>CM038672.1:301108934-302347518 GCA_021605145.1 Aegilops bicornis
GATCTGCTTCTTGGCCAGGTGCCAATGGAGGTCTTGGGCAAGGAGGGTTTAATGCGAATTTCTTCATGTACTTTGGAGTAACATATCTGTACTCCCTCCATTCCCGTGCCCATCTCCTCTCAATCTTCCGAATGTGCACCTTGCGCTGATTTTTGTTTTCTTTGGCATGTTTGGCTTCATCAGGAGTGCAATATTCTGCATATATATCATCAGGTATCTCAAAAGCAGTATTCACTTCTGGTCTCTTGCCTCCCTTCTGAGGTTCCTTGCCATCAGCCATTTTCTTCAGCTGAGGATTTTTAACAATGGAATTCCCTAACGAGGTATGTAATTTGTCTTCGAGGAACGCTGCAAATGAGTTAAGTTGATGAGAACCTAGAGATTCAACAGCGGACATGTGTACCTGTGAACAGAGTATATGTGCGAAGAATTTGGAGAGGTCATATGCACTCTCAGAAGTTTTTTTCAAAAGAAACAAATTTGAGGAATTTCACCAGGAGTGTCTTGAGGAATTTCACTAAGCGGTCTTTGACTTAGGTTCCAGAGTTGTATAGATTGAAAATCCACACAATTGAGGAATCTTGAAGAAAAAACGTTGCTTAGAGAAACAAATGAAGATCAGATGCATGTGTGGTGTTTAAGAGTGTGGAAGTTGAAGAATAAACACCTTTTGAAGATTTTGTGGAAATCATCAGAATCAATACGGGCAGTAAAAATACATTTTATTTACCCTTGACGAAGAACATGAGGAACTGGGAGTGCAAGTTGAGAAGTTCGTCCGCTCAGATCTTCCACGCCCTAACTTGGTGACGGAAGACAGCTACGGTAGCGGAAGAGTGAAGATTTCTGCGGCCGGCGCGAGTACGACGGAGACGAGGTCAAGGCAGTGAAGCTCTTCCTCACCGGCAACGATAGAAGTAGCGGTGGTGCTAGGTCAGAGATCTCGAGTGAGGGGAGTGAGGTCGAGTGGGTTAAATGCGGTCTAAGGAGGGTGATGGGTATTTATAGCCGAGGTGAAAAACCGCTCATCCGAGGAAAATGGACGAACGTGCCCAGACCCTTCTCATCCTACCGACATGTGTCACCCACGTACTGAGAGGTGGATATCATGTGAGATCGTGGGTGAATATAATAATCTTATCATGGGATGCGGAACGGTTTGAGCGGCAAAATCCGAAAATTCAGATAAGAATGTTTTAAAGTTTTGTTTGCAAATTCTTCAGCTAACAAGGACACAGTGAAGATTTTGAACGGGTTTCAAATAGAATGCACATGAAGAATTTGTGAACAGACTGGGTTGAGTTAAGCATAGAGGTGGAAGGGTTCAATCTCATTCACTTAGCAGAAAAGTCAACTTAAGAATTAGCAATAAGTGAATGTTGTAGAGGACTGAAAACTCAAATATATATATATAGTCAATGAAGAATAACAACGGAAGGAGTGAAGACTCTGCAAAGTTGAAGAATTTGAACAACTGAGGAATTTCAAAATAAAAGAACTCAAATTGAAGATTTTCAACTTTTGTTGGTGGCGTGACCCACCATGTAAGAATGATGATTTCAGACGTCGCGTACAATTCTCGTAGGGCTCTGAGAATCAAGTTCTTTGTTAATTTCTTCACACTTAGAGGGTTACTCTTCATTGATTGAAGAAAAACATTACTTCGTGTGTTGCACATCTAAGTCATCAATTTTGCATAAGTGTTAGGATGTGTGTCCTTTTCAAAGAACATTCGAAGACACTAAGATATTTAACTCATGCCGCAACTTGCTAAATCTCTTCTCATCCAAGGGCTTTGTGAAGATATCGGCTAGCTGTTCTTCAGTCTTCACGTGCTCAATAGAGATGTCACCCTTCAACACATGATCACGAAGAAAATGATGATGAATCTGGATGTGCTTTGTCTTTGAGTGCTGAACTGGGTTATGAGCAATCTTGATGGCACTCTCATTGTCACAAAAGAGTGGCACATTCTTCACATTGATGCCATAGTCCTTGAGGGTTTGCTTCATCCATAGCAATTGAGCACAACACGAACCAGCATCAATGTACTCAGCTTCAGCAGTAGAGAGTGATACGCAGTTCTGTTTCTTCGAGGACCAACATACTAAAGATCGTCCGAGGAAATAACATGTGTCTGATGTTGACTTGTGGTCCACATGATCACCAGCATAGTCAAAGTCTAAATATCCAATGAGATCAAAAGCCGAACCCTTGGGATACCGCATTCCAAGTGTTGGAGTGTGAGCTAGATATCGAATAATATGCTTCACAACCTTATGGTGTGATTCCTTCGGCGTAGCTTGAAAACGGGCACACATGCGCATAATATCTGTCCTAGATGCACATAGATATAATAAAGAGCCAATCATGGAGTGGTATACCTTTTGATCGAAGTCAATACCATTTTCATAAGTGCATAGATGGCCATTAGTGGGCATAGGGATTTTGACGCCTTTGCAATCTTGCGTGCCGAATTTCCTCAATACATCCTTGAGGTATTTCTCCGGAGATATGAAGATGTCGTTACGCTGTTGACGAATTTGAAGACCTAGGAAGAATTTCAATTCTCCCATCATAGACATTTGATATTCCTCACTCATCATATATGCAAATTCTTCAGTGTAATGTTGGTTAGTACAGCCAAAGATGATATTATCAACATACATTTGGCACACGAATAATTCATCATCATAGGTTTTGGTGAAAACAGTTGGGTCAAGTGAACCAGGTTTGAAGCCTTTCTTCATGAGGAATTCCTTCAAGGTATCATACCACGCCCGAGGGGCCTGCTTGAGTCCATAGAGGGCCTTATTGAGTCTGAAGACTTTGTGAGGATGCTTTGGATCTTCAAAACCTGGGAGTTGAGCAACATACACATCTTCCTCAAGCTTACCATTGAGGAATGCACTTTTCACATCCATTTGATATAAGATGATATTATGATGGTTAGCATAAGCAAGCAATATGCGAATAGCCTCAAGTCTAGCAACAGGTGCAACAGTTTTATCAAAATAAACCTATGTGTAGCCTTGAGCTACAAGCCATGCCTTATTACTCACCACAAAGCCATTTTCATCTTGCTTGTTGCGGTAGATCCATTTGGTGCCGATAATATTGTGCTTGCGTGGGTCTGGTTGCTTGACAAGTTCCCAGACATTGTTGAGCTCAAATTGATGTAATTCCTCTTGCATCGCTTGAATCCACTCAGGCTCCAGAAATGCCTCATCTACTTTGGTGGGCTCCGTGATAGATACAAAAGCAAAGTGCCCAAAAAAGTTAGACATATGAGAAGCCTTTGAGCATGTGAGAGAACCTGGTGCGTTGATGTCGCTGATGATTTTCTCGATCTGCACTTCATTTGCAACAAGAGGATGAGTGGGTTGACAATGTTGAGTCAGCTCAGCATTTTCTTTAGAGCCATTTTCCTCAGGTGCACCAGCATGATATTCTTCACATTCTGGAATGACTTCTTCAGCCGATTCTTCGGTGGGAATGACATCCTCAGTAGCCTTGAACTTGATGGATTCCTCAGGTGACATTTCATTTAGCGCAGGAGGTAGGTGCTCTCTTTGCGAGCCATTAGTTTCATCCAACCGCACATCTATAGTGTCAACAACCTTGTGGTGCACGGTGTTGAAGACTCTGTAGGTGTGCGAGTCCTTTCTGTAACCAAGCATAAAACCTTCATGTGCTTTCGGTGCAAATTTAGAATTGTGATGAGGATCTCTAGTCCAACATTTAGCACCAAAGGCTTTGAAATAACTCACATTGTGTTTCTTGTCAGTGAGGAGTTCATATGAGGTCTTTCTGAAGAATTTGTGAAGATATACCCTATTGATGATGTGGCACACAATATCAATTGCCTCAGGCCAGAAGCGAGGAGGCGTCTTGTATTCATCAAGCATAGTGCGAGCCATCTCAACAAGAGTCCTGTTCTTGCGCTCCATGACGCCATTCTGCTGAGGAGTATAAGGTGCAGATAACTCGTGAGTAATACCAAGTTCATCAAGAATGTCATCAAGACTAGTGTTCTTGAACTCGGTCCCATTGTCACTTCTGATGTGCTTGATCTTCACACCAAAGTTGGTTGAAGCCCTTGAGGAAAATCGTTTGAAGACTTCCTGCACTTCATATTTGTAAGTGATGATATGCACCCATGTATAACAAGAATTGTCATCAACAATAAAAAAGCCATATAAGGATGCATCATTAGTGAATGTGGCATAATGATTAGGGCCAAAGAGATCCAGGTGAAGCAATTCAAATGGACGAGTGGTAGTCATGATGGTCTTTGAGGGATGCTTGGCCTTGGTCATCTTTCCAGCTTCACAAGCTCCACACAGGTGATCCTCGAGGAATTTCACACCCTCGATGCCAATGACATGCTTCTTCTTTGCGAGCGTGTACAAGTTCTTCATGCCAGCATGACTAAGTCATCGATGCCATAGCCAACCTTCTGAAGCTTTTGCATGTAGACAAGTAGCAGGTTGAGGACCTGTAGAGAAATCAACAATATACAAGTCTCCTCTCCTAAATCCTTCGAAGACTTTGGAATGGTCAGCTTCCATGATCACAACACAACGATACTTGCCAAAGACAACAACCATATCAAGATCACAAAGCATTGAGACAGACATGAGGTTGAATCCTAAGTACTCGACAAGCATGACTTTGTCCATGTGTCGATCCTTTGAGATCGCAACCTTACCTAGACCCAATACCTTGCTTTTGCCTTTGTCAGTGTAGGTGATATGCTTCGAATGTGACGGAGATAAAGCAGTTTCCATCAATAAGTTCCTGTCACCAGTCATGTGATTTGTACATCCACTGTCGAGGACCCACTCAGTAGCTTTTGGTTGATCATCCTGCAGATGAATTAGTGCATCTTACGAACTCATATACTTCATCAGTTGAAGAATATGACATCAAAATCATCAGATCAATTTCATCAAGCAATAGAACAGATATAGCAGTATGAGGACGTGAGAAATGAAAATTAATTTCTTCATGGTTAGATTGCGTCCTTTCAAGCATATTCAGGTCTCCAGCAAATTCTTCAGACGTTTAAGTTCGTTTGGAGACCTGACCCTCCATAAGAGATTAGTTATTTTTCTTCACCACCCACATTTGGAGGGGTGGAAAAGAGTTCATCATTCTACGAGCTCCATAAGAGAAAGGTGGCATAGAAGCCAGTCCACTTCATTTCACAGAAGAGGGGTTAGAGTAAGCATATGAATAAGCAGAGAAATTCCTCGAGGACTTATGAAGATAATGATTTGAAGAATAATGCACATATTCATACCCCTTAGTGTTTCCCTGCGAAACAGAAGTGTTAGCACGATGATGTTCATATGAGGAATTTGATCCATATGAGGACTTGGATCCATATGAAGACTTTGGTCCATATGAAGAATTTGATCCGGGGTTCATGTTCGTCATAGGTGGTGTCATGATGATATTCACATGAAGACTTTCAAGGAACCTTTTGGGAACCCAGATTTTCTTCATAGGGGGACCGTTCCTGCAGTTAGCGCCAACATATCTAGCAAATACTTCACCATTCTGATTTTTGAACAGTTTATAGTTGGAGTCAAATGACTCATCAGAAGAATATGAAGATTCACATGTAAAGCCAGATAAAAGTGGATGGATATACGGGAGGTCCCTTTGCAGCAACCCATGAGGTTCTGGGATACTACTCAGCTTTCCAGTAGGTCCCATCAGCATTGAGTTTCCTCTCAAAGGCAATACCCTCTTTCCTAGGGTTCCGGTTGAGGATCTGCTTTTTAAGAACATCACAAAGTGCCTGATGCCATTTGAGGCTTTTGTACATGCCTGTCACATACAATTCCTTTAGCCCTTCATTGTTAGTGATACTAGTAGCATCCTCAGATGAGGAATTTGTGATTGCAGAGACAGTTGAAGAATTTGCAGCAACAGAAGCATTTGAGCTTTCAGGTGAAGAATTAGCAGATTCACGTTCAATGCATTTCAAACATGGTGGAATAAATTCTTCCTGAGCGGCACTGATCTGTTGAGAAAGCAATGAATCACGTTCCTTCTGAAGATCTTCATAACCCTCCCTTAGCTTTTCAAGATCTTGCTTTCTTCGAAGAAATTCATAAGAAAGCTTCTCACGATCACATAAGAGAGTGTTATGATGACTTTGAAGGTTGTCAAACTTGGACTGAAGTCTCTGAAGATTACCAGTCAAGGTTTGATTTTGATCCATTTCTTCACCCAACAGGTCATCGCTTTTGTCTAGCATATTTTGAACCTTTTCAAAAGCCTTTTGTTGTTTCACGGCAATCTTAGCAGGTTTACAGTACCTAGGCTTGAGGTTTTCATCAGATTCATCCTTACTTGATTCAGAGGAGGGGTATTTGAGTACCTTGGCACCCTTTGCCATGAAGCAATAGGTGGGAGCGTAGTCATCATCACCGTCGTCAGCAGTGTTGGGGAGGTCATTTTCCTCAGAGTTGAAGATGGACTTGCTGACAAAAGCAGTAGCGAGGGCTAGGCTTGCCACACCAGATTCTGACTCCTCAGATGCCTCCTCTTCCTCATTTTCCTCAGATTCAGCTTCAGAGTCCATTTCCTTGCCAATGAATGCCCGGGCCTTTCTGGAGCTACTCTTCTTGTGAGATGATGACTTCAAGGATTTTGACGATGAGGACTTTGAAGATTTCTTCTTCTTCTTTGAGTCACCGGAACTGTAATCCTTGTATTTTCTTCTTTGATTCCTTTTCCCACAGAGGACAATCTTGAATGTAGTGACCAGGTTTCTTGCATTTGTGGCAAGTTCTCTTCTTGTAGTCACGGGATCAGGAATCTGATCTCATGTCATCACTTCTTGAAGATTTACCAAAGCGACCATGCCTTGAGAACTTCTGGAATTTCTTTAGGAGCATTGCTAGCTCCTGGCTCAGTTCTTCCTGATCACTAAGGCTGCTACCAGAATCCTCACCTTCATATTTAGAGACAACCTTGGCCTTCAGAGCGCGCGATCTGCCATAGTTCGGTCCATAGAGATCTCTCTTCTCAGCATGTTGGAATTCATGAGTGTTTAGCCTCTCGAGGATATCAGCGGGATCAAGTGACTTGTAGTCTCCACGTTCTTGTATCATCAGTGCAAGAGTGTCAAATGAGGAATCAAGCCATCTCAGCAATTTCTTCACCACCTCATGGTCGGTGATTTCAGTGGCACCAAGTGCTTGAAGCTCATTTGAGATGTCAGTGAGGCGATTGAAGGTTTGCTGAACATTTTCATTGTCGAGTCTTTTGAAGCGGTTGAAGAGATTAAGAAGAACGTCAACTGTGTTGAGACTCCTTCGTTGACCTTGGACAACCTATCCCAGATAAGCTTAGCTCTCTCCAAAGCACTCACTCTGCCATACTGCCCTTTGCTTAGATGGACACAATGATGTTCTTTGCTTGAGAGTCGAGTTGCTTGAATCTCTTCACATCAGCAGCGTTGATGGTAGGAGTGACAGAGGGAACGCTGTCGGTGTCAAAACCGGCGGATCTCGGGTAGGGGGTCCCGAACTGTGCGTCTAGGCGGATGGTAATAGGAGACAAGGGACACGATGTTTTTACCCAGGTCCGGGCCATCTCGATGGAGGTAAAACCCTACTCCTGCTTGATTAATATTGATGATATGGGTAGTACATGAGTGGATCTACCACGAGATCAGAGAGGCTAAACCCTAGAAGCTAGCCTATGGTATGATTGTTGTTCGTCCTACGGACTAAAACCCTACGGTTTATATAGACACCGGATAGGGTTAGGGTTACACAGAGTCGGTTACAATGGTAGTAGATCTACATATCTGTATCGCCAAGTTTGCCTTCCACGCCAAGGAAAGTCCCATCCGGACACGGGACGAAGTCTTCAATCTTGTATCTTCATAGTCTAGGAGTCCGACCAACGGTGATAGTTCGGCTATCCGGACACCCCCTAATCCAAGACTCCCTCAGTAGCCCCCGAACCAAGCTTCAATGACGATGAGTCCGGCGCGTAGTTTGTCTTCGGCATTGCGAGGCGGGTTCTTCTCCAAATTCCATATACTTGTCGAATAGTGTCCGGCTTCTGATAAATGCTGCGCTCCTTGGCTTCCACGCCCAATAATGGCCATCTTCCACGTGTTTGAATGCATGCGAAAAGCCAGGGTATTTTTGCACTTATCCCCCTGGCTGCGCAAGTGAGCCGTCTATAAAAGGGACGAGGACCCAGATCTGAGTCACACCATCCCCCCTCCGTGAGCTTTCATCGGAGCACCTCCGACAAAAATCCATTCCATCATGGACAGTCAACGCGGCTCCTCCTCTCGCGCTCCCAGCCCTCAGCCTGGAAATTGGGAGAGATGCTCAGTCCCGCATAGCGAGCTAGTGACACTCCAAACCAAGGGATTTCTTCCCCCGGCCTTCATGGTTCCGGTTCGAGCCGGACTCGCCACCTATAAGGGCGGGAAGCAAGCGGAGAGTGTCCCCGATCCCTCCAAAGGAGAGCGGGTATGCTTTATCTCTTATCTAGTAAGAGGACTCGGATTTCCAATTCATCCATTTCTCAGGGGGCTCTTGGAGTTCTCTGACCTCCAGTTGCACCACCTTACGCCTGCCTCCATTTTGCACATCGCGGGCTTCGTGGCCCTTTGTGAACTGCTCTTGGGCATCGAGGCTCATTTTGCGCTGTGGAAGAGATTATTCTGACTTGTACCCCGTTCTCATGAGGGGTCAATATATCAAGTGGGCGGAGCCGAGCTGTGTCGCATTGCCGGGACCGGATATCTATCCGGAACCCCGAAGAAGGCGTCCGAAGATTGGCCTTCGGAATGGTTTTATATAGAAGACGTCCATTGCCGGATCCTGTTCGGATCGGTCTCCGGAGTTCAGCAATGCTCCTTTGAAGAAACGCCGAGTTGGCGCTGCGAGCCCCCTGCAGAGGGAAGACGACAGGGACGTCCTTTACCCGATGAGCCGAATAAGATTGTTGGCTCATGTCGGATCGACCATGGTCGGTGTCATGGCCACATGTATTATGCGAAGTGCAGCCGCTCCAAAGATAGGGGCCACCCCATGTGGGATTTCAACGGGGAGGACGATGCCACCCGTCATGGCCGTAAGGGGCCGGGATCGGTCGCCGATCTGGTGAAGATCTTGTCCGCGATATACAAGGGAGAAGAGGAAGATTTTCTCCGCGTCAGCCATTGAACGGATTTTCTATGAACAATCCTCGAAGCTGGGTAAGCGGACATTTCCTTTTTGCACACCCGATCCGTATTCCCATGGTTAGGTATCTCATTTTGTGATTTTGACGCAGGAACTGCGCCAGGCCCTAAAAGACATAAACAGCCCGCCTCCAGAACCCGAGTGTCACGACCGGTTTTTCAATAAAAATATTTATTGAACAACCGACCTATGAAGTCCAATATGAGGAAAAATACTTCATACCGGTTGACAAAACTTTGATACAATAAGCTAGTAGCATTACAATATTACAGGGGTCGGACTGAAGATGCCCGACCAATTATTACAACACGCCAATGATTAAACATAGTGGCGGATATAACTCAAAGGTGTGGGGTGGAAATACTACTGACTCGAGCTATGAGTGGTTGGTGGAATAACACAGCGGGGTGGTTAATAAGTCTACTGCGTTGGCGGCTCATCGAGCGTCGAGGTGAGGCTCGATGAATTTTATTTGGGTAGCGGAAGCGGATATATTACAAAGACTAATCCAGGGGTCGCACGAGACTGACTGGGATTCCTCTAGGCTTCGGACTCGCTATCGAACTCTTCATCCATGAGATCGCCTTCGTCAGCATCTGGCCAAATCAACAAGCCAGGTGAGTACTATGAAAGTACTCGCAAGACAGTTCGGACAAAAGATATAACCAATGAATGCATGAATGCGACATGGTAAATCTTAACAATGCTCAATTAAAACAGTATAACAAAATAATTAAGAAGGGAATCGGCAGTAGTCCGCTCAAAAACCCAAAGAAAATAAACTCAAAACCGATCGAATTATGCAAGCGGCGCCTCGAAGGGTGAAGAAATAAGCAAAACATGCCACCACGATCGAGGCGTCTGGCGACACCTCATAAAGGGCTTATATTGAAAATAAAGATACATGCGCGTTGTAGTCGGACGTCTGAGCGACATCACGTAAAGGGCTTATAATGAAAGTAAATAACAACAATGCCACGATCGGACGTCTGAGCGACATCACGTAAAGGGCTTATAAAGAAAATAAATAACAACAATGTCAGCAATCGGATGTCCGAGCGACATCACGTAAAGGGCTTATAATGAAAATAAATAACAACAATGTCATGATCGGACGTCGATCGACATCACGTAAAGGGCTTATAATGAAAATAAATAACAACAATGCCGCAATGGACGCCTGAGCGACATCACGTAAAGGGCTTTCATCACAAGAAAATAGCACTCGTAATAAATATTCAACACAAGAGTATAAACGGGTTAGTCCATCCACAGGAATAAACATTTAACCGGACTTAGTACTCATGTGAAACACCGGAGTATCTGTCACCAAAACTGACACTTGTCGTGATAAGATAATACGTAACTTGGACATGGATAAGATGATTCGAGGAATTTAGGACTCTGCAGAGTTTGTACTAAAATTACTCACAGCCAACGGATTTCCGTAGTCCTGAAGGAATAGTTCCGCTTATGGTATTTCGTAAGAAAAACAGCTAACCAAGACACACCCATCCTACCTCACGAATGCCAGGAATCACCCTAGACATCGTCCGAGAAAACTTTTGAGACGGGATATCACAATCTCGAATAGCATGGGATCAAATTTATATTCAAGGCGCTCTAAGGGGTGCCCCTCTCGGTCCCAACCGGAAAACACCCATGCCCCCGACCGGATGACTCGCTTAATCCAGGCCATGGAACCATCATCACGGCCTCTCCATTTGGTGTGTACCAGAAAGCGGTTCGCAACTTACTAAGCCATATCCCTTGGGAAAACATGTGGTAGTACGGGAAGGAAATGGATGGGAACCGAATCGACACGGGTTGATACTGAAGTCAAATAGTATGGCATAAGACTGGCATGCTACAACACTGCCATCTTACCGATCCTCATGCCAACACATGGCCATGCACATTCACATCCAATACATATGGATTATCGAACTCACTTGCCTCAAATTTACATGAAAAATACCCTTCATCGGTATGCTCACAAACATGCCATGAAACTATTTAATGCAAACCTGCCAGAACACTCATCATATCAAAAGTTCAAACATGCTTGCCTCGTTCAGAGTAGTCGGGGTCTAGCTCGGCGAAGTTCGCGGTTCCGTCACCTCCTCCGGAACCTACGGTATAGCGAAAAGGCATACTAACGTGAAAACCAACGCGTGCATAAAAGTTGTTCCAAAAAAATTCCAAATAAATCCCATAAAAAACTAGACAAAATTATAAGACTGTCAGAAAAAGAATCACTCAAAAATCACTTTTTATTAAAGAGTTATAAGTGTTTCATCCGAGGACTCATCTGTAATGAAATGTAAAAGTTCGAGGTTTAACCGAGAAAACATAAAAGCGGTTCGAATAGAAACGCACAAGCCCACAGGAAAACGTACTCTGCCCGAAGGCGCCAACGGAAAAGCAGTTCATGGAAAAGAAAGAGAGGCTGACATGGGGGTCCACATGTCGTTTAAAAGACCTCATGGCCGCCTGCGGTGGTCGCCTGCCCGTCGAACCACAATGAAGTCGTGAGATCGGAGTGTACCAAGAGTATCAGCGTGTCCTTCCGCGTTGGTGGGTGGTGGACTAGGGCGTCGGGGAGCACCACGTCGACGGCGACACTTTCTCCGGCGGACGACGGCTCGGGCGATGGTGGATCTCGCCGAGGAGGGCTGCAAGGACCGAATTGAGGTGGGGGTTAGAGCACTAGGTGTAAGAGGAGGCTGCGGACGAGGTTTGAGCGCCGAGATGGCCTCACCGCAGTGAATCAAGATGGTGGCCGAGGCGGATCGAGGCGGCCGGAGTTGGGGGAGGAGACCTCCTCGAGGTCCTCCCAGTGGCTGGGCAGTGTCTTGGTGAAGTGCAGAGGTGGTGTGTGCACGAGAGCGAGCTCGGGGCTCCTTTTTATAGGCAATCCGAGGCGGTGGCCGTGAACGGACTTCTCCGGCGATGGTTACGGCGGCGCAGCTTGGTCGGGAGGTTTAGGGAGTGGGGCGTCGGCGTGGAGTTCCACCGGTGCCGCTTTTGACGCTAAACCAACTTAGATTAGGAGCCACAGGTGCATTCGACCAGGCAGGCGGCTCGGGTCCGTCGGCGGCAGAGCATGCTCAGCGCGTGCCGCCACGCTCGATCGTGCATGCGCGCGGTCGGGCGAGAAGTGGCCACGCGGAGCCACCAGATGGATTGGGCGGCGCCGAACGGCGTTACGCCGCCGTTCTGCTCCCGGTCGGCCGCTACGGTGGTTCGGCCACCGCAAGACACGCCGGTGCAGGCGGGCCAGGGCGCCACCGACGCCAGGAACGCGCCAAGCACGTCTGTGAGGCTCCGGACAGGTAGGCTAGGCCGTGAGCAACGTGCCAAAGGCACTGTGAACATGTGACTGAATTAACTGACGAAGATTGACACTGAAACTCTAAACTTTCTGAATTTAACTGAAGATGCACAGAAACAGCGCATGCAAGGTGTTCGACAGAATGGTTTTGGCTCGTGGGAAAATTTTCTTGAGCTGATCTTTGGTGTGGTGGTCTCTCATTGCATCTGAGGGCTGCCTGAATTTTGGTAGAATTTTTGGAGAAGTGTAGATATGAATTTCCCCAGATTTGGCAAATCTGGTCCAAACTTGCAGTGAGTGAAATTTGAAATATTTGAAAAGGAGAAGAGTGGATCAAGATGGTTCTGGGTTGTGGGTACCAAGGACTATCCAAGGGAGTTGGTTTGAGGTCAAAACTCAAAAGCATTAGGGTACTTGCTTTGCAAATTACTTAGGCTCAAAAGAAAAGACAGAATTATTTTGGGAGAGGAAATAATTGGAATAAAGTCCAAAAATGGATTTTACTAGTTTGGACAGAATGTTTGAGTGGTACCAAAGTGGAAGGAGGGTTTTGGGAGAAATTTACCACAAGAGGCATGGTAAAATCAAGGATGCATCAAAACCAAAGAATAACGCAATACCAAAAAGGTTTCTTTTTAGAAGAAAATAAATCCAAGAAATGCTTTTAGAGAAGAAAACTCAGAAGAGAGGTTTTTAAGAAGGGTTTAAATGACCTTCTTCAAACCAAGCAAAACTTTTGCTGAAAACAAAAATAACAAAAAAAAATTTGGAGTGTCACAAAGACCTACCCCCTTAGGAAAAATCTCGTCCCCGAGATTCCAGTTGATTTTCAAATAATTGTGGGTGCTCTGTTCGAAGGAAATCCTCTCTTTCCCAAGTGGCTTCACTTTTGGTGTGGTTGCTCCACTGAACTTTGAAGAACTTGGTGGTTTTCTGTCAGGTTCTCCTTTCTGACTCTTCCAAGATTTTTATCGGATGCTCCCGATATGTGAGATCTGGTTGCACGTCAATGTTTTTATGGGGTACTTGTTTCTCTGGGTTGCTTACGCACTTCCTTAATTGGGAGACGTGGAATACGTCGTGGATGTCGGATAATTCTTGAGGTAAGTCTAGTTGGTAGGCCACCGTGCCTCTTCGTGCTACTATGCGTAAAGGCCGGATGAATCTCGGTGCTAGTTTTCCTTTAATCTTGAATCGGTGCAGGCCTCTCATGGGTGATACTCGTAGGTACACAAATTCACCGGTTCAAAATGGACCCCACGATGCTTCCGATCGTAATAACTCTTTTGTCGACTTTGGGCTGTCTTGAGCGGTCCTTAATTACCTTGACTTTATCTTCACCTCCTTGAGCAGGTCTGGGCGAAGATATGACCTGTCTCCTGCTTCCGACCAATTTAGCGGGGTACGACATCTTCGTCCGTACAGAGCTTCAAATGGTGCCATTTGTAGGCTGGACGGATAGCTGTTGTTATATGCGAATTCTGCGTATGGTAAGCTCTCCTCCCAACTGGTCCCATAGGTGAGGACACATGCTCTCAGCATATCTTCTAGAATTTGATTTACTCGTTCAGTCTGCCCATCCGTCTGGGATGGTATGCGGTAATCGAATGCCACTGAGTTCCCAGAGCTTGTTGTAAGTGATCCCAAAACCGAGACGAATTGAGTGCCTCTGTCCGAGATTATTTTCTTTGGGACTCCATGTAGGCAAACTATACGGAGAGGTAGAGCCTAGCAAGCTTCGAGTGGTGTGTGTTGTCTTCACGGGATGAAGTGAGCTACCTTAGTCGATCTATCTGTGATTACCCATATGGCATCATGTCCGTGTCGTGACCGAGGTAGTCCAACAATAAAATCCATTCCAATTTCGTCCCATTTCCACTCGGGTATCTTATTCGGTTGCAATAGTCCGCCGGTTTACGGTGCTCGGCCTTGATGCGTTGACAAGAGTCACAACATGCAATAAACGTGGCTATATCTCTTTTTATACCATGCCACCAAAATGTCTCTTGAAGATCTTTGTACATTTTTGTTCCTCCAGGATGGATTGATTATGGAGCGGTGTGGCTTTCAGCCAGGATTTGTTGTTTAAGGTCATGAATATTTGGTACGCAGAGCCTATTCCCGTACCACAATATTCCTTGCTCATCAATACTGAATTCTGAGGCCTTGCCCAATTTCATCTTACGCTTTATGCCTTCAATGCTGGGGTGTCCACGTTGAGCCTCTTTAACCTTCTCTATCTGGGTAGGCTGTACTTCTAAGTTTGACACACTGCCTTCGGTGACTACCATCAGGTTGAGCCTTGCGAACTCCTGCTGGAATTCAGGTCTTAAGTCCGCATGTTGTCGTTATGCGGATCGGGATTCCGACTCGGGCGTCTGCTACAACATTTGCTTTGCCGGGTGGTAGTGGATCCCAACATCATAATCCTTTACTAATTCCAGCCGGCGTCGATGCGGAAATTCAGTTACGGTTGTGTGAAAATATACTTGAGGCTTTTGTGGTCCGTGTATATTTCACAACGATTACCAAGTAGAAAGTGTCTCCATTCCTTGAGTGCATGTATCACTGCTGCTAATTCCAGGTCATGGGTAGGGTAATTTTCCTCATGCTTGCGGAGCTGTCTGGAAACATATGCGACAACCTTGCTGTCGGGGAGGCTGATCGTACCCACGAACACCTATGGGGCCGGCGGACCAGGCCCCTTGTGGTTCGCAGGGGGGCGGAGATCGCACGAAGAGCGGATCGAGGCGAAGCACACGAGTAGTTTACCCAGCTTCGGAGCTCTCCGGAGAGATAATACTCCTACTGCTGCTTATCTGATTGTATTGTGTTCTTGCTAGGGAGCGATGAGAGCTACAAAACCTAGCGTGAGCGTTTCTGGTCTGCAATGAGTCGAACGGAACCGAACCCTTCCTACGTTGCGCATGGGCCTCCTTATATATGCTCAAGGGGTCTCCGACAGGTGGCAACATAGAGGAGGGTACAAATGGAAAAACAGTAGTTGGTACACCTACTTGTATAGTGTATGCAAGGCAATATACCTAACTCGACAGCAAGGGACAAAAGCATTAAATGCCCGTCTGTCGCCTAAACAAAGGTAACAGAGACCGTCAGGTGCGCCACCGCTCGCCACGATGGCAAGCCTGTCAGCGCCGCTTATCGCTGCTCTCCGCTGGCCGCACAGCCTCTTGACACGCGTGCATGGAATGGTCCCATGGCGACATGTTAGTGGATGAGCTGGAGCGGAGATGAAGAGAGGTTGCCTGCCGCGGCAAGTGCCTTGCCGCGGCTGAATCCTTGTCGCGCCCGGAGGCTTGTCGCGCTCCGAGCCTTCCGGCAAGCTCCTCTTGCCGGGTCTTGTCTTCTGCATGGCTTGAGTGGCCTTCGGCAAGCTCCTCTTGCCGGGCCTTGTCTTCTTGGCTAAATACTTTGTTCTTGAATGGCTCCAAAGGAACCACAGAGGATCTTAGCGGTGACCAGCAAACCACCGCTGAGTGTCAGAATCGTCTGCACGAGTTCGGGATACTAGGGTACCCCTACTCTAGTACACCGACACTTGCCTTCTTGCATTAATACGCACCCGAGGCCCTTTCGAGATGCGTCACAAAATACTTCAAAATTCTTGTGTATATCTAGCACAATTAGTACTGGTGATGTCGTCAGTTTCCTCTTTAGTTCTTGGAAACTTTTCTCGCAGGCTTCCGTCCATTCAAACTTCTGTCTTTCTTGAGTAGTTGCGTCATTGGCTTTGCTATGGTGGAGAATCCTTCAATAAATCTTCGAAGTATCCTGCCATTCCCAAGAAACTTCGTACATCCGTCACACTGGCCGGTGGCTTCCAGCCAAGTACGGCCTTGACTTTTTCTGGGTCTACGGCGATACCTTCTTGAGTTAGTACGTGGCCCAGAAAACCTACTTGCTTTAGCCAAAATTCACACTTGCTGAATTTGGCGTACAACTGATGTTTCTGAGTTCTCCTAGTACAATCCGGAGATGTTCAGCGTGTTCTTCCGGTGTTTTGGAGTATACCGAATATCATCGATAAATACCACAACAACTTATCCATAAATTTCATGAATACTTTGTTCATGAGGTGAACAAAATATGCGGGGGCGTTTGTCAGTCCGAATGGCATTACGGTGAAATCGTACAATCCGTATCTGGAGGTGAAGGCGGTCTTGGGAATATCCTCGGTTCGTACCTTCAGTTGATGATATCCCAGTCTCAAGTCAATCTTTGAGAACACCTTGGCCTTAGCGAGTTGATCGAATAAATCATTTATTCGAGGCATCGGATATTTGTTCTTGATTGTGACCATGTTTAGCGCTCGATAGTCTATGCACAATCTCAGTGTTCCATCCTTATTTTTGGCGAATAAAATTGGTGAACCCCATGGTGAGGAACTGGCTCGTATGTACCCTTTTCCAACAGTTCCTTTATTTGCTTCTTCGTTCCACCAATTCGGATGGTGCCATTCTCGTAGGGTTTCTTGTATATGGGAGCGGTTCCGGTGCTAGCTCAATGCTGAATTCTATCTCTCGATCTGGTGGCATGCCCGGTAGTTCTTCGAAATACATCTGGAAATTCACACACCATCGAACTTTGCTCAATTCAGAAATATCCACCTTGTTCAATCTCGGTTGCTGGATATTTTTCTTTCCTTGGCTGAAACTTTTATGGTCTTCCCGTGGTGATGGGTGAGAATTACGGTCCTGTTGAAGCAGTCGATAAAACCTTTGTTGGTGGTTAACCAATCCATCCCTAAGATGACATCCAGTTCTTTTATTTTCCAATACGATAAGATTTGCGTGAAACTTCAACCCTTTAAACTCGATAACCACACCCTGGCAATAATTCTGGGTAACTTGCTTAATTCCAGGGGACTTGACGATCATAGATTTTCCCAAGGGAAACATCGAAAAATTACTTTGCAAAGCAAAACTTTTCGAAACGAACGAGTGAGAAGCTCGTAATCAAACAAAACCATGGGAGGTATTGTGTTGATGTGAAACGCATCGAGTACGATATCCGGGGCATTTTGTGCTTCCTCTTTGGTCACGTGGTTCAAATGACCCTTCCTGTGGTTGTTATTTGGGTTGAAATTGTTGCGCTTTGGTGCCGAATTATTGCTTCCGTTGTTCGCTTTGGGGTCGAAGTTCCTTGGCTTGGGGCACCGCTTGGCGTAGTGTCCTTCTTCTCCTAAGTGTAACAGTAACGCCGGGCGGTATGTGAACTCCTTGTCCCTTGCGTGGAAATTCTTGATTGGGCGTGAGATGCTTGTCGTGGGTTTGGGTGTCCAGTTCTTCCGAACATCTGTCTTCTTGCTGCGGTGGTTGTGCGTGTGTTTAATCTGGTCCCTCTTTCGCCACGGAAATCTTCTAAGCTGCGTCTCTCATTTTCCAAGGTAATGGCCTTATCCACCAGCGTCTTAAAATCTGGAAATGTGTACGACCAATTGACATTTAAGCGCTGGTGTCGTAATCGCCTAGGAATTTCTCCATTTTTTGTTTTTCGACATACGCTCCTCGTTGGCGTAGCGAGATAGCGAAGGTAAACCGACTGTTGTATTACGACCTTGTCATTGTCCTTTGCTTGAGGTCATCAAATTCTCTCTCTTTGATCTTCATAAGGCTCTTAGGAATATGTGCCCCACTTAAACCTTCTTTAAATTCTTCCCATGATATATTATTTTCATTGGGGTGCATGTGCAGGAAATTTTCCCACCACGATGCGGCTGCTCCAAAGGAGATAGTGCGGAGCATAAAGTACTTTCTCAAGGTCTGAACATCGGGCGATAATTAATTTTCTCTCCATGTCTCAAGCCAGTCCTCGGCTTCCAGAGGTTTGTCGATGTGAGAAAATGTTTGGGGACGCGTCTTCATAGCTCGAGATAACTTGGATTGCTGCCGATACGGTCCGCGGTGATTTCCCATATTAATGACTTGGTTCAAGATTTCTGATGTTGCTGCGGACTTTGTTCATAAAGACGACACATTTGGGAAAGTGTCGTTTCACCGTCTGCTGATTTGTCTCGTCCTCGTGTGAAATTGTTGCCTGGGTGTGCCATAATTTTCCTCTGTCGGAGTTGGCATGGAGCGCGTCCAAGGACGAGACATAGTTCACTCTGGGGATATATTTTTGGAACACTCATAAGAAAAAGGAATTGAGCCGCAAAAATCAATAAAATTCAAGAAGATGCAAAAAGTTGCGAATGCTCCAAGATTTTTCAAGAGAAAAAATACGTTTGCGCACGGAGAATGACTGCTCATTACATATCTTACACGCATAGCGGTAATCATACAATACATCACTCGGGATATGCATACCTAAATCCTGACATGTTATTTAGTCTAGTGCACTCCTCCGGATCCTACATGATGCGCAAACAGACTACTTCTCACAGCCTATTTACATATAAACATATCGCACAAGTCGGTACATCGCATGGCGGCTAAGCGCACTTAGTCGGAGATGGTAAGGATTTCCCTTGGCCCTGCCAAGGGTGAGGCGAGAGAGGCTGGGACTCAACCTCCTCCTCGAGATAGGCTCCAGACGAGAGGTGCCACGCGGAGTTGGTGGAGCAGGTGCCTGTCTTGGGACAACACGAATCTGAAAGCGGGCACGAGGGTGGTGCGTAATCTAACCGGAGTAGGCGCAATGACGTGGTTGAATTCCTCCGTGGTAGGCAGGCGACAAGTAGCGGTGCGAGCAGTAGGGAGCGAGCGATCGCGATGATGAGACGAAAGTCGGTGGTGGTGCAGCACGCAGAGCTCCCTCCTGTTGGCGGTACAGCCATGGACCGAGTTCATGCGGCAGCTACAAAGTCGCCCACTAGGTTGTTGAAGGCTGCCTCCAAAGCCCGAAGATACTCGATGAGCATCTCAAAGCTTCATCCCGTTCTCCTCGGGGCAAGAGAACGCGTAGTGGCAAGTGTATGGCACGTGACATGGCAGGTAGCGGTAGCGACGAGTCTTCATCAAGGCGTGATATCCTCGAGACAAAGCTATCGCTTCACGGGCTGCCATCTCAGAGAGCGTGCTTCTCTGTGGGCATGGCTCTCCCCACGAACCGGTAACGCCAACTCGTCCTCGCTGAATTCCACCGCGGCTTGGTGCATGGTTAGACGGTCATTGACCTTGTGCCGAGAGAGAGAGAGAAGGCGCACATCTGGCCCCATCGCGACTTGGACGATGAAGGAGAGAAGCTTGATAAACCCATCGGGCATGTTGGCGAACATCTGCGACTCGCAGTCGTTGCTGGCCATCTACAAAAGTAGGCAAAAATCCTGAGGAGTCAAAACATAAAATTTATGCTGACTGTCAGAAATTGACTACATTTGTAAAAATAATAAATAGCTCTACTATGCTAATAACCGATTAGCGATCGTACCTAGTGGCTTCCTCTGATACCTGGCTGGTACCAAGCTTGTCACGACCGGTTTTTCAATAAAAATATTTATTGAACAACCGACCTATGAAGTCCAATCTGAGGAAAAATCCTTCATACCGGTTGACAAAACTTTGATACAATAAGCTAGTAGCATTACAATATTACAGGGTCGGATCAAGATGCCCGACCAATTATTACAACACGCCAATGATTAAACATAGTGGCGGATATAACTCAAAGGTGTGGGGTGGAAATACTACTGACTCGAGCTATGAGTGGTTGGTGGAATAACACAGCGGGGTGGTTAATAAGTCTACTGCGTTGGCGGCTCATCGAACGTCGAGGTGAGGCTCGATGAATTTTATTTGGGTAGCGGAAGCGGATATATCACAAAGACTAATCCAGGGGTCGCACGAGACTGACTGGGATTTCTCTAGGCGTCGGACTCGCTATCAAACTCTTCATCCATGAGATCGCCTTTCACAAGATCTCGCCAAATCAACAAGCCGTGTGAGTACTATGAAAGTACTACGCAAGACAGTTCGGACAAAAGATATAACCAATGAATGCATGAATGCGACATGGTAAATCTTAACAATGCTCAATTAAAACATTATAACAAAATAATTAAGAAGGGAATCGGCGGTAGTCCGCTCAAAACCCAAAGAAAATAAACTCAAAACCGATCGAATTATGCAAGCGGCGCCTCGAAGGGTGAAGAAATAAGCAAAACATGCCACGATCGAGGCGTCGAGCGACACCTCATAAAGGGCTTATATTGAAAATAAAGATACATGCGTGCATGCAATGGACGTCTGGCGACATCACGTAAAGGGCTTATAATGAAAGTAAATAACAACAATGCAGCGATCGGACGTCTGAGCGACATCACGTAAAGGGCTTATAATGAAAGTAAATAACAACAATGCCACGATCGGACGTCGAGCGACATCACGTAAAGGGCTTATAAAGAAAATAAATAACAAAATGCAGCAATGGATGTCCGAGCGACATCACGTAAAGGGCTTATAATGAAAATAAATAACAACAATGTGCAATCGGACGTCTGATCGACATCACAGAAAGGGCTTATAATGAAAATAAATAACAACAATGCCGCAGTCGGACGCCTGAGCGACATCACAGAAAGGGCTTTCATCACAAGAAAATAGCACTCGTGATAAATATTCAACACAGGAGTATAAACGGGTTAGTCCATCCATAGGAATAAACATTTAACCGGACTTAGTACTCATGTGAAACACCGGAGTATCTGTCACCAAAACTGACACTTGTCGTGATAAGATAATACGTAACTTGGACATGGATAAGATGATTCGAGGAATTTAGGACTCGCAGAGTTTGTACTAAAATTACTCACAGCCAACGGATTTCCGTAGTCCTGAAGGACTAGTTCCGTTTATGGTATTTCGGAAGAAACACAGCTAACCAAGACACACCCATCCTACCTCACGAATGCCAGGAATCACCCTAGACATCGTCGAGAAAAACTTTTGAGACGGGAGATCACAATCTCGAATAGCATGGGATCAAATTTATATTCACAGCTCTAAGGGTGCCCCCTCTCGGTCCCAACCGAAACACCCATGCCCCGACGGATGACTGGCTTTAATCCAGGGCCATGGAACCATCATTACGGCCTCTCCATTTGGTGTGTACCAGGAAAGCGGTTCGCAACTTACTAAGCCATATCCCTTATGGAAAACATGTGGTAGTACGGAAGGGAAATGGATGGGAACCGAATCGACACGGGTTGATATCAAGTCAAATAGTATGGCATAAGACTAGCATGCTACAACACTGCCATCTTACCCATCCTCATGCCAACACATGGCCATGCACATTCACATCCAATACGTATGGATTATCGAACTCACTTGCCTCAAATTTGCATGAAAAATAACCTTCATCGGTATGCTCACAAACATGCCATGAAACTACTTAATGCAAAGCTGCCAGAACACTCATCATATCAAAAGTTCAAACATGCTTGCCTGGTTCAGAGTAGTCGGGGTCTAGCTCGGTGAAGTTCGCTGATTCGTCACCTCCTCCGGAACCTACGGTATAGCGAAAATGCATACTAACGTGAAAACCAACCCGTGCATAAAAGTTGTTCCAAAAAATTTCCAAATAAATCCCATAAAAAACTAGACAAAATTATAAGACTGTCAGAAAAAGAATCACTCAAAAATCACTTTTTATTAAAGAGTTATAAGGGTTTCATCGAGGACTCATTTGTAATGAAACAGAAAAGTTACTGAGGTTTAAGCGAGAAAAGCGAACGGTTCGAATAGAAACGCGCATAAGCCCACAGGGAAAACGTACTCTGCCCGAATGCGCCAACGGAAAACGGTTCGCGGGAAAAGAAAGAGAGGCTGACATGGGGGGTCCACATGTCAGGTTTAAAAGACCTCGCCGGCGCCCGAAGGCTGCGGTGGTCGCCGGTGTCGAACCACGGCGAGTCAGGGAGATCGGAGTGTACCAAGAGTATCTGCGTGTCCTTCCGCTTCGGTGGGTGGTGGACTTGGGCGTCGGGGAGCACCACGTCGACGGCGACACTTTCTCCGGCGGACGACGGCTCGGGCGATGGTGGATCTCGCCGAGGAGGGCTGCAAGGACCGAATTGAGGTGGGGGTTAGAGCACTAGGTGTAAGAGGAGGCTGCGGACGAGGTTTGAGCGCGGAGATGGCCTCACCGCAGTGAATCAAGCTGGTGGCCGAGGCGGATCAGGCGGCGGAGTTGGGGAGGAGACCTCCTCGAGGTCCTCCAGTGGCTAAAGGTAGGGTCTTGGTGAAGTGCGAGGTGGTGTGTGCACGAGAGCGAGCTCGGGGCTCCTTTTATAAGCGATCCGAGGCGGTGGCCATGAACGGACTTCTCCGGTGATGGTTACGGCGCAGTAGCTTGGTCGGGAGGTTTAGGGAGTGGGGCGTCGGCGTGGAGTTCCACCGGTGCCGCTTTGACGCTAAACCAACTTGGATTAGGAGCCACAGGTGCATTCGACGGAACGGGCGGCTCGGGTCCGTCGGCGGAGAGCATGCTCTGTGCGTCTTCGCCACCAAGAATCGTAGCTGCATGCGCGTCTTTGGCGAGGAAGTGGCCACGCCGGAGCCACCAGATGGATTGGGCGGCGCCGAACGGCGTTACGCCGCCGTTCGCTTCCCGGGCCGCCGCTACGGTGGTTCGCCACCGCAAGACACGCCGGCCAGCGGGCTGTGGCGCCACCGACGCTTAGGAACGCGCCAAAGCGCGTGTGAGGCTCCGGACAGGCATGCTAGGCCATGAGCAACGTGCCAAAGGCACCTTTGTGAACATGTGACTGAATTAAGCGGCGAAGATTGACACTCAAACTCCGAACTTTCTGAATTTAATCAAGATGCATGTAAACAAAGGCATGCAAGGTGTTCAACAGAATGGTTTTGGCACGTGGGAAAATTTTCTTGAGCTGATCTTTGGTGTGGTGGTCTCTCATTGCATCTGAGGGCTGCCTGAATTTTGGTAGAATTTTTGGAGAAGTGTAGATATGAATTTCACCAGATTTGGCAAATCTGGTCCAAACTTGCAGTGAGTGGAATTTGAAATATTTGAAAAGGAGAAGAGTGGATCAAGATGGTTCTAGGTTGTGGGTAACAAGGACTATCCAAGGGAGTTGGTTTGAGGTCAAAACTCAAAAGCATTAGGGTACTTGCTTTGCAAATTACTTAGGCTCAAAAGAAAAGATGTAATTATTTTGGGAGAGGAAATAATTGGAATAAAGTCCAAAATGGATTTTACTAGTTTGGATAGAATGTTTGAGTGGTACCATAGTGGAAGGAGGGTTTTGGGAGAAATTTACCACAAGAGGCATTGTAAAATCAAGGATGGATCAAAACCAAAGAATAACCCAATACCAAAAAGGTTTCTTTTTAGAAGAAAATAAATCCAAGAAATGCTTTTAGAGAAGAAAACTCAGAAGAGAGGTTTTTAAGAAGGGTTTAAATGACCTTCTTCAAACCAAGCAAAAGTTTTGCTAAAAACAAAAATAACAAAAAAAAATTTGGAGTGTCACAGCACCTACCCCCTTAGGAAAAATCTCGTCCCCGAGATTCCAGTTGATTTTCAAATAATTGTGGGTGCTCTGTTCAAAGGAAATCCTCTCTTTCCCAAGTGGCTTCACTTTCGGTGTGTTTGCTCCACTGAACTTTGAAGAACTTGGTGGTTTTCTGTCGGGTTCTCCTTTCTGACTCTTCCAAGATTTTTATCGGATGCTCCCGATATGTGAGATCTGGTTGCACGTCAATGTTTTTATGGGGTACTTGTTTCTCTGGGTTGCTTACGCACTTCCTTAATTGGGAGACGTGGAATACGTCGTGGATGTCAGATAATTCTTCGGGTAAGTCTAGCTGGTAGGCCACCGTGCCTCTTCGTGCTACTATGCAGAAAGGCCCGATGAATCTCGGTGCTAGTTTTCCTTTAATCTTGAGTCGGTGCAGGCCTCTCATGGGTGATACTCGTAGGTACACAAATTCACCGGTTCAAAATGGACCCCACGATGCTTCCGATCGTAATAACTCTTTTGTCGACTTTGGGCTGTCTTGAGCCGGTCCTTAATTACCTTGACTTTATCTTCACCTCCTTGAGCAGGTCTGGGCGAAGATATGACTGCCTCCTGCTTCCGACCAATTTAGCGGGTACGACATCTTCGTCTGCTGAGCTTCAAATGGTGCCATTTGCAGGTGGGATCGATAGCTGTTGTTATATGCGAATTCACGTATGGTAAGCTCTCCTCCCAACTGGTCCCATAGGTGAGGACACATCCTCTCAAAGATATCTTCTAGAATTTGATTTACTCGTTCAGTCGCCCATCCGTCTGGGGATGGTATGCGGTACTGAATGCCACCTGAGTTCCCAGAGCTTGTTGTAAGTGATCCCAAAACCGGGAGACGAATTGAGTGCCTCTGTCCGAGATTATTTTCTTCGGGACTCCATGTAGGCAAACTATACGGGAGAGGTAGAGCCTAGCAAGCTTCTGAGTGGTGTGTGTTGTCTTCAGAGGATGAAGTGAGCTACCTTAGTCAGTCTATCTGTGATTACCCATATGGCATCATGTCCGTGTCGTGACCGAGGTAGTCCAACAATAAAATCCATTCCAATTTCGTCCCATTTCCACTCGGGTATCTTATTCGGTTGCAATAGTCCGGCCGGTTTACGGTGCTCGGCCTTGATGCGTTGACAAGAGTCACAACATGCAATAAACGTGGCTATATCTCTTTTTATACCATGCCACCAAAATGTCTCTTGAAGATCTTTGTACATTTTTGTTCCTCCAGGATGGATTGATTATGGAGTGGTGTGGCTTTCAGCCAGGATTTGCTGTTTAAGGTCATGAATATTTGGTACGCAGAGCCTATTCCCGTACCACAATATTCCTTGCTCATCAATACTGAATTTTGAGGCCTTGCCCAATTTCATCTTACACTTTGTGCCTTCAATGCTGGGGTGTCCACGTTGATCCTCTTTAACCTTCTCTATCAGGGTAGGCTGTACTTCTAAGTTTGACACACTGCCTTTGGTGACCACCATCAGGTTGAGCCTTGCGAACTCCTGCTGGAATTCAGGTCTTAAGTCCGCATGTTGTCGTTATGCGGATCGATTCCGACTCAGAGCGTCTGCTACAACATTTGCTTTGCCCGGGTGGTAGTGGATCCCAACATCATAATCCTTTACTAATTCCAGCCAGCGTCGATGCCGGAAATTCAGTTCTGGTTGTGTGAAAATATACTTGAGGCTTTTGTGGTCCGTGTATATTTCACAACGATTACCAAGTAGAAAGTGTCTCCATTCCTTGAGTGCATGTATCACTGCTGCTAATTCCAGATCATGGGTAGGGTAATTTTCCTCATGCTTGCGGAGCTGTCTGGAAACATATGCGACAACCTTGCCTTCTTGCATTAATACGCACCCGAGGCCCTTTCGAGATGCGTCACAAAATACTTCAAAATTCTTGTGTATATCTGGCACAATTAGTACTGGTGCTGTCGTCAGTTTCCTCTTTAGTTCTTGGAAACTTTTCTCGCAGGCTTCCGTCCATTCAAACTTCCTGTCTTTCTTGAGTAGTTGCGTCATTGGCTTTGCTATGGTGGAGAATCCTTCAATAAATCTTCGGTAGTATCCTGCCATTCCCAAGAAACTTCGTACATCCGTCACACTGGCTGGTGGCTTCCAGCCAAGTACGGCCTTGACTTTTTTCCGGGTCTACGGCGATACCTTCTTGAGTTAGTACGTGGCCCAGAAAACCTACTTGCTTTAGCCAAAATTCACACTTGCTGAATTTGGCGTACAACTGATATTTCCTGAGTTCTCCTAGTACAATCCGGAGATGTTCAGCGTGTTCTTCTGGTGTTTTGGAGTATACCAGAATATCATCGATAAATACCACAACAAACTTATCCATAAATTTCATGAATACTTTGTTCATGAGGTGAATAAAATATGCGGGGGCGTTTGTCAGTCTGAATGGCATTATGGTGAACTCGCATAATCCAGATCACTGGAGGTGAAGGCGGTCTTGGGAATATCCTCGGTTCGTACCTTCAGTTGATGATATCCCGATCTCAAATCAATCTTTGAGAACACCTTGGCCTTAGCGAGTTGATCGAATAAACCATTTATTTGAGGCATCGGATATTTGTTCTTGATTGTGACCATGTTTAGCGTGACCACTTGCCTCAAATTTGCATGAAAAATAACCTTCATCGGTATGCTCACAAACATGCCATGAAACTACTTAATGCAAACCTGCCAGAACACTCATCATATCAAAAGTTCAAAAATGCTTGCCTGGTTCGTAGTAGTCGGGGTCTAGCTCGGCGAAGTTCATGTTCCGTCACCTCCTCCGGAACCTACGGTATAGCGAAAAGGCATACTAACGTGAAAACCAACGCGTGCATAAAAGTTGTTCCAAAACATTTCCAAATAAATCCCATAAAAAACTAGACAAAATTATAAGACTGTCAGAAAAAGAATCACTCAAAAATCACTTTTTATTAAAGAGTTACAAGGGTTTCTGTCCAGGGACTCATCTGTAATGAAACAGAAAAGTTCTAGGGATTTAACTGAGAAAACAGAGAACAGTTCGAATAGAAACGCGCAAGTCCACAGGGAAAACGTACTCTGCCCGAAGGCGCCAACGGAAAACGGTTCGCGGGAAAAGAAAGAGAGGCTGACATGGGGGGTCCACATGTCAGGTTTAAAAGACCTCATGGCGCCGGAAGTCTCACGGTGGTCGCCAAGGCGTCGAACCACGGCGAGTCAAGGAGATCGGAGTGTACCAAGAGTATCAGCGTGTCCTTCCGCGTCGGTGGGTGGTGGACTTGGGCGTCGGGAGCACCACGTCGGACGGTGACACTTTCTCCGACGGACGGGCGGCTCGGGCGATGGTGGATCTCGCCAAGGAGGGCTGCAAGGACCGAATTGAGGTGGGGTTAGAGCACTAGGTGTAAGAGGAGGCTGCAGACGAGGTTTGAGCGCCGGAGATGGCCTCACCGCAGTGAATCAAGCTGGTGGCCGAGGCGGATCGGGGCGGCCGGAGTTGGGGGAGGAGACCTCCTCGAGGTCCTCCCAGTGGCTAGGCAGGGTCTTGGTGAAGTGCAGGGGTGGGGTGTGCTCGAGAGCGAGCTCGGGGCTCCTTTTTATAGGCAATCCGAGGCGGTGGCCGTGAACGGACTTCTCCGGTGATGGTTACGGCGGCGCAGAGCTTGGTCGGGGAGGTTTAGGGAGTGGGGTGTCTGCGTGGAGTTCCACTGGTGCCGTTTTGACGCTAAACCAACTTGGATTAGGAGCCCTGGGTGGATTCGACGGAACGGGGCGGCTCGGGTCCGTCGGAGGCAGAGAGCACGCTCTGTGCATGCCGTGCCACGGCGACTGTGCTGCATGCGCATGCTGGGGAGGAAGTGGCCACGCGGAGCCACCAGATGGATTGGGCGGCGCCGAACGGCGTTACGCCGCCGTTCTGCTCCCGGTCGACCGCTACGGTGGTTCGGCCACCGCAAGACACGCCGGCGCAGGCGGGCCAGGGCGCCACCAACGCCAGGAACGTGCCAAGCACACGTGTGAGCCTCCGGACAGGCACGCTAGGCCGTGAGCAACGTGCCAAAGGCACTGTGAACATGTGACTGAATTAACTGACGAAGATTGACACTGAAACTCTGAACTTTCTGAATTTAACTAAAGATGCATAGAACCAGTGCATGCAAGGTGTTCGACAGAATGGTTTTGGCACGTGGGAAAATTTTCTTGAGCTGATCTTTGGTGTGGTGGTCTCTCATTGCATCTGAGGGCTGCCTGAATTTTGGTACAATTTTTGGAGAAGTGTAGATATGAATTTCACCAAATTTGGCAAATCTGGTCCAAACTTGCAGTGAGTGAAATTTGAAATATTTGAAAAGGAGAAGAGTGGATCAAGATGGTTCTGGGTTGTGGGTACCAAGGACTATGCAAGGGAGTCGGTTTGAGGTCAAAACTCAAAAGCATTAGGGTACTTGCTTTGCAAATTACTTAGGCTCAAAAGAAAAGACAGAATTATTTTGGGAGAGGAAATAATTGGAATAAAGTCCAAAATGGATTTTACTAGTTTGGACAGAATGTTTGAGTGGTACCAAAGTGGAAGGAGGGTTTTGGGAGAAATTTACCACAAGAGGCATGGTAAAATCAAGGATGGATCAAAACCAAAGAATAACCCAATACCAAAAAGGTTTCTTTTTAGAAGAAAATAAATCCAAGAAATGGTTTTAGAGAAGAAAACTCAGAAGAGAGGTTTTTAAGAAGGGTTTAAATGACCTTCTTCAAACCAAGCAAAACTTTTGCTGAAAAAAAAAATTACAAAAAAAAAAATTGGAGTGTCACACCGAGGATCCGGAAAGGCTCCTCGATCCGGCCTCCCAAGAGGATCCGGACATATTGGTGGAGCTGATTGATGGGGTATTTCAACAATTGAGCACCGATAATGCCTTGGTTGCCATTACGGCCGATTACCCGGGAATACTTCCAGCCTCACAGGTAACCGAGACCGAGGTCCCAATACTCTGATAATGTCCCATCCGTGCCTATTTTTGATCACCGTATACCAATGGTGTTTCGCAGAGGGTGCCTTCGAGGCAGGAGGCCGAGCCCGCGACGGCTAGCCAACAAGGGGCAGTACGGCCCCGAAGTCTAAAAAGAAGTGCGGTCCGGATCGAAACGCTGCCGCAACGGTATGGCGCGTCACCATATTCCCAGGATTGATTCCTGGAAGGCGTACTAACGCTTGTGCTCTTTTCAGGAAAAAGAGCGCTCGCCAGACTGTGCCCGGAGAGGTTGCCAATCGAGCCTCCGCCAGCAAAGCTCCAAAGCCGGGTCCAGAAGCGGAGGCGAGCCCGAGGCGTGCGTCGGACGCTCCTCTGACAGAGGATGCCGACAGATTGTCCGCCACCAACTCCGAGGTGGAGAGCGCCATGAATCACAAAGCGCCGCCGACAGTTCTTCGTGACGCATGTTTCTCCCAAGAGGCATTGAATGCCTTCAATTCGGAGATGCGCACCTCCGTGCCGCTCAAGATGGTCTAGCCAGAGCCACGGAGCAGTATGTAAAGGACATACGGTGAGGAAATTTGTGATTATATATGCCAAGTAGCCCCGAGACTTAAAATAGTTAGAATAACTGATTTAAGGATCATTTGTTATCTGAGGATCTTACAAAAAGAATACCCGACTGTCCCAGAGCTTGAAGAATGCAAGGCCCAACTTGAGGCCGCACTAGCCATCTGAGGGAGCCACAGAGACCCCCTCTGGTGATATATGCTTCAAAAGATAAGTAGTTTGTGAAGTGCGGCGTGTGTGTAAATCTGACAATAATATTGCAGATGGCGCCGGACTAGATCCAGACAAGCAACAGCTCTTGCGCTGGTTGAAGGCCAGCGAGAATGTGCTTACAAGGGTGAGGCAAGAGAAAAATAATCTCCAGGATGCCAACACCCAGCTGGGTGAGGAACTAAATGATGTTCGTGCCCAGCTGTCGGACTCCGTGAAGGAGAATCGGCGACTTCGTCACGGCATTTAGAGTAAGTGCTTGAGCGAACTTTGAAAAAGAGTTCGGCGAGGAAGTCAACTAACAAAGTTATGTCTGTAGGTATGCTCACGGGTCGTCCTGCAGAGGAAATGCCCGGTTCTACGGGTGACCTTCTTCCCGAAGTTATTGCAACTGCACGAACGAAGTTCGGCAGTGATGAAAGGTGTTGCCCAGGCCTTGTGTCCATCTATCTCCCCTGCCTCAAGGCCTTGGAGAGCTTGCAGAGAAGCTTCAGGAGCACGCGGCGCCCGACTATGGAAGATATCGGCCTGTCGTCAAAGGCGCCAGGAGGCCTGGGCCATGGTGAAGACATGGTACACGGCGGACCCAAACCACATGGCCGAGGTCGGACTGTGGGGCCCGACGGGAAGGAGATCCCTGTGAGCTTAGTGTACGGCCAAGTAGAGTTGGCATAAAGTATTCCCAACAGGATCAAACTAGACAGCCTATTAGATGGCATTGAAGAGGAATACAATCAGTCAATTTGACTATGTAATTTAAAATGACATGTAAAATGCCTTCTAGCCGGATTGTAGATCGCTTGTCGTAGCGGACCTTTTGCTTCAACCTCGGGACCCAATAGTCCCGAAGTGTGTCCGAATACCCTCGCGGTTATGTAAAAACCGGGCATGCGTGGAGACCAAAGCGTAGGGGTCATGAGTGCTTTATCAGACAAGTTCCCGACTAGTTATGTTATATTACATGGTTAGTAAGAAACATCTTCCAGGGAGAATAGTTCCGTTAGGGGTTCCTTTCCCTGGGAGGCATGCCCTAAAGTGCATGTCCGGACTGCGAAAAAAGCAGAAAAGCATCTGGGGGCAGATAAATGAAAAATAAAAAATCGTCTTTTAGTTCACCGACCGAATATTCCCTTAAGAACGCTAGCTTTCGGCTTCACCCAGTCTGAGGTACACGTCCGGCTGACCCGGCGGTAACAATCGCAGAGGTGTTCCCCTTACCACCTAGCCGAACAATCGGGAACGTAGGGGTAAGCACAGGAGCCAGGCAACCCAGCTTGGCCAAAACTTAAGTCATATCGATGCATATAATGGTGAATAAAAGGTACATGCGGAAGGGTGACACATGTGTTGGGCATAAAGTGCGTATAAATAAGCTTCTGTTAAATAAGCCCCCAGGTATAATGAGCGCAGATAGCGCATCAAGTGTGTGCGAACAATGCGCAAACGAGCCTTTAACGGCTTCGGAAAAAGGAAGGGAGAAAGAGAGAAATAAAAGACAGCTTAAAGTATAAAATATAGACGGAGGAAGGAGACGAACTCAGAATTCGGCGCTAGGCGTAGAATCTTCGGAGACGGGTTGCGTTCCATGGGTTCAGCTCGAGTCGGTTATCCGATGCGTTTCGCAGACGGTACGCTCCATCGGTCAGGACTTGGTCGATGATGAAGGGACCCTCCCATTTGGACTTGAGTTTGTCCTTTTTCTTTTCCGGCAGGCGTAGAACTAGTTCGCCAACGTTGTAAGCTTTGGCCCGTACTTCCCTGCTTTGATATCTTCGAGCCTGCTGTTGATAAAATGCGGAACGAGCTTTTGCCAGGTCACGCTCCTCCTCCAAGTCGTCCAAGCTGTCCTGCCGATCTAGCTCGGTTTCTCTTTCTTCGTACATGCGCACGCGAGGTGAGTCATGAATTATGTCGCAGGGCAAAACTGCCTCTACGCCGTATACCATAAAAAATGGTGTGAATCCGGTAGTGCGATTCGGCGTGGTCCGCAGCCCCCAGAGTACGGAGTCGAGCTCCTCTACCCAGTGCGTGTTAGATTCCTTGAGGGACCGCACTAGTCTGGGTTTAATGCCGCTCATATTAGACCGTTTGCTCGCTCGACTTGACCGTTAGTTTGGGGGCGATAGACTGAAGCGTAGTCGAGCTTGATGCCCATGTTTTTGCACCAGAGTTTAACCTCATCAGCCGTGAAGTTCGTGCCGTTATCAGTGATGATGCTATGGGGGACGCCGTAACGGTGTACTACCCCTGATATGAAGTCTATCACCGGTCCGGATTCGGCCGTCTTTAGAGGCTTGGCCTCTATCCATTTGGTGAATTTATCCACCATGACCAATAGGTATTTTTGCTTGTGGATTCCTCCTTTAAGGGGTCCAACCATGTCAAGCCCCCAGACCGCGAAGGGTCAGGTGATGGGTATAGTTTTGAGGGCGGTGGGTGGCATGTGGCTTTGATTAGCAAAGAGCTGGCAACCGACGCATCGTTGGACTAAGTCCTGGGCATCTGCCCGGGCCGTCGGCTAATAAAATCTTGTACGGAAGGCCTTGCCTACAAGGGCCCGGGCTGCAGCATGGTGCCCACTGAGTCGGGCATGAATTTCAGCGAGGAGATTCCGCCCTTCCTCTTCGGAGATACACCTTTGAAGGACTCCGGTTGTGCTTTTCTTATAAAGCTCTCCCTCATGGACCTTATAGGCTTTAGACCGCCGCACTACGCAGCGGGCCTCGTTTGGGTCCTCGGGAAGTTCCTGCCTAGTTAGGTAGGCTAGGAATGGTTACATCCCACAGGCGATGACTGCCATTATTTCGTGGGCTGATGGTGCTATTTCGTTGGCGGGACCACCAACTATGTCGGAATGTTCGGTGTGGGGCAGTGTGGTTGGGTCCAGGTTGTTATTTCCGGACTCTCCCTCACATAGTACGGATGGCTTGAAAAGCCTCTCTAGGAAGATGTTGGGGACGGCATCGCGCTTTGCGCCAATGCGTGCCAACACGTCTGCTGCCTGGTTGTTATCCCGGGCTATATGGTGAAATTCGAGCCCCTCAAATCGAGCTGATATTTTTAGGACGGCATTGCGATAAGCTGCCATTTTCATATCCTTGGCATCAAAGTCCCCATTTATTTGGGATATCGCGAGGTTCGAATCCCCGCGCACCTCTAGGCGTTGAATGCCCATGGAGACTGCCATCCGGAGACCATGTAGAAGGGCCTCGTATTCGGCTGCGTTGTTGGAGTCCGTGTACATTATTTTAAGTACGTATTGGATTGTATCTCCGGTTGGGGACGTCAGAACAACGCCAGCCCCCAGGCCGGCCAACATTTTGGAGCCGTCGAAGTGCATGATTCAGTTGGAATATGCGCCGTACTCTTTAGGAAGTTCGGCTTCAGTCCATTCGACGATAAAGTCAGCCAAAACTTGCGACTTAATAGCTCGCCGTGGCTTGTAGGTTATGTCGAACGGGAGGAGCTCAATGGCCCATATAGCAATCTGGCCCGTTGCGTCGCGATTGTTTATAATGTCATTAAGAGGTACTTCGGAGGCTACTGTTATCAAACACTCTTGGAAGTAGTGTCGCAGCTTCCGGGATGCCATGAACACTGCGTATGCTATCTTTTGATAATGCGGGTACCGTGACTTGCATGGAGTTAGGACAGTGGACATGTAGTAAATTGGTTTTTGGAGAGGGAACCTGTGTCCGTCCGTTTCTCGTTCGACAACGAGCATCGCGCGTACAACTTGATGGGTTGCTGCGATGTATAATAGCATTGGTTCGCCCATGTTGGGCGCGGCCAGGACCGGATTTGTTGCCAATATGGCTTTGATTTCTTCGAGTCCGGCTGTGGCAGCATCCGTCCACTCGAAGTGTTCGGTGCCCGGAGGAGGCGATAAAGGGGTAATGCCTTTTCTCCTAAGCGGGAGATAAAGCGGCTTAGAGCCGCCACGCATCCAGTCAATTTTTGTATTTGTTTGAGGTCTTTGGGGATATCCAATTGTGACAGAGCTCGGATCTTGGCTGGGTTTGCTTCAATTCCTCTCATCGATACAATGAAGCCCAAGAGCTTTCCGGTGATACGCCAAAAACGCATTTTTCCGGTTGAGCTTGATGTCATATGTTCGGACATTATCTAATGTGAGCCTCAAGTCGTCGACTAGGGTTTCGACATGCTTGGATTTGACGACCACATCGTCTCACGTATGCCTCCACCTGTTTTGCCGATCTGGTTTGCCGACATGTATCCGAATCATGCTACCGATATGTTGGGCGGCGTTTTTGAGCTCGAAGGGCATTGTGTTGAAGCAGAATGGGCCGTATGGAGTGATGAATGCCGTTGCGGCTTGGTATGGCTCTGCCATCTTAATTTGGTGGTAGCCGGAGTATGCGTCGAGGAAACACAATGAATCATGTCCTGCGGCAGCGTCAATAATTTGATCGATGCCGGGGAGGGGGAAGGGATCCTTTGGGCAAGCCTTGTTAAGGTCCTTAAAATCGACACATAGGCGCCAGGATTTGTCCTTCTTTGGTACCATTACCAGGTTTGCTAGCCAATCCGGATGTTTAATATCTCTGATGAATCCGGCCTCCAATAGTTTAGCTAGCTCCTCTCCCATGGCCTGTCTCTTGGGTTCAGAGAAACGCCGAAGAGCTTGTTTGACCGGGCTTGAATACTTTTAGGATATTTAGGCTGTGCTCTGCCAAATGGGCGTGATTCTGGCATGTCTGAAGGGTGCCAGCAAAAATGTCCCAATTTTCGCGTAGGAATTCTCGTAGTCTGGCGTCCACATTAGGGTTTAATTGTGCCCGATGGAGGCCGTTTTGTAGGGTTCGTTGGATGGACTTGGAATTTGACTATTTCGTCGCGGTTTGAAAGAGGTGGACTTGGATCTCTTATCGAGTATCACATCGTCCCTGTTCACCGTGGAGCGCAAAGATGTTGAGTTCCTCTGCCGCTAGGGCTTCGGATAGTGCCTCAAGGGCAAGTGCGACTGTTTTATTTTCGGCGCGGAGCGCTATGTCTGGGTCACTAGCGAGAGTGATAATTCCGTTGGGTCTGGGCATTTTGAGCTTCATGTACCCGTAATGGGGTATAGCTTGAAAAATTGTGAATGCCTCTCGCCTTAATAGTGCGTGGTATCCGCTGCTGAACGGGGCCACTTGGAATGTGACCTCCTCGGACCTATAATTGTCCGGCTTGCCGAACACCACATCTAGTGTGATCTTTCCCAGACAGATGCTTCCCGATCGGGATTATTCCTCTAAAGGTTGTGCTGCTTTGTTCAATGCGGCTCCGGTCTATTTCCATTTTTCAAGAGTTTCCTCGTAGATGAGGTTTAATCCTTGTCGCCGTCCATGAGTACCTTGGTAAGGCGAAGCCGCCCACTATTGGACCGAGGACCAATGCGGCTGGTGCTCGGGCTGTTCGAATTTAGGTTCACATCCTTTGGCGTTAAAGGTAATAGCCGTGTCACTCCATGGATTTATTGTTGCTATCTGGTAGACTTCGCAAGGCTGCGGAGTGTTCGTTTCGCATATTATTTGATGCGAAAGTCTCAAGACTATTAATAACGTCTTGGTATTGTTGGGCTGGTGCTCGAGCTAAAAGCTCTTCGCCACTTTTGGCCACCGCCGTAGTATCCAACATGCTCTAAGGCTATGAGTTGCGGTGCGCCCTCATGCTATGAATTTTGCAGGGTCCATTGAGCCATCCCTCCAGTACGGTTCCATGCCCTTTGGGGGGTTTTTGCTTTTTGGTATGTAACCTAGGTGCCTGGTGATAATGCACCCTTTTATTTCGGACTAGGGTCGTATTCGGGGCCAGATTATCCCAAAATTTGATTTCAGTTTTCCAGGCGCTCTCCATCGCACAGTACTTTCGTACTATGGACGTCAAGTGAGCGAAGCGTGTAATTTCACGACGACTTGTGGCGTTTAGGATTCCCTTGTCCGTGCAATTATTGCAGAAGAATGAAATTGCGTCCTCCTCGCGGCAATCCTTTATCCTGTCCATAACCAGGAGGAATCTGACCCAGTAATGATGTACTATTTCACCGGGCTCTTGCCGGATTTGGGATAGATCGCTTATGTTTGGGTGGGCGGGTGTAATTAAATTCTGAACCCCGTCCGATCTAAGATTTAGGGGCCAAGAAGTTTCCGAACTTGGAAGCTTGGGTTCTTGGAGGTTGTCCAATGAATCTAGCCCATTGCTGACTTTAAGTTCAGGGCTTGAGTGGTGTCCTCCCCTCCGCGGGAATCCGGCATGGAGGTGTCAGGAATCCGTACATAGTTGGTCCTTAAGGTAGGAGAAGAGTCGCCGTATTGTTCCTCTACCACAGCAACGTGGTGGGTAACCTGAGGAGAGTTGATCTCTCTCAGGTCGGTTTTAGGCCCAATCGATCGTGATGCATAGCGACTCCCGAGCGGCGATGCGATCCAAGAGCTCGTTCAAGGAAGAGAGCTCCATCGGATCTAACTGCTCGGCGAGTTCTGAGTTAACATGAAGATTGCTTTCGATGACCCTAGAAGTCATCGTCGGCGCGGCGGCCAAACAGGCGGTCATAAGAAAACCGCCTAGCCGGAGAGTTTCGCCGGTGGCCAAATCTCCTTTAGCAACGGTGTCGTCTTTAAAGACGGGATGAGGCATCCTTCCTGACAGTGACGGCACAGAGGAACTCTCAATGAAAGCACCAATGTCGGTGTCAAAACCGGCGGATCTCGGATAGGGGGTCCCGAACTGTGCGTCTAGGCGGATGGTAACAGGAGACAAGGGACATGATGTTTTTACCTGTGTTCGGGCCCTCTCGATGGAGGTAAAACCCTACTCCTTCTTGATTAATATTGATGATATGGGTAGTACAAGAGTGGATCTACCACGAGATCGTAGAGGCTAAACCCTAGAAGCTAGCCTATGGTATGATTGTTGTTCGTCCTCTGGACTAAAACCCTCCGGTTTATATAGACACCGGATAGGGTTAGGGTTACAGAGCCGGTTACAATGGTAGTAGATCTACATATCCGTATCGACAAGCTTGCCTTCCACGCCAAGGAAAGTCCCATCCGGACACGGGACGAAGTCTTCAATCTTGTATCTTCATAGTCTAGGAGTCCGGCCAACGGTGATAGTTCGGCTATCCGGACACCCCCTAATCCAGAACTCCCTCAAACGCCTTCAACGTACCAGAGATTGTTGTCACTTGCCTCAAGATGCATTCACATCTTATTCTTATGGTAGGGGTAGTCCGTCCTATCAAAGGTAGGACACCCAGCAGAGACCTTGATCATACCTGCAGTCGACATAACTAAAACTCTAGGCGGTTAAACCAAAATCACACAGAACAAGGGAGTACCTTGTTCTGATACCAATTGAAAGTGCGTTATATCAACTAGAGGGGGGTGAATAGGCGATTTTTACAAATTCGTCATTTAGGAATTTCAAGGTGAGGGAATTCCTAAGTCACGAACGACTAGCTGTGGAATAAGTACTCAAATGCAAGCATAACAGAGCAGTAGCACAGTCACCATGATGAAATGAAAACAAGCACATAGTACAAGTAGCGTAAACACATGATAAGCAGGCTGAAGACAAAATGACGGAAGAAATAGGATTGAGGAAATTGAGGAAGTCTTTAGTCAAAGTCTTCAAGCTGTAACGATCAAGTACTTCAGCATCTGAATGAGGAAATGGAAGGGTTCAGGAAATAGAACCAGTAGCTCGGTGAGGACAATGATCTGATAGACCAGTTCCAACTGCTGTGACAGTTGTACGTCTGGTTGGAGTGGCTAGGTATTTAAACTTGAGGACACACAGTCCCGGACACACAGTCCTCACCGTATTCTCCGTGAGCTAAGGTCACACAAACCTCGCCCAATCACTCGTGGTAAGTGTTCAGGTGACTTCCAAACCTTCACAGACTCGGTCACTCGATGATCCACAATTTCCTCTTGGATGCTCTAGACCATGACGCCTAACCGTCTGGAGGATGCACAACCCTCAGAGGTAACAAGCATTGGTTCCACACAGGAACAATCTCTTCAGTGATTCTCAATCACTTTGGGTTTGTAGGTGTTTGGGTTTTGGTTTTCCTCACTTGATGATTTTCGCTCAAAGTCCTCAGAGGATGGGACGCTCTCAATGACTAGTGTCAGTTTCTCGCGGAGCAGCCAACCAACTAGTGGTTGTAGGGGGCGGCTATTTGTAGCCTAGGGAGCAGCCCGACATGATAAGACATAAATGCCCTTCAATGATATGACCGTTAGGTGGGTAGATATTTTGGGACAGCTGGCGCATAGCACAAAGAATAAATGATATTTGAGTATCAAATTCCTCAGGGCTATCATGTTCCTCACTTGTAGGAAATTCGCACTGGCGAATTCCTAACTCCTCAGTCAGAACAAATCCCTCAGAGAGCAGAGGATCTTCGTCTTTGTCACTGAAGAAATTGACTGAACTGTATTAGATTTCCAATGGCTTCACTCTAAACGATTTGTAGGTGTAGGATTTTGAGATGAGCATCACTTGGAAACTTTTCCTTAGTTTTACCTCGACCCCCTTTAACAGTACGGTGTTTCCTATGACTCAAGAAAGAGAAAAATGAAACTAAAAAAACAAAAGTCTTCACGCTTCATATTCCACGCATGAATATTAAGTCTTCACGGTCACACCAATTTCTTCACTTTCAAAGTCTTCAGTTGAAGACATTCATTTTTAGGGGTCGACTTTCTCTGTAAATATCAAATTCCTCATAGACTTATAGACATGTTTACACTCGCAAACACATTAGTCCCTTAACCTATAAGTATTCAATACACCAAAATCACTAAGGGGCACTAGATGCACTTACAAAGAACTTGCATGACATCTTTTGTCCCACCCTCCCGTGGCAGCGGGGTCCTATTGGAAACTAAGGGATATTAAAGCCTCCTTTTAATAGAGAACCAGAACAAAGCATTAACACATCGTGAATACATGAACTCCTCAAACTACGGTCATCATCGGGAAGTGTTTTAACTTCTGTCACTCCGGGTTCGCCGGATCATAACACATAGTAGGTGACTATAACTTGAAAGATAGGATCTAGAACATAGATATAATGGTGATAACATAAACGATTCAGATCTGAAATCATGGCACCCGGGCCCAAAGTGACAAGCATTAAGCATGGCAAAGTCATAGGAACACCAATCTCAGAACACGATGGATACTAGGGATCAAGCCCTAACAAAACTAACTCGATTACATGATGAATCCCATCCAACTCTTCATAGACCAGCGAGCCTACGAAGGAATTACTCACTCCCGACGGGGAGCATCACGGAATTGGCGATGGAGAAGGGTTGGTGATGAGGAAGATAAAAGATCCCCCTCTTCGGAGCCCCAAACGGACTCCAGATCTGGCCTACCGATGAAGAACAGGAGGTGGCAGCGGCTCCGTCTCGTGAAATGTGATAATTATTTCTCCCTCATTTTTCTCCAAATATGTGATTTTACAGTATCAGGGTTGAGGCCTGCAGGTCCACAAGGTGGGGACAACCCAACTGGGCGCGCCTGGAGGGGGGCGCCCTGGTGGATTGTGCCCACCTAGGTTCCCCCCTCGGGTGGTTCCTGGCTCCAGAAATTCTTATTTATTGAATAAAAAATCCTCGCAAAGTTTCGTTCCAATCCGAGAACTTTTATTTCTGCACAAAAACAACACCTTGGTAGTTCTACTGAAAACTGCATCAGTCCAGGTTAGTTTCAATCAAATCATGCAAATTAGAGTCCAAAAAGGAGGAAAAGCGTTAGGAAAAGTAGATACGATGGAGACGTATCAACTCCCCCAAGCTTAAACCTTTGCTTGTCCTCAAGAAATTCAGCTGATAAACTGAAAGTGAAAAAGAAAAACTTTTACGAACTCTTTTGCTCTTGTTTACATAAATAAGCTTATGTAGCACCCAGGTTTTCAGCAAAGATTATAACTAACCATGTCGACAATAACTCTTAGAAAATTATATTAACTCATATAATGGCATAATCAACTAGCGAGCAATAATAAGATATCTCAAACAACAACACTTTGTCAAAACAACCATGATATAATATGACAATAGTGGTATCTCGCTAGCCCTTTTTGAGACCGCAAAACATAAATGCAGAGCACCTCCAAAGTTCAAGCAGCGACTAAACATTGTAATTCATGGTAGAAAAGATCCAGCCATGATGTGCCCAACATTAGCTACACACAATGCATGAGGATGAAAATAGTGCTCTCAGGTTCTTGCGCTTATTTGAGAAGGTGATGACACAATATAAAAGTAAATAGATAGCCCCTTCGCAGAGGGAACCAGTGATTTGCAGAGATGCCAGAGCTCAAATTTTTAAAATAGAGGTAAATTAAATTTTGAGAAATGCACCCTTCTTGTTTACTCCACGACCATTAGTTATCGGTATCTTCCATGCTAAACACATTAGTGGCGGTTCCCAAGCGATAAAAGTAAAGGTTTACTCCCCCTCCACCAACAATCACACTCCACGGCTTGTCTGAAACAACGGGTGCCATCCATACCAACAACAGTCCCGGGTGATAGAGGCAAAGGTGTCCCGATGTTTCGATGAGATGGTGGCTATCATTTTCTGTGGGAGTCGACCTTGACGATCCGACTACGAACGTGCGAGACGTCGTGCCTTAGAAATTGCTAAACCAACTTCCAAGGGTTATTGACCACGCCGGAGCACGATCAACCTGACCACGAGGGCCTGTTTCCTGCGAGAAAACAAAGAACAAGCAAGAAACATAAATTGCAATCTGGATATTGCGAATATAAGACGAAAGCTTTATTAATGAAGTTGGGGTTCTGGGACGATTTGGTCTGGTCGTTGAACACAAACGAAGTACGCGAAGTTGCAGCTATGGTGAACTTTTAATTTAAACAAAACCCAAAGTCTAAACGATGACCTAAGGGCTGTATATATGGAGGAAGAGGGGGGAATTTCGTGGCCCTTGGGGAAGGGATCCGAAACCAACCCTATCTCTTATTTCCCCACACATACGGACTCTAAAAACAGCCTATACTTATGTATTTCAAAATTACATGGGCCTGGCCCAATAATAAGGTGACGTGACACCTAGAATAGCCTCTAGACGAAGTTTATGAAGTGGCATCTTGTATATTTCGTCCAAGGCTTCATGCACTCATTATGGTGGCTTCAAAGTCCTGGAATCATCACTTGTAACTCCGTTCTTGTTCCCCTTGCGCATGCCATCAACTCCATGCTTGTTCTTTATCCAATGTTCATCCCTCTTATCCATGCCAGGCCCTTCATTTGTAAGCAAAACAAATGTATCCAATTTAGGCAGCATCATATTCTCTTGAACATTAGAATCATTACCAAGAAACGAAAGTACCTGATAATTTAATTGGCGTGCGCGAGCTCTAGTAATTGGTCCAGTATATGTAGTAGGGGTTGTGGGTGTAACAATGGTATTGATGTCCTCGTCATCCTCCCCTTCTTGAAATGAAGTCGTCCTCGACGGAAGCTCATCTTCCTCACCCAAATAAGGCTTCAAATCTGCAATGTTAAAAGTGGGACTAACCCCAAAATCTGCAGGCAGCTCAAGTTTATATGCATTATCATTTATTTTCTCTTACACCTTAAAAGGACCATCAGCACGTGGCATTAGCTTTGATTTTTGCAAATTAGGAAACATATCCTTACACAAATGTAACCAAACAAGATCTCCAGGTGCAAAGACAAAATGTTTTCTACCCTTAGCTCCAGCAAGTTATATTTAGCATTCATACGCTCATTGTTGTCCTTAGTTAACACATGCATTTTTAAGATCAATTCAACATGTTGTTTAGCATCAAAATTAACCTTCTCCGAAGATGGAAGAGGCAATAAATCAATGGGTGCACGAGGTAGAAAACCATACACAATTTCAAAAGAGCACATCTTAGTAGTAGAATGCAACGAACGATTATAAGAAAATTCAATATGAGGCAAGCATTCTTCCCACATTTTCTTTTATTCTTCAAAACAGCCCTAAGCATAGAACACAATGTTCTATTGACTACTTCAGTGACCATCAGTTTGGGGGTGACAGGTAGTACTAAAAAGCAGTTTAGTCCCCAACTTAGCCCATAAACATCTCCAAAAGTGGCTAAGAAATTTAGTATCACGATCTGAAACAATAGTATTTGGCACACCATGCAAGCGAATAATTTCACGGAAAAACAAATCAGCAACATTAACAGCATCATCGCTTTTATGACATGGTATAAAGTGTGCCATTTTCGAGAATCTATCCACGACAACAAATATGCTGTCCCTCCCCTTCTTTGTTCGAGGTAAACCTAAAACAAAGTCCATAGATATATCCTCCCAAGGAACACTAGGTACAAGCAAAGGCATATATAAACCATGAGAATTGAGTCGTGACTTAGCTTTTTGACATGTAGTGCAGCGAGCAACAAAACGCTCAACATCCCATCTCATCTTTGGCCAAAAGAAATGTGTAGCAAGTACATCCTCTGTCTTCTTCACGCCAAAGTGTCCCATTAATCCTCCTCCATGCGCCTCCTGCAACAACAAAAGACGAATAGAGCTAGCAGGAATGCATAGCTTGTTAGCACGGAACACAAAACCATCATTAATAACGAAGTTGTTCCATGTTCGTCCTTCTTTACAATTCTACATTACATCTTTAAAATCAGCATCATGCACATATTGATCTTTGATGGTCTCCAAACCAAATATTTTGAAGTCAAGTTGTGAAAGCATAGTATAGCAATGAGACAAAGCATTAGCAATAACATTTTCTTTACCCTTCTTGTGCTTAATGACATAAGGAAAAGTCTCAATGATTTCAACCCATTTAGCATGTCTACGATTCAGTTTAGCTTGACTTTTAATATGTTTCAAAGATTCATGATCAGAATGTATAACCAATTCTTTGGGCCATAAATAATGTTCCCATGTCTCTAAAGTCCGAACAAGAGCATATAATTCTTTATCATAAGTAGAATAGTTCATACTAGGCCCACTCAATTTTTCAGAAAAGTATGCAACAGGTTTGCCATCTTGTAATAACACACCTCCTAATCCAATTCCACTAGCATCACGTTCAAGCTCAAAAGTCTTATTAAAATCAGGAAGTTGGAGTAAAGGAGCATGTGTCAACTTATCTTTCTATACCGTGAAGGCTTCTTCCATGCGGTACCCCAAACAAAAGGCACATCCTTCTTTGTAAGCTCATTGAGAGGTGCAGCAATGGTGCTAAAATCTCTCACAAAATGCCTATAGAAACCAGGGAGTCCAAGAAAACTCCTCACTTGTGTGACCGTTTTGGGCTGCGGCCAACTCTCAATAGCTTCAATCTTGTCTTTATCAACTTCAACTCCCTGTGGAGTAACAACATAGCCAAGAAAAGATACTAAATTCGGTGCAAAAGGTGCACTTCCCAAGGTTACCAAACAAACATGCATCACATAGAGCAGTAAAAACAGCACGTAAATGTTCCAAATGTTCTTCCAAAGATTTGCTATAAATCAGTATATCATCAAAATATACTACCACAAATCGTCCAATGAAAGCACGTAAAACTTCGTTCATTAGTATCATGAAAGTACTAGGTGCATTAGTTAACCCAAAAGGCATGACTAACCACTCATATAAAGCAAACTTAGTTTTAAATGCTGTTTTCCATTCATCACCCAATTTCATACGAATTTGATGGTATCCACTACGTAAATCAACTTTAGAGAATATTGTAGAGCCACTCAATTCATCAAGCATATCATCTAGCCTAGGAATAGGACGACGATAACGAATAGTAATATTATTAATGCCTCTACAATCAACACACATACGCGACGTACCATCCTTTTTAGGCACTAGTATAATAGGAACAACACAAGGACTAAGAGATTCGCGTATATAACCTTTGTCGAGAAGCTCCTGTACTTAACGCATAATCTCCTTCGTCTCCTCTGGATTGGTACGGTATGGTGCACGGTTGGGTAGCGATGCACTTGGAATTAAGTCAATTTGATGCTCAATCCCTCGAATAGGTGGTAATCTCGGTGGCACGTCTTGTGGGAAGACGTCAGCGAACTCCTGCAAAATGTTAGTGACTGCAGGGGGCAAAGATGAAGGCACGTCCTCGAATGAAAATAATGCTTCTTTGCACACAAAAGCATAGAAAACAGGTTTGCTAAAAACTAGCTCATCAATATCAGATTTGGTGGCAAGTAAACATGCACTTTTCTATTTAATTTCAGAAGCAACACTAGGTGGTTTATTATTAGGCTTCATTTGTTGCTCAAATTCTTTTGCCACAATCTGATTTTTCACTCTTATTTTTCTCCTGTTTTGCTTTATTAGCTCTATGAATATCATCTTTCAAAATGGAATCAGGAGTCATAGGAAGGAAAGTAATATTTGTATCCTTATGAATAAGAGTATCTTGATTGTTTCTACCATGGTGTACAGAATTTTATCAAATTGCCATGGTCTACCAAGTAATAAGGAACATGCTTGCATAGGTACCACATCACAATCAACATAATTAGCATATGTAGAGATACTAAAATGCACCCGAACAATGCGTTTTACCTTAACCTTGCATTTGTTGTTGAACCATTGGATGTAGTAAGGATGTGGATGTGGTCTTGTGGTGAGAGATAGCTTCTCCACCATCTCCATGCTAGCCAAGTTGTTGCAGCTCCCTCCATCTATGATGACGCGAATAGAACGTTCCTTCACAACTCACTTTGTGTGGAACAAATTATGCCTCTGATTTTGCTCAGCTTGTGTAACCTGCACACTCAAAACACGTTGAGCAACTAAACATTCATACCTGTCAGCATCTTCAAAGCCATGTATCAAGGCGTCGATGATCGTAATCATCTCCACCGTGTTCTTCATGTGAAATTAGAGCCAAAGTCTCCTCATCATAGTCACTAGCGGACTCATACCCACCATCCTCAGTAGCAATCATCACACGCTGAGATTTGCATTCTCTCACAAAATGTCCTCTTCCCTTACAACGATGACAAATAATATCACTTGTGTGCCCTGTTGACGCCATGGAAGAAGAAGAGCTCTGTGCAGGCCCGTCATGTGTGCTCTTGGCAGATAGTGGTGGTTGTGCCTGCTTTCTTGTATCACGGTTGGAGGTGGCACCTGAAGGAGGTGATGGTGCAGTGGAAGTAGATGATGCACGTGGTGTCCATGATCAAGGTCGACCTGCAGAAAAGTTAGTTCGCGCCAATGCTTGTCGATCATGCACTTCACGTTTAGCTTTACAAGCAAGATGGAATAAACGAGTGATATTATTATAATCCTTATACTCTAGAATGGTCTGAATCTCTCTATTTAATCCACCCAGAAAATGTGCACGCATAGCTTCATTCTCCTCAACAATACCACATCTAATCAAGCCAGTTTGTAATTCCTGATAATATTCTTCTACATAATATTTTCCTTGTCTTAAGCGCTGCAATTTTTGAAGTAATTCGTGTTGATAATATGGTGGAACCCAACGAGTACGCATAGCAGTTTTCAAATAGCCCAAGTAGCGGGAACAAGATATAATCTACAATGTTCAGACCACCAAACACATGCAAAGCTAGTGAAAGCACAAACAACAGCAGGAACACGTCTCTCCTCAGGATATTGTAAACATGTAAATCGTTGTTCAGTTTCTAACTCCCAAGTAAGATATATATCAGGAACATATCTACCCTCAAATGGTGGAATATTCAATTTTAGTTTAGGGAGATGGTCATGATCTCGTACCTGAGGGGGAGACCTAACATTGCCATTATTTGCATGTGGACGACCTGGTGGTTGTGGTGCTGGTGGTTGCACGTAGTTCTGACTTTGATCAACTTCATCCTCGTAATCTCCCACATAATCATCCTCCTTTGCATTAGCAGCAGGAGCTACAGAAGTATCAACAGCAGCACCAACAGTTTGGCCAAGCGCAAGAGGGACACGGCTCGCTCGGCGGAGGGCTGTTTCGTGACATGGAGGTAGTCGTTGTCGTTGTTGTTGTTTTAGAGGTGCGTTAGGTGCAGGCGGTGGTGGTGGTGGAAGAGGCGCGAGCAATTCATTAAACTTGTTATCGAGCTTTGTTTCGAACGTCTTCTCCATGCCATGTATCTTCTCCATGGCCTCTTCAAATCTGTTTAGCACATCTTGCACCTGTCCACTCATCATTTGCTGAAATTTATCATAAAACTCCTTATTCGTCATGTTCTCCCAGTCAGTCTCGTCGGCTTGTGATCCTGGCATGGTGAGCAGCAATAGAAACACACAAGAATATGATCCTAGAGACTACTAACAAGAGGTGGTGGTGGGTGTCACAAATCTGTCAAGCAAATCTCAAATTCTTACCAGTTCTTACCCAACAGCAGGCGGTGATCGGCAACCGTTGTAGTCAAAACTCTCAAAAGCTTGGATAGAGCGATTGCCAGGGAGAGTCAAACGCGCGACGTAGATGTATGTGGACCTAGGAAGGCTTATAGTATGGTAGCAAAAAGGGTCAGCAATAATCAATTTAGAGATGCATAGTTGAATAAACGCTCAACAACGGTATTGTGCTGGTCCTAGGCTAGACCGTGCTAGAGACGCGAGCCTAGAACACTAACAAAATCACGGCGCTGCACGCAAATAAGGGAGGAGCACACTCTGAATTTTTTCCTCTCTTTTTTTTCTTTTTTTCACTTTTTTTCCTCTTTTTTTTTTTGCTTCGCAACAATTTTTTTTTCGAAAAAGTCTGCAAACGGTCTAAAAACTGCCTAGCCAGAATTTTCCAGACTTAGTTTTTTTTATTTGGAACTATTTTTCTACTACGGGTAGCACGGAAGTTGGGGAGTTCTTCTCTGTCACGACTCGGAGTATGGCGTGATCTGGAAATCCAAAACAGGGTAACAAAATACTGGACTCGGAATAGGAGTGGTGGCGGAGATGAGTCTTGGTGAAACTCGGACTGGTGGCGGAGATGAATCTGGTGGAACTCAGACTAGTGGCGGATATATGTTGCTGGTGGACTCGGATTGGCATGATGACGGCGGATATGTGGTGGCGTATATGGACTCGGATTGGCGGTGAATATGTGGTGGTGGTATATGGCAGCGGTGATGAAGTTGGTGCGGTGGTGGTATATGGCAGCAGCGATGATGATGATGCGGTGGTGATATATGGCAGCGGCGACGTGACAACCTGTGAACAGAACTCGAAACTCTAAAGGACTAGACGCTAAGACCGGCAACTTGACACGACGATGCAACCGCAAATTCAACAAAGCAAATACAGAAAAGATTATGCAAAGGCTCAGATTGGTTCGGATGGGATGAACTAACCCTATTTTTTGGCTTTTTCGTGGACTATAGGTATGAAGAACGGACTCGATCTAAACTATGAAAAACTATAAAATCTCACCGAGCAACCTGGAAATCTGATACCACTTGATAGAGGCAAAGGTGTCCTGATGTTTCGATGAGATGGTGGCTATCGTTTTCTGTGGGAGTCGACCTTGATGATCCGACTGACAACGTGCGAGACGTCGCGCCTTACCAATCACTACTAGGGAAAACCTTATACACAGAACTTTAGCAATAGCGAGGGTCAGTAAAGCACGCTGGTGCTAAGTAGCAGTAGCGCCCCTGTGCGAACCGCGCTGCAGATAAAGTTCTAGCAGTAGCGCGTCTGTTCTAAACACGTTACTACTAAAATTCCCACGGCTTAGCCGATAGGCTACACATAGTAGTAGCGACCTATAACGAACCGCGCTACCGTTACTTTCTTTGTAGCAGCGCGTTTTAATCTAAACTCGCTACTGCTAAAGGATATAAAATTAAATGGAAAGAAAATAAAAAGGTAATTGAAAATGAAAGAAATAGAATAAGGTGAAAGGAAAAAAATAAAAGTTGAAGAATATTAAATGAAAAAGGGGAAAAAGAGAAAGGAGTAGCGATGGCGTGTATCCCGTAACGCTGCTAGAAGCTAACTTAGCCGCATGAGCTCTTCCGAACGCCATCGCTACTTCTCGACTTAACCACGGGTTCGTCCTTCCCACGGCCACTTCCCCAAATCCAACTCTCCACTCTACTTGCCGCTGTCGTCGCCCAGCCTCCGCACACCCTCTCGCCGCCCGACCCCAGATTCAACGCCGCCCCGCCGACCTCACGCCGCCTCGACGCCCCGACCCGACCTCGACGCTGCCATCGGCCAGCGCCCGAGCCCGACCACGACCTCGACGCCGCCTTTGCCCCTCCCTCGTCGCAGGCACCTGAGGTGAGCACGCCTGCTCCTCCCTCTCCCCTACCTCTGCCTAGGGTTTCTTTATATTTTAGTTGCATCAAATTAGTTAGGGTTCATGTAAGGGTGGAAACGAATCAAATTTCTAAGATGAATCATAAAACGAGTAAAATTTGACCACTTATTTCACTTTATAGTTGGATAATTGGAATATCCGCTACCACTTTCCACCCCTAGGTTCTTCAAATTAGATGGTAATTAGGGAAGTAGTACCTAGGTACTAATTAGTTAGTAAGAACTAGGTACTAATTAGGTACTAGTTTATTTTTATTTATAGTAAGTTTATTTTTAGTAAGAACTAGTTGAATTAATAGAACTTGTTAGTAAGAACTTTGTGCTATTTTTTTAGTTAAAGCAATTTTTCTCGCATCGACGTGGACGATGCCTATCCCGCATCCTCGTCGTCGAGTCGGCGGAGGACGACACCTTCTTGACCAGATGGGCCATGTCCGGGACTGGGCTTCGCCGGGGTGGTACTAGGAGGCGCTACCTACCGGGGGCGCAGGTTGGTGAGGAGCCAGCCTGTCGTTGACCCGAACCTTCTTTGGTGGCGGTCGCGTGGGCCAGTGATGGTCCAGAGGCTCGAGGACTCCGCGGAGGTGGTGCGTCACCGTGTCAGTGAGGAGGATGCGCACGTCCGTCGCTACTTGTTTGCGTTGGAGCACAGGTTCTCCAATACCTGGCAGGTTCTTAAGGGATCTCACTGGAGCTATGATCCCGTGATGGTTCCTTCTCTGTGGGTGTCCACCGCCCGCGCCGATACCCGTCATGTGCTAGGGTTTTAGTTGTATTAGTGATGTTATATGTATGACACTATTCGGGATGTATTAGTGATAATATTCGACGATGTACGGACGCATGAGATGATTTACTTTTGCTTATTGAATGCATGCTAATTTGAGTCCTATAAGATATTTTGAAATATATATCTTGTGTTGCTCAATATCCAAGTGGTCGGTCATGTTTGCAGGTTACACCTCCGAGTGGCCTATGTTTTCCGGAGTGTTGATTCATTTCCGTTCCAGCAAATTTCAGGCGCTCGATATGTCCTATTCTAGCAAACGTCATGCCGGATTTTTCCGTGAATTTTGGCATGACTTGTGCCAGAATATGTAGGAAATATCGAGTGCCCCGGATTTGTGTGTTGAGTATCCTGGTAGTTGTTTTCGATCGATTTTCAATTAATGTTTTAACTATGAACATAGGAAATGTCTGACAACGAAAAGGATTTCGGTATTTGCAAATACTGCGAAGACGAAGCGGCCTGACTTTGACGGAATCTTCCTAGATGATGATAGGCGCTTCAGCATCAAGCTGGAGAAGAACTTCGAAGTGGATACAATAAGTCACAACGACAAGTCTTTTTTTCGTAATTAAGCATGACATCTGCTTCATTTGCTTCTACTTTTTTTTACTATTCTACTAGCGTATCACCTGCCATGCAAGAGTTTTTGTATTGGATAAGATAGGTTTCAGTCATACTATTGAGGTAAAGAAAGTTTACTTGAAGACCGAGCATGGTTATATTTTCCACGCAAAATTATACAATTCAGACAACTACACCTATTTTGAATGCAAAACATGGCGAGCACTATGCAAGACTTATGCATTTGAGCCTGATATGGTTATCACCTTTGATATTAAATGCGGAAGATGATATTGAAGGTAATACCGACATCTGGGTCGATGTGCAGATGCCTCCAGTTATACCATTATGTAAGTTTCTCAACCATATTTATGTATTTGATATTGTTTATTTAAAAATAGTTGACAACTAATTTGTATTGTCAGCTTATTTCGGTGCAAGCAAACATGTCTAGCGCTTGGTAGACAGGACCTACTACCGTCCCGGGGCTGAACTCAACTGCGAGGAGCTAAGTCATTATGCTTGCGGATCTTGATACTGTTAAGACAAATTTTCTTCCTGCATTTAGAAATGTTAGTACTGAAAACGTGCGACCAATAGTGTTCGTAATGAACTACGGTCACATCTATTTAGGAAGGATGGTAAGATTTTTACTATTTGTCCTTGGTGCATCTTTTCCATACATTATTTTTGAAGCTAAACTTCATTGCTAAGTATGTTACCATACGATGTTCTTCAAGTGGGACTCCCGATGAATGTTGTGCCTTATGGGATTGAGACTAAAGGTACCATGAGTACTATTAGCTTACGGCCAAGATATCCTACAGATTACTTTAGTGCATTCAAGATCAGCGACGGATGCTTAATAGTGCAAGACTGGACCAAATATGTGATGGGGGAGCGCAGAGAAGTACTAGGGGGCAGCAAACAGATGCGCTACCCACGATTAGGAGATAGGTTCATCTGCATGCTCCAACTTGATCAAGGGGGAGAGCTACACATGTTTTATGTTATTTTACCTAAGAGAGAGCAGCAGGAGTGATTATCTAGCTAGAAATGAGTTTGAGGATGATGATGTGCTACAATATTACTATGATGATAAAATAGCTAGTGTTGGTGGTAATGACTATGATGATTATTATTAGCTAGTGTTAGTGGTGATTAAATAAATATTGTTGGTGGTAATGACTATGATGATGATTAAATAGCTTAGTTGGCGGATTAGATTCAAGTGGAGGCAACATGGGGTGCACATCGAAAGTACTACTAGTCCAAACTAGATCAAGTTTGGATTAGTAGTATACTTTTGACATGCACCACATATTGCCTCCACTTGAACCTAATCCACGTTCATTTGACACACTGTTATGGACATAATGATCTAAACCTCATAACTGGTATTGTACCAATATTTGTACGATGGCGCATAAATACACTAAAAATAAAAAAAAATAAAAGAATACTAGTAGCGATGGAGAGAAAACACGCTGCCAGTAGTTACATTAGCGGTAGCGTGGGATTGAACAAATGCTGCAGCTATTTGTCCTAGCAGTAGCGCGTGCGGCATGCACTACTGCTAAGAAATAGTTGTAACGCCTTATTAGTAGTGTGCCTGCCCGCGCTACTGATACACCTAAAACTCGCGCTGCTGCTAGCCTTTTCCCTAGTAGTGAATCTCTAAACCAACTTCCGAGGGTTATTGACCACACCGGAGCATGATCAACCTGACCACGAGGGCCTGTTTCCTGCGAGCAAACGGAGAACAAGCAAGAAACTAAGATTGCAATCTGGATATTGCGAATATAAGAGGAAAGCTTTATTAATGAAGTTGGGGTTCTGGGACGCCTTGGTCTGGTCGTTGAACACAAACGAAGTACGCGAAGTTGCAGCTATGGCGAACTTTTAATCTAAACAAAACCCAAAGTCTAAACGGTGCCCTAAGGGCTGTATATATGGAGGAAGAGGGGGGGGGGGAATTTCGTGGCCCTTGGGGAAGGGGTCCGAAACGAACCCTATCTCTTACTTCCCCGCACATACGGACTCTAAAAACAGCCTATACTTATGTATTTCAAAATTACATGGGCCTGGCCCAATAATAAGGTGACGAAGCACCTAGAATAGCCTCTGGACGAAGTTTATGAAGTGGCATCTTGTATATTTCGTCCAAGGCTTCATGCACTCATTATAGTGGCTTCAAAGTCCTGAATTCATCACTTGTAACTCCGTTCTTCTTCCCCTTGCGCATGCCATCAACTCCATGCTTGTTCTTGCTCCAATGTTCATCCCTCTTATCCATGCAAGGCCCTACATTTGTAAGCAAAACAAATCTATCCAATTTAGGCAGCATCATATTCTCATGAACATTAGAATCATTACCAAGAAACGAAAGTACCTGATAATTTAATTGGCGTGCGCGAGCTCTAGTAATTGGTCCAGTATATGTAGTAGTAGGGGCTGTGGGTGTAACAATGGTATTGATGTATTCATCACCGGGGGAGTTTTGTTTAATTATTTGCAATTTGAGTTCGGGACTGGGAATCCCTATTACCGCCCTCTCGTGCAAGGACGAGTGAATGAAGACTCATCATGAGAATAACCCGCTTAGCATGGAAGATACTAACTACCTCCTATCGCTCTATGAACAATCCAGGCACACAAAAAGGATTTTTTTTAAGTTTTTAGAGGTGGCACATGCAAATTTACTTAGGACGGCAGGGTAATACCGCATATAGGTAGGTAAGGTCGACTCATCTGGAATAACTTGGGTTTCAGGGTTTTGATGCACAAGCAGAATTCCCACTTAGTACAGGCGAAGGCTAGCAAATAGGTTGAGAAGCGGCCAGCTAGAGAGCAAAAACGGTCATGAACATGCATTATGCATAAGTAACATTGGATACTAGCATGAGTAGTGCCATGGACTTAAAACGGCAGATGCCCTAGCAAAAGGACTTACTTGTGGAGCCATCGCAACTAGGTTAGCTTGAAGGGGTTAAATGGGACAAAGGACAGAGAGAGTTTACCCAAGTTCAGCCCCTCTCAGCGAGGTAAAAGCCTACTCCTGCTTTAGGTTGTATTGCTTGGGTTTTGATTACCAGGGAGCTAATACGCTTGACCTAGTTCTCGATGAGTTGTTTCTTGAGTTAACCCGCCACCAAGTCACCCCTTTATATACAGGTTGATGCCCGGCGGCTTATAGAGTCCTGGCCGGCTCACACAAATGTGACCGGCTCGGCTTATAACTAAGCTTTTCTTACAGTAAAAGTTAAACATATGGCGGCTCATCCCTTTGGGCCTCAAGTCGCCTCTGGGTCTTGGGCCTTCAATAAGCTTGCCTCTTGAGCCGCCATCTTCATATCCTCTTGGACCTTCACGGGCCTCTTCATCTTTAAGTCACCAATGGCATGACCCGGCCCCTCCTCGGCGGGTCATATCTAGTAGTCATATCCTCAACATTAGGCCCCAGGTTGATTTGAACTTGTTCACATCAATCCTCAACACTTGACTTAGCAGAATCTTCCATCATCAATTCCTTGTCGACTCGTCGTAACCCACCATGACATCACATCACAGAACCGCAGTAAATCGCCATGACATCATGCGCATTAACTTTGCACAAAGCCCAAGATATCTTAACAGATCCTTATCTTAATAGACCACCCAAAAATTGAGGCGGTTATGTAGCCACATAATCATTTTTAGCCTCCTTGATTCCCGCGCATGCCATCTAATGACTTCCTTATAAATAGGGATAGGGGTCCTTCTTTTCACTTTTAACCCTTGCCCCCTCGTCTTCTTCTTCCTCCTTGTGACCCCTCTGCTAACCCGAGCTCCGCCGCCGCCGTCTTCCTCCATCATCCTCAACTCCGGCCGCTACGGACCAGAGAAAATGCGGCGCGCTCCCGCTTTTCATCAACATCAAACATGTACCCATTTTTTTTCATATCAGATCTGTACTTAGGGCTTGCTTAGTTCATTAGAGTTCTTCTCCATTCTTCATTTTTCCTCCTTGAGACCGTGTAGCTAGATCTGAATTCATCACAGAGGTTGTGCGGTAGTAGTCTTAGCACCCGTTTCTAATCGCAGAAAGCCCCTTTTCTATACAAGATCCCATCTGAGCACATGAGTTCTTCCGTTGCCGCCACCTTAGGTTTAGAATTTATTTTCTTTTCTGAACTGTTGTAGATCCAAAATAGTAGAACTGATCTTGTGCAACCTGTTTGTTCAGCGCTTAGCAAAATCTGACCCATGGGTCTACAGATACTTGCAAACTGCAGTCGTGCGGGCGACTTATAAGATAGGCTGTAACCAGCCATACACCATTAGCCCCTCTTTAAGCCGTCAGTATATGTTCAAAATCTGTATTACCTGACATCATCTTCCGGCTTAATCATGCCAATCTTTATAACACGTATTCTCTGCATACGAGTTGGCCTTGCAAAACGCACTTATTTGTTGATCCCTGGATGACTTAATAGCATAACCTTAATCCGGCAATATTTTCCTTTCTAGGCTTCATCAACGAAATGACCAAGACTGTCACTTCATGCAACTGGGCGTTTCCACCGTTATGGAGGAAACTCTCAATGAATATGTGAATGATGGCGTCTTAGCTAAAAAGATGTGATCCGCTGGAGGGCTCCTGGTCAAGAGTCCATACCCGCCTCTCAGGAAGTCGAGATCATAGTTTTTCTTGACCGTATGCTCCGGGGGTTTACCCCACCCGGCTCAAAGTTCTTTTGTGATGTGCTGCATTTCTTTCGACTTCATCCTCAAGACATCGGGCCCAATTCTGTTTCAAATATTTGCAATTTTCAAGTCTTCTACGAAGTGTACCTTCAACAGGATCCCAATGTACAATTGTTCAGGGAATTCTATTTCTTGAACCGTCAGATTGAATTCACAGATGGACCCAGCTTAGATCTAGGTGGCAATTCAATGCAGAGGCGGAAAGAAGCCACTTTTCATGCCGCTGCATTTCCCAGCCATCCTAAGGGCTGGAACCAGACCTGGTTTTATTGCAAGGACAACTCTCCAGAAGGCGAAAATCCTCTGCCGGGTTACACTGAAAACCGACTTGGTAACAGACATCCTCTCCTAGAACGGATCATTACAGAAGAACGGGCCAAATATATGCCCATTTTTTCAAAGATCAGAGCCTTGATGGCCAATGGTTTGACTCGAGTTGATCTAGTTCGATGCTGGGTCGCATGGAGAATCTTACCCTTAAGCCGCCGACCCGGCTTAATGTGTGAATATAACTGTGATGTCAAAAATCCGCAACACTATAGCCAAGTGCGTCTGGACAATGATAGGTTCAACAAAATGACCAAGACGTTGCTTAATGATAGCTTGGCAGCTTGTAGCAAGACAGGGCTAAACCCCTTTTGAACCCTGATCGCTCTGTGACTATAGCGCCAGAAAAGCTCTTGTCTGCTAGGAATATGTCGGTATTTCCCCAGAGGAAGGGATGATGCAGCACAGCGACGGTAGGTATTTACCTTAGTGAAGAAACCAAGGTTATCGAACCAATAGGATAACCAAGCAACACAACGTAAACAACACCCGCACACATATAACAACACCTTCGTGAGATCCGTTAGTGTAAGAAAAATAAATCACTACTATAAGTGTTGTGTCAAACAAGTTCTTATTTTGTTTTTGTATTATATCTACTGTATTACAACTTTTTATGGCAAAAACTCATCAAATAAAAACCATAGAGCCATCAAAATAAGCACAGAATACAAAGAAAACAGAATCTGTCAAAACAGAACAGTCTGTAGCAATCTGATTTGTTCGAATACTAATGGAACTTAAAAAATTCTAAAAAACTAGGAAAACCTGGATAATTTGTATAGTGATATTATGCAAAAAGAATTGGCATTTTATCACATTTTGGTGAATTTTAACAATTATTTGCGTGAGCACAAAGTTTCTGTCTTTTTCAGCAAGATCAAACAACTATCACCCAAGAAGATCTTATTGGTTCTACTTGGCACAAACACTAAATAAAACCCAAAAACACAATCATAAAAGTAGCATAATTGTGTAAACACACAAGAACAGAAAGCAAAAAGAAAAAATAAATTTTATTCATTGGGTTACCTCCCAACAAGCGCTATAGTTTTACGCCCTTAGCTAGCTAGGCATAAAGCAAGGATCTAAGATTTGTCATCTTTTTCCCTTGAAAAAAAAAGGAAAAAAATTCTATCAACGGCATTTAATTTTCTATTTCACGAAAGACATGGCCATTGATAGCAGAAGAAAGGTTAAGTACGTTGCGAAATTTCGTATCTACACTAGCCTTCATCTCTTTAATTATTTCATTTTGATAGAAGCACATAAGAGTAGTTGATTCAACATTTTCTCCTTTGGGGTGCCCAAATATGGCTTTCGTCTTCTCATAAGTATCAACGGCATACCCTTCAAGGAAACCGTTTTCAAATATAGAATCTAAAACTTGCTTGAAGGAAGAAGGTAAATCATCATAAAACCTTTTCAAGTATACTTCTATCTGATATTGGGACACATAGCTAGCTCGAATTCTCAACAACCTATCCCAAGAATCTTCCAAAGATTCATCAAGTAAATAATGAAAAATTCCGGGATCATCTTTATCACAATGGTTAAGATTTTCCTTAACAACCTCGGTAGATCCTTCTATAGCATCATTGTTTATGAGCTTAAAGAGGACAGAGGGGCTATCCAAAGCATTAAGACTAGGGAGAAAACCCTTAGCTCTTTTGAGATCAGACATGGCGAGAAAACGGCTAATGAAAAAGAGGGGCCAATAACACGGCAATTTTTTGTGAAGTGGGGGAGAGGAAAATGAGAGGCAAATGGAAAAGAATGTAAATTGCAAGGAGATGAGATTTGTGATTAGGAACCTGGTTATGTTGAAGATCCTCCGCGGCAACGATGCCAGAAATTCCTTTTGATCACTCTTTGACTATAGCGCCAGAAAAGCTCCTGTCTGCTAGGACTACGTCGGCATTTCCCCAAAGAGGAAGGGATGATGCAGCACAGCGACAGTAGGTATTTCCCTAAATGAAGAAACCAAGGTTATCGAACCAGTAGGAGAACCAAGCAACACAACGTAAACAGCACCTGCACACAAATAACAACACCTCGCAACCCGACGTGTTAAAGGGGTTGTCAATCCTTTTCGGGTAGCGATGCCAGAAATTGGTAGTAGATTGAAATAATAGATCGCAAATAAAAGAAAATGCAGCAAAGTATTTTTGTATTTTTGGTTTAATATATCTGAATAAAAATGCAAAGGAAAGGTAGATCGCAAGCAAATATATGAGAAAGAAGACCCAAGGGTCATAGGTTTCACTAGTGGCTTCTCTCGAGAAAGATAGCAAACGGTGGGTAAACAAATTACCGTTGGGAAATTGATAGAACCTCAAATAATTATGACGATATCCAGGCAATGATCATTACATAGGCATCACATCCAAGATTAGTAGACCGACTCCTGCCTGCATCTACTACTATTACTCCACACATCGACCGCTATCCAGCATGCATCTAGTGTATTAAGTTCATGGAAAAACAAATTAATGCAATAAGAACGATGACATGATGTAGACAAGATCCGTTTATCTATTGTGTAGATATAGATCCCATCTTTTTATCCTTAGTAGCAAAGATACATACGTGTTGTTTCCATTTCTGTCACTGGGATCAAGCACCATAAGATCGAACCCACTACCGGGCACCTCTTCCCGTTGCAAGATAAATAGATCAAGTTGGCCAAACAAAACCCAAATATCAGAGAAGAAATACGAGGCTATAAGAGATCAAAGAAACTCAAATAACGTTCATGGATATAAAAAGATATGACTGATCATAAACTCAAAGTTCATCAGATCCCAACGAGCACACCGCAAAAAGAGTTACGTCATATGGATCTCCAAGAGACCATTGTATTGAGAATTCAGCGAGAGAGAGAAGGCCATCTAGCTACTAACTACGGACCAGAAGGTCTATAAAGAACTAGAACTACTCAAGCATCATCGGAGAGGCACCAATGGAGGTGGTGAACCCATCCGAGATGGTGTCTAGATTGGACCTGGTGGTTCTGGACTCTGCGGCGGCTGGATGAATATTTCGTCGACGCTTCTAGGGTTCTGGTATTTTTGGGGTATTTATAGAGCAAAAAGGCGGTCCGAGGGGCACCCGAGGTGGGCACGACCCACCAGGCGCGCCTGGGCCTCCTGGCGCGCCCTGGTGGGTTGTCCCCTCCTCGGGACTCCCCCCAGGTGCAACCAGGGCCCAACATCTTCCATTTGGCCCATAAAATATCATCATGGAGTTTCGTGGCATTTGGATTCCGTCTGGTATTGATTTTGTGCAATGTAAAAAACATGGAAAAAACAGCAACTGGCACTTGGTTAGTACCAAAAAATGATATAAAATGACTATAAAATGATTATAAAACATCGAAGATTGATAATAAAACAACATGGAACAATAAAAAATTACAGATACGTTCGAGACGTATCACACCCTTAATCCGGCTCCAGCTGTAAGTACTTCACACTTCTTTATCATCTTATTTTTGTCATAGATTGTCTTCTCACCACTATATGCCTTTCCAGGCCAATGATCCTTTTTGGAATAGAAAACTTCAGTATAAACCGGCCAAGAAGGTCAGGGCCAAGAACAAGGCTAAGAAGCGTGCCAAGAAGAAGACAGATGCAATTGACCCGTTTACTCTTGATGATGAGTCGGAGGTAGAAGTTGACTCCCTTGGCTCCTTTGTTTATCTTATTGACATTGATTACTATCAAGATGACGCGAAGGCCATCCACGCAGACGGTGAATAGGTAACTATCCTTTCCTCCGACTCAGAACCTCTGCCAAGACAGAAAGTTCGACAAGCGATCCGGAGAGTAAGGTTTTCTCACCCTTTAGCTTATCTGGATCCCAACTTTTTTTGAAGAAACAACAACACGAAGTTCGCCGCACAACCCGGAATAGCGGAGGTGGAGAACTTTCCTCCGGTTTACCGAACACGCCGGCTCCTCGCAAGCGCCGAGCAGAGGTTTCACCGATTTCCGACTCAGCTTTTCCAAAGGCGGTCTTATTCGACAACCCCTTAACCCTTCCGATTCAAACTATCAGGGAACGTCTCACTCTTCTTCCGGTGACTCAACTGGAACTCAGATTCCTCTTTTCAAAACCGTACCCAGGTGAGAACATTAAGCTTGTTTGTTTTAACACTTACTCAATTGATATATTAATCCCGTCATGTGTCTTATTTTCAGTGCTATAGCCAAGCCCAGCAAGAAGCTTAAGATGAATAAGCCGGCTGAAGATCCCAAGGTTGCTGATCCGGAAAAGCAGACAATGTCTGAATCTTTTCATCAAACTTCGGAAGCAGCTATTGATGACCTGCCGCCAGAAGATCATAATGTCCTAATGGACTCCGTGGATGTTAACCCGGCCAATGCTAAGCCGCCAAGTACTATTAAGCCTGTTGAAAAAGAGGCCGAAGACGTTATCATTAGCAGACCTGGTTATGCAGAACCGGGTAACCCCACCATCTTATCAAAGCATAGTGCCAAGGAAGAATTTTCAGCCGCTGACAAGAGCAAATGGAAGCTGGATTTGGAGAGTTACGCCCAGTTCAGCGCTCATGAGATTCATGCTGGTTACCTAAACCGCCTTCATACCAGCCGTAACTTTGAAGCCAGCCCGGTTAATCTCATGAATGGGTGCTTTGAGGTAAGCACTAACAAAACCTTCTCATATAAGTATCTATCTGTCAACCGCCAAGTCTACTGAATATGAAAGAACTGAATATGCTATAGACTTAGATAGCATCTTTGATCTTGTAACTATTCCATAGCAATTTGTAACTGCTGAATCAAAAGGAGTAGTCCCCAAGGGCCGGCTTAAACTGGAAAGTTAAGCAGTGACTTCAAATTGTAGTGCTAAAATCCACATATGTAGCCCCCAAGGGCCGGCTTAAGCTGCATAGCTAAGATGGGACTTATCACCATATTTATAAACAAATCCAAATATGTAGCCCCCATGAGCCAAGTTTAGTTGAAGAAACTTAGCCGGGTCATTAAAGATTTGTCTTCAAAAGAGCAATGTACATTAGCCCCCAAGTGCCAAGTAAAATACTTGTATTATGCTTGGGACTTCAAATAAGATGATTATCATAACCACATAGTGCATGTCTTTGTATATGGATGCTGAATTGAATATGAAGGAATCTCAAGTCACTGATCTGCGGCAAAACATCCAATCCCAACAGTCAGAGACTTCAAAAGCCAAATCAGAGTTGAAAACCACCTTAGAAGAGATTGAAAAGTTAAAAAGGGATTTCAGCGCTGAGAGAACCGACTGGGACACCGAGAAGGCGGCTCTGTTAAAAAGAGCGGAAGATGTTGAAGCTGCTCTGAAGCCGGTGACTGACGAGTTATCCGGCTTGAAACATCAAATCAATAGCATGACAACTGCCATCTTTGGTAAGTAATATAGTACTTCAATCTTTCACCATCAATGTATAATAATCATTAGCCGGTTTATCAATATCTTTGCTAATGCAGGCTCCAAAATTTCCAACCTTGGCCCAGACATGCGCGTGAAGCTTAAAGCTGCATACAACCTTATCGAGCAGTTATACACGGGCGCTCAACGAGCTATAGCTGTTGTCTCTCATACTAAACAACCACCTTCACTCATCAGAGAAACACTGGACAAACTATCCGTCATACCCCAAAGGGTGGAGGAGATAAAGCAGTCAGCCGCCAAAGCTAGTGCCATCACCGCCCTGAGTCGGGCCAAGGCATGGCAGGCAGAGCTTGACATGGAGGAATTGGCCACTGGTTGTCCCTGCTTAAAAGAAGATGGGTCTCCCTTCAGCGCAGACGACTTCACCAAAATTGTAAGGGAGATGCGTCCTTTGGCAAGCAAGTTGGCTAAGGAGACCGATCTCTCCAAGTATCAGATGGCTTATACTGTTGATAATGCAAAAGTGAAAGCGCCGGTTTATCCAATTATGGATCTTATTCTACCAACACGTAAGCACACTTTTGCTCCTGATATTGATCCATCCGTGCTCATAGATGATGAGGCTGTATTCAAAGCTGTAACTGGCGTCAGTTGGACATCACCTGATTTCCAGCCAGTGGAGGAAGAAGAAGAACCGGCGCTAGATAATCTGGAAGCTTCAACTCATCAAGACCAGGGCAACTGAACCACGAGGCGACTCTCAGACAGCCACATAGAATTTGTGCGCAGAAAAACACTTTTTCTTTTAGGTCGTATGATGCCTTGTAATAGGCTAGCTGAAAACAATGATCTGCCATGCCATGGTGCATGTTTTTTTTAGGAACTTAGGACAGTGAGGGCACCCCCACTGACTTTATATTAAAACCTCATCAAACAGAGCTTACATAGGAAAGTTTACATCTACTAAGAGGTTAAGAGAGGGTCTGTACAACAAGGGTACAGAAAAAGGAAGAAAAGAAAAAAAATCCACCAACACCATCACCAAACAGAGAGAAGAGCACTCAAGTGGAAGCAACCAGCTGCTCAACAAACGGCACCAGGGCCTCTTCGACTCTGTGCCTCATCATGCCAAAATCATGGTGAAATCTTTGCCGCCAGCCATCCATCGTGGGTGTCACCCCCCTGAAGTGTTTGTTGTTACGTTTTTTCCAGATGCTCCAGGCCGCCACGACGAAGACATCCATGAACATAGGCCCAATCCACGCTCTTCTCGCTGCATGCACCAGCTGTAGTCTGTTTCCCGCCATGGGCCACGAGACCACCAATTTTGCCCAACACACTTTGCTAAATTCACACTGAAAAAACAGATGCTCAATCGTCTCCTCGGGGGGGGGGGGGGGGTTGTCACACAACAAGCAGGCATAGTTGTTGTCCCTGAGTTTCATATTTTTTTTCTTTTAAGCAGGCCCCTCGTGTTGAGTGTGTCAGCCATCAGTAGCCAGGCGAAAACCCTCCACTTATTGGTGCACTTGGTCTTCCAGATCCACTCAAAGGCTTGGTCAGCAACCCCATCACGGAAGCAATGTAAGTAAAATTTGCCAGAATCAAAGCCCTCCGACCCCCATATGCATCTCCAGGAGTCATTTGTCTCATTCAGTTCTATCAGGGCCACGCTGTTTTGGAGATCGTCGAGCTCACCCCTCGCTTGCACTGAGAGCGTCAAATGAAAGTTCCGGCCAAGCGTAGGTGCGGTCAGGAGATTCTGCACAGACACGTCTTCATTCTGTGAGTAGGAAAACAGCCTGGGGTGGGTGTCAGCCAGTACATCCTTATGCCACACATCTTTCCAAAACAGGGCCGTGCTCCCATCCCCTACCTCGACAGTCGTGACCCCCCTGTATATCGGCGCAAGGTGGATGATGTCACGCCACCAGAACGATCCACACGGCTCAGTCGCATGCGGGACCAGCCCATTGTAATAGGCCGTCCAGACCAACTTCACCCACGGCAGGTCCATGCGATTAAAGAACTTGTGCAGTTGCTTCAGGAGCAGGCCTTGGTTCTGAACCCTAAGGTCAATTATGCCGAGGCCACCTTTGTTTTTGGGGCGGCAGATTAAATCCCAAGCTGCCAACGAGACCGCTTTCATGCCATCATCCGTGTTCTTAGCCCACAAGCAATATCGTCTGAGTTTATCCAAGTGCTCAAGAATCTTCGGCGCCAATCTGATGGAGCACATGGCATAAATCGCGAGCGAAGTGATCACTGAGTTAACCAGCGTGTTTTGAGCCCAGATCGAGAAGAGTAGCTACAGTGGAGAGTTTGCGTTCCACCGATGCTACCAGTGGCATGAGGTCAGTCACCGTTGGTCGGGTGGTCCCCATGGGCAGTCCCAGGTACGTGAATGGCATGGAACCGATTGCATAGCCAAAGACTTGTGCCAACCTAGCAGTCACAGGCGCATCAGTATTGACAGTGATCAGAGTGGATTTTTGAAAATTTATGTGCAGACCCACCGACGCCGCATAGTCCTGGAGAATGATCTTGATGGTTTCTGCTTGAGATTGATCCGCGGGCATCACCAGGATCGTGTCATCGGCGCATTGAATGACGAGATAATCATCATCTGGAACAGGAATTGGAAGTTGCAGGGCACCCACTCTGTACGCATCGTTAATGGCTACCTGTAACAGATCGGCCGCAAGCACAAAAATGAGCGGGGACAGCGGGTCGCCTTGGCACACCCCACGCAGGCAGAAGAACTTTTTGCCCGGGGTCCCATTGAGGAGGACGGAGGATTTGCCAGTTGAAAACAGGTTGTTCATCCACCCAATCCATTTATCATCAAAACCCATGCATTCCATGATCTCCATCATCGGGGCGTGCTCGATCGTGTCGAAGGCTTTGACAAAGTCTAATTTCAGATTGGCGATCGCCCGCCCCAACGCTTGGCATTGGTGTATAAATTCAAAAGCCCATGCTACGCAATCCTGGATCGACCTCCCGCACAGGAAACCATACTGGTTCCTGTGTATGATCTTAAGAATCACTTTCTGTAGGCGGTTAGCGAGAAGCTTCGTCAACAGTTTTAGGCAGCAGTTCAGCAGGGTTATGGGGCGATAATCATTGGCAGATTCTGGGGACTGGGTTTTGGGGATGAGAGTGATAAACCCAGTATTCACACTTTCGAGGTCAAGATTACCTGCATGAAAATCAAAACAGAACCGGTAAAAGTCCTCTTTAACGATGTGCCAGCACGTTTTGATGAAGCTACCACTGAAGCCATCCGGTCCAGGAGCTCGGTCGGACGGCAGCTCCTTGACCACTTGATCAATTTCACTATGAGTGAAGGGGGCCGACAGATGCTGGAGCCCCTCCACCTTTTTTATAATACGCTTCAAATCAAATTTCATGTTGGTTTGATTGGAGCAGCCCAGCCTTTCTTTGAAGGCCTGGAAAAGAACAGCTTCTTTACCCAGGTGGTCATGGATGACCGAGTCATCAGATAGTTTTTGCGTGGTAGTACCGTTCTGTAGCCACCCTATGGAAGAATTTGGTGTTGCCGCCTCCAAATTTGAATTTCCTGACAGTGCAGCGCTTCCTCCAATAAGCTTTTTTGCACTCCAGCAGGTGAAGTAGGTGTTGCTTCAAAATTCCTCTGAAATTAGCTTCAGGTATGGACAGCCTCCTTCTTTCTTCCAATCCATCTATCTCTAGAAGGGTTTTATTGCAGTTCTCTATCAGCATGGATAATTTGGATATTTTCTTGCTCCACTGTTTCAGATCATAACGCAAGGTCTTAAGTTTCTTGCACAGGATAGCGGCTGAGTTAGGAGCATAGCAGTGTTTAGCCCAAGATCGTTGCACCACGTCAAAAAACACTAGTTGTTTGATCCAATAGTCCTCGAAGCGTAAAACTTTGGATTTTGGTATCCTGGATTGAATACTTACATAGCATGGGACATGGTCTGATGTGGGTTTACCAAGAGGCATGACCATTGTGTTCGGATACCTGGCTGCCCAGTCGACCGACGTGAAGTGCCAGTCAAGCTGTTCGAGAAGCGGATCGGCTTGCATATAGCTCCATGTAAACGAGCGCCCTTTAATTGGAATTTCTACGAGAGATTGCTGACGTATTAATTCATTGAAGTTCATCATATCGTTAGTGTCCCCTCCTCCTCTATTGCAGTTATCCGGTGCTCGAATGAAATTGAAGTCTCCTAGGAGAAGCCAATCTTCACCCGTAGGGATATCAAGGTCAAAAAGCCACGAAGTGAAATTGCCATGGTGCATGTTTATCTACATAATACTTTAAACCGCCGATCTTGACATTGGAAGATCTGCTGTTCATGCTCATAATATTATCAATCATGTAGGTCATATTGTCATATTCCCTGCACACAAGCAGATAACATATGCCTTGGCGGTTTATCCCTGGCCGGGTCATGATGTCCCATATAAAATTTGCTGGTTACTGTATAGTCCATAACCAGGGTGGGTTATCAAACCTCGCATATTCATATAACAAGTAAAAACATACCAATGAGATTGGTTCATACTGTCGGCTTACAGTGCCATATGCGGTAAGGGTGACAACCCAAAAACTTAGAGCGCATAACTCCAAGTGCACAATCAAAGTATATTGGCGACTTATCGTCCAAAGCCAGACCGGGTTATCAAAACCCCAGATATGCTCAAATATGAGTCATAAGGATTAAGGCTACATGGCCTGAATCATTTTAAACCATATGTCAATATGGTACAAGGATATGAACCAAAACAATGTTCATAGAAAATAACAAATCAGAAAAGAAGGCTTTCATAGGCTGCCGAGCCTCAATCTCAAGTGTTGTTCATGGGCCGCATAGCCACTGAGTTAATCCTTCATTCAAACCTATAAGATGGGCCTCACATGACCAACCGCTGTTTTAACTTTGACAAGTTCAGGTCTTTATAAGATTAATTGTCAAGAGTACAGCGGGTTATTCTAGGGTTACCTACGCGGAGTGGCAGATATACAAGGCGGGATAAACCAGAATTTGGTGTTTACACCTGGTGTACAAGCCGATCAAAAGGGTATATAAAGCTATGTTCATTGAGCAGGGAGCCCCCAAGTGACGTATAATGAGCCCTCAAGGCAGGATACCTATGTTTGAGCTGTGCACTGCAGCAAGTTCTCTTTGGTAACCTTTAACTCGGGCAAGAAGCCCCCAAGTGATTTGTAACAAGGCGTATAAGCCGGATCAATAGGGTAGTGATAGCTATGCTCAATGAGTAGGAATCCCCCATGTAATTGGTAACAAGACGTCCAAGCCGGATCAAGAGGGTAGTCACAGCTATGCTCAATGAGCAGGAAGCCCCCAAGTGATCTTATGAACTGACAATAAAGACTTAGATACTCAGAAATGAAAAGATAGAGGCCTGAATTATCAGGGAAGCCGGCTTTATTATACTGATCATAATATATACATGGATGAAAATATGTACAACACAAGAGCCAGTGGCCCAAGTGTAGTTGTCGGCTTCTGGGAACGGGGGTCCCCAGACTTGCCTGCCTGCGGCCTGCGGTGTGGCTCAAGTGGGGGCCCAGCATGGCCCAGCTTCATCAGCTCAAGCTCGAGAGTCTCGCGAGGGGCCAAGCCTCGCGGGGCGGACGGCAGGAACCTTCCTCAGGAGCAGCCTCGTCAGGCAGGCTCACGAGGAGGCGGAGAGATTAAGGTAGGGTACCTCATGAGGGTGCCCCGTGACGCAAGCCATGACGATCGAGACTAGGCGGGCGTCAGCCTGCGCAGCGTCCTCATTTCCCCTTTGGTGCAAAGGAGGCAAGCACAGGCCAAGGCATCAAGCAAAGATTACCGCTTCGGTGCAACAAGACCAAGACCAGCAGAGCGGCAGGAAGGAGGTCATCGTGGAGCCTAGGGCGCGTCACCGTGAGCCATTGGCAGCCGAAGACCAACTTTAGTCAGGATAAATGTACTAGATGTTCCCCTTCAAAATGGCCAATTGTTGGCGCCCTTCCCGCTCATTATTTGGGAAGAGGCCCAGGGCCTCCCTCTATAAATAGGACTAGCCACCAAACGAGAGGAGAACAGGTCGAACAGAGAGAGAGAGAGAGAAGCGACTGGACTCACCCAAGCAGTCCATCGCACCAGCTCAAGAACAGCCCCACGCGATTTGTACTGTTCATCTTCAGCCCCAGAGGCAATCCACCACACCACACACTGGAGTAGGGTTTTACACCACGACGGTGGCCCGAACCAATATAAACCTCGTGTCTCTTGTGCTGTTCTTCGTTCCTAGTTTAGATCCCTCGCAAACCATTCACGCGTGAGCTGGTAGGGGAAAGATCTCCGCGCGCACCCCTGTGTTTGAACCTCAAGGGTCGCCGGAACCCGAAATCTGACAGTAATAAGGCCTAAGATGAGCAATGTTCCAAGGCCGGCGGGTCTCCTCCTCAGATGTGCATGAGTCCTTGTGATCTCGAATATCAATGAGGTAGTATGACCCATTGTTCAAGTCGTTGTTGACCACAAAAGGCCCTTCCCAATGCAGGGATAACTTGTGCATATCTGTTTGATCCTGGATGAGTCAAAGCACCAAGTCACCTTCTTGAAAGGTCTGGGTTTTAACCCGACGGCTATGATAACGATGCAAATCTTGCTGGTAAATCACCGAACGAGCCGCCGCAAGGTCACACTCCTCATCCAGGAGGTTAAGATCATCCTGACGTGCCTTTTCATTATCAGCTGCAACATAAGCCGCCACACGGGGCGAGTCATGACGGATGCCACTAGGGAGAACTGCCTCTGCTCCGTAAACCATGAAGAAAGGCGTATAACCCGTGGATCTATTGGGGGTAGTATTTATACTCCAAAGCACCAAGGGCAACTCCTCAACCCAACAAACCGGCGTCCTTTACAAACGGACCATAAGCCGGGGCTTTATGCCTCTCAAGATTTCTTGGTTGGCCCTTTCGGCATGACCAATGGACTATGGGTGAGCCACTGACGAGACGTCAAGACGAATATGTTCTCGTTGACAGAATTCTTTCATAGCACTCTTGGACAGATTAGTACCATTATCAGTTATGATGCTATGAGGGTAGCTGTTGGGGATATAACTGTTAGGTATGACCCGCCCAGGAGGGGCCGGGTTATACCATTGGCGGTTCATTTTCATGAAGCCCATGAAGGAATTGAAGATGGCGTTTCATGAGGATGACTTATGAAGAGCCCAAGGCCCAAAGGCGGCCGCAGGTGTAAACCGTCATACATGCATGGCTTGTATCGTAAGGCAAGTGTAATTAGTCACCAGGCAGGACACGTTTATGAGCCGGCCAGGACTCTGTAGGTGTCACACCCTGATTTTGATGCCACAACACTTAAGCTAATAAATCATGATAAGTTGTGGTTTGGCAAAAACTTTTGAGTGTTTGGTCTTTGCTTGACTTGATTTTTGTCTGCTGTTTGCAAGTGCTCTAAAAATCAAATAAATCCTCCAACTCTTATACTCCTTCTCCTTGATCCAAAACCTTGCCCAATGATCATGCCATGTGTGTAGGACATAAAAATAATTTCTTGCAAAAATATTTTGGCCAAAAGGTATTTTCTAAATTAGTTTTTCCAAAAACCTCTAAATTGAGACTTGAACTACAAGTACTTAATTAAGGGTGTGAAAAATCTTTCAAAAATTATATTTGACTTCTATTATATATAGGTCACCCAGAAAACAACAAAATATAATTTTAAAAGTTATTTTCCTATTTTATTTAAAGGATTTTTCTTAAGGCCAGAAACGGTCTATAATAGGTTTGTCGGGGAGGCTGATCGTACCCGCGAACACCTATGGGGCCGGCGGACCGGGCCCCTTGTGGTTCGGAGGGGGGCGGAGATCGCACGAAGAGCGGATCGAGGCGAGGCACACGAGCAGTTTACCCAGCTTCGGAGCTCTCCGAGAGATAAAACTCCTACCGCTGCTTGTTTGATCTATTGTCCTTGCTAGGGAGCAATGAGAGCTACAAAACCTAAGCGTGAGTGTGTCTAGTCTGTGGCGGTCCGAATGAACCGACCCAGCCAACCCGCCGAATCTAACCGAACCTTGCCCACCTTCTCACGTTGCACTCGGGCCTCCTTTTATATGCTCAAGGGTCTCCGGCGGTGGCAACATAGGCGGGGTACAAATGTAAAAACAGGAGTTGGTACACCTACTTGAACAAAGGTACATTGCAAAATACCTAACTCTGACGGCAAGGGACAAAAGCAATAAATGCCCGTCATTGTCGCCCAAACAGTGTAACAGAGACCGTCAGGTGCGCCTCCGCTCGCCACGATGGCGAGCCTGTCAGCGCCGCTTATCGCTGCTCTCCGCTAGCTGCACAGCTGTCGTTGGGTGAGCTGGAGCGGAGACGGAGAGAAGTTGCATGCCGCGGCAAGCGTCTTGCCGCGGCCGAATCCTTGTCGCGCCCGGAGACTTGTCGCGCTTCGAGCCTTCCCGGCAAGCTCCTCTTGCCGGGGCCTTGTCTTCTGCGTGCCTGGAGTGGCCTTCCCGACAAGCTCCTCTTGTCGGGGCCTTGTCTTCTCAATCAAATACTTTGTTCTTGAATGGCTCACCGGCAAGCTCCTCTTGCCGGGTCTTGTTTTTTGAAGGCTCGAGGGTCTTGGCGACGCCCGGCGAGGCTTGCCACGGGACGCCGCGATCGCCTGCAGACGAAGTTTGGGGTACTAGGGTACCCCTACTTTAGTACATCGACAGGAGCCCCGGTGCAGGCCATACACGGTGCCGAGCGCTGTTGGGCCAGGCCCAAAACAGGGCACGGGCACGCGCGGCCTGGGTCCAAACCAAACCCATTTCGTACCCGTCGCGTTCCCCCGTAACGGCACGCGTCAATTGCGGCGTCGTGGGGGAAGTGGGCGGCGTGCGGGATCGCTTCACCCGTCGCCTCAGTTCTGCATCCCCGCCAAGTGGTTCCCATGCTCTTGGGGTCGCGGACGGTGGAAGTGGAAAACTGGGTCACATTCTGGCAGAGGCAGCAGGTCGGCCCCGATTCCCTGCTCTTCCTATGCCCTGATTTGTCGAAGGGGCGGTCGAGCCCCCACCTTGCTTCCTTAAAAGAGCGGAAGGGGAGCGCAGAAGCCCGCACTCTCCTATCTCCTCCTTTCCTCAGTTTATGCTCCCCTTTCTCTCATTCTTCATGGAGAAAAGGAACCTTGGTTCTTCATCGGTGGCGGCGAGGGTCGCCGCTAGACAGCACTCCCCTCCCAACCCCATGCCCGGGGTGGCAGAGCCAGCCACAAGAGGAAGAGGGAGGGGGCGAGGTCGTGGACGAGGTCGAGGCGCTCGGGGAAGAGGCGGACGGGGCGGCGATCCGTCTCCGCTTCCGCCAGCGGTTCCCCTCCCTGTGGCGGTCCATACAGGGACGCACCTTGCGAAGTTCTTTCGTCAGCCGGGCGCTGGCGCTTGCCGCCTCGGCTTCCAGCTCCGTCATGAAGCGCGATGGAGTCGGATCCGCCGAGACACCGAGATCGCACATGAGGGGCTGTGGAATCAGCGGCATGCGAGTCCGTGTTGTATTCCCAGCCCCTAATGTGATGTATCTCGATCGTGGGTGGAAGACGTTCACTCGCATCCACAACCCGATGATGGGGTTTACCCTCCATTTTAAGTTAATGGAGGGTGATCTCCTCTCCGCCAAGGCCTTCGGGATCTCGGTACTCGGGCGAAGTGCTGCGTGGATAGCTCCTCCGACAATAAGATTCCTCCTCGAGCGAGAGTGACGAGGAGGAGAGAGACAAGAACGACGAGGGTAGCGGGCCCGATTAGTTGTCGGGCGCCGCCAGGCGCCACCGGGCGACCCCATCATCCGCCGCCGCTCCTTGAACTCCCGGGGTCGTCTCCTTGGGCGATCGGGCGTAGGGAGGCTGCGGAAGGGAAGAGGGATGGCGACAAGGCCGTCAAGTCGGAGTACGAGGCGTAGTGCCCTCGGACACAGCGCCGACGCCCTGCCGCCCGCCTTCGAGCCCGCTTCGGCGCTGCCATTTCCGTCAAGCCCTCGGGAGCTCACGGATGTTCCCTTGGTGCCTTCGCACTGTAGCTCGCCTAGGCGCTTTCTTTTGCCCTTCTCGCCTCCTTGACCTACCTCCTGAAGAGAGGGACAGAAAAAGGATTATGGGCATCTTATCTTTTAATTTGTAAGCCTTCGGCCTTATCCGCATTTAAAACTTGTAATCTTCTCTTTCATGTTTTTCATTCCCCACGGATTGTATCCGAGTAGAATGTTTTTAATGAAAAAGGATGCTTGAAAAGGGACGAAGGGCTTATCCGATATCGCAGCCCCGGTAACTCCGCTTGCCGCAGCCCCGGCAACTCGCTTGCCGCAGCCCCAACTCGCTGGCTTGCCGCAGCCCCGCAACTCGGCTTGCCGGGCTTGGTGTCATGGCGCCTTCTTCTCCTCTTTGCTATTATTTCAGTTCGAGAACGATGAAGCCAAAGGCCGCAATAAGTTATTTTTGTAATATAACTTTATTCTCGGGCAACATTTGCTACGTTACTTCCTTTACTCGACTCTTGGCTTTGTATGTTATTGCCCTCGCTTTTCAGGAAACTTGCCGGTGCAGCACCCTTGCCACGAGCGCCGAAAAGTGCGGAACTTCAGCAGCTTCTTTGGCGGGTCGCCATCGACAAGCAACCTTGTCGCGGACTAGCCGCAGCTCACTTAAGTTGTTGAGCGGACTCGAAACAAAGTAAGGGCGCGACCGATCCACGATTTGGTTCCTCCGCCGCAGGTTCTCCATACAAAGTACTATCGCTCGAGGAAGATAACTTAAAATTTTAAAATTGATTGCTCAAACTTTGGCAACTTAGCTTTTCGGTCTCTTGCTTCCCGATGAGGTGAATCTTCCTCGGCGTGTCTCGGTCCATAGTATTATCTCCTCCTTCCCCCCTGGTTAACTTGTGCGCGAGGGAGCTTTCCTTTCTTTGAGAAAAGAAAAAGAAGAGGAAATAACGTTACGGAGCCCAGCGGCTCGATTCTGCTTACCGGGTATGGTTGTTGCACAAAGTGTTAGCCAAAGCATGCAATAAATTGATGAAAGCATGAACTTGACAAGCTGTGCGCAACTCATGAGCTTTACTGATGCACGGGGTCTGCGCCCGGCTTTGTACAAAGGATTACATGCAACAGCGGCAAGACTTGTACAAAAGGTGGTTGCCGGAACGGGTTCCGGCAACCGCGCCTTATGGGTAAAACTTACGAAGATGCTCTATGTTCCAGGAGTTGCTCACCGGAACGCCATCTTCGGTCTCAAGGCGGACAGCGCCAGGCCTAGTGACTCGTTTCACCCGATAAGGGCCTTCCCACTTCAAGGCCAACTTGTTTGAATTCTTGGCGGACTGAACGCATCAAGAACAAGGTCACCTTCCTCGAGACTTGGCATTAACCATGCGGCTATGGTAGCGACGCAGAGCTTGTCGGTAGCGAGCGGCTCGCCAATGTTCGAAGACGATCCTCCTCGAGGAGCAGCGCGTCATCTTGTCGCAGCTGCTCTTGCTCAAGCTCATCATAAGCGAGTACTCGAGGCGATCCGTATACGAGTTCCGTGGGGAGAACTGCCTCCGCTCCATAGACTAGAGCAAAGGGTGCCTGGCCAGTGGCTCGATTTGGCGTCGTCCTGATCGACCAAAGAACCACCGCAGCTCCTCGATCCAATTTCTTCCGCACTTGTGCAGCCTGTCGAAAGTTCTGGTCTTGAGCCCGCGCAGCACTTCAGCATTTGCCCTCTCGCTTGACCGCTGCTTCTCGGGTGAGCAATGTAGCAGCGCACCTTGGCGCCAAGGACTTGGACGTCTTTGCATGAAGGTGCGACTTCGTGAATTGTGTGCCGTTGTCGGTGATGATCCGGTTAGGGATTCCAAACGGCAAACAATTGACCAAGAACTTGACCGCCGATCGTCGCCAACTTCCTCATCGCTTCCACTTCCGGCCACTTTGTGAACTTGTCGATGGCGACGTCCAAGTACTCAAAGCCCCCGACAGCTCGGGGGAAGGGGCCGAGGATGTCGAGCCCCCAGACCAAAAATGGCCAGGATAAAGGGATTGTCTAGAGAGCTTGAGCTGGCTGATGTATCTGTTTGGAATGGAACTGGCACGCTTCACACTTGGTTACTTGTGCAGTTGCATCCTGGAAGGCTGTCGGCCAGAAGAAACCTTGCCGGAAAGCTTTGCCGGCAAATGCTCTTGCACCAATGTGGTGACCACATATGCCTCCATGTATCTCGCCAATGCCTTCATCCATCTTCCCCGGAATACACTTCAATTTCACACCATTGAGTCTTCTTACATACAAGATGCTATCGACAAACCGGTACATACTTGACCGTCGGGCTACTCTTTCCGCTTCTTCCGCTCTTCGGAAGTTCTCCTGTCTGGAGGAAATGGACAATCTGCTGCGCCCATGCCGGAGCTTATGCTCGACAACAAGGACTAAAGGCACATCTGCTGCTGCGGGAACATCAGCTTCCACGGCAAGAACTCGCGTCTGCCGGAGCTTGATGCTCCCGACAAGCTTGCCGGAGCAAGACTTGTCGGGAGCGTCGCTTCAACGAAACAAACCTCGGGTCTGCCGGAGCAGACTGCTCCTCAAAGACTGTTGGTGTTGATCTTGGGGACCTTTGCAACGACGGCTTGGGAAGCTCTGCCGGAAAGTAGTCACCAGAGGCCAACTTCCTCTTCTTGCTTTGTCCGGTTGATGGTGTTACGGTTGGTTGAGTCAGCTTGAGCACGAAAATCCCCTGTTTCCATAGGCAACTTAAGTGCGGGCGCACTTTGACAGCCGTCGGCAATATCATTCTCGAGCTCTTGGAACATGTTCCATTTGCAGCCGTTAAAGTGCTCTTCTAGCTTCCTCACTTCATCAACGTAGGCTTCCATCAACGGACTCTGGTAATCTTTGTTCACTTGTCTGGACGACAAGTTGCGAAGTCACCCCGACAATAAGCTTCTTGATCCCAAGGTCCACGGCGATCCACGAGACCGGCAAGCAAACCTTCATACTCTGCGGTATTGTTTGTCGCTTGCTCCTTGGGGAAAGTGCATCTAGACGATGTACTTGAGGTGCTCTCCGTGGGTGCGATAAGCGACGCCGCACCGGGCGCTTGCAGCGAAAAGGCACCATCAAAGTACATCAGCCACTCTTTGCTCGCTTCCTTGGACGGGAATGCTCGTCTCGGAATCTCTTCATCCGTGTTGGCGCCCATTCCGCTATGAACTCGCCAACGCTCGCTTTTGGATAGTTGATGTGCTCTCAAACTTAAGACCAAAGCTTGATAGCTCCAAAGGCCCACTCGACAATCCTGCCTGCCGCTTCTCGGATTCTCGCAGATCCTCTTCAGCGGAAAGCGAGTGACAACTGTGATTTCGTGTGCTTGGAAGTAATGGCGCAGCTTTCTCGAGGCCATGAGGAGGCCGAAAAGCAGCTTCTGCACACCAGAGTACCTTGACCTAGCCCCCTGCAGGAGGGAACTGACAAAGTAGACTGGGCACTGCACCATCCTTTTCTGTATCTCGTCATGCGTCTTCGCGGACTCGTCCTTGTCGGGACCAGAGCTTGTCGGCGAAGCCCCCTGCTTGTCGTTGGATGTGCTTGCCGTGGTTGCTGGCTCGTCATCCGCCTCCCTCTCCGCTACTAACGCAGCACTAACCACTTGATTGGTTGCCGCTATGTATAGCAGCAACTTCTCTTGTGGCTTAGGTGCGACAAGTGTTGGAGTGGAGGACAGGTATCTCTTTAAGTCTCTGCAGCGCAGCCTCCGCTTCGAGTCCATTTTATCGACCTGCCTTTTTCAAGATCTTGAAAATGGCGGTATGCGCCAACAGACCTAGAAATAAACCTGCTGAAAGCAGCCACGCAACCGGCAAGCCTTCGTACGTCCTTGACGCGCCTTGGTGCTTCAATCTGCTCGATGGCCTTGATCTTGTCGGGATTAGCTTCAATCCCTCGCTGAGACACGAAGAACCGAGAAGCTTGCGGAAGGGACTCCAAACACGCACTTCTCGGGGTTGAGCTTAAGGTTGATCTTGCGGAGATTTGCAAAGGTCTCGTCCAAATCTTGAACCAGAGTTGCTTTGTCCTTGCTTTTGACCACTATGTCATCCATGTAGGCTTCTACATTTACGCATCTGCGGCTCAAAAGCGCCATGGACTACCCTTGCAAATATTGAACCAGCATTCTTCAAACCGAAAGGCATCCGTATGAAAACAGATGTGCCACATGGTGTGATGAATGCGGTCTTCTCTTCATCTTCTTCAGCCATGAAGATCTGATGGTATCCTCGAGTATGCATCAAGAAACGAAAGCAAATCACATCCAGCCGTGGAGTCAACAATCTGGTCAATGCGCGGCAAGGGAATGGATCTTTGGGACAAGCTTTATTAACATCCGTGAAGTCAATACAAAGTCTCCATTTCCCATTTGCCTTGGCGACGACTACAGGATTGGCCAACCACGTAGGATGGAGCACTCCTCTGACAAGGCCTCCTGCTTCCAGTTTCTTGATCTCTTCTGCTATGAATTCTTGGCGCTCCACTACTTGCTTCCTGACTTTTTGCTTGACGGGTCACAAGCATGAGGACAAACAGCCAAAGCGGTGCTCAATCACTTTCCTAGGAACACCGGGGATATCGGGACGGTTGCCATGCAAACACGCCGACATTCGCCTCGCAGAAAGCAACGAGCGCCGCCTTCCTATTTAGGGTCGAGAGAGGCACCGATGGTGAAGGTACCACCGATGCCGTCCTCCTTGGCGAGCACCTTCTTGGTCTTGGCGGAGCCACCATCTTCTTGCACTTGCGGTGGAGCTCGATGGTGCGTCCTCGACGGTAGCGCAGCACTCGAAGAGGTGCGCTTGCGGAGTGAGCATCGAGCCCTTGCCGGACTTGGACTTGGTCTTCTCCCCGGGAGCTTCATGACAAGTGTTGGGTAGTCTGTCATGCTGCTGCATCCCGATAAATCTTGTCGGCACAGATAAGTGCGTCCTTCTTGTCGCCAGGGACAGAGATGACGCTTATCGGGCCTGGCATCTTGAGTACGTTGTAGGCGAAGTGAGAGGCCGCCATGAACTTGGCGAGTCTTTGGGCGACCAAGTATCCCATTGTAAGGCAATGGGAAATCGGCAACGCCAAACGTAACCCTCTCGATCCACGAAGTTCAGCTCGGCGCCAAATGTGACAGTAACGTAATCTTCCCCTTCAGCTTGCTCCTTCCCGGATTGATTCTTTGGAAAGTACGGTCTCTTCAAGCTCGCCGTCAGGATTTGAAGCTTCGGAGCACCGCGGAGGAGATCAGATTCAAGCCGGCCCGCCGTCAACTAACATTTTTGTGACCTTGAGGTTGCGAATGGTTGGTGAGACCAACATCGGCAAGCACCCGACCGTAGTTATGCGATCGGTGGTGGTCCTCAATATCAAAAATGATAGGCGTCTTGGACCACTTCAGAGGCTTGCGTGACTCTACGGATGGTTCCGCTGCATTGACCTCCCGCATCCATTGCTTGAGTTGGCGGTGGGAGGTATGCAGGGAAGCACCTCCGTCAACGCAGAGAACCTCTGTGGCTTTCTGAAACTCCTGCTCATCGGCATCGTCGTCTTCCATTTCTTCATCGTCGTCATCATCTTCGTCTTTGTCGCGGCCGCGGGGAGGTCGATCTCCTTGTCGCTGCTTGGCCTTGCCGCGGCGTCCTCCCCGGCCGGGACGTTTCTTGCTTGCTCCCCCAGCACCTTCCTGGGCCTTCTCCTTGTCGCGCGCTCGTACTCAGCTCTCTGGTTGTTCGACGAGCTGCTCGACCTTCTTGCAGCTCTGGAGGTCGTGGCCCTTGGTGCGGTGGATCTTGCAATATTGCTTGCCGGAGCTATCCTGCTTGTCGGCGGCCGCCACCGACTGGTGGTTGGCGTCAGCGGCAACCTCCTTGCCGGAGCCACCAGCCTTGGCGTTCTTGTCGCCACCTCCATCGCCGGACTGCTCAACAGCTAGCACTTCTCTGGCTTTCTTCTTCCTGTTGCCTCGCCGCCGGCCCTTCTTTGCCGGGGCGGTGTCATCACTGTCAGATCCTGCTTCTGCATTCTCTCCAGGGAGCCTCCTCCCTTCCTCAGCGCGTGCACACTTGTCGGCCAAGGCATATAGCTCACTGACGTCCTTAACTTTGCACATCGCCATCTCCTCCCTCATCCTGCCGTTCCGCACATTCTGATGAAATGCGCTGATCACCGCGGCAGGGTGGACGTCTAGGATGTTGTAGTGCACACGGCTGAATCTCTGAATGAACTTGCGCAGGGACTCTCCTTCCTTCTGGGCGAGCAAGTGAAGGTCACTCTCTTGGCCATGAGGTTTGTGGCCACCTGTGAAGGCACCAACAAACTGATGGCACAGATCTGCCCAAGAGGATATGGAGCTGTCCGGCAAGTGCATGAGCCAAAGATGTGACGTTGGGCTTGAGCACGGCGAAGTAGTTGGCGAGGATCTTGTCGTCCCGTCCCCGCAGCCTGCACCGCGATGGTGTAGATGCCGAGGAACTCCGGCCGGGTGTGTCCGGCCATCATACTTCTCCGCACGTCCGGTTTGAGGTTTTTCCGGCTGGGCCACCGACTTGCCGCAGCTCAGAGTGAACGCAGGGCAACCTACAGCGTCACGGCAAGTCGCTGGCTCCTCCGGCGCGTGCATGTCAACAGGAGGCCCAAGCGCTTTGTTGGACTGACGTCGCGCTTCTCTTCGGGCGCCGATGCGAAGTTCGAGCGTCCTCTTGTTGTCGCTCATGAAGAACTTGGCGCTGATCGCGGCGAGCTCGCGGATCCGACGACGCGGTGGAGTCGCTGTCGAGGTGGATCCGGTGAGTCGGCGATCTCGGCCTTCTTGGCGGAGAGTGCACGGTGGTTGCACCTCCGACAGTCTGGTCGCCACCGGCTCGTGCCTTGTCGTCTCGCCGCGGCAATGATGGCGTTGGTTGCCGCGGAGCGTCGCCGTTGGCAAAGCCGGTGAGGCTCGGATAGTGGCCCTCCACTCGTCGACCTTGTCGGCCGTCGGAGGGTAGTCGAGGAGCTGAGCTCTCGCCAGAGCTTCTGCTGGAGTAGTAGGTGGCATTGGAGAACGGTGCGAGGCGGGACACGCCGGACTTCTAACTATGTTAGAAGGAGCCGCACCCTGTCCGGGCGACCGTATCTCACTCGTGCCAGCATGTTGGCGCGCATGCTGGTCTTGAGGGTCTCGATCCAACGAACGTATGGCGTTGTGAACGCCATGACGTTGTTGGTCCCGCGTCTCCTGAGATGGGCGCGGGGGATGCGCGGATGCCGAGGTTTGCGGTGCCTTGTCCTTGGACTTGGCAACGTCGCGAGCACCTTCGCCGGCGCCCGTCCCTCCGCCGTCTGCCCCACCACCCGCTTGCTGCGGTGAGGGTGGGTACGACGCGACGACTCTGCTGCCGCCAAGCCTTCTTCTTCGGTGGCGTGTTGAGGAAGATGTTGATGACGCTGCTCGTGTGGGCGCGGATCGGGTTCACACAGCCTCGACGCCTTTACCGGGCGCGCCAGAGATGTCGGGAGGCTGATCGCACTGCGAACACCTATGGGGCGGCGGACCGGGCCCCTTGTGGTTCGGAGCGGAGATCGCACGAAGAGCGGATCGAGGCGAGGCACACGAGCAGTTTACCCAGCTTCGGAGCTCTCCGGAGAGATAAAACTCCTACTGCTGCTTGTTTGATCTATTGTGTCCTTGCTAGGGAGCAATGAGAGCTACAAAACCTAGCGTGAGTGTGTCTAGTCTGTGGCCAGTCGAATGAACCGACCCAGCCGAACCTGCCGAACGAACCGAACCTTGCCCCCCTTCTCTACGTTGCACTCGGGCCTCCTTTTATATGCTCAAGGGGTCTCCGACAGGTGGCAACATAGGCGGGGGTACAAATGTAAAAACAGGAGTTGGTACACCTACTTGAACAATTATGCAGTGCAAAATACCTAACTCCGACGGCAAGGGACAAAAGCAATAAATGCCCGTCATTGTCGCCCCAAAGCGATTAACAGAGACCGTCAGGTGCGCCTCCGCTCGCCACGATGGCGAGCCTGTCAGTGCCGCTTATCGCTGCTCTCCGCTGGCTGCACAGCTGCTCGACACGCGCGCATGGAACGGTCCCATGGCGACACGTCGCTGGGTGAGCTGGAGCGGAGACGGAGAGAAGTTGCATGCCGCGGCAAGCGCCTTGCCGCGGCGAATCCTTGTCGCGCCGGAGACTTGTCGCGCCCGAGCCTTCCGGCAAGCTCCTCTTGCCGGGCCTTGTCTTCTACGTGCAGAGTGGCCTTCCCGACAAGCTCCTCTTGTCGGGGCCTTGTCTTCTCAATCAAATACTTTGTTCTTGAATGGCTCACCGGCAAGCTCCTCTTGCCGGGGTCTTGTTTCCTGAAAGGCTGCGGAGGGTCTTGGCGGACGCCCGGCGAGGCTTGCCACGGGGACGCTGCGACTGCCCGTGCACGAGTTCGGGGTACTAGGTTACCCCTACTTTAGTACACCGACAAGGTTAAAATTATCTTAATGTTTCAAAAATATTTGAGGAAATTTAGGGAAGCTCGGTGGACATATATTGTCCATATATAAGAGTTTAAACACATGGTCATGTTCAAATTATTGGTCAATTCCCTCAAAAATTATTTCAAGACATTTCAAGCTTTCGAAATGTTTACAAAGGAAATATTCTCCACTAAATACAGGAAAATTCTAGCATGTCAAAAATGACCTACTTGAGGATCCAACAAAGTCTCATGTCATGGAGAACAATATAGCCCCATCAAACCCTCTCAGAACCATTTCTGTCCTTTTCCAAGTTTGAACAACTTTGCACTGCCAAACATGTCCAAATGCTCTCAAACTTGGTTCACATTCTCAAATGGTGTAATAATGCATCTAGACCAAATGGCACAAGTTGGAGAGAAGGATATCATGATCAAAGTGTTCTAAAACCCTTCCTGTCCAGAACCAAATTTGAACAGCTCTACATTGCCAAGTGTGTCCTTTTGATCTGAATTTTTGTGGACATGTTCAAATCCTCAAATGATGACACTACACAAAGTGGTGCATCAAGGAGAAAAGATTTGCATGTCTAAATCTTGGAAAACTTATTTCTGTTGATTTTTAGGGTTTACAAAAGTTGCATTGGCAACTTTACCCAAATGAGATCAAACTTGGTGGAACACCCTAATTATATGTGCCATTTCGTCCTGTTAAGTTTCATGTCAAGTGAAATTAAAATTCTTGCCCAAACCTACATCAAACACGTGCTGGCAGAATTTCAAAATGCAAGTTTCAACCCCTTCCACTAATCTCCATGAGCTGAAACTCTTCCCGCAGCCTCATCTGGTCCTCCTCTACCTCCTGCATTTTTCCCTGCTCGAGGAGCCATGATTAAGGGGGGGGAGTAGAACCCCTTTTTTCCTCTCTGGGCAGCAGCATTCTCCCTCTCTCTCAGCCTCTCTCTCACTCCTTGACATTCCAGAGCATCCAAGGCTCTCCTTAGCTTTTGCCCATACCCCCTGCAGCTGCCAGACGCAAGTGGACGCGTGGGTGCACGCAAAAAGATACGGATGCTGGCCGTTTGCATGCTTTGGAGCGCGTGGCAGAGCACCCCAACATTGACACCACATTTGTCGACCGCCTCGAGCCTTCCCCTTGCGCCAGTCGAGGTGCCTCGACGTCCGCAACTCGCCACTATGCAGGCCCCCTCGTCTCTCCCTCTCTCTCACCTCGTGCGGCGCGTGCCCAGAGCCGCCCGGCTCGGCCAATGCTCGCGCAGCTCCTGTGGCCACATGCAGCTCCCCCGCTCCCTCTCTATCTTCCTGGCGCCCTACTCCACCCCCACGAGCACCGCAGGCAACCCCTCACTCTCTCCCCGTGCCGCCTGAGCCGTTGCCACGGCCACACGTCTGCCGCGTCCACGGTGAGTCACGAGTCGGCTACTTAAGGCCGCCCCCGAGCCCCCTCTCTACTCCTTTGGATCTCTCTCCCTCCCGAGCATCCTCTGGACCAAGCCATCCCTCTTCTCGTGCCCTCCTTGCATCTCCATGGGCGGAGCAATGCCGCCGGCCTCCGCCTAAATTCGCGCCACTGGGAGCCCGTCCTCCCCACCTCTTTGTTCCAGAGAAGCACCAGCACCACCACCAACTCTCCCCGCGCCCCATTTTCTCCTTCGCGTGCTCGCCTTGCCGTGCCCAAACCTCGCCCAAAACCCCATCCTCCGGCGTCAAGACCACTGTCATCTCGGTCCTCCCCAGGCTGCGTGAGATCCATGGATGGGCGCGACTCGACCTCCCGAGAACGTTGGTATGCCGACCGCCGCCGGGGATGGCCGGAGTCGGCGGGAAGGGCGCCAACACCTTGCTCGGCCGACCTCCCCTGCTCCTCCTCTATTTTGAGCGGGAGGTAAGAGGAGGGCCTACCAGCGGGACCCGCCTGTAAGTGGCTAAGGCCCCGGGGCCCCCCGGGTTAAGTGCAGACAACCTCCGCTGAAGGCATCTGCCCCGACCAAAGACGTACTCCCAGGAGTGCGCCATCGACGTCGCCTGGGCACCCCCAACGGCTGATGCCACTGGGCCGGCCCACGTCTATATCTCGCCTGGGTGCATGATAAGGTTAAGCCCTTTTTCCTTTTTTCTTTTTCCAGTAAGCTTCTAAAATCCACAAATAATTCTAATAAAGTCCAAATTTGGCAATTCCAATTTCTGGTGACGCTATAAATCATGTTCTACCTGATGGGAAATCATGCAAATTTTTTCAGAACACTTTTATTCACACATATTCAATAAATCATATTTTTACTATATCTTTCCTAGACTTAAGAAAATCACAGAGAGATCATCTTTGATTCGAATGCCATGATTCAAATTCCTAGATGCTTCTAAGTTCATAACTTATTTTATGAACATTTTTCTTAATACTATCTGTGCCACACAAAATAATGAGCCATTTCTTCATATTTGTTAACTTTACAAATTCATAGGAAATTCATTTGAACTCGAAATCTAGTGAAACCAACTCCTAGATGCTTCTAAAATCATGCCTTGTTAAATGGGTATATTTTCTCATTTTTCAAAATAATATTTCCGTACACTTCTTGCAAGTCCACAAATCCCATGATTCCATCATATTGAAATGTTCAGAGATATCCATTGATCAAATCCCAATGAAACTACTTTGGTCATTCCTCTTATGACGAAAGGTATTCCTAGAAAGTCAAATTCATATTTTTAGAGCACTTTTAATTTCTGCCTTGTTGTGTTGCTTACTATGGTTGTTTCCGACGTTAGTTGACGAAGTAGACGAAATACTCGGAGATGGACCAGAAGACTTGAAGACTTTGATGAACCAGGCAAGCAGCCCTTTTACCATGTCCACGAAACCCTTTTTATGCATGTCATATAGCACTTTATTATTGTTGCATCGGAATCATGATGAGATGGTAACCACTTCAGTGGGTTTCCTTTGTTGCTTCCTTGTTGATACTTGCATTGTGCATGACCCCACCTTCCTATGAGGGTTATGCGGGTGGGAGTAGATAGGATGCTAAAGTAGATGCTACGCAAATGGGACGGGTATATGCATGGTGATGGAGGCAAGTATGTACCCAAAGACTTTTTGAAAACCCCTTCGGGTGCCACTAATGCCCGAGGGAGATGTTGAGCTAGGTAACCACTTGACAAAGAAGTTGTGTACTGGAGAAGGTTATGTGAGTGTGGTTTCAAAAACGGATTGGTTTAAGTTGCGACCGTTATTCCAACATTACATGCGCAACCACTCTACCCTTATATGGGAAAGGGAATTATTGATTACCTAGGCCGATACTAGCTTGTAGCCCGCATTACTAGTGACGGGGGAGTCGTTGTTGCGCTCTCTCAGGACGGGGTCGTGCCAGGTAGGGCGGCCATGACTGTTTTTACAGGGCACCGGACACACCGTTGGTACACCATGCTTGTGGTATGTGATGAATATGGGAGCGAGGCTCCACAATTTTAAGATGTGAAATGTTGGGCACGGGGGTTACTACCAATCGAGTGGACTCTATGGTAGTGTCGTCTAGGGAAATATAGTGATCGGGTGCTTACCCCGGGTACTTAAGGTACCGCGGGTCGTGAATGACACGGAAGTTCCCCGGATCTTGTGGGTAAAGTGTGCAACCTCTGCAGAGTGTAAAACTATTCGAATAGCCGTGTCCACGGTCAAGGACAGTTGGGTAACCACTCTTGGGCTACGTCCACATGTTTACGAAACCCGGTGAGTGTGTTTGGATAAGTGGGAAGAACTACTTGGGTCCCGTCAAAGTACTTGACATGATTGATTTGGGTTGATGCCCACCCCATTTATGTTGATATATGTAACCAATCCCTATGGTCACTTGAATTCGTATGATGCATGATTTACCAGTGGTTGAACATGTCATAGCACAATAAAATTAGCTTTCTGCAAAATTTACCTATATCATGCATTGTTGTATCTTGAACCAAAACATGGGTTGCTTGCGAGTACATTCAAAGTACTCATTGGCTTGCCACTGGTTATTTTATTGGCCAGGCATGAAAGAACAGGATATGATGAAGAATACTTCGGTGACGAACATGCGAGCTAGGACGCTTCCCAGTCAGAATGCCCGTAGGGTTAAGGCAGATGGCATGGGTCCAAGATGTCAACGAAGATTTCCGCTGTGATGATATACTCAAGACTTGACCATAATGGTCCTACTTATGTAATACAGTATGTATCGATGTAAGACTCTTGTTATTTAGCTTCTGTGTGTTCAGTGAGCATTGATCTCTGGTATCACTATACACGTGCATTCGGTGATCACAACTTATGAGTCGGGGTCCCCATAGAGCTATCAAAGCCATCTTGACTGTAGGAAGCCTTAGTTAGCATGGTCGTTAGTTAGGGTAAAATTATTTTCAAAACTATTACTGATTTTCAAAACTATCTATACTTCTCTTCCCCTTCTCAGTTTTTCGAAAGCTAAGGTATACTTTCCTTATTGATCTCTTCCCCCTTCAAAACTTTTGGTCGCTAGAACCCTTATGCCCCTGACCACCGGATTCCTTGAAATACTTGTGGATAGTCTAGAAGGAGGATGCCTTGTCAGACATTCACCCACATATTCTGAACACAAGATTGGCGACACTGCAACAAGACGATACCAACAGAAGACACATCCTCGAGGAATGAGAACATGAAGACCCAGAAGATGGTGACACCCTTGACACTGCCCCAAGATGATGCGACCTTAGCCTATGATGATCAGGGCATAGGAAATGCAAGATCATGATACACATCGCTAATAGAGCAACCATTTCCTTATCATTGTTGCATCGGCAACCACCGGTGGATGAGAACCTAGCCATTTGGTCCGCCTCACTATAGTGAGCAGGAAAACGGTTCTCTTCATCCCCTGCTCTCGGTGACAATATTGTCAACAATGTGTCCGACAGATTGGACCTCTACTATGCCTTGTTAATATCATTGCATAAAGGATTGCCTACCTGGTACCATCGACACCTTAAAAAGGCAAAAGTGATCGTCATGATTAAAAAGACAAGAGAAGACCATGTCAATGCCAGACACGAGGAGCCACCTTCACCCCATCACCTCATCAGGCGAGGAGTTGTTTAATATTCTTCAGGCTCAACCCAGATCGTTTCATCGAACAAGAGACGTAGCAACTCCTGAGGAAAACTTAGAAGACTGCACGAGGCACAAGGCACGACTACTGAGTCTGAGAACCCCTAGGGTAGGATGAGTCGTGTACGCCCTATGCGCAGTCGAGTCCGTATGATGGTTCGAATAGAACCATGATTGTGTGTTGCTTGTTTTTATTGTTTGTGTTTTGATATAAGTCGCACTTTTTCCCTAGGCAACAGGTACGTGACTATATCACCTTCCTTACCTTGTTCCTTTTGTTTGGCCCTTTTTGCACCTGTTTGTTTGCACTTGCACTATAGAAGCCCCTTTAGGCATCCCACCTCCTCTATGCTAGTTTTCCCTCTCATCTCTCTCCTCAACTGAAGACCGGCAAGATAAGCTACACCAAGGATTCTGCCTCGGCAACCAACTAGCAATGAAGACTTCTGCTACGATCTCCACGACCAAGTGCAACCCCGTAGAATTATGTTTAACCCTCCAGACTAGAAACCCATTACTAGACCCTTCTAGACTTCACAAGATACCCCATATCGAATCATTAACCATGTGCTTAACCCACAGAATTGCAAGAGAACCAGTTAAGCGACAGTTATCTTGCTCATCACTGGGTTCATTATGGAACTAGTGGGCATAGTGAAATAGCACATTATCATCCTAAGATAGCACCAAACTGACGATGCCATAGGGAAGACCAATTTGAGGATATAGGAATAGAGGACAAATGACTTGATGAGTTTATATCAGAGACCTTGAGGAATTATTTGAGACTCTTTGGTGGATTATAAGGCTTTCATGTTGGTAGATGAACTTGGTGGGATCAGTTAATAGAGTAGCATGACTCTCATTGCCCCTGAGTAAATTGGATTTAGTAGGACAATTATGATTGCAAGCTAAAAATTCTTGGAAGTATAAGGATTTGACTTAGCCAAGGGATATTGATAGGAGATAGTTGTTACGATAATGACTTGGGGTAAACATATAGTAATTCTCGTTGGACATGAGATTTGGATTTAAGTAGGTGATCCTAGTTTAGTATAGATGATGAGTAAGTCTACATGGTTTGGAGTAAATTGGATTTAGATCGATGATCTCGATCGTGATACCATGTTTCTCGGTGGACAATAAACTAGGAGATTGGATTAATTGTCGGGGTTTAATTAGGGATCTGTATGAGCTTGACCTTGGAGTTTACTTGACCATGACAATGGAAATTGTTGGACTGACTATAGTAAGGGTAGCCCTTTCAAGCATATGGGGGTTATAGGACATTAGAAGATCGTGTGGAACACCGTTGACATTGGATTTGTATAATTAATGGATTATGTAGTGATTGATGGAAGTTAATGGGCTTTGGAGTTGATCCATAGGAAGGAAACAAGATCTTGGAGTGACATACGACGTGTTTCCTTAGGATAGAGATGCACTATCTTGGACCTTGGAAGAATAGGCTGAGCACTTGGATTGTGGTGTTTAAATTCAAGCTTAGCAGTTTGTATGTTCTGCCCATGGATTATTTTTGCATAGATATGAGTTTGGGGATAGTTGACATGTATAGTTTTGTTAGACCTCTTCTCAGGAGCCATGAGGATATAAATAGCATTAGTAATGATTGAAGTTGGTCTATACGAGAGGATGGCTTTAGTGGTATAAGGTTATTCGTTTGGAGTACTATATAGAGCTATTGGCATCTCAGAAACCGTGCTTAAGGATAAGAGGATAAACGTTCACTCACACACTAGAATTCTTGAAACACTTAAGCCCTACCAAGCCACAACATGGTTGGATCATGCCATGGGCTTTGGACCTAGGACGAGAAGACCCTGACCAATACTCAACCGTGACCACCACCGATACCCCAACCTATACCCTGTGTACCCCATGGGAAAGTCTTCACGGGGTACTTGGACAAGTTGGTTGTCATCTTTATTTGGTGAACTACTTGCCTACCCGAAGACGGAAGAAGAACCGTTCAGCTGGTTAGGGAACATCTGAAGACCGCCATGTCAAGGAGGAAGAACTATACCAACCACCATCGTCAAGAAGTGAACTTCCTCGTCGAACAACATGCGTATCTGCAAACCACTCCTCTCTAAGGAACCAAGCATTTCCATGACAAGGAAACCCACACCAAGATTCATCGGCCCTCTTCGAGATCACTCCAAGATTTAAAAACCCCCTCTGAGATCACTATGAGACGAAGAGAAGAATGTTACTAGCTGGAGTTGCCACCTGAGTTACCTGATGTGCACAACGTTTTCCATGCATCACAACCCTAGAAGTGTTTCCAACTTCCTGATAAGCCCGATCTCTACAAGGACATCGATCACCAAGCCACCAAACTCCAGCCCGATCTAACCTACTGCAAGAAACCCATTAGCAACTTGGATCAAGCAGAACGCTATACACGAAGCCACACCATCAAGTACTTCAAGGTTCAATGGAGCACCACACGGAAGCAGAAGCATTATGAGGACGTGAAGACTGCCCCACATCTAAGTTCCGTATTCCTTTCCGCGCGTAGTTTGGGAATCTCGGGGACAAGGATCTTATAAGGGGGGTAGGTCTTTCACACCCTGATTTTCATGCCACAACACTTAAGCTAATAAATCATGATAAATTGTGGTTTGGCAAAAACTTTTGAGTGTTTGGTCTTTGCTTGATTTGATTTTGTCTGATGTTTGCAAGTGCTCTAAAAATCAAATAAATCCTCCAACTCTTATACTCCTTCTCCCTGATCCAAAACCTTGCCCAATGATCATGCCATGTGTGTAGGACATAAAAATAATTTCTATCAAAAATATTTTGGCCAAAAGGTATTTTCTAAATTAGGTTTTCCAAAAACCCCTGAATTGAGACTTGAACTACAAGTACTTAATTAAGGGTGTGAAAAATCTTTCAAAAATTATATTTGACTTATATTAGATATAGGTCACCCAGAAAACAACAAAATATAATTTTAAAATTATTTTCCTATTTTATTTAAAGGATTTCTCTTAAGGCCAAAAACGGTCTTTAATAGGTTAAAATTATTTTAATTTTTCAAAAATATTTGAGGAAATTTAGGGAAGCTAAGTGGACATATATTGTCCATATATAAGAGTTTAAACACATGGTCATGTTCAAATTATTGGTCAAATCCCTCAAAAACTATTTCTGGACATTTCAAGCTTTTGAAATGTTTACAAAGGAAATATTTTCCATTAAATATAGGAAAATTCTAGCATGTAAAAAATGACCTACTTGAGGATCCTACAAAGTCTCATGTCATGGACAACAATATAGCCCCATCAAACCCTCTCAGAACCATTTTTGTCCTTTTCCAAGTTTGAACAACTTTGCACTGCCAAACATGTCCAAATGTTCTCAAACTTGGTTCACATTCTCAAATGGTGTAATAATGCATCTAGACCAAATGGCACAAGTTGGAGAGAAGGATATCATGATCAAAGTGTTATAAAACCCTTCCTCTCCAGAACCAAATTTGAACAACTCTACATTGCCAAGTGTGACCTTTTGATCTGATTTTTTGTGGACATGTTCAAATCCTCAAATGATGACACTACACAAAGTGGTGCATCAAGGAGAAAAGATTTGCATGTCTAAATCTTGGAAAACTAATTTCTGTTGATTTATAGGGTTTACAAAAGTTGCATTGGCAACTTTACCCAAATGAGCTCAAACTTGGTGGAACACCCTAATTATATGTGCCATTTTATCCTGTTAAGTTTCATGTCAAGTGAAATTAAAATTCCTGCCCAAACATACATCAAATACCTTCTGGCAGAATTTCAAAATGCAAGTTTCAACCCCTTCCACTAAACTCCATGAGCTGAAACTCTTCCCGCAGCCTCATATGGTCCTCCTCTACCTCCTGCATTTTTCCCTGCCCGAGGAGCCATGATTAAGGGGGGGGGGGGGGGTAGAACCCGATTTTTCTTCTCTGGGCAACAGCATTCTCCCTCTCTCTCAGCCTCTCTCTCCCTCCTTGACATACCAGAGCATCCACGGCTCTCCTCAGCTTTTTCCCATACCCCCTGCAGCTGCCAGACGCAAGTGGATGCGCGGGTGCACGCAAAAAGCCGCGGATGCCGGCCGTTTGCATGCTTCGTAGCGCGTGGCAGAGCACCCCAACGTTGACACCGTGTCCCTCGACCGCCTCGAGCCATCCCCTTTCGCCAGTCGAGGTGCCTCGACATCCACAACACGCCACTGTGTAGGTCCCCTCATCTCTCTCTCTCTCTCTCTCACCTCTTGCGGCGCGTGCCCAGAGCCGCCCGGCTCGGCCAATGCTCGCGCAGCTCCTGTGGTCGCATGCAGCTCGCCCCGCTCCCTCTCTCTCTTCCTGGCGCCCTACTCCACCCCACGAGCACTGCAGGCAAGCCCTCGCTCTCTCCCCGTTCCGCCCGAGCCTTTGCCACGGCCACACGTGCGCCGCGTCCACGGTGAGTCACGGGTCGGCTACTTAAGGCCACCCCGAGCCCCCTCTCTACTCCTTTGGATCTCTCTACCGCCCGAGCATCCTCTGGACCAAGCCATCCCTCTTCTCGTGCCCTCCTTGCATCTCCATGGCCGGAGCAATGCCGCCGGCCTCCGCCTAAATTCGCGCCACTGAGAGCCCTTCCTCCCCACCTCTTTGTTCCAGAGAAGCACCAGCACCACCACCAACTCTCCCCGCGCCCCATTTTCTCCTTCGCGTGCTCGCCTTGCCGTGCCCAAACCTTGCCTGAAACCCTGTCTACCAGCGTCAAGACCACTGTCATCTCGGTCCTCCCAAGGCTGCGTGAGATCCATGCATGGGCACGGCTCGACCTCCCAAGTCCGTTGGTATGCCGACAGCCGCCGGGGACGGCCGGAGTCGGCGGTAAGGGCGCCAGCACCTTGCTCGGCCGGCCTCCCCTGCTCCTCCTCTGTTTTGAGTGGGAGGTAGAAGGAGCACTACAAGAAATATGTCAACTTATGACCCTCACTATTGGCCGCTGAAAGGTCATAGTTTTTCATTTGCGACCTTTTTTGACCAAAAACAGAAGGTCAAAAGCTGCCGCTCGTAAACTGAAATTAACGACCTTCTGTAAGAGGTCGTTGATTCTTCGACCAAAATTTTGGTCACTAGCAACCTCCCCAGGCCACGTAGGCATCCAACGTCGCAAGCTGATGTGGCACAAGAATCAGCCCGGTCCTATTCGGTTTTCTACATGGGCCTAGCCCAACAATTCGGCCCATTTATGATTTTTTTTCCTTTTAATTTTGGTCAGCTACATTGGCCTAGCCAAGCAATTTGGCCTTTTATTTTCTAGGCCTTTGGCCTTTTCGCTTCCACTTCTTGTTTGGCCTTGGCCTTTTACATTCCATTTTAGACCAGGTCCCACTAGTCAGATCATCCAATTAGGTCCCACTTGTCGGTTTTTCTTTTGTTTGTTTCCCATTTTAAAGCACTCGCTGGTGAAATGGGACCCAAGGGTGTTGTTTAGGCGCTGCACATCAGTTCACTATTTGTGCAATAACCAATAACTTGATTCAAACATAGCCAATAACACATACAATTTCAAACAACAGCCAAACGAAGTACTTCTGATCATGGCGGTACAAATCAGGTATTCAACTATAAAATACACCTAATATTAACATGGCTAGCTCGAGGAGCTAAAGCACATAGTTGGGTGCTGGTTTTCTTCGGGATTCTTCTCCTGGAGCTCTTGTACACCGCATCTGCAGGTTATAAATCAAAAAAGTTAGGAAATCAAGTGAAGTTGTGCATATAACATTCTCCTAGCAATGAAAAATAGCTGCTGAAGTTGAGATCTAATAAGAAACCGTGCATATCACATTCGCAAACATGTATTGATACCTAGTGTTGAATGTATCTACATCTAAACTGAATACTGATCCATAGTGTTGACTAAATCTGCATCTAAACTGAATACTCTTAACTGAACATAGACAAGTGATATGCTAATCAGGTGTCAGAATGATATCTGATTCAACAAGGTTAACCAAATTTCCCACATAGTTTTGGGGAAATTCTATTTATCTACAGTGATTGGCAGCTATGGATGGCAATGTGACAGGACAGATAGACTTGTGGCTGCTCATTTGTATTCAGGTAACTATGGCAGTGACACAAATAGAATTGTGGCTGCTCATTCACTAGCTATGGCAATGATCCAAATAGACTTGTGGCTACTCATTCACATTCACAGCAACACTTCATCATTCATCTACAAGCAACTATTGACCATCATATCAGACGGGATAGGAAGGGTCACCTGACATATTGAACTCGATGCTGCAGAAGGCCGATGATGTGGTGGTACAGAGCAGGCCCTTTGTGGCTGGCAAGATGCGCCCCTCCTCCTCCTGCTCCTCGAGCAGGACAAGGACGGCGACCGCTAGGCTTGTTGAGATCGGGATGCTGGGGGAGGCGAGCACGCCCGTGAGGTACTCCATGGCGCCGGGCGCATCATGTGCGGCAGGATGTCGATCGCCAGGTTGACCGCGATCACGAACAGCAGCGTCACCAGCGCTGCTGCCTGCACACATTCCAGCCATGTTGTGATGTCGTAAACTTCGACGGATTTTCAAAATGAAGTACTGCTGGTGCTGCTACCGCTGGAGAATTGGTTGGAGATGCACCCACCTTGTTGGTGTAGATGGTCCAGTTGGTCCAGTTGGTGAAGAGGTCTGACAGCATGGCTCCGAGCTGCCCAAAGAGCGCACGGAGGTGCCCACGGAGATGTTGTCTCTGATGAACATAGTATGTTGAGATTGCAAAGCAGTCCTCCCCTCTTGTCGCAGACACTGCAAGACAACACATCTTTCAAAAAAATTAACCAGTCTCAAGTTAACTTGTGCAGTAAAAGTTACCCTACACCTGCAAAACACAACCATGCATGTACATGCACTATACGTACACAGGAAGACATATCAACAGAGACAATAAATGTTAAGGGTTATGCATGATGGATGTTGAGCACTTCTGTTGCTTATTCAGAGTAAAAAAGGGTACCCTAGAAAATGTAAACATATTCTGCTACACAGAACCATGAGCTACCCATTTAGCAAGAACGGTATAGGAACAAACCATGAGCTATCTATCCAGATATTACGCAGCGCCGCAGCGTGAGAATAGTCGGGTATACTTAACTTGGGTTCAATGCCAGTGCAGTTTAAAAGCATATCAGATTAGGTATACAATCATGCACCTAGGTTTAACTTACCAGGTTTCTTCACTTTCAATTTACACAGCAGAGCAGCTAAATTGATTACCCAAAACATGCATGCTAGTGGTCTACTGGAAGCATCACAAAGTTAATGTTTTGCTTACCACACTGCTATCAAGAACCTCCCTACTTCAAAAAGAAAAAGAACAGACACTTCCAGTTTGTATAATCTGAAATTGACCACTGAAATTTAAGAATGAAAAGATGATTGAACACTGAAAGAGGTTAGCAAGTTGCTTGTTGGTTTCATCACAAGGACCAGTAGTATTTTTAAACCTACGCAAGTCATTTTTTAAACCTATGCAAGTACCAGGAGTATTTCACTCCTTTCCAAAGGTAAGTACTCAAAATTTGTTTGAGTAGCAAATCTAGGAATCTTGGAGAACTCCAAGTTAAATGTACTCAAAGCAACCACCAAAATCTCTCAATACCGGTCATTAACTAGACACGTTATATAGACAACTAGGATGCATGCAATAAACATACAGAAGTTATATAGAGCAGCAGCAATGGCATCACAGTTGAGTTGCCAGACCAAAACAAAGCCATGTATGTATGTGTGTAGCAAAATCAGCCAAACTGAATATGCATCATCAGCTGATTAAAAGCAGTGGATAATAGTATAGTTCATCAACTGATATGGGCAACTAGCCAAGCTTCCCAATGGGAGTACCAACATAGCAGCAATAAAAATAACAGAAAATTAAAATATAAGTGTGGAAGCGCATAAAACATTTGCTAGAAAGAACATGCTTCCACCTTGTTTTAACAGAATTTTAAACTTAATAGTAATGATCTTATCCATGGCATCATCAGTCTTAACCAAACAGAGCAAGTAAAGGAGCTAATAGTCCTAATTCAGGTCATGTTATCATATCAGGTATTGCATAAAGACATCTTGGGACATATATAAAGCATCCTCAAATAATCAGCATACACCTCCAAATAGTAAGCAAAAAATATAGGGTATCCAAATTTTTCACTGGATTTGATCCCCTGTGTATCCAAGACGCATCAGGAAATCAGCAGCATGACTAACACTTTCACAAATGTGGTAGACAGATGCGGAAGCCTTTCTAACTTGGCGCGATGTAGCTTGTAGACAGAGATGGGGAAGCCATTCTCTGCAATGTTGAGGGCAAGGTTCTGCCCCATGACGACGAGGCCAGCAAGACCAATTCTGGTGAGAGCCATCTCTTACCTGAAAAGAGATGCATCAAACACGTCATGTACAGAACGGTGTCAGGTAATTTATGCATGTCTAACTCGAAAGGTTAAAACCTGCCTTCACAAAAAAATGATCATGCATATGAACTAGATAGAAGAACAATCTTCATCCTAATGAGAAAAGTGACAGGTGAATAACTGAATCTTTGGGATATATGCGACAGGGCAGACATCACAACATGCAGTTGGGGTGAAAAATTAAATCCACAATCAAGTTGCAGCAGTATAGTTGGGCAGTTGGGCAAACAGAACAACATGACATCGCTACTACTCAATCAAGGCCATGGCGACCTTGCTCCGCTGGATCTGGGAGGGAGAGAAGAAGAGGTGAGGAAGAACCTACACAGAGAGGGTGGAGGGGGGTCATACCAGATCGGTTGTCGCCATGTCTAGTTTCCTCTGTCTTTGCGTCTTGAGGTCGCCATGGCATCGGGCTTGTCCATGGCGTCCTCCTTGACCAGACGATCTGCAAAAAAAACCCACACAAACGCAATGAGATTCGAGCAAGCTGAAGAAATCTAGAAGAAGAAGAAGAAAGGGGGATCCATACCAGATCTCACCGGTGTCGCCATGGACGGGCTCCTCCTGCGCGCCTCACCTGTGACGTGGCCATGGCATCGATCTACGGTTTCGGCAAGGAGAGAAGGAGAGGGTGGAGTAGAAGGTGGAGGTCGACGGTGGGTAAGAACGAGACGACGTCACCGGGAAGTCAAGGAGTGGGGGAGGAGGTCGTCGGCGGGGCTGGGTTGGGGGAGTGGAGATCGGCGGCGGGGACGGGTTTGGGGTTGCGGGAGAGGAGAGGATGAAGGCGCGGCTCGGGAAGGAGGGCGCCACCTCCGGCGACGGGAAGCTAGGGTTAGACAGGGGTGAGGGAGAGGCCATGGCTATGGCTCGCCGGGCGTGACGCCGTCGTCGATAGCGGCGGCGCGTCTGTCGCCGACGAGGCCGAGGCGGGCGGCGCGCATGTCTACTGTGGAAGAGGCGCTGGGGCCATGGGAGAAGGGGCCGGCGGTGGACAGGATGCGTAGGTGGGGGATCTGTATCGGGGATGCGTAGGTGTGAGGAGGCTAGGTTTTCGGTGGGAGGACGCTAGGGTTTCCGCAGGAAGCGTCTCTTTTATTCCAGACGCGGGCGCTCCGCACCGTCGGATCAAGATCTGACGGTAGGCGGTGCTCGAGCTGCTGTCCAATGGGCCTAAGGCCCAGGCAAGACTGGGCCGGATAATTTTCGGCCCAGTTGAGCAGAATAGATATGACAGAAAAAAAACATTAACTCCCTCTATTTATGTGAAGAATCTGCCAAATATTAGTTGCAAAATTGACCCCAAATTTTTAAAATATGTGTAGAAGGTTGCACAGGAATGACAAACAATCTTGCCTAAGGAAGTTTTCATTTTCTTTGGACGAAAAAACCATTTTCCAATTTTCGAGTGCCCAAAAGGAGGTTTTTTGTGAAGAACCTACCAAATAATTGTTGCAAAATTGGACCAAATCATTTTTCTAAAATACTAGGCCATATTTCATGCACAATTGACAAAATGGTTGGGTGTAAAAAGTTTTTATCCACCTCTGGTGAAAAAGACAAATTTTCGCCGATTCAGCTGGAAGCGGGTCAAATTTGAACTGTAGCTGCCTTGTAGTTTGCTCTTTATTTTTTTCCAAAAATCATTTCTAGGTACATAAGTATCTATTTAATAAGAGAAACGCCAAAAAAATTGCAAGATTCGACCACTAGCTAGGAACGGTCATTCCCGCTGTTTTGACCGCATTTTGAAACGGGCATAAAAAATTAAAAAAAATCAAAAAATGGAAAAACTTTGCATTGTGTCATTATATGTGGCCAAGTTCCCAGGAAAATAAAAAACTTGTAATACGACAATTATTCTAAAAAAGTGTTCTAAAAAACGCGCTATCACGTGTGGAGATCAATGGCTTTCAAGCCAAATGATCAATCTTATGGCCACATTCATGGCATAGTTTGTTCAAATGATCTCATATTGTGCACAAGGGTGCATATTGGGATGGCAAACAATGTTGCCTAAGGAAGTTTTCATTTTCTTTGGACGAAAAAACCATTTTCCATTTTTCGAGTGCCCAAAAGGAGGTTTTTTTGTGAAGAACCTCCCAAATAATTGTTGCAAAATTGGACCAAATCATTTTTCTAAAATACTAGGCCATATTTCATGCACAATTGACAAAATGGTTGGCTTTAAAAAGTTTTTATCCACCTCTGGTGAAAAAGAAAAATTTTCGCCGATTCAGTTGGAAGCGGGTTAAATTTGAACTGTAGCTGCCTTGTAGTTTGCTCTTTATTTTTTCCAAAAATCATTTCTAGGTACATAAGTATCTATTTAATAAGAGAAACGCCAAAAAAAATTCAAGATTCGACCACTAGCTAGGAACGGTCATTCCCGCTGTTTTGACCGCATTTTGAAACGGGCATAAAAAATTAAAAAAATCAAAAAATGGAAAAACTTTGCATTGTGTCATTATATGTGGCCAAGTTCCCAGGAAAAATAAAAAACTTGTAATACGGCAATTATTCTAAAAAAGTGTTCTAAAAAACGCGCTATCACGTGTGGAGATCAATGGCTTTCAAGCCAAATGATCAATCTTATGGCCACATTCATGGCATAGTTTGTTCAAATGATCTCATATTGTGCACAAGGGTGCATATTGGAATTGCAAACAATGTTGCCTAAGGAAGTTTTCATTTTCTTTGGACGAAAAAACCATTTTCCATTTTTCGAGTGCCCAAAAGGAGGTTTTTTTGTGAAGAACCTCCCAAATAATTGTTGCAAAATTGGACCAAATCATTTTTATAAAATACTAGGCCATATTTCATGCACAATTGACAAAATGGTTGGGTGTAAAAAGTTTTTATCCACCTCTGGTGAAAAAGACAAATTTTCGCCGATTCAGCTGGAAGCGGGTCAAATTTGAACTGTAGCTGCCTTGTAGTTTGCCCTTTATTTTTTCCAAAAATCATTTCTAGGTACATAAGTATCTATTTAATAAGAGAAACGCCAAAAAAATTGCAAGATTCGACCACTAGCTAGGAACGGTCATTCCCGCTGTTTTGACCGCATTTTGAAACGGGCATAAAAAATTAAAAAAAATCAAAAAATGGAAAAACTTTGCATTGTATCATTATATGTGGCCAAGTTCCCAGGAAAAATAAAAAACTTGTAATACGGCAAGTATTCAAAAAAAGTGTTCTAAAAAACGCGCTATCACGTGTGGAGATCAATGGCTTTCAAGCCAAATGATCAATCTTATGGCCACATTCATGGCATAGTTTGTTCAAATGATCTCATATTGTGCACAAGGGTGCATATTGGAATGGCAAACAATGTTGCCTAAGGAAGTTTTCATTTTCTTTGGACGAAAAAACCATTTTCCATTTTTCGAGTGCCCAAAAGGAGGTTTTTTTGTGAAGGACCTCCCAAATAATTGTTGCAAAATTGTACCAAATCATTTTTCTAAAATACTAGGACATATTTAATGCACAATTGACCAAATGGTTGGGTGTAAAAGTTTTGATCCACCTCCGTGAAAAAGACAAATTTTCGCTGATTCAGCTGGAAGCGGGTGAAATTTGAACTGTAGCTGCCTTGTAGTTTGCTCTTTATTTTTTCAAAAAATCATTTCTAGGTACATAAGTATCTATTTAATAAGATAAAAACCAAAAAAATTGCAAGATTCAACCACTAGCTAGGAACAGTCATTCCCGCCGTTTTGACCGCATTTTGAAACGGGCATAAAAAATTAAAAAAAATCAAAAAAGGAAAAACTTTGCATTGTGTCATTATATGTGGCCAAGTTCCCAGGAAAATTAAAAAACTTGTAATACGGCAATTATTTTTAAAAAGTGTTCTAAAAAACGCGCTATCACGTGCGGAGATCAATGGCTTTCAAGCCAAATGATCAATCTTATGGCCACATTCATGGCATAGTTTGTTCAAATGATCTCATATTGTGCACAAGGGTGCATATTGGAATGGCAAACAATGTTGCCTAAGGAAGTTTTCATTTTCTTTGGACGAAAAAACCATTTTCCATTTTTCGAGTGCCCAAAAGGAGGTTTTTTTGTGAAGGACCTCCCAAATAAATGTTAAAAAATTGGACAAAATCAATTTTATAAAATACTAGGACATATTTAATGCACAATTGACAAAATGGTTGGGTGTAAAAAGTTTTGATCCACCTCTCGTGAAAAAGACAAATTTTCGCCGATTCAGTTGGAAGCGGGTCAAATTCGAACTGCAGCTGCCTCATAGTTTGCTATTTATTTTTTCCAAAAATCATTTCTAGTTACATAAGTACCTATTTAATAATAAATACATGGTTTGGTGGCGACACGTCGAGGTTTTGGCGGTGGCCGAGGGTCCCAACTCTAGAGCGCGTAAACACGATGCCCGCCGCGTGGTCGCCGCGTGACCGTGGCATTGCCGTGTGTTCTGGGCGGCCTAGGCATGTCTAGTGGGTTGGGCACTCCCCATGTAGGTGCTAGGAAGAAAATTGCAACATAAGATTCTCACGAGGAGACCGATCGATGCTCAAACATGAATTAGCAGCCAAGTGTTTTATTAGCGGTACGAGAAATGTACATGGCTAATAGGCGTGAGTTTTGGCTGAGGATGATCAATTAGTAAGAAGACCGTCTTCACAAATTTTCAGCTCAAAAGGAGGAGCCTAGGTGGTACTTGCTTTGCAAAGTACCACACTGGACATAAATACAAATGTTGAAGCTGGGCTGAAGATAATGAATGGATTCAGCTGGCATTTGGTGGAGGATGGTTATTTGGCCATAGGAAAGCACTGTACAAAATTGATACTATTTGGACAAGCCAAAGTGGTACTTCCTTCACAAAGTGTTGTTACGAATGTAATAGGAAAATGAATATTGTTGAATTATTTTGAACTAGGCAAGGAAGGTTTTTTACATATTTGACAAAGATATGACCCAAAGAATTTATGAGATTTTTTTGGGAATTTTGGGAATGACAGAAATATAGGTTGCTTCACAACCTGGGGCAAAAATTGCCACATGAACATGAAACATAGGCAAAACTGATGATGTAGCGCCTAGTCATAGCAACCCACCATAATTTAGAAGGTTATGACCATCTATATTGGTCGTGATCAACTAGAAATAAGGCGTGAACCAGTGCTATACGCTTTATGACCATTTCGTGTAAGGAAATTACGACCTTTCGACCAAAATGGTCGTTATAGTTTAGGGTTTGGAGCCCCCCGAACAGCTTTTGACCAATTGGTCTGAAATGGTCATAGATCTATGACCAATTCTTCCAGGGTCACTGACAGAAGGTCACTAGTTGGCATATTTCTTGTAGTGGAGGGCCTGCCAGCGGGACCCACCTGTAAGTGGCTAAGGCCCCAGGCCCCCCGGGTTAAGTGGAGACGGCCTCCGCTGAAGGCATCTGGCCCAACTGAAGACGTACTCCCAGGAGTGCACCATCGATGACGCCTGGGCACCCCGCGCGGCTGATGCCACTGGGCCGGCCCCACGTCTATATCTCTCCTGCGTGCATGATAAGGTTAAGCCCTTTTTCCTTTTTCTTTTTCCAGTAAGCTTCTAAAATCCACAAATAATTCAAATAAAGTCCAAATTTGGTGATTCCAATTTCTAGTGACTCCATAAATCATGTTCTACCTGATGGGAGATCATGCAAATTTTCCAGAACACTTTTATTCACACATATTCAATAAATCATATTTTCCTATATCTGTCCTAGACTTTAGAAAATCACAAAGAGATCATCTTTGATCCAAATGCCATGATTCAAATTCCTAGATGCTTCTAAGTTCATAACTTAGTTTGTGAACATTTTTCTTAATACTATCTGTGCCACACAAAATAATGAGCCATTTCTTCATATTTGTCAACTTTGCAAATTCATAGGAAATTCATTTGAACTCCAAATCAAGTGAAACCAACTCGTAGATGCTTATAAAACATGCCTTGTTAAATGGGTATCTTTTCTCATTTTTCAAAATAATATTTCTGTACACTTCTTGCAAGTCCACAAATCCCTTGATTCCATCATATTGAAATTTTTATAGATATCCATTGATCAAATCCCAATGAAACTACTTTGGTCATTCCTCATATGACCAAAGGTATCCTAGAAAGTCAAATTCATATTTTTAGAGCACCTTTATTTTCTGCCGTGTTGTGTTGCTTACTATGATTGTTTCCGATGTTAGTTGACGAAGTAGACGAAATACTCGGAGATGGACCAGAAGACTTGAAGACTCTGATGAACCAGACAAGCAACCCTTTGACCATGTCCATGAAACCCTTTTTATGCATGTCATATAGCACTTTATTATTGTTGCATCGGAATCATGATGAGATGGTAACCACTTCGGTGGGTTGCCTTTGTTGCTTCCTTGTTGATACTTGCATTGTGCATGACCCTACCTTCCTATGAGGGTTATGCGGGTGGGAGTAGATAGGATGCTAAAGTAGATGCTACGCAAATGGGACAGGTATATGCATGGTGATGGATGCAAGCATGTTCCCAAAGAATTTTTGAAAACCCCGTCGGGTGCCACTAATGCCCGAAGGAGATGTTGAGCTAGGTAACCACTTGACAAAGAAGTGGTGTACCGGAGAAGGTTATGTGAGTGTGGTTTCAAAAACGGATTGGTTTAAGTTGCGACCGTTATTCCAACCTTACATGCGCAACCACTCTACCCTTATATGGGAAAGGGCATTATTGATTACCTAGGTCGATACTAGCTTGTAGCCCGCATTACTAGTGACGGGAGAGTCATTGTTGCGTTGCGCTCTCTCGGGATGGGGTCGTGCCAGGTAGGGCGGCCATGACTATTTTTATAGGGCACCGGAAACACCATTGGTACCCCGTGCTTGTGGTATGAGATGAATATGGGAGCGAGGTTCCACAATTTTAAGATGTGAAATGTTGGGCACGGGGGTTACTACCAATTGAGTGGACTCTATGTTAGTGTCGTCTAGGGAAAGATAGTGATCGGTGCTTACCCGGGTACTTGAGGTACCGCGGGTCGTGGATGACACGGAAGTTCCCCGGATCTTGTGGGTAAAGTGTGCAACCTCTGCAGAGTGTAAAACTATTCGAATAGCGGTGTCCACGGTCAAGGACAGTTGGGTAACCGCTCTTGGGCTACGTCCACATGATTACGAAACCTGGTGAGTGTGTTTGGATAAGTGGGAAGAACTACTTGGGTCCCATCAAAGGACTTGACATGATTGAGTTGGGTTGAGGCCCACCCCATTTATGTTGATATATGTAACTAGTCCCAATGGTTACTTGAATCCGTATGATGCATGTTTTACCAGTGGTTGAACATGTCATAGCACAACAAAATTACCTTTCTGCAAAATTTACCTATATCATGCATTGCTGTATCTTGAACCAAAACATGGGTTGCTTGCGAGTACATTCAAAGTACTCATTGGATTGCCACTGGTTATTTTATTGGCCAGGCATGAAAGAATGGGATATGATGAAGAATACTTCGGTGATGAACATGCGAGCTAGGACGCTTCCCAGTCAGAATGCCTGTAGGGTTAAGGCAGATGGCATGGGTCCAAGATGTCCATGAAGATTTACGCTACGATGATATACTCAAGACTTGACCATAATGGTCCTACTTGTGTAATACGGTATGTATGGATGTAAGACTCTTGTTATTAAACTTATGTGTGTTCAGTGAGCATTGATCTTTGGGATCACTGTACACGTGCATTCGGTGATAACGACTTATGAGTCGGGGTCCCCACAGTAAGCCGCAGGGCGTCAACCTGTGTATATAAAGGGACGACCCGACAGAGGTTTGGAGGAGAGGAGAACAGATCGAAAGCTAGGTCAAGCGTATTCGCTCCCTAGTAATCGAGGCATAAGCAATACCACCTCTCATTGGATCAGAACTCTTCAAATGAATTTTTGAGTAGAAGGCACCGAAGTCGTCTGCCTCCGGTTTACGAGGCGAGGAACCTCTTCAACACACACAGTGCGAGGGACCGATGACCCGCCAGGTATACAGGCAAGAGCAGCGCACCGGAGCGCCGACTCAACCACGCACGACGGACCCGCCCGTCAGAATAATATCCCATCACAACATGTGTCGACACCACCAGGTCATTATTATAACCCTTTGGATAACATGATCATTGCAGCGTCGCGATTGGAGGCTCTAACAGTTGAAGGCGAGTCTCCAGCTGCGGTTGAAATGCGGAGGGCTAGAGAGCTTCTTCAGACAGCATTGGTGCAGCATGAGGCTTATTCTTACAGTCGTGAGAGGATCCATTCAACCCCTCTCCCAAGCCGGAGTTATAGCAGGCACATGGACTCCCCGGTAGTGTCAAGCAGTGAGCAGCGTCATAACCCGCCCCGTGGACATGACCCGCCCCGTAATACTCAGGCCCTGATGGATCAGGATAGAGCACGTCGGGAGGCTGAGCTGGCGGCTCAGTACGCGGCTCATCAACCATCTCCGGTTTATCCGACAACTTCGGTGGAGGCAGGCGTGACCTCTAGAAGCACGGGTGTACCATGTGTAGTGCCGGCTCTACGTAATGAGCGTTTGCCCAAGGATTTCAAAAGACCTCATAAGGTGCCCAACTACACAGCCGACTTACCCCCTGAGGCGTGGATTGAGAGTTACGAGATGGCCATGGAGCTGCTGGAGGTCAGCGATGCCGCGTGTGCTAAATATTTCACCATGATGCTGGATGGGACGGCCCGTACTTGGCTAAAGGGACTGCCTGCAAATTCAATTGGATCATGGGCTGAGTTGAAGGCCCGGTTCATCCAGAATTTTAAAGATACGTGCAAACAGCCTATGTCGATTGTGGATTTAGATGCATGTTCCCAAGAGGAGGGCGAGTGAACGACCCATTGGGTGCGCCGGGTCAAAGCCATCCTACATTCATCGAATAACATCAATGCCGGCTCAGCGGTCCTCATGTTAGAGAAGAATTGTTGTTTTTGCCTCTTAAACAGAAGTTAGGGCGGCTCAAGCGCCACTGCAATGATATGGGGGAGCTGATGGCAGCTCTAATTAAATATGCCGACTCTGATAGTACCAAGGACTCCGAGTCTGACGATGAAAAGCCGGGAAAGGGAAAGAAGAGTGGCAACACTAAGGGCCAACATCATAACCCGACGAGTCAGGGGGGCAACGGTAAATGCAAGGCTGATAATAATTTAGATTTTGTGGCCAATACCAACACGCAGAAAAATGCTCAGTGTCGTAAAGGAAAGCCACCTCCTCGGGCAGGAGGGTCAGGTATAAATCTGGAGCAGATGTTGAATCAGCCTTGCCCAAAGCATGGTACGCGGGAAAGGCCATCCACGCACCTTTGGAAGGACTGCCACATTATGAAGGAGTTCAAAAATTCCGAATTGTTCCGGAACAATCATGGGCTAGGCGGCGGCTCAGGTTCCGGCTCTTATGGTCCGAGTCACGGTGGTGGCGGTTCTAGTTCCGGCTTCCAAGGCAACCAAGGAAATCAAGGCAAACAGGGAGGTTTTCATCAACAGTATGGTTAGGGGAGTCAGCAACAACAATCTGGGTATCAGAGTAACCCGAAAGAGTTGAATAGTGGGCAGTACCACGTCTTCACCACAAGTTAATGCAAGCGGGATTAGAAGCTCCATAAAAGGGCGGTGAACGCCGTTGAGCCAGCGGTTCCCCGTTAGTTGCGATGGTCTGAGCAGCCCATTTTGTGGAACCGTGAGGATCACCTGCCCCGGGTTGATAATCCGGGCCACTTGGTGTTGGTGGTGGCGCCTCAGGTTGGAGGATATAAATTCACCAAGGTACTCATGGATGGAGGTAGCAGTATCAATATCCTTTATTATGAAACTTTCCGTCGCATGGGATTGACTGATAAAAATCTTAAGTCGTCGAACACTGCCTTCCACGGTGTGGTGCTGATGACCCACAAGTATAGGGTATCTATCGTAGTCCTTTCGATAAGTAAGAGTGTCGAACCCAATGAGGAGTAGAAGGAAATGATAAGCGGTTTTCAGCAAGGTATTCTCTGCAAGCACTGAAATTATAGGTAACAAATAGTTTTGTGATAAGATAATTTGTAACGAGTAACAAGTGACAAAAGTAAATAAAGTGCAGCAAGGTGGCCAAATCCTTTTGTAGTAAAGGAAAAGCCTGAACAAACTCTTATATAGAGAAAAGCGCTCCCGAGGACACATGGGAATTATCGTCAAGCTAGTTTTCATCACGTTCATATGATTCGCGTTCGGTACATTGATAATTTGATATGTGGGTGGACCAGTGCTTGGGTGCTGCCCTTACTTAAACAAGCATCCCACTTATGATTAACCTCTATTGCAAGCATCCGCAACTACAACAAAAGTATTAAGGTAAACCTAACCATAGCATGAAAAATATGGATCCAAATCAGCCCCTTACGAAGCAATGCATAAATTAGGGTTTAAGCGTCTGTCACTCTAGCAATCCATCATCTACTTATCAGTTCCCAATGCCTTCCTCTAGGCCCAAATAATGGTGAAGTGTCATGTAGTTGACGTTCACATAACACCACTAGAGGATAGACAACATACATCTCATCAAAATATCGAACGAATACCAAATTCACATGACTACTAATAGCAAGACTTCTCCCATGTCCTCAGGAACAAACGTAACTACTCACAAAGCATATTCATGATCACAATCAGAGGAGTATTAATATGCATATAGGATCTGAACATATGATATTCCACCAAATAAACCAACTAGCATCAACTACAAGGAGTAATCAACACTACTAGCAACCTACAGGTACCAATCCCAGACTATGAGACAAGAATTGGATACAAGAGATGAACTAGGGTTTGAGAGGAGATGGTGCTGGTGAAGATGTTGATGGAGATTGCCCTCTCCCGATGAGAGGAGCATTGGTGATGACGATGGCGATGATTTCCCCACCGGAGGGAAGTGTCCCCTGGTAACAGCTCTGCCGAGCCCTAGATTGTCTCACTGCGTGGCGCGTGAGTCTCGCATTTAAAGCTTGCTTATGATTTTTCTTCAGACGAAAGACTTCATATAGCAGAAGATGGGCACCGAAGGGCCAATAGGGGCCCACGAGGCAGGGGGACGCGCCCAGGGGGGTAGGGCACGCCCCCACCCCTCGTGGACAGGTGGAGGCCCCCCTGACGTATTTCTTCCGCTCAATATTTTTTATTATTTCCAAAAATAAATTTCATGGAGTTTCAGGACTTTTGGAGTTGTGCAGAATAGGTCTCTAATATTTGCTCCTTTTCCAGCCCATAATTCCATCTGCCTGCATTCTCCCTCCTTATATAAACCTTGTAAAATAAGCGAGAATAGGCATAAGTATTGTAACATAATGTGTAATAATAGCCCATAATGCAATAAATATCGATATAAAAGCATGATGCAAAATGGACGTATCAACTCCCCCAAGCTTAGACCTCGCTTGTCCTCAAGCGAAAGCCGATAACAATAAATATGTCCACATGTTTAGAGGTAGAGGTGTCGATAAAATAAAATACGAACATGAGGGCATCATGATTATTATCATAACAACAACATATATGGATAATGTCATATGATTTCTTATGCTCAAGTAGTAATCTATTCACAATGCAAAGTATGAATCAGAAACTTTATTGAGAACCAACAAACTATAATCTCAGTCAATGAAGCAATTGCAATTTATCATAACATCAGAAAGAGTCTATGTCAGAGCTTTATAGCAAGTCCACATACTCAACTATCATTTAGTCTTTCATAATTGCTAACACTCACACAATACTTGTGGTTACGGAGTTTTAATCGGACACTGAGAAAGATAGGGGCTTATAATTTTGCCTCCTAACCTTTTACCTCAAGGGTAATGTCAACAATAATAACTCATGCTAACTTACATCCAATTAGATATATATATATATATATATATATATATATATATATATATATATATATATATATATATATATAGAAGGATCTTTCCAACATCCTGTGCTTGCCAAAGGATAAAATGTAAAAAGCAAAGGTGAAGATCACCATGACTCTTGCATAAGGTAGAAGATAATAATAAAAGATAGGCCCTTCGTAGAGGGAAGCAGAGGTTGCCATGCGCTTTCAGGGTTGGATGCACAAAATCTTAATGCGAAAGAACGTCACTTTATATTGCCACTTGTGATATGAACCTTTATTATGCAGTCCGTCGCTTTTATTTCTTCCACATCACAAGATCGTATAAAGCTTATTTTCTCCACACCAGTCAATCATACTTATTTAGAGAGCAATTTTTATTGCTTGCACCGATGACAACTTACTTGAAGGATCTTACTCAATCCATAGGTAGGTATGGTGGACTCTCATGGCAAAACCGGTTTAAGGGTATTTGGAAGGACAAGTAGTATCTCTACTTGGTGCAAAGAATTTGGATAGCATGAGGGGGAAAGGCAAGCTCAACTTTTTGGATGATCCATGACAATATAATTTATCTCAGATATAAGAAAACATAACCCATTACGTTGTCTTCCTTGTCCAACATCAACTCTTTAGCATGTCATATTTTAATGAGTGCTCCCAATCATAAAAGATCTCCAAGATAGTATATTTATATGTGAAACCTCTCTTTCTTTATTACTTCCTATTAATTGCAACGATGACCAAAGCTATGTTTGTCAACTCTCAACAATTTTTAATCATCATACTCTTTCTATGTGAAGTCATTACTCTCAATAAGATTAATATGATCTCTTTATTTCTTTTTAATCTTTTTCTTTTTTCTTTTATTCACTCAAGATCATGGCAAAATAATCAAGCCCTTGACTCAACACTAATCTTTATTATATAGCTCACAGACTTGATTACATAGAGGTATCATACAGCAAAACTCAAAACTTGATCATACCAAAACTTTAGTCTACTAGATCAAGATACTACGAATAGGATCGAACTAAGAAAAATGGTAAAGATAGGAGCATGATGGTGATACGATACCGGGGCACCTCCCCCAAGCTTGGAAGTTGCCAAGGGGAGTGCTGATACGTCTCCAACGTATCTATAATTTTTGATTGCTCCATGCTACTTTATCTACTGTTTTTGACTATATTGGGCTTTATTTTCTACTTTTATATTATTTTTGGGACTAACCTATTAACCGGAGGCCCAACCCAGAATTGCTGTTTTTTTGCCTATTTCAGTCTTTCAAAGAAATGGAATATCAAACAGAGTCCAAACGGAATGAAACCTTCGGGAACGTGATTTTCTCACCGAACGTGATCCAGGAGACTTGGACCCTACTCCAAGAAGTAACAGAGGTGGTCACGAGGGTGGGGGGCGCACCCCTAGGGCGCGCCCCCTGCCTCGTGGGCCCCCTGTTGCTCCACCGATGTACTCCTTCCTCCTATATATACCTACGTACCCCCAAATGATCAGAACAGGAGCCAAAAACCTAATTCCACCGCCATAACTTCCTGTATCCACGAGATCCCATCTTGGGGCCTGTTCCGGAGCTTCACTGGAGGGGGCATCCACCACGGAGGGTTCCTACATCATCACCATAGCCCCTCCTATGAAGTGTGAGTAGTTTACTTCAGACGTTCGGGTCCATAGCTAGTAGCTAGATGGCTTCTTCTCTCTTTTTGGATCTCAATACAATGTTCTCCCCCTCTCTCGCAAGTGCATCTATTTGATGTAATCTTCTTTTTTTGCGGTGTGTTTGTTGAGACCGATGAATTGTGGGTTTATGATCAAGATTATCTATGAACAATATTTGAATCTTCTCTGAATTCTTTTATGTATGATTGGTTATCTTTGCAAGTCTCTTCAATTATCCATTTGGTTTGGCCAACTAGATTGGTAGTTCTTGCAATGGGAGAAGTGCTTAGCTTTGGGTTCAATCTTGCGGTGTCCTTTCCCAGTGACAGAAGGGGCAGCAAGGCACGTATTGTATTGTTGCCATCGAGGATAACAAGATGGGTTTTTATCATATTGCATGAATTTATCCATCTACATCATGTCTTCTTGCTTAAGGCGTTACTCTGTTTTTAACTTAATACTCTAGATGCATGTTGGATAGCGGTCGATGAGTGGAGTAATAGTAGTAGATGCAGGCAGGAGTCGGTCTATTTGTCTCGGACGTGATGCCTATATACATGATCATACCTAGATATTCTCATAACTATGCTCAATTTTGTCAATTGATCAACAGTAATTTGTTCACCCACCGTAGAATACTTATGCTCTTGAGAGAAGCCACTAGTGAAACCTATGGCCCCCCGGATCTATTCTCATCTTATCAATCTCCATTACTTTAATACTTGCTTTTGTTTTTACTTTGCCTTTTACTTTTCACTTTGCATCTCTATACCAAAAATACCAAAAATATTATTTATCATCTCTATCAGATCTCACTGTCGTAAGTGACCGTGACGGGATTGACAACCCCTAATCGCGTTGGTTTCGAGGAGCTATTGTTTTGTGCAGGTACGAGGGACTTGTGCGTAGCCTCCTACTGGATTGATACCTTGGTTCTAAAAAACTGAGGGAAATACTTACGCTACGTTGCTGCATCATCCTCTCCTCTTCGGGGAAATCCAACGCAGTGCTCAAGAGGTAGCAAGAAGGATTTCTAGCGCCGTTGCCGGGGAGGCTTACGCAAGAGCAACTCAAGACTTGGACTCCTAACAACAAGCCACTTCTGGCACCGTTAAAGTCTACATACCAAGTACCCATCACAATCCCTATCTCCCGCATTACATTATTTGCCATTTGCCTCTCGTTTTCCTCTCCCCCACTTCACCCTTGCCGTTTTATTCGCCCTCTCTTTCCCCATCTCCTCCTCTTTTCCTGTTTGCCTTTTTCTCGCTTGCCTTTTGTTTGCTCGTGTGTTGGATTGCTTGTTTCGCGATGGCTCAAGATACTACCAAATTGTGTGACTTCACCAATACCAATAATAATGATTTCCTTAGCACTCCGATTGCTCCTCTTGCCAATACTGAATCTTGTGAAATCAATACTGCTTTGTTGAATCTTGTTATGAAAGATCAATTCACCGCCTTCCTAGTGAAGATGCCGCTACTCATCTGAATAGCTTCGTTGATTTATGTGATATGCAAAAGAAAAAAGATGTTGATAATGATGTCGTTAAATTGAAGCTATTTCTTTTTTCGCTTAGAGGTCGTGCTAAAGCATGGTTTTCATCTCTGCCTAAAAATAGTATTGTTTCTTGGAACAAGTGCAAAGATGCTTTTATCTCAAGTATTTTCCTCCCGCTAAGATTATCTCTCTTAGGAACGATATTATGAATTTTAAGCAACTTGATCATGAACATGTTGCACAAGATTGGGAGAGAATGAAATTAATGATACGTAATTGTCCTACTCATGGTTTGAACTTGTGGATGATTATACAAAACTTTTATGCCGGATTGAATTTTGCTTCTAGAAATCTTTTAGATTCAGCCATGAGGCACTTTTATAGAAATCACTTTAGGAGATGCTACTAAACTCCTAGATAATATTATGGTTAATTATTCTCAATGGCATACTGAAAGATCTTGTAATAAAAAAGTGCATGCGATAGAAGAAATTAATGTTTTGAGTGGAAAGATGGATGAACTTATGAAATTATTTGCTACTAAGGGTGTTTCTTCCAATCCTAATGATATGCCTTTATCTACTTTGATAGAGAACAGTAATGAACCTATGGATGTGAATTTTGTTGGTAGGAATAATTTTGGTAACAACGCGTATAGAGGGAATTTTAATCCTAGGCCTTATCCTAGTAATTCCTCTAATAATTATGGAAATTCATTCTTATGGAAATTTTAATAAGATGCCCTCTAAATTTGAGACTAGTGTTAAAGAATTTATGAGTTCGCAAAAGAATTTTAATGCTTTGCTTGAGGAGAAATTGCTTAAAGTTGATGATTTGGCTAGGAACGTTGATAGAATTTCTCTTGAAATTGATTCTTTAAAGCTTAGATCTATTCCTCCTAAGCATGATATCAATGAGTCTCTCAAAGCTATGAGAATTTCCATTGATGAGTGCAAAGAAAGAACCGCTAGGATGCGTGCTTCCAAAGATGCCTTTATTAAAGCGTGTTCTTCCAATTCCTATGAAAATCAAGATGAAGATCTAAAAGTTACTGATGTGTCCCCCATTAAATCTTTGTTTTTCAATATGAATCTTGATGAAACTGAATATGATCTTCCTTTACCTAGAAGGCGTTCTAAGAATTCAGAGTTTTTGGATCTTGATGATGAAATTGATAAATGTGGGATTGAAAGAAATAAAAACCTAGATGTTGCTAAACCCACTATATTGGATCTCAAGGAATTTAATTATGTAAATTGCTATTTAATTGATTATATTTCCTTGTTGCAATCCATGCTAAATTCTCCTCATGCTTATAGTCAAAATAAGGCCTTTACCGAACACATTGTTGATGCCTTGATGCAATCTTATGAAGAAAAACTTGAGTTGAAGGTCTCTATCCCTAGAAAGCTCTATGATGAGTGGGAACCTAATATTAAGATTAAAATTAAAAATTATGAGTTTCATGCCTTGTGTGATTTGGGTGCTAGTGTTTCCACTATTCCCAAAACTTTGTGTGATTTGCTAGATTTCCGTGACTTTGATGATTGCTCTCTAAACTTGCATCTTGTGTATTCCACTATTAAAAAGCCTATGGGAAGAATTAATGATGTTCTTATTGTTGCAAATAGGAATTATGTGCCCGTAGATTTTATCGTTCTTGATATAGATTGCAATCCTTCTTGCCCTATTATTCTTGGCAGACCTTTCCTTAGAACGATTGGTGCAATTATTGATATGAAGGAAGGGAATATTATATTCCAATTTCACTTAAAGAAGGGAATCGAACGATTTCCTAGAAAGAAAATAAAATTACCATATGAATCTACCATGAGAGCCACCTATGGATTGTCTACTAAAGACGGCAATACTTAAATCTATCCTTGCTTTTATGCATAGCTAGGGGCGTTAAACGATAGCGCTTGTTGGGAGGCAACCCAATTTTATTTTTAGTTTTTTGTTTTTGCTTTTGTTTAGGAATAAATAATCCATCTAGCCTCTATATATATGTGGTTTTATGTTTTCATTAGTGTTTGTTCCAAGTTAGACCTATAGGATCTTCTTGGATGATATTTATTTGATCTTGCTGTAATTTCCAGAATCTTTCTGTTCACGAAAACAATTGTTAAAAATCACCAGAACGAGATAAAATACTGATTCCAATTGCTTCTAATCATTAAAAAAAATTTCTAGGTCGTCCTATTTTGGTAGAATTGTTGGAGTTCCAGAAGTTTGCGTTAGTAACAGATTACTACAGACTGTTCTGTTTTTGACAGATTCTGTTTTTCGTTTGTTGTTTGCTTATTTTGATGAATCTATGGCTAGTAAAATAGTTTATAATCCATAGAGAAGTTGGAATACAGTAGGTTTAACACAAATATAAATAAAGAATTAGTTCATTACAGTACCTTAAAGTAGTCTTTTGTTTTCTTTCTCTAACGGAGCTCACGAGATTTCTATTGAGTTTTGTGTTCTGAAGTTTTCAAGTTTTGGGTAAATTCTTTTGATGGATTATGGAACAAGGAGTGGAAAGAGCCTAAGCTTGGGGAAGCCCATGGCACCCCCAAGATAAACAAAGAACACCAAAAAGTCAAAGCTTGGGGATGCCCCAGAAGGCATCCCCTCTTTCGTCTACTTCCATCGGTAATTTACTTGGAGCTATATTTTTATTCACCACATGATATGTGTTTTGCTTGGAGCGTCTTGTATTATTTGCGTATTTGCTTGTTAGTTAACCACAATCATCCTTGCTGTACACACCTTTTGAGAGAGCCATACATGAATTGGAATTTGATAGAATACTCTATGTGCTTCACTTATATCTTTTGAGCTTGATAGTTTTGCTCATAGTGCTTCACTTATATCTTTTGAGCGTGATAATTTTTGCTCTAGTGCTTCACTTAGATCTTTTAGAGCACGGTGGTGGATTTTTTTAAAGAAACTATTGATCTCTCATGCTTCACTTAGATTATTTTGAGAGTCGTTAATAGCATGGTAATTTGCTTAAATATAATATACTTGGTATTCAAGATATGTGAAACTTTCTTTTGAGTGCGTTGAATACTAAGAAAAGTTTGATGCTTGATAATTTTTTTGAGATATGAAGATGGTGATATTAGAGTCATGCTAGTTGAGTAGTTGTGAATTTAAAGAATACTTGTGTTGAAGTTTGTGATTCCCGTAGCATGCACGTATGGTGAACCGTTATGTGATGAACTTCGGAGCATGATTTATTTATTGATTGTCTTCCTTATGAGTGGCTGTCATCGGGAATGAGCGATGGTCTTTTCCTACCAATCTATCCCCTAGGAGCATGCGCGTAATACTTTGCTTTGATAACATCTAGATTTTTGCAATAAGTATATGAGTTCTTTATGACTAATGTTGAGTCCATGGATTATACGCACTTTTTCCCATCCTTCCACCATTGCTAGCCTCTCTAATACTGCGCACTATTCACGGTATCATACACCCACCATATATCTTCCTCAGAACAGCCACCATACCTACCTATCATGGCATTGCCATAGCCATTCCGAGATATATTGCCATGCAACTTTCCACCGTTCCGTTTATTATGACACGCTCCATTATTGTCATATTACTAGCATGATCATGTAGTTGACATCGTATTTGTGGCAAAGCCACCTTTCATGATTCTTTCATACATGTCGCTCTTGTTTCAATGCATATCTCGGTACGCCGCCGGAGGCATTCATATAGAGTCATACTTTGTTCTAAGAATCGAGTTGTAATTGTTGAGTTGTAAGAAAAATAAAAGTGTGATGATCATCATTCTTTAGAGCATTGTCCCAAGTGAGGAAAGGATGATGGAGACCATGATTCCCCCACAAGTCGGGATGAGACTCCTGGACGAAAAATTAAAAAATGAAAAATGAAAAAAGAGGCCATAAAAAAGAAAAGGCCCAAATAAAAAATGAGAGAACAGAGAGAAGTGACAATGCTACTATCCTTTTACCACACTTGTGCTTCAAAGTAGCACCAAGATCTTCATGATAGAGAGTCTCTCATTTTGTCACTTTCATATACTAGTGGGAATTTTTCATTATAGAACTAGGCTTGTATATTCCAATGATGGGCTTCCTCAAATGCCCCAGGTCTTCGTGGAGCAAGCGAGTTGGATGCACACCCACTTAGTTTCTTTTGTAGAGCTTTCATATACTTATAGCTCTAGTGCATCCGCTGTGCATGGCAATCCCTACTCACTCACATTGATATCTATTGATGGGCATCTCCATAGCCCGTTGATACGCCTAGTTGATGTGAGACTATCTTCTCCCTTTTTGTCTTCTCCACAACCACCGTTATATTCCACATATAGTGCTATATCCATGGCTCACGCTCATGTATTGCGTGAAGATTGAAAAAGTGTAACATCCCAAATTTTCAATTTGGAATGTTATACATTAGGTCATCATGCATATCATATTTTTCTCGCATTTTCCGATACTAGAAAATTTCACGCAACTCAAGGACCCTCGGAGAGAGTTGGAAGTTTCATTATTTTCATATTTGGGATTTCTCAAATCTTGAAAATAGGATCATTGGATTTATTTAATTATCTTCATAAAGTTTTTCCTATAAAAAAAAAAACTTAAGAGAGGGAATAATATGACTTTCCCAATATTTAGGAAAAATGAAGATATTATAAATAAATCAAAATTTGGTTTTGGAAGATTTGTTTTGTTTAGGCAATAATGAGCATTTTAAAAAATATGCATGTTTGCTGCTTTTAAAGTTCATTTTGTTCGACTCATTTTTAGGAGTCGGGAAAATTTATTTTATTAAATTCGGAGTTCGTTTGGTATTTTTTATTTCGCTTAGTTTTGTTTTAAAAAAAACGCGCCCCCAGGCCAAGGCCCAGCCTTGACCCGGCCCGCCTCCTCTCTCCCTCCCAGCGAGACTCCACGCCCGACGCCGCCCGCCCGCCGCCCGCCGTGTCCCGGCTAGGACACCGCCGCCGCCCCCTCCCCAAGGCAACCGGACCCCCCCTCCTATTTAACCCCGCCGCCCCCCTCCTCTCCCTCAACCCGCCCGCGTCGCCGCCCTCCACCGAGCCGCCGCCTTGAGGCACGCCGTCGCCCTCGCCGCCCCGCCCGGCCGGACCCCAGGCCCTCGCCGCCTCCCGACCTCGCCGCCCGTCGCCCGACCCGAGCCCAGCGAGCCCGCCGTGAAGACGCCGGAGGTAGCCGCCGCCCGATCCGGTTTTTAAAAAAAGACCGATCCGGTTTTTTGCGATGTTCGGTTTTTTTTAAAACCGAGATGGTTTTATTTTTTCGGTTTTCTTATTTAGTGAACGTTCACCGACCTGCTCGTTTCAATGAACGCGTTCGTTGGATTAGTTCTGTTAACGAACGTCCGTTATTTAATCCGTTCGTCGTTTTCTTTTAAATCGGATTTAATCCATTATTTTCAGATTCGATTTCCGATCCGATTTTCAAATCTGTTTTATTTCTTGCTCGTTTATCGGAATCAGGTGATTCAAGCGCCTGGAGTTTCGTTATGAAACCGTCGTTCCGACTAACCTACTTACACAGAGTTTTGCTACTATAAAATTTTGACTTAATTTCAGATTGCTAAACCGAGTCGTTCTCTCTCGAGTTCCGACTTTCGATGCTTTATTTGATTCGATTCTTTTGCAACCAGGGTTGTTAAGTTGAACTATCTGGTTAGATCTTTTATTCGAGATTTGCCCGTGCATTGGATGAGTACTTATTGTATGCTTGTTGTTTGTCTGCGTTAGATCACCCGGAGTGCGCCGCTTGTTACTTCGAATCTCTAGGACTCGCGGATCATCAGAAAGGCAAGTAACACTTTGATCATACCTTCTCTACTACCCAGTTTTATTGCATTAGATCAAACCCTCAAACACTTGCATGTTTAGGATCTAATTAAATTGTGGGATAGGAAGTAGATTGAGGTAGTACCTATTACCTGTTTTACTTATGAAACCTTGGGAGTTACTTCTACGCTTGCTTGATTATGCCATGCTATGCTAGTAGACGTGGATTGGGTGAGTGAATATCCATGATGTATGTGAGATTGTTAATTAATGGTTTATTTAAGGTGGCAACCTAAACACACATCCTGGGTGGATTGAGGCACCTGGTTTCTATCAGGACTTGCTCAGATTTCTTCGGACCGCCACCTGTGCTCTAAGGGATCATAAGATTATTCAAACTGAAACTTCCGTGTGCAGCCACAAGCCAATTATGGGCTCATGGCGTAGTTGACTAAGTTGTGCGAACTCTTACGGGTAGGCTAGCTGATGTAGGGGATGTAGGTTGGTACGGTCTACCCACATGTAAGGTGCTAGCGCTTCGAAAGACTATGTCTCGGTCATCCGCTTCTCAAACACCATGTAGTGCGAGAACCAAGCGGAGGCGATCGAGTCTTGTGGGGAAAAGTGCAAACCTCTGCAGAGTGTACAAACTAATCATGATTAGCCGTGTCCCCGGTTATGGACATCTTGAGTATCTAGTACTTGAATATCATGTGAATCTCAACATGTTACTTCTAATAATAAAGTTATTGGGTTTTAATGAGTACTTTTAATTGGGATTGAGGATGCTGTCAACCATTCTCAATGTTTAACAACCACCATGATAGTTAAATAAAATTATTCCTTGATGTAGGGAAAAATTGGCTTTTCGCAAAAATGTAACCGTAGAGCCTTACCACCAGCCATATATGCATGTAGTATAGGCTTATTGCTTCATTGTTCTCTATGTGTTACATTGCCAAAGATATTCCATGTGTCAATTTTCGGGCTGCAACTTTCACGCTATGCACTTTTTCTATTTACGAGTAAGGTGTTAGGTCGTGGTTCTATACTCGATGATGCCGATGGAGTTGATGGACTCACTTGTCTTCCAAGCCTTCCGCTGTTATTATTAGATGGCCTTAAGCCATATTATTGTATTAAGTTCCCTTGTGGACAACGATGTAATAAGTGTGTGATTGCTACTCGCTATAAATCCTTCAAGTAATCGTGGTGTCAAGACATCGATCCAGGATGACACCGAGCACAGAGCACTAGATCCATTCGGTCCGGTCGCTCACAGAGAATGGTATCGAGCACACGCCGACCGTAGGGACACGACCACTAAGATAAAGCCATAGATCACTATTCTCTTCCCATTTTCTAACTCCTCATCTTTTCTACTCTCTTTAGGATGAAGGACGCGAAGATCAAGTACACCCAACCGGATGAAGGCACACCTTTTGGATTTCACTTGAAGGAAGTTACCAAGTACTTGAACATTGGACTACCAAGCTTCACCGGGATTTTCAACGCCACTCTGCCTGAAGAGGAGCGCTGGAAGATTCACGCTCACGTTCCAGGAAGGACATTCACCCCAATCACCAAGCCTATAGAGAGTGTTTTCAGAGCACAAACTTGGAGACTGGGAAATAGCATGGCAGCTCACATCACCATGGGACGCATTGGAGAAGTTTATCAAGAAGACCTCAAGGACACAATCTACTAGATTTGCGGATGCCGAGATGACAATTGGGACGTCGTCAGCACCAAGAAGGATAGATCCATTGCAGCATTCATCCAGGAGTTAAACCAAAGACATTCGACGCCAGGAGAACCAGATGTGCAATGATATGTTGGAGTTGCAGAATGCAAAGGGAAGGATCATCGAACTTGAAGAAGAACTAAAGACAACTCGCAAGGACTATATGGACGAGATCGTAGCTCTAGCAAGACACATTAACGATCTTAAGTACGAGATTGAAGAACTGAAGAAGAAGTTGGCGCCAGAATGAAGACCAAGATGTCGATTGCCCAAGCGACTACATCAACATCGACGACACCGATTCGGATCCAAGTGAACCCGACTTTGAAGACGAAGTGGAGCGATATTATGGAGTCTTCCACCGGTTCAAATTAGTAGAAGTCCCCACATATTAGTAGTATTCCTCCATGTAAACATTATAGTACACGCACTTTGCGATAGTTAGATCGTTGTAAGCCTTTGTTTGATTGAATGAAGTGATTTTGTGTGTATTTGCTCATGTGCATTTGGGTAGTGATTCCCCTTAGACCTCATTCTATTCTAAATTCTCATCTTTTCTAAACCCATCAGATGCCTCCGAGACGCGAATTCTCGGATTTGTTTTCCCGCCAGAGATCAGCCAACCGATCCAAGCAGTTGTAATACCCCGATTCAAACATTGGTGCGTAACCAGGCAACAACAACAACAACAACCCACCACCACCACCACCGCGGATCATCCGACTCGCTTCCTTAGACTAAACCCGCCGTGTATTCCAAAGAGCACCGAGCCAATTGTAGCAGTATGACCTGCTCCGCAAGATAGGAAGGAGCCACCACCGCAGGATGCACGGATGAAGAAAGAGTGAAGTTTGCAGACATCACTTGAAGGACCCGCAAGAAGATGGTGGGAGAATTTTACAGCCACTTACCCTGTAGACACTGTCACATGGGATCAGTTTCAGCAAGCTTTTCGTACTGCCCATGTTTCAGCAGGAGCTATGGCCATGAAGAAGCGTGAGTTTCGCAACTTACGCCAAGGAGGACGGACAGTTGGCCAGTATGTGGATGACTTTAGTAAACTAGCACGTTATGCCCCAGATGACGCGTTACATCGATGCAGCTAAACATGAGAAGTTTCTAGAAGGACTGAATGATGAGTTCAAAGATGCCGTTGATGGTAGCCAGTTTCAATAACTACCAGGAGTTAGTAGACCGAGCCCTCATGATTGAAGGAAAGCAAGAAGAATTGAGAACCGCAAGCGGAAGTATGGGCAAGGGAAGTATAACTCTGGAGCTCAGCAGAAACCTCGTTATACCCCTAAATCAGGAATTCAGTTTCAGCATACCCATGGAGGAGGTAATTCGCATAACCATAATAGCACCAAGAATGGGAACGGGAATGGAGGAAGTAACGGACAGAATCGCACCAACCCGTCAACACCATCCAAAGTAGACCTGAGTCATATTACTTGCTTTAAGTGCCGCAAGACTGGGCATTATGCCAATGACTGTCCTTTAGGCTAGAATGGAAATGGCAATGGAAGCTCTGGAAAGAAACCCAACCCTTTCAACAGGGGACATGTGAACCACATTGAAGTGGAGGAGGTTGAAGATCAGCCCGATGCAGTAATCGGTAAGTTTTTGGTTAAGTCATTTACTGCAGTTGTTCTTTTCGATACTGGTGCATCGCATTCATACATATCAAGGGGATTTGTGGATAAGTACAAGTTACCAACCCAAGCCCTTAGGTCACCCATGCTAGTAACCTCACCCGGAGCAGAGTACATGGCTAGTAAATGGTGTGATCGACTGCCATTAAGGATTGGACACTATGTTTTCCCCTCGCACCTAATAGTTCGAATCCCAAGGATTGGATGTGATATTAGGTATGGATTGGTTATCAAGGTATGGAGGAAACATAGATTGCACCACAAAGTCAATTTTGCTCACCACACCGTAAGGAAGAAGGATTAAGTATGTATCACGGCACGAGCCGAGAAGAGCGCAAGTTAATTGCCTATCGTGACTGGTGCGGAAGAAGTACCAAGGTGAAGGATTTTCCCGATGTATTTCCTAAGAGTTGCTGTGAATGCCACCGGATAGAGACATTGAGTTTTTGATCGAGCTTTTGCCAGAACAGGCCCAATATCGGCCGACCACATAGGATGCCAAAGACAGATTTGGCGGAAATCAAGAAGCGCATTAAGGAGCTTTTGGATAAAGATTTTATACGCCCAAGTTCTTCACCTTGGGGATCACCCGTTTTGCTAGTGGAGAAGAAGGACGGATCGTTAAGAATGGTTGTTGATTATCGTGGATTGAATGAAGTAACAATCAAGAACAAGTACCACTACCTATGATAAATGATCTGTTTGATCGCTTGCAAGGAGCCAAGGTGTTTTCCAAGATCGACTTATGCGATCGTGGTACCATCGCTTGAAGATTCGGGAGCAGACATACCCAAGACAGCATTTACCACGAGATATGGACTATACGAGTATACCGTTATGTCGTTTGGATCGACTAACGCACCAGCCTATTTCATGAACCTGATGAACAAAGTGTTTATGGAGTTTTTGGATAAGTTAAATGCGTGGTGTTCATCGATGACATTTTGATTTTTTCAAGAATGAAGAGGAACACAAGGAACATTTGCGATTGGTTTTGGAGAAACTAAGGGAACACCATTGTATGCCAAGTTCAGCAAATGTGAGTTTTGGCTAAAGGAAGTTGGATTTCGGACATGTTATATCCGGAGAAGGGATAGCAGTTGATCCCACAAAAGTTGAGACCAGAACCAAATGGGAAGCACCAACGACAGCTTGGAGAGATTCGAGTTTCCTTGGACTCGCAGGATACTACCGAAGGTTCATTGAGAATTTCTCAAGGATTGCTAAGCCTATGATGTAATTGTTGAAGAAGGAAAATAAATTCAGATGGACTGAGGACTGTGAGGCAAGTTTTCGTGAGTTGAAGAAAAGATTGGTTACCTCACCAGCTTTTGATATTGCTAGATCGGACTAAGGATTATGAGGTGTATTATGCACGCTTCACGCCGAGGACTTGGAGCAAGGTGCTTATGCAGGAAGGAAGAGTTGTTTCGTATGCTTCACGACAACTTAAGCCCCATGAGTTGAACTATGCCACTCATGATTTGGAGTTAGCAGCCGTTGTGCATGCCTCAAGACGTGGAGACATTTTCTCATTGGAAATCATTGTGAAGTATATACGGATCACAAGAGTTTGAAGTACATCTTCACACGTATGAAATTGAATCTCGCATAAAGGAGATGGTTAGAGCTTATCAAGGATTATGACATGAGATTGCATTATCACCTCGGGAAGGCTAATGTCGTAGGCATTTATTGAGCCGTAAGAGCCACGCCAATACCCTAATGATGGGAGGAATACCCAATGAGTTAGCCGAGGACCTTCGAGAGCTATGTTTGGAAATAGTTCCGAGAGGCTATGTAGCAGCATTGGAGATTCAAATAACGCTGATGGACAAAATCGTAGAAGCCCAAAAGGCGTATAAGGAAGTTGGCTCTATAAAGGAGAAAATGAGCGAAGGAAAAGCTAAAGGATTTCGTGAGGATGAGCACGATACCCTATGGTTTGAAGACCGTGTTTATGTGCCCAATGACCCGTAGATCGTGAAGTTGATTTTACAAGAAGCTCATGATTCACCCTATTCGATTCACCCAGGAAATACCAAGATGTACTTGGATTTGAAGAATACTTTCGGTGGACCGGAATGAAGAAGGATATTGCGGAGTATGTAGCAGTTTGTGACGTATGTCGTAAAGTAAAGGCGTAACATCGTAAGCCGCCAGGATTGTTACAACCATTGCCGATACCCGAATGGAAGTGGGATAAACTAGGCATGGATTTTATCACAGATTGCCAAAGACTCGTTCAGATATGACTCGATTTGGGTTATAGTCGACCGCTTAACAAAGGTAGCTCATTTTATTCCAGCCAAGACCACCTATAGCAGTGCTAAGTTGGCAAAGATATACATGACCAGAATTGTGTGCTTACACGGAGTTTCGAGGAGCATCAGACGTATAGAGGAACCCAGTTTACCTCGAAATTTTGGAACCAGCTTGCATGAAACATTGGGAACCCGATTGAATTCAAGACAACTTTCCACCCATGCATCGATGGATGCACCGAGAGAGTCAATCAGATTTTGGAGGACATGCCGAGAGCTTGTGCCCTAGATTATGGATCTAGCTGGGTTGACAATTTGTCAGATGCAGAATTTTCCTACAACAACAGCTACCAAACCAGCTTGAAGATGGCACCTTCGAGGCTTTGTATGGAAGAAGGTGCAGGACACCGTTGTTATGGGACGAAACTAGAGATCGCCGCTTGTTTGGACCAGATTTGATTAAGGAGTCCGAATGTAAAGTTAAGTTGATTCGAGACAGGCTCAAGGTAGCCCAGTCCGCATAAAAGAGCCATGCAGATTCAAAGCGCAAAGCGATTGAGTATGAAGTTGGAGACAGAGTATATCTCGAGTATCCCCGCTTGAGGAGTTAAGCGCTTTGGAGTTAAAGGAAAGTTAGCACCAAGTTTCGTTGGACCGTATAAGATTTTGCAACGCATGGGAGAAGTTGCTTATAAGTTGGAATTACCCGGAAGGACTGTCGGGGAGTTCATGATGTATTCCATGTTTCTCGATTGAAGAAATGTCACCCGAGATAGCAGAGGTACCGTTAAGAGACACAAAGTGCCACCGAAGCAATTCATTGAAGGATGATTTGACATATGAGGAAAAACCGTTAAGATTCTCGATTATGCCAGCAGAGTTACCCGCAGAAGGTTATCAAGTTTTGCAAAGTTCAGTGGAGCCACCCCATTGAGGATGAAGCCACCGGGAAAGAGAGGAAGTTTTGCTCAAGGACCACCCTCACCTATTTTCTAGTTAACCCGAATCTCGAGGGCTAGATTCATCTTAAGGGGTAGGTTTGTAACATCCCAAATTTTCAATTTGGAATGTTATACATTAGGTCATCATGCATATCATATTTTTCTCGCATTTTCCGGTCCTAGAAAATTTCACGCAACTCAAGGACCCTCGGAGAGAGTTGGAAGTTTCATTATTTTCATATTTGGGATTTCTCAAATCTTGAAAATAGGATCATTGGATTTATTTAATTATCTTCATAAAGTTTTTCCTATAAAAAAAACTTAAGAGAGGGAATAATATGACTTTCCCAATATTTAGGAAAAATGAAGATATTATAAATAAATCAAAATTTGGTTTTGGAAGATTTGTTTTGTTTAGGCAAAAATGAGCATTTTAAAAAAATATGCATGTTTGCCGTTTTTAAAGTTCATTTTGTTCGACTCATTTTTAGGAGTCGGGAAAATTTATTTTATTAAATTCGAGTTCGCTTTGGTATTTTTTTATTTCGTCTAGTTTTGTTTAAAAAACGCGCCCCTGGCCAAGGCCACTGCCCAACCAGCCCCTGCCCAGGCCTCCGGCCCGCCTCCCTCTCCTCCTCATGGACTCCCGCCACAAGACGCCCGCCGCCGCCGTGTCCGGCTCGGACACGCGCCGCCGCCGCCCCCTCCCCCAAGGCAACCGGACCCCCCCTCCTATTTAACCCCGCCGCCCCCCTCCCTCCTCTCCCCTCAACCCGCCTCGCCGCCCTCCACCCGAGCCGCCATGTTCAAGGCCGCCTGCCGCCTCGCGCCGACGCTGACCCCGAGCCCTCGCCGCCTCCCGACCTCGCCGCCCCGTCCCGAGCCACGAGCCCCGCCGGCGAAGAGCCGCCGGAGGTAGCCGCCGCCCCGATCCGGTTTTAAAAAAAAAAAGACCGATCCGGTTTTTTTTTTGCGATGTTCGGTTTTTTTTTAAAAACCTAGATGGTTTTTATTTATTTTTGGTTTTCTTATTTAGTGAACGTTCACCGACCCGTTCGTTTCAATGAACGCGTTCGTTGGATTAGTTCTGTTAACGAACGTCCGTTATTTAATCCGTTCGTTGTTTTCTTTTAAATCGGATTTAATCCATTATTTTTCAGATTCGATTTCATCCGATTTTCAAATCTGTTTTATTTCTTGCTCGCTTATCGGTATCATGTGATTCAAGCTACTGGAGTTTCGTTATGAAACCGCCGTTCAAAATAACCTACTTACACAGAGTTTTGCTACTATAAAATTTTGACTTAATTTCAGATTGCTAAACCGAGTCATTCTCTCTCGAGTTCCGACTTTCGATGCTTTATTTGATTCGATTCTTTTGCAACTGTGGTTCTTAAGTTGAACTATTTGGTTAGATCTTTTATTCGAGATTTCCCCGTGCATTGGATGAGTACTTATTGTATGCTTGTTGTTTGTCTGCGTTAGATCACCCGGAGTGCGCCGCTTGTTACTTCGAATCTCTAGGACTCGCGGATCATCGCAAGGCAAGTAACACTTTGATCATACCTTCTCTACTACCCAGCTTTTATTGCATTAGATCAAACCCTCAAACACTTGCATGTTTAGGATCTAATTAAATTGTGGGATGGGAAGTAGATTGAGGTAGTACCTATTACCTGCTTTTACTTATGAAACCTTGGGAGTTACTTCTCGTTTGCTTGATTATGCCATGCTATGCTAGTAGACGTGGATTGGGTGAGTGAATATCCATGACAGATGTGAGATTGTTAATTAATGGTTTATTTAAGGTGGCAACCTAAACACACATCCGGGTGGATTGAGGCACCTGGTTTCTATCAGGACTTGCCTGTATTTCTTCGGACCGCCACCTGTGCTCTAAGGGATCATAAGATTATTCAAACTGGAAACTTCCGTGTGCAGCCACAAGCCAATTATGGGCTCGCGTAGTTGACTAAGTTGTGCGAACTCTTACGGGTAGGCTAGCTGATGTAGGGGATGTAGGTTGGTACGGTCTACCCACATGTAAGGTGCTAGCGCTTCGAAAGACTATGTCTCGGTCATCCGCTTCTCAAACACCATGTAGTGCGAGAACCAAGCGGAGGCGATCGAGTCTTGTGGGGAAAAGTGCTAAACCTCTGCAGAGTGTACAAACTAATCATGATTAGCCGTGTCCCCGGTTATGGACATCTTGAGTATCTAGTACTTGAATATCATGTGAATCTCAACATGTTACTTCTAATAATAAAGTTATTGGGTTTTAATGAGTACTTTTAATTGGGATTGAGGATGTCATCAACCATTCTCAATGTTTAACAACCACCATGATAGTTAAATAAAATTATTCCTTTGATGTAGGGAAAATTGGCTTTTCGCAAAATGTAAATCAGAGAGCCTTACCACCAGCCATATATGCATGTAGTATAGGCTTATTGCTTCATTGTTCTCTATGTGTTACATTGCCAGCATATTCCATGTGCTTGACCCGTTTTGCTGCAACTTTCACGCTATGCACTTTTCGCATTTACTTAGTAAGGTGTTAGGTCGTGGTTCTATACTCAGTGATGCCGATGGAGTTGATGGACTCACTTGTCTTCCAAGCCTTCATTGTTATTATTAGATGGCCTTAAGCCATATTATTGTATTAAGTTCCCTTGTGGACAACGATGTAATAAGTGTGTGATTGCTACTCGCTATAAATCCTTCAAGTAATCTGTGGTGTCGACATTATCGATCCAGGATGACATCGAGCACAGAGCACTAGATCCATTCGGGTCTGGTCGCTACAAAAAGTTTTGAAAATGTTGAAGTATGAAACAATTGCTTGGCTTGTCATCGGGGTTGTGCATGATTTAAATATTTTGTGTGGGGAAGCTGGAGCATAGCCAGACTATATGATTTTGTAGGGATAACTTTCTTTGGCCATGCCATTTTGAGAAGACATAATTGCTTAGTTAGTATGCTTGAAGTATTATTATTTTTATGTCAATATGAACTTTTGTCTTGAATCTTTCGGATCTGAATATTCAAACCACAATTAAGAAGATTTACATTGAAATTATGCCAAAGTATCACTCAGCATAAAAAATTCTCTTTTTATCATTTACCTACTCGAGGACGAGCAGGAATTAAGCTTGGGGATGCCTGATACGTCTCCAACATATCTATAATTTTTGATTACTCCATGCTACTTTATCTACTGTTTTGGACTATATTGGGCTTTATTTTCCACTTTTATACTATTTTTGGGACTAACCTATTAACCGGAGGCCCAGTCCAGAATTGCTGTTTTTTTTGCCTATTTCAGTGTTTCGAAGAAACGGAATATCAAACGGAGTCCAAATGGAATGAAACCTTCGGGAACATGATTTTCTCACCGAACGTGATCCAGGAGACTTGGACCCTACTCCAAGAAGTAACAGAGGCGGTCATGAGGGTGGGGGCGCCCCCCCCTAGGGCGCGCCCCCTGCCTCATGGGCCCCCTGTTGCTCCACCGATGTACTCCTTCCTCCTATATATATATACCTACGTACCCCCAAACGATCTGAACATGAGCCAAAAAAATTCCACCGCCGCAACTTCCTGTATCCATGAGATCCCATCTTGGGGCCTGTTCCGGAGCTCCGCCGGAGGGGGCATCCACCATGGAGGGCTTCTACATCATCACCATAAGCCCTCCGATGAAGTGTGAGTAGTTTACTTCAGACCTTCGGGTCCATAGCTAGTAGCTAGATGGCTTTTTCTCTCTTTTAGGATCTCAATACAATGTTCTCCCCTCTCTCGTGGAGATCTATTCGATGTAATCTTCTTTTTATGTGTGTTTGTTGAGAACGATGAATTGTGGGTTTATGATCAAGATTATCTACGAACAATATTTGAATCTTCTATGAATTCTTTTATGTATGATTGGTTATCTTTGCAAGTCTCTTCGAATTATCCGTTTGGTTTGGCCAACTAGATTGGTAGTTCTTGCAATGGGAGAAGTGCTTAGCTTTGGGTTCAATCTTGCGGTGTCCTTTTCCAAAGGATGTATAAGGGCAGCAAGGCACGTATTGTATTGTTGCCATCGAGGATAACAAGATGTGGTTTTTATCATATTGCATGAATTTATCCCTCTACATCATGTCATCTTGCTTAACGTGTTACTCTGTTTTTAACTTAATACTCTAGATGCATGCTGGATAGCGGTCGATGAGTGGAGTAATAGTAGTAGATGCAAAGGTGAGTCGGTCTATTTGTCTCGGACGTGATGCCTATATACATGATCATACCTAGATATTCTCATAACTATGCTCAATTCTCACAATTGCTCAACAAGAATTTGTTCACCCACCGTAGAATACTTATGCTCTTGAGAGAAGCCACCATCAAACCTATGGCCCCGGTCTATTGTCATCATATCAATCTCCATTACTTTAATACTTGCTTTGTTTTTACTTTGCCTTTTACTTTTCACTTTGCATCTCTATACCAAAAATACCAAAAATATTATTTATCATCTCTATCAGATCTCACTCTCGTAAGTGATCGTGAAGGGATTGACAACCCCTAATCGCGTTGGTTGCGAGGAGCTATTGTTTTGTGCAGGTATGAGGGACTTCTGCATAGCCTCCTACTGGATTGATACCTTGGTTCTCAAAAACTGAGGGAAATACTTACGATACTTTTATGCATCATCCTCTCCTCTTCGGGGAAATCCAACGCAGTGCTCAAGAGGTAGCAAGTGCCCATATGTAACACCCCGAGACCGACGCTCCAGATGCCTTCCTTGTATTCCGAGATTCGTCGTGTGATTTGTTTTGTTTGTTGCATTCATCCTTGCATCATGTGCATTGCATCATGTCATCATGCAACCCCTTTTGAAAACTCACCTAAATAAATTGCATAGATCGTTGATCTATTTAAATCGAGGGATATTCACATGGTGATTTCTCTTTAAAACATATTCAAAGTCTCCTACTATTATTAATGAGCTATAATAAAATTATTCCATTTATTTGGAATTGATCGTAACACACTTGCAAATAAATCCCAATGCATTTGTTATCTCAATTCTTGGTCTCCAACCTTGCCCATAATTTCTTTCATCATTTTTCGGAGCTCCACCAAAAATCTGAACATTTTTGGACACTTCAAAAACCAAGTCCTAGTTCAAATCCATTTGAGTGAAATTCAAATGAGTTTGAATTTACATCTTTCAACCATGGCCTTTTCTATTTTCCCGGAACAAGCACATTCTTGTGGGTCCGGGAAAATTATCCGCGTGTCCAATTTCTTCCCCAACATCTCCTTTCTTCTCCTTTTCTTCTTTGTTATTTTCTGTTTCTAGAGAATAAGAGAGAGGGAGAAGAGAGCCCAAAGAGCCTAGCCAGGCAGGCCCATCTGCGCCTAGGCCCAGCCGCCTCTATAACCCTAGCCCGATCGAACCCTCCTCTCGATCACTCCCTCGTTCCCTCACAGCGCCGACAGCTCTTCGTCTCGATCCCCATCTCCTTCCCCTGCTCACGCCGCCAGAGAGGAGTGATAGCCTCTCGCTCGATCCCGCACGCAGGAGCCCCGCGCCCGATCCCCATCATCACCAGTAGCCCGTCGCCTGTCATTGACCTCGCCTGAACCGCTAAGCCCGCCATCGCCTGTTGCCTGCATCTCCACCGACGCTTTTCCATCCTCCGCTGCTGGTATGCCTCGCTCGTCCTCCGGCCGGGTGCTCCAAGATCACGCCCGCTGCGATTACAGAACGCCTCTGCTGCGCCATGGCCCCTCGCAGCTTCCTCCGACGCCTTGCCTCGCCTCTGCACCTTCCCGTTGGACCGCTTCTCCTGCGCCCTGCGTGCCAGCGCCGCCAGTCTCCTCGCGCCCGGCCCGTCGCTAAGTCCCACTGCGGAGATCGCCCGTCCCGACTCCGGCTGGATCAGGCCTCGCTAGTCACGCCCGCTGAATCCGCCCTCCGCGACCCGGATCCGCCATCACCGCTCATCCATGGCGCCATGGCTCATGCCTCCTTTGGCCGACCCGTTGCTGCCATGCCACATTGTGCGTGCTCTCCGCTGCCTAGCTGTTGACATCAAGTACCGCCTCCGGATTCACCAAGTACCACGACGTCGGTGTCCCTCCAAGTTTTATGTTGGAACATGCACAGCTACCATCGCCGAAGACCCGGGTAGCAGAAACGGCAAGTTCCTCTCCGCCGTGAACCACTACTTCCACAACGCGACCGTGTACCACTACCGTCACCAAGATCGTGAGTACCTCTACTGTCGCCGTGAACGACTACTTCCATGATGTCCGTGAACCACTGCTTCCACTACCGCCGCGAGAACGACTACTTCCACTACGGCCCGTGTACCAGTACTTCCTTCGTTGAACTCGACCCGCTCCGAAATGCACGCTTCGAAGGTATAATCCCGAGATGACCGCCCGTGAACGAATGCATGTTGTATGAGATGCTTGTGTTTGCACCGTGTCCGAATTGTCACTAGTTTCCATGCCACTAACCCGTGGGAAACCGGTAGTCGGGAGCACCCCACCATCTCTAGCATGTTGCGCACATCCGCACGCCTCCTTATGCACCGGTATCTCCATGAGCTATGGGAACCAATATGTTGCCGCGGCATCATTTTCGGATTCGTCGCCGTGACACCCTTTCTTTCCGCCACGGTGACAAATGCCTCGTATCTTGCTCATGTCAACATTTTCATACAATTGCTTAAAACTTGCATATGTCATCCGCATCATGATAACAACAATTAAAATGTCTAAAATTGTTGTTTATGCGTTAAATTGCTAAATAACATATGGGGATTTCCGAATTGTTTTTTGTTGTTTCCGGCCTCACTTAAACTTGCCTAAATAGTTAGTTTAATTATGCTTCATCTCTTGCCATGTTTAATAACATTTAATATTGTTGAGTACCTAACCGGAAGTGAATTAAATAATCGAATGTGGTGTTTCGTCAATATGCAAGTCGTTGCATATTGAGCTCCACTTAATTTGTAGTATTGTTTTTGCATTTTGCCATGCCATGCCTCATTTAAACCGGACATGCATCATACTTGATTGTGCATCATGCCATGTTTATGATGGTGTGTTTACTATGATGTTTTCTTCTTTCCGGCTGCGCTTCTCCTTGATAGTTCCGGAAACGCTATGCTTGTAAGGATCCGTTCGACCACGCCCATTTGTCTTCTTCATGGACTCGTTCTTCTTCCTTATGGATCTCGTGCAAGATGACCATACCCTCGAAATCACTTCTATCGTTGCTTGCTAGTTGCTCGCTCTTTTGCTATGCCGCGATACCTACCACTTGCTATATCATGCCTCCCATGTTGCCATGTCAAACCTCTAACCATCTTCTCCTAGCAAACCGTTGTTTGGCTATGTTACTGCTGCTGTTTCAGCCCCTCTTATAGCATTGTTAGTTGCAGGTGAAGTTGAAGATTGCTCCATGATGGTCTGGATTATGTTGGGATATCACAATATCTCTTATCTTAATTAATGCATCTATATACTTGGTAAAGGGTGGAAGGCTCGGCCTTATGCCTGGTGTTTTGTTCCACTCTTGCCGCCCTAGTTTCCGCCATACCGTGTTATGTTCCTTGATTTTATGCTCCTTACGCGGTTGGGTGATTTATGGGACCCCTTGACAGTTCGCTTTGAATAAAACTCCTCCAAAGAAGGCCCAACCTTGGTTTTAACATTTGCCACCTAAGCCTTTTTCCGTGGGTTCTGCAGACTCAAGGGTCATCTTTATTTTAACCCCCGGCCGATGCTCCTCGAGTGTTGGTCCAAACTAGAGCCCTTTGCAGCGCCACCTCGGGAAACTTGAGGCCTGGTTTTAGTTGTACGGACTGCTCATCCGGTGTGCCCTGAGAACGAGATATGTGCAGCTCCTATCGGGATTTGTCGGCACATTCGGGTGGCTTTGCTGGTCTTGTTTTACCATTTTCGAAATGTCTTGTAAACCGGGATTCAGAGACTGATCGGGTCTTCTCGGGAGAAGGAATATCCTTCGTTGACCGTGAGAGCTTATAATGGGCTAAGTTGGAACACCCCTGCAGGGTATTATCTTTCGAAAGCCGTGCCCGCGGTTATGAGGCAGATGGGAATTTGTTAATGTCCGGTTGTAGAGAACTTGACACTTGACTTAATTAAAATACATCAACCGCGTGTGTAGCCGTGATGGTCTCTTTTCGGCGGAGTCCGGGAAGTGAACACGGTCTTTGTGTTATAATTGTGCGTAGGTAGTTTCAGGATCACTTCTTGATCACTTCTAGCTTCACGAACGTTCCGTTGCTTCTCTTCTCGCTCATATTTGCGTAGGTTAGCCACCATATTTGCTTAGTGCTTGCTGCAGATCCACCTCATTACCCTTTTCCTACCCATAAGCTTAAATAGTCTTGATCTCATGGTGTGAGATTGCTGAGTCCTCGTGACTCACAGATTCTACCAAAACAGTTGCAGGTGTCGATGATACCAGTGCAGGTGATGCAATTGAGCTGAGATGGGACCTCAACGAAGATCTTGGTCGTTGCTCTGTTTCGTTTCATGTTTATCAAGAGCGGAGCCAGCTTGGGACGATCAGGATCTAGCAGTTGGGTTATCTTCTTTTCTTTTGGCTTCATTCGTAGTCAGATTATGTGTACTCTGAATGATGTATGATTTATTTAAGTACTTGTGTGAAGTGGCGATTGTAAGCCAACTCTTTATCCCAGTCTTGTTCATTACATGGGATTGTGTGAAGATGACCCTTCTTGCGACAAAACCACAATGCGGTTATGCCTCTAAGTCGTGCTTCGACACGTGGGAGATATAGTCGCATCATCGGCGTTACAAGTTGGTAATCAGAGCCATCCCCGACTTAGGAGCCCCCTGCTTGATCGAATCGCTGGCGTTGTTGAGTCTAGAAAAAATGTTTTGAGTCTTAGGATTATATATATCGGAGAGTAGGATTCTTTTTACTCCTCATTCCCTTCGTCGCTCTGGTGAGGCCCCCTGACGTAGAAGTTTTGGCTCTCCTCTCTAAATTTCTTTTAGGATCACGCGGGTATCTTGGAATCGTTTTGATGATTTTGCGACGAGAACATTGTTCTTGGTGCCTCCTGACATTTAGGGGTTGTGGCAGTGTCCCGGGGAGTTGAGCTCCGAGGTGTTGTCGTCACAGTTTTATCGTTGCAGTTCTTGAATACCTGAGTTTCGCCGACATCGAAAATCTCTTTTATGCAGTTGTTGGTGAGATAACCTCGATAACCCAGTACTGGGGCGAGTTCGGGAGTTTTGCCATAACTCGTATAACGGATGCTTTTCGAAGGTTGAGGTAAACGATTTCCAAAGGTTTCTTGGTTATGTATTGAAGGATGGATACAGCTGGATCTAGGTATTGTTAGTTTGGGTGATATATTTTGTGTCCCCTGTATCCCCAACACCTGATTGCATAACCAGTAAGTTTCGGGAGTTTATAAGTGGGAATTCAAGTATCTCGTGGGATATCTTTCCAACACACACATGATACGGTATGGGATCTATCATATTTTGTTTCCGGCTTATTTCCTAAGCCAATCCTTTGTTTTGTTTTGGTTTGCGGTATTCGAGTTGCTTCGAAGTCAAGTGTTGATTCCATACCTTTCCTAAGCGGTGTTCTCATACTTCTATGTAAATACCAGTCCTTCTTGATCATTGAGATTGTCATGCCAATTCTATTCCAACCGACGTGCTCTTTTTCAAGTGGATCCGATCATTACAACATTCGCGAGATCAATCTCAGTTCTTTGCAACGGTGTTTGCTTCATCCGTCCCAACTTGTCTTTGTTTTCCCCGCCCTCCCACCCTTTTTCTTCAAGAACTCAGATTTCTTAATCAAGTATCCATCTTATAGATGGGAAGTCTCTCCATTCTTTTCCGTCAATGTTCTTATCGGTGATTCTCAGGAAGATACTAACGGAGCCTTAACTTCATCATTATTCGTTCTCTTTCTTCTCCAGTAGATTAAATCCAAGCTTTGTCGATCATATCTTTTCCTCGCTTCAAATGTTTTTCTCGTACCAGTGCACCTCTTAATCAACCACTTCTCGCTATTCAATTGTTCCGGAGTGATGAAGATATCTCAGAAGATTCAAGTTTCCATTCTCAATTCACTCAAGTTCTTTTGAGGATGCTATCTTATTCAAGCCATTTAATTCAACCGGTGCAATCTCTCTTTTCAAGCAATCGTTGAACGGTGTTTCTTTTCAGTGGGCCCTAACCCACAGGTCTTTTTCCAGGATCTTACCTGACTCTTCTAATTCTTTACAAAGTTATTGTCAAATTCATTGCAAAGTTTGACGTAAGAATGAATTATCATCAGTCAAATGTCTTTCTCCAAGATCTTTCAAATTCTTTTCATCGTTCGTTCAATCTTTCTAATTGTCATTCCGGAGTGCCTCAACAATTCATGGTGGTGGTTTCTCGTCGGCATTCTCGGATTTTGAAGACCGAAGAGGAGTTCCTCTTAAATCCTTACCCGTTCTTCGAAATATGCGAAGTTCAAGCTTGATGCCATCCCCTCATAATTGTTTTCGATTGTGAGAATTCTTTTTACCCATCCGGAGCATTTCATGAGTTGTTACCATTTCTTTCCTCCGTAGGCCATCATGTCATAAATATTCATTCTAGCTTTCAGCTCTCGTTCTCCAAATCTTACCGGTGAATCGTTCAGGTATCCTCTAGTCAGCTCTTGATCTCTGCGTTCACTTGTATCTAAATTCTCTCAAGTATCTTCGTTCATTTTCTAATTCTTCCCGGTGTTTCTTTATCTTTTCTTCGTTCATTTTCAATTCTTATGGTGGTTTGTTCAAGAGTTCTCTTCCTTCGTTATCATATAGGTTCATTCGTTCTTTCCAATCCTACCGGTGGTTCGTTGAAGACCTTCCCAAGTTTGCGCCATATCTATCTTAATCCTTTCTACGAGAATAAGTAGTATGCCAAATCCATTGCTTGCCATCAATTTAATTGGTGAAGGATGAGCATAATGTAATTCTTATTCTTGTTTCATCGAGTAAATTCAATTCCTTATTCTGGAGGTTCATCAAAATTCTTTATTTCATTTGTTCATCTTTCTTTCTGGAGTTCCAAGTTTTCTCGGTTATATCATTTCAAAGCTTCATCTTATCACTGCAAGGCTTCACCTTGTGTTGTCAACTTCTCTTTCTTTCTATCATCCTTTCATTACCGGAGTTCTTCATGGAGGCTCTACATGGTGGTTCGTCAAGGATTCATTTCTTTCTCGATTTGTCCTTCAAGTTTCTCTCGGAGTTAAGATCTGCCAAGCTATACTCTAAAATAAACACGGTGTTCAACACATGTTTTGTTTGGAGGAGTTCAAGCATTTCTTCATCTTGCATTCCGAAGTGCAATTCTTTCTACCTTATCTTCTGAGGTGGTGTTATGTCGTTTTTCACAATTTCCCTTCGTGTTTCATGATTCACATGTTGTCAAGAATGAGGTATATTAAATCCATCAATATCTTCCTTGGAGTTATCTTGGTTTAGATTTCACCTAAAGCCTTTCCTAAGGAATGTTGCCAATTGTGGTGCTTACCAATGATCCAAGTTTTCTCCTATCCTCTCGGCGAGAGAAGTTTTCATTTCTTCGTTGAACTTAAGCAATCAATTGTTTTTGTTAGTGGCAAATTTCACCTCTATTTTTGAGATGTTTCCATAAGCCCGCCATGTTTATTCTTCTCGTTGCTAGTTTCCCAAGAACTTCGTTCAATCCTTCCTTGCAAGGATGCTTTTCAAATTCAATTGTGGTAGAAGTTGTCATTTTCTTCTCCATTCTGTTATTTCAATGATCTATCTTCTATTCTTTCTTCTGGAGGCATTGTGTTGTTGCTCTCTTCACTCATCATCTCCAACTGCGTAGATCATGTTCTTTCCTTTGCTTATCCATTCAACCAGTGTGTCGTTTCATCCATTCAAGTCTCTTACCTTATCAAGTTTTGCCCCCTTCTCAACCGGAGTGCTGTCTGAAATCTTTCCTACCCATTGTGCCATTCTTTCAATAGTTCCAGAGGCAGTGTGTTGTTGTTTTCATCAAGTATCCTCTCATCATGTCAAGTTCATGTTCAATTCCTTCCATTTACAGTTGGGGTATTGTCCAAATTATATCATTCTTATTCCTTCTCTATCTTGTTTTAACCGGAGTGGTGTCAATATCTATCTTGTCACTTAACCTCATGGTTCTCACTGTATCCTATGTTCTTCTTATCCTACAGACTGTTCGCAATCTCGTTCATTCCATTATATTCTTTCTTTCAATTTGCTCAACCTCTCAAGGTTCATGGTTTTACTCGTTTGTCAAAGAAGCAACTTAGTTTTACCTCTTCTCTTCCTCTTACGTTTCTCTCCGGTGCCATCCTAGATCTCGAGACGAGATCCTCTTGTAGTGGTGGAGTGTTGTAACACCCCGAGACCGACGCTCCAGATGCCTTCCTTGTATTCCGAGATTCGTCGTGTGATTTGTTTTGTTTGTTGCATTCATCCTTGCATCATGTGCATTGCATCATGTCATCATACAACCCCTTTTGAAAACTCACCTAAATAAATTGCATAGATCGCTGATCTATTTAAATCGAGGGATATTCACATGGTGATTTCTCTTTAAAACATATTCAAAGTCTCCTACTGTTATTAGGGAGCTATAATAAAATTATTCCATTTATTTGGAATTGATCGTAACACACTTGCAAATAAATCCCAATGCCTTTGTTATCTCAATTCTTGGTCTCCAACCTTGCCCATAATTTCTTTCATCATTTTTCGGAGCTCCACCAAAAATCTCAACATTTTTGAACACTTCAAAACCAAGTCCTAGTTCAAACCCATTTGAGTGAAATTCAAATGAGTTTGAATTTACATCTTTCAACCATGGCCTTTTCTATTTTCTCGGAACAAGCACATACTTGTGGGTCCGGGAAAATTATCCGCGTGTCCAATTTCTTCCCCAACACCTCCTTTCTTCTCCTTTTCTTCTTTGTTATTTTCTGTTTCTAGAGAATAAGAGAGAGGGAGAAGAGAGCCCAGCAGCCTAGCCAGGCAGGCCCATCTGCGCCTAGGCCCAGCCGCCTCTATAACCCTAGCCCGATCGAACCCTCCTCTCGATCACTCCCTCGTTCCCTCACAGTGCCGCGACCCCTTCGTCTCGATCCCCATCTCCTTCCCCTGGTCGCGCCGCCAGAGAGGAGTGAGAGCCTCTCGCTCGATCCCGCACGCAGGAGCCCCGCGCCCGATCCCCATCATCACCAGCGCCCGCCGCCCGGTCACTGGACCTCGCCTCGAACTGGCTAAGCCCCGCCATCGGCTCTGTTGCCCTGCATCTCCACCGACGCTTTCCAACCTCGCCGCTGGGTATGCCTCGCCTCGTCCTCCAAATTGGCTGCTCCAAGATCACGCCACATCAGAGTTTGTAACGCTCGCTTACGCCATGGCCCCTCGCAAGCTTCCTCCGACGCCTTGCCTCGCCTCTGCACCTTCCCGTTGGCCCGACTTCTCCTCACCCTGCGCGCCCGATGCCGCCCCGTCTCCTCGCAGAAACGGCAAGTTCCTCTCCGCCGTGAACCACTACTTCCACAACGCGACCGTGTACCACTACCATCACCAAGATCGCGAGTGCCTCTACCGTAGCCCTGAACGATTACTTCCATGATGTCCGTGAACCACTACTTCCACTGCCGCCGCGAGAACGACTACTTCCACTACGGCCCGTGTACCACTAATTCCTTTGTTGAACTCGACCCGCTCCGAAACGCACGCTTCGAAGGTATAATCCCGAGATGACCGCCCGTGAACGAATGCATGTTGTATGAGATGCTTGTGTTTGCACCATGTCCAAATTGTCACTCGTTTCCATGCCACTAACCCGTGGGAACCCGGTAGTCGGGAGCACCCCACCATCTCTAGCATGTTGCGCACATCCGCACGCCTCCTTTTGCACCAGTATATCCATGAGCTACCGGAACCGATATGTTGCCGTGGCATTGTTTTTGGATTCGTCGCCATGACACCCTTTCTTTCCGCCACGGTGACAAATGCCTCGTATCTTGCTCATGTCAACATTTTCATACAATTGCTTAAAACTTGCATATGTCATCCGCATCATGATAACAACAATTGAAATGTCTAAAATTTTCGTTTGTGTTAAATTGGTAAATAACATATGGGGATTTCCGGAATTGTTGTTTGTTGTTTCCGGCCTCACTTAAACTTGCCTAAATAGTTAGTTTAATTATGCTTCATCTCTTGCCATGTTTAATAACATTTAATATTGTTGAGTACCTAACCGGAAGTGAACTAAATAATCGAATGTGGTGTTTCGTCAATATGAAAGTCGTTGCATATTGAGCTCCACTTAATTTGTAGTATTGTTTGTTGCATTTTGCCATGCCATGCCTCATTTAAATCGGACATGCATCATACTTGATTGTGCATCATGCCATGTTTATGATGGTGTGTTTACTATGATGTTTTCTTCTTTCCGGTTGCGCTTCTCCTTGATAGTTCCGGGAACGTTGCGTTTGTAAGGATCCGTTCGACTACGTCTGTTTTTCTTCTTCATGGACTCGTTCTTCTTCCTTGCGGGATCTCAGGCAAGATGACCATACCCTCAAAATCACTTCTATCTTTGCTTGCTAGTTGCTCGCTCTTTTGCTATGCCGCGATACCTACCACTTGCTATATCATGCCTCCCATGTTGCCATGTCAAACCTCTAACCATCTTCTCCTAGCAAACCGTTGTTTGGCTATGTTACCGCATTGCTCAGCCCCTCTTATAGCATTGTTAGTTGCAGGTGAAGTTGAAGATTGCTCCATGATGGTCAGGATTATGTTGGGATATCACAATATCTCTTATCTTAATTAATGCATCTATATACTTGGTAAAGGGTGGAAGGCTCAGCCGTATGCCTGGTGTTTTGTTCCACTCTTGCCGGCCTAGTTTCCATCATACCGGTGTTATGTTCCTTGATTTTGCGTTGCTTACGCGGTTGGCTTGTTTATGGGACCCCCTTGACAGTTCGCTTTGAGAAAAACTCCTCCAGCAAGGCCCAACCTTGGCTTTAACATTTGCCACCTAAGCCTTTTTCCCTTGGGTTCTGCAGACTCAAGGGTCATCGTTATTTTAACCCCCCGGGCCAATGCTCCTCTGAGTGTTGGTCCAAACTAGAGCCCTTTGCAGCGCCACCTCGGGGAAACTTGAGGCCTGGTTTTAGTTGTACGGACTGCTCATCCGGTGTGCCCTGAGAACGAGATATGTGCAGCTCATATCAGGATTTGTCGGCACATTCGGGCGGCTTTGCTGGTCTTGTTTTACCATTGTTGAAATGTCTTGTAAACCGAGATTCTGAGACTGATCGGGTCTTCCCGGGAGAAGGAATATCCTTCGTTGACCGTGAGAGCTTATAATGGGCTAAGTTGGAGCACCCCTGCAGGGTATTATCTTTCGAAAGCCGTGCCCGCGGTTATGAGGCAAATGGAAATTTGTTAATGTCCGGTTGTAGAGAACTTGACACTTGACTTAATGTCCATGATGGTCTCTTTTCGACGGAGTCCGGGAAGTGAACACGGTCTTTGTGTTACGATTGTGCGTAAGTAGTTTCAGGATCACTTCTTGATCACTTCTAGCTTCACGACCATTCCGTTGCTTCTCTTCTCGCTCTTATTTGCGTAGGTTAGCCACCATATTTTCTTAGTTCTTGCTGCAGATCCACCTCATTACCCTTTCCCTACCCATAAGCTTAAATAGTCTTGATCTCACGGGTGTGAGATTGCTGAGTCCTCGCGACTCACATATACTACCACAACAGTTGCAGGTGCCGATGATACCAGTGCAGGTGATGCAACTGAGCTGAGATGGGAGCTCAACGAAGATCTTGGTCGTTGCTATGTTTCGTTTCATGTTGATCAAGAGTGGAGCCCAGTTGGGACGATCGGGGATCTAGCAGTTGGGTTATCTTCTTTTCTTTTGGCTTCGTCCGTAGTCGGACTATGTGTGTACTCTGAATGATGTATGATTTATTTAAGTTCTTGTGTGAAGTGGAAATTGTAAGCCAACTCTTTATCCCAGTCTTGTTCATTAAATGGGATTGTGTGAAGATGACCCTTCTTGCGACAAAACCACAATGCGGTTATGCCTCTAAGTCGTGCTTCGACACGTGGGAGATATAGCCGCATCGTGGGCGTTACACCATACCCTTGTGATTATGTCTCCTTCTTCGGGGATGGTAAAGGGATTGTTGATGATGTAGGCTTGTTGTCCATCTTCCAAGGCATAGGCTCACCATCATAGAAGGATGATCTAGTCTCTCGGATCCTTAAATCTGCAACCAAACTCATCCTCTTGAATCGATATTCATACTCACAGTTTTGGTTTTGAAGGTCATAGATTTGGGCTTGGAGGTGCTCGATTTTCTCGTGAAGCTTGAAGATGGCCTCCCCAATGTCCTTGGCATCCAGCTTGTTGTTGGTGAACTCCGTGATCATTATGTGATTGGAGTCAAGTCCACGCTCTACCATCTCCTGGCACTTGAAAACTTGTTGATCCATTGCTTCAAACCTAGTATCCATGCTTCCGGTCCTCCGTGGTCCCCCAACATCGCGGATGTGCAGAACCCCCTCATGCATCTCAATGGTTTGAGGGTGTCACAGCACCTCCGCGAGGTAGGGATTGATGACCTTCTCGAAGAACTTGTCCTTGGGGGCACTTGGAGACGTCATGATGATCTAGATCTGTCGGAAAAACAGCTTGAAACAAGAACAGAGTATATTTGCGTGATATAGGAGCCAAAACCTTTGGAAGATTATATAATGAATTTTTACCGACCAAAATTCGTATCGTGCAAGGAAACAGAGTCCGGAGAGCGCACGAGGTGCCCACGAGGCAGGGGGGCGCGCCCAGGGGGTAGGGCACCCCCTCCACCCTCGTGGAGCCCTCGTGTCCTTCCCGAACTGCATCTTATTTTTCTATTTTCCTAATATTCCAAAACGGAGAAAAATTGCCATTAGAACTGTTTTGGAGTCGGTTTACTTACCGTACCACGTACCTATTCCTTTTCGGAGTTTGAAACGTTACGGAAAGTGTCCCTTATATATTCCTCCGGGGTCACGGGTTCAATAACATTGGTTTCAATATTTATGGGATTACGTGAGATATAATGTTTGATTCGTTGACCGTTCACCACCTTCGGATTTTGCCTTCAAAGTTGTTGATTTTTATGGCATCGGAACGACAGACCTCCTCGATAACGTAAGGGCCTTCCCATTTAGAGAGAAGTTTTCCTACAAAAAATCTTAAACGAGAGTTGTATAGTAATACATAATCACCTACATTAAACTCACGCTTTTGTATTCTTTTGTCATGCCATCTTTTAACTTTTTCTTTAAACAACTTGGCATTTTCGTAGGCTTGGGTTCTCCATTCATCAAGTGAGCTAATGTCAAATAACCTCTTCTCACCGGCAAGATTGAAATCATAATTGAGCTCTTTAATAGCACAATAAGCCTTATGTTCTAGTTCGAGAGGTAAGTGACATGCTTTTCCATAAACCATTTTATACGGAGACATACCCATAGGATTTTTATATGCAGTTCTATAGGCCCATAATGCATCATCAAGTTTCTTGGACCAATTCTTTCTAGATCTGTTGACAGTCATTTGCAAAATTAATTTGAGCTCTCTATTACTCAATTCTACTTGACCACTAGACTGCGGGTGATAAGGAGATGCAATTCTATGATTAACATCATATTTAGCAAGCATTTTTTAAAGCACCATGAATAAAATGTGAACCACCATCACCATTAAATATCTAGGGACTCCAAACTTCAGAAAAATAACTTCTTTAAGCATTTTAATAGAAGTGTTATGATCAGCACTGCTAGTTGGAATAGCTTCTGCCCACTTAGTAACGTAATCAACATCAACTAAAATATGTGTATATCCATTAGACGCGGGAAAAGGTCCCATATAATCAAAACCCCAAACATCGAATGGTTCAATAACAAGTGAATAATTCATAGGCATTTCTTGACGTCTGCTAATATTACCAATTCTTTGACATTCATCACAAGATAAGACAAACTTACGGGCATCCTTGAAGAGAGTAGGCCAATAAAAACCGGATTGCAATACCTTATGCGCAGTTCTATCTCCAAAGTGGTGTCCACCATAAGCCTCGGAATGACACTTGCATGAGGATCCGGCTCCTGTTCATGCTCGTGTACACAACGCCTAATAACACCATCTACTCCTTCTTTATAAAGATGTGGGTCATCCCTAAAGTAATGTCTCAAATCATAGAAAAACTTTTTCTTTTGCTGGTATGTGAAACTAGGTGGTATAAATTTAGCAACAATATAATTAGCATAATCAACATACCATGGAGCAAAGACGAGAAGCATTTATGACATTCAATTGTTCATCGTGAAGCTATCATCAATAGGTAGTGGGTCATCAAGAACATTTTCTAACCTAGACAAGTTGTCCATAGAACGGGTTCTCAGCTCCCTTTCTATCAACAATATGCAAATCAAATTCTTGTAGCAAGAGAACCCAACTAATAAGTCTAGGTTTAGCATCTTTCTTTTCCATAAGATATTTAATAGCAGCATGATCCATAGGAATAGTTACTTTGGAATCAACAATATAAGGTCTGAACTTATCACAAGCAAATACGACTGCTAAGAATTCTTTTTCAGTAGTAGCATAATTTCTTTGAGCATTATCTAGAGTTTTACTAGCATATTGAATAACATTTAATTTCTTATCAACTCTTTGCCCTAGAACAGCACCTACAACATAATCACTAGCATCATACATAATTTCAAAAGGTAAATTCCCATCAGGTGGCTGAAGAATAGGTGTAGAGATCAATGCTTTCTTAAGTATTTCAAATGCTTCTACACAATCATCATAAAAAACAAATGGTATATCCTTTTGTAATAAATTAGTCAGAGGCCAATAAACTTTTGAGAAGTCCTTAATGAACCTCCTATAAAAACCGGCGTGACCAAGGGAACTTCTTATACCTTTGATGTCCTTGGGACATGGCATCTTTTCAATAGCATCAACCTTGGCTTTATCAACCTCAATACCTTTTTCACAAACTTTATGTCCCAAGACAATACCTTCATTAACCATAAAGTGGCACTTTTCCCAATTCAAGACAATATTAGTTTCTTCACATCTCTGCAAAACTCGATCAAGGTTGCTCAAGCAATCATCAAAAGAGGATCCATAAACGGAGAAATCGTACATGAAAACCTCACAAATCTTTTCACAAAAGTCAGAGAATATAGCCATCATGCATCTTTGAAAGGTAGCAGGTGCATTACATAAACCAAAAGGCATACCTCTATAAGCAAAAGTACCAAAAGGGCAAGTAAAAGTGGTCTTTGATTGATCATTGGCTGACACAGGTATTTGAGAGAAACCAGAATAACCATCTAGAAAGCAGAAATGTGTATGTTTGGATAATCTTTCTAGCATTTGATTGATAAAAGGTAAGGGGTAATGATCTTTTTTAGTAGCCTTATTTAATTTGCGGAAATCAATTACCATCCTTTAACCTGTAGTAATTCTTTGTGGAATCAATTCATCTTTATCATTAGGAACGACAGTAATACCTCCCTTCTTAGGGACACAATGGACAAGACTTACCCACTGGCTATCAGCAATGGGTAAATTATACCTGCCTCAAGGAGCTTTAGTATTTACTTTCTTACCACTTCTTTCATCTTAGGATTCAGCCATCGTTGATGATACGAACTAGTTTGGCATCTTTCTCCAAATTTATTTTATGTTGACATAGAGTGGGACTAATGCCCTTAAGATCATCAAGAGTATATCCAATAGCAGCATGGTGCTTCCTCAGAGTTTTCAATAATCTCTCTTCTTCATGCTCTGAAAGGTTAGCACTAATAATAACATGATATATCTTTTTCTCATCAAGATAAGCATATTTAAGAGTATCAGGTAACGGTTTAAGCTGAAACACGGATCACCCTTGGGTGGAGGAGGATCCCCTAGGATTCCAACAGAAAATTGTGTTTCGTGATGGGTTCCTGCTTAAAGAATACTTCATCTATTTCCCTTCTTTCATTCATAAACATATCATTTTCATGGTCTAGCAAATATTGTTCTAAAGGATCACTAGGAGGTACGGCAATAGAAGCAAGACCAATAATTTCATCCTTACTAGGTAATTCCTCTTCACGGTGTTGTCTAGAAAATTTAGAAAAGTTGCACTCATGAGACATATCACCTAGACCAATAGTAATGACATCCTTTTCGTAGTCTATCCTAGCATTAACTGTGTTCAAGAAGGGTCTACCAAATATAATGGGACAAAAGCTATCTTGTGGGGAGCCAAGAACAAGAAAATCAGCAGGATATTTAGTTTTACCACACAAGACTTCAACATCTCTAACAATTCATTGGTGATATAGTATCTCTATTGGCATGTTTAATTGTGACATCAATATCTTCTAACTCAAGAGGGTGCAATATCATGCTTAATTTCTTTGTATAAGTCAATAGGTATTGCACTAGCACTAGCACCCATATCACATAAGCCATGATAACAATGATCTCCTATTTTAATGTAAATAATGTGCATTCCTACCACAGGTCTATGTTTATCTTTAGCACAAGGTTTGGCAATTCTAGCAGTTTCATCACGAAAATGAATAACATGCCCATCAATATTATCAGACAAGAGATATTTAACAATAGCAATATTAGGTTCGACTTTAATTTGCTCAGGAGGTGTATAAGTTCTAATATTGCTTTTACGGACCACAGTTGAAGCTTTAGCATGATCCTTTATCCTAACAGGGAAAGGTGGTTTCTCAACATAAGAAGTAGGAACAATAGGATCATTATAAGTGATAGTCTTTTCTGCAACTTTAATAGGTGCAGCTACTTTTACTTCTATGGGAGGATGATATTTAAACCACTTCTCCTTAGGGACATCAATATGAGCAGCAAAAGATTCACAAAAGAACCTACTATCTCAGAGTCAAGTCCATATTTAGTGCTAAATTTACGGAAAACATCGGTATCCATAAAAGATTTAACACAATCAAACTTAGGTGTCATACCTGACTCCTAGCCTTCGTCGATATCCCAATCTTCAGAGTTGCGTTTAATTCTTTCCAATAAATCCCATTTGAATTCAATAGTCTTCATCATAAAAGAGCCATCGCAAGAAGTATCGAGCATGGTGCGATTGTTATCAGAAAGCCGAGCATAAAAACTTTGAATAATTATTTCTCTTGGGATCTCATGATTAGGGCATGAATATAACATTGATTTAAGCCTCCCCCAAGCTTGAGCGATTCTTTCTCCTTCGCGAGGCCAAAAATTATATATATAATTGCGATCACGATGAACAAGATGCATAGGATAAAATTTCTGATGAAATTCCAATTTCAATCGTTTGTAGTTCCATGATCCCGTATCTAGCCTATACCATGTCAATTCATCTCCCTTCAAAGATAAAGGGAAGACCTTCTTCTCAATAACATCACTGGGTATACCTGCAAGCTTAAATAATCCACAAACTTCATCCACATAGATTAGGTGCTCATCAGAATGCTTTGTCCCGTCTCCTGCAAAAGGATTAGCTAGCAGTTTTTCTAACATACCCGAAGGAATTTCAAAGTAGACATTTTCATTTTTAGTAGGTTCAGTATGTTGAGGAGCAACTCTTTGCTCTATTGGTCAGGGTGAAGATACCCCGAACAAGCCCCTCAGAGGATTACTTTCCATAGTAACAAGTGATGAAATTTCAGCACACTATATAAATTTTTCCTTACCAAATTCCACCTACCAAAGGCGCTTCACTCCCCGGCAATGGCACCAGATAGAGTCTTGATGACCCACAAGTATAGGGGATCTATCGTAGTCCTTTCTATAAGTAAGAGTGTCGAACCCAACGAGGAGCAGAAGGAAATGATAAGCGGTTTTCAGCAAGGTATTCTCTGCAAGCACTGAAATTATAGGTAACAAATAGTTTTGTGATAAGATAATTTGTAACAAGTAAAAAGTGACAAAAGTAAATAAACTGCAGCAAGGTGGCCCAATCCTTTTTGTAGCAAAGGACAAGCCTAAGCAAACTCTTATATAGAGAAAAGCGCTCCCGAGGACACATGGGAATTATCGTCAAGCTAGTTTTCATTACGTTCATATCATTCGCGTTCGGTACTTTGATAATTTGATATGTGGGTGGACCGGTGCTTGGGTGCTGCCCTTACTTGGACAAGCATCCCACTTATGATTAACCTCTATTGCAAGCATCTGCAACTACAAAAAAAGTATTAAGGTAAACCTAACCATAGCATGAAACATATGGATCCAAATCAGCCCTCATTTAAAGCAACGCATAAACTAGGGTTTAAGCTTCATCACTCTAGCAACCCATCATCTACTTATTACTTCCCAATGCTCCTCTAGGCCCAAATAATGGTGAAGTGTCATGTAGTCGACGCTCACATAACACCACTAGAGGATAGACAACATACATCTCATCAAAATATCGAATCTAATACCAAATTCACTTGACTACTAATAGCAAGACTTCTCCCATGTCCTCGTGAACAAACGTAACTACTCACAAAGCATATTCATGTTCATAATCAGAGGAGTATTAATATGCATAACGGATCTGAACATATGATCTTCCACCAAATAAACCAACTAGCATCAACTAGAAGGAGTAATCAACACTACTAGCAACCCACAGGTACCAATCCCGTACTTGGAGACAAGAATTGGATACAAGAGATGAACTAGGGTTTGCGAGGAGATGGTGCTAGTGAAGATGTTGATTGAGATTGCCCTTTCCCGATGAGAGGAGCGTTGGTGATGACAATGGCGATGATTTCCCCCTCCCGGAGGGAAGTATCCCCGGCAGAACAGCTCTGCCGGAGCTCTAGACTGGTTCTGCCAAGGTCGTGGCGGCGGAGTCTCGTCCCGAAAGTTTGCTTATGATTTTTCTTCGGACAAAATACTTCATATAGCAGAAGATGGGCACCGGAGGGCCAACAGGGGGCCCACGAGGCAGGGGGCGCGCCCAGGGGGTAGGGCGCCCTCCCACCCTCGTGGGATGTGTGGAGGCCCCTCGACGATTTCTTCCGCTCAATATTTTTATTATTTCCAAAATAACTTTCGTGGAGTTTCGTGACTTTTGGAGTTGTGCGAGAATAGGTCTCTAATATTTGCTCCTTTTCCAAATTTCGTAATTCCAACTGCTGGCATTCTCCCTCCTTATATAAACCTTGTAAAATAAACGAGAATAGGCATAAGTATTGTGACATAATGTGTAATAACAGCCCATAATGCAATAAATATCGATATAAAAGCATGATGCAAAATGGACGTATCAGGTGCCTGGTAAGTCGACATACCCGGTTGGTAAGATAGCCCTGGAGGTTGCTTTTGGAGATGATTATGATTCCAGATCTGAAACGTTTACCTTTGAAGTAGTCAAGATTCAGAGTCCGTATCACGCTCTGTTTGGACGACCGGCTTATGCCATGTTCATGGCACGGCCTTGTTATGTTTATCTGCAGGTCAAAATGCTGGGTCACAAGGGGACTATCACAGTGCATGGAAGCCGGAAGATAGCTTTGGTGTGTGAAGAAGGTGATGCGGCTTATGCTGAGTCTGCCTGTGCAACAGAGGAATTAAAGTTTTACAAAGATAATGTTGACCCGGCCGATATGACATCTTTGAAGAAGCCAACTACGGAGCATGATCCGGTCTTGAACTTTAAGTTGGCGGATGACACCAAGCTAGTTGATTTCGTTCCTGGCAATTCATCCAAGCAGTTCAACATCAGTGCTAATATGGATCCGAAATAGGAAAGCACGCTCATGCGATTTCATCCTTGAGAACCGAGACATCTTTGCATGGAAACCTTCTGACATGCCAGGTGTACCGAGGGAACTCGCTGAGCACACTCTTAATATTGATCCGAAGTTTAAGCCGGTCAAGCCGTTTCTTCATCATTTTAATGAAGAGAGGCGTAAAGCCATTGGTGAAGAAGTGGCCCGGCTCTTGGCGACTGGGTTCATCGTTGAAGTTTTTCATCCTAAGTGCTTGTCTAACCCTGTGCTAGTACTTAAGAAGAATGGCACTTGTCATATGTGTGTGGATTACACAGATCTAAACAAGGCATGTCCGGCTGATCCCTTTGCTCTCCCCCGTATTGATCAAATTATTGATGCCACCGCGGGTTGTGAGCGTTTGAGTTTTTTGGATGCTTATTCTGGTAACCATCAGATCAAAATGGCAGTTAAGGTCCAGGAGAAGACAACTTTCATTACTCGGTTTGGAGCCTTCTGCTATGTGTCCATGCCTTTCGGGCTCAAGAGTGCCCAGGCGACTTACCAACGGCGTGTGCAAAATTGCCTTCATGATCAAATCAGGCGTAATGTTCATGCTTTTTTGGATGACATTGTGGTGAAATCCAGAAATAAGGAAACCCTGATTGATGATTTGAAGGAGACCTTTGATAATCTCCGGGCTAATAAGATGATGCTTAACACGGCCAAGTGCGTTTTTGGTGTACCAGCTGGTAAGCTTTTGGGTTTTCTGGTTTCCAAGAGAGGCATTGAAGCTAACCCGAAAAAGATAAAAGCCATCGCCTCTCTGGCTAAGCCGGCATGTATTAATAATGTTCAGCATCCGGCGGGTCATATTGCGGCCTTAATCCGGTTCATAAGCCGGTTGGGTGAGAAGGCTATCCCTCTTTACCAGATGATGATGAAGACATATCACTTTGTTTGGAGTGATGCTGCTAATCAAGCGTTTGAGGAATTGAAGAGATAGTTGGCTGAACCGCCCGTTCTTGCTGCTCCCATTGACAAAGAGCCTTTATTGTTGTATGTGGCTGCCAATAGCCGAGCTATCAGTGTAGCAATTGTGGTGGAAAGGAATGAGGCAGGCAAGGAATTTCCGGTTCAATGGCTGGTTTACTACATCAGTGAGGTCCTTATTGAATCCAAACAGACGTATCCACATTGGCAGAAGCTGGTGTATGGGGTTTTTATGGCTATCCAGAAACTTAAGTAGTATTTTCTCGGTCATCCTATCACTGTGGTCAGTTCTGCCCCCTTAGGAGATATCATTCAAAATAGAGAAGCCACAGGACGGGTAGCCAAGTGGGCCGTTGAGCTTGGGCCTCATGGTTTAAAGTATGTGCACCGTACAACCATCAAGTCTCAAGCACTTGTGGATTTTATCAATGATTGGACAGAGTTACAAATGCCTGAGGAGAAGCCGGATAACATGTATTGGACTATTCACTTTGATGGATCTAGGCAGTTGGAAGGCTCGGGGGCTGGAGTTGTATTAACTTCCCCATGAGGTGATAAATTTTCTTATGTTATCGGACTGATGTTCCCTTGTACTAACAATGCAGCTGAGTATGAGGCCTTGCTCCATGGTCTTTGGATGGCTAAGGAGATGAGCTTAAGCCGGGTGAGGTGTTTCGGCGATTCAGATCTGTTGGCTCAACAAGTTTCTGGCACTTGGGATTCTAAGGATCCACTCATGGTGGCTTACCGTCGATAGGTTGATGCTATTGCGGGTCACTTTAAGGGTTATCAAGTTGAACATGTTGATCGCAGGAAAAATGAGGCGGTTGATGCTTTAAGACGGTTAGGGTCTCAGCGTAAGCTGGTGCCACCTAACACTTTCTTGGATATTCTGCATAACCTTTCTGTCAAATTGCCTACAGAGGAAGATCTGGCTATTCCTGACACGGAAGCACAATTGGTGGCGGCTCTTCATGCGATTCCTGATTGGACAGTTCCATATTTGGCTTATATGACCCAAGGCGAGTTACCTGAGGATGAAACTTAGGCCAGGAAAATAACCCGGCGGTCCAAGTCAATGACTATTGTACATGGAGAGTTGCATCATCGTAGTGTCACAGGGGCGTTTCAATGTTGTGTATCTCCAGAAGAGGGCCGTGAGATTCTGTGTGAAATTCATGAAGGCGATTGTGGCCATCATGCCGGCTCTAAGTCTCTTGTGGCTAAGGATTTTCGTCACGGATTTTATTGGCTGACGGCTCACCCTGATGCTGAGGATCTAGTCAGTAAATGTGAAGGTTGTTAGAAATTCTCCCGACGAGCTCATGTGCCGGCTCAAGAATTGAGGATGATTCCAATTACTTGGCCATTTGCAGTTGCCGGATCTCGGGTTCCGACAAAACCCTTAAGGTTCAAATTCTGGGGTGCACGCGAAGTTCTCCCCCTACCGATCCACGTCCTGGCTTGGTTAAGATCTCAAGGGCTAGCTCGACGAACTCTCAACACAAAGAACACAAGATTTATACTGGTTCGGGCCACCGTTGTGGTGTAATACCCTACACCAGTGTGGTGGTGGTGGATTGCCTCTCGGGCTGAGGATGAATGGTTAGAAGGGGAAGAACAGCCTCCTGAGGTCGAGGTGTTCTTGTGCTCACTGTGTGGGTAGGGATCGGCTCAAGATCAGATGCCTCAGGCCTCCCCCTCCTACTGTGGTGGCTAGTCCTATTTATAGGGGCCCTGGTCCTCTTCCCAAATATTGAGCGGGAAGGGAGCCAACAACGGCGAATTTGAAAGGGGACAGCTAGTACAAGCTATCCTGACAAAAGTAGTCTTCGCCTGCCAAAGGCTCTGGTGATGATGCCGCCTTGGGCTCCACAGTGACCTCCGTCTTGCCGTCCTGCTGGTCTTGGTCTCGTTGCACTGATATGGAAACCTTTGCTTGACACCTCGGTACTCCGCGCCTGCGCTTGCCTCCTTAGCACCAAAGAGGAAACAAGGACTCTGTGCGCGCTGGCGCCCGCCAGGTCTCGATCGTCATGGCTCACGTCACGAGAACCTCGTGAGGTTTGCCTTGCCTTGATCTCTCCGCCCCTCGCGAGCCAACCTGGTGAGGCCTCTCCTGAGGAGGTCTTGTGTCATCCGCCTCGCGAGGCTTGGTCCCTCGCGAGGGTCTAGAATGCTTGTTGGTGAAGATGCGCCGTACGGGCCCACTTGCAGAGCCACGCCGTGGGCCGCAGGCAGGCAAGTCTAGGGACCCCCATTCCCATAACACCGACAGTAGCCCCCGGGCCCAAGGCACGCTCGGGCTTGGCTTCAAGGCGAAGCCAAAGGTCAAGTGGGGAGCATCGTGGGCCCCAATAGCCTGCGGCCTTGGTCGACGCGTGGCGGTTGATTGGACGTGGGTGTCTCCACTTCCCACGCAGTGTTGGAATCCGCCTGGCTACACGGCCGCCGCAACCTACACAGTTATGCTTCCATCACCCGCACCATACTTCCCTGGTTCCCCTGCTCCTCCGAGACTCTGCTCCTCTTTCCGATCTGACCTGAGCTCTACCCTCTCAATCGTCATGGAGATGAAACAAGCAGATAAGGGGAAGAAACCTCTGCCTTTGGCTAGCGCGCCTCGGGCCGCCGAGCCCGCAGTTGGCCGTTCGCTAGTGCTCAACGATGAGGCCATGGGAAAGGTGCGTCCCATGCTCGCCTCCAGCTTCAATGAGTGGGGAAAGACGGTGGCTTGGCCTGCGTCTCGTGCTCGCATTGACCGGGCTGCCACCGAGGTCCCAATCTCCATCGATGCTCTTTGGGCTGGCCTGGTCCCTCCTTTTTCCGCCTTCTCCAACGCGGTGCTTGAACATTAGCAGATCCACATGCTGCATCTCGAACCCCAGTCCGTGACTCTTCTTGCCGTCTTCGCCTTCGTTTGCGAGGCCATGGTGGGCATTGCCCCTTCAGTGGCCCTTCTCCGCCACTTCTTGTTGCATCTGGTGGATCCACGGCAGAGCTCGGGGTGCATGAGCTTCCATGCCGTGGCCGAGACAGCCGGCTCGGGGATTGATTTTGACCTCCCGCCGCCCGCGGGCAGATTTCGGACGCGCTGGGTGTATGTGGACGTAAGGGTGCTCAACCCCCTTCTCTCGCCTCCGTCGTCGCCTGCCGTCCCCAACTCCGGCTGGGGCCATGAGAAGCTCGCGAGCCCTGGTCTTGTCCCCGCCTGGTTCAGGCTGAAGAAGCTGAAACACCTTGGCGTGACAGCGCCTATGGTGGTGAAGGAGTTCCTCAAGCGCCGGGTCGCTCCACTCCAGCGCCATTCTCGACCGATGTGGGCTTTGCTCAACAGCAAGGACCATATGAGGCTTCAGGAGTCCAGGAGCCCTCCTGAGACGCGGGAGACGGTGCTTGAAGTCTTGGCGGGCGTTCCGTTGCCACGCGACATGACTGTGAAGAGTTGCTTGTTGTACCGCTGCTCGAACAAGGAGGAATTCACGGAGCACATGCCTTCTTTTGACGAGTGGGGGCTGCGCCCAGACGGCCTGGTGGGGCCCCGCGAGAACCCCGTCAATGTGGTTTCCCTCTTCACTGTGGGTGCCGAGCTCACCCCGAGTGTGGAAGCAGGGGGTGAGCACCATCCGGGGCCGGTGACCCCAGCACCGAGGTGCTGATGCCGCCTGGGGCTCCCGAGGCGTCGTCCTCAGGAGCCCGTGATTCTTGTCCTGGGGTGGCAGTTGCGGGGGCGACAGAACGCGCAACTCCTGAGGCCTAAGCTCTTGGGACCTCGGCAGGTCGCCGCGAGGTGGCGCCCGACAATTTTCTTCAGCTCGGCGCCTCTGAGGCTGTCCCCTTAAGCGCTTCTCTTGCTGCTCCTTGTGGTGGCTGCCATGTCCAACACTTTGGTCGGCTTTGCATGGACTTCGAGGAGCTCCGAAAGAGGAAGAGGTCCCCGAGCAGCAGCGGTGGCATCTTCGGGTGGCTCAAGCGGAGGAAGTACATCGCCATTGACGAGTAAGTGATGTATCTTTGTGGCTTCTTAAGTGCTGCCTTCCTTCCTGATGTTGGTTCTTCAGGGTCCCTTCCGCCACAGCCGCTGAGTCTTTCGAGAAGCAGTCTCCTCCCTCTTCGACTCCCGCAATGGCCTTGAGCACCCTGAGCCCGCACGCCGCTCCTGGCGCGGTGTCGGTTTGGGAGGCGCGCTCGCCTCCATGGCGCCTTGAGCCCGTGGCCTCGTCGCCCCTCCTTTGCGGCCTTGCTTGGAGCTTGGCGGTCATGCCCAGGACTCCTTCTCTGGTCATGGACGGTGGCTGGTTGGCTTTGGTCTTCGGCCCCTCTTCAAGCAGCGGGCCCTGTCTGGTTCGGGCCCCCCACGAGGCCTGGCTGGCGCCAGCCCCCAGCCCCCTACCGAGAGGGGGCGCACCGCTTCAGGCCTCGCCTGTAGCCCCCATGGTGGAGGACGAGATGGGTCGTGCGCTTGAGTTTGAGCATGAACGGAGCGTCGTTCGCCACGAGCTCTTCTAGGAGGCAATGGGCGCGATGAACCGGCTCAGCAGTGAACTCGCAAACGTCGACGCGCGCCTAAGGGCTGAGAGTCTTCGGCTGGCAGAGGAACGGCGTAAGCTGAAGGTGGCTATCAACCTTGGCCGCCATCAGCACGATCTTGACAACGCGAAGGCCAAGGCGTCTCTTGAGCTCTCTCATGAGGCTTTCTCCCGAGCATTGGAGGAGGCTCACGAGGCTGACCGCCGTTGCGGAGCTGCGGAGAAGCGCGCGTGGGAGCTCCAGGCCTGGAGTGCGTCCCTGGAACAGCAGATGGAGGCGCGCAAAGCCGCCCTTGCGTTACTAAGGGGGACGCCCGCTGAAGAAGAAGAGATCCGCAGGCGCGAGGAGGCGTTGGCACTGGAAGCCGTGGAGCGTAGCCTCGAGCTTGAGCGGTTGGAGACGAGGGAGTGTCAAGTTGCCCAAGCGGAACATGCTGTTGGTGCATGCGAGGCCAAGGCTCAGGAGGAGGTCGATCGCCGGGTGTCCGAGGTTTGCGGGTCTTGAGGGTAGGCATGACCTGAACCTGCAGCTTGCGGAAATGGAGGCTGCAGGTAGGGCCGTTGCCCTTAGGCCCAGGCTAGCTGAGGTAGAGAGGAGTGAGGAGGCCATGGCAGCTGCCCTGGTTACAGCGCAGGCGGATCTAGCCTCCGCCCACGCCGAGCTGCTCTCTCTTCAGAAGCGGGTTGTCGATGCCGAGCCATCGCGCGGCAGAACAGGGAGGAGGTGCTTCAGCGGTGGACATTGGAGAGCAAGCACGCCCCCATGCTTCAGAGTCTCAGGAACCGGGCCAACACCGCGCTGGGCCATATCTGCGATGGGAATGGCCCTCATCCTCATACGGACGGCTATGCCAGCCACCTTCGCTTCTTCTCCGATGTGGTGACGCGCTTGGAAGCTTGATCGGGTAGAGCCCGCCAGCTCGTGGAAGAGAGGAGCCATGGCCTGCTCGGGCGCGCGTTCACCCGCGTCTTCAGCCATCTTCAGAACACCTTCCCTGACTTCGACTTCAACGCCGCCATTGCCCCCGTTCCCGCGGTCATCCGGGGCGACCTTGCACGGTGGGTGGAGGACAACGTGGATGCGCTGGCAGGGCCTTCGCCTCTAAAGATGACGCGGTGGTAGTCGTGGCAGACGAAGGTGACGTGGTTGACGACGGCGATGTCGGGGCCGGCGAAGGTGGAGGCAACGCCAGTGACGGCGGCAGCGACACCAGCGGCGCGTCTGAAGATGACCTGGGGGACGCGGCGAGTGACATATCTGGCTGACTCCATGTTCCTCTGCTGTTTTACCCTACATGCAAGAACTCGGGCGGGGCCCCTAAAGATTGTAAGAGCATTTTGGGAGGGGGAGCCCCTCATGTAAACAAATCGCAGTTTTTATTCTTCTATGCCAAACTAAGTGTGCACATTTGTGGGTCCATGAGTCTGGTGGCAAGTTTTGCTGTTGCAGCTTACCTTAGCCGAGGCAAGCTCGGAACCGGATCGTGAGGTCGTGAGTTCCCGCGGAGCTCCTGAAGGGTCTGCTGACTCACCCAAGAGGGCCTCACGAGGATCAAGTGCCGATCGGGCGCTGCGGGAAAGTCACAAGACAGCCCCGCCATGAGGGGCCCATGAGGGGAGGCAGCAAGCGTGAGCTTCGGAATAAGGCAAGAACTAGATGGCAAGAAATCACTTGAATGAGAAAAGGCACCCCCCACGCGCATCAAAGAAAATTCAACTTCGATTTAAATCCAAATCCAGAAGGCAAGGCTACAGAAAAGAGATCCAAAGCAAATGGCCGCGTCCGGCACCTAGTCTAGTCTTCTTGTCTTCGAGTCTTCTAACCAGCGCGGAGCTAAGTGCTGCCACTAGGACGTGGGAGGGAGCCCCCGAGGCCCGAGGGCGGCACTCCTGAGACTCCGGGGCATGTACAACCCCACTCGTTATTACGTGAGAGTGTCACGGGCGGCGATCTTCACAGGCGTGAGCCTTACTTCATATCTCCAGACGAGGGCCCCGCCTTGCACCTCCCTCGCCCACCGTCGGGGGCGACCGGAAACCAGGACGCCACCAAAGGGACAAAGGGGACGCCAGCGGCACCCTTGGCGACCACGGGTCCTCTGCCGGGGTAGGGCTCGCCGGCGCCTCCCCGGCAGAGGGCCTACCTCTGGATAACGCCTTGCTCCACGCGACGCGGGGAGGGGCCTTGCTCCTTGCTCCTCCCGCGCAGCCCCCAGTGAGCCTTTCCTAATGGGGCGGACATCGCCATGCTGGAACCATCGCCTGGTGCTGTGACCTGGTTCACCTGTTACCCATGGTTAGCGTAAGCTTGCCCCTGAGGAATCAGTGGTACCCTGTATCTGTTGTCGACGGCGCGGTTGGTGGGGCTCTCTGGCGGCTCCTGGAAGGCTTCAGCTCCTAATGCCTCCTCCTCCCAACCTGGCCCGAGGAACAAGCCGGGGTCGTCCTCCCGTGCGTACTCTTGGTCCATCATGCGGGGCACGTAGGCCTCCGAGGCCGCTGCCCCGAAGACCTCGCCGAAGTGCCCCACGCTCCATGTCGCCCGACCTGTCATGCCATCTTGTGGATGGCAGGGCAGTGCTCCGATGGGGCCGTATGCAGCAACGCTCATCCCCGCACCCATCTGGGGTGGTGCGGGCGCGACAGGGAGCCCTCCACCATGGATCGTGTTGATGTTGACGAGGCCCCCGGGCGTGCCCGGGAGCACACGGGCGCGGCGAGGCCCGCCTTGGGACCCAGCCTCCGCCTGAGGCGTGAGCTGATAGTAGAAGGGCGACGCTCCCGTTGCCACAACGTCTAGTAGCTCGGCCACTATGAGTGCGGCCCGCATGTTCGCTTGCTCCCGCCGGGTGTGTGGCGCGCGGTGTGGCTTGCGGCCCTTGCAGCGGCTCGCGCTTGTCGTGGAGTAAGGGCGGACGGCTCCTGGCCGCGCCTCCTGTGTCCAGCAGCGTTAGGTGGGGCCCATGCCGCCTGGAGCGCGGGGTTGAGGTCTTCCTGGGCAAGCGGCGCCGTCCGGGGGGGGGGGGCAGGCTGCCCAGCGGTTGGCGTCAGCCCTCGGGTCACCGGACATCAGAACTGCGGAGCGTCGGTGGATCAGCTGATGGGGAAGAGGCTCCAGCGCACCCCTACCTGGCGCGCCAAATGTTGGATCTCGGGTTCCGGCGAAACCCTTAAGGTTCGAACTCTGGGGTGCGCGTGAAGTTCTCCCCCTACCGATCCACCTCCTAGCTTGGCTAGGATCTCAAGGGCTAGGTCGATGGACTCGCAACACAAAGAACACAAGATTTATACTGGTTCGGGCCACTGTTGTGGTGTAATACCCTACTCCAGTGTGGTGGTTGTGGATTGCCTCTCGGGCTGAGGATGAACGATTACAAGGGGAAGAACAGCCTCCTGAGGTCGAGATGTTCTTGTGCTCAGTGTGTGGATAGGGATCGACTCAAGATCAGATGCCTCAGGCCTCCCGTCCTACTGTGGTGGCTAGTCCTATTTATAGGGGCCCTGGTCCTCTTCCCAAATATTGAGAGGGAAGGGAGCCAACAACGGCGAATTTTAAAGGGGACAGCTAGTACAAGATATCCTGACAAAAGTAGTCTTCGCCTGCCAAAGGCTCTGGTGGTGACGCCGCCTGGGGCTCCACGGTGACCTCCATCTTGCCGTCCTGCTGGTCTTGGTATCATTGCACTGATATGGAAACCTTTGCTTGATGCCTCGGTATTCGGCGCCCGCACTTGCCTCGTTAGCACCAAAGAGGAAACAAGGACTCGGCGCCCGCCTAGTTCCCGCCTCATCTCGGTCATCATGGCTCACGTCACGAGAACCTTGTGAGGTTTGCCTTGCCTTTATCTCTCCGCCCCTCGCGAGCCAACCTGGTGAGGCCGCTCCTGAGGAGGTCTTGTGTCATCCGCCTCGCGAGGCTTGGCCCCTCGCGAGGGTCTGGAATGCTTGTTGGTGAAGATGGGCCGTACGGGCCCACTTGTAGAGCCACGCCGTGGGACGCAGGCAGGCAAGTCTGGGGAACCCCGTTCCCAGAACCCCGACAACAGTTTGGGGGCTCGATATGGTTGGGGCTTTCAAAAGGTGCAAGGATAAAAAGACACACCTCCTGGTGGCAGATGACAAATTTACAGAGTGGGTTGAGGCAGAGCCGGTCAGTAAATGTGTCGCAGCAATGGTGGTTCAATATATCAAAAAGGTGATTTTCCGTTTTGGCTTTCCCCACAGTATCATAACTGATAATGGCACTAATCTATCCAAGGGTGCTATGAAAGAGTTTTGTCAACGTGAGCATATTCAACTTGATGTATCATCCGTGGCTCACCCCCAATCCAATGGTCAAGCTGAGAGAGCCAATCAAGAAATTTTGAGAGGCATCAAGACCCGGCTTATGGTTCCTCTACAGAGGGCACCGAGTTGTTGGGTGGAGGAGTTACCTTCCGTGTTATGAAGTATCAATACTCCCCAACAAATCTACGGGTTACACGCTTTTCTTCATGGTTTACGGAGCAGAGGCGGTTCTCCCTAGTGACATCCATCATGATTCGCCCCATGTGGCGGCTTATGTTGAAGCTGACAATGAAAAAGCACGTCAGGATGCACTTGACCTGTTAGACGAAAAGCGTGACATCGCGGCAGCTTGTTCGGTGATTTACCAGCAAGATCCGCGCCGTTATCACAGCCGCCGGGTTAAAACCAGAACTTTTCAAGAAGGTGACCTGGTGCTCCGGCTCATCCAGGATCAAACTGACATGCACAAGTTATCCCAACCTTGGGAAGGACCCTTTGTGGTCAGTAAAAATCTGAACAACGGATCGTACTACCTTATCGACATTCTAGAACACAAGGATTCACGTAAGTCAGAGGAGGAGACCCACCGACCGTGGAATATTGCTCATCTTCGACCTTACTATACTTGATCCACCGGCTCTTACAATGTACATATTTTTACAATATATATATTATGATGATTATAATAAAGCCGGCATCCCTGATAAAGCAGGGCCTCTGTCGTTTCATTTCCAAGAATAATGAGTCTTTTTCATTACAAAAAGGTCACTTGGGGGCTTCCTACTCATTGAGCATAGCTATGAATATCCCTCTTGATCCGGCGCAACGCCGTTCTTCCAAATCACTTGGAGGCTTCCTGTTCAAACATAGGTGTATTCACCAAATAGAACATAGCGTTACTACCCTCTTGATCTGGCTATCAAGCCAATATGATAATTTCATAAGAGCACAACTCTGATTACCTTGGTAATTCGGCTATCAAGCCAATATGATAATTTCATAAGAGCACAACTCTAATTACCTTGGTAATTCGGCTATCAAGACAATATGATAATTTCATAAGAGCACAACTCTGATTACCTTAGTTATTCGGCTATCAAGCCAATATGATAATTTCAAAGAGCACAACTCTGATTACCTTGGGATTTCGGCTATCAAGCCAGTATTAAAACTTCATATGAGCATAGCTCCGACCTACTTGGAGGCTTAATAACCGGGTTACAAAAAACAAAGAGAGTCTATTGCACAACACAGCCAAAACATAGGTATATGATGAACCGGCATCATATGATGATATTAAGTACTTGGAAGTATTGTCTTCTAAGTTTTGGGTTATCACCCTTACTGCTTTCGTATGGTAAGCCGACAGTCTAATCACATATCACATTTACGATATTTTTGATTATATTTGAACCAACTCTGGTTATGCACTTTTTAGTCACCAGTGGTTTTATATGGGGTTTTATGACCCGTCATGCGATAAACCGGCAGGGCATTTGTGATATACTTGTGTGCAGGATAATGATTAATCTCATCTGCATAATTTGCCGTCATCGTAAGCATAAAATGGTAGCTCTTCAAATGGCGGGTCAAATAGTGTTGCGCAAAACAAAAACGTGCATGATGGCACGATAGATCAAAGTCTCATGAGCCTATTACATGACTCAGTGAGCCACTAAGGATCAAGTGTTTTCAAAGGATCAAATATGTAAACTGCCCGGCAGATCACTCTTCTTGGTCTTGATGACTTGAGGCTTCTGTATCATCCTTCTTTGGTTCTGTAACATCCCAAAATTCTAAATTTTGGAATGTTATATTAAATAAATAACTATGCTTGTTGTCTGATTGTTTGTTTGAGTGATTGAGTGAAACTGAGTGGGATTTGAAAACTTTTGAAAGTTGAATGAGAGGGAATGAAATGACTTTCCCAAAACTTTCTCCTTTGCCTTTTGGATTTCAATGAATTCAAATTCATTCCAACACCAAAGCCTAGAGTGAAGATGACATGACTTCTTCCATTTTGAAATGAGTAGGGTTTTGGAAAAGAATTGAATTTCATTTGGGAAGTTTTCAAATTCAAAGCTTTATGCAACTCAATGATTTTCATGAGGGAAGATAAAATGACTTCTTCAATTATATGAAATAGGAGTTGGAAGTTAAAATGAATCAAGTTGAAAATCATTTGAAGGTGCTTTGGAACCCTCTTTCAAATTTTGAGTTTTGAATTTGAATTTCAAACTTTGGCATGTGGGAAACATTTCAAAAACTATGCCTGATAAATACTTGATCAAAAGTATGAGAGGAGCAAACATGACACTCCAAAAATATCAGAGGAAACAATGCCAAAAGTTTTGGATTCAAATCTGAATTTTATTTGAATTTGAAAAAATGGATTTTTATAAAGTTTGGATTTTGCCTTTGGAAAAATGTTCAAATGAAAGGGAATATTCCCCTGATCATTTTGGTATATATATACCCTATATAAAATATTTATAGATATTGTTTTATTTCTGTTTTAGTTTTATTTAAAAAATAAATAAAGAAAAAAACCCCCCAGCGCGCCGAACCCTGACCCCCCAGCCAAGCCCCCACCACTGCCCACTGTGGCCCAACTGCCAGCCTGAGCCGAGCCGACCGACCCCTCCCCTCGCCCGAAACCTCTCCGGCTCGGTCGACCGACCGAGACCGCGCCCCCTCGCCCCCACGGCCCGGGGGACCCCCCCCCCTTCTTCCTCCTCATGCCCCACGCCACGCCGTCATTGCCATGGATCGCCGGATCCCGAAGGATCCGGGATGCCGATACCTCCCCGATCCCCTTCCCTCCCCGACGAGGCCCCCGCCCTATAAACCCCTCCCACCCGTTTCCCCCTCGCCCCTCGCGGACCTCCTCTCCCTCCCTTTCGTGCTCATGGGAGCAAGCTTCGCCGCCGCCATTATGCGCCGCCATTCGGCCGCCCTACCCCCTCCCGACCACCCCGACTCCACCAAACCCTTCCCGAGCTCCCCGCACCCGACCGGCGCTTCCCGACCTCACCGACGCCCGGAGCCCTCGCCCGCACTCTCGCCGCCCGCCGCCGTCGCCCGAGCAGTAAGTCACCAGGAGCCCCTCCGCCGTCCGATCCCCATCTACGGCTAGGATTAGACCTCAAGGGGTATGTTTTATTTTAGAAAACCGCCCGGTTCGTTCACGGTTCATTTAGTTAGGTTTTTTTATTTTAGCCCGTCCGTTTAGTTTAACCACTAGGCCCGTTTAGGCTATTTGACGACAAGGCGTAGTTTAGGCCCATTAGGCCTTTTTCTTTTAATTTGATTTTCTGATTTAGCAGAATAGTTACTGTTTTCAAAAATTCATATCTATTATTCTGTTTATTATTTTTTGATGATTCTTTTTTTGTTGGATTGCAAATTTTATGTAGTTTCTGTAGAATATATATTTAGCTATGTGAAAAATAATTAAAAATGCTTTAATTTAGTTTTAGCCAGAATAGCAAATCTGCTATAACTTTAGTTAGAAAAATTATTTTTGCATGATTCTTTTTGTCACCACTTTATTTTGACATTGCCAAACCCTAGAAATTAATTTGGGTATTTTAGGATTAATAAATAATTAGTTTTAGACAGAATCCTATTAATCCTAATTAATTAACTAGTTCCTGCTTTTCCTAATTTATTAATTAGTAAATTAATTTATTCTTAACTTGTGATTAGTTATTCTAGGTTAGTTTCTGTCATTCTAGTAGATGAACTTTTATTTATAATTAATAAAAGTTTTAAATTATTTTTCTTAATAGAAATTGGATTAGGCCTAAAATGAGTTTTATAATAGCTTTTTAATTAATTCTTTTTGCTCCTAGTTGCTTAGTGAAACCTTTTCTGTTAAGTTAACCTAAAACCATGATTAGGTTATATTAAGAAATTTTTATTATATAAAACTATTTTTGTTATTGTTTGAAGTAGGGAAAACTTTGAGTGGCCTTTTATTTGAGTTTTTCTTTTGGATTTGAGTTTTGGTTGTTTGTTGTGTTATGTTACTTTTGTTATGTTGTGTTATGTGATCCTATTGCTATGTGCTTATTATAGTTATTGTTTGCCTCGGTAGAATTTCCGAGTGCGAAGATTGCTACTACGAAACCCTAGTTTTTCAAGATCGTCAACCGTGCAAGTTCACTTGACCATGCTTTTCTTACCTATGTTTTATTGCATTTAGTGGCACCATTGCAACCACCCCTCGAGAGTGTTATTGAATCCTTGTAGTTGAGTAGTATGCATGAGGTAGGAACCCATCACCCTGTTACCAAGCCCGGACGTTAATTGTTTTAATGCTACGCTATAGTAGACGGGGTTTGGTATGAGTGCTCGAGAGTGGTGTGAAGAAGGAGAACTCTACGTCAATGACGACAACTCCATGATGGAATCTGCAAGGATCTGCATCTTCAAGACCTCAAGACTTCAAGACTCGAGACAGGATTTTCAATACACACTCTTTGGGTGAAGGACGGTTGACGGGCACCTGGAGAAACCAGTGGTTGGTCGGGATGCATGGAGAAGCGCCATGACATCTTGCGGAAAGCTTCACCTGCACTCAAAGAGACGGAAGAATACTTCACGCCTGAAGCTTACCCGTGCAACCGCAAGTCATTATGGGCTCGGCTTGGTTGACCTTAGTTGTGACTCTGGCTGGGACGGTACTAGCGGATGTAGAATGACGGTAGGATTGGATGGGTGCAGACGGTGGTCGAGGAACTCTTTGGAAGACCATGTTTCGGTCATCTTGTTCTCAAACACTCAAGTGCGAGAACGTAAAGAGAGGGATCGAATCTTGCGGGTAAAGTGTACAAACCTCTGCAGAGGGTTATAACCTAATCGATTAGCCGTGTCCCTGTTACGGACAATTTGAGCATCCGACTTTGATCTATCTCGTAACTCTCAACACCGGACTGATAACTTAATTATGGGCAACTTATGATGAATTTTGGGCTATGAGACATCGGTTGGCGGAACCATGTCATGATAGAAAACTCCATAGTACAGACTTCATTTATTCCTTTGATGTAGGGAAAATAAAATCAGCTTTTACGCAAACAAAACTCGATACAGAGCCACAAAGCCATATTGCATATAGTATAGTTTTATCATCTGCTTTTCATATTGTGATCTTGCCGTACATTCAATGTACTGATTTTACACGGCTGCAACGTATCATGTTGCAGATATTTCCTCGACGAGAAAGAGTACGGTACAGGGTTACGGTCTACACTCAACTCGCCGATGGCGTTGATGGGACTCCACACCCGCTTGATTGTTTCCACTGAGTACTACGAGGTATATATCAGTTTTTACGTTATTTATGCATGTGATTGCACTTTGATATATACATTGATGTACCGTGTGTGCCAAAGATACCGATCGTGGATGGCATAGAACACAGAGGCTTGACTGCCCGAGGTCGGGTCGCTACAGAGATGGTATCGAGCACATGTTGACCGTAGGACGTGACCCTAGAAATCGGAAAGCCCTTAGGACAGGATATCTCAAAACTTTATTTACAAAAAGACTCTTACTTCTCATCTTTTCTGAATTTGTCAAATAGACCCTCTCACCTCAAATAGTTAGAATATACCCTTACCCTTTGATCACCCGGAGGATCAATCAAGACGCCCAAGAAGGATTTGATATCGGAGAACTGATGACCCCTTCAGAGTAAAGAGGATTTCACCATGTATTAGAAGCTACAACAGCTTGAAGACTCAAGAATTTGAAGTTCCTGAAGAATTATTTGACCTTTAGAAGACCAAACCCCTGTTATACACTTACGTTAGATGCGATGATTTGTGAGCTGTCATTTGTTTGATGTTTTTTCGACAGCCCCAAAAAAAAAACTTGTTTCTTCAAAAAACCATTGTTTGTATTGTGTGTATATCCCTCCCCACCTCTCTCATATCTCATCTCAAAACTTTTGGACCCCATATAAGATGAACGGTTGGCCTGGTATTCTTCGGACCGATGACTCGGCTTGGAGTCTGAGCTATGGATTCAAAACATGGAGAATCACTTGAGAAGAAAATGATTGCGAGGAAGAATGAAGTATCTTACGCTCTTCAAGATTTGGAAGGAAGTGCTGCAACCTGGTGGAAAATGCATCAAGCCATACAAGGATTAAATGGAGCAAGAACTTGGGAGGAATTCAAGAAGACCCTGTTGAGATCACGTCTCATCCGGAAGCACCATGATACACCAAGAAAGAAACCTTATGCCTGCAAGATTTGCGGAGAAATAGGACACACCCAGAAGGTTACGCAAAAACCTGAGAGTGGTGAAGTAACGATAGATGTTTTGTTTGGCTTGCAGAAACCATGGAATTACTCGAACCCAGTTCGAGAACAAGAGAAATTTCTGCAATGCTTGTGAGTATGCCCAAGTGTTAGAATACGTGATTCGATATTTACGTATGTGGTAATGATTCAAGCACGGGATGGATTGGCCCCCATACCGAAGACTTCTATCATGAACTATCATATGTTGATGGAAAATCAGAGAGCCTCGAAAACCTTAGAAGAGTGTCGACACGATAAGCCATAAAACCATAGAATGGTAGTACGATGGAACCCTTTACAGGCAACCGCTGCCAATCGTAGGATATACGGTGAAGTTCAATCCTGCACCGCTTTCTGCAGGAGAAAACCATAAATTGTAGACCACCATGAGTGTTTCGATAGTTGTTTAGAATGGACACGCACCCATCAGCTAAGAAGATCCAGTCTCGATTTAACTTCAACTTTGACGAACCGACCCAAGCTTTTGAGGAAAACTCTATGCTTCCGATGTAAGAGCTTTAATGAAGGAGCTATTGTAAGATATGTGAAGAGACATACATTGTCAGCCCTCCAGAGGAAATATCTGAGTTTATTGGAACCATGACCTTGTTTTTAAGTGTGGTAGCACCCCTGTCCCTTTCTCGACCAAAACATTTGCTAGAAGACCCCAACCCCTAACCTTTTCTTGTTAGTTTCTTCGAATCTCGAGGACGAGATTCATTTTAAGTGTGGTAGGTTTGTAACATCCCAAAATTCTAAATTTTGGAATGTTATATTAAATAAATAACTATGCTTGTTGTCTGATTGTTTGTTTGAGTGATTGAGTGAAACTGAGTGGGATTTGAAAACTTTTGAAAGTTGAATGAGAGGGAATGAAATGACTTTCCCAAAACTTTCTCCTTTGCCTTTTGGATTTCAATGAATTCAAATTCATTCCAACACCAAAGCCTAGAGTGAAGATGACATGACTTCTTCCATTTTGAAATGAGTAGGGTTTTGGAAAAGAATTGAATTTCATTTGGGAAGTTTTCAAATTCAAAGCTTTATGCAACTCAATGATTTTCATGAGGGAAGATAAAATGACTTCTTCAATTATATGAAATAGGAGTTGGAAGTTAAAATGAATCAAGTTGAAAATCATTTGAAGGTGCTTTGGAACCCTCTTTCAAATTTTGAGTTTTGAATTTGAATTTCAAACTTTGGCATGTGGGAAACATTTCAAAAACTATGCCTGATAAATACTTGATCAAAAGTATGAGAGGAGCAAACATGACACTCCAAAAATATCAGAGGAACAATGCCAAAAGTTTTGGATTCAAATCTGAATTTTATTTGAATTTGAAAAAATGGATTTTTATAAAGTTTGGATTTTGCCTTTGGAAAAATGTTCAAATGAAAGGGAATATTCCCCATCATTTTGGTATATATATACCCTATATAAAATATTTATAGATATTGTTTTATTTCTGTTTTAGTTTTATTTAAAAAATAAATAAAGAAAAACCCTCAGCGCCAGCCAGCCTCGCCCAACAAGCCCCCCACCTGCCGGCCCACCAGTGCCCAACTGCCAGCCAATGAGCCAATGAGCCGACCGACTCCTCGCCTGAAACCTCTCCGGCTCTCGGTCGACCGAGACCGCGCTTCTCTCCCCACCGCCAAAGCGGACCCCTTCTTCTTCCTCCTCACCACGCCACGCTGTCATTGCTGGATCGCCGGATCCCGGCGATCCGGATGCCGATACCTCCCCGATCCCCTTCCTCCCCGACGAGGCCCCCGCCTATAAAACCCTCCTCAGACCCCCGCTTCTCGCCTCACGCTGACCTCCTCCCTCCAGGCTCGCTGGAGCCCGGCTCAGACCGCCATTGTCGCCGCCGACGCCCTACCCTCCCCGACCACCCCGACTCCACCAAACCCTTCCCGAGCTCCTCAAGACCCGACCGGCCGCCTCGACCTCACCGACGCCTCGAGCCTCGCCGCCTCTCGCCGCCGCCGTGTCATGAACGCCCGATAAGTCACTGAGCCCCTCCGTCCGATCCCCATCTACGGCTAGGATTAGACCTCAAGGGGTATGTTTTATTTTAGAAAACCGCCCGGTTAGATTCACGGTTCATTTAGTTAGGTTTTTTATTTTAGCCCGGTCCGTTTTAGTTTAACCACTAGGCCCGTTTAGGCTATTTGACGCACAGTGCGTAGTTTAGGCCCATTAGGCCTTTTTCTTTTTAATTTGATTTTCTGTTTTAGCAGAATAGTTTCTGTTTTCAAAAATTCATATCTTTTATTCTGTTTATAATTTTAGATGATTCTTTTTTTGTTGGATTGCAAATTTTATGTAGTTTCTGTAGAATATATATTTAGCTATGTGAAAAATAATTAAAAATGCTTTAATTTAGTTTTAGCCAGAATAGCAAATCTGCTATAACTTTAGTTAGAAAAATTATTTTGCATGATTCTTTTTGTCACCACTTTATTTTGACATTGCCAAACCCTAGAAATTAATTTGGGTATTTTAGGATTAATAAATAATTAGTTTTAGACAGAATCCTATTAATCCTAATTAATTAACTAGTTCCTGTTTTCCTAATTTATTAATTAGTAAATTAATTTATTCTTAACTTGTGATTAGTTATTCTAGGTTAGTTTCTGTCATTCTAGTAGATGAACTTTTATTTATAATTAATAAAAGTTTTAAATTATTTTTCTTAATAGAAATTGGATTAGGCCTAAAATGAGTTTTATAATAGCTTTTAATTAATTCTTTTTGCTCCTAGTTGCTTAGTGAAACCTTTTCTGTTAAGTTAACCTAAAACCATGATTAGGTTATATTAAGAAATTTTTATTATATAAAACTATTTTTGTTATTGTTTGAAGTAGGGAAAACTTTGAGTGGCCTTTATTTGAGTTTTTCTTTTGGATTTGAGTTTTGGTTGTTTGTTGTGTTATGTTACTTTTGTTATGTTGTGTTATGTGATCCTATTGCTATGTGCTTATTATAGTTATTGTTTGCCTCGGTAGAATTTCCTGAGTGCGAAGATTGCTACTACGTAAACCCTAGTTTTTCAAGATCGTCAACCGTGCAAGTTCACTTGACCATGCTTTTCTTACCTATGTTTTATTGCATTTAGTGGCACCATTGCAACCACCCCTCAGTAGTGTTATTGAATCCTTGTAGTTGAGTAGTATGCATGAGGTAGGAACCCATCACCCTGCTACCAAGCCCGGACGTTAATTGTTTTAATGCTACGCTATAGTAGACGGGTTTGGTATGAGTGCTCGAGAGTGGTGTGAAGAAGGAGAACTCTACGTCAATGACGACAACTCCATGATGGAATCTGCAAGGACTGCATCTTCAAGACCTCAAGACTTCAAGACTCGAGACAGGATTTTCAATACACACCACTGGGTGAAGGATTTGACGGGCACCCTGGAGAAACCAAGTGGTTGGCCGGGATGCATGGAGAAGCGCCATGACATCTTGCGGAAAGCTTCACCTGCACTCAAAGAGACGGAAGAATACTTCACGCCCGGAAGCTTACCCGTGCAACCGCAAGTCATTATGGGCTCGCTTGGTTGACCTTAGTTGTGACTCTGGCTGGGACGGTACTAGCAGATGTAGAATGACGGTAGGATTGGATGGGTACGGACGGTGGTCGAGGAACTCTTTGGAAGACCATGTTTCGGTCATCTTGTTCTCAAACACTCAAGTGCGAGAACGTAAAGAGAGGGATCGAATCTTGCGGGTAAAGTGTACAAACCTCTGCAGAGGGTTATAACCTAATCGATTAGCCGTGTCCCCGATTACGGACAATTTGAGCATCTGGACTTGGATCTATCTCTAACTCTCAACACCGGACCGATAACTTAATTATGGGCAACTTATGATGAATTTTGGGCTATGAGACATCGGTTGGCGGAACCATGTCATGATAGAAAACTCCATAGTACAGACTTCATTTATTCCTTTGATGTAGGGAAAATAAAATCAGCTTTTACGCAAACAAAACTCAGATCTGAGCCACAAAGCCATATTGCATATAGTATAGTTTTATCATCTGTTTTCTCATATTGTGATCTTGCCGGTACATTCAATGTAATCGACCTACACGGCTGCAACGTATCATGTTGCGTATATTTCCTCGACGAGAAAGAGTACGCAGTACAGGTTACGGTCTACACTCAACCTGCCGATGGCGTTGATGGGACTCCACACCCGCTTGATTGTTTCCATTGAGTATTACGAGGTATATATCAGTTTTACGTTATTTATGCATGTGATTGCACTTTGATATATACATTGATGTACTGTGTGTGCCAAAGATACTGATCCAGGATGGCATAGAACATGTAGGCTTGACTGCCCGAGGTCGGGTCGCTACAGAGATGGTATCGAGCACATGTTGACTGTAGGACGTGACCCTAGAAATCGGAAAGCCCTAGGACAGGAAATCTCTAAAACTTTATTTACAAAAAGACTCTTACTTCTCATCTTTTCTGAATTTGTCAAATAGACCCTCTCACCTCAAATAGTTAGAATATACCCCTTACCCTTTGATCACCCGGAGGATCAACTGAAGACGCTCCAAGAAGGATTTGATATCGGAGAACTGATGACCCCTTCAGAGTAAAGAGGATTTCACCATGTATTAGAAGCTACAACAGTTGAAGACTCCGAAGAATTTGAAGTTCCTGAAGAATTATTTGACCTTTAGAAGACCAAACCCCTGTTATACACTTACGTTAGATGCGATGATTTGTGAGCTGTCATTTGTTTGATGTTTTTTCGACAGCCCAAAAAAAAAAACTTGTTTCTTCAAAAAACCATTGTTTGTATTGTGTGTATATCCCTCCCCACCTCTCTCATATCTCATCTCAAAACTTTTGGACCCCATATAAGATGAACGAAGTTGGCCTGGTATTCTCTGGACCGATGACTCAGTTGGAGTCTGAGCTATGGATTCAAAACATGGAGAATCACTTCGAGAAGAAAATGATTGCGAGGAAGAATGAAGTATCTTACGCTCTTCAGTACTTGGAAGGAAGTGCTGCAACCTGGTGGAAAATGAATCAAGCCATACAAGGATTAAATGGAGCAAGAACTTGGGAGGAATTCAAGAAGACCCTGTTTAGATCAAGTCTCATCCGGTAGCACCGTGTTACACAAAGAAAGAAACCGTATGCCTGCAAGATTTATGAGAAATAGGACACACCTGTATAGGTTACGCAAAAACCCGAGAGTGGTGAAGTAACGATAGATGTTTTGTTTGGCTTGCGTAAACCATGGAATTACTCGAACCCAGTTCGAGAACAAGAGAAATTTCTGCAATGCTTGTGAGTATGCCCAAGTGTTAGAATACGTGATTCGATATTTACGTATGTGGTAATGATTCAAGTACGGGATGGATTGGCCCCATACCGAAGACTTCTATCATGAACTATCATATGTTGATGGAAAATCGAGAGCCTCGAAAACCTTAGAAGAGTGTCGACACGATAAGCCATAAAACCATAGAATGGTAGTACGATGGAACCCTTTACAGCAAACTGCTGCCAATCGTAGGATATACGGTGAAGTTCAACCTGCACTGCTTTTCTGCAGGAGAAAACCATAAATTGTAGACCACCATGAGTGTTTCGATAGTTGTTTAGAATGGACACAGACCCATCGCCTAAGAAGATCCAGTCTCGGACGAACTTCAACTTTGACGAACCGACCCAAGCTTTTGAGGAAAACTCTATGCTTCCTCGATGTAAGAGCTTTAATGAAGGAGCTATTGTAAGATATGTGAAGAGACATACATTGTCAGCCCTCCAGAGGAAATATCTGAGTTTATTGGAACCATGACCTTGTTTTTAAGTGTGGTAGCACCCTGTCCTTTCTCGACCAAAACATTTGCTAGAAGACCCCAACCCCTAACCTTTTCTTGCTAGCCTCTTCAATCTCGAGGACGAGATTCATTTTAAGTGTGGTAGGTTTGTAACATCCCAAAATTCTAAATTTTGGAATGTTATATTAAATAAATAACTATGCTTGTTGTCTGATTGTTTGTTTGAGTGATTGAGTGAAACTGAGTGGGATTTGAAAACTTTTGAAAGTTGAATGAGAGGGAATGAAATGACTTTCCCAAAACTTTCTCCTTTGCCTTTTGGATTTCAATGAATTCAAATTCATTCCAACACCAAAGCCTAGAGTGAAGATGACATGACTTCTTCCATTTTGAAATGAGTAGGGTTTTGGAAAAGAATTGAATTTCATTTGGGAAGTTTTCAAATTCAAAGCTTTATGCAACTCAATGATTTTCATGAGGGAAGATAAAATGACTTCTTCAATTATATGAAATAGGAGTTGGAAGTTAAAATGAATCAAGTTGAAAATCATTTGAAGGTGCTTTGGAACCCTCTTTCAAATTTTGAGTTTTGAATTTGAATTTCAAACTTTGGCATGTGGGAAACATTTCAAAAACTATGCCTGATAAATACTTGATCAAAAGTATGAGAGGAGCAAACATGACACTCCAAAAATATCAGAGGAAACAATGCCAAAAGTTTTGGATTCAAATCTGAATTTTATTTGAATTTGAAAAAATGGATTTTTATAAAGTTTTGATTTTGCCTTTGGAAAAATGTTCAAATGAAAGGGAATATTCCCTGATCATTTTGGTATATATATACCCTATATAAAATATTTATAGATATTGTTTTATTTCTGTTTTAGTTTTATTTAAAAATAAATAAAGAAAAACCCCAGCGCCAGCCAGCCCCCTGCCCAGCCAGCTGGCCCCACCACGCCCACCAGTGCCCAACTGCCAGCCCAATGAGCAGCCGACCGACCCCTCCCCTCGCCCGAAACCTCTCCGGCTCGGTCGACCGACCGAGACCGCGCCCCCTCTCCCCCACTGCCAGGCGGACCCCACCCCCTTCTTCCTCCCCCGCCCCACGCCACGCCGTCGCCGCCGCGGATCGCCGGATCCCGAAGGATCCGGGATGCCGATACCCTCCCCCGATCCCCTTCCCTCCCCGACGAGGCCCCCGCCCTATACAACCCCTCCCCGCACCCCGCTTCTCGCCCCTCGCGGACCTCCTCTCCTCCCGCTCGTGCTCATGGAGTTCAAGCTCAGACTGCCGCCATTGTCGCTGGCCACGACGCCTCTACCCTCCCCGACCACCCCCGACTCCACCAAACCCTTCCCCGAGCTCCCCCGCACCCGACCGGCCGCTTCCCCGACCTCACCGACGCCCGGAGCCCTCGCCGCACTCTCGCCGCGCCTTGCCGCCGTCATCGAGCATGATAAGTCACCGAGCCCCTCCGTCAGATCCCCATCTACGGCTAGGATTAGACCCCGAAGGGGTATGTTTTATTTTAGAAAACCGGCCCGGTTCGTTACGGTTCATTTAGTTAGGTTTTTTTTATTTTAGCCCGGTCCGTTTTAGTTTAACCACTAGGCCCGTTTAGGCTATTTGACGCACAGTGCGTAGTTTAGGCCCATTAGGCCTTTTTCTTTTTAATTTGATTTTCTGTTTTAGCAGAATAGTTTCTGTTTTCAAAAATTCATATCTTTTATTCTGTTTATTATTTTTTGATGATTCTTTTTTTGTTGGATTGCAAATTTTATGTAGTTTCTGTAGAATATATATTTAGCTATGTGAAAAATAATTAAAAATGCTTTAATTTAGTTTTAGCCAGAATAGCAAATCTGCTATAACTTTAGTTAGAAAAATTATTTTGCATGATTCTTTTTGTCACCACTTTATTTTGACATTGCCAAACCCTAGAAATTAATTTGGGTATTTTAGGATTAATAAATAATTAGTTTTAGACAGAATCCTATTAATCCTAATTAATTAACTAGTTCCTGTTTTCCTAATTTATTAATTAGTAAATTAATTTATTCTTAACTTGTGATTAGTTATTCTAGGTTAGTTTCTGTCATTCTAGTAGATGAACTTTTATTTATAATTAATAAAAGTTTTAAATTATTTTTCTTAATAGAAATTGGATTAGGCCTAAAATGAGTTTTATAATAGCTTTTAATTAATTCTTTTTGCTCCTAGTTGCTTAGTGAAACCTTTTCTGTTAAGTTAACCTAAAACCATGATTAGGTTATATTAAGAAATTTTTATTATATAAAACTATTTTTGTTATTGTTTGAAGTAGGGAAAACTTTGAGTGGCCTTTATTTGAGTTTTTCTTTTGGATTTGAGTTTTGGTTGTTTGTTGTGTTATGTTACTTTTGTTATGTTGTGTTATGTGATCCTATTGCTATGTGCTTATTATAGTTATTGTTTGCCTCGGTAGAATTTCCGGAGTGCGAAGATTGCTACTACGAAACCCTAGTTTTTCAAGATCGTCAACCGTGCAAGTTCACTTGACCATGCTTTTCTTACCTATGTTTTATTGCATTTAGTGGCACCATTGCAACCACCCCTCAAGAGTGTTATTGAATCCTTGTAGTTGAGTAGTATGCATGAGGTAGGAACCCATCACCCCTGTTACCAAGCCCGGGCGTTAATTGTTTTAATGCTACGCTATAGTAGACGGGGTTTGGTATGAGTGCTCGAGAGTGGTGTGAAGAAGGAGAACTCTCGTCAATGACGACAACTCCATGATGGAATCTGCAAGGATCGCATCTTCAAGACCTCAAGACTTCAAGACTCGAGACAGGATTTTCAATACACACTCTTTGGGTGAAGGACGGTTGACGGGCACCTGGAGAAACCAAAGTGGTTGGCGGGATGCATGGAGAAGCGCCATGACATCTTGCGGAAAGCTTCACCCAGACTCAAAGAGACGGAAGAATACTTCACGCCGGAAGCTTACCTGTGCAACCGCAAGTCATTATGGGCTCGCTTGGTTGACCTTAGTTGTGACTGGCTGGGACGGTACTAGCGTATGTAGAATGACGGTAGGATTGGATGGGTACCGGACGGGGTCGAGGAACTCTTTGGAAGACCATGTTTCGTCATCTTGTTCTCAAACACTCAAGTGCGAGAACGTAAAGAGAGGGATCGAATCTTGCGGGTAAAGTGTACAAACCTCTGCAGAGGGTTATAACCTAATCGATTAGCCGTGTCCCCGTTACGGACAATTTGAGCATCCGGACTTGGATCTATCTCGAACTCTCAACACCGGACCGATAACTTAATTATGGGCAACTTATGATGAATTTTGGGCTATGAGACATCGGTTGGCGGAACCATGTCATGATAGAAAACTCCATAGTACAGACTTCATTTATTCCTTTGATGTAGGGAAAATAAAATCAGCTTTTACGCAAACAAAACTTATACGTGAGCCACAAAGCCATATTGCATATAGTATAGTTTTATCATCTGCTTTCTCATATTGTGATCTTGCCGGTACATTCAATGTAATCGACCTACACGGCTGCAACGTATCATGTTGCGTATATTTCCTCGACGAGAAAGAGTACGGTACAGTGGTTACGGTCTACACTCAACCTGCCGATGGCGTTGATGGGACTCCACACCCGCTTGATTGTTTCATTGAGTATTACGAGGTATATATCAGTTTTACGTTATTTATGCATGTGATTGCACTTTGATATATACATTGATGTACCGTGTGTGCCAAAGATCTTGATCCGAGGATGGCATAGAACACAGAGGCTTGACCGTCTGAGGTCGGGTCGCTACAGGTTCTTCGTCCTCCTCTGCCGTCTGGAAATTTGGTGATGACCAATCGATGCCACATAAGGCTTGAAACTCAACTTCATCATCTATAAGTCCGGACGGTTCAACTTCAGGGGCAAAAGTATGCTTACGGATTGGGGGGATTAGATCCATCACTTTATAAGCCGGCGTGGGCATCTTCTGATTCTCCTGTTGTAAGTCGGGTGGTATTTTAACAAATCCATTTCATTGGCAATCAGACTGGCCAGAGGATGTATTTCTTTCACATAGGCAGCAAAGTCCTTTTGATCAAATGAAGTGCCGTCCTCTTTCAAGCTTGGATATCCAGTAGCTACCTCAGTCGGGTCTAGCTCTGTTAACCATGCCTTGGCCCGGCTTAAAGCTGTCCTGGCACCGGCTCTTGTAGATGACTGCTTCATCTCGTCCATCCTAGCAGGCAGCACAGAAAGTTTTTTCAAGACGTCAATCAAGAGAGTAGGTGCTTGATTAGTCGGAGAAATTGTGGCCAGTGCATGCTGAGCTCCAGTATATAGCTGTTCAACCAGTGTGTAAACAACCTTGAGCTTCACAAGCATATCTTGGTTAAGATTGCTGCTCCTTGGACCTGAGTAATAGTCATAGATTGGTTAGAGGCGGTTTCTCCCATCAAGGAAGAGATTCAATTTTGATGTTAGCAAGGCGACTCACCAAAGATAGCAGAAACCATCTGGGATACACGGTGTTTTAAACCAGTGAGCTCAGTGGTCACCTCTTGAAGAGCCGCATCTGCTTTTTCAGCTCGCTGTGTCAAAGAAGTCTTTTCTTCAGTCCAGGCGTTTATTTCAGCCTCAAAACTGGTCTTCAGCTTTTCTGTTTCAGCCACGCTAAATTGAAATTTTGAATCAGCTTTCCGGGTCTCAGACTCTTGATTCTCCAGCCGGGTCTTTGCATCAGCCAATTGTGATTGAAGTTCAGTAGTGGCGTCCTGTGCAAGCATAGAGTTGCAAACACATTCATATCCGAGTTAAAGGAATATAAGTCCCAAGCATTTTGCAAGCAACAACACTTGGCACTTGGGGACAATGCCTGCCAATTTTTTTCATACAACGGCTCATGTGAATAATTCCCAAGCACTTTGCAAGCAAGAGTACTTGGCACTTGGGGGCTAATGTATATCGCTGGCGTCTCTTTACTGCTTTATGATGACCCGGTTGTGCTGTAAACTATCACAGCCGGTTCATGGGGCTATACAGGTAAGCTCTCTTTTATGAACAATGGTGAACAGGACCGGCTCATTCATGCTGATTAAACCGGCCCTTGGGGACTATAGATGCAAGGTTAATTGTTTAAAATCCGGTTCAACTATAAATGTGAAAGCCGACCTTGGAAGGATTCGACAAAAGATGTTCATGGTTATTCTAAAGTCTACATCATATTCAATCTTATCATACCCAGTAGACTTGGGGGCTGGCAAGATGTACATAAGTTATTTAAGCAGGAATTCATACCTCATATTTTTGATGCATCTGCTTCACCATATCGATTTCAAGGCCGCGGCTGGTGTGTACTTGGTTGAGGTAGCTAGAGAGTACTTCACTACTACTCAATTGAGAATAGTGGGTGACATCAAATCTCACTTTCCGCTTTTCAATGAATTCCTGTTTAGCAGAGTGTTTGGCCAAGAAAGTTGGATTTCCCGGTTCTGTAAAGCCGGTGCTAGTGATCATAACATCGTCGGCATGTGTCTTGGACGTTTTAAGTGGGCTTGATGATTCAGTAATCAAAGGATTGAGTTTTGTCTGGTCGCCGGAGAGGTCAGGAATCTCTGGTGGGACATCATGGACAGGTTCTTCTGGTTGTTTTTCAATTAGAAGATGCTGGGACATCATGGAAAGCGTCTGATGCTGGGACTTGTTCCTCCGGTTCATGGATTTTAGGATCTTCAGCCGGCTTGGTCACCTTCGCCTTCTTACTAGGCTTTGTCCACTGCAAGGGTTATGACAAGTTAGTACAAGTATAAGAACATAAGGAGGTAGAGAATAAAAAGAAATTGTTATTACCCAGGAGCAGTCTTGAAAGTCGGCAACTGGGTTTGCGATGAGTCGCCGGAGTAAGAGTGAGAAGCCTCCTGGTAGTTTGAATCGGAAGAATTAAGTGGCTAGCGAATGAGACCCGCCAGTGGGTAAAAATAGTTTTAGTTCGGAAGGACCTCGTTTCGGCGTTTCCGCGGTACTGGAGTGTTCGGTAAGCCAGAGGATAATTCTTCACCTCCGCTGGTTCAAGTCTGTCGCCGGTTCTCGTGCTGTTGTTGCTTCAAAAGAAAGTGAGGATCCAAATGAGCTAAGGGGTGTGAAAACCTTACTTTCCGGGTTACTCGTCGAATTTTCTATCTTGGCAAAGGTGCTGAGCCGGAGGAAATAATAGTTACCTCTTCTTCAACTATTTGGCTGGCCCCCATGTCATCCTGATAATAATCAGTGTCAATAAGGTAATTGAAAAAGGAGCCAAGGGAGTCAAGGGCTAGCTCCGACTCAGGGCTGTCATTTAGTTCAAACAACTCAGAAGCACTTGATTTCTTCTTAGTTTTCTTGGTGGTTTTCTTGGCGGCTTTCTTGGCAGCCCTGGCCTTTTTGGCAGCTTCATGGTCATATGTATTTTTCCAAAAATCCGATTCAGCCTGTGAAAGTCATCAAAGTTGAGTTAATAGAACATTTAAACAATGAGGTAAAAGTAAGGGATTTAGAGACTCACATCCAGTGGCGGGTTAAGCTTGAAAGGGTTCAGACCCACTTTGCTGCAGTCATCCGGATCTTCATTCAGAAGAGTCTTTGTCATTTCATTGATGGCCTCATCAGCTAAACGCACAGAAATGTGGCATAGTGGGTCCTTTATACCACCCATGTAAGTACACATTAAGCCGGGCCGACGGCTCAAGGGTATGATTCACCAAGAAACCTAGCACCAAACCAAGTCAATGCCAGTTAACCCATTTCCCAGTAGAGCCTTGACCTTTGCAATGGTGGGGGCAATCTTTGCACGTTCAGCAGTGGTATGCTTTTCGGGAAGACGATGCTTTGGGTCAAGACGCTGGACACGATAACCCGGCAATGGATTCTCATTAGCCGGAGAGGTGTATTTGTAGTAAAACCATGTATGGTTCCAATCTTTTGGGTGACATGGCAGGCAAGCATAAGGGAAGATGGCATCTCTTCTTCGTTGAATTGAGATTTCACCAAGTTCCAAGCTGGGTCCGTTCGTGAACTCGTTTTGCCGGTTCAAATAAAAATATTCCCTAAAGAGTTCAACACTGGGTTCCTCTTGAAGGTATACATCGCAGAAAACTTGGAAATTGCAAATGTTTGACACGGAATTGGGTCAGATGTCTTGAGGATGGAGTAGAAAGAAGTGCAGAACGTCTTGGAATTTTTTTTGATCCGGGCGGTGAGAAGCACCGGTTCATGTGATCAGTCAAAACGATGACTTCACCATCCTTTGGGTGAGGTCTTTCTTCACTTGGTTAGGGGGCGTGTCGGCGTTCTGGTAACGGGGGTACCCAGACTTGCCTGCTTGCGGCCTGCGGGTGGCTCAAGGGGAGCCCCAGCATGGCCCATCTTCACCAGCACAAGCTCAAGACCCTCGCGAGGGGCCAAGCCTCGCGGGGCGGACGTCAGGGAGCCTCCTCAGGCACGGCCTCATCAGGCTGGCTCGCGAGGAGGCGGAGAGATCAAGGCAGGGTACCTCAAGAGGTGCCCATGACGTAAGCCATGACGACCAAGGGCGCCAGGCGGGCGCCAGTCCGTGCAGTGTCCTCCTTTCCTCTTTGGTGCAAAGGGAGCAAGCACAGGCGAGAGCATCAAGCAAAGGCATCCGTTTCGGTGCAACAAGACCAAGACCGTCGCAATGGCAGGAAGGAAGTCATCGTGGAGCCCAAGCCGGCGTCACCACCAGAGCCTTTGACAGGCGAGGAACAACTTTAGTCAGGATAAGTGTACTAGATGTTCCCCTTCAAAATGGCCAATTGTTGGCGCCCTTCCCGCTCAATATTTGGGAAGAGGCCCAGGGCCTTTGCCTATAAATAGGACTAGCCACCCACAGGGTAGTCGGATCGGTTCTAGAAATCTTGGAGATCGCATAGAGAAAGAGAGAGAGAGAGAGAGAGCGACTGAACTCCCCTAGCATTTCATCGCACCAGCCAAGAACAGACCCTCGCATGGCTGTTCTTCCTTGTGTTGTTCATCATTAGCCCAAGAGGCAATCCACCACACCACAAACTAGAGTAGGGTATTACACCACAATGGTGGCCCGAACTAGTATAAACCCTGTGTCTCTTGTGTTGTTCTTTTCATAGCTTAGATCCTAGCGAGGCGGCAAGGTGCAGGAAGGTAGAGGGCGAGATCTCTGCGCGCACCCCAGTGTTCGAACCTAGAGGGTCTGCCGGAACCCGAAATCCGACAGGGCGCACCAATGCATGATATCTTTTGCTGGTAAAAAGCCGATTTTGACAAAGTCTTTGAGTGTGTTCTCAATGACAATGGAGGGAAACCAATTACATGAGGTGGTTGTCTTCGTCGGCACTGTGAAGAAAGAAGCCTAAAGGAAAGAAAAATTCAGCCGGTTTAAGTCAATTAAGTAAGCCGGAAGAAAAATGCAACAGTATATATTCAGAGTGGCAGCTTAAATGGGGACTAATGACAAATGGCTAGTAATAACCGGTGATATAAGCCGCCATGACCAGATTGGTATCTATCACGAGTGAAATCTGCTAAGTGTTGAATAAACAGGTTTTACAGACTGGAGCAAGGTGATTTTGATCTAGCACCGTGTGAAAAAAGAAAACAAATTAAAGCCTAAAATAGTGCAGCAATGGAAGAACTAGCGCATTGGCAAGATTTCTGCATCTAAGGGGTATGTTCAGTGATTAAGGCAAAGGATAGAAACAAGATCTACATATTTTAAAGGCCAGTTTTGGATCAAAGTAAGGATTAAACAGAAGCGTGACGAAGAAAGATGATGAACTCATAAGAACTGAAGAAACCCTAATAAAGATCTATGGTGGAGAAGATAAGGTACTTACTAGAACTGCTGAGCAATGGAGAGGCGCCACAATTTTCTCTTGTCCTGCGTGTCGATGCAAAGAAATGAGGTCGAGGATTATTTATAAGCTTCACAAGGGCGGTGACAAAGGTTTCGGACATGTAGATGCGTCGCGGAGAAAGGTGGAAGACGAGAAGGAAAGAGGGGAAAATGGAAAGAGGGCTGCCCGACCCTATTTGTAAGGAGAAGGGTAACATGTGGGCATGAAAAACAAGGAGGCCAAAGAATGATTATCCAAGTAATCGGACGCCTCGATTTTGGGTAGGTTATTAAAAGATAAGGATCTGTTAAGGATATGCTGGGTATTGTGCGAAATTAATTACAGATGACGTCATGGCGGTTTTCCGTAATTCCAGGAGATAACGTCATGGCGGGTTACATTATCTTGTGAAAATAGGTGAAGAAGGATTTTCCTTAAGTGTTGAAGATTGACATGAACAAGTTCAAATCAACCTGGGGCCTAATGTTGGGGATATAACTGTTAGGTATGACCTGCCCAGGAGGGGCCGGGTTATACCAATGGTGGTTCATTGTCACGAAGCCCATGAAGGAATTGAAGATGGCGGTTCATGAGGATGACTTATGAAGAGCCTAAGGCCCAAAGGCGGCTTAAGGCCTGCAGGTGTAAACCGCCATACATGCATGACTTGTATCGTAAGGCAAGTGTAATTAGTCACCAGGCCGGACACGTTTATTAGCCGGCCAGGACTCTGTAAGCCGCAGGGCGTCAACCTATGTATATAAAGGGATGACCCGACGGCGGTTTGGAGGAGAGGAGAACAGATCAAAAGCTAGGTCAAGCGTATCTGTTCCCTGGTAATCGAGGCATAAGCAATACCACCTCAAACTGGATTAGGCCTTTATCTTCACCGCAAGGGGCCGAACCAGTATAAACTCCTGTGTCTTTTGTCTCGTAACCCCTTTAAGCTAACCTAGTGCGATCGCTCCACGACTAAGTCCTTTCCCTAGGACATCTGCCGTGACAATTCTATGATAGTAGCCAAAACGGGAAATCACCTTTTTAAAGAACCGAACCACCGTTGCCGCATCACACTTGCTGAACGGCTCTGCCTCAACCCATTTTGTAAATTTGTCAACCGCCACCAACTTGTGGGTCTTTTTGTCCTTCGATCACTTGAAAGGCCCAACAATATCCAGCCCCAAACCGCAAACAGCCAAGTGATTGGAATCATCCTGAATTCTTGAGCCGGCACATGAGCTCGTCTTGAAAATTTCTGACAACCGTCGCACTTGCTAACCAGATCCTCTGCATCAGTATGAGCCATCAGCCAATAAAACCCATGAAGAAAAGCCTTAGCTACAAGAGACTTAGAGCCGGTATGATGGCCACAATCTCCTTCATGAATCTCTCTTAGAATTTCACGGCCCTCTTCAGAAGAGATACATCGCTGAAACACCCCTGTGACACTGCACGGTGTAACTCGCCATTGACAATGATCATTGACTTAGATCGCCGGGTTATTTGCCTGGACAAAGTTTCATCCTCAGGTAACTCACCTCGGATCATATAAGCCAAATACAAAATTGTCCAATCAGGAATAGCATGAAGAGCCGCCACCAACTATGCCTCCGGGTCAGGGATAGCAAGATCCTCTTCCGTCGGCAACTTAACTTAAGGATTATTCGGAATATCAAGAAAAACATTAGGTGGTACCGGCTTATACTGAGACCCTAGCCGGCTTAAAGCATCATCTGCTTCATTTTTCCTGCAATCAACAGGCTCCACCTAATAGCCTTTGAAATGACCAGCAATAGCATCAACCGCCCGGTGATAAGCCGCCATGAGCGGGTCTTTGGAATCCCAAGTTCCTAAGACTTGCTGAGCCACCAGATCTGAATTGCCAAAGCATCTGACCCGGCTTAAGTTCATCTCTTTATCCATCCGAAGACCATGGAGCAAGGCCACATACTCAGCTGCATTTTTAGTATAATGAAACATCAACCCTAAGACATAACAAAACTTATCACCTCGTGGGGAAGTCAAGATAACTCCAGCCCCCGAGCATTCCAACTGCCTGGATCTATCAAAATGAATAGTCCAGTACATATTATCAGGCTTCTCCTCAGGCATCTGTAACTCTGTCCAGTCATTGATGAAATCCACAAGTGCTTGAGACTTGATAGCTGTCCAAGGCTTATATTTCAAACCATGGGGTCGAAGTTCAATGGCCCAGTTGACCACCCGGCCTGTAGCTTCTCTGTTTTGAATAATATCCCCTAGGGGAGCAAAACTGACCATAGTGACGGGATTGAAGGAAATATGCCCTAGAGGCAATAATAAAGTTATTATTTATTTCCTTATTTCATGATAAATGTTTATTATCCATGCTAGAATTGTATTAATCGGAAACTTAGTACATATGTGAATACATAGACAAACAGAGTGTCACTAGTATGCCTCTACTTGACTAGACCGTTAATCAAAGATGGTTAAGTTTCCTAGCCATAGACATAAGTTGTCATTTGATGAACGGGATCACATCATTAGAGAATGATGTGATTGATAAGATGCGCCGTTAGCTTAGCACTATGATCATTTAGTTTATTTCTATTGCTTTCTTAATAACCTATACATGTTCGATGACTATGAGATTATGCAACTCCTGAATACCGGAGGAACACTTAAAGTGCTATCAAACGTCATAACGTAACTGGGTGATTATAAAGATGCTCTACAGGTGTCTCCGATGGTGTTTGTTGAGTTGGCATAGATCAAGATTATGATTGGTCACTGTGATTGACGAAGAGGTATCTCTGGGCCCTCTCGGTAATTCACATCATTATGAGCCTTGCAAGCAATGTGACTAATGAGTTAGTTACGGGATGATGCATTACGGAACGAGTAAAGAGACTTTCCGGAAACGAGATTGAACTCGGTATGATGATACCGACGATCGAATCTCGGGCAAGTAACATAGCGATGATAAAGGGAACAACATACATCGTTATGCGTTTTGACCGGTAAAGATCTTCATAGAATATGTAGGAACCAATTTGAGCATCCAGGTTCCGCTATTGGTTATTGATCGGAAGTGAGTCTCGGTCATGTCTACATAGTTCTCGAACCCGTAGGGTCCGCACGCTTAACGTTCGATGATGATCGATATTATGAGTGTATGTGTTTTGATGTACCAAAGGTAGTTCAGAGTCCCCGATGTGATAACGGACATGACGAGGAGTCTCGAAATGGTCGAGACATAAAGATTGATATATTGTAAGGCTATGTTCTGACACCGGAAAGGTTGCAGATGAGTTCGGGATTTTCCGGAGTACCGGGGGGTTACCGGAACCCCCCGGGGAGTTAATGGGACTTAATGGGCCATGGTGGAAGAGAGGAGGAGGCGGCCAAGTGGTGGGGCGTGCCCACCATGCCCAATCCGAATTGGGGAGGGGGCCGGCCCCCCTTTCCTTCTCTCCCTCTTCTCCTTCATTCCCCCTCCTAGTTGGACTAGGAAAGGGGGGAAACCTACTCCTAGTAGGAGGAGGAATTCCCCCTTGAGGCGCGCCATAGGACGCCGGCCCTCCCCCTCCTCCACTCCTTTATATACGGGGGAGGGGCACCCCATAGACACACAAGTTGATTGTTTAGCCGTGTGCGGTGGTCCCCTCCACAGAGTTCCACCTCGGCCATATCGTTGTAGTGCTTAGGCAAAGCCCTGCGTCAGTAACTTCATCATCACCGTCATCATGCCGTCGTGCTGATGAAACTCTCCCTCGGCCTTAGCTGGATCCAGAGTACGAGGGACGTCACCGAGCTGAACGTGTGCAAATCGCAGAGGTGGCATGCGTTCGGTACTTGATCGGTTGGATCGCAAAGACATTCGACTACATCAACCGCGCTACTTAACGCTTCCGCTTTCGGTCTACGAGGGTACGTGGACACACTCTCCCGCTTGTTGCAATGCATCACATAGATAGATCTTGCGTGATCGCAGGTAATTTTTTTGAAATACTGCGTTCCCCAAAAGTGGCATCCGAGCCAGGTCTATGCGTAGATGTTATATGCACGAGTAGAACACAAAGAGTTGTGGGCGATAATAGTCATACTGCTTACCAGCATGTCATACTTCAATTCGGCGGTATTGTTGGATGAAGCGGCTCAGACCGACATTACGCATATGCTTACGCGAGACTGGTTCTACCGACGTGCTTCGCACACAGGTGGCTAGTGGGTGTCTGTTCCTCCAACTTCAGTTGAATCGAGTGTGACTACGCCCGGTCCTTGTTGAAGGTTAAAACAACAAACTTGACGAAAAATCATTGTGGTTTCGATGCATAGGTAAGAACGATTCTTGCTAAGCCCTAGCAGCCAAGTAAAACTTGCAACAACAAAGTAGAGGACGTCTAACTTGTTTTTGCAGGGCATGTTGTGATGTGATGTGATATGGTCAAGACGTGATGATATATAAATTGTTGTATGAGATAATCATGTTTTGTAAAAGTTATCGGCAACTGGCAGGAGCCTTATGGTTGTCGCTTTATTGTATGAAATGCAATCGCCATGTAATTGCTTTACTTTATCACTAAGCGGTAGCGATAGTCGTAGTAGCAATAGTTGGTGAGACGACAACGATGCTTCGATGGAGATCAAGGTGTCAAGCCCGTGACGATGGTGATCATGACGGTGCTTTGGAGATGGAGATCAAAGGCACAAGATGATGATGGCCATATCATATCACTTATATTGATTGCATGTGATGTTTATCTTTTATGCATCTTATTTTGCTTAGTACGACGATATCACTATAAGATGATCTCTCACTAAAATTTCAACGTATAAGTGTTCTCCCTGAGTATGCACCGTTGCGACAGTTCTTCATGCTGAGACACCACATGATGATCTTGTGTGATAAGCTCTATGTTCACATACAACGGGTCCTAGCCAGTTTTGCACACGCAGAGTACTTGGGTTAAACTTGACAAGCCTACCATATGTAGATATGGCCTCAAAACACTAAGAGAGAAAGGTCGAGCGTGAATCATATAGTAGATATGATCAACATAGTAATGTTCACCATTGAAAACTTCTCCATCTCACGTGATGATCGGGCATGGTTTAGTTGATATGGATCACGTGATCAGTTAGATGATTAGAGGGATGTCTATCTAAGTGGGAGTTCTTAAGTAATATGATTAATTGAACTTTAATTTATCATGAACTTAGTCCTGATAGTATTTGCATAACTATGTTGTAGATCAATAGCTCATGATGTAGCTCCCGCTTTATTTTGACATGTTCCTAGAGAAAAATATGTTGAAAGATGATAGTAGCAATGATGCGGACTAGGTCCGTGATCTGAGGATTATCCTCATTGCTGCACAGAAGAATTATGTCCTTGATGCACCGCTAGGTGACAGACCTATTGCAGGAGCTGATGCAGACGATATGAACGTTTGGCAAGCTCAGTATGATAACTACTTGATAGTTTAGTGCACCATGCTTTACGTCTTAGAACCGGGACTTCAAAAACATTTTGAATACCACGAAGCACATAGAGCTGAAATTGGTATTTCAGAATCATGCACGAGTCAAGAGGTATGAGACCTCTGACAAGTACTTTGCCTACAAAATGGAGGAGAATAGCTCAACCAGTGAGCATGTGCTCAGAATGTCTGAGTAATACAATCGCTTGAATCAAGTGGGAGTTAATCTTCCAGATAAGATATTGATTGACCGAAGTTCTCTAGTCACTATCACCAAGTTACTAGAACTTCGTGATAAACTATAATATGCAAGGGATGACAAAAACAATTCCCGAGCTCTTCGTGATGCTGAAATCGACGAAGGTAGAAATCAAGAAAGACCATCAATTGTTGATGGTTAACAAGACCACTAGTTTTATGAAAAGGGCAAAGGGAAAGAAAGGGAACTTCAATAATAATGGCAAGCAAGTTGCCACTCCCGTGAAAAAACCCAAAACTAGACCTAACCCTGAAACTGAGTGCTTCTACTACAAAGGGATTGGTCACCGAAGTTTAAACTGCCCCAAGTATTTGGCGGATAAGAAGGATGGCAAAGTGAAAGTTATATTTGATATACATGTTATTGATGTGTACTTTACTAGTGTTTATAGCAACCCCTCAGTATTTGATACTAGTTAAGTTGCTAAGAGTAGTAACTCGAAACGGGAGTTGCAAAATAAACAGAGACTAGTTAAGGGGGAGGTGATGATGTGAGTTGGAAGTGATTCCATGGTTGATAAGATCATCATCGCACACTCCCTTTACCTTCGGGATTAGTGTCGAACCTAAAATAAATGTTATTTGGTGTTTGCGTTGAGCATGAATATGATTGGATCCTGTTTATTGCAATACAATTATTCATTTAAGTCAAAGAATAATTGTTGTTCTATTTACATGAATAAAACCTTCTATGGTCATACACTCAATATAAATGGTTCATTGAATCTCGATCGTAGTAATACACATATTCATAATATTGAAGCCAAAAGATGCAAAGTTAATAATAATAGTGCAACTTATATGTGGCACTGCCGTTTAGGTCATATTGGTGTAAAGCGTATGAAGAAACTCCATGCTGATGGACTTTTTGAATCACTTGATACTTGCGAACCATGCCTCATGGGCAAGACAACTAAGACTCCGTTCTCCGGAATAATGGAGCGAGCAACTGACTTATTGGAAATAATACATACTGATGTATGCGGTCCGATGAGTGTTGATGCTCGCGGCAGGTATCGTTATTTTCTGACCTTCACAGATGATTTGAGCAGATATGGGTATATCTACTTGATTAAACATTTGAAAAGTTCAAAGAATTTCAGAGTGAAGTGGAAATCATCGCAACAAGAAAATAAAGTTTCTACGATCTGATCGTGGAGGTGAATATTTGAGTTACGAGTTTGGTCTTCATTTGAAACAATGCGGAATAGTTTCGCAACTCACGCCACCTAGAACACCATAGCGCAATGGTGTGTCCAAACGTCATAACCATACTTTATTAGATATGGTGCGATCTATGATGTCTCTTACCGATTTATCACTATCGTTTTGGGGTTATGCATTAGAGACAGCTGCATTCACGTTAAATTGGACACCATTTAAAATCCGTTGAGACGCACGATATGAACTGTGGTTTAGCAAGAAACCTAAGCTGTCGTTTCTTAAAGTTTGGGGTTGCAATGCTTATGTGAAAAAGTTTCAAACTGATAAACTCAAACCCAAATCAGAGAAGTGTGTCTTCATAGGATACCCAAAAGAAACTGTTGGGTACACCTTCTATCAAAAATCCGAAGGCAAGATATTCGTTGTAAGAATGGAACCTTTCTAGAGAAGGAGTTTCTTAGAAAGAAGTGAGTGGGAGGAAAGTAGAACTTGATGAGGCAATTCTACCTTCTCTCGAATTGGAAAGGAGTTCATCACAGAAATCAGTTCCAGTGATGCCTACACAAATTAGTGAGGAACTCAATGATGATGATCATGAAACTTCAGATCAAGTTACTGCCGAACCTCGTAGCTCAACCAGAGTACATTCCGCACCAGAGTGGTACGGAAATCCTGTTCTGGAAGACATGTTACTAGACCATGACGAACCTGCGAACTATGAGGAAGCGATGATGAGCCCAGATTCCGCAAAATGGCTTGAGGCCATGAAATCTGAGAAGGGATCCATGTATGAAGAACAAAGTGTGGACTTTGGTTGACTTGCACGATGATCGGCAAGCCATTAAGAATAAATGGATCTTCAAGGTACTCATGGATGGTGGCAGCGGATTGAACCTCATTTACGAGGAAACCCTTCGAAAAATGGAAATAGACTGGAGCCGCATTGAGTGAAGCAGCACAACCTTTAGAGGAATAATCCACAGTCGGGAAGCGTCTTTGTCTGAGGAAAAATCACACCGATGTGGTGTTAATCGCACGCCGGATAATTACAGGTCCGAGGAGGTCACGCGTTCCAAGTGGCCCTGCTCAAAGACGGATACCACGCTCTATTAGGGAGAGAGGCATTCACAATATTTCAAGCTATACCCCATTACGGGTACATGAAGATCAAAATGCCCGGGCCCAACGGAATCATCACTCTTGCTAGTGACCCGGAACTCCACGCCAAAAATAAGACAGCCTCACTGCCCTTGAGGAACTATCCGAAGCCCTAGCGACCGAGGAACTGACTGCGCTGCGCTCCATGATGAATAGGGACGACGTGATACTCGATAAAAGATCCAAGTCCACCTCCTTTAAACCGGCGGACAAAATAGTCAAATTCCAAGTCCATCCAACCGACCCTAAAAAACGGCCGCCATCAAGGCACAATTAAACCCTGATGTAGACGTCGCACTACGAGAATTCCTACCCGAAAATTGGGACATTTTTGCTTGGGACCCTTCAGACATGCTAGGAATCCCACGCCGGCTGGCCGAGCACAGCCTAAACATCCTAAAAGGATTCAAGCCAGTAAAACAGGCTCTTTGGCGTTTCTCCGAACCTAAGAGACAAGCCATGGGAGAGGAGCTAGCCAAACTATTGGAGGCCGGATTCATCAGAAATATAAAACATCCAGACTGGCTAGCAAACCTGGTGATGGTACCAAAGAAGGACAAATCCTGGCGCCTATGCGTCGATTTCAAGGACCTCAACAAGGCTTGCCCAAAGGACCCCTTCTCCCTCCCCCGCATCGATCAAATTATCGACGCTACCGCAGGACACGATTCATTGTGTTTCCTCGACGCATACTCCGGCTACCATCAAATTAAGATGGCAGAGCCTGACCAAGCCGGAACGTCATTCATCACCCCATACGGCCCATTCTGCTTCAACACAATGCCCTTCGGGCTCAAAAATGCCGGCGCAACATATCAGCGCATAATTCAGACATGTATGGCAAACCAGATCAGCAAAACAGTGGAGGCATACGTAGATGATGTGGTCGTCAAAACCAAGCATGTCGAAACTCTAGTAGACGACTTGAGGCTCACATTCGATAACCTCCGAACATATGACATCAAGCTTAACCCGGAAAAATGCGTTTTCGGCGTACCAGCCGGAAAGCTCTTAGGCTTCATTGTATCCGGTAGAGGAATTGAAGCAAACCCAGCCAAGATCCGAGCTCTGTCACAATTGGATATCCCAAAGGACCTCAAACAAATAAAAAATTGATCGATCCGTGGCGGTACAAGCCGCTTTATCTCCCGCTTGGGAGAAAAGGCATTACCCCTTTATCGCCTCCTCCGGCGCACCGAACACTTCGAGTGGACGGATGCTACCACGGCCGGACTCGAAGAAATAAAAGCCATATTGGCAACAAACCCGGTCCTGGCCGCGCCTATCATGGGCGAACCAATGCTATTATACATCACGGCAACTCATCAAGTTGTAAGCGCGATGCTCATTGTCGAACGAGAAACGGACGGACACAAGTTCCCCCTTCAAAAACCAGTTTACTACGTGTCCACTGTCCTCACTCCATGCAAGTCACGGTATCCACATTATCAAAAGATAGCGTACGCGGTGTTTATGGCATCCCGGAAGCTGCGACACTACTTTCAAGAGTGTTCGATAACAAGAGCCTCAAGTACCTCTTAACGACATTATAAACAACCGCGACGCGACAGGCCGGATTGCCAAATGGGCCATTGAGCTCCTCCCGTTCGACATAACCTATAAGCCACGACGAGCTATTAAGTCGCAAGTTTTGGCCGACTTCGTCGCTGAATGGACTGAAGCCATACCCTCTAAAGAGTACGGCACATATTCCAACTGGATCATGCACTTCGACGGCTCCAAAATGTTGGCTGGTCTGGGGGCTGGCATCGTTCTGACGTCCCCAACAGGAGATACAGTTCAATACATACTCCAGATAATGTATACGGACTCCAACAACGCAGCCGAATACGAGGCCCTTCTACATGGTCTCCGGATGGCAGTCTCCATGGGCATTCAACGCCTAGAGGTGCGCGATTCAACCTCGTGATATCCCAAATAAATGGAGACTTTGATGCCAAGGATCCGAAAATGGAAGCTTATCGCAACGCCGTCCTGAAAATGTCAGCTCGGTTCGAAGGGCTCGAATTTCACCATATAGCTCGGGAAAACAATCAGGCAGCAGACGTCTTGGCACGCATTGGCGCAAAGCGCGATGCCGTCCCCCCAATATCTTCTTAGAGAGGTTGTTCTAGCCATCCGCATTATGGGAAGGGGAGTCCAGAAATAACAGCCCGGACCCAGCCGCACTGCCCGACACCAAACATTCTGACACAACTGGAGGCTCTGCCAACGAAGTAACATCTTCAGCCCACGTAATAATGGCAGTCATTGCCCCGTGGACGGAACCATTCCTATCCTACCTAACCAGGTAGGAACTTCCCGAGGACCAAAACGAGGCACGCTGCATAGTGCGGCGATCTAAAGCCTATAAAGTCCATGAGGGAGAGCTTTATAAGAAAAGCACCACCGGAGTCCTTCAAAGGTGTATCTCCGAAGAGGAAGGGCAGAATCTTCTGGCTGAAATTCATGACGGACTCGACGGGCACCATGTCGCAGTCCAGGCCCTTGTAAGCAAGGCCTTCCATACTGGATTTTACTGGCCGACGGCCGGGTAGATGCTCAGGACTTAGTCCAACGATGCGTCGGTTGCCAGCTCTTTGCTAACCAAAGCCATATGCCACCCACCGCCCTCCAAACTATACCCATCACCTGGCCCTTTGCGGTCTGGGGGCTTGACATGGTAGGACCCCTTAAAGGGGGAACCCACAAGCAAAAATACCTACTGGTCATGGTGGATAAATTCACCAAATGGATAGAGGCCAAGCCTATTAACACGGCCGAATCTGGACCGGTGATAGATTTCATATCAGGGGTCATACACCGTTACGACGTCCCCCACAGCATCATCACTGATAACGGCATGAACTTTACGGCCGATGAGGTCAAACTCTGGTGCAAAAACATGGGCATCAAGCTCGACTATGCTTCAGTCTATCACCCACAAACTAACGGTCAAGTCAAACGAGCAAATGGTCTAATCATGAGCGGGATCAAACCCAGATTAGTGCGGTCCCTCAAGGATTCTAACACGCACTGGGTAGAGGAGCTCGACTCCGTACTCTGGGGGCTGCGGACCACGCCGAATCGCACCACCGGATTCACACCATTCTTTATGGTATACGGCGCAGAGGCGGTTCTGCCCTGCGACATAATTCTTGACTCACCTCGCGTGCGCATGTACGAAGAAAGAGAAGCCGAACTTGATCGGCAGGACAGTTTGGACGCTTTGGAGGAGGAGCGTGACGTGGCAAAAGCCCGTTCCGCATTCTATCAACAGTAGGCTCGAAGATATCAAAGCAGAGAAGTACGGGCCAAAACTTACAACGTTGACGAGTTAGTTCTACGCCTGCCGGACAAGAAAAAGGACAAACTCAAGCCCAAATGGGAAGGTCCCTTTATTATTGACCAAGTCCCGTTGGTGGAGCATACCGTCTGCGAGATGCATCGGATAACCGACTCGAGCCGAACCCATGGAACGCAGCCCGTCTCCGAAGATTCTACGCCTAGCACCGGACTGTGTGTTCATCTCCTTCCTCTGTCTATTTTTTACACATTACCTGTCTTTTATTTCTCTCCTTCTCCCTGCCTTTCCCTCACAGCCTTAAGGGCCTGTTCGCGCCTTGTTCGCACACAACTGACGCGCTATCCGCGCTCATTACACCTGGGGGCTCCTTTAACAGAAGCTTATTTATACAGGCTTCATGCCCAACACATGTGTCACACTTCCGCATGTACCTTTTATTCACCATTATATGCATCGATATGACTTAAGTTTGGCCAAGCTGGGTTGCCTGGCTCCTGTGCTTCCCCCTACGTTCCCGATTGTTCGGCTAGGTGGTAAAGGGAGCACCTCTGTGATTATTCTTGCCGGGTCAGCCGGATGTGTACCTCGATCGGGTGAAGCCGAAAGTTAAGCGTTCTTAAGGGAATATTTGGTCGGTGAACTAAAGATGATTTCTCACTTGTTTATTTATCTGCCCCGGATGCTTTTACGCTTTTTCGCAGTCTAGACATGCACTTTAGGGCATGCCTCCCGAGAAAGGAACCCCTAACGGAACTATTCTCCCGGAAGATGTTTCTTACTAACCATGTAATATAACATAACTAGTTGGGCACTTGTCTGTTCAAGCACTAATGACCCCTACGCCTGGTCTCCATGCATGTCCCGGTTCCTACATAACCGAGAGGGTATTCGGACACACTCCGGACTATCGGGCCCCAAGGTTGAAGCGAAAAGGTCCGCCATGACAAACGATCTACAATCAGGCTAGAAGGCATTTTACATGTCATCTTAAAATACATAGTCAATTTGACTGAGCATATTCCTCTTCAATACCATCCAACAGGCTGTCTAGTTTACAGTCCTCTTGGGAATATTTGGCGGCCAACTCTACTTGGTCGTACACTAAGCTCATAGGGACCTCCTTCCCATCAGCCCCCACAGGTCCGACCTCGGCCATGTGATTTGGGTCAGCCTTCGTGTACCGCGTCTTCACCATGGCCCAGGCCTCCCTGGCACCTTGACGGCAGGCCGATATCTTCCATAATCGGAAGCGCCGCCGTGCTCCCTTAAGCATCTCTGCAAGCTCTCCAAGACCTTCGGGCATGGAGACAGATGGCACAAGGACTGGGCGACGCCTTTCATCACCTGCCGAACTCGTTAAATGCAGTTATAAACTTCGGGAAGAAGGTCACCCGTAGAACGGGCATTTCCCTGAGGATGACCTGTCGACATACCTACGAGACATAACTCTGTTAGTCGACTTCCTCGCCGAACTCTTTTTCAAAGTTCGTTCAAGCACTTACTAAAAATGCCGCGTCGAAGCCGTCGATTCTCCTTCACGGAGTCCGGCTACCGGGCACGAGCATCCTTCGATTCCTCGCCCAGCTGGGTGTTGGCATCTTGAGATTATTCTTCTCCGCCTCACCCTCGTAAGCATGCTCTATCCGCCTTTAACGGTGCAAGAGTTGTTGCTTGTCCGGATCTACTCGGCGCCATCTGCAATGATATTGTCGATTTGCACACGCCGCACTTCACAACAAACTTATCTTTCGGCGTATATTACCGTGAGGGGTCTCCTTGGTCTCCCTGCATGGCTAGTGCGGCCTCAAGTTGGGCTTTGCACTCTTCCAGCTCCTGGGACAGTTGGGTATTCTTTTTTTGTAAGATCCTGCATAACAAATGATCCTTAAATCAGTTATTCTAACTGTTTTAAGTCTCGGGGGCTACATATATAACCATCAAATTTTCTCACCTGTATGTCTTTCACATATTGCTCTGTGGCTCTGGCTAGACCATTTTGAGCGGCACGGAGGTACACATCTCCCGAATTGAAGGCATCCAATGCCTCTTGGGAGAAACAAGCGTCACGAAGAACTGTCCGGCAACGACTGTGATTCATGGCACTCTCCACCTCGGAATTGGTGGCGGACAGTCCGTCCGCATCCTCTGTCGGAGGAGCGTCCGGCGCACGCCTCGTGTTTGCCTCTGCTTCTGGACCTGGCTTTGGAGCCTGGCTGGTGGAGGCTCGATTGGCAATTTCTCCGGATATAGTACGGCGAGCCCTCTTTTTCCTACAAAGAAGAGAGCACGGGCGTTAGTATGCATCATAAGAATAATATCTTGGAATAAGGTAGCACGCCTTACTGCTGCGCCGGTGCCTCGACCCGGACTGTGTGTCTCTTTAGCCTACCCGCCATCGCGGTCCCTTGTTGGCTAGTCGCCGCAGGCTCGGCATTCCGCCTCGAGATCCTCCCCTGCGAAACACCATTGGTATACGGTGATAAAAAATAAGCATGGATGGATAATCTTCGAAGTATTAGGACTTCGGTCTCGATTACTTGTGAGGCGGGGAGCAGTCCAGGATAATCGGCTGTAATAGCCACCAAGCCATTGTCGATGCTCAATTGGTGAAATACCCCATCGATCAGCTCCACGGATATGTCCGGATCCTCTTGGGAGGCCGGATCGAGGGACCGTTCCAGATCCTCGGGTTGTGGAGGAGGGCTGTTTATATCCTTTACGGCCCGGCGCAATTCCTGCCCTGTGCAAAAAGAAGTGTCCGCTTACCCAGCTTGGAGGATTTTTCATCCGCCCTGTGGATTGACGCGGAGGAACTCCTCCTCTTCTCCCTGGTACAATGCGGACAAGATCTTCGTCAGAGCGGCAACCGATCCCGGCCCCTTACGGCCGCAGCGGGTGGCATCATCCACCCCGTTGAAATCCCACATGCGGTGGCCTCTATACTGAAGCGGCTGCACCCCCGCATAATGCATGTGACCATGACCCCGATCATGGTCAGTCCGGAATGAGCTAACAACCTTATCCGGCTCATCAGGTAAAGGACGTCCTTGTCATTTCCCCTCTGAGGGCTCTGTGGACGCCAGCTTAGGCGCTTCTTCAAAGGAGCATTATTGAACTTGGGGAGGCCAATCCGAACAGGGTCCGGCAGGGGGACATCTTCTATATAAAACCATTCTGAAGGCCAGTCTTCGGACGCCTTCCTTGGGGTTCCGGATAGATATCTGGTCCCGGCGATGCACCATAGTTCGGCTCCGCCCACTTGATATATCGACCCCTCCTGATAACGGGGCACAAGGCAGAACAACTTCTTCCACAGCGCGAAATGAGCTTCGATGCCAAAAAACAGCTCGCAAAGGGCTACGAAGCCCGCAATATGCAATATGGAGGCAGGCGTAAGGTTGTGCAACTGGAGGCCGTAGAACTCCAGGAGCCCCCAGAGAAACGGATGAATTGGAAATCCGAGCCCTCTTATCGAGATAAGGGACAAGGCATACCCGCTCTCCTTTGGAGGGATCGGGACGCTCTCCGCTTGCTCTCCGCCATTATAGGTGGCAAGTCCGGCTCGAACCGGGACCATGAAGGTTGGGGAAGGAATCCCTTGGTTTGGAGCGTCACTAGCTCATTTGTCGGGACGGAACATCTCTCCCAACCTCCAGCCGAGGGCCGGGAGGGCGGAAGGAGGAGCTGCGTCGACTGGCCATGATGGAATGGATCTCTGTCGGATGCGCTCCGATGAATGCTCGCGAAGGGAAGATGGTGTGATTCGGATCTAAATCCTCGTCTCTTTTATAGGCACTCATTTGCGCAGCTAGGGGGGTAAATGTAAAAACACCCTGGCTTTTCGCATTAGTTTGACACGTGGAAGACGGCCATTATTGGGCGTGGAAGCCAAGGAGTGCAATATTCACGAGAAGCCGGACACTATTCAACAGGTACACAGAATTTGGAGAAGAACCCGCCTTGCAATGCCGAAGACAATCTGCACGCCGGACTCATCGTCATTGAAGCCTGGTTCGGGGGCTACTGAGGGAGTCCTGGATTAGGGGGTGTCCGGATGGCCGGACTATAACCTTTGGCCGGACTCCTGGACTATGAAGATACAAGATTGAAGACTTCGTCCCGTGTCCGGATGGGACTTTCCTTGGCGTGGAAGGCAAGCTTGGTGATACGGATATGTAGATCTCCTCCCATTGTAACCGACTCTGTGTAACCCTAGCCCTCTCCTGTGTCTATATAAACCAGAGGGTTTTAGTCCGTATGACGAACAACAATCATACCATAGGCTAGCTTCTAGGGTTTAGCCTCTCTGATCTCGTGGTAGATCTACTCTTGTACTACCCATATCATCAATATTAATCAAGCAGGAGGAGGGTTTTACCTCCATCGAGAGGGCCCGAACCTGGGTAAAAACAACGTGTCCCTTGTCTCCTGTTACCATCCGCATAGACGCACAGTTCGGGACCCCCTACCCGAGATCCGCCGATTTTGACACGGACACCAACCTTCTTCTATTCAGACTCAGGGTCCTTAGTGCTATCAGAGTCGGAGTATTTGACGAGAGCTGCCATGAGATCTCCCATATCATTGCAGTGGCGCTTAAGCGGCCCTAGATTCTGCTTGAGGGGAAGGAACCAACAGTTCTTCTCCAAAATCAGGACAGTTGAGTCGGCGTTGATACTGTCTGACGAGTGGATAATGGCCGAGATCCGGCGTACCCAACGGGCGGTTTACTCACCCTCACTCTGGATACAAGTGTTTAAATCAGGGATCGACCGAGGTTGCTTGCATGTGTCCTTGAAATTCTGAATAAATCGTATTTTCAATTCGGCCCATGATCTGATGGAGTTAAGGGGCATCCCTTTCAGCCAGGTGCGATCCGGCCCATCCAACATCATGGTGAAATACTTAGCACACACCGCGTCATTGACGTCCAACATCTCCATGGCCATCTCATAGCTCTCAATACAAGTTGTCGGGGGTTGATCTGCTGTTTAATTGGGCACCTTGCGGGGCCCCTTAAAATCCTTGGGCAGGCGCTCATTATGCAAGGCCGGCACTAGACACGGCACACCCACGGTCCTAGAAGTCATCCCAGCTTCCACAGACACCTATGGGTTATGCTGAGGCTGTTGATGAGCCGCTAGCGGAGCCGCCAACTCAGCTTCCTGACGTGCCCTAGCCTGGTCCACCAAAGCCTGAGCCTCATTATCAGCACGTGGTGGGTCGTGCCCATGGGGCTGGTTACGGCGCCGTTCACTGCTCGAGACCGCCGGCGACTCAATACGCAGGCTATAACTTCGGCTATGGCATGGGGTTGAATGAATCCGCTCAGGACTGTACGAATAATCCGCCTACTGTGCTACCGCTGTTTGAAGAAGCTCCACAGCCTTCCAGGCTTCAACTGCTGCGGGAGACTCACCTTGCACTGGAAGAGCCGCCAGCCGTGACGCCACATCAATCATGCTATCCAAAGGATTAAAAAAATGACCCGGTGGTGTTGGCACTCGCTGATGCGGAGTTAGATTCAAACGAGGCAGATCTGCAATATGGGGTTGAGTCGTCGCTCCTGCCATAGGTGCCTCAACAGCCCGGGTTACCTCGGGCGGGTTACTTGGTCCTGCCCCAGGGGTGTTGAAAAGATTCCTTGCATCGTAATTCGGAGGTAAATGACTCTGATGCCTTCTTCGCAGGACAGCTTTGGATGTAGTCTAATGCAAACTTAACCGAAAAGCCTCAGCTTGAATCTATTGTGATTGCGCGTCCAAGGCGGCTCGCTCTGTGGCCATCCTAGCATTCTCAGTGTTAAGATCTACCTTGAGCTATCTCATCTCGCAGCTTCGCGATGTCCACCTTATGCTCTACTTGAGTCTCTAGGGTCACCTTTGCCCCCCATTAAAGTTGCGAGGGCGTCCAAGAGCTTGGACAGAACCTGAGCCGGCGGCCGCGTAGAGCTTCTCGCTCCGGCCGTCGCCTCGGCCGCTGAACCGGACGTCATAGCCGCAACAGTTGATGAACTGAGCACCGACTGTGTGCCGGCCATGAAGATCGCAACCCTGTTCGGCGGCTCATAGGGGTCCAGAATACTGTCGCCATCAGAACAGCCCCCAAGCCCATCGTCTTGCAGTTGATACATCGAATTGGTCTCGCCGGTTGAGGACTCATCGTCAGAGTAGATGGCCGACTCCCCACCGGACACCGATCCTTCCTCAAGGTCTGCTCCATGAGTAAAACCCACGAAATCATGTTTCACGGCAGTTTGAACCTTGGGGATCGCGCGCGCCGAGCCGTCTCAACGATGTTGGTGCAGGTGTCCGGCTCAGACTTCGACTCGCCGATCTTGCCGATGAAGACATGTATTCCGCCGAAGGGGACCCAGTACCCGTATTCGATTAAATCGGACTTGGGGCCCCAGCCTGCATCATCGATGTAGATTTTGCCGCGGCGACTCTTGGTCATCCGGCCCATGTCATATCCCTTGATCCCTAAGAAGCTGCCCTTCAAGATCTCGAAACCACCGTCTTCTAGCCCCATGGTGGGCGCCTACTGTCGTGGACTTAATACGGCAGATGCCCTTGCAAAAGGACTTAGATGTGGAGCCATCACAACTAGGTTAGCTTGAAGGGGTTAAACGGGACAAAGGACATAGAGAGTATACCCAGGTTCGGCCCCTCTCAGCGAGGTAAAAGCCTACTCCTGCTTGAAGTTGTATTGCTTGGGTTTCGGTTACGAGGGAGCGAATACGCTTGACATAGTCCTCGATGAGTTGTTTCTTGAGTTAACCCGCCGCTGGATCACCGCTTTATATACAGGTTGATGCCCGGCGGCTTATAGAGTCCTGGCCGGCTCACACAAACGTGACTGGATCGGTCCTAACTAAGCTTGTCTTACAGTAAAAGTTAAACATATAGCGGCTCATCCCTTTGGGCGTCAAGTCGCCTGTGGGTCTTGGGCCTTCAATAAGCTTGCCTCTTGAACCGCCATCTTCATATCCTCTTGGACCTCAAGGGGCCTCTTCATCTTTAAGTCACCAATGGCATGACCCGGCCCCTCCCAGACCGGTCATATCTAGTAGTCATATCCCCAACAAGTAGGATAGGATATGAACACCATGAACATAAATATCATAGAGGCTAGGTTGGTTTTGGTTCAACTACATGCATGAACATATGCCAAGTCAAGCCACTCAAATATTCAGACGAGGATACCATATCATCATACTACATCATAATCATTTTAACGCAATGTTGACCTCCAAGATAAATCATTATCCACTCCTAGCTACTTAATCATGTCATGAGAAACTATAATCTCTAATTGTCGTTGCAAACATGTTTGATCATAATAGGCTGAATCATGGATACTAGGTTAAACATATTTACAAAAACAGAAAAAGTTGAGTTCATACCCGTTCCTCTGTGCCATAGCTAGTTCTTGAAATATCGTCATTATTACCTTTCACTTGCACGACCGAATGATATGAAAATAATAAAAGTGCAAGAGTGTCATGGACTAAGCTAGAATCTACAAACATTTTATTTAGATGGAGAAGACAAGGTAATATGGGCTCTCTGTTAGATCAACAATAATGCATATGAGAGCCACTCAACATTTTCGTCGTGGTCTTCTCCTCGGTACGACCCAATAAAAAAGAATTCAGAGAAACACACTGGAATATTTTTGGGGTTTTTGGTTTTCTGGAAGAAAGAAAATTAAAGAGAGAAAAACAAAAATGAGAAATACTATTTACACGGGAGGGCTCCCAACAAGCAAAAGAAGAACAAGGAAATCTTTTTGGGTTTTCTTTTTAGATACTACAGCTAGCTACAGTAGAAAGAAAAATCAAAAAAGAAGCAGGAAATATTTTTGTATTTTCTCAAAGTTTTTCAAATACACAAGAACAAGGCGAGAAAATAAATCTAGCATGGATAATACAATGAAAAAGTGTACACACCAACAACTGGAATGAAATGTAGGAACATGAATGTAATGTAGGTGGAAATGCGTACTCCCCCAAGCTTAGGCTTTTGGCCTAACTTGGTAATCACCAGTGGAAGAAGCCATGGGGTCCTATGTTGAAGTGCTGGGGAGCAGGCACCTTAGGGTCCCACTCCTGAGGCTCCTCCTCTACCGCAGCTAGATTGTTCCAGTAAACGACAATGTCCTCAAGCATAATCCTGTATCTGCCCATGGCAATAGGATCAAACAAAGCAGTTGCAGGCAATGGAATAATATCACGAGTGTCCATACCGAAAACCAGGTTATATGGAACATCCACAGTGGCGGTCTCGCTGTCAATAAACTGGTGGTGTGCCATAGCCTGACGATCTAAGTAAACCTTGGGTAAGGGATAATCATGCCGGCATATCTGAATGTTAAAACGACTCGCTAAACAAGTAGCATAAATACCACCATGTACTTTACCCTTGGATCTGTTGATGTGGAGGCGGCGTGCCACAATAGCCCTCAAGTTATAAGTGTTGTCGCCGTAAAGTGCACGGCGTAAAACAGCAAGTGCACGGTGCAAAATAGCGAAGTCTGGGGCACCGAGTGCACCTATCTTCTCTCTAGCAAGTAAACACTTCGCAATGAATAAAGAAAAATAATGCACGACAGGAAAATGTAAGCTAGTGGCGGTGACACCCTACACCTGCCTCTCATCCCCCACTGGCATAGTACGGTAAAAACCATCAAACTCCACGAGCCTAGGCTCTACTAAACCACCATCAGCAGGGAGCAAGCATATGTCACAAAATTCAGTAAGTGGTATCTGATGTGGTTCAGCATACAAGTTAAACTACACCTCAGGGGGATCATTCCTAGGCAAGAAATGAAAACTTTGCACAAAGGAATTTGTGAGGAGATGATACTGTTCACATTCTTCTGCAATGAAGTTGGAGAGGCCGACATTGGCAGCATATTGTGCAAACTCTTGAATGATTCCAGCCCCTTCCATGAATGGGTTGTGCGGCCGTTCGCATGGCCATACCTCCGCCATCTCCGTGTGCGGAGATCACTGTTAGATGACTCCCCAATAACTCCCTTGGAGTTCTTCTTGGAAGCAAACTTCCTAAAGATACTCATCTTTTTCGTATGAACAAAATTCTGAAATTTTTAGTCCAAATTTTTTTTCTCAACAAAACTTCACAAGATTGATAGCAACTACTCATAGGGGTGCATAGAGGCTATATCAAGCATTCAAACTACTTAGAACTCTAAGAATTCGACACACAAGCTCATCTACAGCAGCACCAAGAGTAACTAATTATTCTAGATATAAACCACTAAAGCAAAAAACTAATTGGACCAATGGAGGAGTCACATACCAAGCAACAATCCCCCAAAACAGTTTCGGAAACGGAGCTTTGAGAAAAGAGATCGAAATCTGCGGTTTGAGCGCAAGAACACGAGAGAGAGAGAGAGAGAGAGAAATGTTGTTTTTTTCTGGAGGTAGGTGATGATATGGGATGAAGGGATAAGTGAGGGGGCCCACGTGGGCACCACAACCCACCAGGGCACGCCTGGGGGTCCTGGCATGCCCAAATGGGTTGTGCCCACCTGGTGCACATCCCTCTGATGTTATTTGCACCAACAATTCTTAAATATTCGGAAAAAATGATATTAAATATTCAGAGCATTCTGAGAACCTTTATTTTTGGGTCATTTTTTTGTTGCGCGGGGAAATCAGAAAACAGAGAAAACATGGCATTTTATTATATTTAACTAATGAAAACAGAAAACAAAATGTTTGAATCTAAATTCATCAACTTCATACCTCCCAAAATGATTCATTAATAAAGTTTATCAAGTCTTATTAACAACCACTTCCGATTAGCATGAAACCAAAGAACTTTCGTAAAACTCAACGGGGATACGAATGTCCCCAATGATAAGCATTTAAAATTTCTTTTTAACAGTAGGTAGAGGTAGTTGAAAACTTCCAATGTTGATTGTCGGAGATTTTCAATAACATTAATGCCATTCACTTGGAATTGTTTCTCCGGAAAGTGCACCGTATGCTCATTACCATTGATATGAAAAGTGACCTTGCTTTTATTGCAATCAATAACAGCCCCTGTAGTATTAAAAAAATGGTCTACCAAGATTACTCGACATGTTGTCGTCCTCGGGCATCTCAACTATAACAAAGTCAGTCAAGATAGTAACATTAGCAACAACAACGGGCACATCCTCACAAATACTGATAGGTATGACAGTTGATTTATCAGCCATTTGCAAAGATAGCCAGTATGTGTGAGTTTATTCAAATCAAGTCTTTTATATAAGGAGAAAGGCATAACACTAACACCAGCTCCTAAATCACATAAAGCAGTTTTCACATAATTTCTTTTGATGGAGCAAGGTATAGTTGGGATTCCCAGATCTCCAAGTTTTTTAGGTACTCCATCTTTAAAAGTATAATCAGCAAGCATAGTGGAGATTTCATCTTCCCGTATTTTTTCTTCTTGGTGATTATGTCTTTAATGTACTTTTCATAAGGAGGCATTGTCGGTGTACTAGAGTAGGGGTACCCTAGTATCCCGTGCTAGTGCACTGCAGACGATTCTGACACCAGCAGCAAGGTTTGCCTCATCACCGCCAATATCCTCCGTGGCTCCTTTGGAGCCATTCAAGAACAAAGTATTTGATTGAGAAGACAAGGCCCCGACAAGAGGAGCTTGTCGGGAAGGCCACTCCAGGCATACGGAAGACAAGGCCCCGGCAAGAGAAGCTTGTCGGGAAGACTCGGAGCGCGACAAGTCTCCGGGCGCAACAAGGATTCGGCCGCGGCAAGGCGCTTGCCGCGACATGCAACTTCTCTCCGTCTCCGCTCCAGCTCACCCAGCGACGTGTCGCCATGGGACCGTTCCATGCGCGCGTGTCGAGCGGCTGTGCAGCCAGCGGAGAGCAGCGATAAGCGGCGCTGACAGGCTCGCCATCGTGGCGAGCGGAGGCGCACTGACGCCTCTGTTACCTTTGTTTGGGCGACAACGACGGGCATTTATTGCTTTTGTCCCTTGCCGCCAGAGTTAGGTATTTTGCACTGTATACTTTGTTCAAGTAGGTGTACCAACTCCTGTTTTACATTTGTACCCCGCCTATGTTGCCACAGCCGGAGACCCTTGAGCGTATAAAAGGAGGCCCATGCGCAACGTGGGGAGGTTGGGCAGGTTCGGCTGGTTCGGTTCATTCGACCGACCAGAGACTAGATACACTCACGTTAGGTTTTGTAGCCCTCATTGCTCCTAGCAAGAACACAATAGATCAAGCAAGCATCGGTAGGAGTTTTATCTCTAGGAGAGCTCCGAAGCTGGGTAAACTGCTCGTGTGCCTCGCCTCGATCCGCTCTTCGTGCGATCTCCGCCCCCCTCCGAACCACAAGGGGCCTGGTCCGCCGGGCCCATAGGTGTCCGTGGGTACGATCAGCCTCCCCGACATCTTTGGCGCGCCAGGTAGGGGGCGTCGAGGCCGTGTGAATCTGATCCGGCGTTCACACGAGCAGTGTTATCGACATCTTCCCCAACATGCCACCGAAGAAGAAAGCTTCGGCGGCAGCAGAGCCGTCCACGTAGTACCCACCCTCACCGCAGCAAACGGGTGGTGGGGCAGACGCTGGCGGAGGAACAGGCGCTGACGAAGGTGCTCGCGACGTTGCCAAGTCCAAGGACAAGGCACCGCAAACCTCGGCGTCCGCACATCCCCCGCGCCCATCTCAGGAGACGCGGGACCAACAACGTCATGGCGTTCACAACGCCATACGTTCGTTGGATCGAGACCCTCAACACCAGCATGCGCGCCAACATGCTGGAACGAGTGAGATACGGTCGCCGGACGGGTGCTGCTCCTTCTAACGTAGTTAGAAGTCCGGCGTGTCCCGCCTCGCACCGTTCTCCAATGCCGCCCACTACTCCAGCGAAGCTCTGGCGAGAGCTTCACCTGCTCCTCGACTACCCTCCAACGGGCCGACAAGGTCGGCGGTGGAGGGCCACTATCGAGCCTCATCGGCTTTGCCACGGCGACGCCCGCGGCACCCAACCCCATCGTTGCCGCGGTGAGGCGACAAAGGCACGAGCGGTGGCGGCAGACTGTCGGAGGTGCAACCACCGTGCACTCTCCGCCAAGAAGGCCAAGATCGCCGACTCACCGGATCCACCTCGGCAGCGACTCCATCAAGGCGTCGGATCCATGAGCTCGCCGCGATCAGCGCCAAGTTCTTCATGAGCGACAACAAGAGGACGCTCGAACTTCGCATCGGCGCCCGAAGAGAAGCGCGACGTCGAGACCGACAAGCGCCATTGGGCCTTCTGTTGACATGCGCGCGCCGGAGGAGCCAGGCGACTTGCCGTACGCGGTAGGTTTCCCTGCGTTCACTCGTGAGCTGCGGCAAGTCCAGTGGCCCAGCCAGAAAAACTTCAAACCAGGCGTGCCGGAAAAGTATGATGGCAGGACACACCCGTCGGAGTTCCTCGGCATCTACACCATCGCAGTGCAAGCTGCGGGGGGACGGGACGACAAGATCCTCGCCAACTACTTCCCGCCCGTGCTCAAGCCCAACGTCAGATCTTGGCTCATGCACTTGCCGACAGCTCCATATCCTCTTGGGCGAATCTGTGCCATCAGTTTGTTGGCGCCTTCACGGTGGCCACAAACCTCATGGCTAAGAGAGTGACCTTCACTTGCTCGCCGAGAAGGAAGGAGAGTCCTGCGCAAGTTCATTCAGAGATTCAGCCGTGTGCACTACAACATCCTGCACGTCCACCCCGCCGCGGTGATCGGCGCATTTCATCGAATGTGCGGAACCGCAGGATGAGGGAGGAGATGGCGATGTGCAAAGTCAAGGACGTCGGTGAGCTATGCATACTGGCCGACAAGTGTGCACGCTACGAGGAAGGAGGAGACTCGGGAGAGAATCCAGAAGCAGGATCTAACAGTGAGGACACCGCCCCGGCAAAGAAGGGCCAGTGGCGAGGCAACAGGAAGAAGAAAAGCAGAGAAGTGCTAGCTGTCGAGCAGTCCGGCAATGGAGGCGGCGACAAGAACGCCAAGGCTGGTGGCTCCGGCAAGGAGGTTGCCGCTGACGCCAACCACCAGTCGGTGGCGGCCGCCGACAAGCAGGACAGCTCCGGCAAGCAATACTGCAAGATCCACCGCACCAAGGGCCATGACCTCCAGAGCTACAAGAAAGTCGAGCAGCTTGTCGAACAGCAGAGAGCTGAGTATGAGCGGCGCGACAAGGAGAAGGCCCAGGAAGGTGCTGGGGGAGCAAGCGAGAAACGTCCCGGCCGGGGAGGACGCCGCGGCAAGGCCAAGCAACGGCAAGGAGATCGACCTCCCCGCGGGCGCGACAAGGATGAAGATGATGACGACGACGAAGATATGGAAGATGACGACGCCGACGGCGGGGAGTTTGAAAGCCACAGAGGTTCTATGCGTTGACGGAGGTGCTTCCCTGCATACCTCCCACCGCCAACTCAAGCAATGGATGCGGGAGGTCAATGCAGCGGAGCTATCCGTAGAGTCACGCAAGCCTCTGAAATGGTCCAGCACACCTATCATTTTTGATATTGACGACCACCCTGATCGCATAACTGCGGTCGGGTGCTTGCCGATGTTGATCTCACCAACCATCCGCAACCTCAAGGTCACAAAAATGTTAGTTGACGGCGGGCCGGCTTGAATCGATCTCCTCCGCGGTGCTCCGTAAGCTTCAAATCCTCGACAATGAGCTCGAAGAGACTGGTACTTTCCAAGGGATCAATCCGGGAAGGAGCAAGTCGAACGGGAAGATTACGTTGCCGGTAACATTTGGCAGCGAGCTAAACTTCAGGACGGAGAGGGTTACATTCGACGTTGCCGATTTCCCATTGCCTTACAATGGGATACTTGGCCGTCCAGCACTCGCCAAGTTCATGGCAGCCTCTCACTACGCTTACAACCTACTGAAGATGCCAGGCCCGATAAGCGTCATCTCATCCCACGGTGACAAGAAGGATGCCCTTATCTGTGCCGACAAGATCTACCGGGATGCAGCAGCATGACATCGCCCAACACTTGCCGCTGAAGCTCCCGGGGAAGAAGACCAAGTCCAAGTCCGGCAAGGGCTCGATGCTCACTCCGGCAAGCGCACCTCTTCGAGTGCTGCGCTACCGTCGAGGACGCACCATCGAGCTCCACCGGCAAGTGCAAGAAGATGGTGGCTCCGCCCGAAGACCAAGAAGGTGCCAGCCAAAGAGGACGGCACTGGTGGTACCTTCACCATCGATTGCCTCTCTCGACCCTAAATAGGAAGGCGGCGCTTCGTTGCTTTCCTGCGGGCGAATGTCGGCGTGTTTGCATGGCAACCGTCGATATCCCGGTGTTCCCGTGAAAGTGATTGAGCACCGCCGCCGTTTGTCCTCATCTGTGACCCGTCAAACAAAAAGTCGAGGAAGCAAGCGGTGGAGCGCCAAGAATTCATAGCGAAGAGATCAAGAACCGGAAGCGGTAGGCCTTGTCGAGGAGTGCTCCATCCCTCGTGGTTGGCCAATCACTGTAGTCGTCGCCATAAAGCAAATGGGAAATGGAGACTTTGTATTGACTTCACGGATGTTAATAAAGCTTGTCCCAAAGATCCATTTCCCTTGCCATGCATCGACCAGATTGTTGACTCCACGGCTGGATGTGATTTGCTTTCGTTTCTTGATGCATACTCAGGATACCATCAGATCTTCATGGCTGAAGAAGATGAGGAGAAGACCGCATTCATCACACCATGTGGCACATAATGTTTCATACGGATGCCTTTCGGTTTGAAGAATGCTGGTTCAACATTTGCAAGGGTAGTCCATGGCGGCTTTTGAGCCGCAAATGCACGAAATGTGGAAGCCTACATGGATGACATAGTGGTCAAAAGCAAGGACAAAGCAACTCTGGTTCAAGATTTGGGCGAGACCTTTGCAAATCTGCATAAGATCAACCTCAAGCTCAACCCCGAGAAGTGCGTGTTTGGAGTCCCTTCCGCAAGCTTCTCGGGTTCTTCGTGTCTCAACGAGGGATTGAAGCTAATCCCGACAAGATCAAGGCCATTGAGCAGATTGAAGCACCAAAGCGCGTCAAGGGTGTACGAAGACTTGCGGTTGCGTGGCTGCTCTCAAAGAGGTTTATTTCTAGGTCTGCTGAACGCGCCCTGCCGTTTTTCAAGATTTTGAAAAGGCAGGTCCAATGAAATGGACTCCCGAAGCGGAGGCTGCGCTGCAGGACTTGAAGAGATACCTGTCCTCCACTCCAACACTTGTCGCACCTAAGCCACAAGAGAAGTTGCTGCTATATATAGCGGCAACCAATAAAGTGGTTAGTGCTGCGTTAGTAGCGGAGAGGGAGGCGGATGACGAGCCAGCAACCACGGCAAGCGCATCCAGCGACAAGCGAGGGAAGCTTCACGACAAGCTCTGGTCCCGACAAGGATGAATCAGCGCAGACACATGAGCAGATCACGAAAAGGATGGTGCAGCGCCCGGTCTACTTTGTCGGTTCCCTCCTGCGGGGGCTAGGTCAAGGTACTCACGGTGTGCGAAGTTGCTTTTCGGCCTCCTCATGGCCTCGAGAAAGCTGCGCCATTACTTCCAAGCACATGAGATCCACAGTTGTCACTACGCTTTCCGTTGAAGAGGATACTGCGAGAATCCGGAAGCGGCAGGCGGGATTGTCGAGTGGGCCTTTGGAGCTGTCAAGCTTTGGTCTCAAGTTTGAAAGCACATCAACTATCCAAAGCGAGCCTTGGCAGAATTCATAGCACAATGGACGCCAACGCCGGATGAAGAGATTCCGGAGGCGAGCATTCCCGTCAAAGAAGCAAGCAAAGAGTGGCTGATGTACTTTGATGGTGCCTTCTCTCGCTGCAAAGCGCCCGATGCGGCGTGGTGCTTATCGCACCCACCGGAGAGCACCTCAAGTACGTCGTCGGATGCACTTTCCCAAGGAGCAAGCGACAAACAATACTGCAGAGTATGAAGGTTTGCTTGCGGTCTCGGGATCGCCGTGGACCTTGGGATCAAGAAGCTTATTGTCGGGGTGACTTGCAACTCGTCGTCCGCCAAGTCAACAAAAGATTACGAGTCCGTTGATGGAAGCCCTACGTTGATGAAGTGAGGAAGCTGGAAGAGCACTTTGACGGCCTGCAAATGGAACATGTTCTAAGAGCTCAAAATGATATTCTTGACTGTCAAAGTCGCTAGCGCTTAAGTTACACAATGGAACCAGGGATTTTCGTGCTCAAGCTAACTCAGCCAACCGTAACACCATCGACTGGACAAAGCAAGAAGAGGAAGTTGGCCTCTGGTGACTACTTTCCGGCGAGCTTCCCGAAGCCGTCATTTGCAAAGGTCCCCAAGATCAACACCAACAAGATCTTTGAGGCGATGCCTGCTCCGGCTGCACCCGAGGTTTGTTTCGTTGAAGCGAGGCGCTCCCGACAAGTCTTGCTCCGGCAAGCTTGTCGGGGAGCATCAAGCTCGGCGGCCGCAGGTTCTTGCCGTGGAAGCTGATGTTCCCGCAGCAGCAGATGTGCCTTTAGTCCTTGTTATCGAGCCGCAAGCTCCAGCATGGGCGCAGCAGATTGTCCATTTCCTTCAGACAGGGGAACTTCTCGAAGAGCAAGAAGAAGCGGAAAGAGTAGCCCGGCTGTCAAGTATGTACCAGTTTGTCGACTGGCATACTGCATGTAAGAAGACTCAACGGTGTGAAATTGAAGTGTATTCACAGGAAGATGGATGAAGCTGTTGGCGGAGATACATGGAGGCATATGTGGTCACCACATTGGCGCAAGAGCACTTGCCGGCAAAGCGTTCCGGCACGGTGTCTTCTGGCCGACAGCCCTCCCGGATGCACCTGCCCAAGTAACCAAGTGTGAAGCGTGCGATTCCATTCCAAACAGATACACCGGCCAGCTCAAGCTCTCCGGGGCGATCCCTTTATCCTGGCCATTTTTGGTGCAGGGGCTCGACATCCTCGGCCCCTTCTCCCGAGCTGTCGGGGGCTTTTAGTACTTGTACGTCGCCATCGACAAGTTCACAAAGTGGCCGGAAGTGGAAGCAGTGAGGAAGGTGACGGCACAGTCAACGGTCAAGTTCTTCAGGTTAATTGTTTGCCGTTTCGGAATCCCCAACCGGATCATCACCGACAACGGCATACAATTCACGAGTCACACCTTCATGCAGTACGTCCAAGACCTTGGCGCCAAGGTCTGCTTTGCTTCTGTTGCTCACCCGAAGCAGCGGTCAAGCGAGAGGGAAAATCTTTGAAGTGTTGCGGGCACAAGACCGAGAACTTTCGACGAGGCTGCACAAGTCGCGGAAGAAACTGGATCGAGGAGCTGCCGGTGGTTCTTTGGTCGATCGGGGCGGACGCCAAATCGAGCCACTAGCCAGACACCCTTTGCTCTAGTCTATGGAGCAGAGGCAGTTCTCCCCACGGAACTCGTATACGGATCGCCTCGAGTGCTCGCTTATGATGAGCTCGAGCAAGAGCAGCTGCGACAAGATGACGCGCTGCTCCTCGAGGAGGATCGTCTTCAGGCCGCTGTGCGAGCCGCTCGCTACCAGCAAGCTCTGCGTCGCTACCATAGCCGCAGGGTTAATGCCAGAAGTCTCGAGGAAGGCGACCTTGTTCTTCGGCGCGTTCAGTCCGCCAAGAATTCAAACAAGTTGACCCGAAGTGGGAAGGCCCTTATCGGGTGAAACGAGTCACTAGGCCTGGCGCTGTCCGCCTTGAGACCGAAGATGGCATCCCGGTGAGCAACTCCTGGAACATTGAGCATCTTCGTAAGTTTTACCCATAGGGCGCGGTTGGCGGAACCAGTTACGGCAACCACCATTTTTAAAAGTCTTGCCGATGTTTCATGTAATACATTGTAAAAAGCCGGGCGCAGACCCCCTGCATAAGTAAAGCACATGTGTTGCGCACAACTTGTCAAGTTCATGCTTTCATCAATTTATTGCATGCTTTGGCTAACACTTTGTGCAGCAACCACACCCGATAAGCAGAATCGAGCCGCTAGGCTCCATAACGTTATTTCCTCTTCTTTTTCTTTTCTCGAAGAAAGGAAGGCTCCCTCGCGCACAAGTTAACCAGGGGGGAAGGAGGAGATAATACTATGGATCAGGCGCCGCTCGAGGAAGTTTCACCTCATCGGGAAGCAAGAGACAAAAAGCTAAGTTGCCAAAGTTTGAGCAATCAGTTTCTAAATTTTCAAGTTATCTTCCTCGAACGATAGTACTTTGTATGGAAAACCTGTCTTGTGAGAGGAACCAATTCGCCCGGCTAGTCGGCGCCCTTACTTTGTTTGAGTCCGCTCAACAACTTAAGTGAGCTGCAGCTAGTCGCGACAAGGTTGCTTGTCGGAGGCGGCACCTTGCCGGCTGGCGGCGTTCACTTTTCGGCCTTCATGACAAAAGTGCCCGCACCGACAAGTCCCCTAAATGCGTAAGGCAGAAACGTACAAAGGAAGGAATCAATAGAGGAAATAACATTGCATTGATTGTTGATCACCTAAGATAGAGTGTATTACAAAATAACTTGTCGACTGATCTAACAAAGTGTTCTAAAACATGATCAGCAGCGACAAGGGAGAGATAAAGTGGGCGGCCTAGTCTACGCGGTCGCCCTCGATCCGCTTGATCTTGTTCACCTTGTCCACAATGGGTGCGACAAGGGCTTTGAGCTCTTCCACGTTGGCGTCGGACGGCAAGGATCTGAGGACGCCGTTAAGGTTGAGGCCGGGTTGCGAAGGCCACCTTCATCAACACCTTCTCGAGGGCCCCTGCGCAAACTGGCGCGATTCCTCGACAAGCTGCCGGGACCTCTTCCCGGAGTCGCGGAGAGGCCCGTCATACGCCTTTGAAGAATAAGCTGAGCTTGGCGCTGGGTTGGAGATGCTCGTCGAGGAGTACGCAAGGTCCGCCATCCCCAGCTCCATCAGCTCGTTGTGGATGTCGGCGGCGGTGTCCACAAGACCTTCGGTCCAGTGCTCCACGCTCTCCCTCAAAGTGTTCTAGACGGAGGCAACATTCGCCAGCAGCTCCTCCTTGGCCTTGATCGCCTCCAACAAGCCCACCTCCCGCTCTCTGGCGCCATCCAACGTCTGCGTCAGAGTGGTCAGCTTCAGCTCAAGATCCGCCTTGGAATCCTTGGCAGCGTCGAGCTCCTTGGCCACTGTCGGTGAGGCGGCTCTGCGGCTCGCCAAGGGTGTAGGCGTCCTTCTCAGCGCTCACGCTTGAGCACGGCAAGCTCTTCGCCGCTCTTCTTGAGGTGGCCTCCAGCTGTGCCACCTTCGCCTTCAGCTCTTCCTTGGCGGCCTCGGCGGCTGCGGCGGCGTCGCCGCTTCTGAGCGCCCGTAGCGACTCCTCGCGGCAAGGTCTTCTTCGTGGCTGTCCGGGTTGACCTTCCGCTGCGCCCGGCTTCGCTTTCTGCGGCGAGCTTCTCGGCAGCCAGCCGCTGCTCCTCATCATTGCGGCCTTCTCAAGGATGAAGGCCGTGCGCTCTTCTGCGAGCTGCCCACGCTTCCGCCACGTCGCGGAGGGCTTCTTTGTTGGCGCTCCGGAGCTCCTCGGCGCTTCTCCATATCCGCTCCCGCCCTCGCGACAAGGGCTTCCGGGTCTCTAACTTGGCCTGCCGTGCGGTAGGCGACAACAGCTTCTTGATAGCTGCTCCTCCTTGGACTTCGCCCAGTGCTGCTTGGCGCGTCCACCAGCGTCGGCCAGCGGAGGCGAGTAGTTCGCCCGTCGAAGGTTTCTCCCTCGACCGGCGCCACAGGCTTGGCTCCCGGGGAGCTTGATGAAAGCGCCTTCGCCCGGCCTTGGTAGGCACCGGGCTGGGGCTCCTCGAACTGGGCCTTGTGGCCGTGGGGAAATCATTTGTCGGTGTAAGCGCTTGCCACTCCTGCGGCCTCGGGCCGTCGATCTGATCGCCCAATCCCTCGCCGGCCTCCGCATCGGCAGCCTCGGTGGCCTCCTCGCCAACAGGCTCGTCGGCGACGGCCTCTTCCTCCACGACGACGACCTCTTCTTCTTCGACGGCGGCCTCGTTGGTGTTGCCGCGCGTTTCCTCCTCGCCGGCGGCCTCGACCTCCATCGGGTCTGCGTCAGACGAAGAAAGAGCAGTCAAGCAGATATTCAAAAAAGAGAAACGAAAGAAAGCGAGCCCAATGGAAAATTTCGTGTAAGGGAGTTACCTGCAACGGGATCCGTAGCTATGACCTCGACCGCTGGAGGGTCACTGGCGCCATCCCTTGCCGGGGTAGCCTCCCTTGCCGGAGTGGCCTCCCTTGCCGGGGTGGCCTCCCTTGTCGGAGGAGCTCCCTTGCGGGAGTTCTCCCTTGGCGTAGTGGCGTGGGCAGGATCTCGAGGCGGCTTCCGAGCCCTCGATGAGGCTGCTCTGCTCCTACACAAACAAACGATCGAGATATCAACAAAGAAGGAGCACCCCTGCACACCTAATAGTAAGAAGAAAACTGCACACTTACTGCAGGGGGCTGTCTTTGAGGGCTGCTTTCGAAGGAAGGGTTGCCGTGTCCGGCAAGGGAGTCTCGTACGCGTCCCCCGTCGCCACGGGAGAATCGTCCTCAACGACGACCGTCGGGATCTTGGCCCTCTTCGCCGCTCTCTGGGCCAGCGTCCTGAAAAGGAAAGAGTCGAGCAAGCAAATCAGATTCAAGATGAAGCAATAAAAATTGAAGAAATACAAGCACAATCTCGAGAAGCTTACTCTTCGCCTTCCTCCTCGGGCTGGCGCGGAGAAGTCAAACTCCGGCCCGCCTCCGGTGCGATGAGGCGGGGAGTGGGCTCTCTTGGCCGCTTAGCGGAGGCATCAGCGGTGGCTGAGAAGATTCCGCCCGGTTGTCGCTGCGGTGTGGCGCTCAGCGGCAACCTCGCTTGCAGCGGTGGAAGCGTCGGCCGAGCTGCTGCTGTGGGCGATGCTGTCGCCCGGCTCATCTCCAACTCTGCGGAGGCGCCTCTTGGCGGGCCGAGGCTCGGCCTGGCGGCAAGTCGCTTGGCGGTGGGAAGAAGCGCCCTCGGCGGGTCCACTCGTCCCGGCCTCGGGCTCGACAAGCTCGTCCTCACCGCGACCTCCCTCGCTCGGCAGAGATTGCCGCCTTCGCGCGTCCGCCTCCTCCACGGTGAACCCGAAGGCTCCGGTAGACGGCGGCTGCTGCCGCCTCCTCCCACTGGTGCCGATCCTCGCCATCTCCTGGTCGGTGGTGTCGCGGGTGAGCCTCTTCTGCTCGTCGGCGCGGATCGGCACTTCTTGCAAATCATCGAAGAATTGCTGCACGACCTCGTCGGGGGGCTCCTGCCAGGTTGGGACGATCCCGTGGGAGTCGCACAGTGGCATCATGGCGCGGATGCGGTCGAGCGCCGAGTTGTTGCACAATGGGACGACCCCCGGCAACCTGAACCACTCTGGATGTTCGGGTCGTTCTTGAACAGCTCGGCGACCGAATCCAGGTCCATAGCGGTGAAGTTCCAATTCAGGCCGGGCGCAGCCTCATGATGTCCGCCGCGTTACGGAACTCCCAAGCAGGCCTCCTCCTTTCACTGCAAGGGAAGCGTCTGGCGGCGAATGAAGTCTGTGCCAACTGCTCCTCTTGTCAACCCGGCAAGCCCGAGGCGCAGAATTCGGTCACAGCTATCTTCAACCGCATCCTCCGGCGCCAAGTTACTCCAATCCCTGCCGCGCACTATTGGGGTTTGGCGCCTTGCGGTGAAAGGCTGTGGGTTCTCCTCTCGACCCAGCACCAGTTGGCCCTCCACTCCTCCCACTTGTTCCAACTCCCCCTCTAGGTAGGCCTCTTTCTTGCCGATCCTAGAGACCCGAACTATCCCTCCGGCAAGTGGCTCTCCTCTCTCGGCGCGGGAACAAAGAAATGGCGGAAGAGCGCCACGTTCGGGTGGACTCCGACAAAGTTTTCGCACAAATCTTGCCGAAAACTGCCATGGTCAAGATGGCGTTGGGGTGAAATCAAGGAGGCGGAGGCTAAAGGTGTTCATAATGTCGCAAAGAACTTCCGGAAAAGCAGCAGGCAAAGACCATAATAGAAGAAAAGGCGAAGAAAGGGTACCTGTTGGGGCCAAATCAGCGGCGGAGGCGGGAGCACCCTCGTCGCGGATGCGCCTGAGTCTCCGTCGACCGAAAAAGGTAGAAAGGCGTCCGCAGCTCGGCGCCCGAGCTGCGGGGAAGATGGCTCGCTTCTTGCGCGCGCCCTTGAGCAGCTGCGCCTCGGCCGACTTGACGCCCTTCTCCTTATCGGCCTTGAGCCATGGCGAGGAGGCGGAGGAGGTCGGCGGCGGTGAGTGTGCTTGTGGCGAAAGAGTGAGCGCTGCTCTCTTCGCACCGGAGAAGAAGAGGGGAGCGGCGGTGGTTTCTTGACAAGACAGCGATGGCAGGGGTGGTCGGCCTGTCTCTGTTTCCTCCGCTTATAAAGGGGAGGAGGGGGCGGACGTTCCGCTTATATCAATAAAGAACCCCCCACGACCGCGCCCACGATCTCTCGCACGACGCCACGTCCCGTGCGTGCCCTTAGTGGGGATCGTGGTGGGTCCGACGCGAGTTGCGACGTGGTCGAGGCCGCGTGTGTCCGTGCAGATTACGGGCCTGGCGACAAGCGCTTCGGCACCATGTGCGGCCCGAGCACAGGGGCTCTGTCGGTGTACTAGAGTAGGGGTACCCTAGTATCCCGTACTAGATGCCGCAGACGATTAAAGCACCAGCGGCAAGGTTTGCCTCGTCACCGCCAATATCCTCCGTGGCTCCTTTGGAGCCATTCAAGAACAAAGTATTTGATTGAGAAGACAAGGCTCCGACAAGAGGAGCTTGTCGGGAAAACCCTCGAGCATCACGGAAGACAAGGCCCGGCAAGAGAAGCTTGTCGGGAAGACTCAGGCGCGACAAGTCTCCGAGCGCAACAAGGATTCGCCGCGGCAAAGGCGCTTGCGCGACATGCAACTTCTCTCCGTCTCCGCTCCAGCTCACCCGGCGACGTGTCGCCATGGGACCATTCCATGCGGCGTGTCGGCGGGTCAGTGCAGCCAGCGGAGAGCAGCGATAAGCGGCGGCCGACAGGCTACGCCATCGTGGCGGCGGGCGCACTGACGGCCTCTGTTACACTGTTTGGGCGACAACGGCGGGCATTTATTGCTTTTGTCCCTTGCCGTCGAGTTAGGTATTTTGCACGCATAATACCTTTGTTCAAGTAGGTGTACCAACTCCTGTTTTACATTTGTACCCCGCCTATGTTGCCACACTGCCGGAGACCCTTGAGCATATAAAAGGAGGCCCATGCATAGCGTAGAGGAGGTTGGGCAGGTTCGCTGGTTCGGTTCATTCGGCCGACCATAGACTAGATACACTCACGTTAGGTTTTGTAGCCCTCATTGCTCCCTAGCAAGAACACAATAGATCAAGCAAGCAGCGGTAGGAGTTTTATCTCTCCGAGAGCTCGAAGCTGGGTAAACTGCTCGTGTGCCTCGCCTCGATCCGCTCTTCGTGCGATCTCCGCCCCCCTCCGAACCACAAGGGGCCTGGTCCGCCGGCCCCATAGGTGTCCGTGGGTTCGATCAGCCTCCCTGACAGGCATCTTTAAGATATCAGTCAAGCGGGTATGCAAAAAGACTGGCCTAATCATTTCAGCAAAGCATTCAAATTCTTCATCATCTTTCTTTTTAGTTGACTTAGGTGGAAAGGGCATAGGTTTTTGAACCCATGGTTCTCTTTCCTTACCATATTTCCTAGCAACATAGTCTCTTTTATCATATCTTTTATTCTTGGGTTGTGGGTTATCAAGATCAACAACTGGTTTTATTTCAACATCATTGTTTCGTTCTTTACTATTTGTTTGAGTATTTTCATGAACCTCACCATTATCTTTTTCATTATCAGAAGATGAGTGTTCACTACCAGATTGAGTTTCGGCATCAGAGATAGAGACTTCATTATCATTACTAGGAGATTTTTCAACTTTAGGTTCACTAGAGGCATGCAAAGTCCTATCGTTTTTTTCTTCCTTTTCTTTTTAGAAGGACTAGGTGCATCAGTGTTAACTCTTTGAAAGTCCTGTTCAACTCCTTTTGGGTGTCCCTCTGGATAAAGTGGTTCCTAAGTCATTCTACCTCCTCTAGTCATTACTCTAACAACATGATCAATGATATTATTATTCATTTCATCAAGCAACTCTCTTTGAGATATAGCAACTTGTTCTAGTTGAGTTTGAACCGTAGAGGCATGTTTTCCTACACTTCTAACATCATTGGTAATTCTAAAAAACAAAACACTCAAGCGAGCAATCATATCAGAATTGTATTTCAATTGTTTCATAACATTTGCATTGAAGTGATCTTGTTTTCTAATGTAGTTGTCAAACTCATAAAGGCATTGACTAGGATGCATATTGTAAGGATTATCATTGTCATTGAATTTCATTAGAGAATTTACATCTACCACCTTAGGTGGTGGCGGTGTATCAAGCCCATGTATTTATTCAATATGAGGTAAATTCTTAACATCCTCAACTTTAATACCTTTTTCTTTCATAGATATCTTTGCCTCTTGCATATCTTCAGGACTAAGATATAAGATACCCCTCTTCTTTGGAGTGGGTTTAGGCGGTGGTTCAGGAAGAGTCCAATCATCATAATTTTTCAATATGTTATTCAATAGTTCTTCAGCTTGTCCAATAGTTCGTTCCCTAAAAACACAACCAGCAAAACTATCTAGGGAATCTCTTGAAGCATCTCTTAGTCTATTATGGAAGATATCAAGTATTTCATTTTTATTAAGAGGATGATCAGGAAAAGCGTTAAGCAATTAGAGAATCCTCCCCCAAGCTTGTGGGAGACTCTCTTCTTCAATTTGTGCAAAGTTAAATATTTCCTGTAAGGCAGCTTCTTTCTTATGAGCAGGAAAATATTTTTTAGAGACGTAATAAATCATATCCTGGGGACAACGCACACAACCAGGAGCAAGACTATTATACCAAGTCTTAGCATCACCCTTTAATGAGAACGGAAATAATTTGAGAATGTAATAATAGTGAATCTTCTCATCAAGAAAAAAAAAGGGTGGCTATATCATTCAACTTAGTAAGATGTGCCACAACAGTTTCAGTTTCATAACCATGGAAAGGATTAGATTCAACCAAAGTGGTTAACTCTGGGTCGACAGAGAATTCATAATCCTTGTCATCAACAAAGATAGGTGAAGTAGCAAACTAAGGATCACATTTCATTTTAGCATTCAAAGTCTTTTCTTTATACTTGCATAATAATTTTTCCAAATATTCTCTATCCTTACAAGCAAGAACTTCTCTAGTTGTCTCCTCATCCAACATAACCTTCGGGTACCTTTGGAAATTCATATCTAGGAGAACTAGGTGTAATGGGTGTTTCAAGATTTTCAGTTTCAAGCTCTTCATCAGTTTCCACATTCTCAAAAGCTTTAGTTCTAGCAAGTTGTTCATCAAGAAATTCACATAGTGGTACATTATCATCAAGCAAGGTACTAGCATCATCGTGAGTAACATTCATAGTATAAGTAGCATCATCAATAACTTGCGACATATCAGAATTGATAACATGTGGTGGTGTTGCAAGTCTACTTATAACAGAAGGTGAATCTAAAGCGGAGCTGGATGGCAGTTCCTTACCTCCCCTTGTCTTAGAGGAAAAAATCTTAGTCTTAGCATCCTTTAAATTCTTCATAGTGATAATTTGATAATAATCCCAAGTGACTCAACAAATATAGCTATGCTCCCCGGCAACGGAGCCAGGAAAAGGTCTTGATAACCCACAAGTATAGGGGATACATAGCAGTTTTGAGGTAGAGTATTCAACCCAAATTTATTGATTCGACACAAGGGGAGCCAAAGAATATTTGCAAGTATTAGCAGCTGAGTTGTCAATTAACCCACACTTGGAGATTAATTATCTGCAGCAAAGTGAAAAGTAGCAAAGTAGTATGATAGTTTTGATAGTTGTAGCAACAACAATAGTAACAGTAACAATGATAGCAATGATTTTGTAGCAAGTGCAATAGTAACAATAGTAGTAGTAACTTGGCAAGAACAATATCAGAGAAATTCGTAGGCATTGGATCGGTGGATTCGTTGGATGATATTCATCGTATAACAGTCATAACCTAGGGCGATACGGCACTACCTCCAGTTCATAAATTTAATGTAGGCATGTATTTCGTAAATAGTCATACGTGCTTATGGAAAGAACTTGCATGACATCTTTTGTCCTACCATCCCGTTACGACAGGAGGGTAGGACAAAAGATGTGATAAAACTCAATCAAGGTTTCTTAAGCAATCATCGAAAGAAGTTCCATAAATGGAGAAATCATCCATGAAAACCCTAACAATCTTTTCATAGAAGTAAGAGAATATAGCAGTCATACATCTTTGAAAGGCAACAGGTGCATTGCATAAACCAAAAGGCATACGTCTATAAGCAAAGGTACCGGAATGGCAAGTAAAAGTAGTTTTTTTCTTGATCCTCTTGTGACACATGTATTTGAGAAAAACCAGAATAACCATCTAGAAAGCAAAAGTGTGTATGTTTTGATAGTCTTTCTAGCATTTGATCAATAAAAGGTAGATGGTAATGTTCTTTCCTAGTAGCTTTGTGTAATTTGCGAAATTCAATTACCATTCTGTAACCTGTAACAATTCTTTGTGGGATCAATTCATTCTTATCATTAGGAACAATAGTAATTCCTCCGTTCTTAGGGACACAATGAACATGACTTACCCATCTACTATTAGCAATAGGATAAATTATACCTGCTTCCAGAAGCTTTAGTATTTCATTTCTTGCCACTTCCTCCATCTTAGGATTTAACCGTCGCTGATGATCAACAACCGGTTTAGCATCGGGCTCCATATTAATTTTGTGCTGACATAGAGTGGGACTAATGCCCTTAAGATCATTAAGAGTATATCCAATAGTGGCACGATGCTTCTTTAGAGTTTTCAACAATTTTTTTCTTCATGCTCGGAAAGGTTAACACTAATAATAATAGGATATATCTTCTTTTCAACAAGATAAGTATATTTCAAAGTATCAGGTAATTGTTTAAGATCAAACACGGGATCACTCTTGGGTGGTAGAGGATCTCCAAGAGTCTCAACAGGAAAATGTGTTTCAAAATAGGCATCTGTTTAAAGAATATCTCATCCAACTCCTTTGTTTCATTCATGAACATATCATTTTCATGGTCTAGCAAATATTATCCTAAAGGACCAGTAGGAGGCACGACAATAGAAGCAAGACCAATAATTTCATCTTTACTAGGCAATTATTTATCACGGGGTTGTCTTTGAAATTTGGAGAAATTAAACTCATGAGACACATCCCCAAAACTTACACTAACAATTTCTTTCTTGCAATATGTCTTAGCATTAACATTGTTCAAGAAAGGTCTACAAAATATAATGGGACAAAAATCATCTTGAAGGGAACCAAGAACAAGAAAATCAGTAGGGTATTTTATTTTCCCACACTAGACTTCAACATCTCTAACAATCCCAATTGGTGATATAGTATCACTATTGGCAAGCTTAATAGTAACATCAATATCTTCTATCTCAGCAGGTGCAATGTCATTCATAAGTTCTTAGTAAAGTGTAAAGGGAATTGCACTCACACTAGCACCCAAATCACATAAGCCAACAACGATCTCCTATTCTAACATAAACAACAGGTCTATGTTTATCTTTATTATCGGGTCTAGCAATTCTAGGAGCTTCACCACAGAAATAAATAACATGCCCATCAATGTTATCGACCAAGAGATCTTTCACCATAGCAATACTAGGTTCAACTTTAATTTGTTTAGGGGTTTTATGTGTTTTAGTATAACTCTTACGAACCATTGCTGAAGCTTTAGCATGTTCTTTTATCCTAACAGGAAAAGTTGGTTTCTCAATATAAGCAGTAGGAATAACAGGATCAACATTATAAGTAATAGTTTCTTCTTCAACTTTAATATGTTCTACTACTTTTACTTCAATGGGAGGATGATATTTAAACCACTTATCCGTGGGAAGATCAACATGAGTAGCAAATGATTCACGGAAACAAGCTACTATCTCAGAGTCAAGTCCATATTTAGTACTAAATTCATGAAAATCATCGGTATCCATAAAAGAGTTAACACAATCAAACTTAAGGTTTATACCTGACTCCTTACCTTCTTGAGTTCCAATCTTCATAGTTGTGTTTAATTCTTTGCAATAAATCCCATTTGAATCCAACAGTCTTCTTCATAAAAGAACCAGTACAAGAAGTATCGAGCATGGATTGATCATTACGAGAAAGCCGAGCATAAAAATTATGAATAATAATTTCTCTTGAGAGCTCATGATTGGGGCATGAATATAACATTGACTTAAGCCTCCCCTAAGCTTGATTGATACTTTCTCCTTCATGAGGCCAAAAATTATATATATAATTCCGATCACAATGAACCAGATGCATAGGATAAAGCTACTGATGAAATTCCAATTTCAATCGGTTGTAATTCCAAGATCCAATATCATCACATAGCCTATACCATGTCAATGCATTTCCCTTCAAAGATAAAGGGAAGACCTTCTTATTGACATCATCCTTGGGCAAACCTGCAAGCTTAAATAATCCACAAACTTCATCCACATATATTAGATGCATATCAGGATGTAGTGTTCTATCTCCTGTATAAGGATTAGCTAGTACTCCCTCCGTTCCAAAACAGATGACACAACTTTATACTAAAGTTAGTCCAAAATTGAGTCATCTATTTTAGAACGGAGGGAGTAGTTTCTCCATCATACCCGAAGGAACTTCATAATAAATATTTTCAGTAGGTTCAGTAGGTTGAGGGGCAACTCTATGATCTTCCGTTCGGGGTGAAAATACCCCGAACAAGCCCCTCAAAGGATTATTTTCCATAGTGACAAGTGACAATAAATTTCAGCACGTAATATAAATGTTTCCTTACCAAATTACACTCACCGAAGGCGCTTCACTCCCAGGCAACGGTACCAGAAAAGAGTCTTGGTGACCCACAATTATGGGGGATCTATCGTAGTCCTTTCGGTAAGTAGGAGTGTCGAACCCGACGAGGAGCAGAAGGAAATGACAAGCGGTTTTCAGTAAGGTATTCTCTGCAAGCACTGAAATTATCGGTAACAGATAGTTGTGTGATAAGATAATTCATAACGGTACCAAGTAACAAATGTAACTAAGGTGCAGAAAGGCGGCCCAATCCTTTTTGTAGCAAAAGACAAGCCTGGACAAACTCTTATATAAAGCCAAGCACTCCCGAGGACACATGGGAATTGTTGTCAAGTTAGTTTTCATCATGCTCATATGATTCGCGTTCGTTACTTTGATAATTTGATATGTGGGTGGACCGGTGCTTGGGTGCTGTCCTTACTTAGACAAGCCTCCCACTTATGATTAACCCCTCTCGTAAGCATTCGAAACTACGAAGGAAGAATTATGATAAATCTAACCATAGCATGAAACATGTGGATCCAAATCAGTCCCTTACGAAGCAACACATAAACTAGGGTTTAAGATTCTGTCACTCTAGCAACCCATCATCTACTTATTAGTTCCCAATGCCTTCCCCTAGGCCCAAATCATGGTGAAGTGTCATGTAGTCGATGTTGACCTAACACGACCATAGGAAAGACAACATACATCTCATCAAAATATCGAACAAATACCAAATTCACATGATTACTTATAACAAGACTTCTCCCATGTCCTGAGGAACAAACGTAACTACTCACAAAGCATATTCATGTTCATAATCAGAGGGGTATTGAATATCATTAAGGATCTAAACGTATGATCTTCCACTGAATAAACCAACTAGCATCAACTATAAGGAGTAATCAACACTACTAGCAACCCATAGGTACCAATATGAGGTTTTGAGACAAAGATCGGATACAAGAGATGAACTAGGGTTTGAGAGGAGATGGTGCTGGTGAAGATGTTGATGGAGATTGACCCCCTCTCGGATTGTTGGTGATGATCATGGCTTCGATTTCCCCCTCTGGGAGGGAAGTTTCCCCGGTAGAGCAGCTCCACCGGAGCCCTAGATTGCTTCTGCCTAGGTTCCGCCTCGAGACGGCGGCGCTTCGCCCCGAATGCTTCCTTACGATTTTTTCTAGGTCAAAACCCTTCCAGGGAGCCCACAAGTCCTAGGAGCGCGCCCCCAGGTATTTTTTTCGCCCAATATTTTTTATATATTCCAAAATAATTCTCCGTAAATTTTCAGTACTTTTGGAGTTGTGCAGAATAGGTCTCTCAGATTTGCTCCTTTCCGGTCCAGAATTCTAGCTACCGGCATTCTCCCTCTTCATGTAAACCTTGTAAAATAAGAGAGAGAAAAAGCATACGTATTGTACCATAATGTGTAATAATAGCTCACAATGCAATAAATATCAACATAAAAGCATGATGCAAATGGACGTATCAAATTGCAGTATCCAATAAATTGGTGCATACGACAACTAGATGTGAAGAATGCGTTTTTGCATGGTGTTCTGGAAGAGGAAGTTTTTATGAGGCAACCCCCTGGGTATGAGAGTTCCGACTCACCACAGCATGTTTGCAAACTTGATAAAGCACTATATGGACCAAAGCAAGCACCTAGAGCTTGGTACTCCCGGCTGCCCTAAAAGTTACATTATCTTGGTTTTGTTGCTTCTAATGGAGATACATCTTTATTCTTTTATCATCGGCATGGAATAACCATTTTTATGCTTATTTATGTTGATCATATAATTGTCACAAGCTCATCATCTAAAGCAGTGGAAGCCCTCCTCAAGGATCTTCGCATGGATTTTGCACTCAAGGATCTGGGCAACTTAGATTTCTTCCTTGGGATTGAGGTAAAAATGTAAAAGATGGTATTATTTTGTCACAAGAAAGTATGTGCTAGAAATACTTCAGCGGATGGGAATGAAAGGGTGTAAACCATCATCTACACCTTTAGCCACCTCAGAAAAATTGTCTCTTCATGATGGAGAGTTTGCTTGGGGCAGAGGACTCCACCAGGTATAGGAGTATTGTAGGAGCATTACAGTACTTAACATTGACTTGACCAAATATGGCATATTCAGTTAATAAAGTGTGTTAGTTCTTACATGCTCCTACAAGTGTACATTCATGGAGTGCCTGCAAGCAAGCTATTGTTTCTAGATCAAGCATAGAAGCTGAGTATAAAGCTTTAGCTAATGCAACTGCTGAAGTTATCTGGGTCAAAAATATGTTGACTGAATTGGGTGTTCATCATCCAAAGGCAGCATCACTTTGGTGTGATAATCTTGGTGCTACATACCTATATGCTAATCCTATTTTTCATGCCAGGACAAAGCATATTGAGATTTACTATCACTTTGTTCGAAAGCGGGTGGCCAACAAGGTTCTGAATATCAGGTTTATACCTACTGGTGATCAAGTTGCAGATGGGTTTACTAAATCGCTTTCTTTGAGGCAGTTAGATGCTTTTAGGCACAATCTCAACTTAGATAGTTGTGATTGAGGGGGAGTGTTAAACATGTAAATACGGTGTATCTACAAATTGTACTAGTCCAAGTCTTGTATGTGTGCGTGTGGTGTTGTAAGTTCCGGTTAGGCTATTGAGATATGATCCTACATCCTAGCTAGCTATCTTGGAGATCAATCCACAACCTAACCTCCATGTAATCATGCGCCTTCTGCCCTTTATTAATACCCAAGCGTACTAGATAACCGCATACGCTTAAGCCTCTCATTTTACATGGCGGTGCTGCCCGCGCCGCGCCTGGAGGACCTGTGCATCGTGCGATGTTCGCGGACCATGGTGGATCTGGAGCGGCGCCTGTAGTTTGTCGTGGTGGCATACGCTGCTGGTGCTGGGAGGGACATCACATCGGGATTCGTTCTAGAGCTGCTGCGGGCACGGGCCGAGGTCAGTCAGGAGTGGGTCTCGGTGATCCTATACATGCCAGAGGATTTCCTAGTGGTTTTTGGACAAGCAGAGCACAAAAACAAAGTCAGTGCCTTGCCATTCTTGGAGCACCGCGGTGTTCGCCTTTACTTCGTCCATGGAACTGGCAAGCACAAGTCGTGCACACCATGTTCGGCCTCAAGGTTCAATTGATGCTAGAGGGTACACTGGTATAGCGAGGTGCTATACAAACGGTTTTTAACCCCTTTCCGTGACAACATTTGGAACCATCGCCAAGTGAGTGTGGGTGATTGGGGGGTCCTTCCCACACGACCCAGAAACCGTAGGGGATAGGGAGCCTTGATGCATATACAATACTTGCTACTCGTTTGTGCTCGTATTGCTATCGCAGTCAGTATTCTGTGGTGCTACATTTACGATGCGCGGCCCATCACAACCGGTTCACTATTATAGAACGTGTATGATAAGCAGACAATCACACACATTCGCTTTTCCGAAATCGTATGCGATAAATAATTAAGAAGATTAGCTAATCATTGTACGAGTCATACAGGATTACGAAACGTCGGACCGTCGTAACATCGTCATACACGACAACTATCACACACGCTATTCTGTGGTGCAACATTTACATTGCATACTTCATCAAAAATAATTCATGGTTGCGAATCGCGTACGATAAGGCAACTAACACAAACGTTTAGTTTGCCCGCACGATTTGTGATATTGTCTGACATTGCACACACTTTGCAAACGGCAACTGTGTGCATGCTTACACATGTTTCCTCTCTGTGAACCGTGTCAGATTATGGTGTTTATCGCAAATGTTTGTGTTTTACCAACCCTGTGTGCTGTAATGACCTGGAGAGCGTAATTTCACCATAATTTAATTGCTACTATTTCAAATTGTACCGGATTTGAATTTGAATTTGAATGTATGCTATAGCTTTATTCACATCCATCAGGTTCAAACAACCAATGCATTATTCAATTCATAGGTACATATGTTCAAGAATTACATAAGATCCAAATAAAGAATGATGAACCACAGTTGTATACATGTACTATTAAAGACGGTAAATAAAGAGGTGAAATACATTCTGGTTGCTGAACAAGGTGAAGAGGAATGCCCATATTGTGCCCTCCTCCATGCAGAAGGCACACACGACTCTAGTCCAACCCCTTGTGATGGTCGATCGCCCATCCTTCTTGATCTTCATGAAAACATCTAGATAATCATCGTGTTCTGGTAGAAATACTTTAACCTTTGCATGCCCACCAATCATGTAGTTTGAGAGGTAATTGTGAGTAAACTGCTTTGGGAACCACTACAAAGGAAAAATATTCAGACATTGTCATCCAACACAACTCACTATGGGCAGTAAAACGAAGACTGCATAATTCTTACTTACCATCCTGCAGTTCGCTCTTTTCAAGGATAAAGTGTAAACAGATAGTTTAATTGCCATCTTTTAAGTCATTTTACTAACAATCTTTATCAACTTCCTCACTTGATGCAGGTTCATTGATATCTCATTGCCCTATACGCAGAAAGGGTCGAAGCGCGGATCTTTACCAATGAAATATGTACCTAAAAGCACCAAGTTAATATTAGAAGCTAAACAACAATTACAATGATGTAGTACAACACTCTTTTATAATATCTTATAACATCCAATACTCACATATTATATGAATTAACATCTTATATTATGGTCGGAAGGAGTTTATTGCATTCTCACATATCATCGGTTGATTAAGTGCTGCTGTATCCATGGGTTAGAGTTAGTTTGAGCTAGTTCGGGCTCAAATAGCCCTAAAGTATATCCAAACATGAGGGCTAGTTTGAGCTAGTTTCATCTAACCCACCAAAAGAAACTATCCAACCCAAGAGGTGATAATTGGTGCTAGTTCTCCTAGTGCATTTATTGTCAATCTAACCTTGTCATCCAAATACCTCTTTGGATGGAGTTACTTCAGGGTTAGTCTTGAGCTAGAAACTAACTCTAACCTCTAGCTAAGTTGACAAAACAGGACATTATGGTAACACTCTTGCTTGTTGCTATGTAGCCTAGGATTGCATATTTAGACATTAAGTAGAGTGCATGTTGCTATGTAGCCTCAGATATATTACATATGGCCCTAGTTAACCTAACAATAAATGGGTTAAAAATATATTCAGTTAAAACTCTGATTCACTGATTAGTCCCTTATCAGCCCCGACCTATATGGTAGCAGCTACCGATATCCTGAACAATGAGTATATATAAGCCATGCGATGAAACTAGACTCGATGGAAAACTGTAGTCGTTCCCAAAATTGTCCTGTGTAGGTACATCGAGAGGCACATTAAGGACAACAGGCTAAACATCAACCAAAATTATCGATGGCGGACAAAATAATCTCCAAAAGATAGCTTCAATGTGTAGGTTTAAGCATGCTAGTAAAGCAAAACAAGTGGAAAGGTGTGTTAACTGCAACGGGCCTAACATTTAACAACAAGCAAACATAGTCATTCAAACTGGTATTGTGCCAGTCTAAGTACACTAGTTATTGTTAAATAAAAATGGAAAGGCGTGTTAACTATAAGATGCAGCAACCAAATGTAGTCATTCATAGTGGTATTGTTGAAACTGGTATTGATGAAATTGAACTGCATAGTTCATACTTGACATATAGAACATCACGTTGTGAATAACTGGAATAAACAAGTCATCCTACGAACAACCAAACATAGCATTTGAAACTGGACATATGCTAACTACAAACAACCAAACAATAAAAAAACATTAAAAGAGGCACATGCTAGCTATAACAGGCTTAACAGCAAGCAAATATATGCATTCCTATCGGTGCATTTAAAACTGGATTGATGAAATGTACTACATAGTAAATAGTTGCACATATAGAGCATCACATTGTGAAGAACTGAAATAAACAAGGCATACTACAAACAACCAAACATAGCAATTAAAACTAGACATATTCTCACTACACTACAAAAGGGACTCGACGAAACAAATCATGGTTTCCCCCCTGTGAAGAGGCACAGCAAAACAAATCATGGGTTTCCTTAATTGTCACAGATGGGCTCGTTCCCGTGGGAAGAGCACGAACCCTGGATGCGCTCCCTGTTGTCGCACATGGTGTCGGGGAGGCTGCTCGTACCCACGAACACCTATGGGACCGGCGGACCGAGTCCCTTGTGGTTCGGAGGGGGGCGGAGATCGCATGAAGAGCGGATCGAGGCAAAGCAAACGAGCAGTTTACCCAGCTTCGGAGCTCTCCGGAGAGATAATATTCCTACTGCTGCTTGTCTGATTGTATTGTGTTCTTGCTAGAGAGCTCAGGGAGCTACAAAACCTAGCATGAGTGTCTCTGGTCTCGAATGAGTCGAACTGGCCGAACCCTTTCTACGTTGCGCATGGGCCTCCTTTTATATGCTCAAGGGGTCTCCGACAGGTGGCAACATAGAGGAGGGTACAAACGGAAAAATAGTAGTTGGTACACCTACTTATGCGATTATGCAGTGCATTCTACCTAACTTTCGGCGGCAAGGGACAAAAGCATTAAATGCCCGTCCATGTCGCCTAAACAAGGCAACAGAGACCGTCCAGTGCGCCACCGCTTCGCCACGATGGCAAGCTTGTCGGCGCCGCTTATCGCTGCTGCTCCCGGCTGGCTGCACAGCCTCTTGACACGCTGCGCATGGAATGGTCCCATGGCGACACGTTAGTGGGTGAGCTGGAGCGGAGATTAAGAGAAGGTTACTGCCGCGGCAAGTGCCTTGCCGCGGCTGAATCCTGTCGCGTCCGGAGGCTTGTCGCTCGAGCCTTCCCGGCAAGCTCCTCTTGCCGGGGTCTTGTCTTCTGCGTGCCTCGAGTGGCCTTCCCGACAAGCTCCTCTTGCCGGGGCCTTGTCTTCTTGGTTAAATACTTTGTTCTTGAATGGTTCCAAAGGAACCGCGGAGGATCTTGGCGGTGACCAGGCAAGCCACTGCCGCGGGGTGCTGCAACTGTCCGTGCACGAGTTCGGGATACTAGGGTACCCTACTCTAGTACACCGGCAGAGCCCCGGGCCTGGGCCACACACGGTGCGGCGTTGTTGGGCTAGGCCCAAAAGCGATTGCACGGTCACACGCGGCCTTGATCACGCCGTTACTTGCCCCGGACCCACCACGTCCCCACTAACGGCACGCACCGAACGTGGCGTCGTGTGAGAGATCGTGGACGAGGTCGTGGGGGGTTCTTTATTAGGAAAAGCGGAACGTCCGCCCCCTCTCCCTCCTTATAAACGGGGAAACAGGGGCAGGTCATCCACCTCGCCATTGCTGTGTTGTCCTGAAAACCACCGCCGCTCCCCCCTTCTTCTCTAATGCGAAGAGAGCAGCGCTCCACCCCCTTTCGCCACCAGCACACTCAACGCCGCCGACCTCCTCCACCGCCTCCGCCATGGCTCCGAAAGCCGACAAAGGGAAAGGCGTGAAGTCGCCCGAGGCGGAGCGGTTCGCGGCGCTGCGCAAGGAGCGGGCCATCTTCTCCCCCCAGCTCGACGCAAAGGAGCTGAGGGAGGGCTTCTACCTCTTCTGGTCGACGGAGACGCTTGCGCATCCGCGCGCGAAGGTACTCGCCGCCACCGCTTCGGATTTAGCCCCAACTGGGTATCCTTTCTTTGCCCTTTTCTTCTATTGCGGGCTCTGCCCGCCCTTTTCTGAATTCTTTTGCGACATTATGAACACATACGGGTTCCGCCTCCTTGATTTCACCCCCAACGCCATTCTGACCATGGCAGTTTTCGCACACCTTTGCGAAAACTTTGTCGGGATCCACCCCAACGTAGCCCTCTTCCGTCACTTCTTCATGCCCAGCGTTGAGAGAGGGAGCCGCTTTGAGGGATTGCTTGGGTCTCCAGGTCGGCAAGAAGGAGGCCTATCTGGAAGGAGAGTTCCATGACAAGTGGGAGGAGTGGAGAGCCAATTGGTGTTGGATCGTGAGGAGAACCCGCAGCCCTTCGATCGCCGTCGCCAAACCCCAATAGTCTTGCGGCAGCGATTGGAGCAACTTGGCGCGGAGGATGCTAGGTTGAAGATAGCTGTGACCCGGATTTTGCGCCTCAGGCTTGCCGGACTAACCGTAGGCGCAGTTGGCGCAGACTTCCTTCGCCGCCGCATCGCTCCCCTGCAGGAGAGGAGGAGACCTGCTTGGGAGTTTCAAAATGCGGCGGACATCATGAGGCTGCGCCCGGGTCTCAATTGGAACTTCACTGTCTTGGAGTTGGATGCGATGTTGCTAGAGTTTTTCAAGAACGACCCCGATCACCCCGAGTGGTTTAGGTTGCCGAGGGGGGTCGTCCCATTGTGCAACAACTCTGCGCTCGACCGCATTCGCGCCATGATGCCGTTGTGCGATTCCCATGGGATCGTTCCAACCTGGCAAGAGCCTTCCGACGACATCGTGCAGCAATTCTTCGACAACTTGGAAGAAGTGCCGATCCGCTCAGACGAGCAGAAGAAGCTCACCCGCAACACCACCGACGAGGAGATGGCGCGCATTGCCACAAGGTTGGAGGAGGCGGCAGCAGCTGCCGCCGCTGGCGTCTTCGGGTACACCGTGGAGGAGGCAGATCACGATGAAAGCGGCAAGCCTTGCCGGCGAAGGGAGTTAGCGGTGAGGAAGAGCTTGCCGAGCCCGAGGCCGAGTCGAGCGGACCAGCCGAGGGCGCTTCTTCCCCACCAACCAGCGGCTTGCCGCCAGCGAACCCGGCTCCGCCAAATAAGCGTCTCACAAGGCGGAGACGAGGCGGGCGGCAGACGGGACCCAAGAAGCGCCCATGACGCTGCTCTACATGACAGCGATGTTGCCATGGAGCACCCCACGCTGCTGCGACAACTGGGGCTGAATCCTCCCAGGCCACCGCCGACGCCTCCGCCAAGCGGCCAAGACTGCCCACTCTTCCGCCTCGTCGCACTGGAGGCGAGCTGGAGTTTGATTTCTCCGCGCTCAGCTCCGAGGAGGAAGAAGAAGAGTAAGCTTCAATATTGTGCTTCGTTCTGAACTCTTTCCTTTCCAGGACGCTGGTCCAGAGAGCGTCGAAGAGAGCCAAGACCCCGGTGGTCGTCGTTGAGGACGATCCACCCGTGGCAACAGGAGGCGCGTCCGAGACCCCCTTGCCGGATCCGGCAACCCTTCCTCAGAGCAGCCCCCAGCCTGGCCCGGGTAAGTATCACGGTTTTCCCCTTCTTTGTTAGGTGTGCATGGGTGCTCCTTCTTCATTGATATCTCGACTGTTGGTTTGTGTAGGAAGCGAGCAGCCTCATCGGGAGGGCCGGAAGCCGCCCAAGATTCTATCTGCTGCGACTCGCCGCGCCAAGGGAGGATTCTCCCGACAAGGGCGTCCTCCGACAAGGGAGGCTACTCGGCAAGGGACAACACCAGTGACCCTCCGATTGGTCGAGACCATGGCTGCAGATCCCATTGCAGTGTAATCCTCTCGCTGAAAATTTCCCTTGGGCTTGTTTTCCTCTGTTTTCTTTTTGAACATTTGCTTGACTGTTCTTTCTTTTGTCTCGACGCAGAGCCGATGGAGGTCGAGTGCGGCCAGGAGGAAGCGCTGGCAACACTCCAAGCCGCCGTCATGGAAGAAGAGGCCGGCGACGAGCCTGCCGGCGAGGAGGCCACCAGCTACCGCCACGTAAGATGGCGAGGGTGCAGCGATCGCCTTGGCGGCCCCGAGGCCTTGAGGCGCCAGCGCTTCTACCGACCGCCGACTCCCGCTGCTGCCGTGTCGAGTTCAAGAGCTCCCAGCCAGCGCCTACTTGAAGGCAGCGGCAGCGTCTTCATCAAGCTCCCATGGGAGTCGAGCTCGGCGCCCGGTCGAAGGAGAGACCTTCGACGGAGAGCTGCTCGCCTCCGCCGGGCTGACGCCTGGTGGACGCCAAATAGCTTGGGCAGCAATCACGAGGAGGAGGAGCTGTTGTCGCTCTACCACGCCCGGCAAGCCAAGTTGGAGTCGGGAAGCACTTGTCACGAGGCGGGAGCGAACATGGAGAAAGCGTCTTGAAGAGCTCCGGGCGCCAACCAAGAGCTCTCCGGAGCGTAAGCGGAAAGAGCGGGTGCTACTACTGTTGAAGAGCGCCTGGCCTTCATCCTCGAGAAGGCCGCAGGTGAGGAGGAACAGCGGCTTGCTGCCGAGAACTGTCCAGCAGGAAAGCGGTGGCAACGGAAGGTCAACCTGGACAGCCACGAGGAAGAGCTTGTCGCGAGGAGTCACTTGGCGGGGCTCTTAAGGAAGCGAAGGATCGCCGCAGCCGCCCGATGCCGCCAAGGAAGAGTTGAAAACGAAGGTGGCGCAGGCCGAGGCGATCTCGGAAGAAGCGGCGAGGAGCTTGCCGCGCTCTAGCACGAGCGAGAGAAGGACGCCTACACTCTTGGCAAGCTGCAGTGCCGTCTCGCTGAGAGGAGCAAGGAGCTCGACGCCGCCAAGGATTCCAAGGCAGATCTTGGTGGCTGACCACTCATGTGACGGTATTTGGATGGCGCTAAGGAGGCGGGAGGTGGGCCTGTTGGAGCAGATCAAGGCCAACGAGGCTGGCTGGCGGCTATGCGCCACCAGGCGCCTTGAGGGAGAGTGTGGAGCCTTTGGACCGAAGGTCTGTGGATACTTCTTGCCGACATCCACAGCGAGCCGATGGAGCTGGGGATGGCGGATCTTGCATACTCTTCCGACGAGCATCTCCAACCCAGCGCCAAGCTTAGCTTATTCTTCAAGGCGTGGTGGCGGGCCTCCAGCTGACTCGAGAAGAGGTCCCAAAGCAGCTGGCCGAGGAATCACGCCCGGATCTGTGCGAGGAGCCCTCGAAAAGGTGTTGATGAAGGTGGCCTTCCGCAATCCAGGCCTCAACCTCAGCAGGCGTCCTCGAGATCCTTGCCGCCCGAGATCTTTGGCGTGGAGGCGCTCAAAGCCCTTGTCGCACCCATTGTGGACAAAGGTGAACAAGATCAAGCGGATTGATGGCGACCCAGCGTAGACTAGGCCGCCAATTTTATCTTTCCCTTGTCACTGCTTGATCATGTTTAGAACAATTTATTAGAACTGCGACAAGGCATGTGGTACTATACTCTATCTTAGGCAATCACCGCAATGTTCTTTCCTTTACTTGATTCCGTCCTTGGTACGTTTTGGCCCTCCGCTTTTTAGGGAACTTGTCGGTGCAGGCACCTTTGCATGTTGAGTCTTGAACGTCGGCCTGCTGGCGGCGCCCGCCTCCGACAAGCAACCTTGTCGCGACTAGCTGCAGCTCACTTAAGTTGTTGGCGGACTCGAAACAAAGTAAGGGCGCGACTAGCCATGAGTTGGTTCCTCTGCGCACAGGTTTTCCATACAAAAGTACTATCGTTCGAGGAAGATAACTTGAAAATTTAAAACTGATTGCTCAAATTTTGGCAACTTAGCTTTTACGTCGTTTGCTTCCGATAAAGTGAAACTTCCTCGAGCAACGCTTGGTCCATAGTATTATCTTCTCCTTCCCCGGTTAACTTGTGCGCGAGGGAGCCTTCCTTTCTTTGAGAAAAGATAAAGAAGAGAAAATAAAGTTATGGAGCCCAGTGACTCGATATTGCTTACCGGGTGTGGGTGCTTTGCACAAAGTGTTAGCCGAACATGCAATAAAATGATGAAAGCATGAATTTGAGAAGTTGTGCACAACACATGAGCTTTCTTGATGCATCGGTGCAGGCCCGGCTTTGTACAAAGGATTACATGCAACAGCGGCAAGACTTGTACAAAAGGTGGTTCTTTGGAACAGGTTCCGGCAACCGCGCCTCTGAGTAAAACTTACGAAGATGCTCAATGTTCGGGAGTTGCTCACCGAATGCCATCTTCGGTCTCCAAAGCGAACGGCCGGGCCTAGTGACTCGTTTCACCCGATAAGGGCCTTCCCACTTGGCGTCAACTTGTTTGAATTCTTGGCGGACTGAACACGCCCGAAGAACAAAAGGTCGCCTTCCTCGAGGCTTCTGGCACTAACTGCGGCTATGGTAGCGGCGCAAAGCTTCTTTGTGTGAGCAGCTCGCCAACGACTGAAGGCGATCCTCCTCAAGGAGGAGTCGTCATCTTGTCGCAGCTGCTCTTGCTCAAGCTCATCGTGGCGAGCACTCGAGGCAATCCGTATCTGAGTTCCGTGGGGAGAACTGCCTCTGCTCCATAGACTAGAGCGAAAGGTGTCGGCGATGGCTCGATTTGGCGTCGTCTGCTCGACCAAAGAACCACCGGCAGCTCCTCAATCCGGTTCTTCCGCACTTGTGCAGCACAGCCGAAAGTTCTGGTCTTGAGCCAGCGCAGCACTTGAGCATTGCCCTCTGCTTGACCGTTGCTTCTCGGATGAGCAAGCGAAGCCATGAACATTGGCGCCAAGATCTTGGGCGTCTTGCATGAAGGTGCGACTCGTAAATTGTGTGCCGTTGTCGGTGATGATCCTGTTAGGGATTCGAAGCGGTAAACAATCGACACGAAGAACTTGATCTTGTTGTGCTATCACCTTCCTCATTGCTTCCACTTCCGGCCACTTTGTGAACTTGTCGATTCTGACGTACAAGTACTCAAAGCCCCGACAGCTTCGGGAAGGGGCCGAGGATGTCGAGCCCCAGCCGAAAATGGCGAGGATAGAGGATCGTGCGGAGAGCTTGAGCTGGCTGGTGTATCTGTTTGGAATGGGCTGCACGCTTCACACTTGGTTACTTGTGCGGTTGCATCTGGAGGCTGTCGGCGAGAAGAAACCTTGTCGGAAAGCTTTCTTGGCAAGTGCTCTTGCGCCAATGTGGTGACCACATATGCCTCCGTGTATCTCGCCAACAACCACATCCATCTTCCCGGCAAATGCACTTCAATTTCACACAGTTGAGTCTTCTTACATGCAGTGTCTTTGTCGACAAACTGGTACATACTTGACTGCCGGGCTACTCTTTCCGCTTCTTCTTGCTCTTCGGAAGTTCTCTGTCTGCGAAGGAAATGGACAATCTGCTGCGCCCGATCTTTGGAGCTTCGGCTCGACAACAAGGACTAAAGGCACATCTGCTGCTGCGGAACATCAGCTTCCACGGCAAGAACCTGCGGCTCGGCCGAGCTTGGCGTTCCCGGCAAGCTTGCGAGCAAAACTTGTCGGGAGTGTCTGCCTTCAACGAAACAAACCCTTGGGCTTGTCGGGAACGCCCCTCAGCATTGTTGGTGTCGATCTTGGGGACCTTCGTGGCGGCGGCTTCGGGAAGCTCTGCCGGAAAATAGTCACCAGAAATCAACTTCCTCTTCTTGTTCTGTCCAGTTGATGGTGTTACGGTTGGTTGAGTTAGCTTGAGCACAAAAATCCCTGGTTCCACAGGCAACTTAAGCGCAGCACACTTTGACAGGCCATCAGCAATATCATTCTGAGCTCTTGGAACATGTTCCATTTGTAGGCCGTCAAAGTGCTCTTCTAGCTTCCTCACTTCATCAACGTGAAGCTTCCATCAATGGACTACGATAATCTTTGTTCACTTGGCGGACGACAAGCTGCGAGTCACCCACGACAATAAGCTTCTTGATCCCAAGGTCTACCGCGATCCACGAGACCGCAAGCAAACCCTCATACTCTGCGGTATTGTTTGTTGCTTGCTCCTTGGGAAAGTGCATCTGGACTACGTGCTTGAGGTGCTCTCCGGTGGGTGCGACAAGCAACACGCCCGACACGGGGCCTTGCGGCGAAGGCACCATCAAAGTACATCAACCACTCTTTGCTTGCTTCCTTGACGGGAATGCTCGTCTCTGGAATTTCTTCATCTGGTGTTGGCGTCCATTATGCTATGAATTCTGCCAATGTTCTGCTTTGGATAGTTGAAGTGCTTTCAAACTTGAGGCCAAAGCTTGACAGTTCCAGTGCCCACTCGACAATCACTGCTTGTAAACCACGGATTCTGCAGTATCCTCTTCAGCCGGAAAGCAGTGACGACTGTTATCTCATGTGCTTGGAAGTAGTGGCGCAACTTTCTCGAGGCCATGAGGAGGCCGAAAAGCAATTTCTGCACTCCAGAGTACCTTGACCTAGCCCCCTGCAGGAGGGAACTGACAAAGTAAACTGGGCACTGCACCATCCTTTTCTGCATCTGTTCATGCGTCTGCGCAGATCCGTCCTTGTCGGGGCCAGAATTTGTCGGCGAAGCCCCCTACTTGTCGCTGGATGTGTCTGCCGTGGTTGCTAGCTCGTCATCCGCCTCCCTCTCCGCTACTAACGCAGCACTAACCACTTGATTGGTTGCCGCTATATATAGCAGCAACTTCTCTTGTGGCTTAGGTGCGACAAGTGTTGGAGTGGAGGACAGGTATCTCTTCAAGTCCTGCAGTGCAGCCTCCGCTTCGGGAGTCCATTTCATTGGACCTGCCTTTTTCAAAATCTTGAAAAATGGCAGGGCGCGTTCAGCAGACCTAGAGATAAACCTGCTGAGAAGGGCCACGCAACCGGCAAGTCTTCGTACATCCTTGACGCGCTTTGGTGCTTCAATCTGCTCAATGGCCTTGATCTTGTCGGGATTGGCTTCAATCCCATTGAGATTCTGAAGAACCCGAGAAGCTTGCCGGAAGGGACTCCAAACACGCACTTCTCGGGGTTGAGCTTGAGGTTGATCTTGCGCAGATTTGCAAAGGTCTCATCCAAATCTTGGACCAGAGTTGCTTTGTCCTTGCTCTTGACCACTATGTCATCCATGTAGGCTTCTACATTTCTGTGCATTTGCGGCTCAAAAGCGTCATGGACCACTCTTGCAAACGTTGAACCAGCATTCTTCAAACCGAAAGGCATCCGTATGAAACGTTATGTGCCACACGGAGTAATGAATCGCGGTCTTCTCCTCATCTTCTTACGCCATGAAGATCGATGATATCCTGAGTATGCATCAAGAAATGAAAGCAAATCACATCCAGCCGTGGAGTCAACAATGCAGTCGATCTTGCGGCAAGGGAAAGCAGGTCTTTGGGACAAGCTTTATTAACATCCGTGAAATCAATAGAAAGTCTCCATTTCCCATTTGCCTTGCGCACGACTACAGGATTGGCCAACCACGTAGGATGGAGCACTCCTCTGACAAGGCCTGCTGCTTCCAATTTCTTGATCTCTTCTGTGATAAATTCTTGGCGCTCCACTGCTTGCTTCCTGACTTTCTGCTTGACGGGCCGCGCATGAGGACAAACGGCCAGGAGGTGCTCAATTACTTTCCTGGGAACACCGGGGATGTCAGACGGTTGCCATGCAAACACGTCCACGTTAAGCAGCGGGGAAAAGCAAGCGGCCGCCTTCCTATTTAGGGTCGAGAGAGGCACTGATGGTGAAGGTACCACCAGTGACGTCCTCCTTGGCGGACACCTTCTTGGTCTTTGGCGGAGCTGCCATCTTCTTCTTGCACTTGCCGGTGGAGCTCGATGGTGCGTCCTCGACGGTAGCATAGCACTCCGAAGAGGTGCGCTTGCCGGAGTGGGCATCAGAGCTCTTGCCGGACTTGGTCTTCTTCTTCCCCCCGGGAGCTTCAGCGGCAAGTGTCTTGCAATCTGTCATGACTCTTGCATCCGGTAGATCTTGTCGGCACAGATAAGAGCATCCTTCTTGTCGCCATGGATAGAGATGATGCTTATCGGGCCTGGCATGTTGAGTAAGTTGTAGGCGTAATGAGAGGCTGCCATGAACTTGGCGAGTGCTGAACGGCCAAGTATCCCATTGTAAGGCAATGGGAAATCAGCAACGTCGAATGTGACCCTCTCAGTCCTAAAGTTCAGCTCGCTGCCAAATGTCACCGGCAACATAATCTTCCCCTTCGGCTTGCTCCTTCCTGGATTGATTCCTTGGAATGTGCCAGTCTCTTCGAGCTCATTGTCGAGGATCTGAAGCTTCGGAGCACCGTGGAGGAGATCAGATTTAAAGCGGCCCCGCCGTCAACTAGCATCTTGGTGACCTTGAGGTTGCGGATGGTTGGTGAGACCAACATCGGCAAGCACCCGACCGCGATTCTGTGATCAGGGTGGTCCTCAATATCAAAGATGATAGGCGTCTTTGGACCACTTCGGAGGCTTGCGTGACTCTCACGGATGGTTCTGCTGCATTAACTTCCGCATCCACTGCTTGAGTTGGCGGTGGGAAGCATGCAGGAAGCACCTCCGTCAACGCAGAGGACCTCTGTAGCTTTACGAAACTCTGCTCATCGGCGTCGTCGTCTTCCATATCTTCATCGTCGTCGTCATCTTCGTCCTTGTCGCGGCGGCGGGAGGCCTATCTCCTTACGCTGCTTGGCCTTGCCAAGGCGTCCTCCCGGCCGAGGCGTTTCTTCTTTGGCTCCTCCGGCACCTTCTGAGCCTTCTCCTTGTCGGCGCCGCTCGGACTCAGCCTTCTGCTGTTCAAATAGCTGATCGACCTTCTTGCAGATCTGGATGTCGTGGCCCTTGGTGCGGTGGATCTTGCGATCTTGCTTGCGGAGCTGCCCCCCGCTTGTCGGCCGCCACAGGACCGGTGGTTGGCGTCGGCAACCTCCTTGCCGACCACCAGCCTTGGCGTTCTTATCGCCACCTCCATTGCCGGACTGCTCAACAGCTAGAACTTCTCTGCCTTTCTTCTTCTGTTGCCCTCGCCGCCGACTCTTCTTTGCCGGGCGGTCTCCTCATTGTCGAGATCCTACTTCTGCATTCTCTCACAGAGTCTCCTCCTTCCTCGGTAGCGTGCACACTTGTCGACCAAGGCATACAGCTCACCGGCGTCCTTGACTTTGCACATCGCCATCTCCTCCTCATCCTACGGTTCCTTGCGTTACGATGAAACGCTACCGATCACCGCGGCCGGGGTGGACATCTCGGGATGTTGTAGTGCACAAGGCTGAATCTACTGAATGAACTTGCGCAGGGACTCTCCTTCCTTCCGGGCGAAAGCGTGATGAAGGTCACTTTCTTGGCCATGAGGGCTTGTGGCCGCTGTGAAGGCGCCAACAAACCGATGGCATAAATCTGCCCAAGAGGATATGGAGCTGTCCGGCAAGTGCATGAGCCAAGATCGGCGTTGGACTTGAGTACCAGCGGGAAGTAGTTGGCAAGGATCTTGTCGTCCCGTCCCCCCGCAGCTTGCACCGCGATGGTGTAGATGCTGAGGAACTCCGACGGATGCGTCCTGCCAACGTACTTCTCCGACACGTCTGGCTTGAAGTTCTTGTTGCTGGGCCACTGGACTTGCCGCAGCTCACGAGTGAAGCAGGGCAACCTACCGCGTACGGCAAGTCGTCTGGTTCCTCCGGCACGTGCATGTCAACAGAGGGCACAGCGTGCTTGTCGGATTGACGCCGCGCTTCTCTTCGGCGCTCGATGCGAGTTCGAGCGTCTTCTTGCTGTCGTTCATGAAGAACTTGGCGCTGATCGCGGCGAGCTCGTGGATCAGATGACGCGGTGGAGTCGTCGTCGAGGTGGATCCGGCGGGTCGGCGATCTTGGCCTTTGGGGTGGAGAGTGCATGGTGGTTGCACCTCCACAAGTCTCGTCGCCACCGGCTCGTGCCTTGTCGTCTTGCCGCGGCAATGATGTAGTTGGTTGCTGCGGAGCGTCGCCGTTGGCAAAGCCGATGAGACTCTGTATGGTGGCCCTCCATTCGTTGACATTGTCGGCCGTTGGAGGGTAGTCGAGGAGCAGTTGAGCTCTCGCCAGAGCTTCTGCTGGAGTGGTGGGTGGCAATGGTGAAAGGTGCGAGGAGCGGGATATGCTCGGACTTCTAACTATGTTAGAAGGAGCAGCATCCCGTCCAGGCGACCGTATCTCGCTCGTGCCAGCATGTTGACGTGCACGCTGGTGTTGAGGGTCTCGAGATCCCCCAGCTCGGTCTTGATCCAACGAGCGTATGGTATTGTGAATACCATGACGCTGTTGGTCCCAGCTGACTTCTGGAGAAGGGCGCGGGGCATGTGCGGAACACGAGGTTTGCGCGGCCTTGTCCTTGGTCTTGGCAGCGTCACGATCTGCTTCGCCGGCGCCCGTTCTTCCGCGAGCGTCGGCTCCTCCACCCGTTTGCTCCGGTGAGGGTGGGGTCGACGAGGACGGCTTCGCTGCCGCCGAAGCCTTCTTCTTCGGTGGCATGTTGATGAAGATGTTGAAGATGACGAAGATGTTGCTCGTGTGAACGCCGGATCAGGTTCACACAGCCTCGACGCCCCCTACCTGGCGCGCCAAAGATGTCGGGGAGGCTGCTCGTACCCACGAACACCTATGGGACCGGCGGACCGAGTCCCTTGTGTTTCGGAGGGGGGCGGAGATCGCACGAAGAGCGGATCGAGGCGAAGCACACGAGCAGTTTACCCAGCTTCGGAGCTCTTCGGAGAGATAATACTCCTACTGCTGCTTGTCTGATTGTATTGTGTTCTTGCTAGAGAGCTCAGGGAGCTACAAAACCTAGCGTGAGTGTCTCTGGTCTCGAATGAGTCGAACTGGCTGAACCCTTTCTACATTGCGCATGGGCCTCCTTTTATATGCTCAAGGGGTCTCCGACAGGTGGCAACATAGAGGAGGGTACAAATGGAAAAACAGTAGTTGGTACACCTACTTGTACAGTGTACAGTGCATTCTACCTAACTCTGATGGCAAGGGACAAAAGCATTAAATGCCCGTCCATGTCGCCTAAACAGTGCAACAGAGACCGTCAGGTGCACCACCGCTCGCCACAATGGCAAGCTTGTCAGCGCCGCTTATCGCTGCTCCCCGCTGGCTGCACAGCCTCTTGACACGCGCGCATGGAATGGTCCCATGGCGACACGTTAGTGGGTGAGCTGGAGCGGAGATGAAGAGAGGTTGCCTGTCGCGGCAAGTGCCTTGCCGCGGCTGAATCCTTGTCGCGTCCGGAGGCTTGTCACGCTCCGAGCCTTCCCGGCAAGCTCCTCTTGCCGGGGTCTTGTCTTCTGCGTGCCTCGAGTGGCCTTCCCAACAAGCTCCTCTTGCCGGGGCCTTGTCTTCTTGGTTAAATACTTTGTTCTTGAATGGTTCCAAAGGAACCGCGGAGGATCTTGGCGATGACCAGGCAAGCCTGCGCGGCGAAGTCTTTGCAATCGTCTGCAGTGCGAGTTCGGGATACTAGGGTACCCCTACTCTAGTACACCGACACATGGGATCCTTCCGCTTGAAAGAGCATGGATGTAGGGTGCCCTCCCTGATGTCGCATATGGGCTCTTTCCCCTTGGAAGAGCCGGAGAGGACTGTCGGTGTCAAAACCGGCGGATCTCGGGTAGGGGGTCCCGATCTGTGCGTCTTAGGCTGATGGTAACATGAAGCAAGGGACACAATGTTTACCCAGGTTCGGGCCCTCTCGATGGAGGTAAAACCCTACTTCACCTTGATTAATATTGAAGATATGGGTAGTACAAGAGTAGATCTACCACGAGATCGTAGAGGCTAAACCCTAGAAGCTAGCCTATGATGGTATGATTGAAATTGTGATCGGCCTTCTAAGTACCAACCTCTCCGGTTTATATAGACACCGGAGAGGGCTAGGGTTTACACGGAGTCGGTTACAAGGAAGGAAATATAACATCCGGATCGCCAAGCTTGCCTTCCATGCCAAGGAGAATCCCATCCGGACACGGGATGAAGTCTTGAGTCTTGTGTCTTCACGCTTCGATAGTCCGGACATTGTACACTGTCCGGCTGTCCGGATACCCCCTAATCTAGGACTCCCTCAGTAGCCCCTGAACCAGGCTTCAATGACGATGAGTCTGGCGCGCAGTCTTGTCTTCGGCATTGTAGGGCGGGTTCCTTCTCCGAGTACTCCAAAGTAATTATCGAACACTTAGATCGTGTCCGGATACACGAGGGGATTCTTACACACCATTGTAAGGAATATAGCATAAATCTGATCCGCTAGCAATCTTCGTACGCCGTGCCTTCGCATCGTGGCCCAGTTCAACACGAACCGGTGCTTCTCGCCCCACCTCGACCCGCGCTGCGAGGCGGTTTTATTGGCACGTCTGTCGGCCGAGGCGAGATCGTGTTCCTCTTATTACGGGATCTTCCATTAATGAGGGCGTGCGTAGCCCTATGACGACCGTTGATATGACTCCATGTGCCGTCAGGTAAACCTCAAGCGGTCACCCTAAGGACTCTTGATATTCCCCCCCCCCCTTATAAAAGGGGCCGAGGCCTATGCCTCTTTTCCACCTCCCTCGCGCCTTCTCGCACCTCGAGTTCTAACACCCAAGATCTAAGATCCAACACCCCAGATCCTTCAATATGTCCGGATCCAACCCTCAAGGCCGGTAGGTGGCCTCCTCGATTCAAAAGGAGGACATTGCGAAGCTTAGGGATGTCGGATATCTGACCGCCGACATCCAGCACAGGCTTCCTGCTCCAGGACAGGTCATCCATACACCGGAGCCCAATGAGTGCGTCGTGTTCGTTCCTCACTTCCTCTGTGGCTTGGGCCTCACCCTCGATCCTTTTATGAGGGGGCTCATGTTCTATTATGGGTTGGATTTTCATGATCTAGCTCCGGACGCTATCCTCCACATCTCGTCGTTCATCATAGTGTGCGAGGCCTTCCTCCACGTCACCCCACACTTCGGCTTATGGCTCAAGACCTTCAATGTGAAGCCGAAGATGATCGAGGCAACACGCCTTGAGTCTGGAGGTGCCATAATAAGCAGGAACGCTGACGCCCCATGGCCAGAGGGTTCCTTTCCCGAAGTATCCGATGTATGGCAACGGATGTGGTTTTATGTCACGACTCCCAGAGGCACAAAGTGGGTGGCCGCCTCCGAGTTCCGCTCGGGCCGTCCGTCACAACTAGCGTCTTGGACCGACGTCGGACAGAATTGGGGGCCCACTGGTGATGTACCAGTACTACAGAGTCGCATCCGAGAGCTTCTTGAGAGGGACATTTGTCGGCGTTCGGGGAACGGGGGTCCCCAGACTTGCCTGCCTACGGCCTGCGGCGTGGCTCAAAGGGGGGCCCAACACGGCCCATCTTCATCAACACAAACTCAAGACCCTCGCGAGGGGCCAAGTCTCGCGTGGCAGACGACAGGGTGCTTCCTCAGGCACGACCTCATCAGGCTGGCTCGCGAGGAGGCGGAGAGATCAAGGCGGGGTACCTCACGAGGTGCCCATGGCCTTAAGCCATAGCGACCAAGAGGCGCGCCAAAGGGCGCCATCCCGCTTGATGTCCTCCTTTCCTCTTTGGTGCAAAGGAGCAAGCACATGCGAGAGCATCAAGCAAAAGCGTCCATTTCGGTGCAACAAGACCAAGACCAGTCCAACAGCGGGGAAGGAAGTCATTGTGGAGCCCAAGTCGGCGTCACCACCAGAGCCTTTGACAGGCGAGGACCAATTTTAGTCAGAATAAGTGTACCAGATGTTCCCCTTCAAAATGGCCAATTGTTGGCGCCCTTCCCACTCAATATTTGGGAAGTGGCCCATGGCCTCTGTCTATAAATAGGACTAGCCACACACAGAGCTAGGGGCACCTTGATCTGATCAGTAGCTGGATGCACCTTGGACAGAGAGAGAGAGAGAGAGAGAGAGAGAGAGAGAGAAGGCGACTGAACTCCCCTAAGCAGTTCATCGCCCCGGCCAAGAACAGGCCCTCGCGAGGCTGTTCTTCCTTGTATTGTTCATCACCATCAGCCCAAGAGGCAATCCACCACACCACAAACTAGAGTAGGGTATTACACCACAACGGTGGCCCGAACTAGTATAAACCTTGTGTCTCTTGTGTTGTTCCTTTCGTATTTTAGATCCAAGCGAGGCAGCGGGGTGCATGTAGGTAGAGGGTGAGATTCCGCGCGCACCCCAGTGTTCGAACCTCAAGGGTCTGCTGGAACCCGAAATCCGACATTTGGCGCGCCCGGTGAGGGTCTTGGCCGGGATTCTCTCCTGCCACTTCGTGTCCCGTCGCATCGTCATCATCATGTCCGTGACCAGGCGGGCAACCTCGGTCCCACTGGGCGGCTTGGCCCGCCCATGCAGGCTTCGCCTCGGGCGACCCCATGCCCAGGCGGATCGCGGTCCGCAGGCGCTGCGAGCCATGGGCGACGCGGACATGCCCGGCAACTCTCACGCCCGCGGCGAGCGCGGTCGGCAGCGAGGCCTCCGCCCGCGACAGCTGTACACCCGCCGAGGCGGGGAGAACTTCGAGGCAGCGCTCATGGTGGCACAGGAGCTACTGCGGTCTTGGCTCTTTGGAAGGCGGCCGCGACATGCTGCTAGAGCGGGTGGCAGAGCTCCTAGTCTTTGCCGCCTCGGGGGCTCATCCCTTCTGCACCCAGCTCCCACCTCAGGTCCGCGGCGGCCCGCGCGGGGGCTCCACCCGTGGCCGTGGGCTCCAAGGCTACTACAACACCGGTGAAGCTGTCAGCACCGGGCCAGCAGCAGCGCTGCCTCCGCTCCCGGCCAACGAAGAAGGACTCGCCGCGACCCATGGCCCCAGTGGGCCGCCGCGCTACCGCCCCCAGGTGGGCGCCTCAAGCAGAGCTGCATGGCACACGGAGCACTATGGCGCGGCCTTCGGAATGACGGCCCCAGAAGAATACGTGCCCCAAATGATGGACCAAGGGCACCAAAGCATGAGGGGAACAAGGCTCGCTCCTCAGCCCAAGGCTGGGGGACGAGGCTCTGGTTTGAGCTGTTCCAGGAGCCCCGTGAAGGCCCCACCGGCCATGCTGGAAGCGACGATTATCGGGTACCACTAATTCCTTAGGAGCAGGCATACGTTGATCATGAATCGCAGGAGGTGCAGGTCGCCACTTCGAGCGGCTGCCCCGCTCCCGCAGTCTCCTACCCCTCGGGAGGAGGGCGTCGAGGGCTGCAGGAGAGGGGTCGAGATCCGGCATCACCACGGCGGTGTTCGGAGCAAGGCGTTCTCAGGAGGTAGGCCCTCTGCTGGGGAGGTGCCTCAGGGCCTGCCCCTGGCGGAGGACCCGTGGTCGTCGGGGGAACCGCTGGCGACCGCTCTACCCCATCGGCGGCGTCGTGGTTTCAGTCGTCATTGATGGCACTAGAGTGCTTGGCGCAAAGGCGGGGCCCTCGTTGGGCGATATGAAGCAAGGCCGGTACCTATGAAGAACACCCAGTGCCTGTGAAGCTCGCCGCCCCGTGACACTCTCACGTAATAATGAGTGGGGTTGTACACGCCCCGGAGTCTCAGGGGTGCCGGCCTCAGGCCCTGGGGCTCCCTCCCACGCCCAGTGGCAGCACTTATCTCCGCGCTGGTGAGAAGACATCCAAGACTAGACTAGGTGCCGGACGCGGCCTTTTTTTGGTTTGCTTTCATTGCTTTTCCCTTTGGTTGTCACTTTCCCCCGCTGGATTTAAGTTGGATTCGAATTTGAGATTTGCGTGTGTTTGGGTAAGGGGGTGTTTAGTCTCGTTCGAGCAATCTCTCGTGTTCCGGTCACTGCTTTGCCTCAGCTGCCTCCCCTCGTGAGCCCCTCACGAGCCGGGTTGGGCCTAGCTTGCGTGCAGCCCAGACTGCCGCCGCAGCATCCTCTCAGGAGGCCTTTACTGCAGATCCTACGGGTTCGATCGGGAGACACTCGAGACGCCACAGCCGTCCACAGGCTATCTCGGGGCCCGCGCGGGACAAAGGTAAACTAGCCAGCCACTTGGCACAGGCGTACGGGTGATATAGCATCTACTAATATGCAGTACACAAGTTTTACATGAGGGCTCCCCTCCCAAAATACTCTCACAACCGTCGGGGCAAAACCTGAAGCTCTATTAAATGCGAGAAGCGAGGCAGTGCGCAATCGATTGGATAAATCCCCCAATGCATCCTCAGGGGCACCTCCTGAATTGTCGCTGGCGTCGCTGGCCTCGCTGTCGCTCTCTGCATCGTCACCAGCAGCGTCAGGGCCGTTCACCACGCCGCCTTCGTCAGCAGCACCGATCACGCCGTCGTTATCTGAAGCGAAGGCCCTGACGAGGGCGTCCACGTTCTCTTCCACCCAGTGCACCAGGTCGCGCCGGACGGCCTGGGGGACTGGGGCGATGGCGGCGTCAAAGTCGAAGTGGGGGTCCATATTCCGGAGATGGCTGAAGACGCGAGAAAAGGCGCGCCCGAGCAGGGCGCGGCTCCTCTCCTCCACTAACCTGTTGGCTCTGACCGACCTCGCCTCCAGCCGAGTCACCACGTAGGTGAAGAACTGAAGGTTGCCGGCGTGAATTAAGCTGCGTGCGGCTCGCCAACAGCCGCCTCGCAGATATTACCCAAGGCTGTGTTGGCTCTCTCCCGGAGCGTGGTGAGCATGGGGCTGTGCTCATGCTCGAGGATCCGCCGCTGGCGTATCTCGTCCGCATTCTGTCGCGCGACGGCCTCGGCCTCGTGCACCCGTTGGCGAAGAAGAAGCACCTCGGCACAGGAGGCAGCTAACCCCTCCTGTGCCACCTCGAGGACGGCCCGAGAAGCATCGGCCCGCCGCGTCACCTCCTCCTGCTTGGCCCACAAGGCAGCGGTCCTACCTTCGGCCTCAGCCCGGATCAACCCCAGCCTCTCTTCGAACTCGCGCTCAAGGTTCAAGTGCGCCGTTGCCACCCGACGCCCAACCTCCTCCAGGACACGGGCTTCCCGCGCAGCAACATCCTCATCCTCCCTCGTCACCAAGCGCTCCCTTGTTTCCGAGCTTTTCGTGCACAAATGCGCGCGTTTGGCGGCTTCCAGCGTCAGCGCCTCCTCACGCTTCTGGAGTTCCGCTGGGTCGCCTGAGAACACCTTCATCGACGCAAGGGCCATCTCGCGCAGCTCCACCTGCTCCTCCAGTGAGCGGCATCGGGCCAGGAGTTCCCGCGCCCGCTCCTCCGCTGCCTCTCGCTGCCGGTCAGCTTCCCGAGCCTCCTCAACGGCCCGAGAACGGACCTCCCGAGGGGCCGCCAGCAACGCCTTGGCCTCCTCATTGTCAAGGTCACGTTGATGGCGCGCAAGGGCGACAGCCACCTTCAGCTCGCGCCTCTCCGCGGCCAGGCGCAGGCCCTCGGCCTCGAGGCACGCGTCTTCATCAGCGAGCTCTTCACCAAGCAGGCTCACCGCGTCGGCCGCCCTCCGAAGAAACCCTTGGCGAAGAGCGCGATGCTCCCAGGCGCTCTCAAGTACGTCTTCCACACCATCATCCACCCCAAGCGAGCGCCGGGGGCCACGAATCAGCACTCCCCTCCGGCAGGGGCTGGGGCTGGCGCCCTCGCCACGGCCGGGCACGCCTCGCCGGAGGCCGGCCGAGCCAACCCATTCCCTAAAGAAGAGCGCGGGGATGCCTCGGCCAATCACGGTCGATGGCAGACGAGAAGCCCACGACAGGCTGGCCACGCCAGAAGGCTTCGCGAAGGAGGGTCCTGGCCCAGCGGGGCCAGCGGTGCGCCTCAGATGGCTCGTCTCTCGGCCCGGCCTCACCACGAGGGGCCCTGCTGCTCGGGGTGCTCGAGGAGCAGCGGAGAGGGCGGAGCCAGCGGGATGGCTCCTCAGCCATCTCCATGAGCTCAGCGAGGAAGGGCCCCTTGGAGCAAGGATCGATAAAAGCAACAGAAGAATCGGGGAGCGGATAAGGGAAAGCTTACTCATCGGTGGCGAAGTACTTCCTGCGCTTCAATGACGGCAAGGGTAATCGTCGCCCAAGGCTTCCCTTCTCTTCCGGAGAGCCTCAAAGTTCACGCGAGCGACCCAAGAGTTGGCGCGAGGGTCAACTGCGGCGAGGAAGGAGCGTCGAGGCGACCCACGTTGGGTGCGTCTACGATGCACGCCACGGTCACCTTACCAAGAAGAAAATGGCGGGGCCCTAGGGGCCTCAGCCCTTGACACTCTCGGGCAGCTGCTCGCCACCCCCGGCCCAGCGGCAGCTGGGCCTCGGGAGGTGCTCCCTCAAGAGCGCCCGCTGCACCGTCACCCTACAGAGGCCCCTCGGCCTCCAGCCTCGTGCCTCCCTGCTCCGCCCGATCGAGGAAGAACCGCCATGGCCAGCTGGAAGGGCAGTCACCACCACCGGGTTCTCGCGAGACCCCTTGAGGCCTGCGGGGCGCAGCCCCCATTCGTCAAAGCTGGGCATCTGCTTCACAAAGTCACCCCTGCTTGAGCAAAAGTACAGCAAAGCACCCCCTTGTCGAATGCAGCCAGGGGTGGGGTCCCCAGTCAAGACCAAGAGCACCTTCCTCAGCGATTCAGGCGTCAAGTCCTCCTCCTGGAGCCTCATGCGGTCTTCACGCCCGCTGAAGGCCCACATCCGGCGGGAATGGCGCCGGAGAGGGCAATGCGGCATAACAGAACTCCTTCACCACCTTGGGCGCCGTCACGTCGGCGCCCTCGAGGCTGTGACGACGGCCAGACGAAGGCGAGCCGGGGGCTCGTGAGCGTCTCCTGGCCCCAGCCTGAATTGGGGACAGCGGGTGATGTTGGCTCCGACAGCAGGGGGCTGGGCACCCCCACGTCCACGTACAGCCACCGCTCGCGGAACCCAGGCGCGGGCGGAGGAAGGGTGAAGTCAATCCCCGAAGTCGATGTTTCAGATGCAACAATGAAGCTCGCACACCCCAAACATTGGGTGGGGTCAACAAGGCGCAGAGAGAAGAAGTGGCGCAGCAAGGCAACTGAGGGAAGGATGCCCATCATCTCCTCGCAAACAAAGGCAAAGACCGCAAGAAGAGTGATGGATTCACGGACCCAAGTGCATCATATGGATGCGATAGTGGGAGAGCACAACATTGAAGAAATCGGAGAAGGGGAACCAGCCCCGCCCATGTAGGCGTCGGCAAAATACTGGACCTCAGTGATTATCCTGTCGATGGCGAAGTGGGACGCGGGCCAGGCCGTCGTCCGCCCGCATTCGTTGAAGATGGTGGCCACAGCCGAGCTGACCTTGCCCAGGCACTCTCGATTGAGTATGGTTGACCGATCGACGGCGGGGGCCACCGACGACGGCGAGCAAGGCAGAGGTATGGGTTTCTTCCCCCTTCCCTTCTTTGTCGGAGCCATGGCAACGGAAGGGGGGGGAGGAAGGTTCGAGATTGGATTGGGAGCAGAAGCTGGAGTTCGAGAGGAGGAAGAGTGGGGGACGGTCGAGCAGCGAAAAGGGGAGCGGTTGTGTGCGGCTCTGAGTGCACTAGCATGGCACAAAATAAGGAGGCGTGGGGAACAGAGCCGCCCACGTCCAATCAACCGCCACGCTTGAGCCCAAGGCATGTTGTTAGGGCCCATGGCGCTTACTTGCCCTTCGCCTCTCTGCTCAGCCAAGTCCGGGCGCGCCTTGGGCCCGGGGGCTACTGTCGGCGTTCTAGGAACGGGGGTCCCCAGACTTGCCTGCCTACGGCCTGCGGCGTGGCTCAAAGGGGGGCCCAACATGGCCCATCTTCATCAACACAAACTCAAGACCCTCGCGAGGGGCCAAGCCTCGCATGGCGGATGACAAGGAGCTTCCTCAGGCACGGCCGCATCAGGCTGGCTCGCGAGGAGGCGGAGAGATCAAGGCAGGGTACCTCACGAGGTGCCCATGACGCAAGCCATGACGACCAAGGGCGCCAGGCGGGCGCCAGCCCACGCAGTGTCCTCCTTTCCTCTTTGGTCCAAAGGGAGCAAGCGCAGGCGAGAGCATCAAGCAAAGGCGTCCATTTTGGTGCAACAAGACCAAGACCAATCCAACGGCAGGAAGGAAGTCATTGTGGAGCCCAAGCCGGCGTCACCACCAGAACCTTTGACAGGCGAGGACCAACTTTAATCAGGATAAGTGTACCAGATGTTCCCCTTCAAAATGGCCAATTGTTGGCGCCCTTCCCGCTCAATATTTGGGAAGAGGCCCAGGGCCTCTGATAGAGGCAAAGGTGTCCCGTCTTTCGATGAGATGTTGGTTTTAAACCGTAGAATTCGACCTTGGCGATCCGACTACGTCACGCGTCGAGACGTCGGCGCCTTAGCAATCGCTAAACCAACTTCCGAGGGTTATTGACCACGCGGGAACACGATCAACCTGACCACGAGGGCCTGTTTCCTGCGAGCAAGCGAAGAACAAGCAAGAAACTAAGATTGCAATCTGGATATTGCGAATATAAGAGGAAAGCTTTATTAATGAAGGTGGGGTTACGAGGCGCCTTGGTGCAGTCGTTGAACACAAAGCAATCTGTGAGCGAAGTTGCAGCTATGGCGAACTTTTGATCTAAACAAAACCCAAAGTCTAAGCGACGCCCTAAGGGCTGTATATATGGAGAAAGAGGAGGGAATTTCGTGGCCCTTGAGGGAGGTGTCCGAAACCAACCCTAACTCTTGTTTCCCCACACATACGGACTCTAAAACAGCCTACACTTAAGTATTTCGAAATTACATGGGCCTGGCCCAATAATAAGGTGACGCAGCACCTAGAATAGCCTATGGACGAATATTATGAAGTGGCATCTTGTATATTTCGTCCAAGGCCTCATGCTCTCATTAGGGTGGCTTCAAAGTCCTGGAATCATCACTTGTAACTCCGTCCTTGTTTCCCTTGCATGCCAACATCTCCATGCTTGAACTTGCTCCAAGGTTCATCTTTCTTGTCCATGGTAGGCCCTTCATTTGTAAGCAAAACAAATGTATCCAATTTAGGCAGCATCATATTCTCATGAACATTGGAATCGTTACTAAGAAGCGAAAGTACTGATAATTCAATTGGCGTCTTGTGAGCTCTAGTAATTGGTCCGGTATGTATAGCAGCGGGGGCTGTGGGTGTAACAATGGTATTGATGTCCTCATCAACCTCCCCTTCTTGAAATGAAGTCGTCCTCGACGTGAAACTCATCTTCCTCACCCAAATAAGGCTTCAAATCTGCAATGTTAAAAGTGGGACTAACCCCAAAATCTGCAGGCAGCTCAAGTTTATATGCATTATCATTTATTTTTCTAACACCTTAAATGGACCATCAGCGTGGCATTAGCTTTGATTTGCAAATTAGGAAACCTATCCTTACATAAATGTAACCAAACAAGATCTCCGGTGCAAAGACAACATGTTTTCTACCCTTATCTCCAGCAAGTTTATATTTAGCATTCATACGCTCAATGTTTTCCTTAGTTAACTCGTGCATTTTTAAAATCAATTCAGCATGTTCTTTAGCATCAAAATTAACCTTCTCCGAAGATGGAAGAGGCAACAAATCAATAGGTGCACAAGGTAGGAAGCCATACACAATTTCAAAAGGGCACATCTTAGTAGTAGAATGCAATGAATGATTATAAGCAAATTCAATATGAGGCGAGCATTCTTCCCACATTTTCTTATTATTCTTCAAAACAGCCCTAAGCATAGTAGACAATGTTCTATTGACTACTTCAGTTTATCCATCGGTTTGGGGGTGACAAGTAGTACTAAAAGCGGTTTAGTCCCCAACTTAGCCCATAAACATCTCCAAAAGTGGCTAAGAAATTTAGTATCACGATCTGAAACAATAGTATTTGGCACACCATGCAAGCGAATAATTTCACGAAAGAACAAATCAGCAACATTAACAGCATCATCGCTTTTATGACATGGTATAAAGTGTGCCATTTTCGAGAATCTATCCACGACAACAAATATGCTATCCCTCCCCTTATTTGTTCGAGGTAAACCTAAAACAAAGTCCATAGATATATCCTCCCAAGGAACACTAGGTGCGAGCAAAGGCATATATAAACCATGAGGATTGAGTCGTGACTTAGCTTTTTGATATGTAGTGCAGCGAGCAACAAAACGCTCAACATCCCGTCTCATCTTTGGCCAAAAGAAATGTGTAGCAAGTATATCCTCCGTCTTCTTCACGCCAAAGTGTCCCATTAATCCTCCTCCATGCGCCTCCTGCAACAACAAAAGACGAACAGAGCTAGCGAGGAATGCATAGCTTGTTAGCACGGAACACAAAACCATCCTTAATAACGAACTTGTTCCATGTTCTTCCTTCTTTACAATTCTGCATTACATCTTTAAAATCAACATCATGCACATATTGATCTTTGATGGTCTCCAAACCAAATATTTTGAAGTCAAGTTGTGAAAGCATAGTATAGCGACGAGACAAAGCATCGACAATAACATTTTCTTTACCCTTCTTGTGTTTAATGACATAAGGGAAAGTCTCAATGAATTCAACCCATTTAGCATGTCTACGATTCAGTTTAGCTTGACTTTTAATATGTTTCAAAGATTCATGATCGTAATGTATAACAAATTCTTTGGGCCATAAATAATGTTGCCATGTCTCTAAAGTCCGAACAAGAGCATATAATTCTTTGTCATAAGTAGAATAGTTCAGACTAGGCCCACTCAATTGTTCGGAAAAGTATGCAACAGGTTTGCCATCTTGTAATAACACACCTCCTAATCCAATTCCACTAGCATCACATTCAAGCTCAAAAGTCTTATTAAAGTCAGGAAGTTGGAGTAAAGTAGCATGTGTCAACTTATCTTTCAATACCGTGAAGGCTTCTTCCTGTGCGGTACCCCAAACAAAAGGCACATCCTTGTTTGTAAGTTCATTGAGAGGTGCAGCAATGGTGCTAAAGTCTCTCACAAAACGTCTATAGAAACCAGCGAGTCCAAGAAAACTCCTCACTTGTGTGACCGTTTTGGGCTGCGGCCAACTCTCAATAGCTTCAATCTTGGCTTTATCAACTTCAATTCCCTGTGGTGTAACAACATAGCCAAGAAAAGATACTCGGTCGGTGCAAAAGGTGCACTTCCCAAGGTTACCAAACAAACGTGCATCACGTAGAGCATTAAAAACAGCACGTAAATGTTCCAAATGTTCTTCCAAAGATTTGCTATAAATCAGTATATCATCAAAATAGACTACCACAAATCGTCCAATGAAAGCACATAAAACTTCGTTCATTAGTCTCATGAAAGTACTAGGTGCATTAGTTAACCCAAAAGGCATGACTAACCACTCATATAAACCAAACTTAGTTTTAAATGCTGTTTTCCATTCATCTCCCAATTTCATACGAATTTGATGGTATCCACTACGCAAATCAACTTTGGAGAATATTGTAGAGCCACTCAATTCATCAAGCATATCATCTAGCCTAGGAATAGGATGACGATAACGAATAGTAATATTATTAATGCCTCTACAATCAACACACATACGCGACGTACCATCCTTTTTAGGCACTAGTATAATTGGAACAGCACAAGGACTATGAGGTTCGCGTATATAACCTTTGTCGAGCAGCTCACATGCTTGACGCATAATCTCCTTCGTCTCCTCTGGATTGGTACGGTATGGTGCACGGTTGGGTAGCGATGAACCTGGAATTAAGTCAATTTGATGCTCAATCCCTCGAATAGGTGGTAATCCCGGTGGCACATCTTGTGGGAAGACGTCAGCGAACTCCTGCAAAATGTTAGTGACAGCAGGGGGCAAAGAGGAAGGCACGTCCTCGAATGAAAATAATGCCTCTTTGCACACAAAAGCATAGCAAACAGATTTGCTAGAATCTAGCTCAATATCAGATTTGGTGGCAAGTAAACATGCACTTTTCAGTTTAATTTCAGAAGCAACATTAGATGGTTTATTATTAGGCTTCATTTGTTGCTCAAATTCTTTTGCCACAATCTGATTTTCACTCTTATTTTTCTCTGTTTTGCTTTATTAGCTCTATTAATATCATCTTTCAATATTTAATCAGGAGTCATAGGAAGCAAAGTAATATTTTTATCCTTGTGAACAAGAGTATACTGATTTTTTCTACCATGGTGTATAGAATTTTTATCAAATTGCCATGGTCTACCAAGTAATAAGGAACATGCTTTCATAGGTACCACATCACAATCAACATAATCAGCATATGTAGAGATACTAAAATACACACCTAACAAAGACGTGTTACCTTAACCTTGCCGCTGTTGTTGAACCATTGGATGTAGTAAGGATGTGGATGTGGTCTTGTGGTGAGAGAAAGCTTCTCCACCATATCCATGCTAGCCAAGTTGTTGCAGCTCCCTCCATCTATGATGACGCGAATAGAACGTTCCTTCACAACTCCCTTTGTATGGAACAAGTTATGCCTCTGATTTTGCTCGACATGTAACCTGCACACTCAAAACACGTTGAGCAACTAAACATTCATACCTGTCAGCATCTTCAGCAGCCATGTATTGCGTCTCATGATCAGAATCCTCTCCACCGTGTTCTTCATGTGTAATAAGAGCCAAAGTCTCTTCATCATAGTCACTAGCGGACTCATACCCACCATCCTCGGTAGCAATCATCACATCACCGAGATTGGCATTCTCTCGCAAAATGTCCTCTTCCCTTACAACGACAACAAATAATATCACTTGTGTGCCCTGTTGACGCCATGGAAGAAGAAGAGCTCTGTGTAGGCCCAAAGGTGTGCTCTTGGCGAGATAGTGGTGGTTGTGCACTGCTTTCTTGTATCACGGTTGGAGGTGGCAGCGGCGGAGGTGCCGGTGTAGTAGAGCGATGTGGAAGTAGATGATGCCGCGTGGTGTCCATGATGAAGGTCGACTGCGAAAAAGTTAGTCCGGCGCCAGCACATCGATCCTGCACTTCACGTTCGACTTTACAAGCAAGATGGAATAATCGAGTGATATTAGTATAATCCTTGTAGTCTAGAATGGTCTGAATATCTCTATTTAATCCACCCGAAAACGTGCAAGCATAGCTTCATTCTCCTCAACAATACCACATCTAATCAAGCCAGTTTGTAATTCGATAATATTCTTCTACGAATTTTTTCCTTGTCTTAAGCGCTGTAATTTTTGAAGTAATTCACGTTGATAATATGGTGGAACCCAACGATTACGCATAGCAGTTTTCAAAGCAGCCCAAGTAGCTGGAACAGGATATAATCTACAATGTTCAGACCAACAAACACATGCAAAGCTAGTGAAAGCACAAACAGCAGCGGGAACACGTCTCTCCTCAGGATATTGTAAACATGTAAATCATTGTTCAGTTTCTAACTCCCAAGTAAGATATATATCAGGAACATATCTACCCTCAAATGGTGGAATATTCAACTTCAGTTTAGGGAGATGGTCATGATCTAAATACTGAGGGAGCCCGAACATTGCCATTATTTGCATGTGGACGACCGGGTGGTTGTGATGCTGGTGGTTGTGGAGCCGGTGGTTGCACGTAGTTCTGAAGTTGATCAACCTCATCCTCGTACTCTCTCACATAATCATCCTCCCCCACATCAGCAGCAGTAGCCCCAGAAGTATCAACAGAAGCACCGGCAGCTTGGCGGTCAAGAGGGACACGGCTCGCTTCGGCGGAGGGCTGTTTCGCGATGTGGAGGTAGTCGTTGTTGTTGTTGTAGAGGTGCATTAGGTGCAGCCGGTGGTGGTGGTGGTAGACGCCACAGCAATTCATTAAACTTGTTATCGAGCTTTGTTTGAGCGCCTTCTCAATGCCATCTATCTTCTCCATGGCCTCTTCAAATCTATTTAGAACATCTTCCACCTGCCCACTCATCATCTGCTGAAACTTATCATGTAGCGCTTTGTTTGTCATGTTCTCCCGGTCGGTCTAAATCGGCTTGTGATCCTGCCATGGTTAGCAGCAATAGAAACACACAAAAATATGATTGACAGACTACTAGGAAGTGGTGGTGGTGGTGTGGTGGGCGATCACAAATCCGTCAAGCAAATCTCAAATTCTTACCAGTTCTTACCCAAAGAAGAAAGCGGTGATCGGCAACCGATGTAGTCAAAACTCTCAAAGCTTGGATAGAGCGATTACGGGGAGAGTCAAACGCATGCGATGTAGATGTATGTGGAGCTAGGAAGGCTTATAATATGGTAGCAAAAGGGTCGGCAATAATCAATTCAGAGATGCAAAGTTGAATAAGCGCTCAACGACGCAGTCTTTGTCTTTGGTCCTAGGCTAGACCGTGCTAGAGACGCGAGCCTAGAACACTAACAAAATCACGGCGCTGCACGGAAACAACGGAAAAGCACACTCTGGAATTTTTTTTCGCTCTTTTTTTTAGCGCTGCTTTTTTTTGCGCTGCTCCTTTTTTTTGCGAAAAATCACTATAATGGCGAGTGTCTCAAAACTCTTCCCAGGTCAAACTGACAGGATGGGCACGAAATTTTTTCGACCAAATTTTTTTTTTTCGACTGCCCGGACCCAAAAACTGGAAACGGGTCAAAAAAAACTTTCTATAATGGCGACTGTCTCAATACGCTTAGAAACACCTAAAAATAGGATAGCCAGAAAATTTTTCGACAAGTGCGTTTTCGGAAAATTTTGGGCCTAAACGGAGGGTGGTTTCCAGAAAAAAAAAATTAGCGCTGCTTTTTTTTCCGAAACCCACGCAGGCAAGGAAACACGAATCGGAATTTAGATGGATCTCGAAAACAAACCTAATATGAGAAGAACTCGGATTGGTGGTGGATATTTGGTGGTGGTATATGGCAGCGGTGGTGGTATATGGCTACGGATTGGTGGTGGTATATGGATACGGATTGGTGGTAGATGGCAAGGCGATGATGATGGTGCAGCGGCGGCGTGACAACTTATGACCAGAACTCGAAACTCTAAAAGACTAGACTCTAAGACCAGCAACTTGACACGACGATGCAACCGCAAATTCAACAAAGCAAAAACCCTAAAAAGATTATGCGAAGGCTCAGATTGGTTCGGATATGATGAACTAACCCTAATTTTTTTGTGGCTTTTTCGTGGACTTTAGGTATGAAGAACAGACTCGATCTAATCTATGAAAAACTGTAAAATCTCACCGAGCAACCTGAAAATCTGATACCACTTGATAGAGGCAAAGGTGTCCCGTCTTTCGATGAGATGTTGGTTTTCGCTTCTATGGGAGTCGACCTTGACGATCCGACTACGTATGTGCGAGACGTCGCGCCTTAGCAATCGCTAAACCAACTTCCGAGGGTTATTGACCACGCCGGAGCACGATCAACTCCGACCACGATGGCATGTTTCCTGCGAGAAATCGAATAACAAGCAAGAAACTAAGATTGCAATCTGGATATTGCTAATATAAGAGGAAAGCTTTATTAATGAAGGTGGGGTTACGAGGCGCCTTGGTCCAGTCGTTGAACACAAAGCGAAATCTGTGAAGTTGCAGCTATGGCGAACTTTTGATCTAAACAAAACCCAAAGTCTAAACGACGCCCTAAGGGCTGTATATATGGAGAAAGAGGAGGGAATTTCGTGGCCCTTGAGGGAGGGGTCCGAAACCAACCCTAACTCTTGTTTCCCCACACATCTGGGACTCTAAAACAGCCTACACTTAAGTATTTCGAAATTACATGGGCTGGCCCAATAATAAGGTGACGCAACACCTAGAATAGCCTATGGACGAATATTATGAAGTGGCATCTTGTATATTTCGTCCAAGGCCTCATGCTCTCATTAGGGTGGCTTCAAAGTCCTGGAATCATCACTTGTAACTCCGTCCTTGTTTCCCTTGCGCATGCCAACATCTCCATGCTTGAACTTGCTCCAAGGTTCATCTTTCTTGTCCATGGTAGGCCCATCATTTGTAAGCAAAACAAATGTATCCAATTTAGGCAGCATCATATTCTCATGAACATTGGAATCGTTACCAAGATACGAAAGTACCTGATAATTCAATTGGCGTGCGCGAGCTCTAGTAATTGGTCCAGTATGTATAGCAGCAGGGGTTGTGGGTGTAACAATGGTATTGATGTCCTCATCAGCCTCTGTCTATAAATAGGACTAGCCACACACGGAGCTAGGGGCACCTTGATCTGATCAGTAGCTGGATGCACCTTGGACGGAGAGAGAGAGAGAGAGAGAGAGAGAGAGAGAGAGAGGGAGAGAGAGAAGGCGACTGAACTCCCCTAAGCAGTTCATCGCCCCGGCCAAGAACAGGCCCTCGCGAGGCTGTTCTTCCTTTTATTGTTCATCACCATCAGCCCAAGAGGCTATCCACCACACCACAAACTAGAGTAGGGTATTACACCACAACGGTGGCCCGAACTAGTATAGTATAAACCTTGTGTCTCTTGTGTTGTTCCTTTCGTAGTTTAGATCCAAGCGAGGCGGCGGGGTGCAGGTAGGTAGAGGGTGAGATTCCGCGAGTACCCCTGTGTTCGAACCTCAAGGGTCTGTCGGAACCCGAAATCCGACAACATTAACCTTGTCAACATGATGCAAGTGATGCTAATCCGACGGATGTTGCCGCCAACGCCGACCTCTTCGGATGTGGGAGTTCAACCCAGAGGGTCCGCAGACTGTTATGCACTTCTTTGGCCTGAAGCTCGAAGGGATGTGCAAATTATTCTTCGGACCGAAAGTAGAGAGTCCGGACACCACCGAGGATGCGGGCCTAAGCTGCAATCGCCTTGATAGACAAGTAAGTAAACTTGATACCGGACACCTTGTTTTGTATTTGTAATAATTGTTTATTCTAAAAATCATCCGTGGCCATGAATGGCTCAGCAAGGCGGAGAGAATCAGGTGTCTGGCGCCACTTCCCGAAGGTTCGCCTGGTCCCACCATGGCCAAGATGCTTGACCGGGTACTCAGCAGAATGCCCTCAGGGAAAGACAAGGTGAACATCGAAGAAACCGAACTTCACACGCTACGCATCCGAACCGGGGAATTGTTGCCTCCCCTAAGGAGGACAGTCGGGAAGGGGAGGCTAAGGCCTCCTCCCCGCGCAGGAAGAAGAGGGTTGCCTCCGAAGACTCGGAGACGGAGATGCCCAAACCAGGGAAAAAGATATCACCAGGGGGCTCTGCCCCGACGGGCACCCTCACCGCGTCGTGCCCTGTGGCGCCAGCTCTCCACCGAGCTGTAAGTTAATTTTAATCCGAAGTACTGCGATTCTCCGGGATCCATGACCGAGATTAGTCTTTTCTTGATCCGGCTAGCAGCTCCTCTCAACAAAGTTCGTCTTGAGGATCTTCCTCCGCAGATGCTTTGAGCGAGACCCCACCCACCTCTCCGCCTTATGAAGCCAGGCGACACCGAAGTGTCGTCACGGGAATCCGGATCTGCCGGCCGGAAGCCAATCGTCGGCCGCCACGAGACCGGAGCGTTTGGCTCCCACGAGGGCCGATGGGAAGGGTCCGACACAGTTCGATGTTCGGCCGGACGTACTGACAAGCCTACTGGAGCGAGCTGCGCTCTCGGAGGAGCACTGCTCTTTAATGAGCGCGATGCTCAAGAAGATTTCATCCGCTACAAGCGGTTTGAATGAAGCATTTACAAGCCTGCTCAGAGGCTTTGAGGTATGTAGTGAAAAATACACAAGTTTTGGTACATGAGGCACGCGCTAGGTGTGCTCCATATAGATAGTAGCCCACGAGACTGCAGTTTGCCGCCCTAGGCGTAAGCGGGGATCATAAATCAATGATTGCTTTTTAAATACGTGCAGGTACCTGTGGGTCCGGTCGCCGATCAGTTCGTTGAAGTTGCCGAACTAACAAGGCAGATTGGATCGATTGATGCCGATATCACTCTGGTGAACGAGCAGCTGGACCAATCACAAGGTATGTGCTCTGCCTTCCCTTGTATAGGAAAATATGAAGGCGGCGTGATACTAATGTAATATGTTTGGACTACAGATGGTGTTGCTTGCGTGGAGGCCCTGAGGGCGGAACTTGCCCAAGCCAAGGAGCAAGCTCGTGTTAGCAATGCGGCTGCCCGAAAAGTGGCCGAAGATTTGAGAGCCGAACAGGCTACTCATCGCCGGAGCGAGGAAAAGATAGCTGAAATGGATGTGGAGTTAAAAAATGCTGCTGACCGGTATGAGCTCCTTAAAAGGGAGCATAAGGATAGTTCATCCGACCTGAACAAGGCACTTAATGCCACCAAGGAAATACGGACCGAGCTCAGGGGTGCAGGAGGAGCTTCAACAGGCCGGTAAAATCACGGCTGGGGGCTCCTACTTGCTGCGGACGAAGTTTTTCAATCCGAAGTACGCTCCCCTGGATGGACGCTGGAGTCCTATGAATGGCGTATCTTGATTTGGCGAAGAAAGTACGGTATGCCGCCAAGTTCTTCGAGGATCGGGGTGATAAGGAAGTGGAGAATCTTTTACGAGTCGCAATTCAATGCTCCCAGTCGCCCGCTGCCGTTAAGTGACAAGATGGCTGCTGTAGCGGAACTTCACAGGTTGTCCGGACTTGCAATGCAGTCTGTGATAGACCATCTTTGGCCAAAGGGGCCTAAGTTGGGCAGTTACTTTGGCTTGGTGCAACAGTTCCTTGGGGCCGTGCCTAAGATTGATGCCATGAGAAGGTCGGCCTGCATAGAAGGTGCACGGATGGCCCTTTCCCGCGTTAAAGCATTTTGGACAGATATGGAGGCCACCGTTGTGGCGACCCAGGATCCGGAGGGAGGCCAATATCTGGCCGAGCACTATTTGGCGCAGGTGACAGAAGGTGCCCGCCTAATAGAGGCGCAGTGCTCGAAGGATGTCTTGTTCGAGTCACAAATCATATCATTGTAAAAACAATGTTATTTTGGTTATAAGGCTATATTTATACTTTGTGCCTGAAAGTATTATTATGTCCCCTGTGCGGCCGTTTTGTATATATATATATATATACATTTAATCCAAAATTTAGCAGTCGTTGGCTTCAGCCCCCATGCATATAATGCGGGGGTGTTCGAGAAAAAATATGCATAATCACACTTGATCCAACGTCTTGGTCCATTAAGGAGGTGATCGCACGTCAAAGTAGGCAACATGACTATATAGCTGTAACGCTTTCGCTTAGCCATGGGAGTCTAATGGTGGGGCGACAATGTAGCCCCTGGTACCTTCGCTTGCATCCGAATACGGGCGCGTGTGTACATGACCGGGAAATGGTCCTTCGTTAATGCGGAGGGATCCTAAAGATTCCGATAAGTCTTCGAGTGGTTGAACAGTCTCTCGATGTATCATGATAGTCGGTTTTGGCTTTCTCTCTTGAGGTGCTCGTCTGCGGAATAACCAGGGCACAATCGCAGTAGTTCTCCTTTGGCCACCTTAGCCGATAATAACGGAACGTAAGGCGGCAAACCCAGGAGCCGGACCAACCCAACATTTGACCAAAGACATGATTCGGAGCTGATGCATCTAAGGCCAAACTCGTGACGCCGAACACTCCCGAAGGTATTCAGACTTTATAACAGACGATGGCCTCAAGAATGCCCATTCATTATAAACCTTGTGTTTCCAGGTACGTGCGTTGATCTGTCGTGGCGAAATGCCAATAACGGCAGTATCCTCTGTGGGTATGGAACCCCTGATGTCGGTATCAAAACCGGCGGATCTCGGGTAGGGGGTCCCGAACTGTGCGTCTAGGCGGATGGTAACAGGAGACAAGGGACATGATGTTTTTACCCAGGTTCGGGCCCTCTCGATGGAGGTAAAACCCTACTCCTGCTTGATTAATATTGATGATATGGGTAGTACAAGAGTAGATCTACCACGAGATCAGAGAGGCTAAACCCTAGAAGCTAGCCTATGTGTGACACTCCAAAAATTTTGTGATTTTTGTTTTCAGAAAGAGCCTTGCTTGGTTTGAAAGAAGGTCATTTAAACCCTTCCTAAAAACCATCTTCTGAGTTTGCCCTCTCAAAAATCTTTTTTTCTTGGATTTAGTTTCTTTTAAAAAGAAAACCTTTTTTATTTTTGGTCTTTCATTTGATTTTGATCCACTTTGGTTTACCATGCCTCCTATGGTAAAACTCCCCCAAAAAACCCTCCTCCCACTTTGGTACAACCCAAACATTCTGTCCAAACTAATAAAATCCATTTTTGGATTTTATTCCAATTATTTCTCCTCCCAAAATAATTCTGTCTTTTCTTTTGAGCCTAGGTGATTTGCAAAGCAAGTGCCCTAATGCTTTTGATTTTTGACCTCAACTCAACATCCCTGGATAGTCCTTTGTACCCACAACCCAGAACCATCTTGATCCACTTTTCTTCTTTTCAAATATTTCAAATTTCACTCACTGCAAGTTTGGACCAGATTTGCCAAATTTGGTGAAATTCATATCTACACTTCTCCAAATATTCCACCAAAATTCAGGCAACCTCTAGTTGCAATGAGAGACCACTCCACCAAAAAATCAGCTCAAGGAAAAATCCTGGATACCGTAATCATTTTGTCGAACACCGGCATGCCTTTGTTTTGTTCATATTGATAAATTCGGAAAGTTCGATGTCGTTTCTCCGATGAACTTGATCCACATGCCCATTGTGCGTTTGGCTCGATGCTCGCCAGCACGGCACCTTGTCTGGAGCTCCACACGCCGCGCTTGGCGCCTTCCGGCGTCGGTGGCATCCCCAGCCGCTGCTTGTGGCGTGCTTTGCCGCGGCGAAACACCGTAACGGCCGACAGGGGGTAAGCAATGACTCAACGCCGTTCGGCGCCGCCCAAACCGCCTGGTGGCTCCGCGTGGCCATCTCCTTGGCAGCGCACGCATGCAGCACCGTCGCCGTGGCTTGGCACGCGCAGAGCGCGTTCTCTCCCGTCGATGGGTTGTGCGGCCGTTCCGTCGAGGGCAGGCCGTAAACCTCCCTCCCGTGCCGAGCTGGACCCTAAAATGGCACCACTACTCAACCTAGGCGATACTCAAGCTCCTAAGCCGACTGTCCAACCACAGCGCCACCGTAATCAACTCGCCGGACTTATCCGTTCACGTCAACCGACTCGGGCCGGCTATATATAGCACCCCCGAGCCTGCTCTCGCCCCCGCACGACTCCACCACCTCACTAGACCCCGCCTAGCCACTGAGAGAGCCTTGAGGGGCCCTTCTTCCCCGACTCCGGCCGCCCCGTTCCGCCTCGGCCTCCACCTTGATTCGCTCCGGTGAGGCCGTCTCCGACGCCCTAACTTCGTCAGCAACCGTCTCGAGCAACTAGGAGACTAACCCCCACTCCTATTTGATCCCCGCAGCTCCCTCCGGCGAGATCCATGACCGCCCGAACCGCCATCCGTCGGAGCAAGGGCCGCCGTCGACACAGTGCTCGCCGGCGACCACCACCACCACCCACAGACGCAGAACGGTGCACTGATCTCGAAGGTAACCCCCGATCACCTTGCCTCGCCGTGGATCGCCGCCCGGCGACTTTGCACCTCTCGGGCGCCCGTCGGCGCTCTGTTTTCTCCATTTGTAATTTCAAACCCGACATTGGAGCCGCTGTCAGCCTCACAACCATTTCTTTTAAGCGAAAGCGTTATCCTGTACTTTTCCACAGGCCCCACAGAAACTTTTACGTTTTATTACAGATGGGTCCTTGGACCAAAACTCTTATAACTTTTAAGCGAGAAAATGATTTTGATTGATTCCTTTTCTGTCATCTTTATTTTTCTGTCTAGTTTTTGGCATATTTATTTGAAAAATATTTGGAACACTTTTCTGTACACTCCACGGTATTTATGTTGCGTCGTATTTTTTCTTATACCGTAGATCTGGGAGGAGGTGATGGAGCTGCAAACTTCACCTTTGTTAAACTTGACTACTCCGAACCAGGAAAGCATGTTTGAACTCTTGATATGATGAGTGTTGTTGCATGTTTGCATTTTAGTATAGTCATGGCATGTTTATGAACATCACTTGAATGTTATATTTCATGCACATGAGCGGAAAGTAAGTTTGGAAAGCATTATGTTGTTGGATACATATTTGCATAGCCATGTGTTGGCATGAGGATGGGTAAGATGGCTGTGTTGTGACATGCTAGTCTTATGCCAGATTATTTGACTTCCGTGTCATCATGAAACAAATCACATTTCCATTCATTCCTTCCTATCTTTGTCACATGTTTTCCAAAAGGAATATGGCATAGTAAGTGGCAAATCGTCGTTTTCTGGTACACACCAAATAGAGAGGCGGGATGAGGGTTCCATGGCCCTGGATTAAAGCCCGTCATCCGGTCGAGGGGCATGGGTGTTTCGGTTGGGACCGAGAGGGGCACCCTTAGAGCGCCGTATAGAAATTTGATCCCATGCTATTCGAGGTTGTGGCCTCCCGTCTCAAAGTTTTTCTTAGGCGTTGTCGAGGTGATTCACGGCATCGTGAGGTGAAATGGATGTGTACTAGTTAAATGTGTTTCTATGAAATACCGTAAGCGGAACTAGTCCTTCGTGACTACGAAATCCGTTGGTTGTGGTCGATTCATCCAAACTCTGCGAGTCTCAAATCTTTCAATTATCTTGTACTTTGTTCAAGTACTATATTCATCTTATCTTGTCAGGTATCAGCCTCAGTGACAAAAATCCGGTGGGATTTATGTGTGATAAATCCGGTTAAAAGATTATTCTTGTGGATGGATTAATCTTGTTATTTACATTTATTACAAGCCCTGTCTGCGATGTCGCTTAGACGTCCGACTGTGGCATTTCTTTTACAGCCCTTTATGTGATGTCGCTCAGACGTCCGACTGTGGCATTTCTATTAAAGGCCCTTATGCAATGTCGCTCAGACGTCCGACGGTGGCATTTCTTTTACAGCCCTTTATGTGATGTCGCTCAGACGTCCGACTGTGGCATTTCTTTTACAGCCCTTTTTCGTGGTGTCGCTAAGACGCCCATCGCGACATTCTTTTAAGCCCTTTATGTGGTGTCGCTTAGGCGCTTATTTGTGGCATGCATTTTATTTATTTACCTTTCGAGGCGTCGCTCCGGACACCGATCAGTTTTCGATTATTTATTTTTTTTATCAAGTCCTGCATTTTTTTCGTTGTTATATGAGGATCTTCCTCTGTTCTTGACGCATTCATGGATTCTTTGATTATATCTTTTTTCCGAACTGTCTTGCGAGTACTCTCAAAGTACTCACCTGGCTTGTTGATTTGGCCAGATATTGAAGAAGGCGATCTCATGGATGAAGAGTTTGATAGCGAGTCCGACGCCTAGAGGAGTCCTAGTCAGTCTCGTGCGATCCTGTTTTGATAATTGTATTATCCGCTTCCGCAACCCCAAATAAATTCATCGAGCCTCCCCCGACGCTCGATGAGCTGCCAGTTAGGAGTCAAGTTATCCACCACTTTTTCCTCGAACTAGTAGCATGCCACCACACCCCTGTGTCATGACTGCCCATATGTAAGATATTGGCGAGTTTGTAATAAATTGTTGAGCAGCCTCAGCTCAACCTTGTAATGTATTTGATGCTACTGGTTCTCTGTTTATCAAGCAACAGTCTACCAGAAAGGATGACTTTTTCCTATACTGGGATTTAAAGATCGATTTTCTCAATATTTATTTATTGAAAAAGTCGGTCGTGACACTATGATATGATTGTTGTTCGTCCTACGGACTAAAACCCTCCGGTTTATATAGGCACCGAATAGGGTTAGGGTTACACAGAGTCGGTTACAATGGTAGGAGATCTACATATCCGTATCGCCAAGCTTGCCTTCCACGCCAATGAAAGTCCCATCCGGACACGGGACGAAGTCTTCAATCTTGTATCTTCATAGTCCAGGAGTTCGGCCAAAGGCTTTAGTCCGGATATCCGGACACCCCCTAATCCGGGACTCCCTCAGTAGCCCCCGAACCAGGCTTCAATGACAACGAGTCCGGCACGTAAATTGTCTTCGGCATTGCATGGCGGGTTCTTCTCCAAATCATGTGTACCTGTTTGAATAGTGTCCGGCTTCTTGTGAATATCGCGCTCCTTGGCTTCCATGCCCAATAATGGCCATCTTCCACGTGTTGAACGAATGCGAAAAGCCAGTGTATTTTTACATTTACCCCCCTAGCTACGCAAATGAGCTGTCTATATAAGAGACAAGGATCTAGATCCGAACCACACCATCTTCCCTTCGCGAGCTTTCATCGGAGCGCATCTGACAGAAACCCATTCCATCATGGGCCAGTCGAGCGGCTCCTCCTCTCGCCCTCCTAGTCCTCGGCCTAGAGATTGGGAGAGATGCTACATCCCCGCCAAATGAGTTAGTGACGCTCCAAACCAAGGGGTTTCTTCCCCCGGCCTTCATGGTTCGGTTCGAGCCTGACTCGCCACCTACAAGGGTGGAAAACAAGTGGAGAGCGTCCCCAGTCCCTCCCGAGGAGAGCGGGTATGCCTTGTCCCTTATTTGATAAGAGGGCTCGGATTTCCAATTCATCCGTTTCTCCAGGGGCTCCTGGAGTTCTATGGCCTCGGTTGCACAACCTTACGCTTTGCCTCCATTACGCATATTGCGGGCCTCGTGGCCCTTTGCGAGCTGTTTTTGGGCATCGAGGCTCATTTGGCGCTGTGGAAGAGGTTGTTCTGCCTCGTGCCCCGTTCTCAGGAGGGGTCGATATATCAAGTGGGCGGAGCCGAACTATGGCGCATCGCCGGGACTAGATATCTATCCGGAACCCCGAAGAAGCCGTCCGAAGACTGGCCTTCGGAATGGTTTTATATAGAAGACGTCCCCTTGCCAGACCCTGTTCGGATCGGCCTCCCGGAGTTCAGTAATGCTCCTTTGAAGAAACGCCTAAGCTGGCGTCCACGGAGCCCCCAGAGAGAGAAAGACAGGGAAGTCCTTTACCTGATGAGCCGAATAAGGTTGTTGGCTCATTCCGGACTGACCATGATCGGAGTCATGGCCATATGCATCATGTGGGGGGTGCATCCGCTTCAATATAGAGGCCACCCCATGTGGGATTTCAATGGGGAGGATGACGCCACCCGCTGCGGCCGTAAGGGGCCGGGATCGGTTGTTGTTCTCACGGAGGCCTTGTCCGCATTATACAAGGGAGAAGAGGAGGATTCTATGTACGATCCTCCAAGCTAGGTAAGCGGACACTTCTTTATGCCCATCTGTTCCATATTTCCATAGTTAAGTACCCTATCTTGTGATTTTGACGCAGGAATTGCGCCGGGCCGTAAAGGATATTAACAGCCCACCTCCACAACCTGAGGATCTGGAACGGTCCCTCGATCCGCCCTCCCAAGAGGATCCGGACATATCTGTGGAGTTGATCGATGGGGTATTTTACCAACTAAGCTTCGACAATGCCTTGGTCGCCATTACGGCCGATTACCCCAGAATATTTCCAGCCACGGTGGTGAGACCGAAGTCCCAATACTTTAGAAATTATCCCTCCGCGCTTATCTTTGACCACCGTATATCAACGGTGTTTTGCAGGGAGAGCCCTTGAGGCGGAAGGGCGAACCTGCGGTGGCTAGCCAACAAGGGGCAGCAAGGCCCAACAGGCTGAAATGAAGTGCGGTCCGGATCGAGACTCCGGCACCACGGTATGGCATGCCGCCTTATTTCCAGGTTTTATTCCCGGAAGGTATACTAACGCTCGTGCTCTCTTCAAGAAAAAGAGCGCTCGCCGGACTATATCCGGAGAGGCTGCCAATCGAACCTCCACCAGCCAGGCTCCAAAGCCAAGTCCGAGCGGAGGCGAACACGAAGCGTCGTCGGGCGCTCCTCCGGCGAAGGATGCCGGCCAGGCTATCGCCACCAATTTCGAAGTGGAGAGTGCCATGAATCACAGGCGTCGCCGGACTGTTCTTCGTGACGCATGTTTCTCCCAAGAGGCATTGGATGCCTTCAATTTGGGAGATGCGCACCTCCGTGCTGCTCAAAATGGTCTAGCCAGAGCCACGGAGCAGTATGTGAAAGACATAAGGGTGAGCAAATTTCATGGTTATATATACTAGTAGCCCCCGAGACTTAAAATAGTTAGAATAACTGATTTAAGGATCATTTCTTGTTCAAGATCTTACAGAAAAGAATACCCAATTGTCCCAGGAGCTTGAAGAGTACAAAGCCCAACTTGAGGCAGCACAAGCCGCGACAGGGGAAGCCAAGGAGACCCCCTCTGGTAACATACGCTTTTAAAAGATAAGTATGTTATGAAGTGCGGCGTGTGTATAGATCTGACAATGACATTGCAGATGGCACTGGGGTAGATCCGGACAAGCAACAGCTCTCGCGCCGGTTAAAGGCCGGCGAGAACGTGATTACGAGGGTGAGGCAGGAGAAAAATAATCTCCAAGATGCCAACACCCGGTGGGTGAGGAGCTAAAGGATGTTCATGCCCGGTATGCGATTCCGTTAAGGAGAATCGGCGGCTTCGACGCGGCATTTTTAGTAAGTGCTTAAGCGAACTTTGAAAAAAGAGTTGGCGAGGAAGTTGACTAACAGAGTTATATGCAGCAGGTATGCTCCACGAGCCGTCCTGCGGAGAAATGCCGGTTCTACGGGTGACCTTCTTCCCGAGCTCTTACAACTGCACGAATGAGTTCGGCAGGTGATGAAAGGCGTCGCCCAGGACTTGTGGCCATCTGTCTCCCTGCTCGAAGGCCTTGGGGAGCTTGCAAAGAGGCTCCAGGGGAGGCCGGAGCGCTTCCGGTTATGGAAGATATCGGCCTGCCGTCAAAGGCGCCAGGGAGGCTGGGCCATGGTGAAGGCAGCGGTGCCTGAAGGCTGACCCAAACCACATGGCGAGTCGGACTGTGGGGCGGAATGGGAAGGAGATCCCTGTGAGCTTAGTGTACGTCAAGGTGGAATTGGCCGCAAAGTATTCCCAACAGGACTGTAAACTAGACAGCCTGTTAGATGGTATTGAAGAGGAATACAATCAGTCCAATTGACTAGGTAATTTAAAGTGACATGTAAAATGCCTTCTAGCCGGATTGTAGATCGTTTGTCTTAGCAGACCTTTCCGCTTCAACCTGGGACCCGATAGTTCGGAGTGTGTCCGAATACCCTCGCGGTTACATAAAAACCGGGGCATGCGTGGAGACCAGGCGTAGGGGTCATTAGTGCTTTATCAGACAAGTGCCCAACTAGTTATGTTATATTACATGGTTAGTAAGAAACATCTTCCAGGGAGAATAGTTCCGTTAGGGGTTCCTTTCCCTGGGAGGCATGCCCTAAAGTGCATGTCCGGACTGTGAAAAAAGCAGAAAAACATCTGGGGGCAGATAAATAAATAGGTAAGAAATCTTCTTTTAGTTCACCGACCGAATATTCTCTTAAGAACGCCCGACTTTCGGCTTCACCCAGTCTGAGGTACACATCGGTGACCGGCGATAACAATCGCAGAGGTGCTCCCTTTACCACCTAGCCGAACAATCAGGAACGTAGGGGTAAGCACAGGAGCCAGGCAACACAGCTTGGCCAAGACTTAAGTCATATCGATGCATATAATGGTGAATAAAAGGTACATGCGGAAGTGTGACACATGTATTGGGCATGGAGCCCTTATAATTAAGCTTCTGTGAAAGAAGCCCCAGTACAATGGCGCGGATAGCGCGTCAAAGGGTCTTGCACAATGCGCTAACGAAGTCTTCAAGGCTTGAAAAGAAAAAAGGAGGGAATGAGAAAAATAGAAGACAGCTAAAATGTAAAATATGGGCGGAGGAAGGAGACGAACTCGAGAATCCGGCGCTAGGCGTAGAATCTTCGGAGGCGTCTTTGCGTTCCATGGGTTCGGCTCTAGTCGGTTATCCGATGCATCTCGCAGACGGTACGCTCCACCGGTTAGGACTTGGTCAATGATAAAGGGACCTTCCCATTTGGGCTTTAGTTTGTCCTTTTTCTATCCAAACACCGAACGCTCTCTCCGGACGGAGGAGCATACGGCGGCCCTCGCGGCGGAAGTACAAAGCAGCCTCTTAAGGCAATTCTCGAGTCCGGCTATTAAACGTCTGGACACCGTCAAGCGCGCCCGGAGTAACCTACAACAAGACCGCCTGGCACGTTCCGAGCACGCATAGCAATGCGGCCCAAGCCCCAGCCCTCGCGAAATTGCGAAACCAGTATTACACGTACATAATTACGCTCTGGAAGTACCATGGGAAGGGGCACGACCACGGCATGCCCAGAATGCGGCTCAACCACACCAGGGGCTCCCGATTGTGTCATTCTTTTTTTTCCTTTTACTTTCAGGACTCCGTTCTCACGAAGCCATGTCCGGCATTAGAATCGCCGAACATACGATGCAACAGCCAGGGAAGCAGAAAGCTACGTTGAGTGTCCAGGTGGTCTCTATTACGAGCAATATATCTGTTTTACACAACATCCATGGCTTACCCACGGAGAGACATGTTAAAAAGTCCCGTCCCTTGCTTATCGCACTATTTGTATCGTTCTGCTCTTACAACAGCCCTTTTGAATAAACAATATATAGCTTCTGCCTATTATTGATTCCCATTTTTTATATATGTTCATTTATGACATTGTGCAACCGTACACTTTGGTACAGGCAATACACCAGGGGCTTAAGTACCCCATAACATGGTGTGATAAGTCCGAACACTTTCACAAGTGCGGCACCCGAACTTATAGCATTATATGCATCGACTCGAATCATGTCTTGGGTCAATAGTTGGGTTTGCCCGGCTCCCATGTTTTGGTACCTTCGTTCCGTTATATCGGCTAAGGTAGCTGGGAGAACCACTGCGATTGTGCCCGGTTGAGCTGGGTTAAGCACCTCGGTGGAAAGCTAAAACTGACCCGTCATGATAGAGGCGAGAGCGATACGCTGTTCGAGAGGTTTTCGAGTCCCTAAATACTTACGCCGCTTAGGCGAGGTCGGCATTGTCCGGCCTAGGCGTGGATAGCGCCCGAACTCGATCTTCCGAATACCGGGGCTTCGCCGAAATTTAAAATTATAGAATTCTATGTCTAAGTGAGAGTGTTCAAGCATTATAGTCCGGTTGCCTTGTTCGTTGCATTGAGCGCCTCCCTCGAAGGACCCAAGAATGGGAACAAGAGCGCTCAAGTTCATCCCAAACACCCAAAGACTTTCGTGGCATGGGGGCTGAAGCCGACGACTCGCCATCTCTCAAATTTAATACGGCCGCCTGAAGGTAATATTTTAAATTAAAAGTGTTGCTTAGCGCATATGAACAAGTTTTTCAGCGTCTGGGATAACAAATGCGAGTCTACTAAAAATTATATCTTTGGAGCATTCATGCGCTATAAAGCGAGCACCCTTGAGGCGCCCTCATAATACATTTCAGGCTTGCGATGCTCCTTCTTTGGTGGTGGTCCGTCCTTCACAAGCTTCTCAGCGTCCATCTTGCCCTAGTGCACCTTAGCAAGGGCAAGGGCCCTACGGGCACCTTTGATGCAGACGGAGCGCTTGATGACTTCAACCCATGGACAGGCGTCCACCACCCGCCTCACCAGCCCGAAGTAGCTCCCAGGCATGGCTTCATTAGGCCACAGCCGAACTATGAGGGCACCGGGTGTCCGGCCTCAGCATACTGAGACCAGAACACCTTCTTCGTCGAGCTTCCCTCCTCGGCTCGGTAGAATGCGCCAGCATCAGCCACCTTCTTGAGGCGGTCTGCGAATGCTCTGGAGAGCTCGGATTCGGGTAAATGTGAGATAATTCACTTTCACATGCTTGCTTTGCATATAGAATGCCTTACCGCCGCTATCTTCTTCATCGCCTCAATCTCCTAGAGGGCTTTTTGGGCTTCGGCCTTAGCGGCCTTAGGCGCTCTCAAGGGCCGTGGCGACTTCGGACTCTGAGTCTTTGAGTCATGCTCCAAACTCTTGTGTTTTTCCATGAGAGCACAGGGCTCTTGCCGCACCTCCGCCACCCGCGCCTCCTGCTTTTCTCGCTCGGTGCGCTCAGCAGCCGCATTGCTTTCGGCCTTGGACACCGCCTCCTTCAGTCGCCACCTCGTTCGTGGCCCTGCAATATTCATGTTATTCTGTCATTTTTGCAAACACATCTTTTAAATACTCCCATAAGGTATTACTTATCTTCCTTGTCCTCGAGCTGCTTTTGGCAAGTCCGAGCTCGTTCTCGGACTGCTCGAGGCTCTGCTTCAATGCATCAACCTCCGCAGTCAGTGCGGCAGAGGTCAGCAGCGCAGCCTGCATTCCCATATTGACATACTTATGTTAGACTCCTGCGTATATCTTTTAGATCCTCAATTCGGCTTTTTCTTTCCGAACACCAAACTGAGCATCAGGGGCTACTTGTCTATGCGGTAATATTTTTATATATCTTAAATACATACCTCAAAGCCTGTTAGAAGGCTGGCACGAGCTTCGGTCATTCGCTCTTGGCGGATCGAACCTTCCGGATCACCACACTCATAATGTCATGCGGTGCTCCTCGTTGATGGAAGTGCCGTTAAGCGCCTCCATCAAATCACCCAGTGCCTCGGTTGGGCCGGAGGTCACCGGCGTCGCAATCTTGCTCTTCTTCTGAAGGAGTCGCTGTCGGACTCGGAACCACTGAAGGTTCCGATGCAGTCCGGCGCAGGCGGACTTGAAGCGCTTCGGGGTTTTATCCCCTTTGAGCCCGGATTCCAGGAGGTCGCCTTGCGGCGCCTCCATAGCCACCTCCTCCTGGCTGGGCCCCTTGTGGGACTCCACCCCGGCGCCATCCGCGGCAGGAGGAGACGAGGCGGTCGGAAGTGAGGTGCTATTCACGTCCGACGAATCCAGGGAGCCGCTCGACGAATCGTCGAGCCCATCATTAGGCGGGCTGCATGGTTATATCCGGCGTTATAGGATGAGGTGCGACAAATGAAACACCATGAGTTATTCTGGTGTCCGAACACTTACGATTTCGCCAGGGGCTTGGTCCTTGGAGCCCACCCCTCTTCGCCGTCGTCGGCATTGGCTGTGTAGTCCGGAGGAAGGGTCCTTCCCTTCTTGGACCCTTCGGCCTCCCCGGTTGGGGCGGCCTTCCTTTTCTTCTCTTCCCCCGTTGGGGGAGAGGCCTCTTTTTCCTCCTCCGCGTCTTCGCGGGAGGAGTCCGCCTCGGCGTCATCGGACGATGAGTCCGACAACACTGGTGCCGGAACTCCTTGAGTTCCGTGGCCTTCTTCTTGGCCTTCTTTTCCGGCACCACGTGAGGTGCGGAACCAACAGCTTCGTCAATTGGGCGTCCGATGGGTCTTACGGCAAAGGCGAGACGGTCGATCTGTCCGGACGTCTTGACCCGATCTGTCAAAGGTGAGGGAGTTTTAGATCCCGCATAGAGTCAAATCTATGAAAAAGTGTCCCGTAAAGGGTAAAATAACTTACCTCGGCTGGCTTGATCTTTGCGAGCTGAATCCGCGATCTTACATCGGCGGATGCGGGAGCTTCGGCGCCCTTGAACAGCACCTTCCAGGCATCTTCATACGTAGTGTCGAAGAGCCGGCTCAAGGTTCGGTGCTGTGCCGGATCAAACTCCCACAAATTGAAGGCCCGTTGCTGGCATGGGAGAATCCAACAGATGAGCATCACCTGGATTACGTTGACAAGCTTGAGATTCTTGTCCACCAGGTTTCAGACGCAGGATTGGAGTCCGGCCAGCTCTTTCGAATTACCCCACGTCAGGCCCGTCTCTTTCCATGAGGTGAGCCGTGTGGGGAAGCCAGATCGGAATTCGAGGGCCGCCGCCCATTGAGAGTCGCGCGGCTCGGTGATATAGAACCACCCCGATTGCCACCCCTTTTTGGTCTCCACAAAGGAGCCCTCAAGCCTTAGGATGTTGGCCATCCTGCCCACCATGGCACCTCCGCACTCCGCTTGGCGGCCGCCCACTACCTTCAGCTTGACATTGAAGGTCTTCAGCCATAAGCCGAAGTGTAAATGGATGCAGAGGAAGGCCTCGCACACGAAGATAAATGCCGAGATGTTAAGGATGAAACTCCGGGCCAGATCGTGGAAATCTAGGCCGTAGTAGAACATGAGCCCCCGAACGAATGGGTGAAGTGGAAACCCTAGTCCGCGGAGAAAGTGGGGGAGGAACACCACCCTCTCATGGGGCCTGGGGGTGGGGATGAGCTGCCCCTCGTTGGGGAGCCTATCTTGTGATGTCCCCGGACAAGTATCCGGCCTTCCGTAGCTTTTGATGTGCCCCTCCGTGACGGAGGAGGCCATCCACTGCCTCCCGCTCCGGACATAGTTGGAGAAGCTTGAGGTGCGATGTGCGGACTTGGGCGCTGGAGCTCGAGTCTTGTGAAATGGATAAGCAAAGGAGGAAGAAGGCGTGTGTGAAAGCGGATCCTTATCCCTTATATGGGCCAGAATGACTATGCGTCCCCACCGGCTGATAAAACTCGCTTATCCCCAAAGCGCCGTAATCAATGGCGCGGTTGGGTTACTACGCCCGTATTGATGAGAATTCCGGAATAAGGGGACACGATCTCTGCTTTGACAAGACGTGCCAAGGAAACCGCCTCGCTAAACGCGCTGAGGTGGGACGGTGAAAACGATTCGAATAAAGGCTTGGCCATGGTGTGATGCCACGCTGCGGAACACGTCAGCAGATTGAACTTGTGTAAATTTTATTCTCTCTACGATGGTATGTGGAACTTATTTTGCAGAGCTGGACACTATCCTTGTGTTCAAAATCTTCTATGAAGTGTTCGGAAGAGGAACCCGCCTTGCAATGTCGAAGACAATATGCGCGCGGACTTCGTCGTCATTGGAGCTGGTTAGGGGAGACTCTTGAGGAGTCCGGATTAGGGGGTGTCCGGATAGCCGGACTAAAGCCTTTGGCCGGAATCCTGGACTATGAAGATACAAGATTGAAGACTTCGTCCCGTGTCCGGATGGGACTTTCCTTGGCGTGGAAGGCAAGCTTGGCCATACGGATATGTAGATCTCCTACCATTGTAACCGACTCTGTGTAACCCTAACCCTATTCGGTGCCTATATAAACCGGAGGGTTTTAGTCCGTAGGACGAACAACAATCATACCAAAGGCTAGCTTCTAGGGTTTAGCCTCTCTAATCTCGTGGTAGATCTACTCTTGTACTACCCATATCATCAATATTAATCAAGCAGGAGTAGGGTTTTACCTCGATCGAGAGGGCCCGAACCTGTGTAAAAACATCGTGTCCCTTGTCTCCTGTCAAGGTTGGAAAAAGCGGTAGGCGCAAGCGAGGCGGTTGGCCTTCGCCTAGTGCCTAGGCGGTGCCTAAGCGCACTAGACGCGGCCTAGGCGGTAATATAATTTTTGCTGGTAGTGTATTTGTGATTATTATATGGGTGTTGATATTAGTTTAGGGCATATAAATAAGTTAATTACCGTCTACTGCCATTGGAATATAACCCGTTTGGCCTATTAGTGCAGTATGTCGCATGATTTCTTGTTTGGGTAGGCAATTTCTTGCTTGCCCTGCCTAGATCTCCATTTATGCCCTAGGCGAGGCGTTTGGCCATTGCCTAGCGCCTAGGCGTGCCTAAGCGCCTCCTAGGCACTTTGCCTTTTCCAATGCTGTTACCATCCGCCTAGGCGCATGATTCGGGACCCCCTACCGAGATCCGCGGTTTGACACGAATTGGTGCTTTCATTGAGAGTTCCTCTATGTCGTCGCCGTCGGGAAGGATGCCTCATCCTGTCTTTAAAAGGCAATCTTGTTGCTAAAGAAGCTTTGGCTGTCGGTCGAACTCTCGGCTAAGCGGTTTTCTTATGACCGTCATTGGCCGCCGCGCCGCGATGACTTCTCGGGTCATCGAAAGCAATCTTCACGTTAACTCGGAGCTCGCTGGCGGTTAGATCCGATGGAGGTCTCTTCCTTAAGCGAGCTCTTGGATCGCGCCATGCATACAGGAGTCGCTACAGACTATGATCAGATTGGGCCTAAACCCGATCTGAGAGAGATCAGCTCTCCCCAGGTTACCCACCACGTTGCTGTGGTGGAGGAACAATAATGTGACCCTTCTTCTATCTTAAGGACTAGCCACGTCCGGATTCCCAATCCCTCCATGCCGGACTCCCGCGGAGGAGAGGATGTCACTCAAGCCCTGAACCTAAAAGTCGAGGCGTGGGCTAGATTCATTGGACAACATCCAAGAATCCAAGCTTCCATGTTAGAAGCTCCCGGCCCTAAGTCTCAGATTAGGCGTGGTTCGGATTTAATTCCACCGCCCACCCAAACATAAGCGACCTATCTCAAATTCGGCAAGAGCCCATGAAGCGATACACCATTCTTGGCCCAGATTCCTCCTGGTTATGGGCGAGGATAAAGGACTGCCGCGAGGAGGACGCAATCTCATTATTCTGCAACAATTGCACGGACAACGGGATCCTAAACGCTATAAGTCGCCGTGACATTACACGCTTTGCCGACTTGGCATCCATAGTACGGAAGTACTGTGCGATGGAAAGCGCCCAGAAAACTGAATCAAGATTTTGGGACAATCCGGCCTTGAATACAGCCCCAGTCCGAAATAAAAGGGTGCATCATCGCCAGGCACCTCGGTTAAATACCAAAAAGCAAAAACCCTCTATAGGGCATGGAACCGTACTGGAGGGATGGCTCAATGGACCCTGTAAAATTCATAATACAGAGGGCGCCACTCCAACTCATAGCCTCAAAGCATGTTGGATACTACGGCAGGTGGCCAAAAGTGGCGAAGAGCTTCTAGCCCTAGAGCATAGACCCAAGGATACCAGTACGGTATTAACAGTCTTCGAGACTTTCGCATCAAATAATATGCGGAAACGAACACTCCGTAGCCTTGTCGAAGTCTACCAAGTAGCAACAATAAACCCATGGAGTGACACGGCTATTACCTTTAATGCCAGTGATGAACCTAAATTCCGAACAGCCCGAGCACCAGCCGCATTGGTCCTCAGTCCGATAGTGGACGGCTTTCGCCTTACCAAGGTACTCATGGACGGTGGCAGCGGATTGAACCTCATTTACGAGGAAACCCTCCAAAAATGGAGATAGACTGGAGCCGCATTGAGCGAAGCATCACAACCTTTAGAGAAATAATCCCGATCGGAAAGCACTGTATGCAGGAAAAATCACACTTTGGATGTGGTGTTCGCACGCCGAGATAATTACAGGTCCGAGGAGGTCACGTTCCAAATGGCTCCGTTCATGACGGATACCACACTCTATTAGGGCGAGAGGCATTCACAATTTTGAAGCTATACCCCATTATGGGTACATGAAGCTCAAAATGCCAGACCAGCGGAATCATCACTCTTGCTAGTGACCGGACATAGCACTCCAGCTGAAAATAAGACAGCCATGCGGCCCTTGAGGCACTATCCGAAGCCCTAGCGGCTGAGGAACTCAACTTCTTGCGCTCCATGTTGAATAAGGGCGATGTGATACTCGATAAGAGATCCAAATCCACTTCCTTCAAACCAGCGGACGAAATAGTCAAATTCCAAGTCCATCCAACGGACCCTGCAAAAATGGCCTCCATCAGGGCACAATTAAATCCTGATGTAGACGTCGCACTAAGAGAATTCCTACGCGAAAATTGGGACATTTTTTCCTGGCACCCTTCAGACATGCCGGGGAATCCCCCGCTTTGGCCGAGCACAGCCTAAACATCCTAAAAGGATTCAAGCGATCAAACAGGCTCTTGGCGTTTTCGAACCCAAGAGACATGCCATGGGAGAGGAGCTAGCCAAACTATTGGAGGCGGATTCATTAGAGATATAAAACATCCGGACTGGCTAGCAAACCTGGTGATGGTACCAAAGAAGGACAAATCACTGGCGCTTTGTCGTCGATTTCAAGGACCTCAACAAGGCCTGCCCAAAGGATCCCTTACCCTCCCCGCATTGATCAAATCATCGGCGCTACCCATGAGGTTACGATTCACTTTGTTTCCTTGGCCGTACTCGGCTACCACCAAATTAAGATGGCGAGCCTGACCAAAGCATAATGGCATTCATCACTCCATCTGGCCCATTACGCTTCTTGACACAATGCCCTTTGGGCTCAAAAATGCCGGCGCAACATATCAGCGCATGATTCAGACATGTATGGCAAACCAGATCGGCAAAACTATGGAGGCATACATAGACGACATGTTCGTCAAAAGCAAGCACGTCGAAACTCTAGTAGACGACTTGAGGCTCACATTCGATAATCTCTGAACATATGACATTAAGCCAACCCGGAAAAATGCGTTTTCGGCGTACCAGCGGGAAAGCTCTTGGGCTTCATCGTATCCGGTTGAGGAATTGAAGCAAACCCAGCCAAGATCCAAGCACTGTCACAATTGGATATCCCAAAAGACCTCAAACAAATACAAAAATTGACTGAATGCGTGGCGGCTCTAAGCCACTTCATCTCCCATTTGGGAGAAAGGGCATTACCCCTTTATCGCCTCCTCCGCCGCACCGAACACTTCGAGTGGACGGATGCCGCCACAGTCGGACTCGAAGAAATAAAAGCCATATTGGCAACAAACCCGGTCCTGGCCGCGCCCAACATATGCGAACCAATGCTATTATACATCGCGGCAACTCATCAAGTTGTAAGCGCGGTGCTCGTTGTCGAACGAGAAACAGAGAACACAAGTTCTCTCTACAAAAACCAGTTTACTATGTGTCCACTGTCCTAACTCCATGCAAGTCACGGTACCCGCATTATCAAAAGATAGCGTACGCGGTGTTTATGGCATCCCGGAAGCTGCGACACTACTTTCAAGAGTGTTCAATAACGATAGCCTCCGAAGTACCCTTAACGACATTATAAACAAGCTGCGGCATAGCGGGCGGATCGCCAAATGGGCCATTGAGCTCCTCCCGTTCGACATAACCTATAAGCCACGGAGAGCTATTAAGTCACAAGTTTTGGCCGACTTCGTCGCCCGAATGGACGAAGCCGAACTCCCTAAAATGCAGCGCATATTGACTGGATAATGCACTTCGATGGGTCCAAAATGTTGGCTGGCTTAGGAGCTGGCATCGTCCAGACGTCCCCAACCGAAGATACAATTCAATACATACTCCAGATAATGTATACGGACTCCAACAACGCAGCCGAATACGAGGCCCTTCTACATGGTCTCCGGCTGGTAGTCTCCATGGGCATTCAACGCCTAGAGGTGCACGGGGATTCGAACCTCGTGATATCCCAAATAAATGGAGACTTTGATGCCAAAGATCCGAAAATGGCAGCCTATCACAATGCCATCCTAAAAATGTCGGCTCGATTTGAGGGGCTCGGATTTCATCATATAGCACGGGACAACAACCAAGCAACAGACGTGTTGGCACGCATCGGCGCAAAGCGCGATGCTGTCCCCCCCCCCCCAACATCTTCCTAGAGAGGATGTTCAAGACATCTGTATTATGGGAGGGAGAGTCCGGAAATAACAACCCGGACCCAACCGCACTGCCCCACACCAAACATTCTGACATAGTTGGTGGCTCTACCAATGAAATAACATCCTCATCCCACTCAATAGTGGCAGTCATTGCCATGTGGACAGAACCATTCCTAGCCTACCTAACCAGGCAGGAACTCCCCGAGGACCAAAACGAGGCCCGCTGCATAGTGCGGCGATCTAAAGCCTACAAAGTCCATGAGGGAGAGCTTTATAAGAAAAGCAAAACCGGAGTCCTTCAAAGGTGTATCTCCGAAGAAGAAGAGCAGAATCTTCTGGCTGAAATACATGCCGGACTCGGCGGGCACCACGCCGCAGCCCGGGCCCTTGTAGGCAAGGCCTTCCGTACAGGATTTTATTGGCCGACGACCTGCACAGATGCTCAGGACTTCGTTCAACGATGCGTCGGATGCCAACTCTTTGCTAATCAGAGCCACATGCCACCCACCGCCCTCAAAACTATACCCATCACCTGGCCTTTCGTGGTCTGGGGGCTTGACATGATCGGACCCCTTAAAGGGGGAACCCACAAGCAAGAATACCTAATGGTCATGGTGGATAAATTCACCAAATGGATAGAGGCCAAGCCTGTCAAGACGGCCGAATCCGGACCGGTGATAGACTTCATATCGGGGGTGCATTACACGTTCACGGTGTCCCCCACAGCATCATCACCGATAATGACCACGAACTTTACGGCCGGCGAGGTCAAACTGCGTGCAAAAACATGGGCATTAAGCTCGACTACGCCTCGATCTATCACCCTCAAACTAACGGTCAAGTTGAGCGAGCAAATGGTCTAATTATGGCGGCATCAAACCCAGATTAGTGCGGTCCCTCAAGGAATCTAACACACCTTTGGGTAGAGGAGCTCGACTCCGTACTCTGGGGGCTGCGGACGACTCCGAATCGCACAACCGGATTCACGCCATTCTTTATGGTATACGGCGCAGAGGCAGTTCTGCCCTATGACATAATTCATGACTCACCTCGCGTGCGCATGTTCGAAGAAAGAGAAGCCAAGCTTGATCGGCGGACAGTTTGGACGCCTTGGAGGAGGAGCGTGATGTAGCAAAAGCCCGTTCCGCATTCTATCAACAGCAGGCTCGAAGATATCAAAGCAGAGAAGTACGGGCCAAAACTTACAATGTTGGCGAGCTAGTTCTACGCCTGCCGGACAAGAAAAAGGACAAACTAAAGCCCAAATGGGAAGGTCCCTTTATCATTGACCAAGTCTTGACCGGTGGAGCGTACCGTCTGCGAGATGCATCGGATAACCGACTAGAGCCGAACCCATGGAACGCAGCATGTCTCCGAAGATTCTACGCCTAGCGCCGGATTCTAAGTTCGTCTCCTTCCTCTGTCCATATTTTACATTTTAGCTGTCTTCTATTTTTCTCCTTCCCCCTCCTTTTTTCTTTCAAGCCTTGGAAGGCTCGTTAGCGCATTGTGCGCACACCCTTGACGCGCTATCCGCGCTCATTGTACCTGGGGGCTTCTTTCACAGAAGCTTAATTATAAGGGCTCCATGCCCAATACATGTGTCACACTTCCGCATGTACCTTTTATTCACCATTATATGCATCGATATGACTTAAGTTTTGGCCAAGCTGGGTTGCCTGGCTCCTATGCTTACCCCTACGTTCCCGATTGTTCGACTAGGTGGTAAAGGGAGCACCTCTGCGATTTTACCGCCGAGTCGATCGGATGTGTTTCTCGGTAGGTGAAGCCAAAAGCTAAGCGTTCTTAATAGAATATTGATTCGGTTAACTAAAAGAAGATTTCTTACCTATTTATTTATCTTCCCCAGATGTTTTTACGCTTTTTTACTTGATCCGGACATGCACTTTAGGGCATGCCTCCCAGGGAAAGGAACCCCTCACGGAACTATTCTCCCTGGAAGATGTTTCTTACTAACCATGTAATATAACATAACTAGTTGGGCTCTTTCCTGATAAAGCACTAATGACCCCTACGCCTGGTCTCCATGCATGCCCCGGTTTTTATATAACCGCAAGGGTATTCGGAAACACTCCGGACTATCGGGTCCCGAGGTTGAAGCGAAAAGGTCCGCTAAGACAAACGATCTACAATCCGGCTAGAAGGAATTTTACATGTCACTTTAAATTACATAGTCAATTTGGTGATTGTATTCCTCTTCAATACCATCTAACGGGCTGTCTAGTTCTGATCCTGCTGGGAATACTTTGCGGCCAATTCCACCTGGCCGTACACTAAGCTCACAGGGATCTCCGTCCCATCTGGCCCCACAGCTCCGACCTCAGCCATGTGGTTTGGGTCAGCCTTCATGTACCACGTCTTCACCATGGCCCAAGCCTCCCTGGCGCCTTGACGGCAGGCCGATATCTTCCATAACGGGAAGCGCCGCCGCGCTCCCTGGAGCCTCTCTGCAAGCTCCCCAAGGCCTTCGGGTAAGGAGACAGATGGCCACAAGGCCTAGGTGATGCCTTTCATCACCTGCCGAACTCGTTCGTGTAGTTGTAAGAGCTCGGGAAGAAGGTCACCCGTAGAACCGGGCATTTCCTCTGCGGGACGACCTGTGAGCATACCTACAGACATAACTCTGTTAGTCGACTTCCTCGCCGAACTCTTTTTTCAAAGTTCGTTTAAGCACTTACTAAAAATGTCGGCGTCGAAGCGCCGATTCTCCTTAATGATCGAGGGCAATTTGGGTAAGAACATCCTTTAGCTCCTCACCCAGCTGGGTGTTGGCATCTTGGAGATTATTTTTCTCCTGCCTCACCCTCGTAAGCACGTTCTCGCCGGCCTTTAACCGGCGCAAGAGCTGTTGCTTGCCCGGATCTACCCCGGTGCCATCTGCAATGTCATTGTCAGATCTATACACTCGCCGCACTTAATAACATACTTATCTTTTAAAAGCGTATGTTACCAGAGGGGGTCTCCTTGGCTTCCCTTGTCGCGGCTTGTGCGGCCTCAAGTTGGGCTTTGCACTCTTCAAGCTCCTGGGACAATTGGGTATTCTTTTCTATAAGATCCTGCACAATAAATGATCCTTAAATCAGTAATTCTAACTATTTTAAGTCTCGGGGGATACTGGTATATATAACCATCAAATTTTCTCACCCTTATGTCTTTCACATACTACTCCGTGGCTCTGGCTAGACCATTTTGAGCAGCACGGAGGTGCGCATCTCCCGAATTGAAGACATCCAATGCCTCTTTGGAGAAACATGCGTCACGAAGAACAGTCCGACGACGCCTGTGAGTCATGGCACTCTCCACCACGGAATTGGTGGCAGATAGCCCGTAAGCATCCTCTGTCGGAGGAGCGTCCGACGCACGCTTCGTGTGCGCCTCCGCTTCTGGACCTGGCTTTGGAGCCTGGCTGGTGGAGGCTCGATTGGCAGCCTCTCCGGATATAGTCCGGCGAGCGCTCTTTTTCCTGAAGGGAGCACGAGCGTTAGTATACCTTCCGGGAATTAAACCTGGGAATAAGGCGGCATGCCATACCGTGGCATCGGCATCTCGATCCTGACCGCACTTCTTTTCAGCCTGCTGGGCCTTGCTGCCCCTTGTTGGCTAGCCACCGCAGGTTCAGCCTTCCGCCTCAAGGGCTCTCCCTACAAAACACCGTTGATATACGGTGGTCAAAGATAAGTGCGGAGGGATCATTTCTGTCACATCCCAGTTAGACCATGCATTAGGGTGTGCATCATGTTTAAATTTCATTTGAAATTGAAATGGGGAAGGCAGGAAACCCCAGAACACCCCCCCCCCCCTTAAAACAACTAGGGTTTACAAAAAATTATTTCAATGAACCTGAAATGCCTTCAAAATGTTCATCCTCTTTGCTCTGGTTCAGAACCCCTGTCAAAGGAGGTGTATTATTTTCTAGGTCATCTAAGGGTTCTAGGATTAATCCACAAGTTTTGAACTTGAGCATTTTAAATTATATAAAATATTTTAAATGTTCAAAGATTGCCAAACCAAAATGTTTCATGTTGGGAATATTCCAACAAGGGACCAGGAGCATTTTGGTGATTTTTAAAACAGTTTTGGTATTTTTAAAAAAACCCCACAAAGTTGCAGGAAATTAGAAAAAGAGTAAAAATCAGAAAACCTTACCTGACGCCGTCCACCAGGCCCACCTGCCGGCCCAGCCCCGGCCAATGGCTGCTTGGCTCGGCTTGACAGGCAACCAATGCCCGACGGCGAGCTCGGCGCCACGCAGCTGGCCGCCGCCCTGCTTCACCCCTCGCCGCCTCGCTGCCTGGATGGCCTCCACGTCGTCGCCCGAACCCCCTGGACACGCCGTTCGCCCCCCTGCCGGTCTCTCTCGCTCCCCGCGCGCCAGGGCCGGCGCCCCCGGCGCCGCTCCACCGTCAGAAGTCAGTAGCCACCGTCGTCCCAGCCACGAGACCGTGTCCGTCGTAATTGGCCGTCGTCGACTTCGTCGAACAAGCCAAGCCCCGAGCACTTTCTCACCCCGAAGCCACCGCACCGACCCCGCCCGACTCCGCCACCGCCGGAGATCCCCTTCGCCGTCGCCGCCGCATCAGATCATCCCCGACCACGTCGTCGGCTCTCTGAGATCGCTGTGAGCCTGGGTACCTCCCATCCTCTCCACTCTCTTTCGTGCACCACAACGAGCACACGGCTTCGCCCGAACGCACCGCCCGCGGGCTCGTCGCCGGCAGGCTCCGGCCACCCAACGGCCACGCCACCGTGTCCATCGCACTCACCACGTCGCGTTGGGTCCAACCTTGCACTCCACGCCTCACCTTGCCCCCTAGCAACGAGTCCGAGATCACCCGAGCCCGGCCGCCGCCAAACTCGTCGCCGGCGCCAACTCCGCCACCCGACCCCAACTAACCCCACCAATAGACGCGGTTCGTCTTCAGCTCCACGTAGATGCCTTCGCGCCCCATTTGGTGGCGGCGAACGTCGCAAAACCACTTTGCTCACTTGGCGCTGGCCTCGCCCGTGCTGAGCCAGCGAGTTGACCACTGACCATTGACTGGTGGGCCCTGTTGACTGTTCTGAGTCAATGACAGGTGGACCCCCCCGGTTAACTAATTAGATTAGTTCTAATTAAAATTAATTAGTTAAACTAACTACTGACATGCAGGTCCCACTGGTCAGTTTGACCTGACGACCCGTTGACCCCTGACGTCCATGGCCCGACCTCATCTTTGGCGCAATAAATGAATTTACGGATTTATTCTAATATAGCAAATTCGAATATAATTCAAATTTCAAATGCTTATAACTTTTATTCTATAACTCCAAATGCAAAGAGTTATATATGAAAAATTATCAGAAAAATCCACTCTATCCATTGGTACAGGTTTCATGCATGTTAAAACAAGTTAACTATGCTGAATAACCAGAATAAGATAATACATCCTTAGGACTAACTCAAATGAGCCATCATTTGAATCCTTGATTCAAATGAGTTCATCCCCTGTTCTTTCAGCTTGCATTAGACCAACACACATCCATATTGCCATGTCATAGCATGCATCATATTGTTGCATATTGTCATGTGTGTTTACTTTGATGTGCTTTCATGATAGGTTACGCCTCAAGATAACCTCGACTACCCATCTGAAGGGCAGTTCTCTACCCCAGTTCCATCAGGCAAGCAAATCCCCTTGTTCATTCCGATACAATCCTACTCTCTCGCTCCTGCTCTCAGTTATTGCATTAGGACAACAACGATTCATCTGCTACTTTGTGCTGCGGTAGTTGAACCCATTCCTCTGCATGACCTGTCATTGCCACGGTAAATAGTTGAAAACCCACTAGCATGTGTAGGAGTTGATTGAGCCATGTTGTGTTCCTACCATGCTATACTGCTATTGCTTAGAGTTGTGTCAGGTCTGATTCATTGGGAATGAATTGGAGTACAGTTCTATGTTACGATCTTTGAGAGTGAAGTGTGTGAACACGATTTGGTAAAGGTAGCGGTGAGAGGCCATGTAGGAGTACATGGTGGGTTGTCTCACTGGAACCGTCCTTAAGCACTGAGTTCTATGTATGTTGTCCAATGACTCGATACTACCACACATTGGGCTCCAGGCGCTCCAAGCCCTCTCGACTTATTAACCGACTTGATCTCTGTCCAGGAGTCGCAACTAGTCTCTGGTGTTTGTAGGTAGTGCTATTTTTCTACCGAGTGGCACCCGACAGGGTGGGCTTGGGACAGACTAGGCATGGTGGCACGGTGTACCAAGTGGCACCGGATGGTGGGCTTGGGAACCCTGCTCACATCGTTTGGGGCCGTGGCGACACCCGGCGGATCTCCTTGCGGATGGAACCCGAATAGGCGATAAACCTGGACTAGAGTCTTGTGTGGTTAGTCGGTCGTGGCCGACACCCTCGCCAGCTTCCGCTTGAAGGTTGCCGAGATACATGACGTGTATATGGCGGTAAGTGGCGAGGCGTGTGTGAAGAAGTACACCCTGCGGGGTTATCATGATCTATTCGAATAGCCGTGTCCTCGGTTATGGACTTCTTGGATGCTTACGTGGTACATAGACAACTTGAAGTGGATACTCTAAAATGCTCAAGACAAGTGTGAGTGCTATGGATGGCCTTTCCGTATGGAGACGGGAATGAATCCATAGTAGTGTATTGATGTGGTAATTAGTGGACTCGTGTGCGTTGTCTCACCTCAAGAGTTTCTTGTAGTCGTAGAACAGGATAACCACAGAGTCAAAGGCTGGCTTCTTTGCAACTAAACTCCACATTACCTTCTTGATACTAATGCATGTATGATAGGATCGGCGTAAGTCTTGCTGAGTACCTTTGTACTCACGTTGCTTTATTTATGTTTTGCAGCGGAGACTTCGGTCTTACTAGTAGTTCCGCTTGGACTTGACGAGTAGCTTGTTACCTCATTTACGATCTTGTACCCTTGGGAGGGTCTTGTAGATAGTCAGGCTTCTCGGCCTTTTTCTTTTGTAGATGTCTGTACTTTCGGACATGTAATGCTTCCGCTTGTTGTTTGAATGCTCTGAATGATGGGTCATGTGACCCTGTTTGTACCTATTGCTATGTGGCTCTTCCGAGCCTTTATCTATATGAGTTTGCGTTATGTTGTGATGCCATGTTGTACAAGCACATACTTGCATGTTATGCGTCACGTGTAACTTGTACTGCTATGTGTGGGATCCGACAACCTAGTTGTTTATCCTTGGTAGCCTCTCTTATGGGGAAATGTAGTCTCGTGCTTACGGCGATAGTAGTCCGCTTCTGACCCGGTTCACGGAGTCCTGCTAGCCCGGCACTACTGCTTGGACACTTGACTGGCGGCATGTGTTTCACTGCCGTTCCTATATGTCCCTTCGGGAAATGTCACGCGTGTTATTCGGAGTCCTGCCTAGCCTGCTACAGCCGGGATACCGAGTCCTGTTAGCCCAGTGCTACAGCCCGAATTCATACGTTGATGACCGACATGCTCTATGTGATTCATGTATGCCTGTTCCCATAGGTTAGCGCCGCTTTGGTTTCACGACTTGCCATGTCGGCCGTGGTTCTTTGTCATATGGATGCTAGCTACAATATCATATACGAGAGCCAAAAGACGAAACGGTCCGGGCCATGGTAAGGCGACACCGTGGGAATACCGTGCGTGAGGCCGCAAAGTGATATGATGTGTTACATGCTAGATCGGTGTGACTTAGGATCGGGGTCCCGACAGCGTTGGTATCGAGCCTGTTGCCAGAGGATTACCAAGCCAAACTGGTCAAGTTGTATCTAGAAATGCTTTAGTTATGTAAGGGAATTGATTGTGGAAGGGAACGTAAGGCTCTTTTTACTCCTTATACCTCATGGCCTTCTGATCTGAGTCATCCTCTTCTCTTCTACGGGGTTTAAGAACTAGGCTTCTCATATATCTATTAGGATGACGTGTTACTAATCCATAGACCTATAAGATTGTTGGTTTTAATCCCCAGTTCAGTTCCTACTACTCCCGTATGATAACCGCTGATCTCGTAATCTTGTTATAATGTTGTTGAGTGGTTGTGCCACCATTTTTGCAGGATGTCTCAAATCATTTTGAGCATTTACAGCCGTTATGTTGTCCGAGTCATCCTGTGTCTCTAAATAGTCGATGCATTGGCAAATTCCTTCTTCCGTTCTGATGTCCTTTTGGGCGGATTAAGCACACCAACCCGGTCGGTCGAGGTACTCCATTTCCTCGACATATATGTTGGAGTTATTATTATGACCCTAGGTGTTTAGGAAGTCACCTAGAAATTTAGCAATGCTTTTGTATCCCCGATGTGATGATTCTGGCCATCAATTTTCAAAGCATCCCGTGATGCCATTTAGTAGTAGGTATTCTACTCTCGGGTTCTTGTGAATACGAGATTCATCCTACTTCATGTTGTTAGTATTTGCTAGTGCCTTTAGGATATTAGTAACCTTTGCGATAGTCCTCGAGGTCCGTGGTATTTCCTTCTTCCAAATACCATGAACCGCTTATGGCAGAAGTTCTTTTGAGCCAAAAGATCACAACCAGAGTGCTCTTGAGGAGTACTCCATTCATATTGTGACTCTGCCAATTCTACCTTTCTGCATGGGTTATCCTAAGAAATGTTGAGCTTCCTTCGACATACTAATCTGTGCATCCACAACTCAGAAAATTATATGTTCCTCGAGTTGCTCTCTTCGATTGTATTCCGACCTTCGTCTATCAATTGATAGTCGAGAATAGTCGTGCATTCGCTATCAATGCCTATTATCCTTGTGGTCCGTCAAGCCATTACGCTCTGGAATGTCTAGGAGAAACAAACTCGATACCTCATCCATATCCGTGGTTGGGTCAAAGCGATTTGTATCCCGCAGATCAAAATGCCAATTCAGCTTTTGTTCTGTTCTACCTTGGAGTGTTACCATCTTTATGTCAAGAGTGTCATGGGAATTGCACAACCTCTTAGGAATTCTTGACGCAGTGATACTCTCGCTATCATTGTTCATTCCTCTGTTCCGAGTTGTTGTAACCGGAATGCCGACAAGTGAATTGTGATGTGTGAAATCAATACTCCGAGCAATTCGTTGCTTGGCGGTTAATAGACATTATCCTCATTCTTAGCGTGTTGGTTATTAAATCATCATCCTAAGATTGATCGTGCTACCTAGTCCTTAATTACGGTGCACCCTTAAATTGATGAGTTAGGATCCTGTCAAGTCCTCACTCATTTGATCATATCGTCTTGCCTTGAAAAGCAAGATTGTTCTCGAGCTTAGTAACATACCGGTGGTTCGTGACTTTCCAAATATCTTCTTGGAAGTGTTACGGGTTGTTTCGACTGTTATGTTGGGCTCGTGATCAAGTTGGTTTCTTGTGAACCACCCTTCTCCAAGAATCTGTGTTGGATACCCACGAGCTAGTTGGTTAAGCTAAACAACAACTTGGAGAGTTGGAAGATAAAAGCTTGCCTAACTTAGTTCGATCCAAAGGGATATTCTTGTGAAGTGTGTGTTGAAGAAAGATGATATCTTCATCGATTGGTCCTCGTGATCGGTTGTTGGATCTATTGTCCTACCAATTCTTTGATTTGAGTATGGGCCATTGTCAAGTCAAATCAGAACCAACGATATTCGTAATGTTGTCTTACTCGTGGTTGATCCCTCGAGCATACACCATTATATCTTTTGGTCGACCAATGCTATCACCGTGTTCACATGATGGTGGAAGTCCAGTGATATGGAAATTTCGATGAGTTGCTGTTGAGCCCATCAGTAGCATTTCGTCTCCCCCATGAGTCGTGTTGAACATCAACCTAGTGTTGGAAAATTGTGTAAGCATTTCTTCGTGTGAAGTTCATGAAGCTTATGCTTGGATGGTTGAAGAGACTTCCTCGAATTTATGTGTTCTAGGTGTAAGTTGCCGCCATGAATTTGAGAAAGGTTTGTTTTGCTTCCTCTGGAATCATTCCAAGTCAGTCATGCATGTGCGAAGTATTCTATGGTTTGATAGACTGATCATCTTCATTCCGTATGCAATTCCTAGCACCCCCAAGCCACTGACTGATTTGTTCAAGGAGAAGAAGTTCCTTCATAAGAGCTAATCCGGACTTATGAAGTGATTTCAGTATCCTCGATGATGGTTCCCCCACCTGAACTTCGGTAGTGTTGTATTATAATACTACCATGTGGTCATGTTTATGCAGGACAGCGTGTTCACACATGTCTAGCAGAACCAGCTCATGTTTTGGAGCTTGCTAACGTAGTTCATATCCCGAGATTCTCGCAACGTCATCTCGTCGATTTGTGTTGCAACCTTTCCTTTTCGGACATGCTGAGTCTGAAGTATCCCATCACCAATCGGATCTGAATCTCAGGCAGATATGATGGTTGGAACATTCGAACAGTTGCATTTCGTTCCCAGCTTGCACCGTCCTTGTGCTATCTCGCTATAGACTGTCTTCTTAGCAATTCTTGTCCAGGTTTATCCTCAAAAGTGGACTTACCATGGGTCCCCTCCACCTCCGATGATAAGCAAAAATCATCCATTGCGTTGTCTTCAACAAGGTAGTCCACATCATCCATTCTAGTTCGGGTGTACCATTCCTTTGCCTTCCACCACATGATCGCTTGCGATTGCCTTAGGCTGGTATAAAGAGTTCCAATGATCTATGGATCAAAAGTAATTCTTTTTGCCACTTAAGGGAATAGTTCTTTGCGCCACCTTTCTCGAGGTGTCACGTTACGGGATCATGATAAATTTTTCCTCGCCACCTTGACACCATCCACCATCTCTCTAAGCGTGGAATTGTTGCCACCAATCAAACCCCGACCTTTGTTCTTCCATCCCTCTCGATGTGTTTTGTGTCTTAACTCGAGATGTGTCACCGTCTCAGCCCGTGAGTTGATCATGTTTACTCGATCTTCGTGAAACTCGAATCATGTAGGGTTTCCCCTTCTTTCTGTTGTCGTGTCAAGTGAGGACCTCGAAAGCAAGGACGTCAAGACCAAGATGATGGAATAAATCAACATCTTCGAGAAGGGCAAATGGATCATGAGGATTGTGATAGTTTGTGACTTCCCTTTTCCTCTTACCTCACGTCTTGAATCTCGGGGCGAGATTCTTTTGAGTGGGGTGAGTTGTCACATCCAGCTTAGACCATGCATTAGGGTGTGCATCATGTTTAAATTTCATTTGAAATTGAAATGGGGAAGGCAGGAAACCCTGTAACACCCCCTTAAAACAACTAGGGTTTACAAAAAATTATTTCAATGAACACAGAAATGCCTTCAAAATGTTCATCCTCTTTGCTCTGGTTCAGAACCCCTGTCAAAGGAGGTGTATTATTTTCTAGGTCATCTAAGGGTTCTAGGATTAATCCACAAGTTTTGAACTTGACCATTTAAAATTATATAAAATATTTTAAATGTTCAAAGATTGCCAAACCAAAATGTTTCATGTTGGGAATATTCCAACAAGGGACCAGGAGCATTTTGGTGATTTTTAAAACAGTTTTGGTATTTTTTAAAAACCCCACAAAGTTGCAGGAAATTAGAAAAAGAGTAAAAATCAGAAAACCTTACGGCGCCGTCCACTGTGCCCACCGCTGCCCAGCCCGGCCAGCCGCGCCGTGAGCTGCTTGGCTCGGCCAGCAGCCAGTGCCCGACGGCGAGCTCAGGCGCGCCACGCAGCTGGCCGCCGCCACTTCACCTCCTCGCCGCTCGCTGCCTGGATGGCCTCCACGTCGTCGCCCGAACCCCCTGGACACGCCATTCGCCCCCCTGCCTCTCTCTCTCGCTCCCCCCTCGCCATGGCCGACGCCACCGTCGCCGCTCCACCGTCGTAGCCGTAGCCACCGTCGTCCCCGCGCCACGAGACCGTGTCCGGTCGCTTCGCCGTCGTCGACTTCGTCGAACAAGCCAAGCCCCGAGCACTTGCTCACCCCGAAGCCACCGCACCGACCCCGCCCGACTCCGCCACCGCCGGAGATCCCCTTCGCCCGTCGCCGCGCATCAGATCATCCCGACCACGCCGTCGGCTCTCTGAGATCGCTGTGAGCACCTGGCTACCTCCCATCCTCTCCACTCTCTTTCGTGCACCACAACGAGCACACGAAGCTCGCCCGAACGCACCGCCGCGGAGCTCGTCGCCGACGAGGCTCCGGCCACCCAACGGCCACTCCACCGTGTCCATCGCACTCACCACGTCGCGTTGGGTCCAACCTTGCACTCCACGCGCCTCACCTTGCCCCCTAGCAACGAGTCCGAGATCACCCGAGCCCCGGCCGCCGCCAAACTCGTCGCCGGCGCCAACTCCGGCCACCCCGACCCCAACTAACCCCACCAATAGACGCGGTTCGTCTCCAGCTCCACGTAGATGCCTTCCGCGCCCCATTTGGTGGCCGGAACGTGCAAAACCACTTTGCTCCGCCGCGCCTGGCCTCGCCGGCGGCTAGACGCCGGCGAGTTGACCGCTGACCATTGACTGGTGGGCCCTGTTGACTGCTCTGAGTCAATGACAGGTGGACCCCCCCGGTTAACTAATTAGATTAGTTCTAATTAAAATTAATTAGTTAAACTAACTACTGACATGCGGGTCCCACTGGTCAGTTTGACCTGGACGACCCCGTTGACCCCTGACGTCACGCTGACCTCATGCTGACGCAATAAATGAATTTCTGGATTTATTCTAATATAGCAAATTCCAGAATATAATTCAAATTTCAATATCAGAAAAATCCACTCTATCCATTGGTACAGGTTTCATGCATGTTAAAACAAGTTAACTGTGCTGAATAACCAGAATAAGATAATGCATCCTTAGGACTAACTCAAATGAGCCATCATTTGAATCCTTGATTCAAATGAGTTCATCCCCTGTTCTTTCAGCTTGCATTAGACCAACACACATCCATATTGCCATGTCATAGCATGCATCATATTGTTGCATATTGTCATGTGTGTTTACTTTCGGTGTGCTTTCATGTTAGGTTATGCACCGAGGATAACCTCGACTATCCATCTGAAGGGCAGTCCTCTACCCCAGTTCCATCTGGCAAGCCAAACCCCCTTGTTCTTTCCGATACAATCCCACTCTCTCGCGACTGCTCTAGGTTATTGCATTAGGACAACAACGATTCATCTGCTACTTTGTGCTTTGCGGTAGTTGAACCCATTCCTCTGCATGACTGTCATTGCCACGGTAAATAGTTGAAAACCCACTAGCATGTGTAGGAGTTGATTGAGCCATGTTGTGTTCCTACCATGCTATGCCTGCTATTGCTTAGAGTTGTGTCAGGTCTGATTCATTGGGAATGAATTGGAGTACAGTTCTATGTTACGATCTTTGAGAGTGAAGTGTGTGAACACGATTTGGTAAAGGTAGCGGTGAGAGGCCATGTAGGAGTACATGGTGGGTTGTCTCACTTTGGAACCGTCCTTAAGCTTTGAGTTCTATGTATGTTGTCCAATGACTCGATACTACCACACATTGGGCTCAGGCGCTCCAAGCCCTCTCGACTTATTAACCGACTTGATCTCTGTCCGTGAGTCGCAACTAGTCTCTGGTGTTTGTAGGTAGTGCTATTTTTCTACGAGTGGCACCCGGTACAGGTGGGCTTGGGACAGACTAGGCACAGTGGCACGGTGTACCAAGTGGCACCCGGATGGTGGGCTTGGGAACCTTGCTCACATCGTTTGGGGCCGTGGCGACACCCGGCGGATCTCCTTGCGGATGGAACCCGAATAGGCGATAAACCTGGGCTAGAGTCTTGTGTGGTTAGTCAGGTCGTGGCCGACACCCTCGCCAAGCTTCCGCTTGAAGGTTGCCGAGATACATGACGTGTATATGGCGGTAAGTGGCGAGAGCGTGTGTGAAGAAGTACACCCTGCGGGGTTATCATGATCTATTCGAATAGCCGTGTCCTCGGTTATGGACTTCTTGGATGCTTACGTGGTACATAGACAACTTGAAGTGGATACTCTAAAATGCTCAAGACAAGTGTGAGTGCTATGGATGGCCTTTCCGTATGGAGACGGGAATGAATCCATAGTAGTGTATTGATGTGGTAATTAGTGGACTCGTGTCGTTGTCTCACCTCAAGAGTTTCTTGTAGTCGTAGAACGGGATAACCACAGAGTCAAAGCTGGCTTGCTGCAACTAAACTCTACATTACCTTCTTGATACTAATGCATGTATGATAGGATCTGATGTAAGTCTTCTTTGAGTACCTTTGTACTCACGTTGCTTTATTTATGTTTTGCAATGAGACTTGGTCTTACTAGTAGTTCCGCTTGGACTTCGACGAGTAGCTTGTTACCTCAGCTACGATCTTGTACCCTTGGGAGGGTCTTGTAGATAGTCAGCTTCTCAGCCTTTTTCTTTTGTAGTTGTCTGTACTCAGACATGTAATGCTCCCGCTTGTTGTTTGAATGCTTTCAATGATGGGTCATGTGACCCCTGTTTGTACCTATTGCTATGTGGCTCTTCTGAGCCTTTATCTATATGAGTTTGCGTTATGTTGTGATGCCATGTTGTACAGCACATACTTGCATGTTATGCGTACGTGTAACTTGTACTGCTATGTGTGGGATCCGACAACCTAGTTGTTTATCCTTGGTAGCCTCTCTTATGGGGAAATGTAGTCTCGTGCTTACGAGCGATAGTAGTCCGCTTCTGACCGGTTCACCGGAGTCCTGCTAGCCCAGCACTACTGCTTGGACACTTGATCGGCCGGCATGTGTTTCACTTCGTTCCTATGTCCGTCCCTTCGGGAAATGTCACGCGTGTTATTCGAGTCCTGCCTAGCTCGCTACAGCCCGGGATACCGGAGTCCTGTTAGCCAGTGCTACAGCCCGAATTCATACGTTGATGACCGACATGCTCGATGTGATTCATGTATGCCTGTTCCCATAGGTTAGCGCCGCTTTGGGTTCACGACTAGCCATGTCGGCCCGGTTCTTTGTCATATGGATGCTAGCGACACTATCATATACGTGAGCCAAAAGACGCAAACGGTCCCGGGCCATGGTAAGGCGACACCCGTGGGAATACCGTGCGTGAGGCCGCAAAGTGATATGATGTGTTACATGCTAGATCGGTGTGACTTAGGATCGGGGTCCCGACAATTTCTAAAGTATTGGGACTTCGGTCTTAATTACCTATGAGGCTGGAAATATTCCGGGGTAATCGGCCGTAATGGCGACCAAGGCATTGTCGATGCTTAGTTGGTAAAATACCCCATCGATCAGCTCCACAGATATGTCAGGATCCTCTTGGGAGGCAGGATCGAGGGACCGTTCCGGATCCTCAGGTTGTGGAGGTGGGCTGTTTATATCCTTTACGGCCCGACGCAATTCCTGTGTCAAAATCACAAGATAAGGTACTTAACTATGGGAATATGGAACGGATGGGCATAATGAAGTGTCCACTTACCTAGATTGGAGGATTGTACATAGAAAATCCGCCCTGTGGATTGACGCGGAGGAAATCCTCCTCTTCTCCCTTGTATAATGCGGACAAGGCCTCCGTCAAAACAGCAACCGATCCCGGCCCTTACGGCCGCGGCGGTGGCGTCATCCTCCCCATTGAAATCCCACGAGGGTGGCCTCTATATTGAAGCGGCTGCACCCCCCGCATGATGCATATGGCCATGACTCCGATCATGGTCAGTCCGGAATGATCCAACAACCTTATTCGGCTCATCAGGTAAAGGACGTCCCTGTCGTTCTCCCTTTGGGGGCGCCGTGGACGCCAGCTTAGGCGTTTCTTCAAAGGAGCATTACTGAACTCCGGGAGGCCGATCCGAACAGGGTCCGGCAAGGGGACGTCTTCTATATAAAACCATTCCGAAGGCCAGTCTTCGGACGCCTTCTTCGGGGTTCCAAATAGATATCCGGTCCCGGCGATGCGCCATAGTTCGGTTCCGCCCACTTGATATATCGACCCCTCCTGAGAACGGGGTACGAGGCAGAACAACCTCTTCCACAGCACGAAATGAGCCTCGATGCCCAAAACCAGCTCGCAAAGGGCCACGAAGCCCGCAATATGCTGAATGGAGGTAGGCGTAAGGTTGTGCAACCGGAGGCCATAGAACTCCAGGAGCCCCCGGAGAAACGGATGAATTGGAAATCCGAGCCCTCTTATCAAATAAGGGAAAAGGCATACCCGCTCTCCTCGGGAGGGACTGGGGACGCTCTCCGCTTGTTTTCCACCCTTGTAGGTGGCGAGTGAGGCTCGAACCGGAACCATGAAGGCTGGGGGAAGAAACCCCTTGGTTTGGAGCGTCACTAACTCATTGTCTTGGACGGAGACATCTCTCCCAATCTCCGGTGAGGACTAGGGGCGAGAGGAGGAGCCGCGTCGGTCCATGATGGAATGGGTTTACATCGAGATGCGCCGATGAAAGCTTCATGAAGGGAAGATGGTGTGGTTCGGATCTAGATCCTTGTCTCTTATATAGACAACTCATTTGCGCAGCTAGGGGGGTAAATGTAAAAATACCCTGGCTTTTCGCATTCGTTCAACACGTGGAAGATGGCCATTATTGGGCGTGGAAGCCAAGGAGCGCGATATTCACAAGAAGCCGGACACTATTCAAATAGGTACACGGGATTTGGAGAAGAACCAGCCTTGCAATGCTGAAGACAATTTACGTGCCGGACTTGTTGTCATTGAAGCCTGATTCGGGGGCTACTGAGGGAGTCCCGTATTAGGCGGTGTTCGGATAGCCAGACTAAATCCTTTGGTCGGACTCATGGACTATGAAGATACAAGATTGAAGACTTGTGCGTCTAGGCGGATGGTAACAGGATACCCCCTAATCCGGGACTCCCTCACCTGGGATTGTTAAACAACAAGAGGCAATAGAAAAGGTTTACACTGGGGCTTAATCTAAAAAGAAACCTGTTGAGCGGGGCCCTGTTGCACGTCTTCGCCTTTGTCTCCGTTGTGCCGTATCCTGGAAGGGTATCGCGCGAACGTTGTCTATGAAAAAGAGAACTCGTAAGTATGCGATGGATAATAAAAGTGTAAGATGTTGGCCTCCCAATAAGGTTGAGCCAAGTGTGGGGCTGTATTAAATATTTATGGCCCCTGGTGTCGGCTATAGGATTACATATACGGTGCCCGATTCAATTTTATCTAGGCGACCGGACTCGTCTAACGTGTCTGTGGTCTTAATGACCAGTCATGTTTTCTAATATTGGAGGTCGCTTATAGTCCGGCCGCTAGGGCCGTCGCGTGTTCCTCTACGCGTGAGCGCTCTGTGATTCCGTTAACGGTGATGACGCCACGTGGACCGGGCATCTTGAGTATAAGGTAGCCATAGTACGGTAAGCGTTGAAGCGGGCTAAGGCCATTCTTCCAAGCAATGCATGATAGCCGCTTTGGAATGGGTGCGATGGTGAAGAGTAGTTCTTCGCTTCAGGAATTGCCTGGGGAGCCAAATGTTACCTCTAGTACGACGGAGCCCCTGCCATAGGCTTCAACGCCTGGTATCACCCCTTCAAAGGGGTGTTGCTTTGGCTAATTCTTGATGGGTTTATCCCCATCCTGCGGACAGTTTCTTCGTATATTAAATTGAGACTACTGCCGCCGTCCATGAGGACACGGGTGAGACGGTATCTGACGATTATTGGGTCAAGCACCAAGGCCTTTGATCCTCCGTGCCGAATACTAGTTCGGCCATCCAAGTGATCGAAGGTGACCCGGTAAGACATCCAGTAGCTAGGTGTGGGTATGATGGGTTCTATATCACGAGCGTCTCGATGCGCGCGTTCGTGCCTTCTCATGGATGTGTGATTCGCGTGGATCATGTTCACAATTTTGACCTCTGGCGGGAATTTTTTCTGTCCCCTAGTGTTCGGCTGGCGAGGTTCATCCTCGTCTTCACTTGGTGTTTCCCTTCCCTTGTGTTCCGCATTTAATTTGCCGGCCTGCTTGAAGACCCAGCACTCTCTGTGCGTGTGGTTCGCAGGTTTGTCAGGGGTGCCATGAATTTGGCACATTCTGTCTAGGACTCTATTCAGACCGGACGGTCCCTCTTTACTGCCTTTAAATGGCATTTTTGCTGATCAGGTCGAGAGCCCCTGAATCCGGCATTAACCTTTGTGTTATCCGGGCTCTCTTCCTTGTTTTGGCGTTTGTTTTTATTACGCCGTGGCTTCCCGTTGCCATCCCTTATTTCGGATGTGCTGGGGCCACTGGTGCCTTTACGGGCTAGCCAGCTATCTTCACCCATGCAAAAGCGGGTCATGAGGCTTGTTAAGGCTGCCATTTTCCTCGGCTTTTCTTGGCCGAGGTGTCTGGCGAGCCACTCGTCACGGATGCTGTGTTTGAATGCCGCTAAAGCTTCAGTGTCCAGACAATCGACAATTTGGTTCTTCTTAGTGAGGAATCTGTTCCAAAGCTTGCGGGCGGACTCTCCGGATTGTTGGATTATGTGACTTAAATCGTCGGCATCCCGAGGCCGGACATAGGTCCCTTGAAAATTGGCCCTGAAAGCGTCCTCGAGTTCCTCCCAACTTCCAATTGAAATTTGGGGGAGGCTTTTCAACCACTGTCGAGCTGCTCCCTTCAGTTTGAGGGGAAGGTATTTGATGGCGTGGAGGTCATCCCCACGAGCCATATGTATACGCAGGATAAAATCCTCGATCCAGACACCTGTGTCTGTCGTTCCGTCGTATGCCTCTATATTCACAGGTTTAAAGCCCTGTGGAAATTCATGGTCCAGTACTTCTTCGGTAAAGCACAGGGGGTGAGCAGCCCCTCTGTATCTGGACGTGTTGTGGCATGCCGTCGGCTGTTGTTGTGTCCGGTGTTTATTCCAAACTGGTATTTGATTGGCATAATCGTTTTGGTGACCACAATCCCTCGCCGGGTTGTGTCCTTTAGATCCATAAATGGACCTGGCCGCGCCTGCTTTCTTATCCAGGGGCTCACGTAGATCGTGCGCGGCGTCGATAGCCGCTTTGTTGCGGTTATGAAGTGGCACGGCTTCGTTGTCAAATTCTGGCAGTAGCTTGCGTTTTGGATAGCTCTTTGTATGGCGATCATCGCCGTATCTTTCTTCAGTGTCTAGCACTTTATTCCATCTACGGTTGAGCGTTTCCTGTACGGTTTTGAGCCGTTGCTTCTGCTTCTTTAGACTTCTTGCGGTGGCCATAAGCTTTCTGTGGAGGTTATCTCGTTCCACATGTTTTTCTCGGATGATGAATGCATCGTCATCCGGACTGCTTTCTTGTGCCGGTTCGGTTTGATGATCTCGTTCGTCGGGATCATTGTCCTCGGGCGTCTGCTCCGAACTGTGTTCGGGGTGGCCTGGTTCGCCCTGCTCCATCACTGGGTCCGTATGGTCATTGTTGCCTCCGGAGTTGACTATAGTATCGATCCTTCTGGCGCTCTTGTCGCTATTTTTACTGTTGCTGGACTTAGAATGGCGTCTGCGCCATCGCTTTGGCTTTTTCCCGGGGATTTTATCTTCCGGATTGTCGCCTTTGTCCTCTTTGGGCGTATCCACCATGTATATGTTGTGTGACGAGGCAGAAGTCCAGCGCCCCATAGATTCCGAATCTTCTCCTACATCGTCGTCCATACCGTCGATGCCTTCGGAGTCGAAGTCAGGCACGTCGGTTAAATCATAGACCGTGGCTATGAAGTGGGTGGTGGGTGGGAAACGAATTTCTTCGTCGCCTGCTTCCCGCTCGAGCCGGACATAGTTTGGCCCGGAATTTTCTGTCAAAGAGAGAGTTTTTAACAAGTTCAACATGTCGCCAAAGGGCGAGTGCTGGAAGATATCTGCAGTGGTGAATTCCATTACCGGAGTCCAACCTGGCTCGACTGGCTCGGGAGTGCGCGGACCGGAACCAACATCCAGATACGAATCCGGGGGTCCGGAGTCACAGGCCACCATAGAGGTAAGGCCCGTGTTCGGCTCCACCGCCGATGAGTGTGCGACCTGCGGGGCGGGGTCCAGCCCTCCGTCCTTAGGCAACGCAGCCTGCTCCGGATTTAGGTCCGAGGCTACTGCGGGGGTGATACCCCGAGCTTTGTCCGACAACAGGTCTAAGCCGTGCTCGTCGTGACTGTCCGGTGCTCCTGGCATAGGCCCGAATCCGTCGAAGATCCAGTCTCTGCGGATGTCCGCCGTGTAGTTCAAGTTTCTGATCCTGATCTGGTGGCCAGGGGCATAGCTATCGATCTGCTCCAGATGGCCAAGCGAATTGGCCCGCAGGGCGAAGCCGCCGAACACGAAGATCTGTCCGGGGAGAAAGGTCTCACCCGGGACCGTGTTGTTGACGATGGTTGAAGGAGCCATCGAGCCTTGTAGCGACGACACAGAGGAACTCTCAATGAAAGCACCAATGTCGGTGTCAAAACCGGCGGATCTCGGGTAGGGGTTCTCGATCTGTGCATCTTAGGATGATGGTAACAGGAAGCAAGGGACACAATATTTACCCAGGTTCGGGCCCTCTCGATGGAAGTAAAACCCTACTTCCTGCTTGATTAATATTGAAGATATGGGTAGTACAAGAGTAGATCTACCACGAGATCGTAGAGGCTAAACCCTAGAAGCTAGCCTATGATGGTATGATTGTAATTGTGATCGGCCTTCTAAGGACCAACCTCTCCGGTTTATATAGACACCGGAGAGGGCTAGGGTTTACACGGAGTCGGTTACAAGGAAGGAAATATAACATCCGAATTGCCAAGCTTGCCTTCCACGCCAAGGAGAATCCCATCCAGACACGGGATGAAGTCTTGAGTCTTGTGTCTTCACGCTTCGATAGTCCGGACTTTGTACACAGTCCGGCTGTCCGGATACCCCCTAATCTAGGACTCCCTCAAGGGTGCCCTTGTCGTGGTCGCCGTTGATGAGGTCTGACTTGGAACTTATGGATCCCAAGCCAGCATCGTAGAACATGTCCTTCAGAGATGACAAAAGGGTCTCGATCGCGATGTTGGATGCAAATTCTTGACAGTGAGCCAGAGGTGATCAGCGGCGGGTCAATGGATGAGATCGACGGCGGTTGAACCCGAGGGGTTGCGGGTGGGCAACTTAACCTGTGACATAGCCCACCTCAGGCCATCACTGTCGACGACCTCAATGTCATAGCCAGCGTTCGCGACATACCCACATACTCTAATCCGCTGATTCAGTGCCTGCGGCCAGTTATGATCGTCAACTTCCTCGGCGATGTCGGGCGAAGAGACCGCGATACACCTCTTTTGGGCCAGTCACTCCTCGAGCTCTATGGGAAGTGTAGCAGGGCTTAGGCTGCGAAGCTCTGGAGTGGGGGATGGGGGTCTATGGGACGTTTTGCACGCGTCATCTAAGAAACTCAGGGCAGCCTAGGTATGGAGATCAGTGGGTAAGCTGCACGGGCAAATCGACAAATGTTGACAATGGAGGCCTTGCGGCGGTGGCAACCTTGCTAGGGTTTCGAGCGAGGGAGGGTGTGTGTGTGCGCGTGCGCACGCGCATCCGCGGAGGTTTTGGTTTGTGTGTGGAGGGGGGGGGTGTTTGAGGAAATGACGTGGCTACTGAAAATTTTACTATGCGGGAGTCAAACGCGGGAGTGAAATGCCAGGGCTATTGAAAATTTGGATGATGGTGCATAGCACACGGTCCGGACATAACAATCGTGTGTTATGAAATAGAAAAACCCTCAAGGCGGGCAGATATTTTCGAGGGATACAGGCGGGATTGGGAACAAGAAACATCACACACAGTCGAAAAATAATAACATTGTGTTATCAAACAGAAAAAAGCTGCAGGCGGGTAGATATTTTTGAGAGGGGAAGCCTCATGGAGCCCAATGTACTATGTAGATGTGCGTGACAGGGGCACCGACATGGCACACGGTTAGTGCGAGTGAACCGTGTCTATTGCCTCATCCTACTTGTCTAATGTTCATAAATTGGCGAAAAATGATGCGGGAGAGGGTCAGAATACGAACACACTTGCATGTGGACCAAATTTATGTATGAAAAAGGGTGGTTTGATGTTCAAATACCAAATGCAACTTCGATGTGGCACCTATCTCGCAAAGCACATAGTATTGCTTGCCCCCCTCGTGTCGGCACGAAGGAAATCCTAAGCTATGAATGCCGCCCCCCAACCGAGGTTCACCTAGCAAAGTGCGAAGTAGCAGCCCCCCCCCCACACACACCCACTTTCAGTCGGCGGGATAGAGAGGCATCTCACCAAGATGGGTGGTAAAACGGACCAAGAATAATCCACCTTGGTCATACAACCTCTCTCTTGTTGTTGGTCAAAGTGATGGCCGTCCATGCGACCCCGGAGATGGGCTAGCTCACAAATAATCACGCAAGTAGCTAGTCCCCGAAGACAACCACTGCATGGATGTGACCCAAACATATGTATGGAGAGGTGTGTTTTCAATACACAATGGAACAACTTTGATGTGGCACCGTGCTTTCGAACCAGAAATCCCCACATTGAGTGAGGGTTAGGTTGACGATGCATATGTATGTCACACCACACTTCAAGCCGATGACGGGGATTCATGCATATATGCATGCATAGTATGCGCTCAAACTTAATTAGATCTGAATCTAACCATGACACGAACCAAAGGAAGAATCCGCCATGGTAACCTATCTTGTTGTCTGTCAAGGTGATCATGGATATCCATGTGGGCCCACGAATATATAGGCTTGTCGCCGATAACCATGCGAGGGAGTGTACCGTTCGAAGACAACCACTACATGCATATGTATGGAGGAGATGCATGCATGCATGTTTGAATACCATTTCACAACATTGATGTGGCGTGTGCGTCGAAAATCGTACAGTCCCCACACAGAGCGAGATCAGTTCATGACGTGTCGTTGTACTAGCCACTTCGACTCAATGGGAGGGATTCATGCGTACAAATGCATGTGTGTGTGTGTGTGCTCAAACTGTAGCATGTCATCCCAGAGCATGACCTATATATATGCCGTATTCCAAAAAAAGTCCCCTCCTAAGTCAAATTAACCTCTCTCGTTGTCAGGTAAAAAGTGGTGACGGACCAAGTAGGCCCACAGATGGAAAGCATCTATATCGCTGATAACCGCTTAAGTGGGTGCGAGAGGACAACCACCATCACTTTGCATGTGGGCCAAACATATGTTGAATACCCAAAATGCACAACTTTGATGTGCCACATGCCACAAAATCCATAAAGTCCCCACACAGAGCAAGGTTCATGAAGCGTACTACATATGATGGCCCCCTTCCCCCTCTTCGACGCATACTATATGCTCCTACCGTAATACAACAAAAAAAGAATCCTCCTCGATGGTGAAATTAATTAACCTCTACCAATGTAGGTCAAAGTGATGCATGCATCGATGATAGCCTCGTGGGCCCACAGATGGAAGCGTCACACGTGAGTCTCCTAGCTAGGATAACCACCGCCTGCATGCATGTGGCCCAAAGAGGTGTTGTGAGATGTTTGAATAGCCAATTTCACAACTTTGATGTGGCACGCGCCTCGGAAACCGAAAAGTCCCGACACCGAGTGAGGTGTACTTGTTCACGGACGCGTACATAACACATACTATAGTATATATAATAGTCCCCTCCCACCTCTTCGACGTGTACTATATGTATACTCCCACCATAACGCAAACAAAAAAGATTCTACCTTGCTGGTCAAATTAACCTCACTATCGGTTGTTCGTCAAAGTGATGGACTTCGACCTTGCGGGCCTAGAGAAAGCGTCACACGTGAGTATTGAGTGCCGTTTAGGACAGCCATTGAGTGCATGTGGCCAAAACATGTATGTATGAAAGGGTCGTGTAATGTTTTAAATAGCGAATTCACGACTCTGATGTGGCACCTGCCTAATAAAACGGCCAACCCACACGGTGGCTCGCAACTCGTAGTGCACTGCAAGCCACCCGCCACCCCCAGACACACACACACCCACACACACACTGCGAATCCACCGCAACTACGATGCATGTTAAATTCTCCTATAGTGAACATATATTACCAAAGGAGGGACATTTTAATTTTGAAAAAACCCAGAGAGCATTAAGACGTTTTAGTACATTGATTGCTTTTCTAGAGGTATAATGTGTAAGCATCAAATTTGAGCTACATGCCACGTGACATTGCACCTAAATGCACTGCAAAAACACATGTGTCTCACTGGGTGCATGTTTACTCCCCGTGCAAGAAATTTAAAATATTGAGAATCTTGATTTTTAAATCTAGTACATCCAAAACTTATTTGAAGTTCATGAAACTTATCGTGTTGTCATATGGACACCAATACAAAGTGACATTGTACTTTGTTTTGTCAAATTTGAGACCAGTTTTGATGTAATCTTTATCTTCTTAAAAACGAGAGATTATTAATAATTGAGAACCAATATCCCAAATGGATTATTTAATCGAACCGTGAGTGTTAGACCAACAAAGGATACGTGCCATGCTTCATTTAAGCAATAAAGGGGCAACATTAATCTAGAAAAACAATATACATGCCGCCACACGACCCATGTGCCGTGCGAGCAGGAGTGACTGACGGGACGCATGCGAGCAGTCCGCCATGCAGGCAGACCAGGAACCGTGCGTGCAGGAGTGTGAATTGACGAAGGCATGCTCGCTGCGCAATGTCATCGGGAGGCATGCAAGTAGCTGTGTGAAGTGACGGTAGGCATGCTAGCAGTCTGGTGCGCAGGCTCACCGAGAGGTGAGCCAGCGGGTTGACCTCCGCCCGCCTCTCTCCAATATTCCATATTAATGGTGCGCCCGAGTGGCCACACGCCCTATCCTCACCACACACACAATCCTCTCTGTCTTCTTGCATCTTCGACGCCGCTCTCAGTCCTCAAAGCCGTCAGTGCATGAGGATGTCGCCGAAGCGCCCCATCGAGGGAGTGGCAATGCCGAGGCTACTGAAGCACCGGAGCACGACGTGGAGATGGAGATCAAGGTCGCCGTCACCGTCGGCGAGGTATCGCTGCACCCTAACATCATCGAGGGCGTCGAGCTTCCACAGCCGGAGGCGAAGTTTCACACCAACTCTGGCGATGACTCGGGCGATGACTAGACAACGACTCCGACGACCACTCCGGCGACGACTCCGACGACGATGGACAACTGGTTAGTCATCTATACCTATTTATGTGTCAAATAGATCCTAGCGTTTCTCTGGTTACTCCCGCCTCCCCCTTTTTGGAATAGAAATCCAATGGTTATGTTCTCCCAATCCATGAAATCTGACTAAGTTTCGTTAGATCCGTGTAGTGTATTGATTGTTTGAATGGTACAAGTGATAAGTGATTAGTTGTTTCATCTGTGCAAATGATTTCTACTAGTAATCCGACTAGGGTTAGCGTTCGTGCTAATAATTCCTAGCCAGGACTTGACAATTGATTATGAATGACCTACATATATGTTTGTGCCATTATTTTCTTCAAGATTAGTTTGTACATAGACGACTGTGCTTAAAAGTTGAACCATAATCTCTGGATATGTATAAATAAATAGCCATAAATTCCTAATCCTACTTCACGACATGTAAACATTGATTTGATGCCAAATTTTGGCAACTGCCAAATGTTCGCTAGAGGTTAGTTTGTAAACACTAATTTGATGCCACATTTTTCTACTATTTGTATAGGTGTTGTCTGACGATGTGGACATCGAGGATGAAGATGGCCAGAGGAGGTACAAGAGGCTCATCCTGAGGGAGCTTTATGCGGGAATGCATAATAGGCGTATATGGACCTGGGACGGCGGCTATCGATGGCCATTTTGCAACCAAAAGCTTCATGACGCGTATGAAATTATTCTGGTGCTTGCAAGAGGACGAGCCGTGGCTCCTTCAAGCAGAAGTACTCTTGCAGGGTGGCGCACACGCGTACGCCAAGTACCTGGAGAAGCTTCAGGATCGTGCCTGCAGATGAGATGAGATGTGGAATCAAACTATGTACGCTTGAGTATGCTTAATGACGGTTGAACTATGTACTTATGGTTGAACTATGCTTGTGTAAGCTTATTATCTATGTCTGAGTATGTTTAATCTATTTTTACTTATGTCTAAATGTGGGAAATGGATGCAATCAGTTCAGTTGATGGAATCTACCTCCGTCCTGGTTTATTGGTCCCCTTTGTAATTTGTGTTAAATGTTGACCAAAGATTTAACTGACAAAATTTTAGTGCAGGCCAGCAAAAATTATATCGTTCGATGCGTATTTGAACATAGTGTTCAATGATATAATTTTTGGTGACATACATAAACATTTCTTAGTTAAATATTTGGTCAAAATTTGGTACAAATTACAAAGGGGACAAATAAACCAGGATGGAGGTAGTACGTCAACCACACACGGTTCCCAAAATTGGAACCGTGTGCAATGACTTTCATTTTGCCTGTTACGTCAATCACACACGGTTGGCTCTAGCAAACCGTTGCCTCCGAAATTCTTTGTGGGACATAAAACCCTCACTACCCAATTAAAAAAAGAAAACCCTCACCATCCCCGCGTCACAAAAACTCTCACCCTGCCCGCCACCCCCTCTGGTCCCCATTCACACCTGCACAAGCTCCTCTGCGTCTATGAATGGCACCGCCTATCGCGGCGGCAACCACTTAGCTCGACACCTGCCACCGACGCCAGGCTGTCGGCAAACCCCACCACATTTTGCCACTTCTGCTTGCCGCCGCCTATCGCCATCGACTTTCTCGATATTGCTCACGGTCGACCCAGCTCCGCTCGGTTGGGGAGTCCGCCGTACTGAGGGTTCTTTCTCATGGAAAACAAGGTAACTAATTTAATGAGATATTATCTCATCTGTTATCCTAGTTCATCTGCCTCCCTTAATCACCTAGCTGAAATCGCCGTGAATTCATTTTTATTCAAGCTGATTTGAGGGTTTTCTTTCATTCATAGAGTGTACAGTGCGCGGACACATCAGGACTTTGCGGCCTCTGCCAGACATCCATGGAGTTCCATCTCACCGTACCAGATGACTTGGGATGCACGCGATATATTCAATCTCACCCTAAATCGGTTGGCATGGCCTACTTTCCTGAACATATACTAAATATTGCTACATTTGGATAAAAGGTGCCACATGCACCATATATGTAAAAGGGGATTTCCCCTCTTCTTTCTATATTAGGCAAATTAATGATGTATTGTTCTTTTGATTACTCTCATATTTCCACGACATCTTGTTTACCCTATCTGTTTAATTATAGATATTTGTCCTTGGATTTCAACTGCTATACAGTTCTTGGGTCCATATTTGCATGTTACCATATTTTATTTAACAATCCTACAATTTTCTGCAGCGCATCCCTTGCTATGCAATAGAATCCGTAGTGCACAATCTTTCCCTTTACATAAATCAAGACTTCAGGGATGTCATACTGAGCACAAACCATGGGTTTCCAATCGTTGCTACTGTAAGATTTGATAAACATTGTGACTCCTATTTTAGCACTGGCCTTTGGAAACAAATTTCTAAGTTTTATGTACTGAAAGCTGGCACTAAAATTGCACTGCACATAAAAGAGCCAGGTCATGAGATATATGCTAACTTCCCCGACGATATCATCCATCCAGACTTTGTTTGAAGTAAGTTTCCTTTTCAAGTATCTGCATGTTGACTTACCCAGCAATATCAAATGAATTATGTAGTATTTAAGCAACCAATTTTATTCCATTTTCTTACTATATTCCTACCTAATAACTTCTAGTTACCAATACACTTTTCTATTGCACTGTTTTAACTAAATATTCCTTGTACTGCCACTTCTATCAAAAAGCACCGCTGACAAGGAGACTCCGGAGATGGAGAACGGGGCTGCAAACAAGCGGAGGCGGGGCGAGCAAGAACTGCAGTTTACTCCAAAGAGCCTAGACTTCATCAGTAGCCTCCCCGATGATATGTTGACAGTCAACATCTCCCTCCTCCCAATCAAATATGGGGCACGAACAACCGTCCTTTCCCAGTTGTGGCGCCCCTATGAAAATCCACCCCTATCGACCTCATCGATACCCATGAGCTCTACCATGGCTATCACAAAAGCTTCGATGCGTTTTCCAAGATCTTCGGCAGTCACGTTGGCCCAACCAGAGGCCTTAGAATGGGCAAGTTCCGTTCCAACGGCAAGGACCGATCCAAGCTTGACAAATGGTTCCGATTCCCCACCCTAGATCAGCTCGAGGAGCTCACTTTTGATGATGGGCATATGCGCTCGCTACCAACGACCGGACTCCGCCTCGCGCCCATGCTGTGTGTCGCCAAGTTCAGGAACTGCCATCCCCCTTAATGACGCGCCCGCTCTTTGTAGCGACCCGACCCGAATGGGTCAAGTCTCTGTGCTTAAGTGTCATCCGTGGATCGGTATGCTGACACACACAGTACTCGAGGATGTATAACAGAGGTAAATCACATGTATAAAGTAATGTAAATACTATTACCTCAATCCAAAATAGCGGAAATAACAAGGTTGTGGATTCCCATCAACACCAACGGCAAAGTTGAGTGTAGAAAGCGTAACCCTAACGTATCACTTACTGTCAGAAGATCCTCGCAACATGAGACGTTGCAGCCACAAAGGGTCAGTACATTGAATGTACTGGCAAATTCACACCATAGGATAATGATGAATAAGGCTATCACTACATGCATATTTGGCTGGTGGAAAAGCTCTATGGTTATAATGTTTTTGCGAAAAGCCAATTTTTCCCTACTGCAAAGGAATAAATTTATTTAACTATCACGGTGGTTGTTAAACATTGAGAATGGTTGATGATTCTCAATCCCAATTAATCATCATCATTAAAACCCAACAAAATTAATTAAAGTAACATGATGAGATTCACATGATATCCAAGTACTAGATACTCAAGATGTCCATAACCAGGGACACGTCTAATCATGATTAGTTTGTACACTCTGCAGAGGTTGTGCACTTTTCCCCACAAGACTCGATCGCCTCCGTTGATTTCTCGCACTACATGGTGTTTGAGAAACGGATGACCGAGACATAGTCTTTCAGTAACGCTAGCACCTTACGAACGGGTAGACCGTACCAACCTACATCCCCTACATCTGCTAGTCTACCACGGTAAGAGTTCGCACGACTTAGTCAACTATGCTAGAGCCCATAGTAGCTTGTGCCTGCACACGGAAGTTTCTAGCATGAATAATCTCATGATCCCTTTGAGCCTGGGTGGCGGTCCATAAAAAAACAGGCAATCCTGGTCTACCCAGGTGCCTAGACAGGCAATCATGGAATACCCAGGTGCCTCAATCCACCCAGATGTGTGTTTAAGTTGCCACCTTAAGTAAACCATTAATTAACAATCTCACAACCTGTCATGAATACTCTCAAGACCCAATCCACGTCTCTGAGCATAGCATAGCAATATAAGCAACGTAACAGCAACTCCCAAGGTTTGAATGCAGGGCAATAGGTTCCTACCTCATCAACTACTTCCCGATACCCACATGTTATCAATCCTACTCATGCAATGTTTGAGGGTTGAAACTAATGTATAAAAACTGGGTATGAAAAGGGATATGATCAAAGTGTGAACTTTCCTGCAATGTCGATGAAGATGATTCACACTCAAAACTCTTGATAGGTCTACTCGTCACACTCCGGTCAATCTATCGTAAGCAATCAATAGTAACCACACATAAGCAATCACTCAAAAGATCGGAGAGAATGAAGAAAACAATTCAAAAAACATCAAAACCAAGCAAATAACTCTTGCAACAGAAAACAATTTCTAACAGTACCAAATTTATGTGAATTTGGCCTTATCAGAAAGTTTAGGTCAAGAGCTTCGATTTGCAAAAAGAATCAACTATATCGGAGTTACGAGACTCAAGTTATGATCAAACGAATTTCAAATTCAAATCTGATCTAATTCAAATTTTACAATTTCAAAAACATGTTTGAGTTGAATTACTGGATAGAGGGGATCATAACGAAGAAGTGGGCGTTGGTTTCGTTGGATTTGGAAAAACGAGTAAGAAGTAATAATCGTTTAAAATCAGGGGCTAATCTGTGAATAAAATATTCACGGATAGGTCCCTGACTAAAATTAACAGAAAAAGAAAAAAGACTAAATAGCGAGCGTTAACGCTCTGTAAGCTTACTTACCTAATTCGTCCACTACAGAGGCCTAACCAATGAACATTCTCTAAATAACTGTACAAAACAAATAAAAAACGGGTTTTCAAAGAAAACCGGGAAAAAACAAATCGGACCGAGGCGATGGTTTTACCGGTCCGTGGTGGTTTCGTCGACCGCTTTTCCGCTCTCCCATGAGACGGCGACGGCGACGGGCAATGCATGGCGTCAGGCCGGGCTTGCAAGGCGAGGCAGCGCGGGAAGGCGAGCGGCGGCTGCTCGGGGAGGCGAGGAGACGTAGGTGGCTGCGGATCAAGCCGGGGCGGTGACGGTTTGACAACGGCGGCGGCGGCTGCGGGCTCAACAGCCTGCTCGAGGGAAAACGGGACCGGGCGCGCTTTTATAGGAGGGAGAGGAAGCGATGGCGTGGGCAAGGGGCAGGAGGCGTGCTGCGTGGTCACGGCGCGGCTACGCGACGCCGTCTGCGGCAAAGTGACAGCGGGAGCTTCGAGGGACGAAGCGGTCTGGGTCAGCGGCTGGCAGAGCTGGGCCGGCCCAGTTCATGGAGGGAGTTTTTTTAAACAGACAAACAAAATAAAAAAAAAATAAATATAAATATTATATATGCATATAATATATCAAAATTTTCAGAAAAATATTTCCTACAAGATGAACTTTATTCTAGCTTCAAATAAAATCTTTAGAATTTTAAATAAAGCAAAGAGTGCTTCTGCTACAATAAAACCTCATAAAAATCATTTTAAAAATACCAAAATGACTTCAATTTTATTTCTCTCCATTTTTCCACTGTAGGGAATCATTTTACCCTAATTTCCATATATTTTATTTTTGGAGAAAAATGATTTGAATAAAACTCAAATAACTCCAAATTGAAAATAAATTCAAAAGAACTTTGAATTTAATTCTTTGAAACTCCCAACTCATATTTCATATGTTTTGAAGAAGTCATTTTAGCTTCGCTCGTGAAAATCATTGAGTTGCATAAAGTTTCAGAATTGGAAATATTTTCCAAATGAAATTCAAATATTTTCAACACCCCTTGTCATTTAAATAAATGGAAGAAGTCATGTCATCTTCTCTGCAGGGTTTTGTGGTGAAAAGAATTTGAATTCACGGAGATCACGAATGCAAAAATGGAAGTTTGGGAAAGTCCTTTTATTCCCTCTCATTTAACTTTCAAAAGGTTTCGAATTTCACTCAATCAATCACAGAACAATCAAGCGACAATCAAATCTATCTATTTATTATAACATTCCAAAATTTAGAATTTTGGGATGTTACAAACCTACCACCCTTAAAATGAATCTCGTCCTCGAGATTCGGAGAGGCTAGAAAGAATAGGTTAGGTTAGGGGGTCTTCAGAATCCATCGATCGTCTCCGGGGTCTCGGGTGCTACCACCCTTAGAAGCATCGTTGCGGTTCCATCAAAACTCATATACTCCATCCTTATTGTTGGCAGTGTCGATCTTCTCAGATCCTTTGGATAATTACTTCTCTGGGATCTTTTGGTAGTGGCATAACCTTTACCGCAATTCCTCTGTCCTTTCATCTTGGTACGGTTATTCCGAGACTGGGTCTTCTTAGCTGATGGGTCTGGCGCAAATACTAAACAACTATCGATATCTCATGGGGTCAACAATTTATGGTTTCTCCTGCAGAAAACGGGTCTGGGTTGAACCTCACCGTATAACCTACGGTTGGCAACAGCTGCCTTGTACAAGGGAAAATACTTATACCATTCTAAGGTTCAAACAAGGTTTTGATCGTCGTCTCTCTACTATAGGTAAGTCACTCAGATTTACCATCCCATATAGCAAGGCGAATAATAAGAGTAAGTCGGTATGGTGATCAATCCATCCCGCACTCCAAATCATTACCTCAGATATGGTTTAGTGAATCTCGCATTCTAACACTCGGTCATCCTCACAAGCATTGCAGAAATTCTCTTGTCGACGAACCAGGTTCGGATAAATCCATTGATTCTGCAAGCCAAACAAACATCTATCGTTCCTTCACACCTCTCAGGTTTTACGTTACTCCTATAAGATCATCTATCGATAAAATCGTAACTTCTTCCAGGGTTTTTCCTTCAGCAAGAATGTGCTTGCTTCTTGGTAGGTCCTGGGCCTGTGGGTTATGGCCCATCTCATCACTTATAATCCTTGAAGACATCATCAGGCTTCTGATCATTATTCCAACATTCAACTTCCATCTTCCTAGCATACTCAAAATCCATCCAATTATATTGGCTTCCTTCCTTCTACTGGTACCAAACTAGGACATGACTACTCAGACTCATCGTGGAATTTTCATTGATCCATATTTCCAACATCATACCTCCTTTATATCCAATAGTAATTCATATCTTCATCCTCGTGGGATATCCCACATACCAAGATAAAAACTTATACTTATGAAGTCCATACTCCACTTCGTGGAACATCATTATCCTTTCCAGGGTCAAGCGTCCTTACAGGGGAATATTGGCCATCCCTTCATGGCACTTCTTCAACTGGGAAACGTGAAACATATCATGACTCCTGACAGTCCTTCGGGTGACTCCAACTTGTTGGCCACTTCTCCCATATGCTCCAAAACTCAGTATGGTCCTACAAATCTCAGGGATAACTTTCCCTTAACTCCAAATAGTTTAACTCCTCGCAGAGGGGACACACGAAGACGTGCTCTATCTCCAATTTCATAGACTACCTCCTTGCGTTTTTGAGTCTGCATAACTCTTCTGCCTGGACTGAGCTACCTTCAGTCTATCTCGAATCCACTTAACATTCTCTTGACTCCTTGATCACATTTGGTCCAAACAATCGACGGTCTCCAACTTCATCCCACATCAACGGTGTCTGGCTCCTTCTCCCATACAAAGCTTTAAAAGGGGCCATCTTCAAACTGGCTTGGTAACTGTTGTTGTATGAGAACTCCGCGTAAGGTAGATTATCATCACTACTAGATCCATAATCTAACGCACGTGCTCTCAACATGTCCTCCAGAATCTGATTGACTCTCTCGATTTATCCATCTGTCTGCGGATGAAAGGCTGTACTGAACTCTAGCCTAGTACCCAAAGTCTGGTGCAGCCGATTCCAAAACTTTGAGGTAAACTGTGTTCCTCTATCTGATACGATGGTCCTCGGAACTCCATGCAGACATACGATCCTGGTCAAATATATCTTGGCCAACTTCTCACTTGTATAGGTGGTTTTCACTGGGATAAGGTGAGCCACTTTGATCAAGCGAATCAACTACTACCCAGATAGAATCATATCCCAATCGGGTTCTGGGAAATCTGGTAATGAAATCCATTCCAAGCTTATCCTACTTCCATTCGGTTATCGGCATAGGCTGTAGTAATCCTGCTGGCTTCTGATGCTCTGCTCTTACTCTCTCTGGCATACATCACCTACGACTATATACTCCGCAATATCCTTCTTCATACCAGTCCACCAGAAACGCTCCTTCAAATCCAAATACATCTCGGTGTTTCCAGGGCGAATCGAGTATGGTGAGTCATGAGCCTCCTGAAGTATTAACTTCCTAATCTTTGCATTATTAGGCACATATACACGATCCTCGAACCATAAGGTGTCGTGCTCATCCTTACGAAAACCTTCGGCCTTTCCTTTGCTCATCCTCTCTTTTACCTCAGCAATCTCTTTTTCATCCTTCTGAGCTTCACGGATCTTTCCCAACAATGTAGACTGAACTTCCATTGCTGCAACAAAACCTTTGGGAACAATCTCCAACCGAAGTTCCCTGAGATCCTCGGCTAACTCCTGTGGTAATCCTCTGCTTATGAGGGTATTTGTCCTTATTTTGTTTATGGTTGTGTCCTATTTCTCCACAAAGCTTGTATGCACAAGGTTTCTTCATATCCTTTCCATAAGGCCTCAACTTCTGGGACACAAGACGAGATCTTTGCAGAGTCAACTTAAATTCTTCCCAAGTGGTTACTCCTTGCCATCCATTGATGGTTTGGTTCATCCTCCACCAGGTAGCAGCACCTCTTTCAAAGAACGTAAGAGCATGCTGGGCCATATCCTTTCTGACTATAGGGTTATGATCCTCCATGTTCTGAATCCATTGGTCTGGCTCCAATTGACTCATTGGTCCAGACAATACGAGCTCATCTCCATTCATACTCTATGGGGTCCATGGGTATTGGGGTGGGATAAGAGAGATAGAGAGGGATGCACACAATACAAACAAAAGTTTTGAAAAGACTATTTTTTTGTGGCTGATGAAAAAACATCAAACAGATGACAGCTCACAATCGTCGCATCTAACGTAGGTATGTAACAGGGGTTTGGTCTTATAAAGGTCAATAAATCTTCAAAGTCATCAAACGCTTCTGATCATGCTTGTCCTACTCAAGTTCTTTTGCCAGATCATCTCTATTGACGCAAAGTCTCTCGTGGCGTCCTTCAATATTTCTGGAGTTACGTTCCAACTTTTGGATTTCATAAACCTCGACATGAACCATGATCCTACCGTCCTTCAGCTCCTGGCGAATCTCTGGTATCTCGAGTTTTGCTCCTCTAGCTTGGCTACTTTCAGCTTCTGGGTCCTGAGTTCTTCACGAAACGCTTCCTTATCAAATACTGCTTCTTGTAGGTCCATCTTAACTCCTTGATGTAACACTCCAGATCCTGGTGATACCCCGGCTAAGGTTAAAACTTCATCTTGCTGATAGGTGCTCCATCAACCTTCTACCATCCAATCCTTCCATGCATATGCATGCTTAACTCAGCATGGTGACAATAGCATAAGCGGGCGATAACATCATGGATAGCCGTGTTTCTGCTCTTGTCATTACCATGGTTTATCATTCCATAATTGATATCTCCTGTCTTAGGGTTTTCTTGACAAAAACTTTGAGTTCTAATGCTCCATGTTCCGGTCTTTCTCCGATACACCTTGATCTCGGGTATTGACAGCTTCCATAGTCTGTCAAGTTCCATAAGTGTAGCCTTCCTTGGTCATACCAAAACTGGAAATTATTCATATTCTCCTAGTCTTCGAAGTCTTCACCGTTGTAGTTTCCGTCATTGTGATGCACAGTAAAAATCCTCTTTATTCCAAAGTAGTCTTAGTTGTCTGATATCTTTTAATCCTTGGAGTGGTCTCATCAGCCGAATCTTCATGTGGTCAAAAGGGGAAAAGAGGTAGTCTAGCTAAAAGGGAATATTTTGAATAAGCTTAGAAGAGAAGAGAGATAAAAGAACTTTTTTGGAAAGAAAATTGTAGAGGAATCTTTCCTATGGGCTTGACAGTCTCTAGGGTCACGTCCTACAGTCAACATGTGCTCTGATACCATCTTGTAGCGACCCGACCTGAATGGGTCAAGTCTCTGTGCTGAAGTGTCATCCCTGGATCGGTATGCTAACACACACAGTACTCGAGGATTTATAACAGAGGTAAATCACATGTATAAAGTAACGTAAATACTATTACCTCAATCCAAAATAGCGGAAATAACAAGGTTGTGGATTCCCATCAACACCAACGGCAAAGTTGAGTGTAGAAATCGTAACCCTAACGTATCACTTACTCATCAGAAGATCCTCGCAACATGAGACGTTGCAGCCACAAAAAGGGTCAAGACATTGAATGTCTTGGCAAATTCATACCATAGGATAATGATGAATAAGGCTATCACTACATGCATATTTGGCTGGTGGAAAAGCTCTATGGTTATAATGTTTTTAAGTAAAAGCCAATTTTTCCCTACCGCAAAGGAATAAATTTATTTAACTATCACGGTGGTTGTTAAACATTGAGAATGGTTGACAGCATTCTCAATCCCAATTAATCATCATCATTAAAACCCAACAAAATTAATTAAAGTAACATGATGAGATTCACATGATATCCATGTACTAGATACTCAAGATGTCCATAACCGGGGACACGGCTAATCATGATTAGTTTGTACACTCTGCAGAGGTTGCGCACTTTTCCCCACAAGACTCAATCGCCTCCGTTGATTTCTCGCACTACATGGTGTTTGAGAAACGGATGACCGAGACATAGTCTTTCAGAAGCGCTAGCACCTTACGAACGGGTAGACCGTACCAACCTACATCCCCTACATCTGCTAGTCTACCACTGTAAGAGTTCGCACGACTTAGTCAACTATGCTAGAGCCCATAGTAGCTTGTGGCTGCACACGGAAGTTTCTAGCATGAATAATCTCATGATCCCTTTGAGCCTGGGTGGCGGTCCATAAAAACAGTAATCCTGGTCTACCCAGTGCCTAGACAGTAATCCTGAATACCCAGTGCCTCAATCCACCCAGATGTGTGTTTAAGTTGCCACCTTAAGTAAACCATTAATTAACAATCTCACAACCGCTATGAATACTCTCAAAACCCAATCCACGTCTCTGAGTATAGCATAGCAATATAAGCAACGTAATAGTAACTCCCAAGGTTTGAATGCAGGGCAATAGGTTCCTACCTCATCAACTACTTCCCGATACCCACATGTTATCAATCCTACTCATGCAATGTTTGACGGTTGAAACTAATGCATAAAAACTGGGTATGAAAAGGGATATGATCAAAGTGTGAACTTGCCTGCAATGTTGATGAAGATGATTCGCACTCAAAACTCTTGATAGGTCTACTCGTCAGACTCCGGTCAATCTATCGTAAGCAATCAATAGTAACCACACATAAGGAATCTCTCAAAAGATCGGAGAGAACGAAGAAAACAATTCGAAAAACATCAAAACCAAGAAAATAACTCTTGCAACAGAAAACAATTTCTAACAGTACCAAAATTATGTGAATTTGGCCTTATCAGAAAGTTTAGGTCAAGAGCTTCGATTTGCAAAAAGAATCAACTAAATTGGAGTTACGAGACTCAAGTTATGATCAAACGAAGTTCAAATTCAAATCTTATCTAATTCAAATTTTAAGATTTAAAAAACATGTTTGAGTTGAATTAGTGGATAGAGGGGATCATAACGAAGAACTGGGCGTTGGTTTCGTTGGATTTGGACAAACGAGTAAGAAGTAATGATCGTTTGAAATGAGGGGCTAATCTGTTAATAAAATATTCACGGATAGGTCCCTGACTAAAATTAACAGAAAAAGAAAAAGACTAAATAGCGAACGTTCGCTACAGAAGCTTAAGCAATGAATTCGTCCACTACAGAGGCCTAACCAATGAACGTTCTCTAAATAACAGGACAAAATAAATAAAAAACGGGTTTTCAAAGAAAACCGGGAAAAAAACAGATCGGACCGGGGCGACGGTTTTACCGGTCCGTGGTGGTTTCGTCGACCGTGGCGGTTTTCCAGCTGCTCTCTGGCGAGATGACGGCGACGGCGACTTCGGCAGCGGCGGCGTCGGGCGGGCTTGAGCAAGGCGAGGCGGCGCGAAGGCGAGCGGCGGCCGAGGCGAGGAGACGGCGATGGCGGATCTCGCCGGGGCGGCGACGATTTGACAACGGCGGCGGCGGCTGCGGGCTCTGGCGGCTCGGGCTCCGAGGGAAAACGGGACCGGGGCGCGCCTTTTATAGGAGGGAGAGGGAGGCGATGGCGTGGGCGAGGGGCAAGGGGAGGCGTGCCCGACGCGGTCACGGCGGCGGCGACGCCCGTCGGCAAAGTGGCGGAGCTTCGAGGACGAGCGGTGCTAAGGGCAGCGGCAGAGGCTGGGCCGACCCAGTTCGGCGGAGGGGAGTTTTTTTAAAACAGACAAACAAAATAAATAGAAATATTATATAGGCATATAATATATCAAAAATTTCAGAAAAAGATTTCCTACAAGATGAACTTTATTCTAGCTTCAAATAAAATCTTTAGAATTTTAAATAAAGCAAAGAGTGCTTATGCTACAATAAAACCTCATAAAAAATCATTTTAAAAATACCAAAATGACTTCAAATTTGTTTCTCTCCATTTTTCCACTGTAGGGAATCATTTTACCCTAATTTCCATATATTTTATTTTTGGAGATAAATGATTTGAATAAAACTCAAATAACTCAATTGAAAATAAATTCAAAAGAACTTTGAATTTAATTCTTTGAAACTCCCAACTCATATTTCATATGTTTTGAAGAAGTCATTTTATCTTCGCTCGTGAAAATCATTTAGTTGCATAAAGTTTCATAATTGGAAATATTTTCCAAATGAAATTCATATATTTTCAACACCCCTTGTCATCTAAATAAATGGAAGAACTCATGTCATCTTCTCTCCAGGGTTTTGTGGTGAAAAGAATTTGAATTCACGGAGATCACGAATGCAAAAATGAAAGTTTGGGTAAGTCCTTTTATTCCCTCTCATTTAACTTTCAAAAGGTTTCGAATTTCACTCAATCAATCACACAACAATCAAGCAACAATCAAATCTATCTATTTATTATAACATTCCAAAATTTAGGATTTTGGGATGTTACACTCTTATTCTACCATGGCTGAAGCACCTCGAGCTCGTCGCCGTCTGCCTCCCAAACGGTGACATGGAGCGCCTACTCCGTGGTTGTACTGCACTCGAGTACCTTCGTCTTCCGGTGATCAATGGGTTGAGTAGCTTTCACGTCACCTCACTGACTCTCCGGAATATTTATGTGTGTTGCTGGTGCACCAAGAAGACATCACAAGATGTGTACCATAGTATGGTCACTGAGGACACACCTGCACTTGAGAGATTACTTGTAGTCGATCATGAAGGCCCAACAAGAATCAATGTCATTTCTGCGCCCAAATTGACAGTGGTGGGCTACTCGCCTGACAAATACTCCGAACTTGTTATTGGATCCACTCCCATTCAGGTACAACAACCGCCTTCTACCTCTCCTTCTACAAATTAACATTATTTCTAAATTTGAAGATGTATGTTCGTTTGTCATCCATTAAATGATTCCGACAAGCTTGACCCCGAAACTGCACACAGTGAGGTCTCGACACTAGAATCTATTGGCCCAACCTGGAACAACTTGTTTGTTTCCTGAGATGCTTTGTGTGCCTGGAGAAGCTATATATCGAGGTGATGTTCCTTTCCTGTTAAATGTTAACCATAAGGGAGTTCAATTTGTGACACCTTTTACCAAGTTTGCAATGACAATGTACTATGATTTCTGAAGGATTCTTTTGGAGGATTTCAATACATACATGCCCCCCCCCATATTGGTTGCTTGATCCATATGGTTACAATCCATAAGCATTTCTCCTTTGGATTCATCTATACTAGTTTTCTTAGGGAACTTTTCATCCACTCCCACCTCTTGTGAAGAAGGCTACATTTTTCTAGATTGTAGTCAAATGCCCATGTTAATCATGTCAGATCGAAGATGGCATGTTAGTGCATTTTACCAATCCTGCAAACAAGATAGGCATGTAGTAGTGTTCAAAACTGCATGTAGGCACTAACACATTTTCTTCTTTTGCAGATAAGATTAGGCCCATGGGTGGATAATGTGATACAATATAACAATCATGTAGAATGCCTAGATCTGCATCTCTTAGAAATTACTTTGAACTCCTACCGAGGGACCTTACCATAGAATATAGTCGCCAAGTTCTTTGTTGTCAGAGCAAGGGTGTTGACGGTAATTAGTTTTGCGCTACATTTATTTCGCAAAAATGAATGGTTTGTTGATCAGAGCCGGCGGCTGCAACAGAATGGAATAGGCTCCGAAAATGCTAAATTTCATTTTGGAACTTCAGATGGCAGAGTAATCAGAAGTCATCGTGTCAATCCCATACATGACTTCTCAATGGCTAACCCCTTTGCAAAAACTATGAGGTTTCGAAACCAGACTTAGAAGTGGTAATATCAGTTTGAACCTCTCTGATATCCATGTTCAGCAGATCAACGCGAGCGTTTGCAGCTGATGAGCTGAATTTCATTTCTAATATCAGTTTGAACCTTGTAATCTTCGAATTTGAGCCATATAACTCTGGAATTTGAACATTGTAATATTTCGAGCTTTTGTGGTACAATCGTTGAAATGGCATCGTATGAGACTCGTATATTGGTAGCACTATTTTGACCTTAATATGCAATGGTCTTAGGTTTTATTAACCATTCTCGAATCTGTTTACCTTGTCGATCTCATAGCATACGATCTATATAGCTAACTCGACCGCGATCTTCGACATTATTGCACACAGTTGGTTTCTTCAACCGTGTGCCCTGTAGAGCGCAGAATTAAGTATCGCACTCGAGTGCCCATCATCACCCTTCTGTGTATCTTTGACTTCATCACCCACGGGTAAACTTATGACCGAAGTCATTCCACACACTTCATTTTTACAAAGCTTTTTGCCAATGAACACCCATGTTTGTCCCTCTTCTAGCCGACCTGTGGCCAAACTAGCCGGATAGGAAGCTTGTGTGGTAAACTACGCGGTAGCGCAGGAACAAGCTCACCGACAATACATTTGACGCCTCTTCGAGCCCACGCGTGGTCAAAGCGTGCACTGGAATCCTCCGCTATGAACACCGTGACAAGACATGGCGATTATAGGCCGGCTGTCTCCCATTTATTACAGCGGCCATTTAACCCTTGTGTCTCTTCAACCTTTCGATGGCGCCCCACCATTGCAAGAAGCACACCCACCACGACAAATTCTTAGAGGGTATCATGCGCGGATCCAATGGCGCTTTGAGCGGCTGCCGACGACGAGCAACAGTTCACCATGCATGCCGTGGTGGAAACCCACAGAAGGTTCACGGAGCTCTCGGTGGTGCAGAACAACAACCCGGTCTGGGTGGAGCACTCCATCCACATCATGGAGCTGTTGCTTGCCGACGAGAAGTACAAGGTGGTCGGGTTCGACCTCGAGTACAACCGCACTCGTGCCGGGTCTCGTCCCAAGGTCGTCGTCACCCAGATGTGCATGCACAACCACGTCCTCGTCTACCACTATTGCCTGGCCACAAGGCCTTGCGAGCATTTCGCCAGGTTTGTCAACAACCCTAACTACATGTTCGCTATGGTGGACATCACCAACGATGTAAAGGTGCTCAAGAATTCGGGCATCACCTGCCAGAATCTTGTCGACATCCAGGGCCAATACAAGATCTAGGGCAGCAAGGAGCATGAGAAGGACTCACTGGTTCACCTCGCCAAGGCCATCATCGACCCCTACTACAGAGACATGATGGATTCCTGCAACAAGGACAAGCGTGCCTGGCACTCGGCCTAGATGGAGAAACTCGACAAAGCTCACGTCGTGTACGCGGCCAAGGAGGCATACACGAGCTATGACATGTACGGGCGGATCGTTGACATGAGGAAGTGCCTCCTTCCCCAAAACATCCAGGGATCCAGCAGGAAGCAGAGCAATGGCAAGCGTCGTCACAACAATAAGTAGACGATTAGATCCTCATTTCTCCTAGTTTACTATGCATGTAATTGCTTATTTTGGTATGTGGAAATGTTATGTGTGTAGTCACTTGTGTAATTGTATGCTTAGTTTGGTTTTGCAATGCTGTCTTTTTAAGTATATATGTTGATGCTTTGTAGACAGAGGAAATCACATCGCACACAGACTAAACAATGGAACCCCGGTGGTCATTTCATCAATCACTGACAATTGTATACCAGCAATCGTTTGCTCACAACACATACGGCTTGTTAACAGGAATCGTCTATGTTGTTATCGGTCTTCCCACACATTTCCGATTACAGACCTGTTTGCCGTGTATCACACACATCTTGTTTAGTTGAACCGTTTATGTTCTCTTGGCACAACGCAAACAATTCATCTGAATGAACTGTATACCATATATCGCACACACCTTCATCTGGCTGCCAGTTTATGTTGTTCCACCTCATCATAAATAGTTTATCCGAGTGAACTGTATGCCATATATCGCACACGCCTTCATCTTGCTTCCCGTTTCTTTTGTTTTGCCTCATCGCAAACAGTTCATTAAACTGAACCGCATGCCCCTCATCGCACACACGCAACTAAAATATGAACCTTGTTTGACGTATCCTTCATCGCAAATGTTTTGCATCTTTTTTGTTGGTTATTTTACATTACGTTTGCGATTAATGCATCACACACAGTTTCTCAAAGGGTTTCTGATCGTAGTGTCGTGTTAGTAGCATCCTACAATGGTGATATCCGGCCGCATGCGTGGGATCGTGAGGTGGTTGAGCAGTTGCTTGGCTCATCGTGTCTGGTGGACGAGGTGGCACCGGAGACAGTATCTCGCTCCAACCTGTCTGCATTCAAGGTTTCGACTTGGGTGGCAGTCCCCGAGGCTATCCCAACACTTCGATGATTGCCGGTCCCGGATCCTGGAGTTGTGCCACCGTTCATGGAGCCAACGTTGCTATAGTACCACGTGCTGATTCATCTTCATGCATTGGCAGACTACTTTGTAGTGGTTGAGCCGGCATGGCGCCAAGGTGTCTCCTCCAGTAGCGGATGGAGTGGTGATGCGGAGCATCCCACGTTCATCCCCATGTACACTTCGACTACTCCCCAAGCACCAAAAGGACATACGATAAGACCTCTGCCATACGCCATTGGACACAAGGTGAACTCACTCCTCTTCGAACCGTATCTTTCCACATACGAGACATGGCTACTACCTCACGCATGGACCTTGTGTATACTCAGGCATAGCCGAGATGACCACGGAGAATCGAAGGACCAAGGCCAAGCATGGAAGAGGAGAAGGAAGAAGAAGACGGAGCAGCTGCTGAAGCTAGCCCGGACGTCCGGACCTCCATCCGGATCATCCGGATCATCGAGACCATCTCCCGGATCGTTCGGCTTCGACGACGACGAGGACAGAATAGACCCGAACGAAGCCGGATCATCCGGACGGCCACCCGGATCATCCGGACCCCCGACACCCGGATCATCCGGGCCACCATCCGGATCATCCGGACCCCGCCTACGCGCGTGACTTGGGCCGAGGCCCGTGTACCCCTTCGACCCTCACTTACCCCTTCATGGCTTAGACTATATATACTCCTCCCCCACCTCCATTTGAGGGTTAGCAAAGTAGTATCTCATATGTGAGGATAGCTTTTGCTCATCCATATGGATCATCTCTTCGAGAGTGACCGCGGCCCCTCTCCGAAGAAGATCCACGTTGGATTCAAGACCCCCTCTTGGGTGGCACCATCAAGACCTCCTCACGGAGAAGAACCGGTTACCTTTGTATCGTCCTTTGTTGGACTTGGATCTTGTATCTCACCTTTGTGTTCATCGATCTAGCACATGTGTGATCTATTCTTGTTGGTTGAGTGATTCTCTCATGTTCCCTCTTGTGTTTTCCCTCGTGTTCTTCGTGTCCTTAGTTGGGATCCGCTCCTTTTGTGAAAGATCGGCCGTACGGAGTTCCACTCCACATCATCTTGGTATCTTGAGCCACGTTGATCACGATTTCAGAGCCTCCCCGTTGTGTTTTCTAGCCTAGTTTTGCTGATTTCGTCCTAAATCCAAAAATCCCCACCAAAAATAGCCCCAACATTTTTTGTGATTTGTTGATTTTGATGATGTTTTGTTGATTTTGATCCATGGATTTGCTTGGTTTCGAGTGGATATAGCATCTCCCCAAGTTTCCCCACCTTCCATCCACGAAATCTCCTCAATTTTGCCTCGAAAATCACCCCATTTCCTCCCAAAAATTCGTCCCCGAGAGGAAATCCCGAGCAGTTTGACCTGCCCGGATCATCCGGACACCTCCGGGATCAGCTGGACCCTCTCGCAGACGTCCGAACACCTAGACAACAGAACCGGCCTTGACGAACCCGGATCATCCGGCCAAACACCCGGATCATCCGGACCTCCTCCCGGATGTCCGGCTAACCCTGACACTGACTCGGCTGAATTCTTGTTTCGGCCATAACTAATTCATCCGAACTCCGTTTTTGACGTTCTTCAGCTCGTTTTGAAGCTATTGACATCCCCCATACCAAAAAAATACCACCAACATCATTTGACTCCATCAAAATTTCTGAAATTTGGCATCTTTGCGTAGGGCCACCACCATATCATCCGCATTACCACCACCGACTTCCGCAACCTAACCCATTTTGATCCCCATTGTATATGTGGTTGCTTGAGTAGTGATTTGAGTCTCCTAAGGTGTTTGACTACTTAGGGACGGTTGCTTCTTCATCAACCACCACCAACACTTCCGCATAGGCTTGCCCACCATATACTTCCGCCACATCAACTTAACCCAATTTTGTTTGTGTTGTGAGTTGTGTCTCCTAAGGTGTTTCGGCTACTTAGGGACCGTGCTTTCAAATCCGACACCGTGTATAGTACACCACCATAACCTCCATTTCCGCATTGCCTAGTGCAACACCACCGCTTTCCGCTACCACCATTTGACTTTTGTCCTTGAGATTTTGATTTGTGGTTTTTCCGTTTCCTAAGGTGTTTCGGCTAATTAGGAACGGGTCGACATCGACAACACCGCCTCTCATCATCGCCACAGATGGTAACTGTCGGTGTCAAAACCGGCGGATCTCGGGTAGGGGGTCCCGAACTGTGCGTCTAGGCGGATGGTAACAGGAGACAAGGGACCCGATGTTTTACCCAGGTTCGGGCCCTCTTGATGGAGGTAAAACCCTACGTCCTGCTTGATTAATATTGATGATGTGTGTTACAAGAGTGGATCTACCACGAGATCAAAGAGGCTAAACCCTAGAAGCTAGCCTATGGTCTGATTGTTGTTCGTCCTACGGACTAAAACCCTCCGGTTTATAGACACCGGATAGGGTTAGGGTTCCACAGAGTCGGTTACAAAGGTAGCAGATCTACATATCCGTATCGCCAAGCTTGCCTTCCACGCCAAGGAAAGTCCCATCCGGACACGGGACGAAGTCTTCAATCATGTATTTTCATAGTCTTGGAGTCCGGCCGATGATGATAGTTCGGCTATCCGGACACCCCCTAGTCCGGAACTCCCTCAGTAGCCCCTGAACCAGGCTTCAATGACGATGAGTCCGGCGCGCATGTTGTTTTCGGCATTGCAAGGTGGGTTCCTCCTCCGAATAATTTATAGAAGATTGTGAACACCAGGATAGTGTCCGGATCTGCAAAAGTAAATTCCACATACCACCGTAGAGAGAATAATATTACACAAGATCAATCTGCTGACGTATTTTGTGGCGTGACGTCGCACCACTACCAAGCCTTTACTCAAATTGTTTTTTATTGTTCCACCTCAGCGCGTTTAGCGAAGCGGTTTCCTTGGCACGTCTTGTCGAAGCAGAGATCGTGTTCCCCTTATTCCGGGATTCCCATCAATACGGACGTGGGTAACCCAACCGCGCCATGTATTGTGGCGCTTTGGAGATAAACGAGTTTTACCAGGCCGATGGGGACACATGTTTTTGTCTGCCCATATAAGGGGATAAAGATCCAACCTTTTTACCTGCGCCTTCTTCTTCCTTGGCTTATCCATCTCCGCGAACTCGAGTTCCAGCACCCAAGTCCGCACTTCTCACCTCAACCTTCTCCAACTATGTCCGGAGCGGGAGGCAAGTGGATGGCCTCCTCCGTCACGGAGGGGCAGATCCAGAAGCTGCGCGACGCCGGATATCTGTCCAACAACATCGCCAAGATCGGCTCCCCGACGAGGTAGATCTGGTCCCCAACCCCAGGCCCCATGAGAGGGTAGTATTTCTTCCCCATTTCCTCCACAGACTGGGCTTCCCGCTTCATCCCTTTGTCCGAGGGCTCATGTTCTACTACGGCCTAGATTTCCATGATCCGCCCCGAATTTCATCCTCAACATCTCGGCGTTTATCGTCGTATGCGAAACATTCCTTCGCATCCAGCCCCACTTCGCTTGTGGCTCAAGACCTTCAGTGTCAAGCCAAAGGTTGTGAAGGGCAGCCAAGCGGAGTGCGGAGGCACCATGGTGGGCAGGATGTCCCACGTTACGTGGCTGGAGGGCACTTTCGTGGAAACCATCAAGGGGTGGCAATCGGGGTGGTTCTATATCACCGAGCCGCGTGACCTTGATTGGGCAGCGGCCCCCGAATTCAGATCTGGATTCCCCACACGGCTCTCGTCATGGAGAGAGACGGGCCTGAAGTGGGGGGATTCGGACGAGCTATCCGGACTCCAAACACGCGTCCGGAACCTGGTGGACAAGAATCGCAGGCTTGTCGGCGTAATCCAGGTGATGCTCATCCGCCGGATTCTCCCATGCCAACAACGGGACTTCAATTTGTGGGAGTTCGATCCGGCACAGCACCGAACCTTGAGCCGGCTCTTTGATACCACGTACGAAGATGCCTGGAAGGTGCTGTTCAAGGGCGCCGAAGCCCCCGCATCCGCTAACAAAGATCACGGATACAGCTCGCGGTGTCAAGCCGGCGAGGTAAGTTATCTTACCCTTTACGGGACTCTTTTTTCATAGATTGACTCTACGTGGGATCTAAAAACTCCCTATTCTTCGACAGGTCTGGCTGAAGACGTCCGGACAGATTAACTGTCCGGCTCCTTTGCCAGAAGACCCAGCGGACGCCCGATTGACGGGGCTGCTGGCTCCGGCACCCCATGTGGTGCCGGAGAAGAAGGCCAACAAGGAGGCCACGGGAACTCGAAGGAGCTCCGGCGCCAGTCTTTGTCGGTCTGAAGCAGAATCTTCTCCTGAAGACGAGGAGGAAGAAGAAGAAGCTTCTCCCCCAGCGGGGGAGGAGAGGAAAAGGAAGGCCGCCCCGACTGGGGAGGCCGAAGGGTCCAAGAAGGGAAGAACCCTTCCTCCGGACTTCTCCACCAACGTCGACGACAACGAGGGGGATTGGCCTGAAAGGGCCAAGCCCCTGGCGAGATCGTAAGTGTCCGGATACCCATGGCGTTTTATTATTGCAGAGTGTTCTCTAATGTCGAACAATCGTGCAGCCCACCCAAAGGCGAGTTCGTCGATTCATCGGCGGGTCCTGGGCTCGCCGGAAATGGAGAGTACTTGCCGCTTCCGACCGCCTCCTCGCCTCATGCTGCGGACAACGCCACACGGGGCCCCAAAGGGGCTTGATCCCGAGGAGGTGGCGCAGGAGGTGCCACAAGGCAACCCCGGACTCGGTAGCGTGGGCGAGACCCCAGGGGCTCTAAGGCCGACCCTTGTCCGGACTCAATGCCGGAACCTTCAGTGGTTCCGTAGTCCGGAAATGATCCTTCGCAAGAAGGGTAAGACGCCGGTGTCCTTCGTCCAACCGGAGGCACCGGATAGCTTACTGGAGGCACTCAACGGCGCCTCCATCAAGGAGGAGCACCACACTGTTATGAGTGCGGTGATCCGGACAGTTCAGTCCGCCAAGAGCGGGCTGACCGAAGCCTGTACCAGTCTTCTAACAGGCTTTGAGGCAAGAAATTTCAATATATGTAAAATGGTACCGCATAGACAGTAGCCCGATGCTCGGTTCGGTGTTCGGAAAGAAAAGCGGACTAAGGATCTTTAGAAAGATAAACGCAGGAGTCATAAAAATATGTCAATATGGGATTGCGAGGTTGTCTGCTGACCTCCGCCCGATCATGCGGAGGTCAATAATTTGAAGAAAAACCTCGGCGGTCCGAGAACGAGCTCGTTCATGCCAAGAAGCAGCTCGAGGAAAAAGAAGGTGAGTAATACCTTATGTAAATTGTACCTTCTGAGAAAAGGATTTGGTTGCAAGAAAAATGACAAGGATAACATGGGTATTGTAGGGGCCACTAACGAGGTGGCGACCACGAAGGAGGCGGTGGCAGCGGCGAACGTAATGCGGCTGACGAATGAGCACCGAGCGAGAGAAGCAGGAGGCGCGGGTGGCGGAGGTACAACAAGAGCTCCAGGATCTCGTGAAAAAACATGAGAACTTGGAGCGTGACTCGAAGACTCGAGAGTTTGAGCTTGCAACGGCTCTTGAGAGTGCCAAAGCCGCTAAGGCCGAAGCCTACAAGGCCCTCCAGGAGATTGAGGCGGTGAAGAAAATAGCAGCGGGTTAGGCATTTTTCATTCAGAGTAAGCATGTGAGTGTTAAGTACCTGTTGCTTACCCGAATTCGGAGCTCTCCAGGCGTTCGCAGATCTTCCTTGCAAGTGTCCGATGCTGCCGCATTCTACCGGGCCGAGGAGGGAGCTCGACGGAGAAGGTCTTGTCTCGGTATCTTTGAGGCCGGACATCCGGTGCCCTTAGCGACCAGTGAAGCAGCTGGTCGAGCTCCACAAGGCGGCCGAACAGGCCATGAAGGGCCTCATAGTTCGGCTGTGGCTCGAGGAGGCCATGCACAGGAGCTACTTGACTGGTCTGGCGGCTGGTGGATGCGTGCTGTGGGTTGAAGTTATCAAGCATTCCGCTTGTATCGAGGGTGCCCGTCGGGCCTTGCCCGCGCAAGGTGCACTGGGCAAGATGGATGCCAAGCTCGTGACGGACCCGCCACCGGAGGGCAAGGAACTTGCGCCCGAGATGTATTATAAGAGTGTCTTTGAAGGGCGCCCGCACTATTGCGGGTGAGTGCTCCAAAGATGTAATATTTGAGTAGACTCGCATTTTGTTATCATGTGCGCTGAAAACTTAGTTCATATGCGCTAAGCAACGTTTGTTAATTTAAAATATTACCTTCTGTGCGGCTGTTTATCAAATATGAGAGATGTCAAGTCGTCGGCTTCAAATTTCATGCCACGCAGTGTTGGGGTGTTCGGGATAAACTTGAGCGCTCTTGTTCCCATGTTTGGGTCCATCTAGGAGGCGCTCAACACAAATGAACAAGGCAACCGGACTTATAATGCTTGAACACTCTCACTTAGCCATAGAATTCTATAATTTTAAATTTCGGCGAAGCCCCTAGTCTTCGGAAGGCCGAATTTGAGGCGCTATCCACGCCTTGGCCGGACAGTATCCGGCTCCTCACTCTAAGCGGCATAAGTCTTTAAGGACTCGCAAAAAACCTCTCAAACAACGACCGGTCTCTCGCCTCATCATGACGGTCAGTTTTAGCTTTCCATCGAGGCGTTAACCCAAATTAACTGGGGCGGAATCGCAGTGGTTCTCCGGTGCTACCTTAGCCGATATAACGGAACGTAAGGTACCAAAACACGGAGCCGGGCAAACCCAACTATTGACCCAAGACATGATTCGAGCCGACGCATATAGTGCTATAAGTTCGGGGTGCCGCACTTGTGAAAGTGTTCGGACTCATCACACCATAACGCGGGAAACATAAGCCCCTGGTGTATATTAGCCATACCAAAGTGTACGGATGCAACATGTCTTGAATGAACATATGTATGAAAAAGAAATGCAATTACAAACAAAAAGGTGCTGCATTGTTTTATTCAATAAGTGCTGCTACGAACGCAAAGCGATACAAATAGTGCGATAAGCAAGGTATGAGACTGTTAAACATGTCCCCCTCCCGGGGTAGGCTGCAGATTGGTGTATGAAAATTCTCGTAATGGAGACCACCTATATATTCGTTGTAGCCTTTATCCTTCCCTGGCTGTTGCATCGTGAGTTCGGCAGGTCTGTTGCCGGACAGGGCTTCTGACAAATGGAGTCCTGTGGGTAAAAAGTAAAAGGTGAAAAAGAAAAGAAAAAGGAACAACACACGTGAGAGCCCCTGGTGTGGTTGAGCCGCATGCAGGGTTTATCGTGGTCGTGCCCCTCTCCCCATGCCCATGGTATCTTGAGCGTAATGGTGTGCGAAGGACCTGCGTTGACGCGTTTAGCGAGGGCTGGGGTTAGCCGCCGCACTCTGGCGTGCTCAAGCGTGCCGGTGGTCTTGTTGTAAGTTACTCGGCGCCGCTTAGCTGTCTGGCCGCTTAACGGCCGGACTCGTAATTGCCTTCAGAGGCTGCATTGCACTTCGCCGCGAGAGCGGCCAGTATGTTCCTCCGCGGAGGGAACGCGTTCGATGTTTCCGTTGACCGTAATGACTCCTCGAGGGCCTGGCATCTTGAGCTTGAGGTATGCGTGGTGCGGCACCGCATTGAACTTTGCAAACGCGATGCGTCCGAGCAAGGCATGATAGCCGCCATGAACGGGACTATGTCGAAGATTAACTCCTCGCTTGAAGTTATCCGGGATCCAAGTCCAGTTCGGTGTAATTGAGCCTGTACAATTGGCTTCTACACCTGGTATGACGCTTTAAAGGTCGTTTTGGTAGGTTTAATCCTTGAGGGTCTATGCCCATCTTGCGCATGTATCCTGGTAAAGCAGGTTTAGGCTGCCGCCGTCCATCGTGACTCGTTAGGTGAAATCCATCGACGATTGGGTCTAAGACCGGTCTTGGCCGAATCCACCGTGGCGGATATCGGTGGGGTGGTCCTTCGGTCAAAAGTGATCGGGCAGAGGACCATGGGTTGAACTTCAGGCAACTGGCTCCATCGCGTAGACATCCTCGAAGTGCACGCTTCCGCTCCCTTTTGGGTATGTGCGCTATGTATATCATGTTCACCGTCCGCACTGTGGGGGAAACCTTCATCCTCTATTGTTCGGCGGTTGGGTCTCGTCCTCGTCATCGCTATGTAGCCCCTTGTCATTGCTTTCGCAATTAACTTGCTCGTTGAATACCCAACAGTCCCTGTTAGTGTGGTTAGCTGGCTTTTCAGGGGTGCCGTGTATCTGGCACAAGCGGTCGAGTATTCGGTCCAAATTGGACGGACCTGGAGTAGTTCTTTTGAATGGCTTTTTCCACTGACCGGGTTTAGAGCCTCTGAATCCAGCATTGACTGCCGTATCCTCAATATTGTCGCCGTTAACGCAGCGTTTGTTTTTGTTACGACGCGTCCTGCCATTTCGGTCCTTGAAGTCCGGACTGCCAGAGTTTTTGCTGAGGTTGTTGCTGCGTGCTAGCCAGCTGTCCTCACCCGCGCAGAAGCGGGCCATGAGTGATGTGCTGCCATGGATTTTGGCTTTTCCTGTCCTAGGTGCCGGGCGAGCCACTCGTCGCGGATGTTATGCTTGAAGGCCGCAAGGGCCTCCGCATCCAGACAGTCGACGATTTGATTTTTCTTGGTTAAGAACCGTGTCCAGAATTGTTCCGCCGATTCGTCTGGCCGCTGAATTATGTGGCTTAGGTCATCGGTGTCTGGTGGTCGCATTACAAGTGCCCCGAAGTTATTGAGGAATGCGGCTTTGTGTCCTCCCAGCTCCCAATTGACTCTGCTGGCAAGCTGTTGAGCCAATACCGGGCTGGTCCTTTAAGCTTGAGGGGGAGGTATTTGATGGCGTGAAGATCGTCACCGCTGGCCATGTGGATGTGAAGGAGATAGTCTTCGATCCAAACCGCGGGGTCTGTTGTGCCATCATAGAATTCAATATTGACGGGTTTGAACCCTTCGGGGATTTGATGATCCATTACTTCATCTGTGAAGCATAGTGGGTGTGCGGCGCCTCTGTACTGGGCGATATCACGACGGAGCTCAAAAGGGCTTGGTCTGTTTTGTTCGGCCCGGCGCGACGGTTGTCGTCACGTACCGTGGGACGCCCACGCGATCCATAGATCGATCTTGATTGTCTTGCCTTGTCCTCCAATATATCTCGCAGGTGCGGAGCGTTCCCCTTTGGCCGTGTGCTTTTTGAGCGATGCGGGGGTACGATTCTAGTGAAGGGCCTAGAAGCCTCTCCGTCAGCGACCACGGGGTGGTCGGTCAGCCGTATTGTCTCCTGGTGATGCGGGTTCGTAAGCCTCCTCCTCTAATCGGGGAGCAGCTTGCGTTTAGGGTAGCTTTTGAGGGCGTTGAGCTCATGCTCTTCGCCGCGAGGACTTCAGTCCATCCGCCGGCTAGCAGATCCCGATCAGCTCTAAGCTGTTGCTGCTTTTTCTTGAGGCTGTTCGCCGTGGCTATAAGCCTGCGTCTAAAACGCTCTTGTTCGACGGGATTCTCGTGCACGATTTAATTCATCATCGTCGAGGCTTGCTTGCCTCGGAGGGGAGGCATATAATCCTCTACCTCTTCTTACGCCGCTCTCGTGAGGGCTGGCGTCTCCATCTTCCTGCGCTGGAGCTTGCTGGAGTGGATTGTCTTCGGCACCGTCCGGTGTATTGTTATCTCGGTGTCGGAATCTTCATTCTTGCTGTGGCGGGATTTAGAGCGGCGTCGCTGATGCCGGCGCTTGGGCTACTTCTTGGAGGGGTCATCCTCCGTTGTTCCATCGCCGTTCCCATCTTTTGGGATGTCCACCATATATATGCCGTATGACGAGGTGGCCTTCCAGTGCCCTGTAGGCACTGGGTCGTGGTCGCCTCGGCATCGCCGCCCATACCGTCGATGTCTTCGGAGTCGTAGTCTAGCATGTCGGTTAGATCGTCGACAGTGGCTACCAAGTGGGTGGTGGGTGGGTGTTGAATTTCTTCGTCGTCTGCATCCCAACCTTCCTGACCGTAATCCGGCCAAGGCTCTCCGGATAAAGAGAGAGACTTTAGTGAATTCAGGATGTCGCCAAAAGGGCGAAAAGTCAAAGATGTCCGCGTAATGAACTCCATGACGGGCGCCTAATCGGATTCGATTAGGGCGCGGGGTTCAGAGTCCGGAGAGGAGTCCGCACCCTAGAGTCGAGGTCTTCGCATGCGACAGGGATAGAGTTCGCTCGATCGCCAGAGATTAAAGCCCCGAGGCGGTGTCCAACCACTCATCCTCGATCGGGAATCCGGCTCCGGATTAAGGGTCGGAGCGGATTCAGTGCGGCCTCGTGGCACTTTGTTTGGTTGCGAGCTAGATCATGCCCATCGAGATAGTGCGGCGGCTTGGCTGCGGCTCGAATCCGTCAAAGATCAAGTCTCCGCGGATATCGGCCGTATAGTTTAAATCTTCCGAATCGACTCGACGCCCGGCGTAGCTTTCGATCTGCTCCAGATGGCCAAGAGAATTGGCCTGCAGTGCAAAGCCGCCGAACACGAAGATCTGTCCGGGGAGAAAAGTCTCACCCTGGACCGCGTCGTTGTTGATGATCAAAGGAGCCATCGGGCCTATCGGTGACGACATAGAGGAACTCTCAATGAAAGCACCAATGTCGGTGTCAAAACCGGCGGATCCCGAACTGTGCGTCTAGGCGGATGGTAACAGGAGACAAGGGACACGATGTTTTACCCAGGTTCGGGCCCTCTTGATGGAGGTAAACCCTACGTCCTGCTTGATTAATATTGATGATGTGTGTTACAAGAGTGGATGTACCACGAGATCAAAGAGGCTAAACCCTAGAAGCTAGCCTATGGTCTGATTGTTGTTCGTCCTACGGACTAAAACCCTCCGGTTTATATAGACACCGGATAGGGTTAGGGTTACACGTAGTCGGTTACAAAGGTAGGAGATCTACATATCCGTATCGCCAAGCTTGCCTTCCACGCCAAGGAAAGTCCCATCCGGACACGGGACGAAGTCTTCAATCTTGTATCTTCATAGTCTTGGAGTCCGGCCGATGATGATAGTTCGGCTATCCGGACACCCCCTAGTCCGGAACTCCCTCAGTAACCACGATGACACCATTGTATATTCCCCTTGCAATTGCATTGTTAACACCTAGCCCATTTTGCGTCACTTGCCTATCGAGACTAGCCATTTGAGTATTGCCGGGCCACATTACTTGTGAACATTAGTGATCCACCCTTCCATTGCATACATACCTACATATCATCCATTGCTATCTTGGTTTGTGCATTTCGCATTGTGGCCATATCAAAAAAAAAAGCAGAATAAGCTTTTAAGCAAAAAGAGAAAGAGCAAAGAAGCTTGTAAGCAAGTGCCATAGCACCATACCACATTGCACATAAGATTGTCATATCCGATCATCTTGGATCATCTTGAGAAAACACCGGGAACCATACATAATAGCATACTTGGGATAGAAAGTTGATACATTTTGCATCTTATAGGTTGTGCACAAGTGTCGTATCCACCTATTGAGCAATCGTGCTAGCGATCTCTTGAGTTGTGCAACACGAGTGTTTTCCATGGATTCCACATTTTGTGCTCATTCCTTGGTTGCACGACCCCATTTATCTATCCGTGTGTGCGTTTCCGTGTGCCATTCTTGCTATTGGTCTACTTGTTTCACTTGCGAATTTGTGAATCTCTTTCAACATTATTGACTGTTTCTAACATTTTGCATCAAATTTTTTGTGCCACTATCCTCACCGAGCTCCACCATAAGCCTTATTTGTGTAGGTGTGAGAAACCGACAAGAATTGGTACCAATTGTGCTATTTCCTTGTTACACATTGAGTGATCATTGATCCATCTTCAACATCGGTCAAGGTACATTTGGTATAAGTTCTTCTCTTTCTCCCACTCATATTTGCTCGAGTCTTGTGATGGATAGGCAAGGCATTTCATCTCCAGTCTTCAACAACAACGACGACATGAACAACTACATCAACAAAGCGTCCATCTTCGATCTACAACGACAAATGCAAGGCACGCAATATACCTTGCGAGAGCGCCTCGACAACCTCGCCATCGACATACACCACTCCGAAGCAAGGAAAAGGGACTACATCGACACCAAGTTGGGCGAGCTAAAGGATCAACTACGAGACATGGTGGCCGACTACAAGTCTTCTTCCCCTTCATCATCCTCAAGGTGGCGGCGAGCAAGTCGATCATCTTCGGAGTGCCCACGCGATACAAGCGCAAGTCTTCCACGTCCACATCTACATGGCGACCATCATCACATTCGTGATCAACATCGTCATGAAGGGCAAGACACCTCCAAGCATCATGTGCACGACAATGATGAACGACATCTACTACGAGCTCAAGTGCGACAACGACACCATCATCATGAAGATGCTCCACAAGCGCAAATGCACAAGTCCCAACAAGCCCTACTTCACGCCAAGTCCAAGCTTCATGAGCACACGAGAAGACCGCGAGACGAGCACCACCAAGACAGAGCTACGGCTACACCAACCACTTCCGCATCTTCGCCAAGTGCTATCAAGGCATCTTCGCCTTTGGACGTACGGCATCTTCGCCTACTTCCCGTGAGTTCGCCTACATCGACATCTTCAACAACATGGCGACCACCTACGAGTGAGGGCGACACTTGCATCTTCGGAAGTCCCTCAAAGAAGATGGCCAAGCATGGGAAATTCCCTTCGGTCATGGAGACGAGCTACGAGGTGCCACATCATATGGGCCTCCAACAACAAGACGGTGTCAAGAAGGTCGAGCAAGGGCCATCCCCTTCGACAACGGTGACGAGCATGAACCTCGTCAACAACATGAAGACGGCGCCCATATTGGACTCATACTCCGAGTCAAGCTACGCGAGCACACATGAGACCTTATCTTTGGTCTTAGAGGAGAGTGATGATGTGCCATCTTCGGCCTTCATCCACGGCTACGACTACGACATGATTGAGCATGGAGACTTTTGCACCTACACCTCTCTGACACCCACATTTGACGAGATGTCCCAATTTCCATGTGAGGAGAGCCACCCCACCATGAGTGACATGAGTGACTCCACCATACGTGACATTGAGAGCATTTCCCATGAGAGGATGAGTGTGACCACCACTAGCCCCACACATGAGAGCATGCCACACATCCTATGTGAGGTTGAGAGCCATTTAAGTGACTCCACCAACCATATGAGTGAGAGAATCCTTGAGGGAGTGTGTGAGCCACAACACTTAGTGAGTGAGGTAGTTGACATGGCACATGAGGCCACTATGATTTCTAACGACTTACCCTCTACTCCTAGTGTGTTTTCTCTTTTGGTGCTAGGTCTCCTACATGACGACATGCCTACCCTCGACGAGTCCATACCTCCAACGGAGACGACGATGGCCATGGTGGACGATGATGCACCCCCCACATGGTTCCATCAAGATGAAGATGACAACGACTTGTTCTTCACCACCTCACCTACAACACATGAGAGATGTTCCAAAGGTAACATATGTGATGGTGCTTCTCTTTTCCCACTAGTGGACTATCTCACCAATGATTGCTTTCATGATGTTGATCCACCTATTCCCATGCTTCATGCTAGTGCGACTTCCTCATGCCATGACCAACCAATTTATGATGAATATGATGATGAGCAAGTTGAGTTGACTAGTTGTGATGCCATGATCCATAGGATATCTTGTGAAAATTCTATTGGTCACATCATGTTTGACAATCCATTGAACTTTTCATACGCTATGAGTGAGATCTCCCATATTGCATCATTTCAATCTCAACATAGTAACTACGCATGCCCCACTAAGATAAATCCCATTTGCACTTATGGCATAGATGACGAGATGATGGTCATTGGCTTTTGCTTCTCTTGTGATGATATTGCCATGCTTCATTTCCATGATTTGCATAATTCATCTACTATGCCATGCCATGATCACATTGTTCCAAATATGCTTTGTTTTGGATGTTGTCAATATTCTCCATGTGATATTTCCACTAATGATCATGAGGAGACCCCCATAGTTTCCTCATACATATTAGGAGATTTTGATGCATTCCAATACTTTGCATGATTCTCATAATTGCTTGCACCATCTGCATTCCATGAATAACAATGCTCTACATATTTCTCGTGATGCATTACATAATTTGAGTCTCCATTATGCTATACATAATAACAAACCTCTCATGATGGATGACATGTTTCTATACCACGCATCTCATTTATTTGAGCATTGGCTATTTTGTGCTAACCAACACACGCACGTGCGCATCATGATGGATGATGTGTACATATACCATACACACACAATTTTTCCTTTGCCTTTGTTTTGTGTAGGTACTCATGTATACTCGTCAACCTCTCAAACCCAAGAGTTGACGGAACGAGCTCTTGAGAGCAACGATGATTTGGGATCCCGAGGATTATCATTCCCACCATTCCCCTCGCGCAAGGACTACGTGCATCTCTTTTACTTGGCTCTCACATGGCTATGGGCTATATATCACTTGTTACTTTATGCCCATTGTCTTGTGTTCACTCTGCATGCTATGCCTCTTTACATGGTTTTTCCATGCAATTGTGACCCTTGCTTGCAATTACCCATGATTCATCATTCTACTACTCCTATGTGTATTTGCATGCTTGGTGGAGATCCTTGCTATTGCCATGTTTATCATGTGCCTCATGCTATTGCTGATTCTTGTGTTGGGAGAGTCATGATGTCCCATTGCTATTTACATAGGACTTCTTGCCAACACCATGAACCTACTTTGCTCATATCTTGTTATCATGCTTGTGTTATGTCATGTGAATTATTCATGCACACTACTCTCACCCATGACATGTTTGCCATGATTCCTTCTAGTACGTTGCATCTTTGCACTACTAGCTTGCTTGACTTGATCACTATGCTTGCTTGCTTTTTTGCATCACCCATGTTCCATTCATACTCGCTTTCTTGGGTTGATGACATATGTGTTCATGCCTCTCACTTGATTTGTCATGATCATTGTATGTTGTCTCCATTAGTTGCATCTCTCATATCCACTTATAGTGAGTGCAACCATGCTATGCTTATTGATCTTGGAGACTTGGACATATTGCTTGTGAAGCATGCTTGTTTGATTGAGCCTATTGTATTTGGTTGTTCTCGCATCATATGCCTCCATACTATGAAATGCTCCCTTGTCCTTTCTTATGTTGAGCATGATGCATACACTTGTTGGGTATCTTACCACACGAATGATAGGTTTCGCACTTCCGCTAACCTCATTTTTTTTGGAGTGTTTGTCATGTTACTTGGTTTGAAGGATTCACAAGGTGGTACCATCATGCGACAACTTGGTCATGTGAAGGCATACAAGATGTGCAACTCCATCATCCTTGAGAAACTCCTAAAGGTGAATTCCTTCCCTTTGAGCCATCTTCAAATATGCATATTGGACGGGCCATGCTTTCACTGTTGTCTCCTTCTTCTTGTCTACATGCTACACATATTGGAGGAAGAACCGACATTGGAGATGGACCCTATGGACCTTCAAGTTGAGGAGTGCCACGACATCGAGCATTGGTACATCAACACTCCTTTGACACATTGCACCAACACATACATATTTGTTGATTGTGTTCCCATATGTCATGCTCGATGGACATATCATACCCATAGCAAATTTGCATCTTATACATGGATTGACTCACCTTATGATTGCCTTGTTGCATCTTGTATTTCTATGTCATCCATGATATATGAGCTTGTGCATTTCTTTAGCAAATTTGTTGTGATGTTTCTTGATGACATATTCATACATCATGATCATATTACCTACCATCAATTGCATGATAACTTATTCATATTGAGCATCCATTGCCATATTCATGCTTTTGATAAACCGTCTCACTATGACATTATTTTGCATTGTGGTTGCATTGATCATATTCACAACACATTTGTGTGCACAATGAAAGTTTTTGCTCCCATGAATTCTTTGCATATCATTCTCTATCATCTTGATAAGCTTCATGTGTTTTGTCTCAAGCAATCTTGCCTGACGGACTCATACTTCCTTGATGGACACTTTGTGTGCGCTAACCATTGTATTTCCGAGTGTCGTTTGTGTTTGTTTTCCTTGCATGTATACCACTCAGGCGACACCTTGGAGTACTTGGATTGCGCCATGTCTTCCACTTCGTGCAACTACAAGTCCGTCCACGACAACCATTTCCATGGTGATGAGGATCATGATCCGAGGTCGAATCATTCCCAAGGGGGCGGAGATGATGCGGAGCATCCCACGTTCATCCCCATGTACACTTCGACTACTCCCCAAGCCCCAAAAGGACATACGATAAGACCTCGACCATACGCCATTGGACACAAGGTGAACTCACTCCTCTTCGAACCGTATCTTCCCACATACGAGACATGGCTACTACCTCATGCATGGACCTTGTGTATACTCAGGCATAGCCGAGATGACCACGGAGAATCGAAGGACCAAGGCCAAGCATGGAATAGGAGAAGGAAGAAGAAGACAGAGCAGCTATTGAAGCTAGCCCGGACGTCCGGACCTCCATCTGGATCATCCGAAATCATCCGGATCATCCAGACCATCTCCCAGATCGTCCGGCTTCGACGACGACGAGGACTGAACAGACCCGAACGAAGCCGGATCATCCAGACGGCCACCCGGATCATCCGGACCCCCGACACCCGGATCATCCGGGCCACCATCCGGATTATCCGGACCCCGCCTGCGCGCGTGACTTGGGCCGAGGCCCGTGTACCCCTTCGCCTCTCACTTACCCCTCATGGCTTAGACTATATATACTCCTCCCCCACCTCCATTTGAGGGTTAGCAAAGTAGTAGCTCATATGTGAGGATAGCTTTTGCTCATCCATACGGATCATCTCTTCGAGAGTGACCGCGGCCCCTCTCCGGAGAATATCCACCTTGGATTCAAGACCTCCTCTTGGGTGGCCCCATCAAGACCTCCTCATGGAGAAGAACCGGTTACCTTTGCATCGTCCTTTGTTGGACTTGGATCTTGTATCTCACCTTTGTGTTCATCGATCTAGCGCATGTGTGATCTATTCTTGTTGGTTGAGTGATTCTCTCGGGTTCCCTCTTGTGTTTTTCCTCGTTTTCCCCTCGTGTTCTTCGTGTCCTTAGTTGGGATCCGCTCCTTTCGTGAAAGATCGGCCGTACGGAGTTCCACTCCACATCAAGTGGCTTGTCAGATTCTAGCAGTAGCGATGGTGGTGGTGGTCCGTGACGTGTTGTCGGACTTGACAGTTTGGACCGAGGGGCACCAGGGGAGAGATGCAGTCTGGGAACGGCCAGGGGCCTCGTCGAAGTTCTTTCGGTGGCGGCCATGGCACTAGGGAGGCGCAGGATTCCCAAGTCAGGAGGTTGCCGTTGATGGAGTGCCCCGCTGGCATGGTGATAACCCACAAGTATAGGGGATCGCAACAGTTTTCGAGGCTAGAGTATTCAACCCAAATTATTGATTCAACACAAGGAGAGCCAAAGAATATTCTCAAGTATTAGCAGTTGAGTTGTCAATTCAACAACACCTGAAAGACTTAATATCTGCAGCAAAGTATTCAGTTGCAAAGTAGTATGGAATTAACGGTAACGGTGGCAAATGTAACAGTAGCAGTTTTGTAGCAATCGTAACATTGGCAACGGAAAAGTAACTAAGCAAAGACCAATATGTGAAAAGCTCGTAGGCAACAGATCAATGTTGGATAATTATGTCGGATGTGATTCCTCATGCAACAGTTATATCATAGGGTGACACAGAACTAGCTCCAGTTCATCAATGTAATGTAGGCATGTATTCCGAATATAGTCATACGTGCTTATGGAAAAGAACCTGCATGACATCTTTTGTCCTACCCTCCCGTGGCAGCGGGGTCCTATTGGAAACTAAGGGATATTAAGGCCTCGTTTTAATAGAGTATTGGACCAAAGCATTAACACTTAGTGAATACATGAACTCCTCAAACTACGGTCATCACCGGGAGTGGTCCCGATTATTGTCACTTCGGTGTTGCCGGATCATAACACATAGTAGGTGACTATTGACTTGCAAGATAGGATCAAGAACTCGCATATATTCATGAAAACATAATAGGTTCAGATCTAAAATCATGGCACTCGGGCCCTAGTGACAAGCATTAAGCATAGCAAAGTTATAGCAACATCAATCTTAGAACAAATGGATACTAGGGATCAAACCCTAACAAAACTAACTCGATTACATGGTAAATCTCATCCAACCCATCACCGTCCAGCAAGCCTACGATGGGATTACTCACGCACGACGGTGAGCATCATGAAATTCGTGATGGAGGAAGGTTAATGATGACGATGGCGACGGATTCCCCTCTCTGGAGCCCCGAACGGACTACAGATCAGCCCTCCCGAGAGAGATTAGGGCTTAGCGGCGGCTTCGTATCGTACGCGATGAATCCTTCTCTCTGATTTTTTTCTCCCCGAACATGAAAATATGGAGTTGGAGTTGAGGTCGGTGGAGTCCCAGGGGGCACACGAGGCAGGGGCGTTCACTAGGGGGGTGGGCGCGCCCTGCACCCACGTGGACAGGGTATGGGCCCCCTGATGCTGATTCTTTCGCCATTATTTTTTATTAATTACAAAACGTGTCTCCGTGGATTTTCAGGTCATTCCGAGAACTTCTATTTCTGCACAAAAATAACACCATGGCAGTTTTGCTGAAAACATCGTCAGTCCGGGTTAGTTCCATTCAAATCATGCAAGTTAGAGTCCAAAACAAGGGCCAAAGTGTTTGGAAAAGTAAATACGTTGGAGACGTATCAACTCCCCCAAGCTTAAACATTTTCTTGTCCTGAAGCAAATCAATTGACAAACTGAATGTGATAAAGAAAAACTTTTACAAACTCTGTTTGATCTTGTTGTTGCAAATTTTTAAAGCCAACATTCAAGTTTTCAGCAAAGATTATGAACTAACCATATTCACAATAATATTTAGGTATCATATTTACTCATATCAATGGCATAATCAACTAGCGAGCAATAATAATAAATCTCGGATGACAAGACTTTCTCAAAACAATCATAACATGATATAACAAGATGGTATCTCGCTAGCCCTTTCTGAGACCGCAAAACATAAATGTAGAGCACCCCTGAAGATCAAGAACTGACTAGACATTGTAACTCATGGTAAAAGAGATTCAGTCACAGTCATACTCAATGTAAATTAATAGCAATGCATGCAAATGATAGCGGTGCTCTCCAACTGGTGCTTTTTAATGAGAGGATGATGACTCAACATAAAAGTAAATAGATAGGCCCTTCGCAGAGGGAAGAAGGGATTTGTAGAGGTGCTAGAGCTCGAGTTTTGAAACAGAGACAAATAATATTTTGAGTGGCATGCTTTCATTGTCAACATAACAACCAAGAGATCTCGATATCTTCCATGCCACACAGATTATAGGCGGTTCCCAAACAGAATGGTAAAGTTTGTACTCCGCCACCACCAACAAAAATCCCATGGCTTGTCCGAAACAACGGGTGCCTCCAACTAACAATAATCCTGGGGGAGTTTTGTTTGCAATTATTTTGATTTGAGCATGGTACTGGGCATCCCGGTTACCAGCCATTTTCTTGTGAATGATGAGCGGAGTCCATCGTGAGAATAACCCACCTAGCATGGAAGATATAGACAACCCTAGTTGATACATGAGCTATTCAAGCATACAAAACAGAATTTCATTTGATGGTTTAGAGTTTGGCACATACAAATTTACTTGGAACGGCAGGTAAATACCGCATATAGGAAGGTATGGTGGACTCATCTTGAATAACTTTGGGGTTTATGGAAGTGGATGCACAAGAAGGATTCCCGCTTAGTACAAGTGAAGGTTAGAAGAAGACTGGGAAGCGACCAACTAGAGAGCGACAACAGTCATGAACATGCATTAATATTAATCAACAATGAGTGGAAGCATGAGTAGGATATAAATCACCATGAACATAAATGTTGTGGAGGCTATGTAGATTTTGTTTCAACTACATGCGTGAACATGTGCCAAGTCAAGCCACTCAAATCATTCAAAGGAGGATACCACCCTATCATACGACATCACAACCATTTTAATAGCATGTTCGCATGCAAGGTAAACTATTATAAACTCCTAGCTAATTAAGCATGGCATGAGCAACTATAATCTCTAATTGTCATTGCAAACATGTTTCATTCATAATAGGCTGAATCAAGAACGATGAACTAATCATATTTACACAAAAAGATAGGTCGAGTTCATACCAGCTTCTCTCATCTCAATCAGTCCATCATATATCGTCATTATTGCCTTTCACTCGCACAACCGAACGGTGTGGATAATAATAATAGTGCACGTGCATTGGACTAAGCTGGAATCTGCAAGCATTTAATACAAGGGAGAAGACAAGGTAATATGGGCTCTTGATTAAATCAACAATAATGCATATGAGAGCTACTCAACATTTTCATCATGGTCTTCTCCTCTCGACCCTCAAAGAAAAGAAATAAAATAAAACTATTTACACGGGGAAGCTCCCAACAAGCAAAACAAGAACGAGAAATCTTTTTGGGTTTTCTTTTTAATTCCTACTACTACAGACACGGAAAGTAAACTAGCTAAAAGCTATAACTAAATTTTTTGGTTTTTATTAAGGTTTTCCAAACACACAAGAAGAAGGCTTAGAACAGAAAATAAACTAGCATGGATAGTACAATGAAAAAGTATGAGTACCGACAACTGACATGAGTGTGTGAACATGAATGTAATGTCGGTGAGAAATGTGTACTCCCCCAAGCTTAGGCTTTTGGCCTAAGTGTGTCTATGGCCACTGCTGGCCTGGCGGATATCCAAAGTCGTAGCTGGGGTCGTACTGAGATGTAGCAGCTACTGCCTGCCGATATGCAGCTTGGAGGCGAGCTGCCTCCGTCCTCCTCCCATACTCGTTCGCCTCCTCCCTGGTCATAACATATCTCCTTTTTGCCTGAAAGTTAAAGAAAGTAGGAGTAGGGAGGGCAACATGGACAGTGCGTTGTTTGTCAAAGATTAGTCAATACTGGAGGAACTGTTCATTCCTCTCAAGAAACTTGTGGCGAACCATAGCACTATAATCTAGATAAGCAGGAGGCAACTTCATATCATTTTCATGTATGGGTACACCAAGATAATTACCTACACAAGTTGCATAAATTCCATCGAACAAATCTCCATTTGTACCGTTAAGATGCAACCTTCGTGCAACAATGGCCCCCAAGTTATATTGTTTATCACCAAATACCGCACTCTTGAGGACACAAATATCTGGAACGCACATGTGACAAGCCTCATCTTTACCATTAATACATCTACCTATAAAGAGAGCAAAACAATGTATGGAAGGGAAATGGATGCTCCCTATGGTGGCTTGTGTGATTTCTCTAGATTCCCCCCACAGTGATACTAGCAAGAAAGTCTTTATATTGAGATTTGTAGGGTTCACTAATATTGCCCCACTGCGGGAGTTTACAAGCAGTAATAAAATCTTCTAAGTCCATGGTATATGATTTATCATAAAGATCAATAAAGAAGTGTGAGAATTGCGTGAGGATGTAAATTTAAACCTTCTCACAAAGGAATCAGTTAGGTAGTAGTATTGTAAGCACTTATCTGACACGAAGTCCTCAAAATCAGCATTACGCACATACGCGTGAAATTCATCCTTGGTACCTGCTTGGACCATAATCTCCTCTGACGGCCATTCACAAGGTCACACTTGAGCTTCCCTCGATGGTTTATCGTCCGGCTCACGTATCGCGAGCCTTGATCATTGCTTCTTTGAGGAACCACCTTGGTACATTTTCCTAAACATTTTTCCTTCTCTGAAAAATTTCTGAAATTTTTAGTGACTCAAAATAAAAGTGAACCAAACTCAGCAAGATTGATAGCAACTACTCCCACAAGTGCCTAGAGGCTATATCATGCATTAAAACTACTTTGGACCATATAAATCTAACATGCAAGCTCAAGAACAGGGTTACCCCAGCAGCAAAAATTTGCAATAAATAAAGCAATAGAACAAAAACTAATTGGATCATTGGAGGAGTCACATACCGAAGAACAATCTCCCCAAACAGTTTTGTTGATGGAGCTTTGAGCAAAGAGATCTAAAATGGCAACAAGATGAGCTAGAACACGGGTTTGAGCTATGTGTGGATTTTTTTGGAGGAAGACAGAGTGAGTGGGTGCTAGAATATGTGGAGGGGTCCACGTGGGGCCCACAAGGCAGGGAAGCACGCCCCAGGGGGGTGGGCGCACCCTGGACCCTCGTGGCCAGATGGTGGGTCCCCCTGGTGTGTTCTCAGTGCCAGATATTCTTAAATATTCTACAAAAATTCATATTTCATTTTCAGGACGTTTGGAGAGCTTTTATTTTCGGGTTATTTTTTATTGCAAGGATAATTCAAGAAAATAGACAGAAAATACTATTTTTGCTTTATTTAATCTAAATAACAGAAAGTAAAAGGAGGTTACAGAGAGTTGTGATTTCTAACTTCATCCATCTCGTGCTCATCAAAAGGAATCCACTAACAAGGTTGATCAAGTCTTGTTAACAAACTCTTTCTGAATTGCATGAAACCAGAGAATTTTTGAATAACACTAGGTTACCTCAACGGGGATATGTATGTCCCCAACAATAAGAATATCATATTTCTTTTTGACGGTAGGAAGAGGGATTTCAAAACCTCCAATAGTAATCGTTGAAAATTTTCCAATAGAATTGATACTATGGACTTGAGATTGTTTCCTCGGGAAGTGTACCGTATGCTCATTACCATTAACATGAAAAGTGATATTGCCTTTGTTGCAATCAATAACAGCTCCTGCAGTATTCAAAAAAGGTCTACCAATGATAATCGACATACTATCGTCCTCGGGAATATCAAGAATAACAAAGTCCGTTAAAATAGTAACGTTTGCAACCACAACAGGCACTCCCTCACAAATACCGACAGGTATAGCATTTAATTTATCAGCCATTTGCAAAGATATTTCAGTAGGTGTCAACTTATTCAAATCAAGTCTACGATATAAAGAGAGAGGCATAACACTAACACCGGCTCCAAGATCACATAAAGCACTTTTAACATAGTTTCTTTTAATGGAGCATGGTATAGTTGGTACTCCTGGATCTCCTAGTTTCTTTGATATTCCACCTTTAAAAGTATAATTGGCAAGCATGGTGGAAATTTCAGCTTCCGGTATGTTTCTTTTATTAGTAACAATATCTTTCATATACTTAGCATAATGAGGCATTTTAAGCATATCAGTCAAGCGCATACGCAAGAAGATAGGTCTAATCATTTCAGCAAAGCACTCAAAATCCTCATCATCCTTTTTCTTGGATGGTTTTGGAGGAAAAGGCATGGGTTTCTGAACCCATGGTTCTCTTTCTTTACCTTGCTTTGTAGCAACGAAGTCTCTCTACTCATGTGTTTGATCATATGCTACCTTTAATGCTTGTTGGATGATATTATCTCTTATATCCTTAGTTGATCATTCACTTTGCTTGGTGATGAGTGCAAGTTTTTTAGTTCTATCATTTTGAGCGCTCCACCAAGATGTATGTGACATGGAAGAGTAACCCATGATCCTAATCGATTGTGCATTTGCATTCGAAAGCAAATTTTAAATAATGCACAAATTTAGGGGGAGCTCTTGCTTATCAAATACTTCTCAAAGCGACGATGTTTTTCGGTCTTATTATCATTTGACGAAGCTTTGATCTATATGTTGTCATCAATTACCAAAAATGGGGAGATTGAAAGTGCAACTATCCCTGTGTGGTTTTGGTAATTCCTAACAACATATAGCTCATTGAGCTAATGCTATTTCAAGATAAATATTTCAGGAAGGCTCAATGATTGGCATGGCATGGATTAGAAAGTGGACCCTTCAAAATGCTAGGGACAAAAGATTTGCTCAAGCTCAAAGCACAAGACTCTACATTTTCAATTTTAGTGATCCAAGATCACATTGAGTCTATAGGAAAATCCAATACTATCAAGAAGGGGTGAGGTGTTGCTTAATGAGGTTCTTGCTCAAAATACTTAGTGATATGCTCCAAAACCCTCCACTACTTTCTCATATCCACATATGTCCCAAACCGAAAAGTCCAACTCGGCCCCACTGAAATTTCATATCCGAAGCCACCGAGTTCAGTTGACATAGCGACTACTAGAAACCCTGTTTTTTTCGGTCTCACCGATAGGTATCTCGGTCTCACCGAGATGGGATTGTAATCTCTCTGTTTCCCTTCGTAACGTTTCAGTCAAACCGAGATGAGTGATCGCTCCCACCAAGATTTCAATGCAAACACTCTATTTCCTTTTCGTAAAGTTTCGGTCCAACCGAGATGAGCGAATCGGTCCCACCGAGTTTTCCTGACCAACTCTCTGTTTGTTCATTACCAAAATCGGTCTCACCGAGTTTGTGTAATCAGTCTCACCGAGATTACATTATGCCCTAACCATAACGAAATCGGTCCCACCGAGTTGACATGTCGGTCCCACCGAAATGCCTAACGGTCACATTATGAACCAAATCGGTCTGACCGAGTTTTCTGAATCGGTCCCACCGAGTTTGGTGATTTGTGTGTAACGGTTAGATTTTGTGTGGAGGCTATATATACCCCTCCACCCACTCTTCATTCGTGGAGAGAGCCATCAGAACATGCCTACACTTCCAACACATATTTTCTAAGAGAGAACCACCTACACTTGTGTTGAGGTCAAGATATCCCATTCCAACCACATAAATCTTGATCTCTAGCCTTCCCCAAGTTGCTTTCCACTCAAATCTTCTTTCCGCCAAATCCAAATCCTGTGAGAGAGAGTTGAGTGTTGGGGAGACTATCATTTGAAGCACAAGAGCAAGGAGTTCATGATCAACACACCATTTGTTACTTCTTGGAGAGTGGTGTCTCCTAGATTGGCTAGGTGTCACTTGGGAGCCTTCGTCAAGATTGTGGAGTTGAACCAAGGAGTTTGTAAGGGCAAGGAGATCGCCTACTTCGTGAAGATCTACCCAAGTGAGGCAAGTCCTTCATGGGCGACGGCCATGGTGGGATAGACAAGGTTGCTTCTTCGTGGACCCTTCGTGGGTGGAGCCCTCGGTGGACTCAAGGCAACTGCTACCCTTCGTGGTTGAAGTATCCATCAACATGGATGTACGATAGCACCACCTATCGGAACCACGGATAAAAAATCTCCGTGTCAACATTGCGTTTGCTCCCTTAAACTCCTCCCTTTACCTTCATATGCAATTGTTTTACATTCCGCTGCTATACTCTTAGAATTGCATGTGTTGGTTGATTGCTTGACTTGTGCTAAGTTGCTAAAATCTGCCAAGAACTAAAATTGGGAAAAGGCTAGATTTTTATTTGGTCAAGTAGTCTAATCACCCCCCTCTATACATACTTCCGATCCTACAGAGCAACGTCGAGGAAATAATTACAGAGGATGAGGTCTGGTGCCTAATTAAGGAACTGCCACCAGATCGTGCGCTAGGCCCAGATGGATATGTCGTGACATTCTACCAGAGGGCATGGCTGATAATTAAGAGGGATGTGACGGATGCCATGATGAAGTTCTATGTGGGTGATGGCCGATGACTTGCAAAATTGAACAAGGCACACATAGTTCTCATCCCAAAGAAATCGGATGCTGAGGAGATTGGGATTTTTTGACCCATTAGCCTAATTCATAATGTACCAAAGCTATTCGCCAAGGTTCTTGCAAATTGCTTATAGAAACAGTTGCCTCGGATTGCAGAGACAAACGGTTCGGCGTTTGTTAAGGGATGACATCTACACGACAACTTTCTGCTCATCCGGCAAGTAGCCTGAAAGATCCATGCTCGAAGGGCCCCGGGAGTGTTCCTTAATCTCGACATCTCGCAGGCATTTGACTCGTTGTCCTGACCTTTTCTCTTTGAGGTCATGGTAGCCAAGGGGTTTGGAATGAAATGGAGGACTTGGGTGGCAACCTTGCTACAAATGGAAAGCACGAAGGTGATAGTGAATGGAGTCCCAGGGAAGAGCTTTGGACATGCATGCAGACTGCACCAAGGGCACTCCATCTCTCCGATGCTCTTCGTCTTGGCAATGGATTTGCTCATGGTGCTTGTGCAAAAAGCTCTAGAACAGGTGGAGGAAATATGCCCTAGAGGCAATAATAAAGTTGTTATTTTATATTTCCTTATTCATGATAAAGGTTTATTATTCATGCTAGAATTGTATTGATTGAAAACTTAAATACATGTGTCAATACATAAACAAATATCGTGTCCCTAGTAAGCCTCTACTAGACTAGCTCGGTGATCAAAGATGATTAAGATTTCCTAACCATAGACATGTGTTGTCATTTGATAACGGGAACATATCATTAGGAGAATGATGTGATGGACAAGACCCATCTGTTAGCTTAGCATATTGATCATTCAGTTTATTGCTATTGCTTTCTTAATGTCAAATACATATTCCTTCAACTATGAGTTTATGCAACTCCCGGATACCGGATGAATACCTTGTTGCTATCAAAACTTCACAACATAACTGGGTGATCATAAAGATGCTCTATAGGTATCTCCGAAGGTGTTTGTTGAGTTGGCATGGATCGAGATTATGATTTGTCACTCCGAGTATCGGAGAGATATCTCTTGGCCCTGTCGGTAATACACATCATAATAAGCCTTGCAAGCAAAGTGACTAATGAGTTAGTTGCAGATCATGTATTACCGAACGAGTAAAGAGACTTGCCGGTAACGGGATTGAACTAGGTATGAAGATACCAACGATCAAATCTCGGGCAAGTAACATACCGATGGACAAAGGGCATTATGTATGTTGTCATAATGGTTCGACCGATAAAGTTCTTCGTAGAATATGTAGGAGCCAATATGGTCATACAGGTCCGCTATTAGTTGTTGACCGGAGAGGTGGCTCCGTCATGTCTACATAGTTCTCGAACCCATAGGGTCCGCACGCTTAACGTTCATTGACCATATAGTGTTATATGAGTTATATGATTTGGTGACCGAATGTTGTTAGGAGTGCTGGATGTGATCACGGACATGACGAGGAGTCTCAAAATGGTCGAGAGGTAAAGATTTATATATAGGACGATGGTATTCGGACAACGGAAGTGTTTCAGAGTGTACCAGGTAGTCATCGGAGTATCGGACACCCCCGGGAGTTTAGTGGGCTATTGGGCCATTACAGGGGAGCATGCCAGCCCACAAGGGCCTGGTGCACCCCCTATGGCAGCCGCCCAAGTGGGTAAAGTAAAGGGGGCCCCCTTTCCTTTCCCTCTACGGCAAATAAGGAAAGAGGGGCCTCCCGATGGGCACGACAAGGCCATCATTGCTTGAACTCATGCCATTGGTGTGTGGTGTGGAGAGGAAATTATCCACTGCCTTGTCCCTGTTGTCGTCCGGAGCCAAACTCACCTTGGTAAATTCGACCATCACCTCGATGCTGATCTATGCTCTCTACACGCTCAAACTTCACCCTAAAGTGGTAGAACAAATTGATAAACTGCGTAGATACTACTTATGGGCCAAAAATACTGAGGATGGGATAAAAAATAACTCACTGGCGGCCTGGTAGCTGGTTTTTCGACCGAAGTTTAAAGGTGGGCTTGGGGTGATCGACATCAAAACCCAGAACATGGCCCTCCTCCTCAAGCACCTGTTTAAGTTTTACAAAAGTGAAGATGTCCCCTGGGTGACTCCGATCTGGGATGCATACTACACGGCCAAAGTGCCACATGCAACTGACCCGATTGGATCCTTTTGGTGGCGTGACATCATGCAACTCAGTAATGTGTTCCGTGGAATCACAAAAGTTACTGTTGGAGATGGCTCATCGACTCTGTTCTGGAAGGATGTGTGGTCTGTGCATGATCGTGAGGCCCCACTATTGGAGCTCTTCCCCCGAGCTTTCTCTTTTTGCACAAATGAGGACGAGCCAGTGAGTATTGCGCTCAGGGCTACAGATCCAGCTAGGATCTTCCATCTTCCTCTATCTACTCAGGCGAGAGAGGAGGTTAGGGAGATCCAGCAGGGCTCGATGCGTGTCACGCTGGAAAGAGGATGTGGTGACTCATGGGTTTGTACTCTTGGAGGGAGATTCTCAGCCAAAAAGTTATACAATCACTGCTTCAGAGAAACGACTGCTAATGATGCTTTTTTGTGGCTTCGGAAGGCTAAAAGCCCAATCAAATTCAAAATGTTTGGCTGGTTCATGCTGGTGGATCGCCTAAACACGAGGAACATCCTAAGACGTAGGCACTACGTTGTTCTGGACAACAACTATGCATCCTTGTTGTACCAAAACCCTCCCGAGGAAACGGTTGACCATCTGTTCTTTGCCTGCCCCTTTAGCCAACGGTGTTGGGACAAGGTGGGTTTGAACTGGCCATCCTCGGGCAACAGGATCTCTCTGCTGCATCGAGGTAAATCCCAATGGCGGCGGCCAATGTTCATGGACATATTTTTGCTGGCCACGTGGAGTATTTGGAAGGAGAGGAACAACGAATACTTTAGATGGATACCCCATTCATTTGCCTCCTGGTTGGCTAGGTTTAAGAATCACTTGAGTCTTCTTATTCATAACTGTAAAGAAGAGCTTCATCCCTTCTTAGATTCTTGCATACAAGGCTTGTAACTGGTTACAATATTCATGTTTAGCCTGGCCGAGGGGGAGGCCTTAAAATACCCCATCCTGTAATGATGTAACATCTTTCGTGTGATTAATACAAAGTCAGTGGGGGCCTCTCCCACTGTCATTCATAGTCAAAAAAAGGAAAGAGGGGGGGCGGCGCCACCTGGGGAGGACCACAACTAGGATTCAGCCTACTTGGGGACCCTCCTGGCTGCTCCCTCCTCCCCCACCTATATATATGTGGGAGGGGCGCCTAGCACACCAAAACATTGTCTTAGCCGTGTGCGGCGCCCCCCTCCACCATTTACACCCCTGATCATATTTTCATAGTGCTTAGGTGAAGCGTTGCGGAGATAGCTTCACCATCACTGTCACCACGTCGTCGTGATGCCGGAACTCATCCACTAACTCGCTGTCTTGCTGGATCAAGAGGGCAGAGGAATTCATCGAGATGAACATGTGCTGAACGCGGAGGTGCCGTACGTTCGGTGCTCGATCGGTTGGAACACGAAGAAGTTCGACTACATCAAGCACGTTCTTAAACGCTTCCGCTTACAGTCTATGAGGGTAAGTAGACACACTCCCTTTCGTTGCTATGCATATCCATGGATTGATCTTGCGTGTGCGTAGATTTTTTTCCATGGAACGTTTCCCAATAGCAGGGAGTGCTTAGCACAGTACCAGGGATAGCAGCAGTACAAAGGATATCGATATTGAAAGTGCGTTATATCGACTAGAGGGGGGTGAATAGGAGATTTTTATGAATTCTTCACTGAGGAATTTGCGGGTGAGGAAATTCCTTAGCAAAGAACTACTTGCAGCGGAATAAGTACTCAAAAGTAAACATAACAGAACACAAGCATGGTCATCATGATGAAATGAAGACAAGAACAGAGTACATAAAGCGTAAACAGAGGATAACACAGGATGAAGACAAACAGACTGAAGAAATTTAACTGAGGAAATTGAGAAAGTCTATAGTCAAAGTCTTCAAACAGATATGAACAAGCACGCAACAACTGTATTGAGGAAATGAAAGAGTTTAGGAAATAGAACCAGTAAGCTTGGTGAAGATAATGATTTGGTAGACCAGTTCCAACTGTTGTCTCAGTTGTACGTCTAGTTGGAGCGGCTAGGTATTTAAACGAGAGGACACACAGTCCCGGACACACAGTCCTCACCATATTCTCCTTGAGCTAAGGTCACACAGACCTCGCCCAATCACTCGTGGTAAGTCTTCAGGTGACTTCCAAACCTTCATGGACTCGGTCACTCGGCGATCCACAATTTCCTCTTGGATGCTCTAGACCATGAGCCTAACCGTTTGGAAGAAGCAAAGTCTTCAAAGGTAACAAGCATCGGATCTACGTAGGATCAACCTCTTAAGTAATACTCAATCATTTTGGGTTTGTAGTTGTTTGGGTTTGGGTTTTCCTCACTTGATGATTTTCGCTCAAAGTCCTCGGAGGATGGGATGCTCTCAAATGACAAGTGTCAGTTTCTCTCGGAGCAGCCAACCAGCTAGTGGTTGTAGGGGGCGGCAATTTATAGCCTAGGGAGCAGCCCGACATGATAAGACATAAATTCCCTTCAATGATATGACCGTTAGGTGGGTAGATATTTTGGGACAGGTGGCCAGAGTACAAAGAACGGTCGGATATTTGAGTATCAAATTCCTCAGGGCTACCATGTTCCTCACTGTGTAGGCAATCCGCACTGGCAAATTCCTAACTCCTCAGTTAGAACAAATTCCTCAGAGACCAGAAGAACTTCGTCTACATCCTTTGAAGAATGTGACTGAACTGTATGAGATTTTCAATGGCTTCACTCGAAGGGATTGGTAGGTGTAGGATTTTGAGTTGAGCATCACTTGGAAATTTTTCCTTAGTATTTCCTCGACCCCCTTTAACAGTACGGTGTTTCGTATGACTCATGAAATAGAAAAAGAAACTGCGAAAACAAAAGTCTTCACGCTTTATGTTCCTCGAATGAATACCAAGTTTTCAAGGTCACACCAATTTCTTCACTTTCAAAGTCTTCAGAAAGTCTTCAGAAATCCAAAGTCTTCACTCGAAGAACTTCTTTTTTAGGGGCCGACTTTCTCTATAAATATCAAACTCCTCATAGACATATAGACCTGTGTACACTCATAAACACATTAGTCCCTTAACCTATAAGTCTTCGATAAACCAGAATCACTAAGGGTCACTAGATTCACTTACAATCTCCCCCTTTTTGGTGATTGATGACAATGTAGGTTAAGTTTTCAACGGGGATAATCATATGAAGTGTAAATACTGATATGAGGAATTTGATTGCAAGGAATAGAAGAAATCCCCCTGAAGATGTGCATAGTGAGGAATTTGCTTTTGAAGCAATGCACACTTGAAGAGTAGAATCATTGAGGTCTCCCCCTATATCTTGTAATTCATACACGCATTTGACATATAATATGAAGAATTTGAAATGCATGATGAAATATGGTGACTGAAGTAATTCAGCATGCGTGCATTAGCATTAACGAGGAATAAGCATGCAGAAAAACACAGCAAAAGTATCAGGCCACCATAGAGTTTTAGTTTACAACTCGATCCAACAAAGTCATCAGAAGAATGAGAGTTGTAACTTCGCAACAAAAAACGCCCATATAAGACAGAACCACTTGAAGACTAAACTCAAATTTCTCCCCTTTTGTCATCGAATGACCAAAAGGATCAAAAAATGAGGACTAACGCCCCTGAAGAATATCATGATGATGAAGGAGCGCCAGCGTTGTTGGGGTCGTTTGTCGTAGTAGGGCCTGCCGTAGTGTCGTCCAAGTCTTCATGCTCGTCGGTGTCGCGCGAGGAAGAATATGAGCTGGACACCAAGGAAGGAACCTTGACCTTCTCGTATTTCGTCGGTGGAGGAGCAAACCAGTCAAAATCCTCCTTGAGACCCATTTGCTTCAGATCTTCTGCACCATATACATGTGACAGAATAGCCCAGGTGTGACCAAAGATTTCAGGGAGGTAGTAATGGTTTTTCTTCACTGCATTATGTGTAGCAGTCATATTGTGAAGAATGGAACCAAACTGACGCTTAACCCATTTATGGTTTAGATCCACCTTCTGGTGAAGCCTAAGAAGTAGCTCACGATCAGTCATCACTCGAGGAGCAGTGTCTTGAGGATTTGGCTTGGATGCATGGGCAGCAGAATCATGAGTGGCAGAGTGAATAAGATGCAACTTTGTGAAACTGACCATCCAATGGACGAATGCCATCATCAATGACAGCAGGTGGCTTGCCCTTTTCATCAGCTGAGGAATATGTCCGCTTGAGGACTTCAATTGGGGGCAAGTTGCTAAGGTGATTCTGAAAATCAGCTTTGTAATTGAGTGAAGTCCTTGTTTTGAGGAATCTCATAATCCAAGAGCATAAGGCTTCAACTCAAACAGAGAGAGTGCAACATTTGCCAGAGTCCTCATGAAGAAATCATGATAGTTGACAGGAATGCCATGTATGACGTGGAATAGCCGATTCTTCATGATGCCAACAATTTCCTCATGAGACGAGTCGTGGCCTTTGATCGGACTCATTGTCTTCGTTAGAATGCGATAGACAGTTCTTGGCACATAGAGCAATTCCCTCACAAGGAATTTGGTCCTTGGGGCTTGACCAGGCTTCAGAGGCTTCATAAGCACTTGCATGTAATGAGCAGTGAGCTCAGGCTCTTGGTACAGGCAACGAGCGCCTTCAGGTGGAGGACTGATGGGCAGGGCGTGAAGTAATTCAGAGGCTGGTGCCTTATAATGAGTGTTTTCGGTCATCCAGTCCAACACCCAAGTATTGATGTCGTCAGCGTCGCCTGTGATATGAAGTGTTGCGTAGAACTGAAGAATAAGCTCTTCATTCCAATCAACGATGTCAGAGCAAAAGTTGAGGAGGCATGCATCCTGAACCACACTAAGGACAGGAGAGAAGCAAGGCAGTGATTCCATGTCCACGTGAGGAATATGCTCGTGGTCGAAGACTTTATCCTTGTTGAAGAGCAGTGAAGAATAGAAGTTGGCCTGGCTGGCAGTCCAGAAGCGCTTCCTTCTAAGATGAGCAAGGTCATAAGGATTATAATCAGTGAAGAACACGTGGTCGCCGAAGAAGTCATCGGCCTTTAATTTCTGCTTCTTCGAGAATGGATCCTTTGGCTTGGGCTGAGGAGTATCAGTCAATTGCATTACTAACTCAGGAATTGCAATCTCAGGTTCCACAGGCTGAGGAATTTCAGGTTCTTCTTCAGTGATAGCCTGGGTCTTCAAATCTTCATTTACATTTTCTTCAACACTAGTGGCTGGAATCTCTTCATGGACATACGGGGTTGCACGAGGTTCTTCATATCCCATTGGTACTTCAGTAGTGACAGGGGACTGAGGAATTTGTTGCAGAGGTGTGAATAGAGGAGAATTGGGGTGCTGACTTTCCCAAAAGTCATCATTCAGCACTGGTGTTGTACACCCAATGTCCACGTCTTCATCTTCTTCTTTTTCTTCAACGCCGGCCTCTTCAGCAGTGAACTGAGGCATGGGCGATGAGACTTGTGGGGTTGAAGGGATTGCATCCGCTTCAATTTCTTCATCCAGCTGCTCTGACGAAGCAGCAGAGGGAATGTCATCATCAGATTCACTTGGAATCACATATTCTTCATCAAAAGGAACAAGGTCCTTTGATGGCATGGAGGAGACTGGAACAACATCAATTGGATTTGCAAAAGAGCTGGTCAATGGCTTCATCTTCTTCGGAGCTGAAGAATCTGATGAAGTTGATGCCTTCCTTTTCTTCACCGCTGCACATTCTGCAGCCTTGGTCTTCTTCACATCTGATGCTGATGGAAGGATTCGAGTTGGGGTAGGTGCAGGAGGAGCAGAGGAAATTGGTTGAATTTCTTCAGGCGCAACAGATGCAGTTGCCCTGACTTCTTCATTTTCTTCAGGCACAACCCTTGAATCTTCAGCTGTACTGACATTTTCTTCAGGCGCAACACTAGTGGTTGCCCTGGTACATTGAGTTTCTTCAGCAGCCTGAATGTCATCAGTGGTGCTGGCATTTTCTTTAGTCAGCTGAGCAGATGCTTCAGCTTGAGGGTTTTCATGTTGCATTGGGGCTGCAACCTTTGAAGTGAACTTCTCAGTCAAATTCACAAATCTGACTTTGGCTCCAAGCCAGTCAGCATAGTAGCAATCAAATTCATCACTCAGTTTCTTGATCTCACCTTGCAAGGCAACGAGTTCTTCAGGGGAAAGCTTCAGAACATTTTGCTTCAGAAAGCGCTGTTTCTTGTACTGCGCTTTCTTCACTCTTCTTCCTTGTTCAAATTTCCATTTCTCTTCTTCCATGAAGGCAGTCAAAACATGACTTTGACCAGGAGTGAGGTTCATCTCCGGCAAAGGTGTGTTGGGATCCTTGTGCCATAGGTCGATGAAGTCTAGGATCAACTTCGGATCCAGAAGCAATGGCACATTGCTGCCTTTGGCACTAGCGGCCTTAACCTGCCTGTCTCTGATGATTTCGGTAAGTTCCTCATCATCAGCTTCGTCTTCATCAAACGGTACTTGGAAGGCGACCTACTTCTTGTGAGGAGACTTGGTCGAGTGCCTCGTCCAGCAGTGTCCTTTGTCTTCAGCAGAGAGGGGCCAGTTGAAGAATTTGGTGCAGCTGAGGAACTAGCAGAATCTCCTGAGGCAATAGAGATGCATGTTGTCCTTTGGCACGGGGCGAGATGCACAGGTGCAGAGGATTTGGTCGGAGCAGCGGAGGACTTTGGAGGAGGAGCTAAGGACTTTGGAGGAGCTGGAGTAGCGTGAGGAGTTGGTCGTGAGGGCTTTGAAGAATCTGGCCTTGAAGGCATTGAAGATGAAGCACTTGGCTTATGAGCAGTCTTCTTTGACATGGCCTTCTTTGGCTTGCTTGCAGAGGCCTCGGCAGTGGCAGCAGCAGCAGAGTCTTCGTTAAATTTCCTCACAGCTTCTCTTGATTGTTTGGCCAATTTGGCCTGGCGCTTGGCCCATTCATTAGGATAATCCTTACCACGCTTGAGGCTGGTAGGATCAGCTTCTTGGCCAGGTGCCAACGGAGGTCTTGGGCATGGAGGATTTAGAGCGAATTTCTTCATATATTTGGGAGTAACATATCTGTACTCCCTCCATTCCTTGCCCATCTCCTCTCTATTCTTTGAATGCGCACCTTGCGCTGATTTTTGACCTCTTTGCCAAACTTGGCCTCATCAGGAGTGCAATAATCCCTGTACATGTCATCAGGGATCTCGAAAGCACTGTTGATTTCAGGCCTCTTTCCTCCCTTTTGTGGCTTCTTTCCATCAGCCATTTTCTTCAGCTGAGGAATTTGAACAATAGAATTATCTAAAGAGGTGTGCAACTTTTCTTCGAGGAACGCTGCAAATGAGTTAAGTTGATGAGAACCTAGTGATTCAGCAGCGGACATGTGTACCTGTGAAGCAGTATAGTTGCGAGGAATTTGGAGACGTCATATGCGTTCTCAGAAGTTTTTCAAAAAGATCAAGTTTGAGGAATTTGACCAGATGAGTCTTGAAGAATTTCACTAAGCGTTCTTTGTCTTAGGTTCCAGAGTTGTACAGATCGAAAATCCACACAATTGAGGAATCTTGAAGAAAAGTGTTGCTTAGAGAAACGGATCAAGAACAGATGACATGTGAGGTGTTTTAGTGTGTGAGGATTTGAAAAGAAAAACACCTTTGGTGATTTTGTAGAAATCATTTGAATCAAAGGAGGGCAGTAAAAGTAGCTTATAATTACCCTGGACGAAGAACACGACGAACTGGGAAGTGTAGATGTGAAGTTCGTCAGTTCAGATCTTCCACGCCCTAACTCGGTAGAGGAAGACAGCTACGGCGGCGGCGGAGTGAAGAAATCCGCAGCCGGCACGAGTACGACCGCGACGAGGTCGAGGCAGTGAAGCCCTTACTCACCGGCGAGGATGAAGTAGCGGCGGCGCTAGGGTTTGAGAAGCTCGAGCTGGAGTGATGTCGAGCGGAGTAAAAGAGAAGTGAGGAATGGGAGGGGTATTTATAGCCACGGTGAAAAACTGTTCGCTCGAAGAAATTGGACGAACGTGCCCCTGACCTTTCTCATTCACTTGACATGTGTCACCCACGTACTGAGAGGTGGCGATCGTGTGAGATCGTGGGTGAATAGATAAATGTTATCGTGGAATGTGGAACGGTTTGAGCGGCAAAGCCAAAAATTTAGATAAGATAAGTTAAACGTTCCGTTCACAGATTCTTCAGCTGACAAGGACACAGTGAAGATTTTGAACGAGTTTCAAATAGAACGCACATGAAGAATTTGTGAATATATTGGGTTGAGTATAGCATAGAGGGGGAAGGGTCCGATCACATTCACTTAGCAGAAAAAGCAACTTGAAGAAATAGAAATGAATAACTGAGGAATTTCAAAACTGAGGAAAAACTCAAATTGAAGATTTTCAACTTTTGGTGGTGGCAACACCCACCGTATAAGAATGATGATTTCAGACACCACGTACAATTGTAGTAGGGCTCTGAGAATCAAATTCTTCATTAATTTCTTCACACTTAGAATGTTATTATTCATTGATTGAAGAAAAACATTTCTTCATGTGTTGCACATCTAAGTCATCAATTTTGCATAAGTGTTAGGATGAGTGTCCTTTTCAAAGAACATTCGAAGATTCTAGGATATTTAGCTCACCCCGCAACTTGCTAAATCTCTTCTCATCCAAGGGCTTTGTGAATATATCGGCTAGCTGTTCTTCAGTCTTCACATGCTCAATAAAAATGTCGCCCTTCAACACATGATCGTGAAGAAAATGATGACGAATCTGAATGTGCTTTGTCTTCGAGTGCTGAACTGGGTTATGAGCAATCTTGATGGGACTGTCATTGTCACAGTAGAGATGCACATTCTTCACATTGACGCCGTAGTACTTGAGAGTTTGCTTCATCCATAGCAATTGAGCACAGCAAGAATCAGCAACAATGTACTCAGCTTCAGCAGTAGAAAGTGATACGCAGTTCTGTTTCTTCGAGGACCAACAGACCAAAGATCGTCCGAGGAAATGGCATGTGCCAGATGTTGACTTGCATTCCACACTATCACCAGCATAGTCAGAATCTGAAAATCCAATGAGATCAAAACCCGAGCCCTTGGAGTACCATAATCCAAGTGTTGGTGTGTGAGCTAAATATCGAAGAACATGCTTCACGGCTTATGGTGTGATTCCTTCGGTGTAGCTTGAAATCGGGCACACATGCAAACACTAAGCATAATATCTGGCCTAGATGCACATAAGTACAATAAAGAACCAATCATGGAGCAGTATACCTTTTGATCGAAGTCAATACCTTTTTCGTCAGTGCATAGATGGCCATTTGTGGGCATAGGAATTTTGACGCCTTTGCAATCTTGCATGCCAAATTTCCTCAGTACATCCTTGAGGTATTTCTCCTGAGATATGAATATGCCATTGCACTGTTGACGACTTTGAAGACCTAAGAAGAATTTTGATTCTCCCATCATAGACATTTCATATTCCTCACTCATCATATAACCAAATTCGTCAGTGTAACGTTGGTCAGTACAGCCAAAGATAATATCATCAACATATATTTGGCACACAAACAATTCACCATCATAGGATTTAGTGAACATTGTAGGGTAAAGAGAACCGGGTTTGAAGCCTTTCTTCATGAGGAATTCCTTCAAAGTATCATACCACGCCCGAGGGGCCTGCTTGAGGCCATACAGGGCCTTATTGAGTCTGAAGACTTTGTCAGGATGCTTTGGATCTTCAAAACCTGGGGGTTGAGCAACATATACTTCTTCCTCAAGCTTACCATTGAGGAATGCACTTTTCACATCCATTTGATGTAAGGTGATATCATGATGGTTAGCATAAGCAAGTAATATGTGAATATCCTCAAGTCTAGCAACAGGTGCAAAAGTTTCATCCAAATCAATTCCTTCAACCTGTGACTAGCCTTGAGCTACAAGCCGTGCCTTATTCCTCACAACAAGGCCATTTTCATCTTGCTTGTTGCGGTAGATCCACTTTGTGCCAATGATATTGTGCTTGCGAGGATCTGGACGTTTGACCAGTTCCCAGACGTTGTTGATCTCGAATTGATGTAATTCTTCTTGCATGGCTTGAATCCACTCAGGCTCCAGAAATTCTTCATCTACCTTAGTGGGCTCTGTGATAGAGACAAAAGAAAAGTGCCCACAAAAGTTAGACAAATGTGAAGCTTTTGAGCGTGTGAGAGGACCTCTTGCTTCAATGTCATCGATGATTTTCTCAATCTGCACTTCATTTGCCATGCGAGGATGAGCGGGTTGTTGTCGATGAATTTGATCGGCATTATCTTCAGCACCATTTTCTTCAGCACCATTTTCTTCAGGTGCATTAGCTCGATGTTCTTCACGTTCTTGAATGAATTCTTCAGCAGTTTCTTCAGTAGGAATGACATCCTCAGTAGCCTTGAACTTGATAGTTTCCTCAGGTGCTGGTTCATCTATCACAGAAGGTAGGTGCTCTCTTTGCGATCCATTAGTTTCATCGAACCGCACATCTACAGTTTCAACAACTTTGTGATGAACGTTGTTGAAGACTCTGTAGGTGTGCAAGTCCTTTCTGTAACCAAGCATAAAACCCTCATGTGCTTTCGGTGCAAATTTAGAGTTGTGATGAGGATCTCTAATCCAACATTTAGCACCGAAGACTTTGAAATAACTCACATTGGGTTTCTTGTCAGTGAGGAGTTCATAAGCAGTCTTTTTGAAGAATTTGTGAAGATATACCCTGTTGATGATGTGGCAAGCAGTATCACTTGCCTCAATCCAGAAACGACGAGGCGTCTTGTATTCATCAAGCATAGTGCGAGCCATCTCAACAAGAGTCATGTCCTTGCGCTCCATGATGCCATTCTGCTGAGGAGTATGAGGAGCAGATAAATCATGAGTAATACCAAGTTCATCAAGATAGTCATCAAGACCAGAGTTCTTGAACTCAGTTCCATTGTCACTCCTGATGTGCTTGATCTTCACACTAAAGTTGGTTGATGCCATCGAGGAAAATCGTTTCAAGACTTCCTGCACCTCATGTTTGTAAGTGACAATATATACCCATGTGTAACGAGAGTAATCATCAAAAATAACAAAGCCATATAGAGATGCATCATTTGTAACTGCAGAATAATGGTTAGGACCAAAGAGATCCATATGAAGCAATTCAAATGGTCGAGTGGTAGTCATGATTGTCTTCGCTGGATGTTTGGCCTTGGTCATATTTCCGTCTTCACAGGCTCCGCACAAGTGATCCTTGAGGAATTTGACATTCTCAATGCCAATGACATGCTTCTTCTTCATGAGCGTGTGCAGATTCCTCATGCCAGCATGACCAAGTCGTCGATGCCATAGCCAGCCTTCTGAAGCTTTTGCAAGTAGGCATATAGTAGCTTGTGGTCCTGTAGAGAAATCAACAATATACAAGTCTCCTCTCCTAAAGCCTTCGAAGACTTTGGAATTGTCAGCTTCATTGATCACAACACAACGGTACTTGCCAAAGACAACAACCATATCAAGATCACAAAGCATTGAGACAGACATGAGGTTGTATCCTAAGGACTCGACAAGCATGACTTTATTCATGTGTCAATCCTTTGAGATCGCAACCTTACCTAGACCAAATACCTGACTTTTTCCCTTTTCAGCGAAGATGATATGCTTCAGATGCGATGGAGATAAGGGAGCATCCATCAATAGATTCTTGTCACCAGTCATGTGATTTGTACATCCACTATCGAGGACCCACTCATTGGCGTTGGTTGATCATCCTGTAGATGAATTAGTGCAGCTTACGAACTCATATACTTCACCAGTGAAGAATATGACATCAATTTCATCAGATCAATTTCATCAAGTAATATAACAGATAAAGCAATATGAGGACGTGAGAAATAAAAGTTCATTTCTTCATGATTAGCCTGCATCCTTTTAGGCAATTTCAGGTCTCTAGCAAATTCTTCAGACGTTTACGCACGTCTGGAGACCTGACCCTGCATAAGAGAATAGTTCTTTTTTCTTTACTACCCACATCTGAAGGGGTGGCAAAGAGTTCATCACTCTGCGAGCTCCATATGAGAAAGGTGGCATAGAAGCCAGTCCATTTCATTTAACATAAGAGGAGTTAGGATAAGCATATGAATAAGCAGAGAAATTCTTCGATGGCTTATGAACATAATGGTTAGAAGAGTAATGCTCATATTCATAGCCCTTAGCTCTTCCCTGCGAAACAGAGGAGTTACCACGATGATGATCATATGAGGACTTTGATCCATTTGAGGAATTTGGTCCGTATGAGGACTTGGATCCATATGAAGAATTTGGTCCATATGAAGAATTTGATCTGGGTTTCCTATTCTTCACAGGTGGCGTCATGAGGACATTCACCTAAAGACTTTCAAGGCACCTTTTGGGAACCCATATTTTCTTCATAGGGGAACCGTTCCTGCAGTTAGTGCCAACATATCTAGCAAATACTTCACCATTCTGATTTTTGAACAGTTTATAGTTGGAGTCAAATGATTCATCAAAAGAGTGAGCAGATTCACATGTAAAGCCAGATAAATTGGATGGATCAACTGGAGGTCCCTTTGCAGCAACCCATGAGGTTATGGGGTACTGCTCAGGCTTACAATATGTACCATCAGCATTGAGTTTCCTCTCAAAGGCAATACCCTTATTCCTGGGGTTCCTGTTGAGGATCTGCTTTTTAAGCACATCACAAAGAGTCTGATGCCCTTTGAGGCTTTTGTACATGCCTGTTATGTACAATTCCTTCAGCCCTACATCATCAGTGATACTAGCAATGTTCTCAGATGAGGAATTAGTGATATCAGAGATAGTTGAAGAATTTGTAAGATTAGAAGCATTGGAACATTCAGGTGAAGAATTAGCAGATTCACGTTCAATGCACTTCAAACATGGAGGAGCAAATTCTTCCTGAGTAGCGCTGATTTGTTGAGCAAGTAATGAATCGCGCTCCTTCTGAAGATCTTCATAACTCACTCTTAGCTTTTCAAGATCTTGCTTTATTTGAAGAAATTCATAAGAAAGTTCTCATGATCAGACAAGAGAGTGTTGTGATGACCTTGAAGGTTGTCAAAACTGGAGTGAAGTCTCTGAAGATTTTCAGTCAAGGTCTTAGTGCGATCCATTTCTTCACCCAACATATCATCACTTTTGTCTAGCATACTTTGAACCTTTTCAAAAGCATTTTGTTGTTTCACAGCAATTTTAGCAAGTTTAGAATAGCTGGGCTTGAGGTTTTCATCAGATTCATCCTCACTTAATTCAGAGGAGGGATATTTGAGTACCTTGGCACCCTTTGCCATGAAGCAATAGTTAGGAGCATAGTCATCATTGCCTTCATCAGCCTTGTTGGTGAAGTCATTTTATTCAGAGTTGAAGATAGAGTTGCTGACGAATGCAGTAGCGAGGGCTAGGCTCGCCCCACCGGACTTGGACTCCTCAGATGCCTCCTCTTCCTCATGTTCCTCAGATTCAGCCTCAGAGTCCATTTCCTTGCCAATGAATGCCCGAGCCTTCTTGGAGCTGCTCTTCTTGTGAGATGAAGACCTCGAGGATTTTGATGATGAAGACTTTGAAGATTTCTTCTTCTTCTTCGATACATAAGAACTGTAATCCTTGTATTTCTTCTTCTTTGATTCCTTTTCCCACTAAGGACAATCTTGAATGTAGTGACCGGGTTTCTTGCATTTGTGGCATAGCCTCTTCTTGTAGTCACTAGATGAGGAATCATTGCTCCTTTAGGATTTTCCAAAGCGACCACGTCTTGAGAACTTATGGAATTTCTTCACGAGCAGTGCTAGCTCCTCGCCCAGTTCTTCAGGATCACCAAGGCTACTACCAGAATCTTCACCTTCAGATTCAGAGACAACCTTGGCCTTCAGGGCACGTGATCTGCCATAGCTCGAACCATAGAGATCTCTCTTCCCCGCAAGCTGGAGCTCATGAGTGTTTAGCATCTCGAGGATATCAGCGGGATCAAGTGAGTTGTATTTAGCATGTTCTTGTATCATTAGTGCCAGAGTATCAAATGAGGAATCAAGCGACCTCAGCAATTTCTTCACCACCTCATGGTCGGTGATGTCAGTGGCACCAAGTGCTTGAAGCTCATTTGAGATGTCAGTGAGGCAGTCAAAGGTTTGCTGAACATTTTCACTGTCGAGTCTCTTGAAGTGGTTGAAGATATTGCGAAGAACGTCAACATGAGAGTCACGTTGAGTTGAGACTCCTTCATTCACTTTGGACAGCCTATCCCAGATAAGCTCAACAGTTTCCAAAGGACTCACTCTTCCATACTGCCCTTTGCTTAGATGGCCACATATGATGTTCTTCGCTTGAGAATCGAGTTGCTTGAATCTCTTCTCATCAGTAGCGTTCAGAGAAGGTGTGACTGAGGGAACACCATTTTCCACAACATACCAGAGATTGTTCTCAATTGCCTCAAGATGCATTCGCATATTATTCTTCTAGGAAGGGTAGTTCGTCCCATCAAAGGTAGGACACCCAGCAGAGACCTTGATCATACCTGCGGTCGACATAACTAAAACTCCAGGCGGTTAAACCAAAATCACACAGAACAAGGGAGTACCTTGCTCTGATACCAATTGAAAGTGCGTTATATCGACTAGAGGGGGGGTGAATAGCCGATTTTTATGAATTCTTCACTGAGGAATTTGCGGGTGAGGAAACTCTGTAGTGAAGAACTACTTGCAGTGGAATAAGTACTCAAAAGTAAACATAACAGAACACAAGCATGGTCATCATGATGAAATGAAGACAAGCACAGAGTACAGAAAGAATAAACACAGGATAATACAGGATGAAGACAAACACACTGATGAAATTGAACTGAGCAAATTGAGAAAGTCTACAGTCAAAGTCTTCAAACGGATATGAACAAGCACGCAACAACTGTAATGAGGAAATGAAAGAGTTGAGGAAATAGAACAAGTAAGCTTGGTGAAGACAATGATTTGGTAGATCAGTTCCAACTGTTGTCTCAATTGTACGTCTGGTTGGAGCGGCTAGGTATTTAAACCTGAGGACACACAGTCCCAGACACACACTCCTCACCGTATTCTCCTTGAGCTAAGGTCACAAAGACCTCGACCAATCGCTCGTGGTAAGTCTTCAGGTGACTTCCAAACCTTCACAGACTCGGTCACTCGGCGATCCACAATTTCCTCTTAGATGCTCTAGACCATGACGCCTAACCGTCTGGACGAAGCACAATCTTCAAAGGTAACAAGCATCGGATCTACGCAGGATCAATCTCTTCAGTGATGCTCAATCACTTTGGGTTTGTAGGTGTTTGGGTTTGGGTTTTCCTCACTTGATGATTTTCGCTCAAAGTCCTCGGAGGATGGGATGCTCTCAAATGACAAGTGTCAGTTTCTCTCGGAGAAGCCAACCAGCTAGTGGTTGTAGGGGGCGGCTATTTATAGCCTAGGGAGCAACCCGACATGATAAGACATAAATGCCCTTCAATGATATGACCGTTAGGTGGGTAGATATTTTGGGACAGCTGGCGCGTATCACATCAATGGTCGGATATTTGAGTATCAAATTCCTCAGGGCTATCATGTTCCTCAATGTGTACGCAATCCGCACTGGCAAATTCCTAACTCAGTCAGAAGAAATTCCTCAGAGACCAGAAGAACTTCGTCTCTGTCATTGAAGAGTGTGACTGAACTGTATGAGATTTCCAATGGCTTCACTCGAAGGTATTGGTGGGTGTAGGATTTTGAGTTGAGCATCACTTGGAAATTTTTCCTTGGTATTTCCTTGACCCCCTTTAACAGTACAGTGTTTCCTATGACTCAACAAAGAGAAAAAGAAACTACAAAAACAAAGTCTTCACGCTTCATGTTCCTCGAATGAATACCAAGTCTTCAAGGTCACTCGAATTTCTTCACTTTCAAAGTCTTCAGAAATCCAAAGTCTTCAGTCGAAGAATTTCATTTTTAGGGGTCGACTTTCTATGTAAATATAAAACTCCTCATAGATTTATAGACCTGTGTACACTCATAAACACATTAGTCCCTTAACCTATAAGTCTTCAATACACCAAAATCACTAAGGGGCACTAGATGCACTTACAGATATATGCGGATGATGTGGCCTTGTTCATCAAACCTACACCCAGGACCTTTGCTTTGTCAGAGCTACGCTTGGTTCTTATGGGAGGCCTCAGGATTGCATGTTAACTACCAGAAGTCGTCTCTTGTAGTGATAAGAGGGGACTTGGATGATAACCAAAGGATGGATAATTTACTGCAATGCGAACTTGCGGAGTTCCCTTTGTTCACACACGAACACGTCACCGTGTACCTCAAAAACCAAAGGTGATGCACCGCAGCTCACGTCAAAGGAGACCCGACCGGAAGCGCGGTACGCAAGCAATCCAGCTGGTGCTTTTGATGACCCGAAACCCCACACGCCCGTAGGGACCCCGTCAGGGTGCGCGGTGGCTATGGGCTGCCCTAGGTCGACCTGATCGCCCCTAGGCCCTCGAGGTTCATCGCCCTGCAACAAGAAGAATGATAAAGAAGAATAACTAGGGTTAAGGAGAAAAGATAAAAGATAAGAAGTGGTAGATGATTTCGTCAATTGTGTGTTGTTCAATCGGCCGTCACCCGTTACATATATATGATGCGGTTGGACTTCCCGTACAAGAAAAGGACTCAAATCACGTCCAAATCATCAAAAGTTACCCTAACTCAGACTACAAGGGCCGGAACTTCCGGTCGGCCTGGAACTTCGGGGCTAAAATTACATCAAGTAGCCCTCTTGCACAGCTCATGCAGGTCCCATATGGCTTCGGATCGTGATTGTCCATAAAGCAAAGTTGTAGATCTTGCAATGGAGAAGAACTCTTCATTTGATCACTTTTTCATCCAAGATCATCTTAATGTTGAATTCGGTCCGGCAAATCTGCAAATAATCTTAAAACTCCAGTTTTCGCGGCGCACCGCGTGCAAACTTTCTGTTTAGCCCGAAACCTCCCCGGAAGTTGCGTGAAACTTCTGGGGCAGACTTTTGCAGCACACTGTTTGGGCTCTAATATTTGTTTATGAACTTTGATTTGAAAGTATTTTATATCAAAATCGACCGTTTCGACGATACGAAGACAATTCGTATAGAAAGTTCTCATATGAGGCCATCTTGGGGGTGTAATCTGCCGATTGGTGTTCTGAATAAAAAATCTCAGTACTTTGCATACAACTTCAGCCTTAGAGATGAGATCGGATGGCTATGTCCCAAATATCAATGTTTCTCCTATTGATGATATGAAATTTTCTCACTTTGAGCACTTTTCCATTTGAGGCCTTCTTAATTATGTCTTTGACCATGCCAAAATCTGGTGTCAACACATGCCCCCCTGTTTTTCGGCAAAGCTTGTGTGCCGAAAAACAACTTGCACATAGCTTGTTCTAAGGACGATGTCAACACTCGATCGACCATTTTGCATGTTCTTAGGGCAAAAAGTATATATCGGAAATTGCTTGTTTGAACCTCTTGATGCAAACTTGGGTGAAAATATCTCAGCTTCTATAACAATCCGGTGACAAGGTTCCATAGATCAAAACGATCCTGCGAACCATATTGTTCACCCTTTCGCTAGGATTTTGCAGAAAATGAAGAATGAACTTCCTCCAATACTTACTTTGCCTCCATAAAAGTTTCATTAGTGGCCGAAGCGATGAGCTCCAATTCGGCCTTACCTACGTTGGGAAGAATAAGCATCGGCTATTGATAGATGTGGAATACACCATGATCAACATTGTCGCCGGATGTTTGCTGTGCCAGCCCATTTTCTCTCCAATTATCATGTCCAGATATATGAGCAGTATTAAAGCAACCCAATGTAAATTTTGCATTTAAACATACCTCATGATAAACTATAAGTAATTCGTCAAAATATTGATAACTTTTGATTGTTGTACTACTCATAACGAATCACCGAAAGCCTCAATGTGTGTACCACCTATGGCACCCAAAAGCTCCAAACCGAATAACATTGCATATTCGTCTTTGACTATTGTGTAAAATATATTTTAAGCGTCATGAGACTTCACAAGACAGCACCATAAGGAGATATATAAACAACACCAACTCCTTGGCCATTGCTACAATTTTAACCATCGAAAATAATCTCCATAGTACTAGAAAGACAAGGGCAATATCAATGAACATGTACCTTGTTTTGGTCTCCAATTGAACTAAGGACGATGTTAGGATATAACAACGGCCATGCGTTGACATATTCTTAGGGTGATAGATAAATATCGGCCATTACCGTGAGGTCCATGTAAAATTCACCCGCCAAAGTATGTATAGCCGAAATAAACAAATGAAATAGCAATAAAATATTTCGGACCCTTTGTATTAGCAACAAAAATGTAACTAACCAAATGTATAGTGATTTGGTAATACCCTGTCATGATATAGAAAATTATGTTGCATCCATGGATCAAAATAAATCCATGGAGGGTAACTGATCATACCTAGGGATGAATTCCATGGCAAAGGCATCAATGGAATGGTTGAAGAAAATGGATGGTGTGCTAACCGAAGATTTTGATGTTGTGATGCACACCTTCGACATAATTGTCTGTTGCTTCCATCCTTCTCTTTCTTCACTTTTGTTGTACTTGTTGCAATAGAAGCATGGACATCATTTTTTTTATGATTGATCCTCTTGGGAACCCATGCCATGTTTTTCTTCCTCATCTCATGTGCACTAAGATTTTGTAATTCCTTATTTTGCCAATACAATAAGCCGAGTGGGCATCTTGGCTGTGATTCTGTTTTGACTAATAGCAATTCTTTTTTGGCCTTGTGCACTCTCAACTTCTTTTCTTCAGATTAGGCACTTTGACTCTCAATAATTGGTTACATCGTCTCATTACCTTTAGTAGCCAATGTCAACACTTTAATTGGCACTCTTTCATTTGAGATCAAATCTGAAGTTGCACTCTTATGACCATCTCTTTTAACACAGTAAACTTGCATAACCACCCCTTTCTTCTTCCTTGAGCTTTGGACCGATTCCTTATGACTGAAACGGTCTTTAACATGTGATTGTTCAAATGTTGATCTTCTCGGAGCTGCATAATATTGGTGAGATGGTCTAAAATAAGATGGATAATGTGCCCTTGTATCATACCTGTCCCATGATGGATATGGATCTATATGAGCATACCAAGGCATCCACGGCATTGGCATTGGCGGCCGAAAATAAGGATATGAATATATTGCATTAAAATTCTCACTTTGCCAATACCGATCCTCATATTTGCGCCTTGGGGGTGGTCTTGGTTTCTTTGCATGATTTGGCCGATAAGTATTCTTCTCTTCAGTCTTCTTTTGATATTTATCCAATTATTCAGTGAAGGTAATTTTTTATCTCTTACAGTTGCGCTTATTTCGGCCTTTGATTTCTTTTGGTTTGCTTTCATCGAACATTGGAATTGCTTGCCGCCCCCCGGTCCTTGACGTCTCCATTGTAGCTTCGATGGAATTCTCTCCCTCAAGATTATGCTCATTATGCTCTTTGTCAACTTCTTTACTTTAAAGCTTGATCCCATCACCTGCAGTTCTTACCTTCTCTGTAAATGGATCGGCTTGAAGCAGCTGATGCAAAAACTTTTTGCCATCGGAACCAATCGGAATAGACTGGTCATCTCTTGGTGTTTCAACAAACTTCAATCGTCCTTTTTCAATGGCTGATTTAACTATTTGACGAAACATGTTGCAATCCTCAAAAACATGCTTGAACGAATCATGCAACTTACAATACATTCGTCCTTGGATAGATGACTCAACATGGTGATCAAGAATTATAATATAATTATTTGTCACCAACAAATCAAAGATTTTATCACACATGTCGGGGCAGGCTGATCTGGCCCACGAACACCTATGGGCCCGGCGGACCGAGCCCCTTTCGGTTCGGCGGGGGGCGGAGGTCGCACGAAGAGCAGATCGAGGCGAGGCACATGAGCGGTTTACCCAGCTTCGGAGCTCTCCGGAGAGATAACTCTCCTCTCTTTGCATGTCCGAGTGTATTGAGTTCTTGCTCGGGGCGTTGTGTGCTACTGATACACACAAGCTGCTAACGAGGCTGGCGTGTCCGGCTTGAACCTTTGAACCCCTTCTACGTTGCGCATGGGCCTCCTTTTATATGCTAAAGGGTCTCCGACAGGTGGCAACGTAGACAAGGGTAAAAGTGGAAAAAGGTGGTTGGTACAGCTACTTATGCGATGTATCATACCTAACCACGACAGCGAGGGGACAAAGGCATTAAATGCCCGTCTCGTCGCCCTAACGGTGCGAAAGGACCGTCGAAGCGCCACCGCTTGCCACGATGGCAATCTTGTCGGCGCCGCATGCCACAGCTCCGCTGGCTGCACGGCCTCTTGCCACGCAGCATACAGAAAGGTCCCAGGCGACACGTTAGTGGACGTCTTTGGAGCGCAGTACTGAGTGGTGATGCTGCAGCGGCAAGCGCCTTGCAGCGGTTGTTGTCTTTGTCGCGCCCGGAAGCTTGTCGCTCATCGGGCCTTCCGGCAAGCTCCTCTTGCCGGGCCTTGTCTTCTAGGTGCCTTGGGTGGCCTTCCGGCAAGCTCCTCTTGCCGAGCCTTGTCTCCTTGGCTTGAGTACTTTGTTCTTGAATGGCTCCAAAGGAACCACGGAGGACCTTGGCGGTCACCCGGTAAGCCTTGCCGCGGAGGGCCGCAACTGCCCGTGCACAAGTTCAGGATACTAGGGTACCCCTACTCTAGTACACCGACAGGAGCCCCCGGGCCTGGGCCACACACGGTGCCGAGCGCTATTGGGCCAGGCCCAAAAGCGAGGCCGCGGACACGCGCACCTGGGTCACGCCGTAACTCACCCCGGACCCCACCGCCCTCCACGAGCAGCGCAGCGTCGAATGCGGTGTCGTGTGAGAGATCGTGGGTGAGATCGTGGGTGGTTTCTTTATTCGAACGACGGAACGTCCGCCCCTCCCTCTTTATAAGCGGGGAAAGCAGGGCAGTCCGCCCATCTCGCCGATTCTTGTCCAATCTCGAAAAATCCCGCTGCCTCCCCTTCTTCCCAAAGGCTGAAGAGAGCAGCGCTCCGCCTCATCGCCATCAGCATCACCAACGCCGTCGATCTCCCTCACCACCTCCGCCATGGCTCCAGCCGACAAGGGAAGGCCGTGAAGTCGGCCGAGGCGGCGGCTTGCAGCTGCGGAAGGAGCGGGCAATCTTTCCCCGACTTGCCGCGAGGGCTGAGGGAGCACTACTACCTCTTCGTCGACGGAGACGCGGCGCATCCGCGCCTGAAGGTACTCCAGCTGCTGCTTGAACTGGCTCGAATGGGTACCCTTTCTTGTGCTGTTCTTCTCTGCGGGCTCTGCCCGCCTTTCTCTGAATTCTTCTGCGATATCATGAACACCCTACGGGTTTCGCCTCCTTGACTTCACCCCCAATGTTGTTACGACCATGGCAGTTTTCGCACATCTCTGCGAAAACTTTGTCGGAATCCATCCAAGCGTAGCCCTTTTCCGCCACTTCTTTATGCCCCGAGTTGAGAGAGGGAGCCTCTTCTTGCCGTGAATCGCTTGGATCTCAAGGATTGGCAAGAAGGAAGCTTATCTGGAGGGAGAGCTCCGCAGCAAGTGGGAGGAGTGGAGGGCAGATTGGTCTTTGGATTGTCGAGGAGAACCCGCAGGCATTTACCGCCCAGCGCCAAACCCCAATAGTCTTGGCAGCGATTGGAACAACGTGGCACCGGAAGGCAGCTAGGCGAAGATTGCCGTCACCGGATCCTGCGCCCAGGCTTGCCGGAGCTCACTTTGTAGGCACCGTTGGTGCAGACTTCCTTCGCCGCCGCGCCTTGCGGGGCGGGGAGGAGACCCGCTGGGAGTTCGAGAATCACGGTGGATATCATGAGGCTGCGCCCGGGCCTAAATTTGAACTTCACCGTCTTGGGCGGGACGCGATGCTCTTGGAGCTGTTCAAGCCCGATCCTGATCATCCCGAGATGTTCAGGTTGCCAAAGGGTGTCGTCCCACTGTGCAACAATTCCTCGCTCGACCGCATCCGTGCAATGATGCCGTTGTGCGACTCGCATGGAATCGTTCCAACCTGGCAAGAGCCTGCAGATGACGTCGTGCGAGTGTTCTTTGACAGCCTGGTAGAAGTGCCGGTCCGCCCCGATGAACAGAAGAGCCTCACCCGTGACACCACCGATGATGAGATGCAGCGCATCGCCACCAGGCTGGAAGAGGCGGCAGCAGCCGCTGCCGCAGGCGAGTTCGGATTCACCGTGGAGGAGGCAGAGGCAGCAGAGGCGGCAAGCCTTGTCGGCGAAGGGAGTTTCTTTGGCGAGAGGAGCTTGTCGGGCCTGAAGCTGAGTTGAGCGAGCCTGCCGAGGGCGCCTCCTCCCCTCCTTGAGACAACTTGCATGGCGAGCCCAGCTCCACCAGAAGGCGTCTCCGCATAAGCCGGAGGCGTGGCGAAGCGGCAGACGGGTCAACAGCCGCGCGCCACGCGGCAGCTCCACCGCGGCAAGCACTGTTGCAGCTGGAGCACCTCATGCCGTTCACGGCAAGCTGGGCCAGGGCCTCGCAGACCACCGCTTCTGCTCCCGCCAAGCGGCCAAGGGAACCTACTCCTCCGCCTCGTCGTCTTGGAGGCGGGCCAGAATTGATCTCTCCGCGCTCAGCTCGGCGAGGGAGAAGAAGAGTAAGATTCTTTGCAGCATTTGTAGTTCTTGACTTGTTGCTTTGTCTTGTATCCGATTTGCTTCATTCTCAACCCATTCCTTTTCGTGACGCTGGCCCAGAGCGTCGAAGAGCCAAGGCCCGGTGATTTTCATCGAGGCGGACCCACCTGACAGCAGGAGGCGCGTCTGAGACCACCTTGCCGGACGCGGCAACTCTTCCTCAAAGCAGCCCCAGCCAGCCCCGGCGTAAGTATATGGTTTACTTCCTGCTGTTAGGCGTGCATGGGTGCCCTTTCTTTCTTGATATCATTTCGGCTGATTTGTGTAGGAGCAGAAGCAGCCTTACCAGAAGAGCCTGAAGCCGCTCGACATGCCTTCTGCCGACTACACCGCCAAGGAGGATTCCCGGCAAGGGAGCGTTCTCCGGCAAGGGAGACCTCTCCGGCAAGGGACAGCTCTCCGGCAAGGGACAGCACCAGCGATCCCTTGGTGGCGGAGACCATGACTGCAGAAGGTAATCCTCCTGCTTGAAAACTTCCCTTGTGTTCTTCTTCTTCTGATTTTCTTTTTGAATATTTGCTTGACTTCTCTTCATTTTCCGGTCGTCAGATCCATCTGCCACGGAGCCAATGGAGACCGAGGCCGCCGACGAGGAGGGCCTTGTGGCAATCTTGGCAGCCGCTGCCACCGAAAGAAGAAGATGGCGCCGACGAGCCCGCCCGGTGAAAAGGCCGCCAAAGCTGCCGCGCAGAAGCTGGCGAGGGTCCGGCGATTACGCAGCGACCACGAGGCCGCAGGAGCGCCAGGCGCTACGCCGACCGCCGATCCCTCCGCCGCTGCGGCAGCGTCGGGCTCCGAAGAGCCCCAGCCCAGCGCCTATTTGAAGGCCGGTGATGGCGTCTTCATTAAGCTCCCATGGGCGTCGAGCTCCAGGGCGCCGGCCGAAGGAGAAATTTTTGATGAAGAGCTGCTCGCCTCCGCTGGGGCGCTGGTCGGCGCGCAAACAGCAGCAGTGGCGAAGTCGAGGAGGAGCATCTGCTGCGGAAGCTGTTGTCGCTCTACCGCCCGACAAGCCAAGCTGGAATCCCGGAAGCGCTTGTCGCGGCGGGAGCAGACATCGAGAAGCGCCAGGAGGAGCTCTGGAGCCTTAACCAGGAAGCTTTCCGGTCCTTGGCAGCGGGCCAGGAGCAACTTCGCCGAAGCGCAAAAGCTTGCTCCTCGAGAAAGGCTGGTGAAGAGGAACAATGACTTCTTTGCCGAGAAGCTGTCTGCGTAGGAAGGCGAGTTGGCGCAGCGGAAGGTTAATCTTGACAGCCATGAGGAGGATCTTGCCATGCGCGAACAAACATTTGGCGGGGCTCTCAAGGAAGCAAAGGATGCTGCCGCAGCTGCCGAGGCCGCCAAGAAGGAGCTGGAGACGAAGGTGGCGCAGTTGGAGGCCAATCTCAAGGAGAGCGGCAAGGAGCTTGCTGCACTCAAGCACGAGCGCGAGAAGGACGCCTACACTCTTGGCGAGCTGCAGGGTCGTCTCGCCGAGAGGAGCAAGGAGCTCAGCGCCGCCAAGGACTCCAACGCAGATCTTGAGTTGAAGCTGACTACCTTGACTCAGTCTTTGGACAGCGCCGAGGCGGAGGTTCAAGGCCGGCGAGGCGCTCTTGGCGAAGTCTTGCCGCCAGAATACCTTTAGGGAGAATGTGGAGCACAGGACCGAGGGTCTCGTGGATGTTGCTGCAGCCATCGACAGGGAGCTAGCGGACCTGGGGATGGTGGATCTTGGATATTCCTCCGATGAGCACCTCCGACCCAGCGCCAAGCTCAGCTTGTTCTTCAAGGGCGTGGTGACGGCCCTCCAACGACTCCGGGAAGAGATCCCAAAGCAGCTGGCCGAGGAGTCGCGCCCGGATCTGCTGGAGCTCTTGAAAAGGTCTTGATGAAGGTGGCCTTCCGCAATCCAGGCCTCAACCTCACCAACGTCCTCAAGTCCTTGCCACCGGATGTTGATGTGGGCGCTCAAGACCCTTGTCGCACCCATCGTGGGACGGGGTGGCGGGATCAAGAGGTTGAGGGCGATCGCGTAGATTAGGCCGCCCGCTTTCTCTTTTTTTTGCCGCTGCTGGTCATGTTATGAGAACAATCTATTAGAGCTACGACAAGCTATCTTGTAATATAACTCTATTTCGGGTAGTGATTGCTATGTTATTTCCTTTACTTGATTCCTTCCTTTGTATGTTTTTGCCCTATGCTTTTAGGGAACTTGTCAATGAGGCACACTGGCGCATGAAAGGCCGAGACGTCGACGCCGCCTGGCCTGGCGGTGCTGCTACCGACAAGAAACCTTATCGCAACTAGTCGGAGCTCACTTAAGTTGTTGAGCGGACTCGAAACAAAGTAAGGCGCAACTAGCTACGAGTTGGTTCCTCCGGCGCACAGGTTTTCCATACAAAGAAATGCAGTCGTTCGAGGAAGATAACTTAAAATTTTAAAACTGATTGCTCAAACTTTAGCAACTTAGCTTTTACATCGTTTGCTTCCGGTGAGCTAGACTTCCTTGAGCGGCGCTTGGTCCACACCATTATCTTCTCCTTTCCCCGGCAAACTTGTGGGCGAGGGAACCTTCCTTTCTTTGAGAAAGAGAAAGAAGAGAAAATAAAGATATGGAGCCTTATGGCTCGTTATTGCTTACGGAGGTAGGTGCTGCACAAAGTGTCAAATAGCATTATGCAAAATAGAAGTAGAAAGCATGAAATTGACAAGATGTGCGAAGCACGGTAGCTTTACTTATGCAGAAGTGCGCCCGGCTTTGTACAAAGGATTACATGCAACATCGGCAAGACTTGTACAAAAGGTGGTTGCGGAGCAGGTTCGAGCAACCACGCCCTCTGAGTAAAACTTACGAAGATGCTCAATGTTCCAGGAGTTGCTCACCGGAATGCCATCTTCGGTCTCAAAGCGGACGGCGCCGGGCCTAGTGACTCGTTTCACCCAAAGAGGGCCTTCCCACTTCGGCATCAACTTGTTGGAATTCTTGGCGGACTGAGCGCCGAAGAACAAAGGTCGCCTTCCTCGAGACTTCTGGCATTAACTGCGGCTATAGTAGCGGCGCAAAGCTTCTTGGTATCGAGCAGCTCGTCTGTGACTGAAGGCGATCCTCCTCAAGGAAGCGGTCGTCATCTTATGCATTGCTCTTGCTCAAACCCATCATAGCGAGCACTCGAGTTGATCCGTATACGATTTCCGTGGGGAGAACTGCCTCCGCTCCATTGACTAGAGCGAAGGGTGTCTGGCTAGTGGCTCAATTTGGCGTCGTCCTGATCGACCAAAGAACCACCGGCAGCTCCTCAATCCAGATTCTTTCCGCACTTGTGCAGCTTTGTCGAAAGTTATGGACTTGAGCCCGCGCAACACTTCAGCATTCGCCCTCTCCGCTTGACCGTTACTTCTCGGATGAGCAACAGAAGCGAAGCAGACTTTGGCGCCAAGATCTTGGACGTACTGCATGAAGGTGCGGCTCGTGAATTGCGTGCCGCTATCGGTGATGATCCTGTTAGGGATTCCGAAACGGCAAACAATTGACCTAAAGAACTTGACTGTTGACTGTGCTGTCACCTTCCTCACTGCTTCCACTTCCGGCCACTTTGTGAACTTGTCAATTGCAACGTACAAGTACTCAAAGCCCCCAACAGCTCGGGGAAAGGGGCCGAGGATGTCGAGCCCCCAGACCGAAAATGGCCAGGATAAAGGGATCGTCTGGAGAGCTTGAGCTGGTTGGTGTATCTGCTTGGAATGGGCCAGCACGCTTCACACTTGGTTACTTGTGCGATTGCATCTTTGGAGGGCTGTCGGCCGGAAGAAACCTTGCTGAGCAGCTTTGCGGCAAGTGCTCTGGCGCCAATGTGGTGACCACATATGCCTCCATGTATCTCTGCCAACAGCTTTTGTCCGTCTTCCGGTGAATACACTTCAATTTCACACCGTTGAGTCTTATTACATGCAGTGTGTTGTCGACAAACTGGTACATACTTGACTGCCGAGCTACTCTTTCCGCTTCTTCTTGCTCTTGGGAAGTTCTCTGTCACGAAGAAGCGGACAATCTCTTTGTGCCCATCTTTGGATCTTGCGGCTCGACAACAAGGACTAAAGGCACATCTGCTGCTGAGGAACATCCGCTTCTCTGGAGAGAACACGTGGCTCGGCCGAGCTTGACGTTCCCGGCAAGCTTGCGGAGCAAAACTTGTCGGGGCGTCTGCTTCAACGAAACAAACCCTAGGGCTTGTCGGAGCAAACTGCTCCTCGGCCTTTGTTGGTGTTGATCTTGAGGACCTTCTTGTGGCGACTTGGGAAGCTCTGCGGGAAAATAGTCACCGGAGATCAACTTCCTCTTCTTGCTCTGTCCGGTTGATGGCGTTCTGAGCCGGTTGAGTCGACTTGAGCACAAAAATCCCTGGTTCCACAGGTAACTTAAGTGCAGCGCACTTGACGAACCATCGGCAATGTCGTTTCTGAGCTCTTGGAACATGTTCCATTTGTAGGCCGTCAAAGTGCTCTTCTAGCTTTCTCACTTCATCAACATAAGCTTCCATCAACGGACTCGATAACTCTTGTTCACTTGGCGGATGACAAGTGAGTCACCCACGACAATGAGCTTCTTGATCCCAAGGTCTCTGCGATCCACGAGACCGGCAAGCAAACCTTCATACTCTGCAGTATTGTTTGTTGCTTGCTCCTTGGGAAAGTGCATCTGGACTACGTGCTTGAGGTGCTCTCCGGTGGAGTGCGACAAGTATGCACGCCCGCACCGGCGCCTTGGTTCTAGAAGGCACCATCATAATACTTCAGCCACTCTTTGATTGCTTCCTTGTCTGGGATGCTCGTTTCTGGATTTTCTTCATGTTGTGTTGGCGTCAATTCTGCTATGAACTCCGCCAATGCTCGCTTTGGATAGTTGAAGTGCTCTCAAACTTGAGGCCAAAGCTTGGCAGTTCAGTGCCCACTCGACAATCCTGCCTGTTGCCTCTGGATTTTGCAAGATCCTCTTCAGCGGAAAGCGAGTGGCGACTGTGATCTCATGTGCACGAAAGTAATGGCGCAGCTTTCTCGAGGCCATGAGGAGGCCGAGCAATTTCTGCACACCGTAGTACCTTGACCTAGCCCCCTGCAGAAGGGAACTGACAAAGTAAACTGGGCGGTGCACCATTCTTTTCTGCATCTTCTCATGCGTCTGCGTAGATCCGTCCTTGTCGGGACTAGAGCTTGCCGGTGAAGCCCCCTGCTTGTCGCTGGATGCATCCGCCATAGTTGCTAGCTCATCATCTGCCTCCCTCTCCGCTACTAACGCAGCACTAACCACTTGATTGGTTGCCGCTATATATAGCAGCAAATTCTCTTGTGGCTTAGGTGCGACAAGTGTTGGAGTGGAGGATAGGTATCTCTTCAAGTCTGCAGCGCAGCCTCCGCTTCTCGAGTCCATTTCATCGGACCTGCCTTTTTCAAAATTTTGAAAAATGGCGAGGCGCTCAGCGAACCTAGAGATAAACCTCTTTGAGAGCAGCTACATAACCGCAAGTCTTTGTACATCCTTGACGCGCTTTGGTGCTTCAATCTGCTCAATGGCTTTGATCTTGTCGGGATTGGCTTCAATTCCCCAGAGACCACGAAGAACCCGAGAAGCTTGCGGAAGGGACTCCAAACACACACTTCTCGAGTTGAGCTTGAGGTTGATCTTGCGCAAATTTGCAAAGGTTTCGTCTAAATCTTGAATCAGATTCGCCTTGTCCTTGCTTTTGACCACTATGTCATCCATGTAGGCTTCCACATTTCTGTGCATTTGCGGCTCAAAAGCATAATGGACTACTCTTGCAAATGTTGAACCAGCATTCTTTAATCCGAAAGGCATCCGTACGAAACAGTATGTGCCACATGGGGTGATGAATGCGGTCTTCTCCTCATCCTCTTCTGCCATGAAGATCTGATGATATCCTGAGTATGCATCCAGAAATGAAAACAAATCACATCCGGCCGTAGAGTCAACAATCTGGTCGATCTGCGGCAAGGAAATGGGTCTTTGGGGCAAGCTTTATTGACATCGGTAAAGTCGATACAAAGCCTCCATTTCCCATTTGCCTTCTTGATACAACTTCTGAGATTGGACAACAACGTAGGATGGAGCACTCCTCTGACAAGGCCTGATGCTTCCAATTTCTTGATATCTTCTTCGATGAATTCTTGGCGCTCCACTGCACCTTCGACTTTCGCTTGACGGGCCGCGCATGAGGACAAGCGGCAAGATGGTGCTCAATTACTTTCACAGGAACACGGGGATGTCGGGGCGGTTGCCACGCAAACACGTCGGCGTTCGCCCCAGGAAAGCAACGAGCGCCTTCCTATTTAGGGTCGAGAGTGGCACCGATGGTGAAGGTACCACCGATCAGTCCTCCTTCGGACACCCTCTTGGTCTCTGGTGGAGCTGCCATCATCTTCTTACACTTGCGGTGGAGCTCGATGGTGCGTCCTCGATGGTAGCGCAGCACTCCAAGAGGTGCGCTTGCCGGAGTGGGCATCGAGCTCTTGCGGACTTGGTCTTCTTCTTCGCCCCGGGAGCTTCAGCGGCAAGTGGCTTGCAATCTGCTGCAGCTGCTGCTTCCCGGTAGATCTTGTCAGCGTAGATAAGAGCATCCTTCTTGTCGCCAGGGTGGACATCTGGGATGTTGTGCTGTACGTGGCTGAATCTCTGAATGTACTTGCGCAGGGGCTCTCCTTCCTTCTGGGCGAGCAGATGAAGGTCGCTTTCTTGGCCATGGGGCTTGTGGCGCTGTAAAGCGCCGACAAACTGATGGCATAGATCTGCCAAGAGGATATGGAGTTGTCCGGCAAGTGCATGAGCCAGGATCGACATTTGGCTTGAGCACCAGCGAAGTAGTTGGCGAGGATCTTGTCGTCTTGCCCCCGACAGCTTGCACCGCGATGGTGTAGATGTTGAGGAACTCCGACGGATCGTCTTGCCGTCGTACTTCTCTGCTACATCCGGCTTGAAATTCTTCTTCTTTGGGCCATCGGACTTGCCGCAGCTCACGGGTGAACGCAGGGCAACCTACAGACGTCTGACAAGTCGCCTGGTTCCCTTGGCGCATGCATGCCGACAAGGGCCCAGCGCTGGTCGGATTGACGCTACGCTTCTCTTGGCGCTTCGATGCGAAGTTCGAGCGTCTTCTTCTTGTCGTTCGTGAAGAACTTGGCGCTGATCGCGGCGAGCTCGTGGATCCGATGACGCGGTGGAGTCACCGAGGTGGATCCGGCGAGTCGGCGATCTTAGCCTTCGGGCGGAGAGTGCATGGTGGTTGCACCCCACGGGTTTCGTCGCCACCGGCTCGTGTTTGGCAGTCTGCCGCGGCAGCGATGCACTTTCGGCTGCCGGGCGTCGCCGTTGGCAAAGCCGATGAGACTCTGAATGGTGGCCTCCATTCATCGACCTTGTCGGCTGTTGGAGGTAATCCAGAGCGATTGAGCTCTCGCCAAAGCTTCTGCTGGAGTGGTGGGTGGCGATGGCGAGCGGCGCGAGGCGGGATATGCTCGGACTTCTAACTATGTTAGAAGGAGCGATATCCCGTCTGGCGACCGATGCCTCGCTTCGCGCCCGGCATGTTGGCGTGCATGCTGGTCTTGAGCATCCCGAGATCCTCCAGCTCGATCTTGGTCCAATGAGCGTATGGCGTTGTGAATACCATGACCTTTGTCGGTCCCGCGCCTCTTGAGGCGGGCGCGGTGCATGTCTGAGACACGAGGTCTGCGCAGCCTTGTCCTTGGACTTGGCAGCACCGTGGGCTCCCCGTCGGCGTCCATTCTTCCGCGGCGTCTACCCCACCACCTGCTTGCTTCGGTGGTGGTGGGTTCGACGCGGACGGAACATCTGCCGCCGAAGCCTTCTTCTTCAGTGGCATCTCGATGAAGATGATGAAGATCTAGCTCGTGTGGACGCCGGATCAGGTTCACACAATCTAGACGCCCCCTACCTGGCGCACCAAGGATGTCGGGGCAGGCTGATCTGGCCCACGAACACCTATGGGACCGGCAGACCGAGCCCCTTTTGGTTCGGCGGCGGGCGGAGGTCGCATGAAGAGCAGATCGAGGCGAGGCACACGAGGGGTTTACCCAGCTTCGGAGCTCTCCGGAGAGATAACACTCCTACTGCTGCATGTCTGAGTGTATTGAGTTCTTGCTCGGGGCGCTGTGCTACTGATACACACAAGCTGCTAACGAGACCGGCGTGTCTGGCGAACCTTTGAACCCCTTCTACGTTGCGCATGGGCCTCCTTTTATATGCTAAAGGGTCTCCGACAGGTGGCAACGTAGACAAGGGTAAAAATGGAAAAGGAGTGGTTGGTACAGCTACTTGTACGATTTATCATACCTAACCCTGACGGCAGGGGACAAAGGCATTAAATGCCCGTCTACGTCGCCCTAACAGTGCAGAAAGGGACCGTCAGGGGCGCCACCGCTTTCCACGATTGCAATCTTGTCAGCGCCGCATGCCACCGCGCTCTGCTGGCTGCACGGCCTCTTGCCACGCGCCCCTAGAAAGGTCCCAGGGCGACACGTTAGTGGACGTCTTTGGAGCCTTGAGTCTGAGTGGCGGTCTACATGGCAAGCGCCTTGCCGCGGTTGTTGTCTTGTCGCGCCCGGAAGCTTGTCGCTCACCGGGCCTTCCCGGCAAGCTCCTCTTGCCGGGGCCTTGTCTTCTAGGTGCCTTGGGTGGCCTTCCCGGCAAGCTCCTCTTGCCGGGGCCTCCTCTTGCCGGGGCCTTGTCTCCTTGGCTTGAATACTTTGTTCTTGAATGGCTCCAAAGGAACCACGGAGGACCTTGGCGGTCACCCGGTAAGCCTTGCCGCGGAGGGCTGCAACTGCCCGTGCACAAGTTCGGGATACTAGGGTACCCCTACTCTAGTACACCGACAACACATGTTCGAATAGAAGGTATACTTCTTATTCTCAAGCCGATCTTGTTGTGAGAACGACTTTGTAACTAAGCACATGAATGGTTCAGATTTGGAGCCTTCCCATTCGGCTATGCATTGTGTTTTCCACTTTATATCCAATGTCTTTGGGTAAGATATTATACTAGCATCGGTTTTCTCAATAGAATTTAACATTGGCTTTAAATTTCTAAAACAAAAATATTTCGAACATACATGTCTCAATTGAGACCAAGCATAAGCCAAGTAAGAAATAAGCAAGGCTACCCAATTTGACATGAACTTTAGATAAAGCAATGGGAAAGGCTTTGGTTGCAGTAATAAGTCACTATCGGTCTCTTTGAATGGTACAATATATTGACCGATATGCTTAGTAACAATTTTATTGCTAACAAGTAAATTACCCTTCATCATTGGTCCTTCAAAATTACTTATGAGGATTTTTCTAATAGGTGCATCAACAATAAAGTTCTGACAAAATCTGAAAATAGGTAAATTACTTGCTAAGCATACCTCTTCAAATATGCTGGGAGAGCATGATGGTGGTGTGACTTGAACAACATCTTTCTCCGCCTTTGGATGGCTCCCCAACGCTTCTTAATCATCTTTTTCTTGATTCCATGCATCATTACATGGAAGACTTTTGTTGGCCGAACTTTGTTCGGCTACTTGTTCTTGTCCTTGAAGTTCATCAATTTCTATGGCAGGAACTCATAGGGCAGGAAGTAGGTTCCATTAACTACAGAAAACTTAAGCATGGTTGTTTTTCTATGCTTTCCATGCCCTTTCGCAATAATGCTTGCCTCTTTGGATTGATGGGTTCGGAATATATACTACTTGATTCCGCTTTTTCAAGAAGCACTTTCATGGTCTGAATCATCCTTCTTTTGATTGATACTACTAATTGGCAATGCTTCTCTTATCTGAGCCAATTCTTTTTCTATTTTTTTTCTGGCGGCGAGCGGCAAAATTGGCTTTAAGTTTTTTCTCAGTTTCAGCCCACTTCGGATATGATTGCCCCACAATGCTTTTAGATTCTTTCCGCAAAGATGCGCGGGTGTTGCCGAAATTTTGCAATTGTGTAGAGGGTGTATAATATGATGTAGTACTAGGTGAAGGCATATGCTTTGTTGTAAAACCATATTTTTAATCGCCAATTTTATTAATTGGCAAAGATTCATCTTCTTGCAAAACTCTGGCTTTATTGCGGCATAATCAGGAAATAGCCCCTTTTCATGTTCTTCAAGGCAAAGAGCACTAATCCTCTTATTTTGGGCTAAACTCTTCAATGCAGCCACCACTACCTCATGAAAATTTAACATGAGGTGTTTCAGATTGATTAACTAAACCCATCATGTCATTCATCGGCACATGGATTTGTCGGTTTGCCGATGCATGAGAGTTTGGATATATATGTTGTACGTTGCTAAAATCATAAGAATTTGAAGCATGAAGATTGTTTTGCATCAGCCCTTGCGCATAATTAGATGCATAATTGATAAAACTAGGGCTAGCCGATGCATTATGCTCATTGGGTGATCCAGCAAAAACATATGGATTATTTGCATCTACAAAGGGGAATTGGGTATTCATATTACCTTTCTAGATTGCAACAACTTGATGATGATCTATTCGTAGCAGGAACGGGCTGGAGACCGTTCAAAGCTTCGTCCCCAACGGAGTCGCCAAAAAGTGTGTTCACACACAAACACGTCACCGTGTACCTCCAACACCGAGGGTGATGCACCGCAGCTCACGTCGAAGGAGACCAGACCAGAAGTGCGATACACAAGCAAACCGGCGGGTGATTTTCATGACCCGAAACCCCACACGCCCGGGAGGGACCCGGTCAGGGTACGCAGTGGCTATGGGCTGCCCTGGGTCGACCTGATCGCCCCTAGGGCCTCAAGGTTCGTCGCCCTGCAACAAGCAGAACGAACGAAGAACGAGAAAGAAGAACTAGGGTTAAGGAGAAAAGCTAAAAGATAAAAAGTGGTAGATGATTTGATCGATTGTGTGTTGTTCAATCGGCCATCACCCCTTACATATATATGAGGCAGCTGGACTTCCCGCACAAGAAAAGGACTCGAATCACGTCCAACTCATCAAAAGTTACCCTAACTCGGACTACGAGGGCCAGAACTTCCGGGCTAAAATTACATCAAGTAGCCCTCTTGCACAGCTCCTGCAGGTCCCATATGGCTCCGGATCGTGATGGTCCCAAAATCAAAGTTGTAGATCTTGCAATGGGGAAAAACTCTTCAGTTGATCACATTTCATCCATGATCATCTTGATGTTGAATTTTCGGTTATAAATCTGCAAATGATGTTCAACCTCCAGTTTTCGGGGCGCACCGCGTGCAAACTTTCTGATTAGCCCGGAACCTCCCCGGAAGTTGCCCGGAACTTCCGGGGCAGACTTCTGCAGCAGACTGTTTTGGCTCTAACTTTTGCGTATGAACTCTTATTTGAACGTTTTGTATGTCAAAACCGATCGTTTTGATGAGACGAAGATAATTCGTATATAAAGTTTTCTCATATGAGGCTATCTTGGGGGTGTAATCTGCAAATAGTGTTCTGAATACAAAATCTCAGTACTTCGAACACAACTTCGGCCTTAGAGATGAGACCGAATGACTATGGCCCAAATATCAAAGTTTCTCCTTTTGATGAGATGGAATTTTCTCACTTTGAGCACTTCTCCATTTGAGGCCTTCTTAATTATGTTTTTGGCCATGCCAAAATCTAGTGTCAACACCCTTGCAAGTACCTCAGGCTACAACTAGTTATTAAGTGTCTCACTAGGACCGACTGGCAGCCCATGCTTGATCAAGTGCGGCATTTTGTTCTGGCTTGGCAAGGAGGATTGATACAATGCCCCGGAGGACTCATCCTTGTCCAGTCGGTAATATCGATAAGGCCGTTGCACCACCTTATGGTTGTGGACGCCCCTGCTTGGGTGTTTGAGGAGATAAACAAGTTTTCGGGGGATGAACCCCAGGCAGGCAACGAAACCCGAATTATTTTCAAAAACAACGGGGCCAGTAACGCCCCTCAAGCCGGCTTACGCTTGCCCGGGTTGCTCAACCCGGCCAAGCCCCTCGACCTGGCTGAATTCCTCAACCCAGCCCCAACGGCCGGCGCAAGGCAGCCGAACCAGGCACACCAACACTTCTCCAACAAGCCAGCTTCCCTTTGGCGTGTTCCCCAACCCGGCCGCGGGTCAGCTCCCGTCCCATCCCGGTCGTACGATGGGACGAGTCTTCATTCAGAGATGAGCAAGGAAACAATGCCCCTCCCATGCCTCCTCGTCAACCAGTATGCGTGGCAACAAGATCTTGCACCTATCCGGCCGACCAGGTTGGCACATCTACGAAGCACCGTCACCGCTGACGCCAGCAAGCGGCGACCTGACGGATCGCCACTGTAGCGGACTCAACCCGGCCACTCTCTGACAATCGACAAGACAGCGAACAGTGCCCCTAGGCATGCGGGGCCCATGCCCGAGGAACCCGGCGAGCCCTGACACCCGACGGGTCCCAGCACCGGCTTCCCGGACGATGACAACCCGGACCCATGGCCTTGTAACAGTACCATTGTACCCCTGGGGGGTTGCCCTATAAAATCCCCAGGAGCCCTCAAGCATACGGGCAATCAACTCACTTGCGCACACACTCAAGCAAGCAACACTAGGCCAGCCAGACTAGCCACACACTGGGAGATGGAGCAGCCTGAGCCTTGGCCTGCCCTCCTTCTTCCTCCTCGATACAGCTCTAGGAGCAACTCTGCACCGTTATATATAAACTACACTCAGCAAGATCTAGTTGTGTATCTCTCTAGAGAGCCCCGGACCTGGGTATGTCTTGTGTCCCGCGCTCGCTCAAGCCGACCTCGCCTCTGGATCCCACCAGTAACCTCGAGCCTCCTCCTCTCTTTAGCCATCCCTTGGCATCTGCCGTGCACCTACCACGACAGTTGGCGCCCACCATGGGACAACTCGAGGTCCTGGCCGGAATCATGCTTCAGACGGGGCTCCCCTTCGACTCCTGTCGGGGTTCTGCGAACGGGGGTCCCCAGACTTGCGTGCCTGCGGCCTGCGGCGTGGCTCAAGTGGGGGCCCAGCGCGGCCCAGCTTCATCAACTCAAGCTTAAGACCCTCACGAGGGGCCAAGCCTCGCGGGGCGGACGACAGGAACCTTCCTCGGGAGCATCCTCATCAGGCAGGCTCACGAGGAGGCGGAGAGATCAAGTCAGGGTACCTCACGAGGGTGCCCCATGACGCAAGCCATGACGATCGAGATCAGGCGGGCGCCAGCCTGCGCAGTGTCCTCATTTCCCCTTTGCTGCAAAGGAGGCAAGCACGGGCCAAGGCATCAGGCAAAGGTTACCGCTTCGGTGCAACAAGACCAAGACCAGCAGAGCGACGGGAAGGAGGTCATCGTGGAGCCCAGGACGGCGTCACAGGCAGAGCCTTTGGCAGCCGAAGACCAACTTTAGTCAGGATAAGTGTACTAGATGTTCCCCTTCAAAATGGCCAATTGTTGGCACACTTCCCGCTCATTATTTGGGAAGAGGCCCAGGGCCTCCCTTTATAAATAGTACTAGCCACCACAGAGAGAGGGGGGAGGGGAATCAACCAGAGAGAGAGAGAAGCGACTGGATTCGCCCAAGCAGTCCATCGCACCAGCTCAAGAGCAGCCCCTTGCGAGGTCGTTCTTCCTTTGTACTGTTCTTCATCAGCCCCAGAGGCAATCCACCACACCACACACTGGAGTAGGGTATTACACCACAACGGTGGCCCGAACCAGTATAAATCTCGTGTCTCTTGTGTTGTTCATCGTTCCTAGTTTAGATCCCTTGCAAGCCATTAACGCGTGAGCTGGTAGGGGAAACATCTCCGCACGCACCCCAGTGTTCGAACCTCAAGGGTCTGCCAGAACCCGAAATTCGAAATTTCGCATGCCAGGTAGGGGGTGCGCCAGAATATTTCTTCCGCTAGTCGTGTGTGATCTTCCGTCATGTCCATGGCTGACGCTCGCCGAGCCCACACCGAGCGTCGGGCTGCTTGCGCCATTCGAGTCGCCCGGACGGCTCCTGTCGGCAGACGCCTCAAGTTGTTCGCCGCCGTCAGCCGACGCTTCTCACCGCCCGGGCGGGAACGAAAGCAGCAGGTTGTTGGGGGAGCTGCGCGACCTCTGCCTCACCCATCGCGTCCGGCTGGCGCCCCCGGTCGTCGCAGCTCTCCTGGGCGGCTCACTGGCGCCACCTTCGAGCTGCCACGTCAAGCTGTTCACCCGAGGCCGACCTGCCCTTCAACTCGGACGATCACCCCTCCAACCCCGCCGGTTCGGGTGCGCTTCCGATGTTGTGCACCCACACCATCTGCGAAGTGGCTGTCACCACGACCCTCGTCGACGGCGGAGCCGGCCTCAGTGTGCTCTCTATGGAGGCCTTCAGCCTCCTCCATGTGCCGCCAGAGCGGCTCCAGCCCAGCAGGCCTTTTTCAAGAGTCGGAGCCAGATCCACCGCCTCCGTGGGACAAATTCGCCTCCCAGTGACCTTCGGCACCCGCAACAACTTCCGCACACAGCTGATCGACTTCGACATCGCCCCCATCGGCCTCCCCTACAATGCCATCCTCGGCTACCCGGCCTTGGCCCGGTTCATGGCAGCAACTCACCTGGCATACAACCTCATGAAGATGCTCGGGAGCAGCGGCGTCCTTACCGTGTCTGGAAACACCGGAGATGCACTGCAGGCGCTCAAGCTTGTTTTAAAGGCGGCTGCCGCGGCACGACCCGCCAGCGCTTACGACCCCGAGCCCAAGGGGCAGCGCCGTCCAAAAAGAAGCAGCTATTCAGTCAAAACAAGGCGGAAACCAAGCAGGTACCAGTCAACGAGGAAGGGTCCACTAACGCCACCTTCACCATAGGTGCAAACCTCGATCCCAAGCAGGAGGAGGCCTTGGTGAAGTTCCTGCGCACAAACAAGGTGTTCGCCTGGGGACCTGATCAGTTGGCAGGGGTCCCGAGGGGCGTGATTGAGCATCACCTCAACGTGTGCCCCAACAGTCCACAGAGAAACAAGCTTTTATCGTCCAAGAGACCCGCAAGCTAGAGGCAGCAGGGGTTATTCGCGAGGTCCGCTAACCGGATTGGCTGGCCAACCCAGTTGTCGTGCCAAAAAAGGGGGGAAAGGAACACATGTGTGTCGACTTCACCAACCTCAACAAGGCATGCCCACAGGATCCATTTCCACTTCCCCACATCGACCAGATCGTCGACTCCACCGCTGAGTGTGACCTGCTGTGCTTCCTGGATGCCTTCTCAGGCTATCACCAGATCAAGATGGCGGTAGAAGACGTGGAAAAAACGGCTTTCCTGACCCCGTGTGGAGTGTACTGCTATACATGCATGTCGTTTGGATTGCGCAACGCAGGCGCGACCTTTCAGCGGCTGATGCACATCGCCCTGGGCCGACAGCTCGGGAGGAATGCTGAGGCGTACGTCGATGACATTGTAGTGAAGTCTCGGCAGGCGAAAGCCATGATACAGGACTTGGAAGAAAACTTCACGAGCCTCGATAAAGTGGACCTGTGGCTCAACCCGGAGAAGTGCGTATTTGGAGTCCCCTCAGGCAAGCTCCTGGGTTTCCTCGTGTCCCATAGGGGCATCGAGGCCAACCCGGAAAAGGTCAAAGAAGTCGAAGACATGAGCCCGCCAAAGACCCTCAGAGAGATGCAGAAACTCACCGGGCGTGTGGCCGCGCTAGGACGTTTCATCTCCAAGCTGGGGGAACGAGCACTACCAGTCTTCAAGCTGATGAAGAAGAAGGGCCCCTTTGAATGGACTGAAGAGGCCGACAAGGCATTCCAAGAACTCAAGAGGTACCATACCAGCCCTCTAGTGATGGTAGCTCCGCATCCTTGGGAGCCTCTGGTGCTCTACCTCGCGGCCACCCCCTACTCCGCCAGCGCAGCCCTGGTAGCCGTCAGGGAGGAGCATCAGGCCAAGGCCGCAACTGCCCTCCGGGCCGAAGCGAAGCGAAGCCAAGATATACTCACCAAGATCGAGGCCGCGGCCGAAGGGGATCAGCTGCAGCAGGAAAGCTCGCCAGGAGCAGGAGAGGCCCCACCAAGCGACCAAGTGCTGGGGGCTCTGTCGCCTCGGGAGGCGCCCCAACCTACGGAGGATGCGAGCGGCGCCAACGCTCACAACCTTGTCGAGCACCCCGTGTACTTCGTCAGCACGGTGCTACGGGACGCGAGGGCGCGGTACGCCATACCCCAAAAACTCCTCCTCGCGCTATTGGTAGCCTCACACAAGCTGCAGCACTACTTCCAAGGTCATGCCATTAATGTCGTCTCAGCATACCCTCTAGAGAGGGTGCTCAGGAGCCCCAACTCAGCTGGAAGAGTCGCCGAGTGGAACATCAAACTGCAAGCGTTTCAGCTAGAATTCAGCACAACCAGAGTCATCAAGGGGGCCGCATTGGTAGACTTCATGGCAGAATGGACGGAGGCACCCGACCTCGAAGGAGGCGAAGACAGATCACTTTCTCCGGGGAGCGAGGCACCGGACGGCTGGGTCATGTACTTCGATGGAGCATTCTCCCGACATGGCGCGGGGGCCGGCGCAGTGCTCGTATCCCCTACTCAGGACAAGATCTATTACGCCGTGTAGCTCTGTTTCCAGCACGGGGAAAAGGTCTCCAACAACATAGCAGAATATGAAGGCCTGATAGCTGGCCTGATAGCCGCAGACGCTTTGGGGGTAAAGCGCCTCATCATCTAGGGCGATTCACAGCTCCTCGTCAACTTCTCCAACAAGACATACGAGCCGAAGGACGAGCACATGGAAGCCTACCTCGCGGAGGTTCGCAGGATGGAGAAACAGTTTTGGGGGCTGGAGTTGCAGCATGTGCCTCGCGACACCAATCAAGAGGTGGATGACATCGCCAAGAGGGCGTCCAGGCGGCTGCCTCAGGAGCCTGGCGTCTTCGAAGAGCGACTCTTCAGGCCCTCAGCGGCACCATCACTATCAAGCGCGGCGCAACCTCGGGAGGAGCTCCCCCAGCCGCCTGCCTCGGGAGCCCCGGTCTGCGGCCCAGCCTCAGGGGCACGCATGCTCCTGGAGTTGGAGCCTCAGGAAGGGTGGTGGATCACAGATCTCAAGAGCTACTTGACGCGGGGGACCCTGCCGGAGAAGTAAGAGGAGGCAGAGCGTGTGGCGCGGCAAGCCACGGCCTACTGCATCAGGGATGGAGATCTTTACCGAAGGCGACCAAATGACGTGTCCCTACGCTGCATTTCCAGAGAGCAAGGGAAGGAATTGCTGGAAGATATACACGGCGGAGACTGTGGGCGCATCACTCATCGTCACGGACCCTAGTTGGCAAGGCGTTCATGGCCAGTTCTCTTGGCCCACAGCACTTGGCGACGCTGTTGAGCTGGTAAAGGCTTGCAAGGCCTGCCAATTCCACGCCAAGCAGATCCATCAGCCGGTGGGAGGTCTGCAAACTATACCCCTCTCATGGCCATTCGCAGTTTGGGGGTTGGACATTCTAGGCACGCTCCCTCGGGCGCCAGGGGGCTATCGCTACCTCTACGTCGCCTTGGACAAGTTCACCAAGTGGACTGAGGTGGAAGCTGTCTGCACCATCCTAGCAGGCTCTGCGCTCAAGTTCATCAGGGGCCTTGTGAGCCGGTTTGGGGTGCCTAACCGCATCATCACTGACAATGGTTCGCAGTTCACCAGCAATCTCTTCAAAACGTACTGTGCTAACCTGGGAACGCAGATATGCTACGCTTTGGTGGCGCACCCCTGGAGTAACGGCCAGGCCGAGCAAGCCAACGCGGAGGTCCTGAAGGGCCTCAAAACCAGGACCTTCGAGAAGAAGCTAGAGGCCTGCGGCAGGGGCTGGCACGACGAGCTCCAATCCGTGATGTGGTCCATCCGCACGACCGCGGCCATGCCGACTGGCGAGACCCCGTTCTTCCTCGTCTACGGAGCAGAAGCCGTCCTCCCTCACGAGGTCAGGCGTCTCTCTGCACGGGTCCAGGCGTTCGACGAGCCGTAGCAGGATGCATGCGGGGGACGGATCTCATGTTGGGGGAGGAACATCGTCGAGAGGCCGCGCTGCAAGCGGCAAGGCCCGGCTCCACACGCTTGGAGACTCTGGAGGGGGTGCCCATCCCGAACGCGTGGAACATCCAGCATCTCCAGAAGCTCTACCCTTGAAGAAAGGCCCAGAGCCTATAAAAAAGGCCCGGAGCCTGTGAAGAAGGCAAACGCCTGTGAAGCTCATTTTCCCGAGAAAGGCCCGGAGCCTGTGAAGAAGGCAAACGCCTGTGAAGCTCATTTTCCTGAGAAAGGCCCGGAGCCTGTGAAGAAGGCAAACGCCTTTGAAGCTCATTTTCCCGGGAAAGGCCCGGAGCCTGTGAAGAAGGCCAACGCCTGTGAAGCTCATTTCCCCGAGAAAGGCCCAGAGCCTATGAAGAAGGCCAATGCCTATGAAGCTTGCCGCCCGTGACACTCTCACGTAATAATGAGTTGGGGCTGTACACGCCCCGGAGTCTCCGGAGAGCCGCCCTCGGGCCTCGGGGGCTCCCACCCACGCCCAGTGACATCACTTAGCTCCGCGTTGGTGATAAGACGTCGAAGACTAGATTAGTTGCCGGGCGCGGCTTTTTCATTTGCTTTCTGCAGTTGGCTCGTTCGTTCTTATTTGGAGTTTTATTGAAGTTGTTGTCGTCCTTATCTTGTGACTCTTTTATCTTTTTCGCTCACCTGCCTCGTTTTCTCTCGCGCAAGTCTCGCGAGGGAGCAACGCGGGCACCCTCGCGAGTGTTTTCTGCCCCTGTCGTTTGAGGCTTTCCTATCTGGGTCAACTACGGGAGCACCCGTCCCAGTCCGTGACCCACGGGCATCGCGACACGAACACAGAACCTGGGTCGGTCGCTTCCACAACTGAGACCGGAAGCTACCCCTCCTGACTAATCCTTGTAGGACATGAAGCGCGCGGCGAGGCCTCGGCCTCGGGAAGCAAGGACCGCGACAAGTCCCCCCGAGCTATGTAATTCCTGCGCGCGAGCATGCGACACAAAAGGACATCACAGAAATAGCGGAAACAACATGATAATTAACAGCAATAGTTCAGCACGCCCCCACGGGGCCCCACACTACTTTCTCTTTGTGCAGGGAAGGGAGAAAAACAAAATAGGCACGGCTTGCTCGGCGCCAACCCGCATCGAAGGCTCGAACTGCCTCCGGAGCTCAGTCAGACTCCTCCATGCACTTCACCGAGGCGCGACGGTGGGCTGACCCGCTACCTCCTTCCAGGCGGGCGCGACGGCACGAGGGCTGGTCGCGGCCACCGCTAGAGGATCTGCTGTCCGAAGGAGAGCCGCCGAAGCTCGATGAGCCCCGAGTGCCACCGACCACGCGCCCGCTATCGTCTTCATCCCGATCATCGCCGGGGCTGGGTACACGGCCGCGGTCATCGTCTTCGGCGCAGCACCCGACACGGAGACCGTCTTCTCTGAATACCCTCACGTAGAGGGTGGCATCGCTGTCGAACTTAAAGTGCAGGGTGCACCGCCGGCTCAGACCACGCACGCGGGCAAATGTTTGCCAGCCGCGGGTCAGGGCCACATTCCCGATGATGGAGACCTCCAGCGAAGCCCAGGAGGCCCGGCTGCAACAACCGTCCGCCTGAAGCCAGAGGCCGCCCGGAGCGCCGGCCGGAAGTTCACCTACAAAGAAGCGGGGAAGCTGGAGCCAGGTGCTGGTCGGCTCCACCGACCACACGATGAACTCCGGCAGCACGTCCGCCGAGTGGAAGCGCGGCCTAGGGGGCCGCGCAGTCTTGGCGCGCCCCCCATCGACAACCTGGCACCCATCGCTGCGCAGGGGATCGCCTCCACGACCGCGGGAAGCCGCTACGGGAGCTATAGGATGCTTGCGAGGACGGCCTCGACCGCGCTTGGCCGGGGGAGAGTCAGGCCCAACGTGGCAGGCCTTTCCTTTCTTCGCGGCCGAGAACCTCTTCGACGGAGCCATGGAGAGAAAGGAGTAGCAAGAGGTTTTGGACTGGAAGGGCTTGCGCCGTTCCGTACTTACAGCCAGAGGAGGCCAACCGTCGGCCTCCACGATCATAGGTAATCATGACCCATTTCTACGCGCAGGGACTTGTCAAGTCATGCGGTTGCCGAGGGATCGTGGGGAAGCGGAGATGCCCACGACCAATCGATCGCCACGCGGCGCCCAAGGCCGCAGGCTGTTGGGGCCCGCGGCGCTTCGCACTTGCCCCTTCGCTTCTCTGCTAAGCCAAGTCCGGGCGCGCCTTGGGCCCGGGGGCTACTGTCGGCGTTCTGGGAACGGGGGTCCCCAGACTTGCCTGCCTGCGGCCTGCGGTGTGGCTCAAGTGGGGGCCCAGTGCGGCCCAGCTTCATCAGCTCAAGCTTAAGACCCCCGCGAGGGGCCAAGCCTCGTGGGCGGATGATGTGAACCTTCCTCAGGAGCAGCGTCGTCAGGCAGGCTCACGAGGAGGCGGAGAGATCAAGGCAGGGTACCTCACGAGGGTGCCCCGTGACGCGAGCCATGATGGTCGAGATCAGGCGGTCGCCAGGCGGGCGCCAGCCTGCGCAGCGTCCTCATTTCCCCTTTGGTGCAAAGGAGGCAAGCACATGACAAGGCATCAGGCAAAGGTTACCGCTTCGGTGCAACAAGACCAAGACCAGCAGAGCGGCAGGAAGGAGGTCATCATGGAGCCTAGGACGGCGTCACCTTCAGAGCCTTTGCCAGCCGAAGACCAACTTTAATCAGGATAAGTGTACTAGATGTTCCCCTTCAAAATGGCCAATTGTTGGCGCCCTTCCCGCTCATTATTTGGGAAGAGGCCCAGGGCCTCCCTCTATAAATAGGACTAGCCACCACAGAGAGAGGGGAGAGGGGAATCAACCAGAGAGAGAGAGAGAAGCGACTGGACTCGCCCAAGCAGTCCATCGCACCAGCTCAAGAGTAGCCCCTCGCTAGGTTGTTCTTCCTTTGTACTGTTCTTCATCAGCCCAAGAGGCAATCCACCACACCACACACTGGAGTAGGGTATTACACCACAACGGTGGCCCGAACCAGTATAAATCTCATGTCTCTTGTGCTGTTCATCGTTCCTAGTTTAGATCCCTTGCAAGCCATTAACGCGTGAGCTGGTAGGGGAATGATCTCCGCGCGCAACCTAGTGTTCGAACCTCAAGGGACTGCTGGAACCCGAAATCCGACAACTCCGATGAGCCCGTCCCGCTTGCATACGACGTCATCGACGCGCTCGCCGCCTCCTTCGCTGCGCTGCGCATCTACGATGCGCCCGTAGCCGACGAGTACCCCAGCGAGGTACTTGACTTCTCCGACTCCCCCCTCTCCCTCGGCGGCAGCGCTCCGGCCGGGGCAATGGACCTCCGCGTAGAGGTCTTCGTCACTGACACCGGCGCCTCTTCCTCGCCTAGCGTGGTGAGGAAGGCTACCAAAGCCAGGGCCGCAGCGGATCGGGCCGGCTTGCCCAACCCGTTGGGCGCCACGATGCAGAGCCTTCGCGTCCCCATCGACACCGAGGTCGACGCCTGCAACATCATCGAGGCCCGGACTTGGCTCGAGGAGGACCGCCAGCGCCTGCTAGACCTGACCGAGACGCTCGTCGCCACGCAGCGTCGCATGGACTCTGCTCAGCTGGAGCGCAACGCCGCCTACAGCTTCACGCTTGTCGCGTCCGAGCCTAGTCGAGTCACCGACGTGCGAGCCCGGGGTGGCGCGATCGGTCGCGGCTTCGGCGCCATCCCCCCGTCTACGAGACCCTCGTGAAGAACATGTGTGCTGCCCAGGCGGCCGCGGTCGACCTGGATCAGCTCGCGGGCGAGGAGCTGAAGGATCGCCTCAAGCGGGTGAACGACCTGCTCGACGCGGCCAACATGCAGCAGGACCGCCAAAAACCAACTCGCCAAGCTAGAGGGATCCGGCTCCCTCCGCGCCAACAGTCCCGAGGACCAGCAGAACACGGCATCTTCGCCACCCGGCGAGGTGTACTCCGACCGCACCCGGACCTGGCGCAACCCCACCCCGATGGCTGCAGGCGAATTGGGCGACGAGCCAGCCCTGGAAGACTGACGCCAGCCTGATCGTCCCCTCCAACCTGGCCGACGTCCGGCTTCGGTCGACCCAGATCCCCATGGTGCGGTCGCCAGCCGGCTGGGCCCGCGCACCATCGACGACACCGACACCGCCATCGCCTCGACCGACTCGCCCTCTCCCTGGAGCTGGAGGAAAGCGGCACTGTCGGACCGGCATGCTTCGGTCCATGCATCCGGGATGAGCCCTTTATCAAAGGGTTCACGCTCCCCCGCGACACCCCCAAGTACAACGGCACCATGAAGCCGGAGGAATGGCTCACCGACTACACCACGACCATCGGCATCGCCGGTGGCAACCTCCGTTTCGCCGTACGTTACGCGCCGCTCATGCTCCAGGGCTCGCCCCGCACATGGTTGAACAGCCTGCCGGTGGGAAGCATCAACGCATGGGTCGACTTTGAGGAGGCCTTCATACGCAACTTCACCGGGACCTACCGGCGACCCGCCCGCCCCAGCCACCTCGCCATGTGCGTGCCGGGGTCGGCGGGAACCGGCTGCGAGTACCTCGCACGCTGGACCGAGCTCCGGAACAACTGTGAGGGCGTCCACGAAGTCCAAGCAATCCAGTACTTCGTCAACAGGTGCCGAGATGGCACCCTCCTCAAGCACAAGCTCTTACGCTCTTAGCCGACCACCAAGGACGCGCTCATGGTGACGGCAGACAAGTACGCCAACACCGACTCCACCATGAAGATCCAGGTGGCGCTGGACGAAGCCGGCAAGGCGAAGTCGGTCCCCCCTCCGAAGCCGGCCGGTGAAGGCAGCCGGCAGCAGCAGAACCAGCAGAACAACAAGCGCAAGGCCGACCAGCCGGCCCAGCGCTATGACAACCGGCTCGTCGCGGCCGTCGAGCAGGCGCCCGCGACCGACCCGGCCGGTAAACGCTGGCAGACCGACAAGATGGCGCGGCAGCCCGCCATGTGTTTCAAGGAGATGCTCGATGCTCCCTGCAAGCATCACAACATCGGGAGGTCGTCCGCGCACACGCTTCGGCAGTGCGCCATCACCAAGCGCTTCATGAGGGGCGGCATCCCGCCTCCTCCTGCCCCGGCTCTGGGAGTGTGGAAGGCGCCTCCGCCTCCTCCACTGCCCCCGGCTGGTGGCGTGATGCGCGACGACGTCTACCCGGCCCAGAATGAGACCTACGTCATCTTTGCTAGCCTTGGCGATGACAAGCGTAATGAGCGCCTGCTCCGCTAGGATGTGAACACCGTCATCCCGGCCATGCCGGAGTACATGCACTAGTCAGACCGCCCGGTCACCTGGACACGGGAAGACCACCCGGGAGTCATGCCGAACCCAGGTGGCTACTCCCTCATCCTCAACCCTACCATTGTCACGCCTAGGTGCACGTGCAAGTTCTCCCGGGTTCTCATCGACGGAGGCAGCAGCATCAACATCCTCAACCGTGATGCCATGACCAAGCTCGGCCTTGAGGCCAAGGAACTGGAGCCGACCCGGACGATCTTCCACGGCATCGTTCCCGGCCTCTCCTGCTCTCCGATCGGCCGGATCTGGCTCGACGTCTTGTTCCGCACCAACGACCACTTCCGATGCGAGCCGCTCCAGTTCGAGGTGGTGGACCTGTCCAGCGCGTACCATGCGCTGCTGGGCCGGCCCGCGCTCGCCAAGTTCATGGCGGCCCCTCACTACGCTTACCTGAAGATGAAGCTGCCGGGTCCGAAGGGCCTCATCACCATCACTGGCGATTACCGCAGGTCCCTGGAGTGCGCCCGAGGCGGCGCCAAACAGGTTGAGTCACTGGTCATAGCCTAGGAGCAGCGCCAGCTCGAACGGATCGTCGCCCTAGCCAGCGAGATCCCGGCCTAGGAGCCAGCCGATGAGGCCTCGTTCAAGCCCTCTAAGGAGACCAAGAAAGTGAAGCTGAACCCGGAAGACCCGAGCTGCAGCAAGTGCGTTGTCGTAGGCACCCGCCTCGACAGCAAATAGGAAGGCGAGCTCGTCGACTTCCTTCATGAGAATCGGGATATTTTTGCATGGACCACAAAGGACATGTTGGGTATCCTGAGGAAGTACGCCGAGCACAAACTCCACGTACGCAAGGACGCCAAGCCTGTCCGCCAACCCCTGTGACGTTTCTCCAAGGAGAGGAGAAGAACCATTGGTGAAGAGGTCGCCAAGCTTTTGGCGGCCGGCTTCATCATGCAAGTGTTTCACCCCGAGTGGCTGGCCAACCCAGTCCTCGTCCTGAAGAAGAACAAGACCTGGCGCATGTGTATCGACTACACCAGCCTGAACAAGGCCTGCCTCAAGGATCCATTCGCCCTCCCGCGGATTGATCAAGTCATCGACTCCACCGCCGGCTGTGAGCTCCTGTCCTTCCTGGATGCTTACTCCGGCTGTCATTAAAAAAGCTTGACCCGGCCAACGCCCTGAAGACGTCCTTCATCACGCCCTTTGGGGCGTATTGCGACATCGCCATGTCATTTGGCCTGAAGAACGCCAGAGCCACCTTCCAGCACTGCATGCAGAAATGCTTGCTGCCGAAACTCGGCCGCAAGATCCACGTCTATGTGGACAACATCATGGTGAAGACCAAGCAGCACCTCAAGCTCATCGACGACCTGAAGGTAACCTTCGCCAACCTGCACGAGTACCAAGTCAATCTCAACCAGGTGAAATGCTTTTTCGGCGTCCCAGGCGGAAATCTACTCGGCTTCCTCATCTCGGAGCATGGCATTGAGGAAAACGCGGAGAAGATCAAGGCCATCGAGCGCATGCGCATGCGCAAGCCGGCTCGGTTGTGCGATGTCCAGCAGTTCACCGGCTGCTTGGCCTCGGTCAATCGGTTTCTCAGCCGGCTAGGCGAGAGGGCCTTGCCCCTGTAAGAGATGATGAAGAAGACGACACCGTTCGAATGGAATGACTAGGCGGACGAACCTTTCAGGGACCTCAAGCGCATGCTCTCCACCGCGCCCATCTTGGCCGCGCCAGCCGAGAAGGAGCTGCTATTGCTCTACATTGCTGTAGCCTCGCGATCGGTCAGCACAGTGATGGTGGTCGAGCGACCAGAGAAGGGCAAGATCCAAGCCGTCCAGCGCCCGGTCTACTACCTGAGCGAAGTGCTCTCCGCCTCCAAGCAGAACTACCCCGCACTACCAGAAGATGTGTTATGGCATGTACTTCAATGCAAAGAAATTGAAGCAGTACTTCCAAGAGCACGTTGTTACTGTGGTCAGCATGGCGGCCCTCGGCGAGATCATCGGGTGCCGGGACGGTTCTGGCAGGGTCACCAAGTGGGCGCTCAAGCTAGCCGGCCACACCATCCTCTACGAGCCCCGCACGACGATCAAATACCAAGCTCTGGCCGACTTCCCCGTCGACTGGACCGAGACCCAGTACCTGCCGCCACCGCCGAATTTGCCGCACTGGCACATGCACTTCGACAGCTCCAAGATGCGCCTCGGCCTGGGGGCTGCATCGTGCTGTCCTTCCCGAAGGGCGACCGGCTTCGGTACACGCTCCAGATCCACTTCGCCGCCTCCAACAACGTCGCCGAGTACGAAGCCCATGTGCACGGCCTTCGGCTTGCCAAGGAACTCGGCATCCGGCGCATCCTATGCTACGGCGACTCGGATTTGGTGGTGCAGCAGTGCTCTAGCGAGTGGAATACCCACGACTCCAACATGGCAAGCTATCGCTTCCTCGTCTAAAAGTTGTCCGGTTTTTTCGTCGGCTATGAATTCCTCCATGTCCCACACGCGGAAAACGAGGTTGCCGACATGCTCGCCAAGATTGCCTCATCCCGGTAGTCCGTCCCGTCCGGCGTCTCCCTCTAGCACCTGCACAAGCCGTCCGTCAAGCCGTCCCCGGACTCCGAGTCAATCTTCATTCTGGAGATCCTGGCCACGCCCCAACCCGGCCCGGGGACTGTCGAACCCTGCCCGGGGTGTCAGGACCCCGATTCTAAGTCACACCGATGTAGCCTGTAACACCTCATATCACTTTGCGGCCTGACGCACGGTATTCCCACGGGTGTCGCCTTACCACGGCCCGGGACCGTTTGCGCCTTTTGGCTCACGTATATGATAGTGTCGCTAGCATCAACATGACAGAGAACCCGGGCCGACATGGCTAGTCGTGAACCCAAAGCGGTGCTAACTTACGGGACATGCATACATGAATCAACATCGAGCATGTCGGTCAGCAGCGTGTGAATCTGGGCTGTAGCACTGGGCTAACAGGACTCCGGGAACCCGGGCTGTAGCACGCTAGGCAGGACTCCGGATGTCACCGCGTGACATTTCCCCGAAGGGACAGACACAGGAACGAAGTGAAACACATGTCGGCCAGTCTGAGTGTTTCGGAGCAGTAGTGCTGGGCTAGCAGGACTCCGGTAAACCGGGCTGTAGCGGACTACCAAGGCTCTGTCGAGACACCAGACTACATTTCCCCATAAGAGAAGCTGCCAAGGGTAAACAACTAGATTGTTGGATCCCACACATACCAAGCATTTCAATCATAGACACAATATGCTCGATATGTGTAAATACAACATGGCATCACAACAAAACTCTACAACTCAAAGTACTTTATTTAAAGGCTCCGGAGAGCCATACATAACATGTTCATACAGATAGGGGTCACATGACCTGACACTCAAGTCATACAAACATACAAGCACATGCGGAAGCAAACATGTCTGAGTACAGACAACTAGAAAGAAAGAAGGCTTTACGAAGCCTATCTAACTACAAAGGCCCTTCACAAGCTCAGGTCACCACCTGGGTGGCAAGTCACTAGTCAACGTCGAGATCTACATAGAACCCATCGGAGGGGGCGGTATTCTCTTCTGCAACAATTATTAAAGCAACATGAGTACAAAGGTACTCAGTGAGTCTTACAACAGATCCTACTATACATGCACATTCTCAAGAAGGGTAGTGGAGTTACTGCAGCAAGCCAGCTTTTACTCTTGGCTAAGCTATCCTACGAGACACCACTTGTAAAATAGTTTTCGCACACGAGTCCACTAATCACCATCACAATACTCCACCGTGGATCCTCCCTCGTCATCCTACGAGAGGGCCATCCGCGATACTCACACTTATCTTGAGTCTTTTAGTAGTAACCATTAACTTGTCTATGAACTGCATAAGCGACCAAGTAGTCCTTTACCGCGGACGTGGCTATTCGAATAGTTTTATACCCTGCAAGGGTGTACTTCTTCACACACACTTCCACCACTTATCACCGTTTACACGACATGTACTCGGCAACCTTAAAGAAGAAGCCCAGCGAGGGTGTCGGCCACGACCTGACTAAACACACGAGTCCCTAGTCCAGGTTTATCGCCTATTCAGGTTCCATCCGCAAGGAAATCCGGCCGAGGTGTCCTCAGCGGCCCCAAACGATGTGTACAGGGTTCCCGAGACACCAAACAGGCAACTCGGTACACCGGGCCATGTGCCTACCGCATCACAGTCCACCCCTAAGGTCAGCGCTGCGCACGGCCTCCAGCATACTACAAACACCAGAAACTACTTGCAACTCCTGGACAGAGGACAAGGGTGGTTAATAAGTCGAGAGGGTCCATTGGTTTCGGGCCCAACGCTTGGTAGTAGCTGATCTTAAATCACACATACAGATCTCAGTTCTTAAGGACGGCCTCAATGAAACAACCCACCATGTACTCCTACATGGCCTCTCATCGATACCTTTATCAAATCATATTCAACACTTCACTCTCATTACCGACACAACCATTCACTCTAGTTCATTACCCCGATGAGCCAGACCTGACACGATGCTAAGCATAGCAAGCATAGCATGGTAGGAAACACAAACATGGCTCAATAACCTCCTACACATGCTAGTGGGTTTCATCTAGTTACTGTGGCAATGACAGGTCATGCAGAGGAAGTGGGTTAAACTACCACAACACATGCCAGTTTGAAACGCGTTGTCTTAATGCAGTAAACGAGAGCAGAAGCAAGAAGTTGGGTTTGTATCAAAATGATCAATGGGTTGCTTGCCTGACAAAGTGGTAGTGGGATACCGCCCTTCAGTTGGATACTCGTGAATATCCTCGGAGGCAGAACCTACCACGAAGAACACATCGAAACACAGTCATCACATGGCAATATGCAAAAATATGATGCACGCAATGACATGGCAAAATGAATGTGTTTTGGCTAATGCAACTTAGAACGGAAAGGTTTGAGTTCATTTAAATCAAGGATTCAAATGCAAACCCAAAATAAAAGGTCATATTTGTGCATTAACTTGTTTCATCTAAACAGCAAGGTTAAGGTGTTCCGACATGCATGAAACCAGTACAGATGGAAAGATTGGATTTTTCTGATCAAATTATATATATAAATCTTTGCATTTGGAGTTACAGATTAATTTCTATGAATTTTTTAAGTTTGTAGCATTTTCTGGAATTTCCTATATAAGAATATATCCAATAAATGATTTATTGCATCAGGAGTGCATCATGGTGATGTTAGCAGTCAACGGGGACGGTCCAGGTCAACCTTGACCTGTGGGTCCCGTCTGTCAGTGATTAGTTAAACTAACTAAATTTAGTTAGCGTTAAACTAACACTAACCTAGTATAGTTAGTGGCCTGGAGCCCACACGTCAGTGACCCGGGGGAGGTCAAACCCCCTGGTCAAACCGGGCAAACCACCGGCGTTTAGCCGCCGGCGGCAGCAGACCCGGTTGAGGGCTCGGGCTCGCTGCTCCGGCGACCGAATGGCCAGCGGAGAGCGGCTACGGGGAGCTGGAGCTCACCCGCGCCCGTTGCAGCTAGCAACACCAGCTAGGGCGGCCGGAGCTCATTGGAAACGAGCTCAAGGTGGCGGCCGGCGTTCGGGTGCGCACGGCGATGCGGTTGCAGTGGCCGTGGCGGCGCGGTCGTGGCACCTACGGGCTCTACGCAGCACGGCGAGCAGGTTGGGCACTACGACAGGTCCATTAGATGGCTGGGGGCATGTCGGCGACGAGAGCAGGCGACAGCGCGTGCGGGTGATAGCAACGCGGTGGCTACGGCATGCGGCATCGATAATGGAGAGCGGGAGGAGAGACAGAAGCTCACGGCGAGTCAGACGAACGGGTCGGAGGAGTCGGGGACGAGCCAGAGCAAGCGGGGCGGCGAAGTGGATCTCCGGCGACGGGTGGTGAAGACGGGGTCGGTGAAGGCGGTGCAGGGCATGCGAGCGCTCGGGGCTCGGCCTGCTCGATGAGGCGGACGACGGGGAAGATCTTGGACATGGCGAGGCGACGAGGGGGCGATGGTGGCTGCGGGTTTCACGGCGGCCCGAGCGCCGCTGCGTCAGCCATGGTGAGGAGAGGCGAGGGAGAGAGGCAGTGGCATGTGAGGTGTCCACGGGGTCGGGGCGGCGCCGCGGAGGCGTTTCGAGGCGTCGCGCTGGCCCGGGCGAGGGCAGGCAGGCAGGGAGGTGGCGTGGCGAGCTCGGCGGCGTTGCGGTGTCCCTCCTCTGCCTACTGGCAGAGGTAGGTGATGACTGGCACAGGCCAGATGGGCCGGGCCAGCCAGGTAAGTGGTCGCTGGCCTTTGTGTCTCTCTCTTTTCTAAATTGTTTTCTGTTTTTAATTTTCTACAACTGTTGGGCTTTATTAAAAATACGACAACATTTTCATAACTCCTGAAATTAATTGGGGGCTTTGTTGGGATTATTCCTAACAGCCCTCACTTAAATCCAAAATTATTTGGGCATTTGAATTATTTTATAGCATTTAAATGCCCAAATGCAAATAGGTAATGATTTAATCCAGTGACCTTATGTGTCTTAAAAAAATGTGAACCAATTTTGGCAGAGGTTCTGGACCAAGACAAAAATGATGGACATTTTAGAAGGGCATTTCGGGTTCAGTGAAAATGATTTTAGTAAACCCTAGTTGTTTTATGGGGGGTGATGGGGTTCTGTCATCCCCATTTCAAATTTCTGGAAAGTAAACATGATGAAACACTCTAATGCATGTACTAGCTAGGGTGTGACAACTCACCCCCACTCAAAAGAATCTCGTCCCGGGATTTAGGATCCGCTGGAACAAGGTGGGGTACTCAAGTCGAAGACGATCCTCCCTTTCCCATGTAGCTTCTTTCTCGGAATGGTGTGACCATTGAACCTTGAGAAACTTGATATTTTGGCATCGACTGGTACGCTCGGCTTGATCAAGGATGCGAACGGGATATTCCCGATACGTGAGATTATCTTGGAGATCAAGCCTTTCGTGGTCCACTCCACGGATAGGATCCGAGAAGCAATGCCTGAGGTGAGAAACGTGGAAGACATCATGAACTCTGGAAAGATGCGGAGGTAGTTCCAATTGGTAGGCAACTTCTCCTCGTTTGGCAAGAATGTGAAAGGGTCCAATGTAACGAGGAGCCAATTTTCCTTTGATACCGATCGATGGGTTCCCTTCAGAGGAGTAACCCGAAGGTAAGCCTTCTCGCTGACTTCATAATTCTTGAGCTTGTGTTTACGATCATATTGCCTCTTTTGACGAGATTGGGTTGTTCTCAACTTCTCACGAATAATGCGAACCTGCTGTTCTGCTTCCTAAATCATGTCCGGGCCAAAGAGTTGTCTTTCCCCGGTTTCTGACCAGTTAAGATGCATTCGACACTTTCGTCCATAGATAACTTCAAAAGGAGCTTTGCCCAAGCTAGCTTGATAACTATTGTTATCAGCAAATTTGGCGAATGGAAGGCATTTCTCCAAATCCATACCGAAATAGATGACAGAAGCTCGAAGCATATCCTCCAGAATTTGATTGACTCATTCTACTTGACCACTTGATTGGGGGTGGAAGGCGGTGCTAAAGGAGAGACGAGTTCCCATAGCATTTTGGAAACTTTCCCAAAATCGAGAGGTGAAGAGAATTCCACGGTCTGAGTTAATCTCCAATGGAACACCATGAAGAGACACTATTCAGGAGATGTACAAGTCAACTAACTGGCTAGCGGTTATACTCTCACGAACGGGTAGGAAATGGGCTACTTTGGAAAGATGATCGACAACAACGAAGATAGCATTATTCCCTCTCTTGGTCCTGGGAAACCCGGTAATGTGGCGACCGGATTTTCGGGATATAATTTCCAGAAAATGGCCGTTGTGCTCACCAGCCCCAGGATTACTGTTAGATGATGAGGCACCAACTTGATACAGAAATTCCAAGCAAAAAATACAAAATATGTGGTACAAGACCATTCTGGTCTGTGAGTACAACAAATGGTTTCTAGAGGTTGATGGCGGAAGCGGTTTGTGGATCATCAGCGTCTATGGGACTCCATTCCCCACAGGAACAGCTGACCAGGTTAACTCCTATCTTCGCGAGGCTGCTAACACCATTGCTTAGGTTCCGGGGCTGTCGTCATGGTCGCTCCTCTCCGTGCAAGAAATCTGGCCAAGACAATAGCCAGGGATAAGCCAGTGTGTACTTTGAATGTACTCGCAATCATTATGAACACAGGTATAATGCAACAACCAATAATCATGCTTGAAAATATTCTATGGTCACTACGTCAGACATAAAAATAAAATCATTGATGCATGCAGGCAGGTTACGAATATGTAATGACAGAGTAGGGATAAAATGCACCATTCGGATGTCTGAAGCGACGTCTCGAATTGATGGTAAATAACAAGCATGCCTCAGTCGGGCGTCTGAGCGACACCATATAAAGGTCTTATAAAGTAAGTGAATAACAAGTATGCCACAGTCGGGCGTCTCAACGACACCGCATAAAGGGCTTATAAAGTAAATGAATAACAAGCATGCCACAGACGGGCGTCTCAGCGACACAGCATAAAGGGCTTATAAAGTAAATGAATAACAAGCATGCCACAGTCGGGCGTCTCAGCGACACCGCATAAAGGGCTTATAAAGTAAATGAATAACAAGCATGCCACAGTCGGGCGTCTCAGCGACACCGCATAAAGGGCTTATAAAGTAAATGAATAACAAGCATGCCACAGTCGGGCGTCTCAGCAACACCGCATAAAGGGCTTATAAAGTAAATGAATAACAAGTATGCCACAGTCGGGCGTCTCAGCGACACCGCATAAAGGGCTTATAAATAATCACAGTGAATACCTAGGAGGTAGAACCGTCCCAGGGATACTCAATAATTCAAATAATATAATGGGTTATTCCACAACAAATAATAGTCATGATCATCATAAGTCACAAGTCATGATCCCATTTCTGGTTTAACCGTTTCTCCTCCGAAGACCGACACTAAGACCGACACTTGACCCATCCTGCATCGTAATCCTTAACCATGGACACGGCTATTCGATTAGGTTTAATCTCTGCAGAGGGTGTACTCTTTACCCATGAGTAACGGATTCCTTTAGTCCATCGGGACTAATTCCGTCTACGGCCTTTTAATTGAAAACACACCTATCCGCACACACCAGCCTAACTCACCGGTGTTTGGAATCACCCACGACACCTGTTAAGCGAAACTGTAAGTGGGGAGCCTACAACCTCGACGTAACATGGGATCACAAAATTTATACCGCGCGCAAACTGGGGGAGCTACCCCTTCGGCTACAACCGAAACACCCATGCTCCCGGACCAGGTGACATGCCTACCGGATGCCTCCGGTATCTTCCACCATGGCCTCTCTGTACGGTGTGTGCTAGGAAAGGGGTTGACAACTTACTGAACCGTACCCTACCTATGGCAGGGACAAGTGGCAGCATGAAACCAGTATGGGGGTTACTGGAACAAGACTCGATCAACGGTCGACTCAGGCGGTTTATAAATTCTTTGTATGACATGCATCACAATAATATTTCAATCAACACAATCAACCCTCATTATACCTTACCATTCCATACCGGACATAACCGTCCCGACGGAGACCAGCGACAAACTCATGCCTACCCAAGGCAGAGCTTTTCCCGGATTCCTTTCCGGCATGCATGCAAGGCACATGAGGATGATTACCATCACAAGTATATTCATTTTCAACAGCAAGGAAATCACTAATATGCATCTATGCAATTGATCATACCACATGAAATAACAAGTTCTCCGGAATAAGATGATGTTATAAACGTGTCGACTAACACACCAAAAGTATTATGCCGGGGTTTAGAATGCTTGCCTTCAAGTTGTGGAGGGGTGCGGTGCTCTCCAAAACTTTTGAACGTTTTCTCTCCTCTCTCCAAAATCCTATTTGAAAATATTTTTGAATCAACACACATTTCCAAAGAAGCACAAAAAAGTAGTCTGAAATTTTTTCATATAAATCTTAAAACAAACTAGACAGAATTTGAGAGATGTAGGAAAAAGAATCAATTCATTTGGAGCCATATTTAAAAAGTTATAGCCGGTCAAATTTTAGGTCAAAATCTGTTATTTAAAATAAAACAGAAAAGAAAAACGATTCGAATATATACGTACACGTCGAAAGCGTATTCTGGAAATACGTTTCCACTTATCCAGCGTGGACCGCGCCTGAGTCACTGACAGTGGGCCCGCCTGTCCCACTTGTCAGGTTTGACTGGTCCTCCCTCCCCTCTTCTTTCTCTGTCCGAGCGGGGGCGGAACTCCGGCGAGGCTTGCCGGCAAACGGTGGCACCGTTCGGGAAACCGAGGTCACCCGCGGTCTCAGGGGGTCGAGGCGGTCACTCCGGTGGTCGTTTTGATCTCTGGGGTGGACGGAGCTGCCGGCGGTGAGCTCCGCGGCGGATGGTGGCCGTCGGGAAAAGTGAATCTTCGCCATGGCGAGTCCCGATCAAGATTGAGTGGGGGTTTGGACTCACGAGGGGGAGGGGGTTTTCCTGGTGAAGAGATTGGAGAGGGGGGGGGGGGCTAGTTGCGCCGAATGGAGCCGGGAGGCGGCGGTGGCCGGACGGGCCGGAGTGGGGGAAGACGGCCTCTTTCTCTCCAATTGACGGGAACGGGGGCACTAGGAGTACGGTGTGAGGTTGCTTGTGTGCTCGTAGGGCTCGAGGGGCTTCCTCTTATAGTGCTCCCACTTCGGTTCGCGGCGGCAGTGGATGAGCTCGTCGGCGACCGACGTTCTGTAGCTTGCAGGCGTCGTGGCGAGGCTGGGGATGGCGGCAGGAGCTAGCGGATGAGCGGGTACTGCTCCAAGGGTGAGCTGGCAAGCAGGAGTGGCTCGGGCGGCGTTAGCCAGTGCAGGAGCTGTCGGGCGGCATTGGCGGCTAGCTGCTGGCCTGCCGGAGACATGGCGAGGGCTGCGGGGCTCGTGGGGAGCAGAAGGGGACATGGCGTGCTGGCTGCGGTCGGTCACGGGCCAGAGTGAGTCTTGAGGCGAGACGCGGCGGTTCGGGCGCCAAGACGCGTAAAACACGTGCTCCGCTCGCGCTCTGGGCGTGCACAGAGCACGCACGGAACATGCTCGACGAAATGCTAAGGCATGTTAGGGGGCTCTAAACCACAAGAGGGTTAGCAGGGTGAGGTTATAGGCTAGGGCAAATCCATGGGACATGCTGGTCTGGTCAGGGGATCAAGATCATAATGTAAACAAAAACTCATGCCAATCCTGTCCATGCACTCCAGGTGTTTGAAAAAATGCCACAGGCACCTAGGCTATTCTTGGAGTGGCCAAATCTTCCAGAGTGGGGTCTCTTTAGGAGAAAGAGCGGGTGGTGAGGTTAGTTTGCCAAAAGGACAAACTTGTTAGTGCAAGCTTTGCAAAACTTCAATTCTGGACAGGAGGTAAGTGGCATCATTTCATGAACCAAAAATATTCCAATGGTTGCATGCTCCTAGACTTAGGGGTTTTGTAGGGTGGTCTACAAGCAGGGGAAAGAATCAAGGGCCAAAGAGCAAGCAAGAATATGGATGCTGTACAAATCATCATGTTGGACCAGAATGAAGATGAGATTGATTCACTCAAAATTTTCAAATAACATCACTGGGTTTTTGCATAAAGTTGAATCATAAGCTACTACCAGCATCCCATAATTTTGGTGGAGGCTAGAAAGAAGTTTTTAAAAGAGTTGTAGTGCAAAATTTCCCATTGGACCAGAGAAAAAAAATTGGGTGTAGAGCTCAAAATATTTAAGGAATGAAATATCTTTTTGCATAAAAGTGGTTTGGTGACATCACAGGACATCCCCAAATTTTACTGGAATTTTTGAAAGAATTTATAAAAGGGTTGCAGTTCAAAAAGGACCATAAAACCATGGAAAACCATTTTTCAAGAAAATAAAGACTATGGAGATTATTATATAATTAATGCCTCTAATGAAAAGAAAAGATTTTTATTAAGAGGATAAACAAGTCCAATAACATATTTGAAAAGTTTTCACTGAATGAAATAACTCCATGATAAAAAGGAAGGAAATGCTTAGAAAAACAAAAGGGAGCCCAGAAAATAAAAGTTTTTAATTTCCTGGCAAAATTTTAATTTACAAAACAAGATTAAAATTTTGGGGTGTTACAACACTACCCCCCTTAAAAAAAATCTCGTCCTCGAGATTTGCTAAGAGCTGTTTTGAAAACACATTACTCTACGGTTACGAGATTTTGCAAGCAGTGTATGTGTTCAACTGGTGGTGGTGTTGCGTGAATAAATCCATGTCGTGAGAAGATGTATGATGCAGCAACTCAGGGAAAAGAAATCTCACTCCAGGATAATCAGTAAATTAAGAGAATACCGCAACAGAACTACTCAAATTAATAGGAACTAAATAATTTACTCGGTGCGCAAACTCGGGGTACCACGCATAAGTTAAAATGCATAAATAAATGTTGTAATAATAAACACAGCAGTGACGTCTATAATGGAAATGGTAACTGGACGGGGTCCCGAGAAAACGTCTCTGGTACTGGGATACACTCTTCTTCTATCGGGGAAAGTGGATTGACCAGTCGATGAATGTGTCTCTCCTGGTCGGGCCTGAGTGATCTGCCGATGGCGATCTGAGGATTTAAATCCGCGAGACTCTGGAGGTAACCCATCACACGTTGGGTTAAACACTCTTGAGCGATGACGTACTGGACCAAGTTGGCCAGTACTGGGTCTCTCTCAATTCGTCCACCGGGAAAAGATGTTACTCCTCCGGGTGCTGCACGGCTCGGAAAGTAATAATATGCTCGTTCGCTGGCATAGGGTACCGTGAATCGAAGGCGAGCAAGAGCTTCGTAAGCAGCAGCTTCTATGGCCATATGTGGGGTTGGCATAGATTTCCCCACGAAGGAGACCTCTGTTGGGTCTTGGTTTTATGTTTACGGGAGGGATGTGCACTGCTGCCCAGTATCTCGAGGTGGAAGGGGTGATTCTCAATTTGAACAGCTCATACTAGGGTGGCTGGGTAGCGCCCATGGTACTGCAGGTAAAATCCCACAATATCTTGACAAAACTACCTGGGGTTGCATCTGGGGTTCTCAGATAGATACTAGGGCTCGGCATGGCAAGAAATAGTTGTGAGGGTGGTGCACGAGGTGAGGGGTGCTTGGCAGGGTCACGCAGTGGCCCTTTTATAGCACCGGAGATGGGTCATTTTACCGTGGTAAAAGGTAATAAATATGTCGGATCAGCCCCAAGGGTCGGGGTCAGTGTCAGAGATACACATATCTCATAAAGAGACGTGTTACTGTTGGTGTCGTCGGGGTTGGTTTTGGTAGTTGTGTCCAGAAAAATATGCAACTGTGTGCTGACAAAATTACGCTAGGCTACTATTAAAACAGAGGCACAACAACAGACTGCGTCTATTTACAAGGTCACTCGATTACAAGGCGAGGATACACTGAGACTTGGTACTACTCGGGCGACTTAGTCCACCTCGTTTACGTCCAAACGGGCGTGCCTGGTGGATGTCGAGGCTTCTCCATGGGTCTCACTGTCGGGATTAGCCGGAGGTGGTTGAGGGGCTGCCGGCTCGGGGTAGTGATGATGGCCATCTCGGGGATTGTTGGCCAGAATCTTGCTGGAGTGTGCTCCCAAAAGACGACGAAGCACTTCTGAGGTCATCAAAGTACCTTGGTTGATGGCTGGGGCTGACCTCAGGGTCTCGATCGGGTGTCTGAACAGCACGACTGGGTTGTCGGCGTCGGGCTCATCTTCCCTGCTTGCCGGGGCTCAGCGAACCAGCTCTCCACGAGCTGCGATCAGATCAATAGTGATTTGATCGAACAATGCCTCTAGTGCACCCACATAGCGTACTAGGTGCAACAACGCAGGGTCCGTCTCGTGATCTCCGTTGACAACTTGGGGTGGCCTACCATACCCTTCACGCCTGGGGTAGTAGTAGAACGAGCGACAGTTAACTCTGGGCGACAACTGCCGGAGTTGAACTATAGCCTCTCGAGCAGCTAGCTAGATGGCTTGTGGCTCGAAGGAAGTTGTCCTTCCGGTGAACACAGAGGGGCGTTACGCGGCACCCCTACCGTAAATGTGCACAGTGGCCCTGAATTGACAGCTCTCGCCGCTCATGGTTCCTTGGTACACAACATATTCTGGGGGCTCTTCTAACGCATAGGCACGACGGGTGAGGTTTGCGAGTATGGTCACAAAACCTCCAAGGTTGGTTGCTGTGGTCTCATTGTGCATGACGGGGCCAGGCATTATGGCTCGTCTGGGGTAGAGGCTGTGCTGGGCTGGGTTGAGGCGAACGTGCCCTTTTTATAGAAAAAGGTAACGAAGTCTTCCTTCGCCCACTTGCGAATGAGACATTATAGGCGTCGGTCACTGGCGCATGATCGACAAGCTAGGTTGATAGGTTGGGTACCGACTGCCAAAAGTGTCGGGGTCACTGTGTGTCTATCTTGCATGAGATGCTTGGCTGGGTTTTGGTTAAGGTCTGGTGGTTTGTCTTACCTAGGTTTATTGACCCGGCTACGATAGGATTGGCCAATGGTCAGCCTGGCTCTGATACCAAGTTTGTGGCGACCGGATTTTCGGGATATAATTTCCAGAAAATGGCTGTTGTGCTCACCAGCCCAGGATTACTGTTAGCTGATGAGGCACCAACTTGATATAGAAATTCCAAGCAAAAAATACAAAATATGTGGTACAAGACCATTCTGGTCTACGAGTACAACAAATGGTTTCTAGAGGTTGATGGCGGAAGCGTTTTGTGGATCATCAGCGTCTATGGGACTCCGTTTCCGACAGGAATAGCTGACCAGGTTAACTCCTATCTTCGCGAGGCTGCTAACACCATTGCTTAGGTTCCGGGGCTATCGTCACGGTCGCTCCTCTCCGCGCAAGAAATCTGGCCAAGACAATAGCCAGGGACAAGCCAGTGAGTACTTTGAATGTACTCGCAATCATTATGAACAAAGGTATAATGCAACAACCAATAATCATGCTTGAAAATATTCTATGGTCACGAAGTCAGACATAAAAATAAAATCATTGATGCATGCAGGCAGGTTACGAATATGTAATGACAGAGTAGGGATAAAATGCACCATTCGGATGTCTGAAGCGACGTCTCGAATTGATGGTAAATAATAAGCATGCCTCAGTCGGGCGTCTGAGCGACACCACATAAAGGGCTTATAAAGTAAGTGAATAACAAGTATGCCACAGTCGGGCGTCTCAGCGACACCGCATAAAGGGCTTATGAAGTAAAAGAATAACAAGCATGCCACAGTCGGGCGTCAAATGACACCGCATAAAGGGCTTATAAAGTAAATGAATAACAAGCATGCCACGATCAGGCGTCTCAATGACACCGCATAAAGGGCTTATAAAGTAAATGAATAACAAGCATGCCACGATCGGCCGTCTCAAATGACACCGCATAAAGGGCTTATAAAGTAAGTGAATAACAAGCATGCCACGATCGAGGCGTCAAATGACACCGCATAAAGGGCTTATAAAGTAAATGAATAACAAGCATGCCACAATCAGGCCTCAAAGAACACCGCATAAAGGGCTTATAAAGTAAATGAATAACAAGTATGCCACAGTCGGGCGTCTCAGCGACACCATATAAAGGGCTTATAAATAATCAAAGTGAATACCCAGGAGGTAGAACCGTCCCAGGGATACTCAATAATTCAAATAATATAATGGGTTAGTCCACAACAAATAATAGTCATGATCATCATAAGTCACAAGTCATGATCCCAGTTCTGGTTTAACCGTTTCTCCTCCGAAGACTGACACTAAGACCGACACTTGACCCATCCTGCATCGTAATCCTTAACCATGGACACGGCTATTCGAATAGGTTTAATCTCTGCAGAGGGTGTACTCTTTACCCACGAGTAACAGATTCCTTTAGTCCATCGGGACTAATTCCGTCTACGGCCTTTTAATTGAAAACACACCCATCCGCACACACCAGCCTAACTCACTTGTGTCTGGAATCACCCCACGACACCTGTTAAGCGAAACTGTAAGTGGGGATCCTACAACCTCGACGTAACATAGGATCACAAAATATGTACCGCGCGCAAACTGGGGGAGCTACCCCTTCGGCTACAACCGAAACACCCATGCTCCCGGACCAGGTGACATGCCTACCGGATGCCTCCGGTATCTTCCACCATGGCCTCTCCGTATGGTGTGTGCTAGGAAAGGGTTGACAACTTATCGAACCGCATCCCTACCTATGGCAGGGACAAGTGGCAGCACGAAACCAGTATGGGGGTTACCGGAACAAGACTCGATCAACGGGAGGTTTATAAATTCTTTGTATGACATGCATCACAAAAATATTTCAATCAACACAATCAACACTCATTATACCTTACCATGCCTTACCGGACATAACCGTCCCGACGGAGACCGGCGACAAACTCATGCCTACCCAAGGCAGAGCTTTTCCCGGATTCCTTTCCGGCATGCATGCAAGGCACATGAGGATGATTACCATCACAAGTATATTCATTTTCAACAGCAAGGAAATCACTAATATGCATCTATGCATATGATCATACCACATGAAATAACAAGTTCTCCGGAATAAGATGATGTTATAAACGTGTCGACTAACACACCAAAAGTATTATGCCGGGGTTCATAATGCTTGCCTTCAAGTTGTGGAGGGGTGTGGTGCTCTCCAGAACTTTTGAAAGTTTTCTCTCCTCTCTCCAAAATCCTATTTGAAAATATTTTTGAATCAACACACATTTCCAAAGCAGCACAAAAAAGTAGTCTGAATTTTTTTCAAATAAATCTTAAAATAAACTAGACAGAATTTGAGAGATGTAGGAAAAAGAATCAATTCATTTGGAGCCATATCTAAAAAGTTATAGCCGGTCAAAGTTTAGGTCAAAATCTGTTATTTAAAATAAAACAGAAAAGAAAAACGATTCGAATATATACGTACACGTCGAAAGCGTATTCTGGAAATACGTTTCCACTTATCCAGCGTGGACCGCGCCTGAGTCACTGACAGTGGGCCCGCCTGGCCCACTGGTCAGGTTTGATCCTCCTCCTCCCTCTTCTTTCTCTGTCCGAAGGGCGGAACTCCGGCGAGGCTTGCCGTGACAGTGGCACCGTTCGGGAAACCGAGGTCACCCGCGGGCTCAGGGGGTCGAGGCGGTCACTCCGGTGGTCCTTTTGATCTCTGGGGTGGACGGAGCTACCGGCGGCGAGCTCCGCGGCGGATGGTGGCCGTCGGGAAAAGTGAATCTTCGCCCGCGGCGAGTCCCGATCAAGATTGAGTGGGGGTTTGGACTCACGAGGGGGAGGGGGTTTTCCTGGTGAAGAGAGTGGAGAGGGGGAGGCCCTGGTTGTGCCGAATGGAGCCGGGAGGCGGCGGTTGCCGGACGGGCCTGAGTGGGGGAAGACGGCCTCTTTCTCTCCAATTGACGGCAACGGGGCACTAGGAGTACGGTGTGAGGCTGCTTGTGTGCTCGTAGGGCTCGAGGGGCTTCCTTTTATAGCGCTCCCACTTCGGTTCGCGGCGGCAGTGGATGAGCTCGTCGGCGACCGACGTTCTATAGCTTGCAGGCGTCGTGGCGAGGCTGGGGATGGCGGTAGGAGCTAGCGGACGAGCGGGTACTGCTCCAAGGGCGAGCTGGCGAGCGGGAGTGGCTCGGGCGGCGCTGGCCAGTGCAGGAGCTGTCGGGCGGCATTGGCGGCTAGCTGCTGGCCTGCCGGAGACGTGGCGAGGGTTGCGGGGCTCGTGGGGAGCAGAAGGGGACGTGGCGTGCTGGCTGCGGTCGGTCACGGGCCAGAGTGAGTGTGGGGCGAGACACGGCGGTTCGGGCGCGGCACGTGCAATACGCGTGCTCCGCTCGCGCTCTAGGCGTGCACAGAGCACGCACGGAACATGCTCGACGAAATGCTAAGGCATGTTAGGGGGCTCTAAACCACAAGAGGGTTAGTAGGGTGAGGTTATAGGCTAGGGCAAATCCATGGGACATGCTGGTCTGGTCAGGGGATCAAGATCATAATGTAAACAAAAACTCATGCCAATCCTGTCCATGCACTCCAGGTGTTTGACAAAATGCCACAGGCACCTAGGCTATTCTTGGAGTGGCCAAATCTTCCAGAGTGGGGTCTCTTTAGGAGAAAGAGAGGGTGGTGAGGTTAGTTTGCCAAAAGGAGAAACTTGTTAGTGCAATCTTTGCAAAACTTCAATTCTGGACAGGAGGTAAGTGGCATCATTTCATGAACCAAAAAAATTTGGTTGCATGCTCCTGGACTTAGGGGTTTTGTAGGGTGGTCTACAAGCAGGGGAAAGAATCAAGGGCCAAAGAGCAAGCAAGAATATGGATGTTGTACAAATCATCATGTTGGACCAGAATGAAGATGAGGTTGATTCACTCAAAATTTTCGAATAACATCACTGGGTTTTTGCATAAAGTTGAATCATAGGCTACTACCAGCATCCCATAATTTTGGTGGAGGCCAGAAAGAAGTATTTAAAAGAGTTGTAGTGCAAAATTGCCCACTGGACCAGAGAAGAAAAATTGGGTGTAGAGCTCAAAATATTTAAGGAATGAAATATCTTTTTGCATAAAAGTGGTTTGGTGACATCACAGGACATCCCCAAATTTTGGTGGAATTTTTGAAATAATTTATAAAAGGGATGCAGTTCAAAAAGGACCATAAAACCATGGAAAACCATTTTTCAAGAAAATAAAGACTATGGAGATTATTATATAATTAATTCCTCTGATGAAAAGAAAAGATTTTTATTGAGAGGATAAACAAGTCCAATAACATATTTGAAAAGTTTTCACTTAATGAAATAACTCCATGATAAAAAGGAAGGAAATGCTTAGAAAAACAAAAGGGAGCCCAGAAAATAGAAGTTTTAATTCCCTGGCAAAATTTTAATTAAAAAACAAGATTAAAATTTTGGGGTGTTACAGGTAATGAAATCCATACCGATGTTATCCCATTTCCATTCAGCAATAGCCAAAGGTTGAAGGGTGCCAGCAGGCCGTTGATGCTATGCTTTAACACGCATTTACGGCGTCAGAACTAGCAATGTATTGAGCGATTTCCCTCTTCATCCTAGTCCACCAAAACCTCTGGCGTAGGTCTTGATACATTTTAGTACTACCGGGATGAATGGTGAGAGGGGATTCATGAGCTTCCTTAAGGATCAACCGCCTCAGGTTGCGTACCTTGGGAACCACTAGGCGGTCCCTGAAGTACACAACACCTTGTTCATCAATGGAGAAACAATCCGCGACTCCTTTCTTGATGTCTCTCTTGATATGGGAGATTCCCGGATCTACCTTATGTGCTTTGATGATCTGGTCCGTAAGGGTAGGTTTCGCCACCAGGGTGGATAGGAATCCTCGAGGAACAATGTGAAGGTTAAGCTTACAGAATTCCTCATGGAGAAGTGGTTGACTTTGTTGTAACATCAAGTTGTTACAATAAGATTTACGACTTAGCGCATCAGCCATGACATTGGCTTTGCCCGGAGTGTAAGTTATTCCTAAGTCGTAATTTGTGATCAACTCGACCCAACTTCTTTGCCTAAGATTCAAATCCGGTTGGGTGAAGATGTATCTCAGACTTTGGTGATCGGTGTAATCTTGCAACGATTACCGAGAAGGTTATGTCGCCATGTTTTGAGTGCATGACTACAGCTGCAAGCTCTAGATCATGTGTGGGATAGTTATCCTCATGTGGATGCAACTGCCGAGAAGCGTAGGCAATCACATGAGGATCTTGCATGAGTATGCAACTTAGTCCTTGTCGCGAGGCGTCGCAATAGATAACAAAGTCCTTAGAAAAATCTGGTGGCACGAGTACGGGAGAAGATGTCAGGCGTCTTTTCAGTTTCTGGAAGCTGAACTCGCACTGTGGGGTCCACTCGAAATTTTTATATTTCTTGAGGAGTTCAGTTAGAGGTTTAGCAATCTTGGAGAGATTCTCGATGAAGCGGCGACATTAGCTCGCTAAGCCAAGGAAACTCCGAACTTGCTTGACCGTTTCAGGTGGGGTCCAATCAAGGACGGCTTAAACTCGCTCGGGATTGACAGCAATACCCTTACCAGAGATGATGTGGCCTAGATAGGTCACTTCTGGCAACCAAAATTCACACTTGGAGAATTTGGAATAAAGGCGATGCTCTCGAAGTTTCATCAATATTAGCCTTAGATGCTCGGCATGTTCTTCCTCATTCTTGGAGTAGATGAGTATATCATCGAGGTATACCACGACGAATTTATCCAAATACTCCATGAAGATCGAGTTCATTAACCGAGAGAAAGTGGTTGGAGCATTAGTTAAACCGAAGGACATGCAGTGTACTCGTATTGGCCATAACGAGTAACAAATGCCGTTTTAGGAATGTCCCCGTTCTTGATTTCGATTTGATGGTAGCCCAACCTCAAATCCATTCTGGAAAAGACTGAGGATCCAGTGAGCTAGTCATACAGGTCGTTGATCCTGGGGAGCGGATACTTGTTCTTGATACTGACCAAGTTGACAGGTCGGTAATCTACAATCATCCGATCCGTTCCATCCTTCTTCGTGACGAAGAGGACGGGGCAAGCCCATGGAGAAGAACTAGGACGGATGAAACCTTTTTTCAAGGACTCATCGAGTTGTTTCTTACGCTCGGCTAGTTCTAGGGGTGCCATCTTATAGGGTCTTCTAGAGATTGGGACAGTTCCTGGAACAAGGTCTATCACGAACTCGACATCCCTGTTAGGTGGAACACCTGGCAGTTCTTCTGGAAAGACATCCGGGAAGTCATGGACTACCGGGATATCCTCGAGGTCTGGAAGAGGGTTGGCATTTAGGGAGTAGAGCTGACGCTTAGACACTCGGGTCAAAACATTGACTGTCTTGCCCGATGGATGGGTGAGTTGAACAGTTCTAGTAGAGCAATCAATCTTAGCATAATGGGCTGACATCCAGTCCATACCCAAGATGATGTTTATGTCCGAGGACTTGAGAGCTATCAGTGACGCAAGGAAGACCAATGTATCGACAAGAATTTCATTTCCATGGCTTACTCTAGAAGTTTGCCATCTAGAGCCAGGAGTTTGAATTTCCATGGTGGTGGGCATGTCACTAAATGTGGTATTGTGCAATCGAGCATAGCTCTAATAAATGAACGAATGAGATGCTCCAGTATCGAAAAGAACAGTTGCCGGATGGCAATTAACAAGGAGCGTACCAAGGACGACGTTGGGATCCTCATGAGTTTCCTCAGCTGAGACATAGTTGACATGGCCATGTGCAGTGGTGGCCGGCTTGGCGTAATATGTCTTTCCCGCTGGCTTACCACGGCCAACAGACTTTCTGAACTGGCTGGGTTGTTATTCTGGGGACACTCGCGCAGGTAGTGACCCGTCTCTCCACACGTGAAGCATGTCACAACATTGGGGTGTGGAGCAGCATTAGCAGTGGGGCCACCATAGGCCTTGGGCGGTGCATACTGCTGGTTGGGGCGAGGCGACTCAAAGGATGGCCTCGGAGTGAACCTGGGTGGCAGAGCTGTGTTTGGAATCCACACCCGGCACTTCTGAGATCCAGAACCGGATGAAGAGGCAAAATCACGGGAGTGCTTGCGTGTAGCTTCATAGTCAGTCTGACCTGTCTCAGCATTGATGGCCTTATTCACTGACGAAGATCACGTCGAAGCTCGGGGCTAAGTCCCTTGCGGAACCTTGCCTGCTTCTTGGCGTCGGTGGATACCTCTTTAGGAGCATAACGTGCTATATTTCCAAACTCACGGTTGTATGCATCCACGGTCAGTCTACCTTGGGTGAAATTGCAGAACTCTTCCCTCTTACGATCCATGAGACCTTCCGGGATGTGATGCTCACGGAAAGTCTCACTGAATTCAGCCCAAGTAGTGATTTGGCCAGCTAGGTGCATAGCCTCATAGTTTTCCCACCAAAGGCTAGCAGGGCGTTCGAGGTGATAGGCAGCGTAGGTAACCTTATCATCTCCGGCTATGTTGGCAGAACGTAGCTTATTGGTGATGTTGCGAAGCCAATCATCCGCGTCGAGGGGCTCGATGGAATGATGGAATGTCGGTGGGTACAACTTCATAAAGTCATTGATTGACACCAAGTCGTTCCTCTGGCGAAGTGTAGTATTTTGCTCAATTCGTTTTAGCAAGCGGTTGGTCTCACGCTTGTTTCTTTCTGCCTCCAGCATAACTTCGGCCAGAGAAGGCGGGTGAGGCAGATTCCCATCCCTAGATGCACTGGCTTCACCCTGCTCCGAGGCAGCAGGGTTGTTGCGGGTATTAACCATCCTGATAGCACAGAATAATGCAAAGGCATTAGAATTTTCTAGGAGAAATCGGACAACATAACGGTTGTAAATGCTCAGAAAAAGATTTGAGACATTCACAACAGTTTGCAATGCCACTCAACAACATCATATCAAGGTTCTGGTTCAACTGACAACATACTAAAAGTAGTAGAAACTGAACTAGGTTTGTAACCAACAATCCTATAAGTTACTACGGATTAGTAACACGTGAACCTGATAGAGAGAAGAGAGCCTAGTCCTTAACACACGTAGAATGAGAAGAGAATGAATCAGATCAGAGGGCATAAGGTAAAGGATAAAACAGAGCCTTACGTCCCTCCCACAATCAATTCCCCTACATATAACTAAAGCATTTCTAGACTCGACATCGACCAGTTTGGCTTGATGAACCTACAGGCAGTCCGGCTCTGATACCAACGCTGTCAGGACCCCGATTCTAAGTCACACCGATCTAGCCTGTAACACCTCATATCACTTTCCGGCCTCACGCACGGTATTCCCACGGGTGTCGCCTTACCATGGCCTGGGACCGTTTGCGCCTTTTGGCTCACGTATATGATAGTGTTGCTAGCATCCATATGACAGAGAACCCGGGTCGACATGTCTAGTCGTGAACCCAAAGCGGCGCAAACTTACAGGGACAGGCATACATGAATCAACATCGAGCATGTCGGTCAGCAGTGTGTGAATCCGGGATGTAGCACTGGGCTAACAGGACTCCAGGAACCCGGGTTATAGCAGGCTAGGCAGGACTCCGGATGTCACCGCGTGACATTTCCCGAAGGGATGTACCACGAGAACAAAGTGAAACACATGCCGGCCAATCTGAGTGTTCCGGAGCAGTAGTGCTGGGCTAGCAGGACTCCGGTAAACTGGGCTGTAGCGGACTACCAAGGCTCTGTGGAGACACCAGACTACATTTCCCCATAAGAGAGGTTGCCAAGGATAAAAAACTAGATTGTCGGATCCCACACATACCAAGCATTTCAATCATACACACAATATGCTCGATATGTGTAAATACAACATGGCATCACAACAAAACTCTACAACTCAAAGTACTTTATTTAAAGCTGGAGAGCCACACATAACATGTTCATACAGATAGGGGTCACACAACCCGACACTCAAGTCATACAAACATACAAGCACATGCGGAAGCAAACTTGTCTAAGTACAGACAACTAGAAAGAAAGAATTCTTGACGAAGCCTGTCTAACTACAAAGGCCCTTCACAAGCTCAGGTCACCACCTGGGTGGCAAGTCACTCGTCAACGTCGAGATCTACATAGAACCCATCGGAGGGGGCGGTGTTCTCTTCTGCAACAATTATTAAAGCAACATGAGTACGAAGGTACTCAGCACTTGTAAAATAGTTTTTCCACACGAGTCCACTAATCACCATCACAATACTCCATCGTGGGTCCTCCCTCGTCATCCTATGAGAGTGCCATCCACGGTACTCACACTTATCTTGAGTCTTTTAGTAGTAACCATTAACTTGTCTATGAACTGCATAAGCAACCAAGTACTCCTTTACCGCGGACGCGGGCATTCGAATAGGTTTATACCCTGCGGGGGTGTACTTCTTCACACATGCTTCCACCACTTATCGTCGTTTACACGACATGTACTCGGCAACCTTCAAGCGGAAGCCCAGCGAGGGTGTCATCCACGACCTGACTAAACACACGAGTTCCTAGTCCAGGTTTATCGCCTATTCGAGTTCCATCCGCAAGGAAATCCGGCCGAGGTGTCCTCAACGGCCCCAAACGATGTGTATAGGGTTCCCGAGATACCAAATGGGCGACTCGGTACACCGGGCCACGTGCCTACCGCATCACAGCCCACCCCTAAGGTCAGCGCTGCGCACTACTTGCAACTCCTGGACAGAGGACAAGGTTGGTTAATAAGCAAAGAGGGTCCATTGGTTTCGGGCCCAACGTGTGGTAGTAGCTGATCTTAAATCACACATACAGATCTCAGTTCTTAAGGACGGCCTCAATGAAACAACCCACCATGTACTCCTAGATGGCCTCTCATCGGTACCTTTACGAAATCATATTCAACACTTCACTCTCATTACCGACACAACCATTCACTCTAGTTCATCACCCCTATGAGCCAGACCTGACATGACTCTAAGCATAGCATGGTAGGAAAGACAAACATGGCTCAGTCAACTCCTACACATGCTAGTGGGTTTCATCTAGTTACTGTGGCAATGACAGGTCATGCAGAGGAAGTGGGTTCAACTACCGCAACACACAGCAGTTTGAAACGCGTTGTCTTAATGCAGTAAATGAGAGAAGAAGCGAGAAGTTGGGTTTGTATTGAAATGATCAATGGGTTGCTTGCCTGACAGAGTGGTAGTGGGATACTACCCTTCAGTTGGATACTCGTGAATATCCTCGGAGGCAGAACCTACCACGAAGAACACATCGAAACACAATCATCACATGGCACTATGCAACAATATGATGCATGCAATGACATGGCAACATGAATGTATTTTGGCTAATGCAACTTAGAACAGAAAGGTTTGAGTTCATTTGAATCAAGGATTCAAATGCAAACCCAAAATAAGAGGTCATATTAGTGCATTAACTTGTTTCATCTAAACAGCAAGGTTAAATTGTTCTGACATGCATGAAACCAGTACGGATGGAAAGATTGGATTTTTCTGATCAAATTTCATATATAAATCTTTGCATTTTGAGTTACAGATTAATTTCTATGAATTTTTGAAGTTTGTAGCATTTTCTGGAATTTCCTGTATAAGAATATACCCAATAAATGATTTATTGCGTCGGCAGTGCATCATGGTGACGGCAGCAGTCAACGGGGATGGTCCAGGTCAACCCTGACCTGTGGGCCCGTCTATCAGTGATTAGTTAAACTAACTAAATTTAGTTAGCATTAAAATAACACTAACCTAGTATAGTTAGTGGCCTGGGGCCCACACGTCAGTGATCCAGGGGAGTTCAAACCCCCAGGTCAAACCGGGCTAACCACCGGCGTTTAGCCGCCGGCGGCAGCAGACGCGGCGGAGGGCTCGGGCTCGCTGCTCCGGTGACCGAATGGTCAGCGGAGAGCGGCTACGGGGAGCTGGAGCTCACCCGCGCCCGTTGCAGCAAGCAGCAGCAGCTAGGGCGGCCGGAGCTCGTCGGAAACGAGCTCGAGGCGGCGGCCGGCGTTCGGGTGCGCGCGGCAATGCGGTTGCAGTGGCCGTGGCAGCGCGGGCGTGGCACCTATGGGCTCTACGCAGCACGGCGTGTAACAGCCCCAACATTGGGTTATCAATTTTTGAGCTGTTATTCCTTCCTGGCACTCATTTTCGAAATCTTTCCCCTGAGTTTGCTGGATGACTCCGAGAATTCTTGTCATTTCCAACCTTTCAAAACCTTGCTCATGTCTTTGTCAGTGGGCAAGACATCTTTTGCATCATCTCAAATCCTCTCAAACCCTAATTCCAATTTTTTGGAATTTGAATGTAGCCTTTGTGATTACAAAGGAGCCATCATTTTCCTTGATCTGTTGATCATCCCATCTGTTTGCAGAGACCCTCCTATTCTCCTAATCCTTGGATATGCAAAAATATTGCCAAGTTCCATGCAATATTTTTGAATTATGATTTATTACATTTTTGCCTTTATGAGGAATAAAATCCAAAGGCATAGCTAGCCATCTCCTAAATTCATGAGAATTGGTGGAGTTTATATTTATGCCTAATCCAAGCTCTGGCAAAGATATTGGCCATAATTAAATATGGAAAATTGCCTTTTCCTATTTAATACCAATATTGCATTTCTGCCACTTTCTAAAGGAACTACTATTTTTATAGCAGAGAAAATTCCCACATAAATTGTGGAGCTTTTCCTTGCTATATAATCACTAGTTCCATCCTTATCTCATGTTTCATAGTTCAAAATTTTGGCACATGATCCAATGCAAGTTTCGGCCTTCTCTGAAATTTTGCAAAGGAAGTGCGTTATTCCTAATTCCAATTGAGTTGAAATTTGGCAGGGGTGATTAACCTTGATAGATCACCCATGGATACCAAATATGAGCTCAATCCCATTCCCCTAGATCCCTGTGCAATTTTTCAAAGTTACTGACCAGACTGCAACTTTGTGAAGGAAGTACCTTCATAGAGTTTCCAAATGGGATGAAACTTTTCCATCTTCCCAAGTATCTCAAATCATTAGCCTCCACCTAAATTCAGTTCATTTAATTGAACTATGTGAGCACAGGAGCAATTCTTTGATTCTGTCCAAATTTTCAGTTTGTGAAGCAAGTATATTTTATCTTGCTCCATCATGGCTGAAAATATTTCTAAGCCTTCTTCTATCCATATAACCTATCTCCAAGAAAGTTTGGCTCATTTCATGTAGCCTATATTCTCCTGGATTTTTCCAAAGTTTCTGGTCAGATCTGATGCTTGTGAAACAAGTACCAATTTGGCAAGTCCATTTGGTATTCTCTTTTTTTTTGCAGCATCTAAATATGACCAAATAAGGAAGCTTTGCCAAGTTTTAGCCTAATCCAACACTACTAGAGAGTGCTTCTTCATCATTTGCATTCTGGGTCAGATTTGGCATTTGAACTGCAGCTATGCTAAATCCTTGCCCCAATCCCTTCCAACTTTGCAGGACCGTAGTCTTTGCTTCCCTGAACCTCCTAGACAACCAGCTTAGCTCTTTACCTCTCTGGTTTGATCACCAAGATGTGGCAAAGTTTGCAACAGCAAAACTTGTCGAGCTTGGTTTCCTCTTCTCTATACACCTCTGCCTGTGCCATCACCTCAGTTTTAATGAGCTTTGGAAGGACTATGTTGTAGACAAGGTTTGGCCCTTAGTTGACGACTACAGAGCGCAATGTCGGTGGTGACCACATGGCTATGCAGGCCAAATCGGTGGTCTCGCCACTGTTGGCCACAGTGGCGCAGCTCTGGCTGGCTCTGGCTCGTCCAACCTTGTCAAACAGCTCAGCCTCATCGTCACCGTGCGCCTTGGCCCATTTCCCCCTTCATTTGCTTTCTCGATGAGCCGTCGCCATCGCCAAACCGTCCCTGTCCGTGAGCTCGTCATCGTTTCCTCGCTCCTATCCGTTTCCCCCTCTTGTCCTCGAGCTCCGCTTGATTCCGTGACCTCCTGGCTCTTGTCCGTGTCCCCCTCGTCGCCTTGCCGCTGCTTCCCGTGAGCCTTGGCCGCGCATGGGCATCGCCGGCGCACGGACACGTCGCCTGCCGCGTGTCACCTCGTCCTCTCCCCCTCGAGCCTTCCCCGCGTCTATGTAAGCAAGCCCCCAAGCCCCTCGCAGTCCACAAGCCCCGCCGAACCTCTAGCTCGAGCTCGAGGAGCTCTCTGACCCCTCCCCATCGCCATGGCCGCCGCCTCGGGTTCCTCTTGATTCCCAGCACACTAGCACCCCCGAGCCCCGTGCGTGCCCTGGATGGATGCGCCGCACTCCAGCGAGCCTCCACGTAGCCTCAGCCCCTCCGTGCCCCCACCGTAGCTCCATTTTGTCCGGTGACCAAAGACCATCTCCGCCGCGAGCCCTGCTGCTCCTTCTCCCGTGCTCCTCGCCGGCAACGGACACCACCATGGGATGCGCCTCTCGCTCCTGAGCTCGTGGATAGGTCGGGCGTCATGAACGGTGCCCGGAGTCGCCGGCGAGCGCCGTCGGGGCAGCTGCCTCCCTCAGCCAGGCACGCGCCCACGCTGGAGGAAGAAGAAGCCAGGCCAGGCAGGCCCCACACTGCGGGACCCCCCTGTCGGTGAGCGGAGGGCGTGGCCCCGCTGGCCACGTCGAATAAGTGGACGCGCCCACCCCCGAAACCGTTTCCCTGCTCTTGAAACGTATTCCACGTGCGTACGCTTTCCAAGTCAGAAAATGTATTGCCTGAGCACTTCAGCTCAAAATATGTTTTCCTGTACAGAAAATGTATTCAGCCCAAAGGCGCGTTCAGTTTTTCCTCCAGGGGCCTGCTTGCTGAACTTTTTCACCGATAGGTCATTGAACTTCAACCCTACGTATCTCGACAACCGTAACTCCGATTGAGGTGAAACCAACGCTCACGTCTTCGTCTTGTCGAACTCTTTCCATAGGTATCATTTTAATTATGTTTTCACACAGTGAAAATGACCATTTTTCCCTTGCCTGAAAACAGCCCCTTCCGAGAGAGAACTGTTTCCTGCAAATCTTTCCGTGATCGTTCCACACTTTTTCCCGGAGTATTCCTCGACCCCAGGCAAGCCAACCTCTTATCATGAGCCCCGAACTTGCACGTTGACTTTGCTTGCACCTCGCGTGTGTGCTTACTTGTAGTAGTTTCTTGTCTGTTTCGTCTGCTATTATTTCAGTCGTGCTAAATAGTTTTGTTATATGCCTTACATGCTTGAGTTTTCATTAAATAAGTTGCCATGCTAGTTTAATGTTGTTACTAATAATATCATGCCTCTGTTTAGTTTCATGTTAGTAGTATCTTTGTTATGTTGCACTGATAAGATTGCTAGTACTTGGTATTGCCATGTTTCATATGATATCACAGTTACTTGAAATGCTTGATGTTTTGTTACTGCATTGGTAGGTTGCATGTTAGTTGCTGCATTCATGTTAATAATGCTTGCATGATGATTGATGATGGAGAAGTTAATAATATCACTTAATAACAAACCTCCTCCATCATCACTGGGATATCATAGTGCCACTCCAATCGAGCTTTCTCCAGTGCAACCACGCTTACCTAATGGGAAGGTCCTAGCTGGGTCTATTGTCATGCCTCTCGCCGGTGCCTCCCGCAAGGGAAGGTTATGGGTGCGCGCTACCCTGATCAGGTAGGCAGACATAACCTGGAGTGCTCAATTTTGTTTTTATGGTACCTTGTCCCCGTTTGGGACCGTTTTGTCACGATGGTGGCCGTTGGTGTCTTTGGTAGACACTGGGCCACCCAGGACTGAACCCCAAGGGGGTGTTGGTCGGAGTGGCCGGGAGAGCGTCATGGCAGTAGCTCGGTTTTGTCGGAACGCCGTGTCCGCACGTATGGGAGTGCGAGTCCAAGGTTCCGTGGTGTGGGTACAGTGCGCTACCTCTGCAGAGTGTATTCAATCTATCGATAGCCGCATCCTCGGTCATGGGCAAAAGTTCGTAGTAGGTCACACTATTCGGTCTCCGTAGAAATGGAGGATAAACCTTAAATAACTAAGTGGATGAATATGTGAAAAAATGTGGTGACTTGGACTGTGAGACAGTCGTGAGTAATCATGATGATGAGTTGGTATGATCACGAGACAAGGTCTCGGTGAGTGTTGAACCAATTGTGGTTCCGTTGGTGATCTGTGCATGATCATCGCTTGGTTGCGAGGCAACCCGCTGGTAAGAGAGTCTGAGGGACTCGGTGCACATTTTGTTTGCGTTGCATGAGTAGTAAGTTGTTATTTGCATTTAAAGAGCTATGGGAGAATAGTAGATGATTGCATAAAATTAGCATGTTATGTTTGCATCGGATATGACTGGTAGTTTATTTTCAGCATAGTTTCATGATGCCATGCCATACTTTGACTGAATTTATGCCATGCTTTGGTATGCCATGTTTTGATATGTTATGCTTTGCGGTAGCCATGTTAGATGTAAGTTTGATATGCCATTGTCATGCTTAGTTTCTGCTATGAGGTAGGTTGTTTCATACGCTTGGTTCTTGCGTTGTCATCTGTTTGTTTGGATGCTATGTATTTGGTTGTCTTGCAAGTACATTCATTGCACTGACCTGGCGTGTCATGCCAATTTATAGGGCGTACCGAATTGTTCGCTTGATCCGTCGTGCTAGGCCGTAATCCTGCCAGTCTTGTGAGTTGTGGAGCCCAGCTAGATGAGATGCTGCCAGACCAAGACTTCCGCCACCATTTAAATAGACTTCCGCTGCCATCCTTATATAGCATTAGGGCTATGCCAGATAATTGTATTCATCAAAGATGTAATCATATACACATGTATTTGATGAATATTATTGTACGTGGAATGTTGTATCATGGACCTGTCGTGCGTCAGGTGTTATCCTGGGCTAACGTGCGAAGGCCCCCTGCTCCATGCGGATCGGGGTGCCACACGGCGAGCAGGTTGGGCACTACGGCCAGTCCATTATATGGCTGGGGGCACGTCGGTGACGAGAGCAGGCGGCGGCGCGTGCGGGTGATAGCAACGCGGCGGCTACGGCGTGCGGCAGCGTGCTACATCTTGAGCATGCGTTGGTTTTCCTCGAAGAGGAGAGGGTGATGCAGCAAGTGTAGCGTAAGTATTTCCCTCAGTTTTGAGAACCAAGTTATCAATCCAATAGGAGGCTCCTCAAAAGTCCCACACACCTACACAAACAAACTGAGAACTCGCAACCAACGCAATAAAGGGGTTGTCAATCCCTCCACGGCCGCTTGCGAAAGTGAGATCTAATAAAGATAGTATGATACGATAAATATATTTTTGGTATTTTATAATATAGATGCAAAAAGTAAAGATGCAAATAAAAGTAGATTGGGAGCAAATATGATAAGAGATAGACCCGGGGGCCATAGGTTTCACTAGTGGCTTCTCTCAATATAGCATAAGTATTACGGTGGGTGAACAAATTCTTTGTCGAGCAATTGATAGAAAAGCGCATAGTTATGCGATTATCTAGGCATGATCATGTATATAGGCATCACGTCCATAACAAGTAGACCGACTCACTGCTGCATCGACTACTATTACTCCACACATCGACCGCTATCCAGCATGCATCTAGAGTATTAAGTTCATAAGAACAGAGTAACGCATTAAGCAAGATGACATGATGTAGAGGAATAAACTCATGCAATATGATATAAACCCCATCTTGTTAATACTCAGCTCGGCATCAGGCCAATACTCAGCTCGTTCGGCATACAAAAGCCTTTGCTCGACTTGCTGAGATCTCTGATGTCAAAGTGTATTTGGAGGAGCTGGGCACCGCTAAAGTGCAAGATCATTGCATGGCTGGCAATGCAATACAGGATCTGGACGTTAGATCGATGAGCGCAATATGGTCTACAAGACGAGCCCTCCCCTTGCTACACATGCTTGCAAGATCAAGATGATGCTGACCATATACTGTCTCACTGCACTTATGCGTAGGAGGTATGGTGTACCATATGGGACACGATCCTCATTGATGTAAATTACTCACGACCATCTGACTCAACGTTGCAATGGTGGCTCAGAGAGGGGAAACTACCATAGGGCGGATAAGAGAGGGTTCAACACTCTATCCATTGTGACAATATGGGCCCTGTGGAAGCAGAGAAATGCGAGGGTGTCTAGCAGGACTGACTAGCAAATGAGGTCGAGGGAGGTGGCCATGGTGATTCTAGCAGAGGCTGTAGAGTTGGTGGTCTACAATGTTTTGTGAGAGAGTAGTCTCATCTTGTAATGTGTAGGTGTGGGAGTTGGAGTTGTGTGTCTGCCCGAATGTTTGCATTTGGGCGGCACTTCTTGTACATACTCTTTCTATCTTCTACAAAAATATGGTACACCATTGGCGTACTCTAGAAAATAAATAAACGGAGTAATGCCTTAAGCAAGATGACATGATGTAGACAAAGTAAACTCAACCAATATGAATAAACCACGTTGTTTTCCTTTTAATGGTAACACTACAAATACGTGTCTTGTCCCCTTTTGTCATTGGGACATAGATAACCGCAAGATTGAACGCATTACAAAGCACCTCTCCCATTGCAAGATAAATCAATTTAGTTGGCCAAAGCAAACAGATAGATCAGAGAGAAATACAAAGCTACAACAATCATGCATATAAGAATTCAGAAAAGACTCAAATATTTCTCATGAATAATCTGATCATAAACCCACAATTCATCGGATCCCAACAAACACACCGCGGAAGAAGATTACATCAAATAGATTTCCAAGAACATCGAGAAGAACATTGTATTTAGGATCAAAGAGAGAGAGAGAAGAACATCTAGCTACTAGTTATGGACCCATAGGTCTGTGGTAAAATAACATGCATCATCAGATGGGCAACAAGGTTGATGCAGAAGCCCTCCGTGATTGATCCCCCCTCTGGCAGAGTACCAAAAAAGTCCTCCAGATGCGATCACAGAAGAATAGAAACTTGCGGTGGTGGAAAAACTATTTTGGGTGGCTCTCTGTTGGTTTCTCGATTTTAGAGGATTTATAGAGCTGGAATTAGGTCAGATGGAGCCTCGAGGGACCCACAAGGTACTAGGGTGCACCCCTAGGGCACGCCCTAGTGCCTTGCCATCTACTCATTTGCCTTCTGGTCTCCTCCCGAAGCTTCTAGGGTCTCTCTTGTCCAGAAAAAAATCATCAAAAAGTTTCATGGCATTTGGACTTTGCTTGGTTACTGAGTTCCTGCAAAAACAAAAACAGGAAAGGAAAACAACAACTGGCACTTGGCACTGGGTTAATACATTAGTCCAAAAAATGAGATATAATTGCATATAGAACATCCAAGATTGATACTATAATAGCATGGAACAATAAAAAATTATAGATATGTTGGAGACATATCAAGCATCCCAAGCTTAATTCCTTCTTGTCCTCGAGTAGGTAAATGATAAAAACAAACTTTTTGATGTGAAATGCTACCTAACATGTTCATCATGTAATCTTTCTTTTATGGTATGAATATTTAGATCTGCATGATTCAAAGCAATAGTCTATAATTTGACATAAAGACATGAATACTCAGGCATACCAACAAACAATCATGCCTTTAAAAATAAAAATGCTAAAGAACGTTATCCCTATAAAATCATATAGCCTTGTCATGTTCCATCTTCTTAGCACAAAGTATATATCATGCACTACCCTGGTGTTAGCCAAGCAATTGGTTCATACTTTTTAACACGCTTGAGCTTTTTCAACCCGCACGCAATACATGAGCGCAAGCCATGAATATATCACTATGTGTGGAATAGAGTATGGTGGTAGAGTTTATATGGAGAAGACAAAAAAGGAGAAAGTCTCACATCGATGAGGCTAATTAATGGGCTATGGAGATTCCCGTATATTGATGTCAATGCAAGGAGTAAGGATTGTCATGCAATAGATGTACTAAGAGCTATAAGTGTATGAAAGCTCAAAATGAAAACTAAGTGGGTGTGCATGCAACTTGCGTGCTCTAGAAGACCTCGGGCATTTGAGGAAGCCCATCATTGGAATATACAAGCCAAGTTCTATAATGAAAAGTTCCCACTAGTTATATGAAAGCGACTACATAGGAGACTCGATCTCTATAAGAAAAACATAGTGCTAGTTTGAAGCACGAGTGTAGAAAAATATAGTAACATTGCCCCTTCTCTCTTTTTCTATTATTTTTTGGTGGGTTCTTTTTGGGCTCTTTTTTCATTTCCTCACTTGGGACAATGCTTTAATAATGAATATGATGATCATCACACTTCTATTTACTTACAACTCAAAATTATAAATCGATGCTAGAACAAAATGTGACTCTATATGAAGGCCTCTAGCAGTGTACCAGAATGTGCAATGATCTAGCATAACATGTATAAAAAATGATGAACAGTGGTAGAGCCACAAATACTATGTCAGCTATATGATCGTGCAAAGCAACATGATAATGATGATGTGTGTCATAATAATGGAATTGTGGACGTTGCATGGCAATATATCTTGGAATGGCTATGGAAATGTGTCGTGGGTGAATACGATCACCTATGGGGCCATGAGCCCCTTGTGGTTCGGCAAGGGGGAGATCATGTTGCACAAAGAGCGGAAGCCATGAGGAAGCATGATGACGATGACACTGGTGGTTTTTACCCAGGTTCTGGCCGTTGTGAAGTGTAAAACCCTACTCGTGGTTTTGTTGGATTGGATGATGGAATCATAGCAACACGCAACACTCGAGCCCGACATGGTTGCCTTGGGGGAGCATCTACGCGCGTACAAGTGTGAGGTGGTCTGAATCCCTTTCTAGTTTGCCATGGGCCTCTTTTTATAGATCAAGGGGTAACTACAGTGGAAAAATAATCTTTATCTAGTGATTAGATAGAAAACAATGCTATCATACCTAACTCTGACAGTTAGGACAAAGTGCTTTAAATGCACTGCTAGGTGTCACGCTGAGGGTGAAGCCCGACAAGCCTGCTGTGCCACTTAATCATCTTCTGCTTATCTGTTTGACACGCCTCTGGATGGGTGTCATATGAGATAATTTGTCTTCCAACGGGCCGCCACGTGCTTAGTAGAGGCCACTTAATCATCTGGGGGCTCGACACCGCATTGACAAGTGATTTGCATTGCTGTGCGGTGCAGCGGTGGTGCCTTGGCGGGATTTCCTGCACTTGGTGCAATGAGCAAGCCTGCCAGGGCAGTCTTGGACTTGTCCTTGGGGTGGTCTCGACCTGGCCGGGCCCTCCTGCCCGGAAAGGGAGGCCCTCCCAAGGTGGTGCTTCGGCTGTCTTGTATGTTGACTTGTTCTTCTTGACCTGCTCCTTGATTTCACAAAGAGCGGTTTCTTTGGCTTGGTCTTGCTTTGTATACCGAGGTAACCATTCCTTCGCCATGCTTTGGCTGCCGGGGCAGAGGCTCCTTGTCTGTGCACAAGTTAGGGGAAACAAACACCCTTGTTTGTGTACCCCAACAGAAGGTCTCGGGCCTGAGCCATACGTGTCACTGGGCACGTTCGGTTAGGCCCTAAATGGTGTACGGACACATGTCAAAAAAATGTTGCCCATGCAACTATTGTCATGATGACTTGTCAATCCAACGTCCACTCCGCGTAATGACCTCATGACGTGGGGCCGTGGAACAGTAGGAGTTAATGGGTAATGCGCCTGCAAAAACGGTAACTTTTTGAGGAAAGATAGCGAAGAGCCAGCCTCCGCGCCTGTTCCCAATAAAAAGGCAACGCGAGGGGGCGCTGGTCATTCATATCTTTCTTGTCTCCCCTCGTCTTCTTCCTCAAGCCAGGCAACCGCTCCTATTGCCATCATCCACCCCAAAGTTCTACTAGATCTCTCATCCATTCCGTGAGCCCAAGAGATGGGACGAAAGACAGGCGTCTGGAAGGGGAAGCGGGCGACTGCCGCGAAAGATGCAATGGCGGAGGGGAGGAAGAAAAGGGTGTAGGATCTGGATAGGAAGTGACAGGAAGACATGGTTTTTCTCCTGTCGAACTTGGATGGCAACAAAACTTCGATTGTGAAGTATGCCTACATGTGGGGGAGGGAAGTCCCCAACGGGCATGGGGCGCCCGTAGTCCTACCGGAGGGGGCAAAGTTCCCATCAGATTTGTACCGCTTCTTCTGCATGTCCTTTCTCTGCGGCCTCACCTCCCCCTTCTCGGATTTCTACTGCGCCATGATGACAGTGTATGGATTCCATCTTCTGGACTTCACGCCCAATGCAATGGCGCATATGGAAATCTTAGCCCATCTGTGTGAGAATTTTGTTGGAGCCGCCCCAAATGTGGACCAGTTCGGGCACTTCTTCATCCCACGGATAGAAGACAAATCTCACTGCTCGAGAAATATAAGCTGGATTCCCCGGAGCAAGAAGGGTCATTGGGATTATCTCCCTTGCCAGCAGCGCAGTAGGTGGGAGGGATGGAGGGAAGATTGGTGCTGAATCCAGGACAAGGATGCCCCCAAGTTCTACGCGACATGGACTGAATGCATCACGCGCACCAGCGACAGGAGTAAATTGGGCCTCTCCGATGACATGCTTCGTCCAACGTTGAACATGATTTCCCGTCTCAATGCTACCGGGCTAACCGTCGAGTAGGTAGGCGCCGAATTCCTTCGGCGCCGCATTGCGCCACTGCAGAGAAGGGACATGTTTTCGTGGGAATAGGGAACTCGGCTGACAGGATGAGATTGTATCCGGGCCCTGCAAACAACTTCTCGGTATACGGTCATGGCTGGTTGTGCGAACAGCTGTTCGACAACCTTGGCCCATTCATTTGCCGACAGGGATTGTCCCTCCGCATCTCAACTCTGCTCGCGATCAAATTCTGAAACAGATGCCTGCCTGCAATGCTGACGGAGTTGCGGCTGATTGGAAATTGCCTGCACTAGATGCAGAGATAGAGTGGGTCTCTAGTTTGGAAGAAAGGGCTTGCAGGGTGGAGAACGATGTTATTAAGCGCACCTCCAAGGTAGAAGCGGCGTCCATTGCAAAGCAGATCGCTGAGGACAGAGCGCTCTGGGCTTCTGGAGGGACGAGGCCCGAAGAGAAGGAGGAGGAGGAAGAGGATGTTGGAGGCGAGGGTTCTTTTGAGGAGGGGAGTGGGGAGAATGACACGGAGGAGGCTGCCGAGCTTGACCCTTCTGGGGTTGAAATTCATCATACCATGGCAGCAGAGGCTCAAGAGGAAGGCGGGGCTGAGGAGGCAGAGCAGCCCGAGGTGGGGGAGGAGTGGCTCGCAATGGGTCCTCAAGCCCCAGGGCCATATCCAGGTCAGCACCTTCACAAGCGAATCAGCCGAGGAATAGCGGCCCCTGCTTCCTCGTCGACCGTAAAGAGGGTGAAGAAGATCGCCTCCAAGGGCGATAAGCTAGAGGTGATTCACCGCCAATCGACTCGCCTGTCGGAGGCCAAGACCCCACCTGCCAAGCGACATGCTGTCACGGAGGTTGATCCTACCCCCAGTCAAGCCCAGCTTCCTCGCATAGCTCGATCCCACCAGAGACCTCTGTCCCACTAACGAGCTCAAAGTTGTCGGGAAGCTCTGGCCGCCAACTCTGAAAAGGGGCAGCACGATCCCGCCACTTGCAGCGTACGAGCTCTGCTCCATGCTCATGGATCCAGAGTAAGGAGAACAACTGAGCTTCTTGTTGAGGTATTATGCACTCGATAGTTGTTGATTTCATCTTGTTTTGTTGATCTGACATGGATGAACAACCCCTCGTCCAGCAGGCCAAGTGAACTAAGCATGTGGTGGTGCCGAGCCGCCAATCCAGCCCCCAATCCAGCCCCCAGCGTGAAGGCAAAGGGAACGCCTCGCTCGCACACTGAGACGCGGAAGAACGCCCATCATCTCCCGACAAAGGGTTGGGCGAGAGTCAGCATGACGGAGCCCTTCAAGAGGGGTTCACCCTCCAGGGATCCCCATCGAGCATAGTTCAGGCAGAAGCATCACCAGTGAGGGCATCCCCTAGAGGGTCTACTCGCGTCGAGGCCACAACCACCGAAGGAAGGGTTGTGGACCGTGCCCGGCAACCTATGTTGCCGGGCAGCAGCCACCACCGGGTAATCCTCTTGCTTTTGCCTCTACTTGTTTGATAATTTATCTCCTTGGTCTATATCCAGTAGCATCTGACTTTTTTTACTTTGTCTGCTTGATTTTATTTGTTGATTCGTCGACTAAGGAGCCTGAGCTCTTGGAGGAAGTGGCCATCATTGGAAAGAGTGCTGCCGAGGAAGCAGTTAAGATTGTTGCCGCGAAAGGCCATGAGCACTCTACCGAGGATATCCAAGAATTCCGAAAGGAAGAGGAGAAAACTCTCGTCATCATATCTGGCCCAGAGATAGTTGTTGAGGAGAAAACCCCTCTTCAAACTATGGGACCTCTTCCCATGTTCGGCACATAGGCTGTAGTTACACATCAATCCTCAAGCAAGCTGGCTCTTATCCTTGCACATCCTGGGCCAGCCGCTGCGGGCTCATCTATTTAAGTGGGTGCAGATTTTGAGGAAGAAATCAGACGCATACTAGCAGCACTGTCTCAAAGATTTGAAGAGGCTAGTGATCCTGTAGATAATGCCAAGGACATAGCCTTCCTAGAATCCGTGGCAGCAGGGCTCAAAGATGCGCAACACAGGTATGATCTCAAGTGGCAGGCAGTCAAGGAGCATTGTGACTCTGCTGTCCTTATGGACAAGAAGCTGGCGGACAAAGGCAACGAACTGCGAGAATGGTACAAGAAGCAATCCCACTCCATCATGCGCCGAGAGGAGGTGCTGACCATGGACAACAAAGATATCACTACGCGAGAGGTCTGCTTGGCGTAGCGCAAAGTGCTTCTGAATGCCAAGGAGAAGGACATCTCTTCCCCAAAAGGGAACCTTGAAGCCACCCTCCGCGACAAGGATGAAGAGTTGGAGTGCCTTGTACAATAGTGCACCAAGAACTTGGAGGACAGCCACAAAGCTGCCCTCGACACACTCACCCTTGAATCTTCTATCCAATTGAAAAAGGTTACCGACAAGCTAGCTACTGCATCTGCTGCCAAGATTGATCTTGAAAAGCAAGTGGGCAAGTTGACAGAAGACCTTGGCAGGAGCAACAAGGAGATCATGGCTCTCAAAGAGGAAGTGGAGAAAGCAGAGACCACCCTGAAGGAGGTGCAATCGCAGCTTTCATCTAAGAGCCAGGACCTTGATACTGCCAAGGACACATCTCTAACATGAAAGTGCAGCTCGGCTCTCCGGAGAAGGAAATTGAATCGGCCGGCTGCCGTGAGAAGCTACTAATGAAGGACTTGACCAATGCAAAAACTCTCTGAAAAGACGCAGAAGATAAACTGGATAACCAAATCCAGCATCGCGACCTCTGGGTCAAGAACTTGATGGACATTGCCGAGTGCCTCAATGCCCAGATTGTGAACATGAGCATGAAGAGCTGGGCCTTCTCTATCGGCAAGCATGAAGCTCCAAGTGTCAAGCTGACACTTTTCTTCAAGGGCTCGATTGAAGGGCTGAAGATGTACGAGGACGACATGGCCGCCTGCTTCACTAATGAGTCCCGGAAGCTTGCTCGTGACGCCCTCTTCCTGGTATTGACCAACCTTGCCTTCCAGCATCCAGACCTCAACTTCGCCGATGGCTTCAAGAAGCTCCCACCGGGTGCCGACACTTCTGCCGCTGCGGAGAAGGCCACCCCCTTGCCGACACGGTTCTCTTAGTTCCAAGCGTTCCCGGAGGCCGTCGTGCCCAGCCTTGAGTTATTCTTGTTGTCGTGTTTCCCTGTAATAGGACACAATATGTATATCGTTTTTAGGCTCTGCACTGTTCTCGCTTTAATGCTTGCCGAAACTGATGTTTATTATGCTAATGCCTCCGGCTCCACCACTCCACCGTGCAACAACGCAAATCACTTGTCAATGCAGTGTCGAGCCCCCAGATGATTAAGTGGCCTCCACTATGCACGTGGCGGCCCGTTGGAAGACATGTTACACTCATATGACACCCATCCAGAGGTGTGTCGAACAAATAAGCAGAAGACGATTAAGCGGCACGGCGTGCTTGCCGGGTTCACCCTCAGCATGACACCTAGTAGTGCATCTAATGCACTTTGTCCTAACTGCCAGAGTTAGGTATGATAGCACTATTAGCTATCTAATCACCAGATAATGACTATTTTGCCATAGTGGTTAGCCCTTTAGCTATAAAAAGAGGTCCAAGGCAACCTAGGATTGGATTCGGACCCCCTCACAGTTGTACGCGCGTACCTGCTCCCCCGAGGCCACCTTGCCGGGCTCGAGCATTGCCTGTGGTTGTGATCCCTCCATTTAATCCACTGAAAGCAGGAGTAGGGTTTTACACCTCACGGCGGCCCGAACATGGGTAAAAACCACCAGTGTCATCGTCGTCGTGCTGCCTCATAATTTCCGCTCTTTGTCCAATGTGATCTCCCCCTTGCTGAACCACAAAGGGGCTCATGTCCCCATAGGTGATCGTGTCCACCCACGACATCTTTAGAGTGCCAAGTTGTAATGCCTCGAGACCGATGCGCCAGGAGTCTTCCAGTTATTCGTCGTCCTTACCATGTCATTCACTTGCGTGTTGCACTTTGCCATGCCATCATGTGCATTTCATCTGAATGTTTTTCAAAACTTGCATCCATCTTAGTCTCCCAATTCTCTCCGTTGTCCATTCTGAGCCAAACCACACTCACACGCGCCCGCGGCACCTCCGTAATATTATTTTATAAGTGGCATGAAAATGTTCTCAAAATGGGGTGAAAGTTGGTGTGCGGTCTTGTTATAGCGTAGGTAAACTGCCTGCCAAATTTCGCCGCACTCGGAGTCAGTTTGATAGCCCAACCATCATCCGTAGCGGCGCCGTTACCGGTTAATTCGTCGGGCGTTTTCGGACTCCGGAATCCTGTGTCAGGCCTCTATCTCTTCTCTCCTCTTAGCCCAAGACCTCTCCCACACAACCACTACCACCCACAAGGGCTAAGCCCCCCCCTCTCCAAGACCCCTGCCTATAAATGGACGACCTTCCCCTTCCATTTCTGTATAAACCCTAACCTCCCCCGTTGATTTCAGTGCCTCCCCAACCCGGAGCCTCCACCTCCCACCTGCTCTCTCCTCCCAGACGTTGTCGCCCGCGCCGCCAGCCACTGCACGGGCCCGCGGGGCCTGAATCAGGCCCGAACCGCCCAGCCGTCCGATCCCGAGAACCTCCCGCAGTAGCTCGCCGCCCGCTCGCCTCCCCGCGCCTCCCCGGACCCCGTCACCCCGCGCCTCGTCCCTGCCCAGACCTTGTCGCCCCGCCGACCGTCGCCCTTGATCGCCCGCCGCCGCCTCCGTGCCGCGCCGCCGTCACCGCCCGCCAAGCGCTAGCTGGCGAAATCCACCCCGCGGTACCGCGCCGAGGCCTCCCAGCGCCCAGATCCAGCCGGATCTCGCCCCACCGGCCCCGGATCCAGCATTCTCGGCCTCCTCCTCCCCGGTTCCCCCCGCGGACCCACAGTCGCCGTCCGCTGTCGCCCGGAGCAGCGTCGCCCGTGTTGACCTGCTCCTCCCAGCCAGTAGCGCCGCCAAGGCCCGGCCGGCCCACCTCCTCCAGCCTAGGCCGAAGCCCACGAGGTGATTCCCAGCCCAGCTTTGCCTCCGCAGTTTTTCACCGAGTCCCTAAAAAACCATGTCATATGTGCATATTGTGATGTCCATAACTTTGGGCATATGTATCCGTTTTGTGTGTATAATATGTAAAAATGTTCGGATCAAAGAGCTCTTCAAGTTGGTTGTTGTTGCACTCATGATATGACGCATCTCCATGTCATTATTATCATTGCAAAAGTGCATGTTGGTGTTAACTACTGAAAACTGATATAACTTGCTTTTTTGTCATTTGCGTGTGATTTAATGAATGCATAATATGAGCATCTTGTCAACATAAGTTTGGTGCATTTTTATGTCCTCTTGTTTTTGGTACTTATCTCATGCCATGATGTGCCACGTGGTGACTAGCACAAGCTTGCAAATTAGCATACTTGTTGTTGATGTTTTGCTAAGTCTGAATCTGTTATATTGTGATGCCATGTTTGCTTGATGCCACTATCTAATATATTCATAATCTGGAGATGTTCATTAATCATGTTTTGAAGAATATGTTATTCCCTATCCATTCATGCCCTTGTTTGCAATTATAACCTGCGGTAGGCCGTTCTTTTGGTGCCCTCAATTTGCTTCAAAACATAACTGTCAGCATGCCTAGTTTTCACAAAGTCTGTTATATCATATTTCCATGTTCACTTGAAGCTAACATGAAACCTGTTCCTCAAATGGTCTTTCTCAGTATTGATGTCTTGTTAAAGGTGTTTAGTACATGCTTTCCATGCTGCCTGATGCCATGAAATGTTCCTATATCATATACTTTTCGTGTCACAAAATATGCATCATGAATCTGCTTTCCGCCTTGCTCTATTTTTCATCAAGTCTAGGAATCTGTAGTAACTTGCAATGTTGTCTTGATGATTGCCATTGATCTATAGGTTATATGGAGATACTTAGTGATCATGTTTTACCATTTCTAACCTGTAATTTAATGCAATGGTTTTGTTTGCTATGTTCTTGCGCTGTAGCATCATTGTTTCATGCCTCCAATATGTCAACATGTTATTCCTGCTCACATGCATGCCCTGTTTTTCGCCGAGTCATAATCTGTGTTATAAAGTTGCCTTTTGCTTTGATCATGCTGGATTAATATTGATGCCTATGAACCTGAACCTTGATTATAATTGGGGTATGCAATCTGTAATTTGAGTGAATGTCATGTTTGTGCCTATCTTGCTCTTGTAGCATGTTGTTTTGATGCTTGCCATGTGCCTAGTTGCTGTTTAGCAAAGATTGTGTTCCTAACTTGTTTCGGGTGTATGTGTTGAACAGTTGCTCCATTTTGATATGTCCTATATGAAACTTGCTTGGTTTTGTATGTATGAGTTATCATGTCATGTTGCATCCTTGATTTGAGTATGTGCGCTTGATGTTTGAATGCATTTTGCATCAATGCCATGTTTAACTTATTTTGCTCATATCTTCTAGGCCGTAGCTTCGAATTAAATGAACTTCATATATAACTTGATTAGAAAAATGCGTAGATCATCTTGGTGCACTTTAACTTGCTATTTAACAACTTTAACCTAATGTTTTTTTCCAGAAAAGTACCAATTTTGAAATTTGCATATGGGGAGTTTCCGGAAGCATTATGTGTTGATTCCGGCCTCATTTAAACTTGCTTTCATGTGTTGTTCTTATATGCATCATCTCTTGCCATGAGTAGCATCATATAGCCTTGTCCTGCATCATACTTGTTTGATCATCATTTCATGTTTATGTGTTGTGTGTTTACCTTGTAGTTTGCTTCTTATCGGTTGTGTTTCTTCTCGATCGTTCCGGTAACGTTCGATTGCGAGGATTCACTCGACTACGTGGGTTCGTCTTCTTCATGGACTCGATCTTCTTCCTAGCGGGATTTCAGGAAAGATGACCATTAGCCAGGATAGCACTACTCTTTTTTCTTTGCTAGTTGTCTCGATGCTATCGCTATGTCGCGCTACCTACCACTTGTTTATGAAGCCTCCCAAATTGCCATGATAGCCTCTAACCTTTTTCACCATCCCAGCAAACCGTTGTTTGGCTATGTTACCGCTTTCCTCAGCCCCTCTTATGGCATTGCTAGTTGCAGTGCGATTGCAGGTTGTTCCATGTTGGAACATGGATATCATGGGATATCACAATATCTCTTATTTAATTAATGTACATATATACTTGGTAAAGGGTGGAAGGCTCGGCCTTTTGCACAGTGTTTTGTTCCACTCTTTTCGCCCTAGTTTCCATCATACCGGTGTTATGTTCCTTGATTTTGTGTCCCTGACACAGTGAGGGTTTATGGGACCCTCTTGACAATTCGCTTTGAATAAAACTCTTGCAGCAAGGCCCAACATTCGTTTTAACATTTCCCCAACCTAATAACTAAACATGATAATAAATTTGACGCATAGGGAGTTAGCGCTACCCGAGGTTCATTATTCAACCTAATACAGGGGGGCAGCGCCGATGGTGTTGGTCCCAAACTAGAGCACTGTGCGGGGCTGCTATGTGGCAACTTGGGGTATTTTGGCACCTGTATTAGTTGCTCATCCGTCGTGGCCTGAGACGAGATACGCGCGGCTACTATCAGGGTGACGACACATCGGGAGGTCTTGCTGGACTTGTTTTACCATTGTCGAAATGTCTTGTGCACCAGGATTCCGAGTCTGATTGGAGGGTCCAGAGATGGAGGATTGTCTCCGCGGATCGTGAGCTTATCATGGGCTAAGTTGGGACACACCTACAGGGTTTAAACTTTCGAGAGACATGCCCGCGGTTCTGTGCCAGATGGGAATTTGTTAATATCCGGTTGTATAGGACTTGAACTAAACTCAACTAAAATACACCAACCGCGTGCGTAACCATGACTGTCTCTTTTCGGGTGCGTTCGAGAAGAGGACACGTTGGGTTATGTTTGAACGTAAGTAGTTCAGGATCACTTCTTGATCATTATTAGTTTGCGATCGTTTGCGTAGCTTCTCATCTTACTCTTGTACTTGTAAGTTATCCACCATACAATTCATAGCCGCTTGCTGCAGCCTCGCCACTTATCCATTCCATACCCATTAAGCTTTGCTTGTCTTGATACTCATGGTAATGGGATTGCCGAGTCCTCGTGGCTCACCGATTACTACAACAACGGTTGCAGGTACAGGTAATGCGATGATCATGACATGAGAGCGATGTTTACTTGTTTTGCAGTTCTTCTTCTCCTTCTTCTTCGATCAGGGGGTAGGTTCCTGGTCGGCAGCCTGGGCTAGCAGGGTGGATTTCGTTTGTGTTTCTATTTGTGTTTCATCTAGTCGGATGTTGTTCTCATGTATGATGTTTGATGTATTCTTGTGGCATTTTTATGCGTTTGTATGTATCCCCATCTATTATGTAATGTACATGTAATGATATCCACCTTGCAAGCGTTTCAATATGCGGCTCTATCCTCGGTGGGACCTTTGAGTTCCTCTCGGATAGGATCGCATATTGGGCGTGACACAGGTGTCGGATTCAGGGCTCCGCAGATCCAATAAGGTCCGAACTCTGGGGTGTGTGCCAAGGACTCAACCTCTCAAGCCTACTAACTTGTCACCCCACGGCCTAGCCTGATTCGCGCGAGCAAGGAAGAAAATTAACATGGTAGTTTACCCATGTTCGGGCCACCTTGCGGTGTAAGACCCTACTCACCTTTGTGGTGGATTGGCCTCACGAGGGGCTGAGGACAAACTGGTACAGAGGATGAACTACCTCGCGAGGTTCGGGGGTGAGGAATTAGTCGACCCCTTCTATGATGGTGGCTAACCTATATTTATAGTGGCCTCGGTCCTCTTCCCCCAAAACGTAGGCGGGAAGGGATCCCACAATGGCCAATTCAAAATGGGACAAGTAGTACATCTTATCCTGACCAAAGGTGGTCTTCCATGTTGGGACATGGATATCATGGATATCTTGGGATATCACAATATCTCTTATTTAATTAATGCACATATATACTTGGTAATGGGTGGAAGGCTCGGCCTTTTGCCTGGTGTTCTGTGTGGCAACCCGGCTCAGAGAAAACCAGAACGCCTCGTATTCCAGCCCACAGATCGAGGTGAAGTCTTATGGAATACGGCACTGCTTAGTATAGAACAAACCAGCTCTCTATTACAACACGAATATGAATACACGGGTTCCGATATTACAATGAATAACATCGGCACAACGACACTACACCAACCACGGTTGCTCTACAAAAGCAGTATAACAACTCGAAGCAGCGGACCGACTACTGGCAGCGGAACAACGAACGACGATGATGGACTCCAATCCGCAGGGACTCTGGATGGAACATTTATCCTAGCTCGCGAACACAGGAACAACACCAAACAAGCAAGCAATCCAGGCACGACACGCAAAGCGGCATGACACGCCAGGTCAATACATTGAATGTACTTGCAAGCTCACAATAACCAGAAGCATTCAAGACAAACAACAGCATGGCAATTACAGGTTAATCAGGAATTATCATGAGATCATCAGAAAAACATGGCATGAACAACATGAACATAATACTGCTAGAACAATATGATCATGGCACTAACAACATGAACATAATACTGCTAGAACAATATGATCATGGCATGAACAACATGAACAACATACAGCTAGAACAATATGATCATGACATGAACATATAAATCTGACGATACCAACATGGAACATGATGACACTATATGCATGACATGAACATATAAATCTGACGGTGGTCCTTCCAGCGATCACAACCATGACCAACACTTGGTCTCAAACCGTGATCCTTCCAGCGATCACAACCACGACCAATACCTGGCCTCAAACGGTGATCCTTCCGGCGATCACAACAAACTTATCTCCTCATCAAACCGTGGTTGTTATTAAGCATATTATTATTATTACTGTTGACTCACAGTGTGACCGACACGAACTGGGCCCTTATCCGCGGGCGCGGCTATCGATAGATTTAATATACACTCTGCAGAGGTTAGTACATCAGACCCACACTCACGGAACCCATGGCCTCGCACTCCCATTCGGGTGGACCAACGGCGTTCCGACAAAACCAATCTACTGCCATGACACTCTCCCGGCCACTCCGACTCACTCCCCACTGGGCTAGTCCTGAGTGGCCCCGTGTCTACCAAAGACACAACAACCACCGTCGTGGCCAAACATAAACGGTCCCAAACGGGGACCCGGATCCATAACAACAATAACGGGCACACAAGGTTATGTCTGCTTACCGGGCTAGGGTACCGCACGCCCATAATCTTCCCTCGTTGGAGGCACCGGCGAGAGGCACGACAATAGACCCAGTTAGGACCTTCCCATAATGGTAAGTGTGGTTGCACTGGTCAGTTCGATATGGTGGCACCATGACTCAGCCAATAGTTGTTCAAGTTCAATTTAATCCGGTTAAACTTGAATGCTAATATGCTGAGCCATGATAAAATACATGATGCAATTACAACGCATGAGCATGATATCAACATAATCATGAGAGAACCACATAACTATCCACCATATCAACAATGAATCATATCCAACTAAGCATGGCATACCGACTAGCATGACATCATAAGTACATACTTCTCCGAAACATAGCATGCCCACTAGCATAAACAATAAATATCATGCAAGAACATATCAACAATGCCATCATGCAAGCATTTAACAAACTGGATGCAATGGAACATGCATAACAACGGTACTCGGTACAGATGGCAGTCATGCACCGAAGATCATCACCAACATCAACATGTACTACTAGCAAGCTTAAGCATATGAAAGGAATACTAACAACTAGCAGGGCATGCAAACCAGGTGCATAACAACATATCAAGAAAGTAAGCACTAATCCAGAAGCATTACCGAAACAACGATAACCATATTTTAAACAAGCAAACATTTAATAAATATTCAAGTTGAAAACCATGGATACTTCATGAATATCATGCAAGTGGGTATTGTGGCTTGCCTGGGGTGACGGAGACTCCAGGAAGAAGTGCGGTGAAGCTGCGGAACGAAACGTTGGACGGTTCTTTCTCGGAGGGGGCTGATTAGAGGCAAGGGCAAAATGGTCGTTTTCACAGTGAGAACACCTAGTGAAAATCTTACCAAAATATAGAGCTCGACGAGACGAAGAAGTGAGCGCTGGTTTCACCTCGATCAGAGTTATGGTTGCGGAGTTATGAGGTGTGGAAGAAGAAGGAAAGCGCAGAGGCGCATATTAGAAAATACGCTTTCTGACGAGGGAAAGCGCATTCCTGGCCGCAGTATAAGGAAATATGTTTTCCGGAGGGGAATACACACTCTTGGCAAAAGAAGGAAAAGAATGAAAGGGTACTGGAAGAAATACCCCTTTAGAGAATGGAAACCGCACTCACTAGAAGCGCTTCCACTTATCCACGTGGACCTGGGCCTTGGGCCACTTACAGGCGGGTCCCACGCGGTAAGGTGAGGGGCCGAGCAGTCGTCGTCTTCTTCCCCGCGATGTGCCTCGCGTGGGGCAGAGGAAGGGAGCAGGGGAGATGGGCGCCAGGGGGGGCGGCCAGCTCTGGCCAGCTCCGGCCAGGGTGCGGCCACCGGATGGTACGGGGCGGCGCGGCGCCTCCGTCTGGAGCAGCAGCAGCGCCGGGGAGAGGCAGGGCGATGACGGCTCGCGGGGACAGGGACACGGGCGACGGACTCCAGCGAAGGGCCCGGCCAACTACGGCCATCCCCGGGCGAGCAGAGACCACCTACGGGTTCGTGGAGACGAGGCGGTCCCGTTCAGAGGTAGAATGAGCGCCGGGGAAGAGTGGAGAGGAGGGAAGGCCGCGGTGACGGAGGAAGCTATAGAGAGCTCGGCGGTGGAGGTGCTCGGCGAAGCAAGGCGCTCCGGCGATGGGAAAGTGGGTGTGGCGAACCGCGGTGACGAGGGGAACGCGGTGGACAGCTCTGGAGGAGAGGGGAGGGGCTTGGTTTGCTGGAAACAAGAAGACCGACGATGGCCGAGGCGAACTCCGGTGAAAAGAAGAGGGGGCCGAGGACTCCGGTGGACTAGAGAGGCGAGGGAGAGATGGGTGAGCTGCAGGAGGACTCGGGGCACGCTTATATAGCCGAGGGGGAGGCTCTGGAGCTCACGAGCGAGGTCCCGACCGAGCTTTAATGGCGGGCAGAGGCTGGATGCGGCACGGGCATGGAGCATTTATGGCGAACAACGACGAGGCACCGATGCAGGGCGACGCAGTCGAGCACGGGTGAGCTCCAGGACATGAATGAAGGTCGAGACGAGGAGGGAGGAGACGAGCACAGTGGCCGGACCGAGCCAGAGCTTGCACTGTGCGTGACGCCAGCGTGATCACCACGGGCACTGGTGCAAGCGGCGTGTTCTAGCCAGGCCGACCATGTCCAGTAGATCCGCCGTGCCCTCAATCACAAAGAGGAAATAAATCGGTCCAGGGGAAAAGAAGAGATTTGCACTTAGCTCCAAAGTAAATCAGTAAGAGGTGTTTGTAACTTTTTGTGGTTAATCCAGCTTGGTAACGTGGTAAAGAGTTTGTCTGGCGATGATCACACACTAAGGTGATGCCGATCACCAAAAATCAGACTAATAGGAGGAGTTTAGATGAGGGTTGCTGTACAAAGTGCAAAACTGGCCAGAATTAGGGATTTGGATGATACACTCACATACTTGATTGTCATGAGCTGAAATTTGGCATAGAGGGGTTATATGATGGTATGAAGCTGCTGTAAAGATTTCATGCCATTTGGAAGTACCAAAGTGGCACTTGCTTCACAAAGCTTCATTCTGGACAGAAACTTGGAAAAATTGCAGAGGGCAATTAGATTAACTAATTGAGCTAAAACTTGGTGGAGGGGGTTTATATGGATTGAAGTATGCCCTGGAAAATTTGCAGATTAAATGAAGAAATATAAAATATAGTTGCTTCACAAACTGAAAATCTGACAAAACTAAGATTTGGAGCTGGGCTCACATAGATGAGTTACATGAGCTCATATTTGGTGGAGAGTCATTATTTGATCATGGGAAGGACCTTGCGAAATTGAAACTTATTTGGATATGCCTAGCTTGTACTTTCTTCACAATCACTTCCTTCAGTCAGGAACTTTGAAAAATTGCTCAGGAATATTTACTAAGCAAATTGAATTGGATTTTGGCATGAGGCAATTATTTGGACAGGAAAAGATGTCCAAGAAGTTTTGGTTCAAATGGGCAAAGATAAATAGCACTTGCTTCACAATGTGCCATTTAGGAGAAAATAGGAGATGAATTTATTGAGCATGATGAGAAACATGGCCAATGATATATTTTTCCATATTTGAGGGAGATATTACCCAAACAATTTATGAGAATTATTTGGGAATTTTAGGAGTGACATAAATATAGGTTGCTTCACAACCTAGGGTTTTAAGGGTTATTCCTTTATCAGAAATGGAATATTCCCAACAAAAGAATTTTGGGTTAGGTCAAGGATGGAAATGGCATGATCTTGGGATGATGAAGAGGGTTACAAGCCACTATAAAACCTAGGAACACAGGATCTTCCCAAGTTTCAGACCCACATATGTCGTGGAATTGTCACGACAGATGTCCTCTTGCAAGGACTTAGTCGTGGAGCCATCGCAACTAGGAAGCTTAAAGGGGGTTAATGGGACAAGGGACACGAGAGAGGTTTTTATACTAGTTCGACCCCTTACGATGAAGGTAAAGCCTACGTCTAGTTGGGTTGGTATTGCTAGGGTTTCGATGACCAGGGAGCGAAATACGCTTCCCGGCTCTCGATTTGATGTTAGTTTTTCTAAGCCGCCAGCGGGTCGTCCCCTTATATACACAGGTTGACGCCCTGCGGCCTACAGAGTCCCGGCCGGCTCATAAACAATGTTCGGCTCGGTGACTAGTTAATCCTGCCTTATAATACAAGTCATGCCATTACGGCGGTTTATTACTACGGGCCTTAAGTCGCGTGTAGGCTTTAGACCCTTTATTGAACCACCATCTTCACGCTTGATCTTGGGCTTCATATGATGAATCACCTTTGCGTAACCCGGCCCCTCCTGGGCGGCTTTCACAAATAGTTATATCCCCAACATTAGGCCCCAGATTGATTTGAACCGGTTCATGTCAATCTTGAAATACCTTAAAGAGAAGGCTTTCTGTCTTCTGTCTGTGCAAAGGTTATAACCCGCCGTGACGTCATCTTCTGAATCCGTGACCACCCGTCGTGACGTCATCTTCTATTAAACTCGTATCTTACTCCGTCATATCTTTAACGATCTTTATCTTTACTGACCATTCCGAAAATCGGGGCGTCGGAGTCGTTGGATAATGATGCCTGGCCTCCTCATTTCTCGTGCTTTCTTAGTCAGTCCTTCCTTATAAATAAGCACTTCCCCTAGGTCTTTTTCCATTCTTCCCCTTCGGTCGTCTTCTTCCTCTCGCGACCCTGCTGCTGCTCAAGCTCCGCCACCGCCGCCAGTGCAGTAGAGCACCGCACCTTCATCGACTTTGGCCGCTGCATCGACCAGAACCGTCTAGAGATCCGCGACGAACCCCCGCAGCAAGTCTGCATTTGTAAGCTTTCTTCTTCCCTGTATCTCAGATCTACATTAGGATTCTCGAGTTCCTCAATGTTCTTCGTTGTTCGTTACGAACCCTTCATAGATTTCACCACCGCAGCCTGACTCGATCTATAAGAGAGTAAAAAACTCACGGGGTAGCTGTTCCGCCCCCTTTTAGAATGTAAACAAACCCCTTTTCACTTGCATAGAGGCCTCATTGGAGCTTATGAACTCATCTGTACTGGCTTTAGGTCTGGAATATTTTCTTTTTTTTGGAACGACCATTTGATCCAAAATAATACCTGCAACTTGTGAAACCTGTTTGCTCCATACTTAGTCAAAAATCTGTTTCTGCCAGATCCATTTAGCCACAGCGACTCTCACCGCCGATTTAAAAAGATCATACTAATTGACAGCCTTGCCGACTTCTGGCGATTTAAAGTAACTTAATTGCTTCTGATATTCATAGCGGTTTAACTGACCAGATACAATTAGCCATATGTCATTAGGCCCCTTCGTAAGCCGCCATATTGAATAGAATAATGCTTTTGTCCGGGTTAAATTGAATCGAAAATTGTTATTTTGTCATAGGCTTTCATGTGCATAATGGCACCGAAGGCTCCCAAAGCACCTGTGACCTGTAACTGGGTCAAGTCCATTGTTACTGAAAACTCCTTGTCTGATTTCATGAATACTGGCTATCTGCCCGAGAAAGAAGTCATGTCCTATCGTGCTCCTAGCCCGTCAGAAGAAAAACCTCAACCCAAGGAGGGGGAAGTAATCGTTTTTACTGATCATATGAACCGGGGCTTTTCTCCACCCGGCTCAAAATTCTTCAGGGATGTTTAACACTTTTTTGACCTCGGACCTCAAGAGTTCTCCACCCAACTCCGTGTCAAACATTTGCAACTTCCAAGTCTTTTGCGAGGTATATCTTGGAGAAGAACCCAACCTATTGCTTTTCAGAGAATTGTTTTATTTAAACCATCAGAATGAACGTGCCAACGGGCCCAGCCTAGAACTTGGTGGTATCTCCATTCAGCGACGGAGGGACTGCCTTTTCCCATATGCTGAACTGCCAAGCCATCCTAAGGATTGGAACCAGACGTGGTTCTATTGCCAGGATACTTCTCCGGCTGATGAGAACCCGCTGCCCGGCTTTCGTGCTCTATGCCTTGAATCCAACCATCCACTGCCGGATAAGTTATCTGCCGCTGAACGCCTACAAATTGCTCCTACCATAAAGAAAATCAAAGCTCTCTTGGGGAACGGCTTAGATGGCATTGATTTGGTCCGTGTCTGGATCTCATGGCGGGTGATACCGTTAAGCCACCGCCCCGGCTTGATGTGCACTTACACAGGCAAAAAAGATGACCCGATGCGTCATTGTCCTGATGACTTGCCTGATGACATGATTGAAGCCATGACCCAATCTCTTTTGAAAGAGGGCTCAGTGGTCAGTAACACCTTCGGCTTACTTCCATTCTGCAAGAATAATCCGGCTCCTGCAATAAGTCATCAATCTAAAAATTTACTCTTTTTGTGGAATGCCTTGCTTTTACTCATAACCTTTTCTCATTATTCACAGGTAAAAGAAAATTTCTGGAAGGTCAAATATGATCATGAGGCTACCAAACAGGCCAGAGCAGCCAAGAGAGCCAAAAGGAAAACCGCCAAAGCGGAAACTCAGAGGAAGAAGAAGCCAAGTGCTTCAGATTTGCTCAAACTGGATGAATCCTCTGATGATGAAGAAGAGGTAATCCTTAACTCCCCTGATTCCTTTACCATCATCTTATTGACATTAATTTCCTTCAGGGGGACACGGGAAATAGCCAAGCAGTTGAGGAAGAGGTAACTATAATTCCTCCGACTCCGAGCCTTTGCCAAATGAGAAAGTCTGAAGAGTGACCCAGAAAGTAAGATTTTCACATCCTTTAGCTTACCAAGATCCTCAATTTCTTTTGAAGCAACAGACTCATGAGAGCCGGAGGCAGACCCAGACCAGCAAACACGCGGAACTCTCCTCCGGCTTACCTGACGTAACAACGAAGCGCCGGACTGAGGTTATCTCCGATTTACGTTCTTTTTTACCTTTGGCGGGTTTGATTCGTCAACCCCTCAATTCAACCAACTCAAACTATCAGGATACTTCACCTTCCTCCGGCGAATCCATGCAATCCAACATGCCGGCTTTCAAGACTGCTCCAGGGTAATGTCAACTTATTTATTTTTATGCTTATCTTACTCCTGTCTTTGTACTAATCGTTCTGATTTGCACACATTGTACAAGTGAAGCCCAGCAAAAGGGCGAAGAAAAATAAGCCGGCCAAAGAGCCAGTCGTGACTGACCCGGAGCTCGGAACAACCGTTCCTGACACCTCCACACATGAGCCGCCACCTGAACTGGCCCATGATATTCCAGCACCAACTTCCGATCCACCTGCCGAACAAACTCTTAACAGTTCTGATAACCCGGAGGTTCCTAGCCCGGCGAAAACAGATGACCCGGAAGTCGAGATTCTTAAGACTCGGTTTGTTGAACCGGGAAGACCCACTATTCTTGCTAAGTGCTCTGCCAAGGAAGAACTTTCGGAGCGCCAAAAAGCCAAGCTAGACGTCACTGATTAGACTCATCTCAGTATTGGAGAAATTGTCTCTGGCTATATAAGTCAAGTGCACAGTAGCCGTGACCTGGAAGTTGATATGGTGAAGCAAATACACCAAAAATCTGAGGTATAAATCTTGTTGATATTCCTTATTCCTCCTTATTATACCAGCCCCCAAGTCTATTGCTTATGAGAAAAAATATGCTGTAGACTTAGAATCCGCTTAGCACTGCTTGTCAGACGCCCGGCTTATCCTGTAACACTCGAAGGCCGGCTTTAAAAGAACATATTTGAACCAGCATAGTATAACACTTTGAACTCCAATATGCATTAGCCCCCAAGTGCCAAGTATCTTTTGCTTGCAAAGTGCTTGGGACTTAATTTCTATGAACCGCCGCAGTAATTCAGAGTTCTTCAGCATACATTAGCCCCCAAGTGTCAAGTATCTTTGCTTGCAAAGTGCTTGGGACTTAATGCTATATTATAATAATGTTGACTGTAGCCCGACTTTGATTCAGGCCACCAGAAGTCAATTTGAGTCAGAGATTGCTGATTTGAAGAGTCTCCTGGCAGCTCAAGAGACTGAAATCCAAAAAGCCAACTCCAAATTTGAGTTCAGCATATTTGAACAAGAGAAATTGAAGAAAAGCTTTGAGGCTGATAAGAAGGTATGGGCTGATGAAAAGGCCTCCTTGGTCACCCGGGCAGAAAAAGCAGAAGCGGCTCTCGTAGACACAACGGCTGAGTTAACCGACTTAAAACGCCATATATCTCAGATCGTCTCAGCAATCTTTGGTAAGCTATTCTGCAAGTATTAAATACTATAAATCTTTTTCCGACAAGTATCTTGTTTGTCATCTCCGGCTTACCTGATGTTTGTTAATGCAGGCCCAAGGAGCTCTAATCTGAACCAGAACATGTTAACAAAGCTGAAGGCGGTTTATACCTTGGTGGAACAACTCTACACCGGTCTGTGGCGCTTTAGCCATTGTGGCTTTGTCAAATGATGTTCCAAATCTCCTGGCTGATGTATTGAAGCGGCTTGCTGTGCTCCCTCAATGGGTCCAAGAATTGAGACGTGCTTCTGCAAGAGCCAGAGCCATAGCTGCCTTAAGCCGGGCCAAAGCATGGTTACCAGAGCTGGACCTGGCCGACATCTCCCTTGGATATCCAAGTTTTAAGGAGGATGGCACCCCATTTGAGGAGAATGACTTCACTGCCTGCGTGAAAGAAATACGTCATGTGGACACTCTGATCGGGAATGATACGGACCTCACCAAGTACCGGTACGGTTACGACAAATTAAAATCAGAGGATCACAATGCCACATTATGATGCAGTCAGCTTGATCCCTCCAATTCGTAAGCATACCTTCGCCCCCGAAGTCGATCCGGCCGGGTTAATTGATGATGAAGCGGTATTTGAAGCTTTGAGTAGCATTGACTGGTCATCATCAACCTTCCAGGATAGGGCAGCCGACGGAGGAGCGGAAAGGGATGACCCGGAAGCTTCAGGCCAACAAAATGAGTGATCCGTCGGGCGTCTTATTTTTATGCCTTGTAGAAAACAATGATTCCTTATCCAGACTCGGGGATTCTTGTAATAGGGTAGAAGAAAGACTTGATTTTGTCGTGCCATCGCGCACGTTTGAGGCGCTCAACACTTGTTCAAGCCGTCGTCGTTATATTTTTCCGGTTTATATTGATCCTCTACTTTAATTGCCCTGCATGCAGAACAAAAACACAAGTCCCTTGGCGGCTTACCGCATGGCGGGTCATATGTTTTACAGATAACCCGGAGTATGAATCAAAAAATCATAAAAAGGCCGGTTCTCAATTATATCCTTAAGACATAATCGTAATAGCACACCTGTGATCCTTTGATTACCTTGCCGGCTTATGTGACCCGAACAATGAGGGTAAGCTTTTTAATCCTGAAACCTTGCACAGATGATGCTTGTTATGCACCAACAACTATATTTGATCAAAAGTAAGTCGGTGGGATAAAAATCACCTCATAAGTGCTTTTAGAGAAAGATCTGCAAACCGTCAAACAATTGTGATTTGCAAAGTTTTATGAGAGATAGACAAAATTCAAAGGCTGTTGATTCGAATACGATTAGTAAACCGTTCCAAAGGGGTTAAGCTAAGCTTCGGATACGATCATATAGCCCCCAGTGCCTCTGGCGATGCCGATCAAGTGGGTATCGATAGCTATGTTCTCTTTGGTTCGAATACGACCCATGTTTGAAAAGGAAGCCCCCAAGTGACCATAAGAGTTGTTTAATGATGCTGATTCGAATACGATCCACGTCAGACCCAAAGGGGTTGAGCTATGATTTAGATATGATCAAGAAGCCCCCTAGTGGGTTTGGCAGTATGCCGATCAAGAGGGTATCGACAGCTATGTTCTCTTTGGTTCGAATACAACCTATGTTTGAACAGGAAGCCCCTAAGTGATCATGGCTAGATTCAGATATGATAATAAGCCGTACCAAAGGGAAAGCCGGATTCAAATATGATATGCTCCCTATTGGTTGTCTCAACAACGTAATAAGGAAGAAATGTAAATATTTGAGGATGAAAAGGACGGAGGTCCTGCTTTATTGCTTTTCATAATATATACATCAAAATATGTACATCCTAAGAGCCGGTGTCTCAAGTGTAGTAAGGCCGAAGATGAGCTATATTCCACGGTCGACGGGTCTCCTCCTCCGACTTACGTGAGTCTTTGTGCTCTCGAATGTCGATGAGGTAGTATGACCCATTGTTCAGGTTCGTGCTGACCACAAAGGGTCCTTCCCAAGGGGGGGATAGCTTGTGCATATCAGATTGATCCTGGATGAGCCGGAGCACTAAATCACCTTCCTGAAAGGTTCTGGATTTAGCCCGGCGGCTGTGGTAGCGGCGCAGGTCTTGCTGGTAAATCAACAACGTTCACAACCCTTTTATGAAGCTTCCGGTCCCGCTTGCATAAGCTAGTGGTGAACACATGATACTGTCCACTATTCAACTGCTTTGGATTGCTCTGATAACCTGACTGCTGCTACTGACCTCCCTGACAAGACTGCTGGTGATTATAGCCACCTCGATTTCCCTGAAAGCCAGAATTTGAAGCGCAACTCGGGCCATGAAAACCGCCGGTATCTGAGCCGCCACCCGACCCATGATTGCCGTCAAACGTGTTGGAATTCTTGAAAGCCTTCATGATCGCGCAATCCTTCCATAAGTGAGTGGCCGGCCTTTCCCAGGTGCCGTGTCTCGGATAGAGTTCATTGAGTAGCTGCTCAAGAGATGGACTTGACCCGCCAGATCGAGGGGCCGGCCTCCCCTTGCGTCTCTGATTGTTACCCTGCGCATTAGCGTTGTCCACAAACTCCGGATTACCATCGGCTTTACGCTTGTTGCCTCCTTGATTTGCCGGGTTATGTTGCTGGCCCTTTTCGTTGCCGTTCTTCTTTCCCTTCCCTGTCTTTTCCTCATCAGATGCAGGATCGTTGGTACTATCAGAATCGGCGTATTTGACTAGAGCCGCCATTAGCTGACCCATATCATTACAATCACGCTTGAGGTGCCCCGACTTACATCTCGGTACAAATCGGCAATTTTTCTCCAACATGAGGACTGCAGAGCCGGCATCCATCTTATCAGACGAATGTATTATTTCCTTAACCCGGCACACCCAATGAGTGGTAGATTCACCCTCCTTTTGCTTACAATTAGTTAAGTCCACAATTGACATGGACTGCTTGTAGGTGTCTTTGAAGTTCTGAATGAACCGGGCCTTTAACTCCGCACATGAGTTAATGGAATTAGGCGGCAGGCCCTTTAACCAAGTCCGAGCCGTTCCATCCAACATCATGGTGAAATACTTAGCCATTGCCGCGTCACTGACCTCCAACAGCTCCATGGCCATCTCATAACTTTTGATCCACGCCCCGGGCTATAAGTCGGCCGTGTAATTTGGCACCTTTCAGGGTCCCTTGAAATCCTTAGGCAGACGCACATTACGTAAAGCCGGCACCAAACAAGGAACACCGCTTGGTTACGGTGGCCCTCCGCCTCAACAGAAGTCGTCGGATAATCCGGGAAAGCTTGATGAGCCGTCTGCTGAGCCGCTAGTTGAGCCGCCCGCTCATCCTCCTGACGTACCCGGTCCTGCACCGGGTTATAACCTCCGGGTTGGTTACAGCGATGGGCGTTGCTTGACAAAGCCTCTGAGTCCATGTGCCTGCTATAACTCGGAATCCGGCTTGGGCGAGGAGTCGAATGAATCCTGTCTCGACTATAAGAATAAGCCTCTTCTTTGAGCGAGCCGTGCCGGACGAAGTTCTTCGATCCTTCGCGTCTCCATCGCTGTTGGATCGCCGCCGTCCACTAGGAGAGCCGCCAAACGTGCCGATGCTGCGATCAAGTTCTCCATGGGGTTAAAAAAGTGACCCGACGGTGTTGGTACGTAGCGGGGCGGGGCCATATTCACACGAGGAGGTGCCATCACCCGAGGCTGAACCGGCCACCCTGCTCCGGGTGTTATGAACTGGTTTGCTTCTGGCGGGTTACTAGGGCCGGCTCCGGGTGTGGAAAAAAGGCTCCAAGGATCATAAACCGGAGGCAAACGGGATTGAGTTTTCTGGTGTCTCCTCCTCATCACCTCATTAGACGCGTTCAGGATCATCGTAAGCTGGAAAGCTTCTGACTGGAGCTGTTGGGCCCGTGCATCCAAAGCCGCCCGTTCTGCGGCCAACCTAGTGTCCTCAGCTGCTAAGGCCTCCTTGGCCCGAGCTATTTCCTCACGCACCTGTGCCACCTCTGCATCACGCTCATCTTGATTTGCAGGAATAACTGTGGCGGTTAACAGGGCCGTCAGCTTATCCATGAGATCAAGCAGCACCTGAGCCGGCAGGAGCACAGGGCCTCCTGCCCCGGCCGCTCCTGACTCGGACGTTATTGCTGCCACAGCTGTAGAGTTTTGGCAGGGTTGAGTACCAGCCATGAAGACCCCTACCCAGCTTGGCGGCTCAAAGGGGTCCGGAATACTGCTGCCATCGGAACAGCCCCCAAGCCTGCCATCTTGCAGTTGCTACAACGAATCCGTCTCACCAGTGGACGAATCTCCATCGGAGTGGACGGCCGTCTCACCGCCATCTACAAATCCTTCGGAAAGTTCTCCTCCATGGATACAACCCACGAAGGCACGCTTCACGATAGGTTGAGCACGGGCGGGTCTCGCACGCTGAGCCGTCTCAACAAGGTCGGTGCAGTTGTCCGGCTCAGGGCCCGGCTCACCGATCCGGCCGACGAAGACGTAGATTCTGCCGAAGGGAACCCGGTACCCGTACTCAATTGAGCCGGCGTCGGGGCCCCAACCTTCATCATCGATGTAGATCTTGCCGCGACGACTCTTGGTCATCCGTCCCACAGCGTATCCCTTGAGCCCTTTGAAGTTGCCCTTCAAGAACTCAAATCCACTGTGCGCTGGCCCCACGGTGGGCGCCAACTGTCGTGGAATTGTCACGACAGATGTCCTCTTGCAAGGAAATAGTCGTGGAGCCATCGCAACTAGGAAGCTTAAAGGGGTTAATGGGACAAGGGACACGAGAGAGGTTTTTATACTAGTTCGGCCCCTTAAGATGATGGTAAAGCCTACGTCTAGTTGGGTTGGTATTGCTAGGGTTTCGATGACCAGGGAGCGAAATACGCTGTGCCCGGCTCTCGATTTGATGTTACTTTTCCTAAGCCGCCGGCGGGTCGTCCCCTTATATACACGGGTTGAGGACCTGCGGCCTACAGAGTCCCGTCCGGCTCATAAACAATGTCCGGCTCGGTGACTAGTTAATCCTGCCTTATAATACAAGTCATGCCATTACGGCGGTTTATCACTATGGGCCTTAAGTCGCCTGTGGGCTTTAGACCCTTTATTGAACCGCCATCTTCACACTTGATCTTAGGCTTCATATGATGAATCACCTTTGCGTAACCCGGCCCCTCCTGGGCAGCTTACACAAATAGTTATATCCCCAATAACATTGCCACGGAAAATCAAATCAACTCAGAAATCCAAGAAAATCAAAGGAAAAAGAGAAGGGCAAAAATCCAGGCTGGTACATTTTGTTCCACTCTTGTCGCCCTAGTTTCTGTCATAACGGTGTGATGTTCCTTGATTTTGCGTCCCTAACATGGTGATGGTTTATGGGCCCCTCTTGACAGTTCGCTTTGAATTAAACTCTTCCAGCAAGGCCCAACATTGGTTTTAACATTTGCCCAACCTAATATCTAAACATGATAATAAATTTGACGCATAGGGAGTTAGCGCTACCCAAGGTTCGTTATTCAACTTAATACAGGGGAGCCAGTGCTGATGGTGTTGGTCCCAAACTAGAGCACTGTGCAGGGCCACCCCTTGGCAACTTGGGGTATTTTTGCACCTGTACGAGTCGCTCATCCGTCCTGGCCTGAGATGAGATACGCACGGCTGCTATTAGGGTGCCGACACATCCGGAGGTCTTGCTGGACTTGTTTTACCATTGTCGAAATGTCTTGTGCACCGGGATTTTGAGTCTGATGGAAGGGTCCCGAGATGGAGGATTGTCTCCACGGATCATGAGCTTGTCATGGGCTAACTTGGGACACCCCTGTAGGTTTAAACTTTCGAGAGCCATGCTCGCGGTTATGTGGCAGATGGGAATTTGTTAATATCCGGTTGTTGAGGACTTGAACTAAACTCAATTAAAATACACCGACCGCGTGCGTAACCGTGACTATCTCTTTTCGGGTGCGTTTGAGAAGAGAACACGGCTGGGTTATGTTTGAATGTAAGTAGTTCAGGATCACTTCTTGATTATTATTAGTTTGCGATCATTTGGTAGCTTCTCATCTTACTCTTGTACTCGTAAGTTAGCCACGATACAATGCTTAGCCGCTTGCTGCAACCTCACCACTTATCCATTCCATACCCATTAAGCTTTGCTAGTCTTGATACCCATGGTAATGGGATTGCTGAGTCCTCGTGGCTCACAGATTACTACAACAATAGTTGCAGGTACAGGTAATGCGATGATCATGACGCGAGAGCGAGGTTTACTTGTTTTGGAGTTCTTCTTCTTCTTCCTCTTCGATCAGGGGATAGGTTCCTGGTCGGCAGTATGGGCTAGTAGGGTGGATGTCGTTTGAGTTTCTGTTTGTGTTTCATCCAGTGGCGGACCTAGGAAAAATATGAAGGGTGTGCACACTCTAAAAAAAAATTCCCACCTAATCCATGTGTCAGACAAAATATGGCAAAATAATAACATGAGTAGCTTAATGCAAATATCGCAACAATTTAGTTCACAAAATATATCTCAAATGTGCTCAATTACAGTACGAGTAGTCTTACATGAAAGAAGCACAAGTAGAAAATTACATCACTAGGTAACTCTACGTTTTTGCATTGCCATGAAAGCATCAACTATGTCATCTTCGCTTACTTCCATGAACACATCCCGTTTCAATAGATGTCACCAAGCAATCATTCAAGCAATCATCACTCATAGTAGTCCTTAACTTATTTTTCACTAGATTCATTGCTGAAAACACTCTTTCAACACTACTTCATAAGCCACGGTAAAATCAATATCAATTTGATGAGTAAGTAGACCAAATCGTAAAGAACATGCTTCTTTGTAGCAACAAGCATAATAGAGAGCTCACTAATATTACTTGCATTTCTAAACCAATCAGCTTGTCTCATATCATCAATAAAATTAGTAAGTTGAAATTCTAGCCTTATCAAATCTGTGCTTGAAATGTCCATGGGATAGAATTCAGCAAGTCTCATTACCTTGAGTGCATCATAAGAAACAAATGAATTGAGGGGATTCAAAGCCGACATGTGTCGGTGTACTAGAGTAGGGGTACCCTAGTATCCCGTGCTAGATACGCAGACGATTCTGACACCCAGCGGCAAGGTTTGCCTCGTCACCGCCAAGATCCTCCGTGGCTCCTTTGGAGCCATTCAAGAACAAAGTATTTGATTAAGAAGACAAGGCCCCGACAAGAGGAGCTTGTCGGGAAGGCCACCTCGAGCATGCAGAACACAAGGCCCGGCAAGAGGAGCTTGCCGGGAAGGCTCGAGGCGCGACAAGCCTCCGGACGCGACAAGGATTCGGCCGCGGCAAGGCGCTTGCCGCGGCAAGCAACCTCTCTCCATCTCCGCTCTAGCTCATCCAGCGACGTGTCGCCATGGGACCATTCCATGCGCGCGTGTCAAGAGGCTGTGCAGCCAGCGGAGAGCAGCGATAAGCGGCGCTGACAAGCTTGTCATCGTGGCGAGCGGAGGCGCACCTGACGGTCTCTGTTGCCTTTGTTTGGGCGACAATCGACGGGCATTTATTGCTTTTGTCCCTTGCCGTCGAGTTAGGTATTTTTACCTTGTACCTTTGTTCGAGTAGGTGTACCAACTCCTGTTTTTACATTTGTACCCTCATCTATGTTGCCACCTGTCGGAGACCCCTTGAGCATATAAAAGGAGACCCATGCGCAACGTAGAAGGGGTTCGGTTCATTCGACTCACCCGAGACCAGATACACTCATGCTAGGTTTTGTAGCTCTCATCGCTCCCTAGCAAGAACACAATACATCAAACAAGCAGCAGTAGGAGTTTTATCTCTCCGGAGAGCTCCGAAGCTGGGTAAACTGCTCATGTGCCTCGCCTCGATCCGCTCTTCGTGCGATCTCCGCCCCCCTCCGAACCACAAGGGGCCTGGTCCGCCGGCCCCATAGGTGTCCGTGGGTACGATCAGCCTCTCCGACATCTTTGGCGCGCCAGGTAGGGGCGTCGAGGCCGTGTGAATCTGATCCGGCGTTCACACGAGCAGCGTCATCAACATCTTCCTCAACATGCCACCCGAAGAAGAAGGCTTGGCGGCGGCAGAGCCGTCGCGTCGTACCCACCCTCACCGCAGCAAAGCGGGTGGTGGGGCAGACGCCGGCGGAGGAACGGGCGCCCGGCGAAGGTGCTCGCGGCGTTGCCAAGTCCAAGGACAAGGCCCGCAAACCTCGGCGTCCGCGCATCCCCGCGCCCATCTCAGAGAGCGGGACCAACAACGTCATGGCGTTCACAATGCCTTACGTTCGTTGGATCGAGACCCTCAAGACCAGCATGCGCGCCAACATGCTGGCACGAGTGAGATACGGTCGCCTGGACGGGGTGCTGCTCCTTCTAACGTAGTTAGAAGTCCGAGCATATCCCGCTCCTCGCACCGTTCGCCAATGCCACCCACTACTCCAGCAGAAGCTCTGGCGAGAGCTCAGCTGCTCCTCGACTACCCTCCAACGGCCGACAAGGTCGACGAGTGGAGGGCCACTATCCAGAGCCTCATCGGCTTTGCCAACGGCGACGCTCCGCGGCAACCAACGCCATCATTGCCGCGGCGAGACGACAAGGCACGAGCCGGTGGCGACGAGACGGTCGGAGGTGCAACCACCATGCACTCTCCGCCACGAAGGCCAAGATCGCCGACTCACCGGATCCACCTCGACAGCGACTCCACCGCGTCGTCGGATCCGCGAGCTCGCCGCGATCAGCGCCAAGTTCTTCACGAGCGACAACAAGAGGACGCTCGAACTCGCATCGAGCGTCGAAGAGAAGCGCGACGTCGATCCGACAAGTGCGCTGGGCCTTCCGTTGACATGCAGCGCCCGGAGGAGCGAGCGGCGTGCGTCTGTGATAGGTTGCCCTGCGTTCACTCGTGAGCTGCGGCAAGTCCGATGGCCCAGCCAGAAAAACTTCAAACCAGACGTGCGGAGAAGTATGATGGCAGGGCGCATCCGTCGGAGTTCCTTAGCCTCTACACCATCGCGGTGCAGGCTGCGGGGGCGGGACGACAAGATCCTCGCCAACTACTTCCCGCCGTGCTCAAGCCCAACGTCAGATCTTGGCTCATGCACTTGCCGGACAGCTCCATATCCTCTTGGGCAGATCTGTGCCATCAGTTTGTTGGCGCATTCACAGGTGGCCACAAGCCTCATGGCCAAGAGAGTGACCTTCATCTGCTCGCCCAGAAGGAAGGAGAGTCCCTGCACAAGTTCATTCAGAGATTCAGCCGTGTGCACTACAACATCCCAGACGTCCACCCCGCCGTGATCGGCGCATTTCACGGAGAATGTGCGGAACCGCAGGATGAGGGAGGAGATGGCGATGTGCAAAGTCAAGGACGTCAGTGAGCTGTACGCCTTGGCCGACAAGTGTGCACACGCTGAGGAAGGGAGGAGACTCCCAGGAGAGAATGCGGAAGCGAGATGCGGCAGTGAGGACACCGCCCGGAAAAGAAGGGTCGTGGCGAGGCAACAGGAAGAAGAAAGGTAGAGAAGTGCTAGCTGTTGAGCAGTCCGGCAATGGAGGTGGCGACAAGAACGCCAAGGCTGGTGGCTCCGGCAAGGAGGCTGCCGCTGACGCCAACCACCAGTCGGTGGCGGCCGCCGACAAGCAGGACGGCTCCGACAGCGATCTTGCCAAGATCCACCGCACCAAGGGCCACGACCTCCGTGAGCTGCAAGAAGGTCGAGCAGCTTGTTGAACAGCGAGAGCTGAGTACGAAAGCGGCGTGACAAGGAGAAGGCCCAGGAAGGTGTTGGGGAGCAAGCAAGAAGCGTCCGGCCGAGGAGGACGCCATGACAAAGGCCAAGCAGCGGCAAGGAGATAGACCTCCCAGCGGCGCGACAAGGACGAAGATGATGACGGCAGCGAAGATATGGAAGGCGATGGCGCTGATGAGCAGGAGTTTGAGGAAAGCCACAGAGGTCCTTCTGCGTTGACGGAGGTGCTTCTGCATACCTCCCACCGCCAACTCAAGCAATGGATGCGGGAGGTCAATGCAAGCGGAACCATCCGTGGAAGTCACGCAAGCCTCACGAAGTGGTCCAGCACGCCTATCATTTTTGATATTGAGGACCACCCTGATCGCATAACTGCGGTCGGGTGCTTGCCGATGTTGGTCTCACCAACCATCCGCAACCTCAAGGTCACCAAAATGCTAGTTGACGGCGGGGCCGGCTTGAATCTGATCTCCTCCGCGGTGCTCTAGAAGCTTCAAATCCCTGACAGCGAGCTCGAAGAGACCGGCACTTTCCAAGGAATCAATCCAGGAAGGAGCAAGCCGAAGGGGAAGATTACGTTGCCGGTAACATTTGGCAGCGAGCTGAACTTTAGGACTAAGAGGGTCACATTCGATGTTGCCGATTTCCCGTTGCCTTACAATAGGATACTCGGCCGTCCAGCACTCGCCAAGTTCATGGCAGCCTCTCACTACGCCTACAACCTACTCAAGATGCCAGGCCCGATAAGCGTCATCTCTGTCCATGGCGACATGAAGGATGCCCTTATCTGTGCCGACAAGATCTACCGGGATGCAGCAGCCGCGACAGATTGCCAGACACTTGCCGCTGAAGCTCCCGGGGGGATGAAGACAAAGTCCAAGTCCGGCAAGAGCTCTGATGCTCACTCCGGCAAGCGCACCTCTTCGGAGTGCTGCGCTACCGTCGAGGACGCACCATCGAGCTCCACCGGCAAGTGCAAGAAGATGGTGGCTCTGCCAAAGACCAAGAAGGTGCCCGCCAAGGAGGGCGGCACTGGTGGTACCTTTACCATCGATTGCCTCTCTCGACCCTAAATAGGAAGGCGGCGCCGTTGCTTTCCTGCGGGCGAATGTCGGCGTGTTTGCATGGCAACCGTCCGACATCCCAGTGTTCCCGTGAAAGTGATTGAGCACCGCCGCCGTTTTGTCTGATCTTGGCGCGCCCGTCAAGCAAAAAGTCGAGGAAGCAAGCGGTGGGCGCCAAGAATTCATAGCGAAGAGATCAAGAAGCTGGAAGCGGTAGGCCTTGTCGGAGGAGTGCTCCATCCTACGTGGTTGGCCAATCCTGTAGTCGTCGCCAAAGCAAATGGAAAATGGAGACTTTTTATTGACTTCACGGATGTTAATAAAGCTTGTCCCAAAGATCCATTTCCCTTGCAGCATTGACCAGATTGTTGACTCCACGGCTGGGTGTGATTTGCTTTCGTTTCTTGATGCATACTCGAGATACCATCATATCTTCATGGCTGAAGAAGATGAGGAGAAGACTGCATTCATCACACCATGTGGCACATCGTTTCATAAGGATGCCTTTCGGTTTGAAGAATCTTTGGTTCAACATTTGCAAGGGTAGTCCATGACGCTTTTGAGCCGCAGATGCACAGAAATGTAGAAGCCTACACGAATGACATAGTGGTCAAAAGCAAGGACAAAGCAACTCTGGTTCAAGATTTGGACGAGACCTTTGCAAATCTGCGCAAGATCAACCTCAAGCTCAACCCCGAGAAGTGCGTGTTTGGAGTCCCTTCCAAAGCAAGCTTCTCGGGTTCTTCGTGGTCTCAATGAGGGATTGAAGCTAATCCCGACAAGAACAAGGCCATTGAGCAGATTGAAGCACCAAAGCACGTCAAGGATGTACGAAGACTTGCCGGTTGCGTGGCTGCTCTCAAAGAGTTTATTTCTAGAGTCTGCTGAAGCAGCATACTGCCGTTTTTCAAGATTTTGAAAAAGGCAGGTCCAATGAAATGGACTCCCGGAGCGGAGGCTGCGCTGCAGGACTTAAAGAGATACCTGTCCTCCACTCCAACACTTGTCGCACCTAAGCCACAAGAGAAGTTGCTGCTATATATAGCGGCAACCAATCAAGTGGTTAGTGCTGCGTTAGTAGCGGAGAGGGAGGCGGATGACGAGCCAGCAACCACGGCAAGCACATCCAGCGACAAGCAGGGGGCTTCGCCGACAAGCTCTGGTCCCGACAAGGACGAATCCGCGCAGACACATGCCCAGGTGCAGAAAAGGATGGTGCAGCGCCCAGTCTACTTTGTCAGTTCCCTCCTGCAGGGGGCTAGGTCAAGGTACTCTGGTGTGCAGAAATTGCTTTTCGGCCTCCTCATGGCCTCGAGAAAGCTGCGCCACTACTTCCAAGCACATGAGATCACAGTTGTCACTCGCTTTCCGCTGAAGAGGATACTGCAGAATCCAGAAGCAACGGGCAGGATTGTCGAGTGGGCATTGGAACTGTCAAGCTTTGGTCTCAAGTTTGAAAGCACATCAACTATCCAAAGCAGGCGTTGGCAGAATTCATCGCAGAATGGGCGCCAACACCGGATGAAGAGATTCCGGAGGCGAGCATTCCCGTCAAAGAAGCAAGCAAAGAGTGGCTGATGTACTTTGATGGTGCCTTCTCGCTGCAAAGGCGCCCGGTGCGGCGTGCTGCTTATTGCACCCACCGGAGAGCACCTCAAGTACGTAGTCCAGATGCACTTTCCCAAGGAGCAAGCGACAAACAATACTGCAGAGTACGAAGGTTTGCTTGCCGGTCTCAAGATTGCAGTGGACCTTGGGATCAAAAAGCTTATTGTCAGGGGTGACTCACAGCTTGTCGTCCACCAAGTGAACAAAGATTACCAGAGTCCGTTGATGGAAGCCTACGTCGATGAAGTGAGGAACCTAGAAGAGCACTTTGACGGCCTGCAAATGGAATATGTTCCAAGAGCTCAGAATGATATTCTTGTGGCTGTCAAAGTGCGCCGCACTTAAGTTGCCTATGGAACCGAGGATTTTCGTGCTCAAGCTGACTCGACCAACCATAACACCATCAACTGGGCCGAGCAAGAAGAGCAAGTTGACCTCTGGTGACTACTTTCCGGCTGAGCTTTCGAAGCCGTCGTTGCAAAGGTCCCCAAGATCAACACCAGCAGTCTTTGAGGAGCAGTCTGCTCCGGCGAGGCCCGAGGTTTGTTTCGTTGAAGCGAGGCGCTCCCGACAAGTCTTGCTCCGGCAAGCTTGCCGGGAGCATCAAAGCTCCGGCGGCCGCGAGTTCTTGCCGTGGAAGCTGATGTTCCGCGGCAGCGGATGTGCCTTTAGTCCTTGTTGTCGAGCCGCAAGCTCCGGCATGGGCGCAGAGATTGTCCTTTTCCTTCAGACAGGAGATCTTCCCGAAGAGCATGTAGAAGCGGAAAGAGTAGCCCGGCTGTCATGTATGTACCAGTTTGTGGACTGCATACTGTACAGAAGAAGACTCAACGGTGTGAATTTGAAGTGTATTCCCGGGGAAGATGGGCCGAAGCTGATGGCGAGATACACGGAGGCATATGTGGTCACCACATTGGCGCAAGAGCACTTGCCGACAAAGCTTTCCGGCAAGGTTTCTTCGGCCGACGACCATCCAGATGCAGCTGCACAAGTAACCAAGTGTGAAGCGTGCAGTTCCATTCCAAACAGATACACCAGCCAGCTCAAGCTCTCTAGGCGATCCCTTTATCCTGGCCATTTTTGATTGCAGGGGCTCGACATCCTCGGCCCCTTCCCCGAGCTATCGGGGCTTTCGATACTTATGCGTCGCCATCGACAAGTTCACAAAGTGGCGGAAGTGGAAGCGGTGAGGAAGGTGGCAGCACGGTCGGCCGATCAAGTTCTTGGTCGATTATGCGCGTTTGGAATCCCTAACGGGATCATCACCGACAACGGCACACAATTTACTAGTCGCACCTTCATGCGGTACATCCAAGATCATGGCGCCCGAGTGCGCTTTTATACATTGCTCACCCGAGAAGCAGCGGTCAAGCAGAGAGGGCAAATGCTGAAGTGCGTTGCGGGCTCAAGACCAGAACTTTCGACGGGCTGCACAAGTGCAGAAGAAAGCTGGATCGAGGAGCTGCCGGTGGTTCTTTGGTCGATCGGGGCGACGCCTTGGATCGAGCCACCCGGCCGAACACCTTTGCTCTAGTGTATGGAGCAGAGGCAGTTCTCCACGGAACTTCGTATCACGGATCGCCTCGAGTGCTCGCTTATGATGAGCTTGAGCAAGAGCAGCTGCGACAAGATGACGCTGCTCCTTGAGGAGGATCGTCTTGAGGCATTTGTGTGAGCTGCTCGCTACCCGACAAGCTTTGCGTCGCTACCATAGCCGCAGAGTTAGTGCCGAAGTCTCGAGGAAGGAGACCTTGTCCTTTAAGCGCGTTCAGTCCGCCAAGAATTCAAACAAGTTGGCCTTGAAGTGGGAAGGCCCTTATCGGGTGAAAGCGAGTCACTAGGCACTGGCGCTGTCCGCTTTGAGACCGAAGATGGCATTCGGTGAGCAACTCCTGGAACATTGAGCATCTTCGTAAGTTTTACCCATAGAAGCGCGGTTGTCGGAACCCGTTCCGGCAACCACCTTTGTACAAGTCTTGCCGCTGTTGCATGTAATCCTTTGTACAAAGCCGGGCGCAGACCCGATGCATCGATAAAGCTCATGTGTTGCGGCGCAACTTGTCAAATTCATGCTTTCATCATTTTATTGCATGTTTTGGCTAACACTTTGTGCAACAACCATACCCGTAAGCAGAATCGAGCCACTTTGGGCTCCATAACCTTATTTCCTCTTCTTTCTCTTTTCTCAAAGAAAGGAAGGCTCCCTCGCGCACAAGTTAACCAGGGGGGGAGGAGGAGATAATACTATGGACCAGGCACCGCTCGAGGAAGTTCCACCTCATCGGGAAGCAAGAGACAGAAAAGCTAAGTTGCCAAAGTTTGAGCAATCAATTTTCAAAATTTTAAGTTATCTTCCTCGAACGATAGTACTTTGTATGGAAAACCTGTGCACAGAGGAACCAACTCGCTTGACTAGTCGCGCCCTTACTTTTGTTTCGAGTCCGCTCAACAACTTAAGTGAGCTGCAGCTAGTCGCGACAAGGTTGCTTGTCGGAGGCGGCACTGACCAGCTGCTTGGACGTTCGCACTCAGCGCCATGACAAAGTGCCCGCACCGACAAGTCCCCCAAATGCGTAAAGCGAGAAGCATTACAAAGGAAGGAATCAAGTAGAGGAAATAACATTGCATTGATCGCCTAAGATATAGTATATTACAAAATAACTTGTCGCTGATCTAACAAAGTGTTCTAAATATGATTAGCAGCGACAAGGGAAAGATAAAGTTGGCGGCCTAGTCTACGCGGTCGCCCTCAATCCGCTTGATCTTGTTCACCTTGTCCACAATGGGTGCGACAAGGGCCTTGAGCTCCTCCACGTTGGCATCGGGCGGCAAGGATCTGAGGACGCCGTTAAGGTTGAGGCCCGGATTGCGGAAGGCCACCTTTATCAACACCTTCTCGAGGGCTCCAGCTGCTTCAGGACCTCTTCCCGGAGTCGCCGGAGACCCGTCACCACGCCTTTGAAGAATAAGCTGAGTTTGGCGCTGGGTTGGAGATGCTCGTCGGAGGAGTATGCAAGGTCCGCCATCCCCAGCTCCATCAGCTTGTTGTGGATGTCGGCGGCAGTGTCCACAAGACCTTCAGTCCAATGCTCCACGCTCTCCCTCAAGGTGCTCTGGATGGAGGCAGCATTCGCTAGCAGCTCCTCCTTGGACTTGATCGCCTCCAACAAGCCCACCTCCCGCTCTCTGGCGCCGTCCAACGTCTGCGTCAGGGTGGTCAGCTTCAGCTCAAGATCCGCCTTGGAATCCTTGGCGGCGTCGAGCTCCTTGCCTCTATCAGCGAGACGACTCTGCAGCTCGCCAAGAGTGTAGGCGTCCTTCTCATGCTCACGCTTGAGCACGGCAAGCTCTTCGCCGCTCTTCTTGAGGTTGGCCTCCAGCTGCGCCACCTTCGCCTTCAGCTCTTCCTTGGCGGCCTCGGCAGCTGCGGCGGCATCCTTCGCTTCTGGCGCCCGTAAGTGACTCCTCGCAGCGGCAAGGTCTTCTTCGTGGCTGTCCAGGTTGACCTTCCGCTGCGCCCATTTCGCTTCTGCTGGCGGAGAGCTTCTCGGCAGCCAGCCGCTGCTCCTCCTCGGTGCGGCCTTCTCAAGGATGAAGGCCGTGCGCTCTTCTGCGAGTTGCCCCGCGCCACTTTCTACGCGGAGAGCTTCCTGGTTGGCGCTCGGAGCTCTTCTCTGGCGCTTCTCCATGTCCGCTCCTGCCCTCGCGACAAGTGCTTCCGGGTCTCCAACTTGGCCTGCCGGCGCGGTAGAACGACAACAGCTTCTTGACATTTGCTCCTCCTCAGACTTCGCCCGCTGCTGCTTGGCACGTCCACCAGCGTCGGCCAGTGAGGCGAGTAGCTCGCCGTCGAAGGTCTCTCCCTCGACCGGCGCCACAGGCTCGGTTCCCGGGGAGCTTGATGAAGACACCCTCGCCCGGCCTTGGTGGCGCCCGGGCTGGGGCTCCTCGGGCTGGCCTTGCGGCGGCCGAAGTCGGCTGTCGATGTGGCGCTTAGCGCTCCTGCGGCCTCGGGGCCACGTCGGTCACGATCGCCCGACCCCTCGCCCGACCTCTGCGTCGGCGGCCTCGGTGGCCTCCTCGCCAACAGGCTCGTCGGCGGCGACCTCTTCTTCCACAACCACGACCTCTTCTTCCTCGGCCCGGCCTCGTCGGTGTTGCCTTGCGCTCCCTCCTCGCCGGCCTCGACCTCCATCGGCTCTGCGTCCAGACGAAGAAGGAGCGATCAAGCAAATGTTCAAAGAAAAGAAACAAAGAAAGCAAGCCTAAGGGAGATTTTCGTGTAAAGGCGATTTACCTACAACGGGATCCGCAGCCATGGCCTCGACCACTGGAGGGTCGCTGGCGCTGTCCCTTGCCGAGGTAGCCTCCCTTGCCGGGGTAGCCTCCCTTGTCGGAGTGGCCTCCCTTGTCGGAGGGCGCTCCCTTGCCGGAGGTTCCTCCCTTGGCGGCGTAGTGGAAGCAGACAAGATCTCGGGGGCGGCTTCCGAGCCCTCCTGATGAGGCTGCTCTGCTCCTACACAAGCACACAGTCAGAAATCAACGAAGAAAGGGCACCCCTGCACACCTAATAATAAGGAGAAAACTGCACACTTACTCTGGGGCTGTCTTTGGGGGCTGCTCGAGGAAGGGTTGCCGGGTCCGGCAAGGCGGTCTCGGACGCGTCCCCTATCGCCACGGGAGAATCGTCCTCAACGACGACCGCCGGGATCTTGGCCCTCTTCGACGCTCTCTAGGCCAGCGTCCTGAAAAGGAAAGAGTCCAGAACGAAGCAAATCAGATTCAGGATGAAGAAATAAAATTGAAGAAATACAAGCACAAATCTCAAAAGCTTACTCTTCGCCTTCCTCCTCGGAGCTGAGCGCGGAGAAGTCAAACTGCGGCTCGCCTCCGGTGCGACGAGGCGGGGGAGTGGGCTCTCTTGGCCGCTTGGGGAGGCGTCGGCGGTGGCCTGAGAAGATCCTGCCCCAGTTGTCGCAGCGGTGTGGGGCGCTCCCGCGGCAACCTCGCTTGCCGCGGTGGAAGCGCGTCATGTGGCGCTACTTCTGTGGGCGATCTGCCGCCCGACTCGTCTCCGGCCTTGCGGAGACGCCTCTTCGGCGGAGCCGGGGGCTCCGCTTGCGGCAAGTCGCTGGGTGGTGGAGAAGAAGCGCCCTCGGCGGGTCCACTCGACCCGGCCTTGGGCTCGACAAGCTCGTCCTCGCCGGCGATCTCCCTTCGCTCGGCAAGGCTTGCCGCCGCCAGCGGCGTCCGCGTCCTCCACGGTGAACCCGAAGGCTCCGGTGGCGGCCTGCTGCCGCCTCCTCCTACTGGTGGCAATCCGCGCCATCTCCTGCGTCGGTGGTGTCGCGGGTGAGCCTTTCTGCTTTCGTCGGGCGGATCGGCACTTCTTCCAAGTCGTCGAAGAACTGCCGCACGACCTCGTCGAGGCTCTGCCGGTTGAAAGCGATCCCATGGGAATCGCTGGCAACGGCATCATGGCACGGATGTGGTCGGCGCCGAGTTGTTGCACAATGGGGCGACCCCCACGGCAACCTAAACCACTCGGGGTGGTCGGGTCGTTCTTGAACAGCTCGAGCAAGATCGCGTCCAGCTCAAAGGCGGTGAAGTTCCGATTCGGACCGGCGCAACCTCATGATGTATGCCGCATTCTGGAACTCCCAGGCAGGCCTCCTCCTTTCCTGCAAGGGAGCGATGCGGCGATGAAGGAAATCTGCGCCAACTGCTCCTACGGTTAATCCGGCAAGCCTGAGGCACAAAATCCGGGTCACAGCTATCTTCAGCTTCGCATCCTCCGGCGCCAAGTTGCTCCAATCTCTGCCGCGCACTATTGGAGTTTGGCGCACGGCGGTGAAGGGCTGCGGGTTCTCCTCTACGACCCAACACCAATTGGCTCTCCACTCCTCCCACTTGTTGCGGAACTCTCCTTCCGGGTAGGCCTCTTTCTTGCCGATCCTAGAGACCCAGGCTATCCCTCCGGCAAGCGGCTCTCCTCTCTCGACGCGGGGCACAAAGAAGTGGCGGAAGAGTGCCACATTTGGGTGGACTCCGACAAAGTTTTCGCACAAATGCGCGAAAATTGCCATGGTCAAGACGGCGTTGAGGGTGAAATCAAGGAGGCGGAGGCCAAACGTGTTCATGATGTCGCGAAGAACTTCCGGAAAAGGCGGGCAAAGCCCACAATAGAAGAAAAAGAGGCGAAAAAGGGGTACCCTGTTGGTGCCAAATCAGAGGCGGAGGCGGGAGTACCCTCGTCTTGGCGGATGCGCACGCGTCTCCATCGACCAGAAGAGGTAGAAGACGTCTCGCAGCTCCCTTGCGCCGAGCTGCGGGGGGAAGATGGCCCGCTCCTTGCGCAGCGCCACGAGCCGCTGCGCCTCGGCCGACTTGATGCCCTTCTCCTTGTCGGCTTTCGGAGCCATGGTGAGGGCGGCGGAGGAGGCCGATGGCGGTGAGCGCGCTTGTGGCGAAAGGGGGTGGGGCGCTGCTCTCTTCGCACCGGAGAAGAAGAGGGGAGCAGCGGTGGTTTTCTTGAAAAGACAGCGATGGCAGAGTGGACGGCCTGCCCCTGTTTCCTCCGCTTATAAAGAGGGGAGGCGGACGTTCGCTTATACTAATAAAGAAACCCCCCGACCCGCGCCACGATCTCGCCACGACGCCACGTCCGGTGCGTGCTTTGTTAGTGGGGATCGTGGTGGGTCCGGGCGAAGTTGCGGCGTGGTCGAGGCGCGTGTGTCCGTGCCTTGTTTTGGGCCTAGCCCGACAGCGCTTTCGGCACCGTGTCTGACCCAGGCCGGGGGCTCTGTCGGTGTACTAGAGTAGGGGTACCCTAGTATCCTGTACTCGTGCACGCAGACGATTCAGCACACCAGCGGCAAGGTTTGCCTCGTCACCGCCAAGATCCTCCGTGGCTCCTTTGGAGCCATTCAAGAACAAAGTATTTGATTAAGAAGACAAGGCCCGACAAGAGGAGCTTGTCGGGAAAGCCCTCGGGCATGCACGAACACAAGGCCCGGCAAGAGGAGCTTGCGGGAAGGCTCGGGCGCGACAAGCCTCCGGACGCGACAAGGATTCGAAGGCGCTTGCCGCGGCAAGCAACCTCTCTCCATCTCCGCTCCAGCTCATCCAGCGACGTGTCGCCATGGGACCATTCCATGCGCGCGTGTCAAGAGGCTGTGCAGCCAGCGGAGAGCAGCGATAAGCGGCGCTGACAAGCTTGTCATCGTGGCGAGCGGAGGCGCACCTGACGATCTCTGTTGCACTATTTGGGCGACACTGACGGGCATTTATTGCTTTTGTCCCTTGCCGTCAGAGTTAGGTATTTTGCATCGTACCTTTGTTCGGTAGGTGTACCAACTCCTGTTTTACATTTGTACCCTCATCTATGTTGCCACCTGTCGGAGACACCTTGAGCATATAAAAGGAGGCCCATGCATAGCGTAGAAGGGGTTCGGTTCGATTCGACTCACTCGAGACCAGATACACTCACGTTAGGTTTTGAAGCTCTCATCGCTCCCTAGCAAGAACACAATACATCAAACAAGCAGCAGTAGGAGTTTTATCTCTCCGGAGAGCTCCGAAGCTGGGTAAACTGCTCGTGTGCCTCGCCTCGATCCGCTCTTCGTGCGATCTCCGCCCCCATCCGAACCACAAGGGGCCTGGTCCGCCGGCTCCATAGGTGTCCGTGGGTACGATCAGCCTCCCCGACAACACGCAAATAAGCAAATATGTATTAACCTCATCAAACCGATTGTCAAGCTCTTGAATGGTTTAATCGATGACACCAAGATATACTTCTCTTCTATAACAATCATCATTTGTTTGTACTTCATAATACCGACGTGATCTTCGATTAGGCTCATAAATATCCTCCCACAAAGGAACTTGAATGTCATGTTTGTTGCAAAATAAGGTTAGCTTTGCAGGAAAATCTTCCCAGCCATAAGACCTCATGTGTTGCATTCTACTCTTTGCCAAACTAACAAGTGTCATTGCATTGACAATATCTTGATCTTTCTTTTGCAAAGATTTGGACAACTCATTTGTATAGCCAAGAATAACAAGCATCAAGTGAAGATTGCAAACAAAGTCAAATGATTCAAAGGCTTGAGCAACTCCACGTATTCTTGTACACTCACTTTTTGTGAAGGATCTTTTCCAATAGCATCAAGTACTTCAAGGATTGTGGAATACATGCTAACAATGTGCATAATGGTTTTGAAATGAGAACCCCAACGAGTGTTGCCGGGTCTAGCTAGTCCCATCTCTTGATTTAGCCCACTTCCACTTTCAATCTCACCCATTTCAAGTGCTTCCAACACCTTTTGAGCTCTAACATCTCGAAGCATGTCATGGCGCTTACAAGAAACTCCAACAATATTGAGCAAGTAAGAAACATGATCAAAGAACCACAAACATGGTTCATTGTCCTTTGCCACAGCTATAAGAACCAACTGAAGTTGATGTGCAAAACAATGGATGTAATAGGCAGAGGGTGACTCTTTATGAGATGCATCACTAGACTCATCAGCTAGGATTGCATAGTGGTCGTCACCAATATCTTCAATAATTCTTTTAGTTATTTGCTTCGCACAACATTCAATTATTTTATTTTGTATCTTTGGACTAGTCAAGATGCAATTCCCAGGAGCATTGTTCAAAACCAAACAAAGTTGAAGTGTCGATTTTTACCATAGATTTTCCTGACTTGAAAGTTGTGTGCATATGGTTGGACTGCTTGCTTTGCAATGTATCGTCTCCGAACTTCATCTTGATCATCGACATCATACTCTGAAATAGGAATCCTCTCCCCTAGATCAGGAGGAAGCCTTTGAATATTTTATGGCCTTGCACATGGATGTTGGGGTGATGCCGCTTCATCTTCACTATCACTTTCAATCTGTGCATCGGAATGGAATGCTTCATCTTCAATATCAACTACAATCTCTGCGGAATGAACTAGATGTGGAGGAAGGACTGCTTCATCTTCAATATTTGACACTATATCTTCATATTCAGGTTGCTCTTTGGCTGCAGCCTTCTTTCTTTTAGCAGCCTCATAATTCCAGAAAAAGGACTTAATGTCACCATTCCTCTTCATCTTCGGTTCTACAATTACAACAAATAGCACAAAACAAGAATAAGCATCCATACACAATGTATCGATTGTATACAGTACATGCAAGCAAAAAACGTATACATTCATGTTCATACATCTATACACAATGTCAAATTGAATACAAAATGTTTCAGCTGTAAACAAGTTGACTACACACAAAGCAAAACAATGCATGCTAGTGTACTTCATGTTCATCAGTTCATACTTCATCTTGTAAGCAAATTGAGTAGTTGACTAAAAAATATGCACACAATGTTCATTAGTTCATACATCCTAACATCCGATGAAGTACTGCATACATCTGATCGTAAGAAAATTAGAAATTAGCTACAAAATCATTCAAAAGAGCTCACCTTGGTCGAGAACTGGCCACTGGGACGAGGGCGTCGGTCGGCTGTGAGGATGAGGCGAAGGGTCGGCAGCGGTAGGCCGGTAGTAGCTGCAGCCTGTAGCTCCTCCTGCTCGGGAGACCGGACCCAGAACGGCGACATCAGTCAGGAATCAAGATGGGAGGCGGGCGCCGTCCCGTGCTTGCTCCGACCGAGAAGGCGAACGGCGGCGCGTCGCTGTGTTCTGTTGGAAGGAGGCCAGGAGCGGCTGGCGGCGGGACGTCCGGGTGGCTGGTGGAGTGGATCGGCCGGGCGCCGGTGCGTCTGGGCTGGGCGTGGCGCGGCTCGATGGAAGGAGCCGAGTGCCCGAGCACAGCGGGATGGATTAGGTTGCTCTGCTGCGCTGCCCCTGACTGCTGCCTCTTCTGGGCTCTGGCTCGCTCAACTGCTCACGCGAAGTGGGTTGGGCCTGTGTTGTTTGATTTGGGCCAAAAATACTATATGGTAAAAAATAATTTCACAAAAATCTGGGTGTGCCACGGCACACCTTGCACACACGCTGGGTACGCCAATGGTTTCATCCGTAGTCGGATGTTGTTCTCATGTATGATGTTTGATGTATTATTGTGGCATTTGTATGCCTTTGTATGTATCCCCATCTATTATGTAATGGTATGATGTAATGATATCCACCTTGTAAGCGTTTCAATATGCGGCTCTATCCTTGGTGGGACCTTCGAGTTCCTCTCGGATAGGATTGCATATTGGGCGTGATAAGTTGGTATCAGAGCCTCGACCGACCATAGGAGCCCCCTTGATTGATCGTAGTTGGCCATTGTTGAGTCTAGAAGAAAACCTTTTTTGCAGTCTAGTTATATCGGAGAGTAGGAATTGTTTTTACTCCTCAGCCCCCTTCGTCGCTCTAGTGAGGAATCTTGAGGTAGGTGTTTTGATTATCTACTCTTTCTATTCAAATTTTTTCTTTAGGGTCACGCAGGTGTTCCCGTTCGTTGTCCATCATTTGTTCAAGCGGTGCACTTCTCTTCGAGTTATTCTATCCTCTTCAACTTTTGCATCATCGATTCTCAGTTACCCCAACGGAGTTCAATACTTTTCAAGTTCAATCCTCGGTTCTTCTCAAACGGTGTCCATTTCATCCGTCCCAAGTTTACATTTTTCCAACCCACCCAACCTTTATCTTCCCAGAGTTTGAAGAATCTAATCCAATATACTTTTGTTCGTCTGAAGCCTCTTCATTCTTTCTGTAATTATTTCAACCGATGAATTCTCATCTAGTTCATCATTGTTCATCTCGTCTTCCTTTCTGGTGGATTCAATTCTAGCTTTTCGAGTCAATCATATTCCTTTCGTTGACTCATGTGATTCCCCTTGCTCGTTCGCCTCTCGCCATTTAATCGATTCGAGTGCTAAAGACATCTCAGAAGATTCGTGTTTAAGTTCAAATTAATACAAGGGTGTCACCTCACTCAAGTCCTTCAATTGTTCCGGTGCATCATCTATCATCGTCAATTGTTTTCAACAGTGTATTCTTTTCAGTGGGCCCTAACCCACATGTTTAGCCCCAGGATCCTACCTGGCTCTTCTAATTTTCCGGAGTTACTCCCAATTGTTTTCAAGTTTGAGCAAGAATTAATTTTCATCAGTCAATTGCCGTCTCCGGGATCGCTTTCGAATTCTTTTTAACTTCGGCTTAACACTTCTAGTATTCATTGTTCCGGAGCATCTCTCTAATTCTTCACGGTATTTCTCGTCGTCTTTCTCAGCTTTAAAGACCGAAGAAGTATTTCTCTTAAAATCTTGCCCGTTCACGTGAAGATTCATGGTTCCAGCTTCATGCCATCCTCATAATTGTTTTTCATTATGGAATCATTTCATACTCATTAGTGGCATTTCATGAGTATTTTCCTTTTTGATTCTCCGGAGGCTGTCACTTCAGAAGAATTCTTCATTAACGTCATTCTTTTCGGGCTCTCAAATTCTTCCGGTGCTTCGATATTCCCTCAAGTATATTTGTTCTTTTACTTGTTTCCGGCGATTCGTTCTCTTCTCTTTGTTCGTTTCCATTTCCATGGTGGTTCGTTTAAGATTTTCTCATCCGTTCTTATCATATCAATTCATTCGTCCTTTCGAATCCTACCGGGGATTTGTTGAAGACCTTCCTCAAGTTTGCGTCATATCTCTTCTTAATCCTTTTCAAGAGGAATAAGTTTGACATCAATTAAATTTGATCAGGATAAGCATAACGTAATTCTTATTCCCGTTTCGTCATGGTCAAGTAATTCCTTCCTTCGGAGATTGTTCATGATGAATAATTTCTCGTTTCTAAGTTGTTCATCTTTCCATATCCGGACTTCCAAGTTTTTCTCGCTTGTCTCGTTGCGAAGTTCCATCTAATTCTCCACAAGGCTTTAATCTTATTATTTTCATCCTTCAATCTATCTCATCATCCTTTTGTTACTGGAGTTCTTGACGGTGGTTCGTTAAGGTTTAATTCATTCTTCAAGTCCATCAAGATTCTTGTTCGAGCTCAATTATCCCTCCTCTTGCATATCGAAGTGCAATTAATTCTCCGTATTCTTTTGAAGTGGGTTTTGCATTTCTTCGTTCTTCTCAGCTATTCAGCTATTCAGGCATTTGGTTGTGGCATAATTTCACCTCAAGTTTTGACATGTTTTTCCATAACTCCACAACAAGCTTATTCTTTTGTTATTGCAACTTGCTCAAACGCCAGCAGAGCGAGCCACCCTTGAGCCCAAGGGTTCCAAACGCCGCCAACAACTACATTGGACCCAGGACTCGGGAGGCACCTATGTGGTGGCATGCAGATCTTTGTCGAGATCATGAATACATGAGATCAGATGAGAACCAGAAGACGACAACCCTCAGTGGGATCCTAGCCGAGGAAATCCACAAAGACCCCCGGCAAGCACCTTGCCGGGGACGACCGCAGCGCCACGGCAAGACCCTTGCCGGGCCCCCCGGGAAGACCCTTGCCGAGGACACCAGCGTGGCCACAGCTAGGCCCGCGTCTGCCAAGATGCCACCGCCGTCCCCAAGCAGCTGCTAGCTCAACCAGCTGGGCAGGCACCTGCGTGGCGACGGGCGGCCTCTACACCGACCCAGCAAGCACCTACGTGGTGGCATGCAGATCTTCGTGATGACTCCACCACCGCGCTAGCCCAGCAGCCAGCCAACATGGTGCCACGACGCCTCGTCAGTTCGGACACGGGTCGAGGCCAGGCGGAGCGGCGAGAGCTGGGATGTGCTTCCTCACTGTCCCCGATAAAGCAAGGGGGGCACGTCGGTGGCGCAGTTAATGCGTTTGGCCGACGGTCCCAGAGGATAGGCTTATCGACTGTAGACCTTTCCACTTCTTGTGTGCCACTGTGGCAACCCCTTTTGCCTATAAAAGGAGGCCTGAGGCGACCAGGAGAAGGATTCGGCTCTTTGGAACTAAGAAGCCACCGTAGCTAGTTCGAGAGCTTAAGAACACTCTGAAATACACACCGAAGCAGGACTGGGGTATTACGCATCCTCGCGGCCCGAACCTGGGTAAACGATCTTTGTGCTAGCTCCTAAACCTACTCTTCTCACAACCTCGCGCCCGCCAACCGTAGAAGGGATTCCAGTGATCCCATAGGTGTCGTTTCCCCCGACATCTTTGGCGCGCTAGGTAGGGGGCGCAGTTGTGATAATCTGATTTAGCAGCCAGCTTAGCAGTTCTTCATCGCATGGCTCCTGAGAAGAAGACGATCACGGCGATCGGCTCGTCGGGAGCCGAACGGCCTGTGCAGTGCGGGCGGGCAGCGGGCCGGTCATGGACAGAACCCGAGCCGCAGCCCGCGAGCACCTGCATCGCTCTGGCAGTCAGAGCCTGGCGAGCGGCGTCGTTCGTGCGCCAGACGACGGGCCGCACACCGCCAAATCCAAAGACGAGGATGGGCCCCCCGCAGGCGGCGCGGGGCCCTCCAGGGGTGTCGCTGTGCCCCCTACGGGCGGTGCAACGACCTACAAGACGCCTACACCGGCGCCCACGACGCGCTCTTCCCAGGGTGCGCGTGATGAGCAGCGCCACCATGTTGGGGACCCCGGCCGCCGCCGTGTGAAGAGTCTTGTGCATCATTCGCGGGACGAAGGAGGCCAGCATGCCCGCCAAAGTGCTAGAAAAAATGGCACTCAACCGCTGGTATGTGATAGAGCTCCTTCTAACGTGGTTAGAAGTCAAAGCGCGCCACGGTCTATGCAGCTCTCGCCGCCACCCACGCCAGCAGAAGCTTTGGTGCACACGCAACTACTCCTCGACTTCCCTCCTGCTGGGGAAAAGCTCGATGAGTGGAGGGCCACCATCAGGAAGAAGAAGACCGGTAAGACCTCTTGCACCCACTCCGGCAAGCGCACCTCTTCGGAGTGTTGTGCTACCGTCGAGGACGTGCCAGAGAGCTCCACCGGCAAGAGCAAGAAATCCAGAGCTGCGCCACCAGAGACCAAGAAGGTGTCCGTCAAGGAGTATGGCACCGGAGGGGCTTCCACCATAAGCTCCACCCTCAACAGCAAATAGGAAAGCGCGCTCGTTACTTTCCTGCGGGCGAATGTCGATGTGTTTCCATGGCAAGCATCTGACATCCCCGGCGTTCCCAGGGAAGTGATTGAGCACCATCTTGTTGTCTGCCCCCATGCGCGACCCATCAAGCAGAAGGTTAGGAAGAAAGCTTTGGAATGGCAGGAGTTCATCACAGAGGAGATCAGGAAGTTGTAAGCAGCAGGCTTGGTGAAAGGAGTGGTCCATCCGACGTGGTTGGCCAATCCGGTGGTGGTGCGCAAGGCAAAAGGGAAGTGGAGGCTGTGTATTGACTACAGATATAAATAAGGCTTGTCCTAAGGACCCCTTCCGTTGCGGCGCATCGACAGCATTGTTGACTCCAGGCTGGGTGTGATCTGTTTTCATTCCTCGACGCCTACTCGGGCTACCACCAGATCTTCATGACAAGAGAAGACGAAGAGAAGACAACATTCATCACCCCATGTGGTATGTATTGCTTTTTACGGATGCCTTTCGGGTTAAAGAGTGCTGGCTCGACGTTCGCGAGGGCGGTCCAAATGGTTTTGAGCCCTAGCTACATAGAAATATGGAAGCATACATGGATGACATAGTGGTCAAAACCAAGGACAAGGCAACTCTCGTACAAGACATATAAGAGACGTTTGCCAACCTACGCAAGATCAACCTCAAGCTGAACCCTGAGAAGTGTGTCTTCGGTGTTCCGTCCGGAAAAATTCTCGGGTTCTTTGTGTCGCAGCGTGGGATCGAGGCAAACCCAGATAAGATCATGGCTATCGAGTAGATTGAGGTGCCCAAGCGGATCAAGGATGTGCGTTGGCTCACTGGCTACATTGCCGCCATGAGCTGATTCATCTCCAAGTCTGCCGAGCGCGCCCTTCCCTTTTTAAAGATACTGAAAAAGGCGGGCCCAATGGAGTGGACCCCGGAGGCCAAAGCGGCACTGCAGGATCTGAAGAGATACCTCTCTCCTACACCAGTACTGGTGGCGCCTAAACCGCAAGAGCAGTTACTGCTGTATCTGGCGGCGACGAATCAAGTGGTCAGCGCCGCGTTGGTGGCGCAGAGGGAGATTGACGAAGAGGCAGTGGAAACGGCACGACCGGCAGATGGCAAGTCAGAGATTCCCCTGGCAGGGCCTGGTGCCGGCAAGGCAAGGCCCCCGGCGGAGTCTGACGCCATCGGGACAGGGCCCGCGCAGCCAAATCAAGTGGTGCAGAAGAAGAAGAAGATGCGGCACCCGGTTTACTTTGTCAGCTCCCTCTTGCAGGGGGCTAGGTCAAGGTACTCCGGTGTGCAGAAATTGCTCTTCGGCCTTCTTATGGCCTCGAGGAAGCTGCGTCACTACTTCAAAGCACACGAAATCACCGTCGTCACCCGCCTCCCATTACAACGGATATTGCACAACCCAGACGCAACCAGAAGGATTGTGGAGTGGGCCTTGGAGTTATCAAGTTTTGGTTTGAAGTTTGAAAGTACTTCGACAATCCAGAGCAGAATCTTGGCGGAGTTCATTGCAGAATCGAACACAACGCCTGACAAGGAAATCCAGGAGACCACTCTCCCCGGCAAGGAAGCAAGTGACAACTGGATCATGTACTTTGACGGGGCTTTCTTGCTGCAAGGCGCCGGTGCTGGTGTGCTGCTTGTCGCACCCACCGGAGAGCACCTCAAGTATGTAATCCAGATGCACTTTCCCAGGGAGATGTCCACCAACAACACCGCTGAGTATAAGGGGTTGCTAGCCGGTCTCAGGATCGCGGCAGACCTCAGGGTTAAGAAGCTCATCGTCAGGGGTGATTCGCAGCTTGTCGTCAGACAAGTTAACAAAGATTATTAGAGCCCATTGATGGAGGCCTACGTAGATAAGGTGAGGAAGCTGGAGGAGTGCTTTGACGGTATACAACCGGAGCATGTTCCTCGAGCAGAGAACGACATCGCCGATTACCTGTCAAAGCGCGCTGCATTCAAGCTACCTGTGGAACCAGGTACTTTTTTGCTTCGGTTAACTCAACCATCCGTCGAACCATCAACGGAGCAGAAAAAACGGAGGAAATCAGGCCCCGGCAAGTACTTTCCCGCTGAGCCCCCGGGGGCCGCCGGCAAGGGTGTTGCCGTGGATTCTGATCCTGCCGAAGAGCGACTGACTCCGGCAGGCCGTCAAGCCCTGGCCGTAGAGACAGCCGCTCCCATGGAAGAAGAAATGCCTTTGCTCCTTGCCGTCGAGCCCCAAGCTCCGGCATGGGCACAACATACCGTCTGATTCCTCCAAACAGGGGAGCTTCCTGAGGAGCAGGAAGAAGCGGAGAGAGTAGCCCATCGGTCTGCTATGTATCAGTTCGTCGATGACGTCCTGTACAGGAAGAGATCGAACGGTGTGAAATTGAAGTGCATTCCCCGGAAGGAAGAACTGGAGATTTTGGCGGAGATACACGGAGGCATATCTGGCTCCCACATAGGGTCGAGGGCCCTTGCTGGCAAGGCGTTCCAGCAAGGTTTCTTCTGGCCCACTGCCCTCCAGGATGCAACGACACTAGTAACCAAGTGTGAAGCATGCCAGTTCCATTCGAAGAAGCTTCATCAACCAGCTCAAGCCCTTCAAACAATTCCTCTTTCCTAGCCATTCTCCGTATGGGGGATCGACATCCTGGGCCCTTTCCCCCGCGCTGTCAAGGGCTTTGAGTACTTGTACGTTGCGATCGACAAGTTCACAAAGTGGCCGGAGGTGGAAGTAGTGAGGAAGGTGATAGCACCATCGGCTGTCAAGTTCTTCAAGTGGCTAGTTTGCCGTTTTGGTGTGCCGAATAGAGTCGTCACCGACAACGGCACACAGTTCACAAGCCAAACCTTCATGCAATACATCCAAGACCTCGGCAGCAAGGTCTGTTTCGCTTCCGTGGCACACCCACGAAGAAACGGCCAGACGGAGAAGGCAAATGCTGAAGTGTTGGGAGGCCTGAGGACAAAGACTTTTGACAGGCTGCACAAGAGAGGAAGGCGCTGGATTGATGACTTGCCGGTGGTTCTTTGGTCGGTCAGGACGACGCCAAATCGAGGCACCGGTCAGACACCCTTTGCCCTGGTATACGGGGCAGAAGCAATTCTCCCCACGGAACTCATATACGGGTCACCTCGAGTGCTCTCTTACGACGAGCTTGAGCAATAACAACTGCGGCAAGATGACGCAACGCTCCTTGAGGAAGATCGTCTTGGTGGTGTGAGGAAGCACGCTACCGACAAAAGCCTTGCGCCGCTACCATAGCCGCAAGGTTCATGCCCAAAGCTTTGAGGAAGGCGACCTTGTTCTTCGGCGCGTTCAATCGGCCAAGAATTCCAACAAGTTGATGCAGAAGAGGGAAGGCCCTTATCGGGTAATACGAGTCACCAGGCCTGGCGTAGTCCGCCTGGAGACCGAAGATGCTATTCCAGTGAGCAATTCCTGGAACATTGAACATCTTCGCAAGTTTTACCCATAAGGCACGGTTGCCGGGCCCCTCGGAAAACCACCTTTTGTACAAGCCTTGCCGACAAGGCATGTAACCCTCTGTACAAAGCCAGGCGCAGACCCTGAGCATAAATAAATGAAGCGCTGGCGCCCTAAGTTATGGCATGCATGCTAGGTTAAGTCTCTCCGTCGGTTAGGGTTGATAGTGCTTAGCTGCGACTAACCCCTAGCCTAGAGGTAGAGTGTGCGTCTTTCTGTTCTCTTTGGTTCGCAGGGCACGTGGACACTTCTGCTGAACCACTTGGAAGAAAGAGAACAAACCGGTGCTCTGGCCCCGGGAAGCCAAGACTGCCGGCAGCTGAAGGCACAAGGATCTAGCCATGGCAACCCAAGGTTGCCGGCGGCTGCGGATTCAGATAAGTCTTTCATCCCCTGTTATGCATTTCCATATGGAACTGGGACATGTGAAACCTCGTTTAAATTCTTAAACCACCGTGCTCCCCTTTTCCCTGTGCCAAGAGCTATCCCACAGGTGGGAGCTTGGTCGTAGTCACAGTGGCAAGAAAATGAACGAGGGGCCCAACCCTACTTCGTCCCTGCCTCCGCCAAGAGCGTGAGAATGGTCGACTAAAGTGGGGGGACGGCAAGGCCTGCGCCGGGCGACAATGTTTATCTTAAAAATAACAAGGATTCGTTCCTTGGCATGGGCCTCGCTCATGCACAAAGAACCCGGCAAGCACCCTTTTTCATTAAAAACGTCCCATATAGGTACAATTCATACGGGATGAAAAACATGAGCAAGGGGATTATGAGTTTTAGATCTAACAAGTGCCCGCAGGCTTACAAACTAAAAAAAAAAGATAAGATGCCCGTAATCCATTTCTTGTCCCTCTCCTCAGAAGATGGAACAAGGTAGCAGGAGGGCAAAAGAAGTGCCTAGGCAAGGTGCGAGAAGCAGAAGGTACCAAGAGAGCATCCCGGTGCTGGGAGAGGAGCTGGAAGATGAGGCAGCGGGCCGACAATACACGACGAAGGCGTCGCTGCCCGCGTACTCCGAATTGACGGCCGCCCACCGCCTTCTTCGCCTTCTTCGGCACTCCTACGCTAGTCGCCCAAGGAGGCAATGTGCAACGCACCGATGGAGAGCTTGACAAGGAAGGCCCTCGGCAGGGTGTATGGCCGAGGGAGGGGCGACGCGGTCAGTCGGAGTCGGGGTCGGCGTCCCGACGCTCGACGCCCTCGTCGTCGCTGTCGCTGTCCTCCTCATCCCTCCCGCTCGAGGAGGATTCTTCATCGTCGGAGAAGCCCTCCATGCAGCACTTTAGGCGAGTTCCAGTATCTCCAAAGACCTTGACGGAGAGTAGGCCGCCCTCATTTAACTTGAAGTAGAGGACGAGCCCCGCCGTCAGGCTGTGGACGCGAGCAAACGTCTTCCATCCGCGACGGAGGTACATGACGCGAGGAGCGGGGAAGTCGACGTCAACCAGCGTGCCACCGTTCCCGCAGCCCCTCATGTGCAACCTGAGGGTCTGGGGTGGATCGAGCTCCATCTCCCGAGCAAATGGGGTAGGCAGACGAGGACGACGATGTAGTGGCCGGCGCAGCCGGATGAAGAATTCACGGGCTGGTCCCCGACGTGGTCCTCCATCGGGGGAGGCGTCGCTAGCGAAGGCGAGGCCGGTGCGCCGCCCCATCCACCTCTTCCCCGAGCGCCACGACAACCTCGACCTCGCCCCTCCCCCTTCCTCTCATGGCTGGCTCCACCGCCACGAGCTCTTGGGAAGGACGGACGCACTATCGGGCAGCGACCCTCGCCGCCACCGTTGAAGGGTCGGCGCCTCCTCTCGCCATGGCAGACGGAAGAAAGAAGCCGAAGTGAATGGGGATGGATGATCAAAGGATGTGGGATGCCGTCTCCCTCCCCCTTCTTATAAAGGGGCGGGTTCAGGACACGTCCGCCCCGCTTGGCCAATCCGGCCATCGGGGGCGCAGGGAATCGAGACCGACCCGCTGCACCAATCAGCAACGGCCCGGTTTCACGCCTCCACCGCCTGCCACCTGCATGGGGGACACATGGCGAGCAAGCAGAATTGAGAGGACGGGTGAGGCGACCGTTCCCCACCCCGTGATCGTGGGGCACGGACGCCTTGAAGGCCATGACCCGAGTCCGCCCGAGTAAATGAGCCGCGTCTCTGCGCCTCCCTCTTTTTTGGGAAGGCGCGAGTTGCCTCTTTACCATGATGTGACGCATGCGTGTGGAATCACCCCATGCATGACCCCCACGTCACGCATGACCCCCACGTCGCGCGTTCAACGCGGGTCGTGGGGAAGCGCAGCGGCCAAAAAAGTTACTGCGGTAAAATCCGCCCCACCTGCCCGCGCACCGTTCTGGGCCTAGCCCAACAATGCGTCGCGCTTATGTGTGGCCCAGGCCTGGGGGCTCCTGTCGGTGTACAAAAGTAGGGGATATCCTTTTGACCCCTTTACTTGTGCACGGGCAGTCAGAGCCGCGCCCGCAGCCACACTTAACAAGGCAGAGGAGTGTAACGCCCCGGATTCGATGCGCCAGGTGTTTGCCAGTTATTTGCCGTCGTTGCCATGTTATTTTCTTGTGTGTTGCATTTTATCATGTCATCATGTGCATCTCATTTTGCATTCGTGTTCGTCTCATGCATCCGAGCATTTTCCCCGTTGTCCGTTTTCCAATCCGGCACTCCTATGTCATCCGACGTCCCCTTTTGTCTCTTTTCATGAGTGGGTGTTAAACTTTCTCGGAATGGCCCGAGGTTTGTCAAGCGGCCTTGGTATACCACCGGTAGACCGCCTGTCAAGTTTTGTGCCATTTGGAGGCCGTTTGATACTCCAACGGTTAACCGGGTAACCGCAAAGTCCTCTTTCGTGTGCAGCCCAACACCCCTTCATAGTGGCCCAAAACCCAGAAAACTCCCCTCCATGCTCTCGGTCGTTCGATCACGATCGTGTGGGCGAAAACCACACCCCATTTGGACTCTCCTAGCTCCCTCTACCTATATATATGCCTCCCCCTTCCAAATTTGCGGTTCAAATCCACCCTAACCCTAGATCCCACCTCCTCTGCGCCCGGTGGACATGTCCGCCGCCGTCCGGGCGCTTCCCGCCACCGCTACCAGCGATGGCGCGCGCCATGTGGCGCCCAGCGCCGTCCCGCCGCGCGGCCGGAGAGCCGGATCGGGCCTCTCGGCCCATCTCCCCGCCGCGCCTTGGTCAGCGCTCCGCCGCCGCGCTTTCGGGTCCCAGCGCCGTACCACGTCGGCGCCTCCGCCCGCCGCCTACGCCCGGCGAAACATCGCCGCCGCCTCGCCCTCCCCTCCGCCGCCCGCGTGCTACGGCCGCCGCCCGGAGCTTGCGCCGTCGCCCGGCTCCCTCCGCCCCGCCCGGTAGCCCGTGCCTCCGTCACGGCGTCCGCCGCCTCCGCTGCGCCCCAGCTCGCTGGAGCCGCTCCGCCCTCGCCGGAGTTCGGATCCGGTCCGGGTGGACCAGATCCACCAATGCATCCATCCAAACGCGCCTTCGCCATCCCGATCCGCTCCGTCCCGCGTTGACTTTCGCGGAGGTATAAATCTGCTAAGTCCCGATGTTTTTCAACATTATCATGTCATGTTCATCGCATCATAACTCTCTGTGTGCAGCTCCGTTTCGTGCGTGTAATATGTCAAATTTTTTGCCCAACGAGTAATTCATTTCATTCCTGTAACATCCCAAATTTTCAATTTGGAATGTTATACATTAGGTCATCATGCATATCATATTTTTCTCGCATTTTCCGATCCTAGAAAATTTCACGCAACTCAAGGACCCTCGGAGAGAGTTGGAAGTTTCATTATTTTCATATTTGGGATTTCTCAAATTTTGAAAATAGGATCATTGGATTTATTTAATTATCTTCATAAAGTTTTCCTATAAAAACTTAAGAGAGGGAATAATATGACTTTCCCAACATTTAGGAAAAAATGAAGATATTATAAATGAATCAAATTTTGAGTTTTGAAAGTTTTTTTGCTTAGGCAAAAATGAGCATTTAAAAATATATGCATGTTTGCCGTTTTAAAGTTCATTTTGTTCGACTCATTTTTAGGAGTTGGGTAAAATTATTTTTATTAAAATCGGTGTTGTTTTGGTATTTTTTTATTCCGTTTTGTTTTTTTTTAAAAAAAAACGCCTTCTGGGCCAAGGCCCAGCCCGGCCCAACCGAGCCAGCCCAGCCCGGCCTACCACCTCCCTCTCTCCCTCGCGCGCCCGCCCGCCATGAGCCCGCCGCCGCCGCCACCCCGCCGCCGCCCGTGTCCGGGTCGGACACGCCGCCCGCCGCCCCAGCCCCTTCCCCAAGCCGCCAACCCCCTTCTATTTATACCCGGCCGCCCCCCTCTCCCTCAACCCGCCCCGCCGCCGCCGCCCTCCACCCAAAACCACGCCCGCCCAGGACGCGCCCGCCGCTGTCGCCCGTCGCCGGGCCCCTAAATCGCCTCCGCCCGACCCTCCCGACTTCGCCGCCCCTCGCCGCCCGTCGCCTGACCCCCCCGGAGCCCCGCCGGCGAAGCACCGGAGGTAGCCGCCGCCGCCTCGCCCCGATCCGGTTTTTTTTAAAAGACCCGATCCGGTTTTTCGTTCGTTGTTCGGTTTTTTTTCAAAACCCTAGACGGGTTTATTTTTTCGGTTTTCTTAATTAGCGAGTTCACCGAACCGTTCGTTTCAATGAACGCGTTCGTTGGATTAGTTCTGTCAACGAACGTCCGTTATTTAATCCGTTCGTCGTTTTCTTTTAAATCGGATTTAATCCATTATTTTTTAGATTCGATTTCTGATCCGATTTTCAAATCTGTTTTATTTCTTGCTCGCTTATCGGAATCAGGTGATTCAAGCGCCTGGAGTTTCGTTACGAAACCGCCGTTCCGACTAACCTACTTACACAGAGTTTTGCTAATGTAAAATTTTGACCTAGTTTCAGATTGCTAAACCGAGTCGTTCTCTCTCGAGTTCCGACTTTCGATGCTTTATTTGATTCGATTCTTTTGCAACCAGGGTTCTTAAGTTGAACTATCTGGTTAGATCTTTTATTCGAGATTTCCCGTGCATTAGATGAGTACTTATTGTATGCTTGTTGTTTGTGCGTTAGATCACCGAGTCGCCGCTTGTTACTTCGAATCTCTAGGACTCGCGGATCATCAGCAAGGCAAGTAACACTTGATCATACCTTTTCTACTACCCAATTTTTATGCATTAGATCAACCCTCAAACACTTGCATGTTTAGGATCTAATTAAATTGTGGGATGGGAAGTAGATTGAGGTAGTACCTATTACCTGTTTCACTTATGAAACCTTCGGAGTTACTTCTACGTTTGCTTAATTATGCCATGCTATGCTAGTAGACGTGGATTGGGTGAGTGAATATCCATGACAGATGTGAGATTGTTATTTAATGATTTATTTAAGGTGGCAACCTAAACACACATCTGGGTGGATTGAGGCACCTGGTTTCTATCGAGACTTGCTCTGTATTTCTTGGACCGCCACCCGAGGCTCTAAGGGATCATAAGATTATTCAAACTGAAACTTCCGGGTGCAGCCACAAGCCAATTATGGGCTCTGGCATAGTTGACTAAGTTGTGCGAACTCTTACGGGTAGACTAGCAGATGTAGAGGAAAGTAGGTGTACCGGTCTACCCACAAGTAAGGTGCTAAGCGCTTACGAAAGAGCTGTGTCTCGGTCATCCGTCTCTCAAACACCATGTAGTCACGAGAACCAAGCGGAGGCGATCGAGTCTTGCGGGAAAAGTCATAAACCTCTGCGAGTGTAAAAACTAATCATGATTAGCCGTGTCCCCGGTTATGGACATCTTGGGTATCTAGTACTTGAATATCATGTGAATCTCAACATGTTACTTCTAATAATAAAGTTATTGGGTTTTAATGAGTACTTTTTAATTGGGATTGAGGATGCTGTCAACCATTCTCAATGTTTAACAACCACCATGATAGTTAAATAAAATTATTCCTTTGATGTAGGGAAAAACCAGCTTTATGCAAAAATGTAACCGTAGAGCCTTATCACCAGCCATATATGCATGTAGTATAGGCTTGTTGCTTCATTGCCCTCTATGTGTTACATTGCCAGCATATTCCATGTCTTGACCCGTTTTGGGCTGCAACTTTTACGTTGCGGACTTTTTAGAACGACAGTAAGGTGTTAGGTCGTGGTTCTATACTCGGTGATGCCGATGGAGTTGATGGACTCACTTGTCTTCCAAGCCTTCGCTGTTATTATTAGATGGTCTTAAGCCATATTATTGTATTAAGTTCCCTTGTGGACAACGATGTAATAAGTGTGTGATTGCTACTCTTGCTATAAATCCTTGAAATCTTGTGTGGTGTCGGCATTCTTGATCCGGGGATGACAGAGCACGGTGGCACTAGATCCATTCGGTCCGGTCGCTCTGAGAATGGTATCGAGCACACGCTGATGAGGACACGACCACTAAGATAAAGCCATAGATCACTATTCTCTTCCCATTTTCTAACTCCTCATCTTTTCTACTCTCTTTAGGATGAAGGGCCTTGAAGATCAAGTACACCCAACCGGATGAAGGCACACCTTTGGGATTTCACTTGAAGGAAGTTACCAAGTACACGAACATTGGACTACCAAGCTTCACGGGACTTTCAACGCCACTCTGCTGAAGAGGAGCGCTGGAAGATTCACGCTCACGTTCGGGAAGGACATTCGCCCCAATCACCAAACCTATAGATAGTGTTTTGATTGCACCAACTTGGAGTGCAGGAAAGAGCATGGCAGCTCACATCACCATGGGGACGCATTGGAGAAGTTTATCAAGAAGACCTCAAGGACACAATCTACCAGATTTGCGGATGCCGAGATGACAAATGGGACGTCGTCGGCACCAAGAAGGATAGATCCATTGCAGCATTCATCCAGAGTTAAACCAGCATATTCGGCGCCAGAGAACCGGATGTGCAATGATATGTTGGAGTTGCGAGAATGCAAAGGGAAGGATCATCGAACTTGAAGAAGAACTAAAGACAACTCGCAAGGACTATATGGGCGAGATCGTAGCTCTAGCAAGACACAATAACGATCTTAAGTACGAGATTGAAGAACTCAAGAAGAAGTTGGCGCTCGGGAATGAAGACCGGTATGTCGATTGCCCAAGCGACTACATCAACATCGACGACACCGATTCGGATCCAAGTGAACCCGACTTTGAAGGCGAAGGCTGGGCGGACATTATGGAGTCTTCCACGGTTCAAATTAGTAGAAGTCCCCCACATATTAGTAGTATTCCCTCCATGTAAACATTATAGTACACGCACTTTTGCGATAGTTAGATCGTTGTAAGCCTTGTTTGATTGAATGAAGTGATTTTGTGTGTATTTGCTCATGTGCATTTGGGTAGTGATTCCCCTTAGACCTCATTCTATTCTAAATTCTCATCTTTTCTAAACCCATCAGATGCTTCCGAGACGCGACCCCGGATTCGTTTACCCGCCAGAGATCACCCAACTGATCCAGCAGCGAGAATACCACGATTCAAACATTGGTGCGAGAACTGTGGCAACAACAACAACAACAACAACAACCCACCACCACCACCACTGCGGATCATCGACTCGTTTCCTTAGACTAAACCCGCGGTGTATTCCGGTAGCACCGAGCCAATTGTAGCAGATGGTGGCTCCGCAAGATAGGAAGGGAGCTGACCACTGCAGGATGCACGGATGGAGAAAGAGTGAAGTTTGCAGCACATCAGCTTGAAGGACCCGCAGCAGCATGGTGGGAGAATTTCACAGCCACTTACCCTGTAGACACTGTCACATGGGATCAATTTCAACAAGCTTTTCGCACTGCCCATGTTTCAGCAGGAGCTATGGCCATGAAGAAGCGTGAGTTTCACAATTTACGCCAAGGAGGAAGGACTGTTGGCCAGTACGTGGATGACTTTAGTAAACTAGCACGTTATGCCCCGGATGACGTTACTCTTGATGCGACTAAACAGAGAAGTTTCTAGAAGGACTGAATGATGAGTTCAGCATGCCGTTGATGGTAGCCAGGTTTCAATAACTACCAGGAGTTAGTAGACCGAGCCCTCATGATTGAAGGAAAGCGTGACAAATTGAGAACCGTAAGCGGAAATGCGGGCAAGGGAAGTATAACTCTGGAGCTCAGCAGAAACCTCGTTATACCCTAAATCAGAATTCAGTTTCAGCATACCCATGGAGGAGGTAATTCGCATAACCATAACAGCACCAAGAATGGGAGCGGGAATGGAGGAAGTAATGGACAGAATCGCACCAACCCATCAACACCATCCAAAGTAGACCTGAGTCATATTACTTGCTTTAAGTGCCGCAAGGCGGGCATTATGCCAATGGTATCGAGAAGGCCAGAATGGAAATGGCAATGGAAGCTGGAAAGAAGCCCAACCCTTTCAATAGGGGACAGGTGAACCACATTGAAGTGGAGGAGGTTGAAGATCAGCCCGATGCGATGTCGGTAAGTTTTTGGTTAAGTCATTTACTGCGGTTGTTCTTTTTCGATCTTTGGTGCATCGCATTCATACATATCAAGGGGATTTGTAGATAAGTATAGCCTACCTACTCGGATTCTTAAAACCCCTTTGCTAGTAAGCTCACCAGGAGTGGAGTATATGGCCAGACACGGATGTTTTCAAGTGCCATTAAGTATAGGAAGGCATGTATTCCCGACGGATTTGATCATTCTGGAATCGCAAGGATTTGATGTAATTCTCGGTATGGATTGGTTGTCGACGTATGGAGGAAACATCGATTGCGCAAGTAAGACGATTTTGCTCACCACCCCAGGAGGAAGAAGGATTAAGTATGTATCACGGCATCAGCCGAGAAGAGCGCAAGTTAATTGCCTATCAGGAGTGGTGCAGGAAGAAGTACCAGTGGTGAAGGATTTTCCTGATGTATTTCCGGAAGAGTTGCCAGGAATGCCACGGATAGAGACATTGAGTTTTGATAGAACTTTTGCCGAGAACAGGTCCAATATCGAGCGACCATATAGGATGCCAGGCCAGGATTTGGCGGAAATCAAGAAGCGATTAAGGAACTATTGGATAAAGGTTTTATACGCCCAAGTTCTTCACCTTGGGGACCACCCGTTTTGCTAGTGGAGAAGAAGGATGGATCGTTAAGAATGGTTGTTGATTATCGTGGATTGAATGAAGTAACAATCAAGAACAAGTACCCACTACCTATGATAAATGATCTGTTTGATCGCTTGCAAGGAGCCAAGGTGTTTTCAAGATCGACTTGCGATCGTGGTACCATCGATTGAAGATTCGGGAGCAGGACATACCCAAGACAGCATTTACCACGAGATATGGACTATCTGAGTATACCGTTATGTCATTTGGACTGACTAACGCACCAGCCTATTTCATGAACCTGATGAACAAAGTGTTTATGGAGTTTTTGGATAAGTTAAATGCGTGGTGTTCATTGATGACATTTGATTTTCTCGAAGAATGAAGAGGAACACAAGGAACATTTGCGATTGGTTTTGGAGAAACTGAGGGAACACCAGTTGTATGCCAAGTTCAGCAAATGTGAGTTTTGGCTAAAGGAAGTTGGATTTCTCGGACATGTTATATCCGGAGAAGGAATAGCAGTTGACCCCACAAAAGTTGAGACCGTAACCAAATGGGAAGCACCAACGACAGTTGGAGAGATTCGAAGTTTCCTTGGACTCGCAGGATACTACCGAAGGTTCATTGAGAATTTCTCAAGGATTGCTAAGCCTATGACAGAATTGTTGAAGAAGGAAAACAAATTTATATGGACTGAGGACTGTGAGGCGAGTTTTCAGGAGTTGAAGAAAAGATTGGTCACCTCACCAGTCTTGATATTGCCAGATCAGACTAAGGATTATGAGGTGTATTGCGGCGCTTCACATCGAGGACTTGGAGCGGTGCTTATGCAGGAAGGAAGAGTTGTTTCGTATGCTTCACGACAACTTAAGCCCCATGAGTTGAATTATGCCACTCATGATTTGGAGCTAGCAGCCGTTGTGCATGCCACGAAGACGTGGAGACACTTTCTCATTGGAAATCATTGTGACGTATATACGGATCACAAGAGTTTGAAGTACATTTTCACACAGAAGGAATTGAATCTCAAACAAAGGAGATGGTTAGAGCTTATCAAGGATTATGACATGAGATTGCACTATCACCCCGGAAAGGCTAATGTCGTAGCAGACGCATTGAGCCGTAAGAGCCACGTCAATACCCTAATGATGGGAGGAATACCCAATGAGTTAGCCGAGGACCTTCGAGAGCTATGTTGGAAATAGTTCCGAGAGGCTATGTAGCAGCGTTGGAGATTCAGTCGACACTAATGGAAAAAATCAGAGAAGCCCAAAAGGCAGATGAGCAAGTTGCCTCTATAAAGGAGAAAATGACCAAAGGAAAAGCTAAAGGATTTCGTGAGGATGAGCACGATACCCTATGGTTTGAAGACCGTGTTTATGTGCCCAATGACCCAGAGATCAGGAAGTTGATTTTACAAGAAGCTCATGATTCACCCTATTCGATTCACCCAGGAAATACCAAGATGTACTTGGATTTGAAGAATACTTTCTGGTGGACCGGAATGAAGAAGGATATTGCGGAGTATGTAGCAGTTTGCGATGTATGTCAGAAAGTAAAGGCAGAACATCAGAAGCCAGCGGGATTGTTACAACCATTGCCGATACCCGAATGGAAGTGGGATAAACTAGGCATGGATTTTATCACGGGATTGCCAAAGACTCGTTCAGGATATGACTCGATTTGGGTTATAGTCGACCGTTTAACAAAGGTAGCTCATTTTATTCCAGTCAAGACCACCTATAGCAGTGCTAAGTTGGCAACGATATACATGACCAGAATTGTGTGCTTACACGGAGTTCCGAGGAGCATCGTATCAGATAGAGGAACCCAGTTTACCTCGAAATTTTGGAACCAGTTGCACGAAACATTGGGAACCCGATTGGAATTACATACAGCTTTCCACCCCGCAGACCGATGGATGGACCGAGAGAGTCAATCAGATTTTGGAGGACATGCTTTGAGAGCTTGTGCCCTAGATTATGGATCTAGCTGGGATGATAATTTGCCGTGTATGCAGAATTTTCCTACAACAACAGTTACCAAACCAGCTTGAAGATGGCACCTTCGAGGCTTTGTATGGAAGAAGGTGCAGGACACCGTTGTTATGGGGCCAGCGGAGATCGTCGGTTGTTTGGACCAGATTTGATTAAGGAGTCTGAACCGAGAGTTAAGTTGATTCGAGACAGGCTCAAGGTAGCCCAGTCCGGACAAAGAGCTATGCCGATTCAAAGCGCCAAAGCGATTGAGTATGAAGTTGGAGAGCAGTATATCTCGAGTATCCCCGCTTCGAGGAGTTAAGCGTTTTGGAGTTAAAGGAAAGTTAGCACCACGTATCGTTGGACCGTATAAGATTTTGCAACGCATGGGAGAAGTTGCTTATAAGTTGGAATTACCAGAAGGACTTTCAGGAGTTCATGATGTATTCCATGTTTCTCAGTTGAACAAATGTCACCCCGAGATAGCAGAGGTACCGTTAAGAGACACAGTGCCACTGGAAGCAATTCAGTTGAAGGATGACTTGACATATGAGGAAAAAACCGGTTAAGATTCTCGATTATGCCAGCAGAGTTACCCGCAGCAAGGTTATCAAGTTTTGCAAAGTTCAGTGGAGCCACCACACTGAGGATGAAGCCACCAGGGAAAGAGAGGAAGTTTTGCTCAAGGACCACCCTCACCTATTTTCTAACCAACCCGAATCTCGAGGGCGAGATTCATCTAAAGGGGGTAGGTTTGTAACATCCCAAATTTTCAATTTGGAATGATATACATTAGGTCATCATGCATATCATATTTTTCTCGCATTTTCCGATCCTAGAAAATTTCACGCAACTCAAGGACCCTCGGAGAGAGTTGGAAGTTTCATTATTTTCATATTTGGGATTTCTCAAATTTTGAAAATAGGATCATTGGATTTATTTAATTATCTTCATAAAGTTTTCCTATAAAAACTTAAGAGAGGGAATAATATGACTTTCCCCACATTTAGGAAAAAAATGAAGATATTATAAATGAATCAAATTTTGAGTTTTGAAAGTTTATTTTGCTTAGGCAAAAATGAGCATTTTAAAAATATATGCATGTTTGCCGTTTTTAAAGTTCATTTTGTTCGACTCATTTTTAGGAGTCGGGAAAATTAATTTTATTAAAATCGGAGTTCGCTTTGGTATTTTTTAATCCGTTTTGTTTTGTTTAACGCCCCCTGGGCCAAGGCCCAGCCCAGCCAGTAGAGCCCGGCCCGGCGCCCGCCCACCTCCCTCTCTCCCTCACGCCCGCCCTTGTGAGCCCCACCGCCGCCGCCACCGCCGCCGCCGCCCATGTCCGGGTCGGACCACGCCCGCCGCCCTGGCCCCTTCCCAAGCCGGCCAACCCCCTTCTATTTATACCCGGCCGCCCCCTCTCCCCTCAACCCGCCCGCCGCCGCCGCCCTCCACCGAGCCACCGCCCGCCCTTGAGCGCCGCCGCCGCTGTCGCGCCGTCGCGGAGCCCCTCGTCGCCTCCCGCCGACCCTCCCGACTCGCCGCCCCCTCGCCGCCCGTCGCCCGACCCCCAGGCCCGCGGAGCCCGCCGTGGCTTGCACGGAAGGTAACCCGCCGCCGCCCCGCCCCGATCCGGTTTTTTTTAAAAGACCCGATCCGGTTTTTCGTTCGTTGTTCGGTTTTTTTCAAAACCCTAGACGGTTTTATTTTTTCGGTTTTCTTAATTAGCGAACGTTCACCGAACCGTTCGTTTCAATGAACGCGTTCGTTGGATTAGTTCTGTTAACGAACGTCCGTTATTTAATCCGTTCGTCGTTTTCTTTTAAATCGGATTTAATCCATTATTTTTGATTCGATTTACGATCCGATTTTCAAATTTGTTTTATTTCTTGCTCGCTTATCGGAATCGGGTGATTCAAGCGCTGGAGTTTCGTTCTGAAACCGCCGTTCGACCGACCTACTTACACAGAGTTTTGCTACTGTAAAATTTTGACCTAGTTTCAGATTGCTAAACCGAGTCGTTCTCTCTCGAGTTCCGACTTTCGATGCTTTATTTGATTCGATTCTTTTGCAACCAGGGTTCTTAAGTTGAACTATCTGGTTAGATCTTTTATTCGAGATTTCCCGTGCATTAGATGAGTACTTATTGTATGCTTGTTGTTTGTCTGCGTTAGATCACCCGGTCGCCGCTTGTTACTTGAATCTCTAGGACTCATGGATCATCAGCAAGGCAAGTAACACTTGATCATACCTTTTCTACTACCTAGTTTTATGCATTAGATCAACCCTCAAACACTTGCATGTTTAGGATCTAATTAAATTGTGGGATGGGAAGTAGATTGAGGTAGTACCTATTACCTGTTTTACTTCTACGTTTGCTTAATTATGCCATGCTATGCTAGTAGACGTGGATTGGGTGAGTGAATATCCATGACAGATGTGAGATTGTTATTTAATGGTTTATTTAAGGTGGCAACCTAAACACACATCTGGGTGGATTCAGGCACCTGGTTTCTATCGAGACTTACTGTATTTCTTCGGACCGCCACCCGGGCTATAAGGGATCATAAGATTATTCAAACTGAAACTTCCGGTGCAGCCACAAGCCAATTATGGGCTCTGGCATAGTTGACTAAGTTGTGCGAACTCTTACGGGTAGACTAGCAGATGTAGAGGAAAGTAGGTGTACCGGTCTACCCACAAGTAAGGTGCTAAGCGCTTACGAAGGCGTGTCTCGGTCATCCGTCTCTCAAACACCATGTAGTGCGAGAACCAAACGGAGGCGATCGAGTCTTGTGGGGAAAAGTGCGCAAACCTCTGCAGAGTGTAAACACTAATCATGATTAGCCGTGTCCCCGGTTATGGACATCTTGGGTATCTAGTACTTGAATATCATGTGAATCTCAACATGTTACTTCTAATAATAAAGTTATTGGGTTTTAATGAGTACTTTTTAATTGGGATTGAGGATCTGTCAACCATTCTCAATGTTTAACAACCACCATGATAGTTAAATAAAATTATTCCTTTGATGTAGGGAAAAACCAGCTTTATGCAAAATGTAACCGTAGAGCCTTATCACCAGCCATATATGCATGTAGTATAGGCTTGTAGCTTCATTGCCCTCTACGTGTTACATTGCCGGCATATTCCATGTCTTGACCGTTTTCGGGCTGCAACTTTTACGTTGCAGACTTTTCGCATTTACGAGTAAGGTGTTAGGTCGTGGTTCTATACTCGATTGATGCCGATGGAGTTGATGGACTCACTTGTCTTCCAAGCCTTCCGCTGTTATTATTAGATGGTCTTAAGCCATATTATTGTATTAAGTTCCCTTGTGGACAACGATGTAATAAGTGTGTGATTGCTACTCGCTATAAATCCTTGAAATCTTTGTGTGGTGTCAGCATTACTGATCCAGGGATGACACTGAGCACAGGGCACTAGATCCATTCGGGTCTGGTCGCTACAATTCCATTGCATCACATTTATTTGTGTCCATCTTGATGCCTGAATCATCATTGCAAGAGTGCTATATGATGTTAATCTGCTAAAACTGTTTTAACATGCTCATTTGTCATTTTTGCCATGTTTAATGTGTGCCTCCTATGAACTTGAGCCCTACATGTGTTTTGAACTATGTCATGCCATCTTCACAGTGGTGCCATCCATGTATTTTTGTGATTCCTGTAATGAGTGCATCAAGCTTGTTAAGTAGGGTACTTGCTGTTGCTGTTTTGTTAATCTGAATCTGCTATATTATGATGCTATGTAAACCTGCTGCTACAAGTCATTCTATGCATAATCTGGAGATGTTCACTAATGATGTTTTTTTATACATGTAATTCTCTATCCATCCATGCCCCTTTTGCATTTATAGCTTGCTATACCTTGTTGTAATCTTGCTCCAAATTTGCTAAATAATGTTGCTGTCAGCCTGTTAACGTTAAGTTCTATGTTGCCATGATTGTTGTTATTGATCCATGCACCCTATGAACTTGCTCTTGCCATGCATAGCTTCATAAATATGTCTTCTTACTTCTGGTTGCCTTGCCGTGCCCTGTTTTGCTCTGTAGTGAGTTGCACAAGCTCATTTACATGCCTTCATAATTATGTTCCTGCCATGTATGAATCTGTCATATAACTTGCCATGTTTACCTGGGTGCCATCATATCTTCTGATCCTTTTTGGCTCATGGTCAGTAAGAGATTTTTGTTCTATGCAATTAGTAGGTTCATGCCATGCTCTAGTTTGACATGATATCTTGCTGTAACATGTTCTTTGATAGCTCTAAACATTGCAACCTGAGGTTATTTCTGCAAAGTCTGGAACTGTTATTATTTGCAATCTTGCCATGTGTGTTTGAGCATGTTCTAGTGATTTCTGGAGATAGCTCAGTGTTCATGTTTTGTCATGCTTTACCTGTAAATCATGCCCATGCCTTTTGTTTTCACGTTGGGATTCTTTAGAATGTTGTTTTGATGCTTGCAATATGCCTAGTTGCTGTTATGAACATATTGGGGATATATATTGTTTGGGGTGTGTGTGTTGAACCGTTGCTCCGTTTTGAGTGTGCTCTATATGAAACTTGCTTGATTTTCCATGTAGTTTCATATTATCATGTTGCATCCTTGTTTTGAGGTGTTTGTTTGATGTTTGAATGCATTTTTGCATCAATGCCATGTTAAGCTTGTTTTGCTCATATCTTCTAGGCCGTAGCTCCGAATTTAATAAAATTTATATGTAACTTGACTAGAATTTCGTGTAGATCATCGTGGTGCATCTTAACTTGCTGTTTAACAACTTGAACATAAAGTTAATCAGTACTGGATCAATTCGAAATATGCACATGAGGACTTACCGGAATTGTTCTGTGTTGTTTCCGGCCTCATTTAAACTTGCTTTGATGTGCTGCTCTTGTTTGCATCATCTCTTGCCATGAGTAGTTTCATGTATCATTGCCATGCATCATACTTGTTTGAGTATCATGCCTTGTTCATGTGTGGTGTGTTTACCTTGTTGTGTGCTTCTTCTCGATAGTTCTCGTTTCGTTGCGATCATGAGGATTCGTTCGTCTACGCTTGGTTCGTCTTCGTGGCTTCATCTTCTTCATGGACTCATTCTTCTTCCTTGTGGGATTTCAGGCAAGATGACCGTCACCTTGGATCTCATTACTATCATTGCTATGCTAGTTGCTTCGTTCTTTTCGCTTTCTTTGCGTTACCTACCACTTCTTTGCTTTCGGGGCTCCCAATTTGCCATGTCAACCTCTAAGCTTTGTCACCCTTCCTAGCAAACCGTTTTTTGGCTATGTTACCGCTTTGCTCAGCCCTCTTATAGTGTTGCTAGTTGCAGGTGAAGATGAAGATTGCTCCATGGTGGATTATGTTATGTTGGGATATCACATTATCTCTTAATTATTAATGCATCTATATATTTGGTAAAGGGTGGAAGGCTCGGCCTTATGCCTGGTGTTTTGTTCCACTCTTGCCGCCCTAGTTTCCGTCATATCGGTATTATGTTCCCGGATTTTGCGTCCCTAACGCGGTCGGGTGATTTATGGGACCCCTTGACGGTTCGCTTTGAATAAAACTCCTCCAAAGAAGGCCCAACATTGGTTTTACCATTTGCCTCACCACCACCTACTTTTCCCTTGGGAGTAATTAACCCAAGGGTCATCTTTATTTTAGCCCCCGGGCCAATGCTTGTCTAAGTGTTGGTCCGAACTAGAAACCCTTTGCAGCGCCTCCTCGGGAAACTTCGAGGCCTGGTTTTAGTTGTACGGACTGCTCATCCGGTCGTGGCACGAGACGGGATCTGTGGCTACTATCGTGGTGTCGGCACGCCAGAGGTCTTGCTGGTCTTGTTTTATTACTGTCGAAATGTCTTGTAACCGGATTCGAGACTGATCGGGTCTTCCCGGGAGAAGGAATATCCTTCATTGATCGCGATAGCTTATCATGGGCTAAGTTGGGACACCCCTGCAGGGTATAAACTTTCAAGAGCCGTGCCCGCGGTTATGTGGCAGATGGGAATTTCTTAATATCCGGTTGTAGTAAACTTGAAGTAAACTCTTCTAAAATACACCAACCGTGTGCGTAACCGTGAGTGTCTCTTTTCGGGGTTGATCGAGAGGAGAACACGGTTTCTGGGTTATGTCTGACGTAAGTAGGAGTTCAGGATCACTTCTTGATCATTGCTAGCTTCACGACCATTCCATTTGCTTCTCTTCTCGCTCTTCTTTGCGTATGTTAGCCACCATATCATGCTTAGTCGCTGCTGCAACCTCACCACTTTAACCCTTCCTCACCCATTAAGCTTTGCTAGTCTTGATACCCATGGTAATGGGATTGCTGAGTCCTCGTGGCTCACAGTTTACTACACCTGTGATTGCAGGTACAGGTTGTCACGGTGATCATGACGCGAGAGCGATATTTGCTTGTTTTGGAGTTCTTCTTCTGCTTCTTCTTCGTTCAGGGGATAGGTTCCAGGTCGGCAGCCTGGGCTAGCAGGGTGGATTTTTTTTTGAGTTTCTGTTTATGGTTCATCCGTAGTCGGATGTTGATCTTGTATATGATGTATTGTTGTATTCGTGTGACATTGTATGTCTTGGTTGTATCCCTATGTATTATGTAATGTTGATGTAATGATATCCACCTTGCAAAAACGTTTCAATATGCGGGTCTATCCTTGGTGGGACCTTCGAGTTCCTTTTGGATAGGGTCGCATATTGGGCGTGACAAGTTGGTATCAGAGCCTCGACCGACCCTAGGAGCCCCCTTGATTGATCGTGTAGTTTGGCCGTTGTTGGATCTAGAGGAAAACAGATTTTGGAGTCTAGTTATATCGGAGAGTAGGAATTCTTTTTACTCCTCAGCCCCTTCGTCGCTCTGGTGAGGAATCTTGACGTAGGTGTTTTGAATTTCTCCTCTTCTCCTTCAAATTTTTTCTTTAGGATCATGTGGTTAGTTTTTCGTTCGTTGGGTCTCAGCTCTTTTGATCCGGTGCATTTCTTGTCAAGCTGACTCGAGCCTCTTCATCTTTGCCAAGTTCAATCCTCAGTTGTTTTCTTTCCCACCCGCCCACCCTTCTTCTTCTTGGAACCGGAGTTCGTGATCGAGTATCCATCCTACTCGTGTGAAGCGTTTGCTTTCTTTCAACCGGTGTTTCCGCTTCCAAGTTGCCTTTGTTTTTCCCGCCCTCCCACCCATCTTCTTCCCGGAGTTTGAGTCTGTTTCGACCATCAATTTCATTCAGACGAGTCTCTTGATCTTCCCTCAATCATTTCAACCGGTGAATTCTCATCTCGTTCGTCATTCTTCATCCCTTTCTTCTCCGGTGGATTCAATTCCATTTTTCGGTAGTGATTATATTCTTTCTCTCGGCTCAAGTGTTTTCCTTGCTCGTTCGTCTCTCGCCAGTTTATCCTTCCGGAGTGTGCAAGACATCTCAAGAGATTCGTCTGTGTTTGAATTAATTCGAGGTTGTCACCTCATTCAAATATTTCAATCATTCCGGTGCATCATCTACTTCTTCAACATCCCTTTCCAATGGTGTTTTCATTTAGTGGGCCCTAACCCACAGGTCTTTTCCCAGGATCTTACCTGACTCTTCTAATTATTCTGGAGCTATTCTCTAATTCTTTTCGGAGTTTGATGTAAGAATGAATTTCATCAGTCAGATGCCTTCTCCAAGATCGCTTCCAAATTCTTTTCATGTTCGGGTCAATCTTTTCTCTTTTCATTCTCCCGGAGTATCTCAACAATTTTACTGGTGTTCCCCGCCGCCATTCTCAACATATGAAGACCGAAGTAGAGTTTCTCTTAAATCTTGTCCGTTCTCCCGGAGATTCATGGTGCTAGCTCGATGTTATCCTATCTAATTGTTTCCAGTCGTGCAAATTCTTTTCATCCATCCGGAGTATGTCAGGAGTTGTTTTCCCGTTTCTTTCACCGGAGGCCATCAATTTAATTTGATGAAGGTTAAGCATACAATAAATCTTATTCTTATTTCCTCAAAGTGATTAATCCTTTTCTTCGGAGTTTGTTCTTGGTGAATAAATTCTAGTTCCAAGTGTTTTCATCTTTTCTTTTCCGGAGTTCAAATGCCCTCGGCCATTTCGTCGGAACATCCATCTAAATCATTGCAACGCTCATCTTATTCTTTCTTCCTTCATTCTATCTCATTACCCTTTTGTCATCGGAGTTCTTCATGGTGGTTCTTCATGATTTAATTCATTCTGCAAGAGTTCATCAAGTATCATTTCATCCTCTCTAGCTCGTGTTCTATTCCTACATGTTTTAGCCGGAGTGCTGCCTAAATCCTTTCTGTCTTATTCATTTCTTATCTCGTTCTAACAGGAGTGGTTTCATAGTCTGTCTGATTCAAAGAGTGTTCGATTCTCGTCATTCTCGTCGTTCCTCTCTTCTTCTCGAGTGCTCTCGATTCTTTACTTCTCCTCTTGAGTTCTTGTTTCACCTCATCCCTTTTCTCTCGGTCCTAAGATCTCGGGACGAGATCTCTTGTTAGTGGAGGAGTGTTGTAACGCCCCGGATTCGATGCGCCAGGTGTTTGCCGTTTGCCAGTTATTCGCCATCGTTGCCATGTTATTTTCTTGTGTGTTGCATTTTATCATGTCATCATGTGCATCTCATTTTGCATTCGTGTTCATCGCATGCATCCGAGCATTTTCCCCGTTGTCCGTTTTCTAATCCGGCAATCCTATGTCATCCGGCGTCCCCTTTTGTCTCTTTTCATGAGTGGGTGTTAAACTTTCTCGGAATGCCCCGAGGGTTGTCAAGCAGCCTTGGTATACCACCAGTAGTCCGCCTGTCAAGTTTTGTGCCATTTGGAGGCCGTTTGATACTCCAACGGTTAACCGGGTAACCGCAAAGGCCTCTTTCGTGTGCATCCCAACACCCCTTCATAGTGGCCCAAAACCCAGAAAACTCCCATCCATGCTCTCGGTCGTTCGATCACGATCGTGTGGGCGAAAACCACACCCCATTTGGACTCTCCTAGCTCCCTCTACCTATATATATGCCTTCCCCTTCCAAATTCGCGGTTCAAATCCACCCTAACCCTAGATCTCACCTCCTCTGCGCCACCGGACATATGCACGCCCGTCCGGGCGCTTCCCCGCCGCTCCCAGCCGGTGGCCGCGCCACGTGGCGCCCGTGCCGTCCCGCCCGCGGCCGGAGAGCCGGATCGGGCCCTCCTGGCCCATCTCCCCGCCGTCGTGCCCATGGTCAGCTCCAGCTGCCGCCGCTTTCGGGTCCCAGCGCCTCGCGCCGCCCGCGCCAGACCATGTCGGCGCCTCCGCCGCCGCCTCGCCGGCGAACGCCGCCGCTGCCTCGCCCTCCCCTCCGCCGCCCGCGTGCTCCGGCCGCCGCGGTGGCCCGTGCCTCCGTCGCCCGGCGTCCACTTCCGCCTCCGCCCGCGCTTCGCCGGAGCCGCTCCGCCCTCGCCGGAGTTCGGATCCGGTCCGGGTGGACCAGATCCACCAATGCATCCATCCAAACGCGCCTCCGCCATCCCGATCCGCTCCGTCCCGGATCCATCCGTCCCGCGTTGACTTTCGCGGAGGTATAAATTTGCTAAGTCCCGATGTTTTTCAACATTATCATGTCATGTTCATCGCGTCATAACTCCCTGTGTGCTGCTCCATTTCGTGCGTGTAATATGTCAAATTGTTCGGCTCAACGAGTGCTTCACTTCATTCCATTGCATCACGTTTATTTGAGTCCATCTTGATGCCTGAATCATCATTGCGAGAGTGCTATATGATGTTAATCTGCTAAAACTGTTATAACATGCTCATTTGTCATTTTTGCCATGTTTAATGTGTGCCTCCGATGAACTTGAGCCCTACATGTGTTTTGAACTATGTCATGCCATCTTCACAGTGGTGCCATCCATGGATTTTTTTGACTCCTGTAGTGAGTGAATCAAACTTGTTAAGTAGGGTACTTGCTGTTACTGTTTTGTTAGTCTGAATCTGCTATATTATGATGCTATGTAAACCTGCTGCTACAAGTCATTCTATGCATAATCTGGAGATGTTCACTAAGGATGTTTTGTTATACGTGTCATGCTCTATCCATCCATGCCCCTTGTTGCACTTATAGCTTGCTCCAAAGTTGCTAAATAATGTTGCTGTCAGCCTGTTAACGTTAAGTTCTATGTTGCCATGATTGTTGTTATTGATCCATGCACCCTATGAACTTGCTCTTGCCATGCTTAGCTTCTTAAATATGTCTTCTTAAGCTTTGTCACCCTTCCTAGCAAACCGTTGTTTGGCTATGTTACCGCTTTGCTCAGCCCTCTTATAGCGTTGCTAGTTGCAGGTGAAGATGAAGATTGCTCCATGGTGGATTATGTTATGTTGGGATATCACATTATCTCTTATATTATTAATGCATCTATATATTTGGTAAAGGGTGGAAGGCTCGGCCTTATGCCTGGTGTTTTGTTCCACTCTTGCCGCCCTAGTTTCCGTCATATCGGTATTATGTTCCCGGATTTTGCGTCCCTAACGCGGTAGGGTGATTTATGGGACCCCCTTGACAGTTAAGCTTTGAATAAAACTCCTCCAAAGAAGGCCCAACATTGGTTTTACCATTTGCCTCACCACCACCTACTTTTCCCTTGGGAGTAATTAACCCAAGGGTCATCTTTATTTTAGCCCCGGGCCAATGCTTGTCTAAGTGTTGGTCCGAACTAGAGCTTCTTGGCGCCTCCTCGGGAAACTCGAGGCCTGGTTTTAGTTGTATGGACTGTTCATCCGTGCGTGGCACGAGGCAGAGATCTGGCGTGGCTACTATCACGGTGTCGGCACGCCGGGAGGTCTTCTTTGGTGTTGTTTTATTATTGTCGAAATGTCTTGTAGCCGGGATTCCGACTGATCGAGGTCTTCCGGGAGAAGGAATATCCTTCGTTGATCGCGAGAGCTTATCATGGGCTAAGTTGGGACACCCTGCAGGTATAAACTTTCGAGAGCCGTGCCAGCGGTTATGTGGCAGATGGGAATTTGTTAATATCCGGTTGTAGTAAACTTGAAGTAAACTCTTCTAAAATACACCAACCGTGTGCGTAACCGTGAGTGTCTCTTTTCGGGGTTGATCAAGAGGAGAACACGGTTTCTGGGTTATGTCTGACGTAAGTAGGAGTTCAGGATCACTTCTTGATCATTGGTAGCTTCACGACCGTTCCATTTTCTTCTCTTCTCGCTCTTATTTGCGTATGTTAGCCACCATATCATGCTTAGTCGTTGCTGCAACCTCACCACTTTAACCCTTCCTCACCCATTAAGCTTTGCTAGTCTTGATACCCATGGTAATGGGATTGCTGAGTCCTCGTGGCTCACAGTTTACTACACCAACAGTTGCAGGTACATGTTATGCGGTGATCATGACGCGAGAGCGATGTTTGCTTGTTTTGGAGTTCTTCTTCTGCTTCTTCTTCGTTCAGGGGATAGGTTCCAGGTCGGCAGCCTGGGCTAGCAGGGTGGATTTTTTTTGAGTTTCTGTTTATGATTCATCCGTAGTCGGATGTTGATCTTGTATATGATGTATTGTTGTATTCGTGTGACATTGTATGTCTTTGTTGTATCCCTATGTATTATGTAATGTTGATGTAATGATATCCACCTTGCAAAAGTGTTTCAATATGTGTGTCTATCCTTGGTGGGACCTTCGAGTTCCTTTTGGATAGGGTCGCATATTGGGCGTGACAAGGAGGGAAGCCGGAGGGAAACCGAAGCACAAGACAAACAAAGGGGCGAGGTGGACTCCCCAGGCAAGACCCTTGCCGGGGCAGCCTCCGCGGCCCCGGCAAGGGCCTTGCCGGGACAACTGGCCCAAACGCCAGTAGAGCGAGCCACCCTTGAGGACAAGGGTTCCAAACGCCGCCAACAACTACATTGGACCCAGGGCTCGGGAGGCACCTCTGTGGTGGCATGCAGATTTTTGTCAAGATTAGGAATACATGAGATCAGATGAGAACCAAAAGACGACGACACTCGGCGGGATCCTAGCCGAGGAAATCCACAAAGACCCCCAGCAAGCACCTTGCCGGGGACGACCGCAGCGCCACGGAAGACCCTTGCCGGGCCCCCCGACAAGACCCTTGCCGAGGACACCAGCGGGGCCACAGCCAGCCCCGCGTCTGCCAAGATGCCACCGCCGTCCCCAAGCAGCTGCTAGCTCAACCAGCTGGGCAGGCACCTGCGTGGCGACAGTCGGCCTCTACACCGACCCAGCAAGCACCTGCGTGGTGGCATGCAGATCTTCGTGAAGACTCCACCACCGCACTAGCCCAGCAACCAGCCAACATGGCGCCACGACGCCTTATCAGCTCGGACGCGTGTCGAGGCCAGGCGGAGCGGCGACAGCTGGGACGTGCTTGCTCGTTGTCCCTGATAAAGCAAGGGGGCACATAGGCAGCGCATTTAATGCGTTTGTCCGATGGTCCAAGATGATTCTTATCGACTGTAGACCTTTCCACCTCCTGTGTGCCACTGTGGCAACCCCTTTTGCCTATAAAAGGAGGCCCGAGGCGACCAGGAGAAGGATTCGACTCTTTGAACTACGCAGCCACCGTAGCTAGTTTGAGAGCTCAAGAACACTCTGAAATACACACCAAAGCACGACTAGGGTATTACACATCCTCGCGGCCCGAACCTGGGTAAACGATCTTTGTGCTAGCTCCTAAACCTGCTCTTCTCACAACCCCGCGCCCGCCGACCATACAAGGGATTCCTGTGATCTCATAGGTGTCGTTTTCCCCAACCCCACTTGCCGCCAGCGCCGCCAGCCACCGCACGGGCCCGCGGTGCCCGAATCAGGCCCGCGCAGGCCCAAACCGCCGCGCCGCCCGATCGGCGGCAACCGCAGGAGCTCGCCGGCCGCTCGCCTCCCCGCGCCTCTCTGGACCCCGTCCCCCCGCGCCTCGTCCCTGCTGGAGCTCGTTGCCCTAACGACCCTCGCCGTAGTCGCCCGCCGCCGCCTCCACACGGCGCTGCCCGTCACCGCTGCGAAGCGCCGCTCGACGGAATTCGCTCCGCGCCACTGCGCCGAGGCCTCCCATAACCTGGATCCGGCCAAATCTCGCCCCATCGGCCCCGGATCCTGCATACCCAGCCTCCTCCGCCCCGGTTCCCCTGCTTCGCCGGCCTCGCTGGACCCCTGCGCCACCGTCCCGCTCATCGCTGGAGCCAGAGCCACCGTCGCGCTGAACCTGCTCCTCCTCATCCCAGCGTGCTGCCAAGCCCGGCCGACGCACCTCCTCCAGCCTAAGCCGAAGCCCACGAGGGGATTCCCAGCCTAGCTTTACCTCCACAGTTTTTCACTAAGTCCTTGAAAAACCATGTCATATGTGCATATTGTGATGTCCATAACTTTGTGCATATGTATAAGTTTTGTCTGTATAATATGTCAAAATGTTCTGCTCAGAGATCTCTTCATGTTGGTTGTTGTTGCCATCATGATAGGAGACATCTCCATGTCATTATCATCATTGCAACAGTGCATGTTGTTGTTAACTGCTGAAAACTGATATAACTTGCTCTTTTGTCATTTTCGTGTATTTAATGAATGCATCATATGAGCATCTTGTCAATATGAGTTTGGTGCATTTTTATGTCCTCTTGCTTGTTGTACTTATGTCATGCCATGACGTGCCCTGTGGTGACTAGCACAAGCTTGCAAAGTGGCATACTTGCTATTACTGTTCTGCTAAGTCTGATATGTTATATTGTGATGCTGTGTTTGCTTGATGCTACCATCAAATCTATGCATAAACTGGAGATGTTCAGTAATCATGTTTCAAAGAACATGTTATGATCTATCCATCCATGCCCTTTTTTGCAACTATAACCTGTTGTAGCTTGTCCTTTTAGTGTCCTCAAGTTTATGCATAGATTTGACTACGTGGGTTCGTCTTCTTCATGGACTCGATCTTCTTCCTAGCGGTATTTTAGGAAAGATGACCGTTAGCCAGGATAGCACTACTCTTTTTTCTTTGCTAGTTGTCTCGATGCTATCGCTATGTTGCGCTACCTACCACTTGTTTATGAAGCCTCCCAAATTGCCATGATAGCCTCTAACCTTTTTCACCATCCCAGGAAACCGTTGTTTGGCTATGTTACCGCTTTCCTCAGCCCCTCTTATGGCGTTGCTAGTTGCAGGTGCAGTTGCAGGTTGTTCCATGTTGGAACATGGATATCATGGGATATCACAATATCTCTTATTTAATTAATGTACATATATACTTGGTAAAGGGTGGAAGGCTCGGCCTTTTGCCTGGTGTTTTGTTCCACTCTTTTCGCCCTAGTTTCCATCATACCGGTGTTATGTTCCTTGATTTTGTGTCCCTAACACGGTGAGGGTTTATGGGACCCTCTTGACAATTCGCTTTGAATAAAACTCTTGCAGCAAGGCCCAACATTCGTTTTAACATTTCCCCAACATAATAACTAAACATGATAATAAATTTGACGCATAGGGAGTTAGCGCTACCCAAGGTTCGTTATTCAACCTAATACAGCGGGGCCAGCGCCGATGGTGTTGGTCCCAAACTAGAGCACTGTGCGGGGCCGCTATGTGGCAACTTGGGGTATTTTGGCACCTGTATTAGTCGCTCATCCGTCGTGGCCTGAGACAAGATACGCGCGGCTACTATCAGGGTGACGACACATCGGGAGGTCTTGCTTGACTTGTTTTACCATTGTCGAAATGTCTTGTGCACCAGGATTCCGAGTCTGATCGGAGGGTCCAGAGATGGAGGATTGTTCCGCGGATCGTGTGCTTATCATGGGCTAAGTTGGGACACACCTACAGGGTTTAAACTTTCGAGAGCCGTGCACGCGGTTCTGTGGCAGATGGGAATTTGTTAATATCCGGCTGTAGAGGACTTGAACTAAACTCAACTAAAATAAACCAACCGCGTGCGTAACCATGACTGTCTCTTTTCGGGTGCGTTCGAGAAGAGAACACGTTGGGTTATGTTTGAACGTAAGTAGTTCAGGATCACTTCTTGATCATTATTAGTTTGTGATCGTTTGTGTAGCTTCTCATCTTACTCTTGTACTTGTAAGTTATCCACCATACAATTCATAGCCGCTTCGCAGCCTCGCCACTTATCCATTCCATACCCATTAAGCTTTGCTAGTCTTGATACCCATGGTAATGGGATTGCTGAGTCCTCGTGGCTCACAGATTACTACAACAACGATTGCAGGTATAGGTAATGCGATGATCATGACATGAGAGCGATGTTTACTTGTTTTGGAGTTCTTCTTCTCCTTCTTCTTCGATCAGGGGGTAGGTTGCTGGTCGGCAGCCTGGGCTAGCAGGGTGGATTTCGTTTGTGTTTCTGTTTGTGTTTCATCTGTAGTCGGATGTTGTTCTCATGCATGATGTTTGATGTATTCTTGTGGCATCTGCCTTTGTATGTATCCCCATCTATTATGTAATGTTACGATGTAATGATATCCACCTTGCAAGCGTTTTAATATGCGGCTCTATCCTCGGTGGGACCTTTGAGTTCCTCTCGGATAGGATCGCATATTGGGCGTGACACATGTGTCGGATTCTGGGCTCCGCAGACCCAATAAGGTTCAAACACTGGGGTGTGTGCCAAGGACTCAACCTCTCAAGCCTACTAACTTGTCACCCCACGGCCTAGCCTGATTCGCGCGAGCAAGGAAGAAAATGAGCATGGTAGTTTACCCATATTCGGGCCACCTTGCGGTGTAAGACCCTACTCCTGCTTTGTGGTGGATTGGCCTCACGAGGGGCTGAGGACAAACTGGTACAGAGGATGAACTACCTCGGGGGTGAGGAATTAGTCGACCCCTTCTATGATGGTAGCTAACCTATATTTATAGTGGCCTCGGTCCTCTTCCCCCAAAACATAGACGGGAAGGGATCCCACAGTGGCCAATTCAAAATGGGACAAGTAGTACATCTTATCCTGACCAAAGGTGGTCTTCGCATGCAAAGCTTCTGGTCGTGACGCAGCGGTGGGATCGGCGATGACATCCGTCCTGCTGTGCTGGTGGTCTTGGTCTTGTTGCACCGGAATGGACACCTTTGCTAGATTCCTCGCGAACCCACACCCGTCCTTGCCTCCTTAGCACCAAAGAGGAAACTTCCTCCTGTGCGCCCGCTAGCGCCCACCTGCCTTGGTCATCACCGCTTGTGTCGTGCACCCTCGTGAGGCTGGGAACCCGCATAGAAATCTTCGCTCCTCGGGAGGCTGGCTGGGGAGGTCGCTCCCTCGGGAGGTCTTTGTGTCATCTGCCTCCCGAGGCTTGGCTCCTCGCAAGGGTATTGTCTTGGTGGTCTTGTAGATGGGCCATACCAGGCCATCAAAGGTGCCATGCCATGGGCTGCATGCAGACAAGTCTGGGTACCCTGGTTCCCAGAACACCGACAGTAGCCCCCGGGCCCATGGCATGCTCGGGCTTGGCTTCGAGGCGATGCCAAAGGGCAAGGGTGAAGCACCATGGGCCCCAATTGCCTGCAAGCCAGGCTGACACGTGCCAGTCGGCAGGATGCAAACACCTCCTTTTCCCCATGCTGCCGCGGAAACTGTCTGACTTGAGAACTGCCTGGTGCATGCAGCGGGGCCAACATTGCTTGGAACGTGCGAGGCCGCCGGTTAGCCTTCCCCCTCCTATAAATGGGGAAGGGGGGAGAGCCCCCAGCCCATCTTCATCTTTTTGCTACTCGCCCCTTCTTCGAATCCGTCGTCCCACCATCTTGCCGCAGCATCCATGGTGCTGGTGAGGAGGTTTTCCTCCGCCGAGAAAGGAAAGGCACCCAAGGAGGTACTAGGCTCGCCACCGCATAAGATGGGCCGCGGCTGTCCCCCATAAGTGCGCCCTTGATGCCGGCGGTGGCTCCTCGAGGGCGTGGGCGCACCCCCTAGAAGGTCGGTGCCACCTCTGGAAGTCGTGGGAAGGCTCCCACCCACGCCGGAAGCTGTCGCGGCCAAGGCAGCCACGGCCAAGGGAGGAAGCATGCGGCGGCCGTCCGGCCACCGCGCCCACGATCCCATCATTCAGCCGACGTGTCCTCGGAGTTTGTGGCGTGGGCGGAGAGGGCGACAGGCACCTGGTTCCAGCTCCCGCGCTTCTTTGCGGGCCCACTGCCGGCCTGAGGGCCTGGCAGCCTCTAGTTATAGGCCAACGACTGCTGCAGCAAGGCCTCATGGGTGGAAGTCGATGTCACCCCCGCCGGCAACGTGTTCTTGAACTATGGGTGGCAGCCATTTGCCCGTGCTCGTGGCTTGCAGGGGAGATGTACCCTCCACTTCAGGCACGACGGAGCGGCAACCCTCTATGTCAGGATCTTCGGGGAGGACAACAGGCGTCTGGGTGCTATCAGGCAGGCGACGACGACAGCGACAACGTCCACCACTCCGAAGACAACAGCCGAAGGGGCGATGGCATCCTCGGCGGTAAACTCGCCCTTGGTGACGGTCGCGGGGTCTCTAGTAGTGGCAACTCTTCCTCTAGGGAGAGCACGAGCGATGACGACTATGATGAGCCTCCATGTCGATGATTCCAGACCGGGGAGGCTGGCGAGCCACCACATCGCCGTTGTCGGTGTTCTGGGAACCGGGTACCCAGACTTGCCTGGATGCGGCCCACGGCGTGTCACCATTGATGGCCTGGTACGGCCCATCTTCAGCATTGACAAAACAAGACCCTCGCGAGGGGCCAAGCCTCGTGAGGCGGACAAAGCCAAGACCTCCAGAAGGAGTGGCCTCCCTAGGCTGGCTCCTGAGGAGCGAAGATTCCTATGCAGGCGACCACCTCGTGAGGTTGTGGTGATGCAAGCCATGACGACCAAGGCTAGGCGGGCACTAGTGGGTGCAGTACAACAGGTTTCCTCTTTGGTGCTAAAGAAGCAAGCGCAGGCGCAGAGTCCCGAGGAATCAGCCAAAGGTTTCCATTTCCGTGCTAGAAGACCAAGACCGCCATGGCGGCGGGACGGAGGTCATCGCCGAGCCAACCACAACGTCATGACCAGAAGCATTGCAGGCGAAGACCACCTTTCGTCAGGATAAGATTTACTAGTTGCCCCCCTTCAAACTTGGACATTATGGGATCCCTTCCCGCCTTCATTTTGAGGGAAGAGGACCAATTCCACTATAGATATAGCTTAGCCACCACCATAGAGGGGGCGGATCGATTGAGACCATCCAAATCCTCACCAGCTCACACAAACACAAGAACACACCTCCTGAGGTTGTTCTACCCCTATACTAGTTCATCCTCCGGCAATCGCGAGGCTAATCCAGCACAAAGCAGGAGTTGGGTATTACACCACAAGGTGGCCCAAACCTGGGATAAACTACCGTGTCCCTTTCCTTTCCAGTTTAGCGAGGAAGGCCATGAGATCAACGAGTTGGCAGATTGGGGAGGTTGAGTTCTTCGCATGCAACCCTGAGTTCGAATCTATCTTGGGTCCGCGGAGCCCTGAATCCGACATTTGGCGCGCCAGGTAGGGGTGCGTCGAACATTCGCCTCCTTGTCTGCTTTACCCCGCCCACGTTGTTCGGCTCTCATGGCGGGCACCGCTCCACCGGCCGGGCCGCCAAATGTGTTTGGAGGCACTGTGGGCCTCCGTACTTTCACCCCCGCCTTGAGGTGAGTGTAGTGGCCGCCCAAGTTCAGGGCTGAGCTATCACCTCGATACGACGGCATGACGGATCCGGCAGGATTTCTCCAGGTGTATGCGGATGCTGTTTGAGCTTTCGGCGGTGACGACAAGGTCATGGCGAACTGGCTCCCCATGGCCCTTACGGGTATGCCACGCACCTGGCTCCTGGGCTTGCTAGAGTCTTCAGTGGCCTCCTAGGAGGAGCTACGCGACCTCTTGATCGCGCGCTTCGCGGCATCGGCGCCCCACGCCATCGCGGCCCTCCTTGGAGGCTCGCAAGCGCTGGCCTTGGACCGCCACGTCAAGCAGTTCTTCCGCCAGATGGGCGCCGCCAACGCGCAGTGGAGAGCTCCTCCGGGCTGGGTGGCACCTAAGGGTGAGCTCACCTTCGACTCAAGGGACTACCCCGAGACCACAGTTGGCGTCGGCGCGCTCCCTATGCTTTGCACCCCCACCATTTGGAATGTAACGGTCACCAGGACCCTCATCGGCGGCGGTGCTGGCCTCAACATCCTCTCCGTGGAGGCGTTCGGCCTGCTTCATATGCCTTATGGACGGCTCCTCCCCACCAAGCCTTTCTCTGGGGTTGTTGATGGCTCCACCTGCCCTCTAGGGCAGATCCGCCTCCCCATCATCTTTGGCACACGCGACAACTACCGCACCGAGCTCATCAACTTCGACCGACAACTACCGCACCGAGCTCATCAACTGACATCACCTGCATCGGCCTCTCGTACAATGCCATTCTCGGGTACCCGACCCTAGCCTAGTTCATGGCGGCGACCCATCCTTCCTACAACCTCATGAAGATGCCGGGAAGCAGAAGTGTCCTCACCATGGCGGGGGACACCAAGGATGCGCTATCGGCCCTCAAGCTCGCCTTTAGGGCCATAGCGGTCGCGCGTCCTAGCGGGGAAGGAGCTCTGGAGGGGCCGGGGGCTGCGCCAACAAAGAAGAAGCAATTGTTCTCTTAGGAAAGGGCCGAGATGAAGGAGGTGTCGGTCGACGAAGACGGAGGAGCAGACACTACCTTCACCATATGCACTTGCCTCCCCCTAGACGAGGAAGAGACGCTGGTCGGCTTCCACAACACAAACAAGGATGTGTTTGCATGGGAGGAGGCGGACCTGGTCAGGGTTCCGCGCGGAGTAATCGAGCACCACCTGATGGTGTGCCCCAATGCACGCCTAGTGAAGCAGAAGGCGCGGCGGGAAGCCCCGGAGAAGCAGTCGTTCATCATCCAGGAGACCCGCAAGCTACAGGATGTCGATGTCATTCGAGAAGTGCGGCACCCAGACTGGCTCGCGAACCCAATTATCGTCCCCAAGAAGGGTGGGAAAGAGCGCATGTGCATCAATTTCACCAACCTCAACAAGGCCTATCCTCAAGACCCTTTCCCTCTCCTGCGCATCGACCAGATCGTCAACTCCACCGCCGAGTGTGATTTACCGTGCTTCCTGGACGCCTACTTGGGCTATCACAAATCAAGATGGCGGTGCAAGATTTTGAGAAGACGACTTTTCTGACACTGTGCAGGGTGTACTGCTACACCTGCATGATGTTTGGGCTGCGCAATGCTGGAGTAACCTTCCAACGATTGATGCACATTGCCCTGGGTTAGCAGCTCGGGAGGAACACTGAGGCATACGTTGATCACATAGTGGTGAAATCTTGGGAAGCAAGGACCCTTATCAAAGATCAGGAGGAGACGTTCGCTAGCCTGCGCAAAATGAACCTGCGGCTCAACCCGGAAAAATGTGTGTTTGGCGTCCCGTCTGGCAAGCTGCTGGGTTTCTTGGTGTCGAACAGAGGGATCGAGGCCAATCCGGAGAAGGTCAAGGCCATAGAGAGGATGAATCTGCCACAAACCCTCAAGGAGATGCAGAAGCTGGCAGGCTGCTTAACCTCACTCGAGCGTTTCATCTCCAAGCTAGGAGAGCACGCCCTCCACTTCTTCAAGCTGATGAAAAAGAAGGGCCCGTTCGATTGGACTCCGGAGGCTGACATGGCCTTCCAAGACCTCAAGAGTTACCTCACCAGCCCGCCGGTGATGGTAGCACCGCACTCCCTCGAGCCGTTGTCGCTCTAGCTGGCCGCCAGACCTCACTCTGCCAACACTAGTGGTGGTCTTGGAGCAGCGCCTGCGGAGCATCACCTCGCACCCAGTCGAGATGTCGTGGCCTTAGGGCGGCGCTCCTGAGGCCTCGGTTGCTCAAACAGATGATCAAGCTCCTCAGGACGGTGCTCCTGAGGCCTTGGCTGCCCCAACAGATGATGAAGCTCCCCAGGACGGCGCTCCTGAGGTGTCGGCAGCCCCAACAGATGACCAAGCTCCTGAGGTCCCCTGATATCAGGAGGTACAGGCCCCCGCTGACGCCTCCACCCTCATCGAACACCCAGTGTACTTCATTAGCACGGCGCTCCGCGATGCGCGGGCATGCTATCCCATGCCGCAAAAGCTTTTGCTGTCCCTCCTCGTCACCTCCCGAAAGCTGCATCACTACTTCCAAGGCCATCCCATCAAGGTTGTCTTAGCTTACCCCTTGGAGAGGGTGCTCCGGAGCCCAAACACCATGGAAAGTGTTGCCGAATGGAACATTAAACTAAAGGCGTACCAGTTGGAGTTCAGCACCACCTCGATCATCAAGGGTGTGGCTCTCGCCGATTTTGTGGCGGAATGGACTGACGTCCCCGACCGGGTAGTGGGCGAGGGCCGTTCCCTCGCACCTGGAAATGAAGCACCAGATGGTTGAGTCATGTACTTCAACGGTGCATTCCACTACTAGGGAAAAGCCTAGCAGTAGCATGGGTTTTAGGCCTAGCGGTAGCGCGGGTGCTAGTGCTACTAGTACATCACTACAGCTAAAGGTTAGTAGTAGTGTGGGTTAACCCGCGCTACTAGTATATCCACTTAGTAGTAGCGCTTCCTGGAAAGGGCGCTACTGGTAATTACTAGTAGCACTTCTCGCATCCCGCGCTACTACTATTATTTTGTATTATATTTTTTTCATGTTGTATTCATACAACAACAATTTAGAGATTGGTTTTACATGATAATGATTTATTACATCACTGGGTGAAAGAACCGTGGACTAGTTTCAAGTGGATGGACATCCACTTGAAACTAATCCACGGTTTCTTTCACCCAATGATATAATAAATATCATCATCATCATATCATTAACAGCTTATCATCATAATACATCATTGTCATATAACACCTCCTCATGATCATCATTTTCATCAATGAGACATCATATAGCAAGTTAGTCACCAGTCATAATCACAACTCCTCCTCATCATCATCAACTCTAACACATTGTAACACATAATAACACATTGTACCTAGGACCTATTTCTCTCTCATAGGACCTACTGCCTTCTCTTCGGTAAAATAGCATAAAACAAGATAGGCCCTGACTCTCCATTATGGAGAATGGAGATTATCCTGTTTCCAATTCATGCCACTCCCACAATGTTGCTTCCAAGTAGCTCCCTTCGACTGACCATACAATTTTTCCATTCTTTGGTTATCATGTCTTCGCCGGTTTTAGAAATTCGATATGGACAGGTGTGATTCGTAGATTGACCTGGCCATATGTTCAAAACATCATGGCGAGCATTCTGAAACATCAGATGAGGCACACAATCCTTCAGGATTTTCTGTTGAAAAACATAGTAATAACTTCATAGTTAGCAATGTAGTTCAGTTTTAGAAAGAATTTATGCAAAAGATGCACGGATGTCGTAATAGTAAAAAATCTTACCATGGCATCTCCATGGATGTAACCATAGTTCAACACGTGCACTAGTGGCACGTATTGACCATAATGTGGAGGAGTTTGATAATAGATATTGTAATTCTCAAGATCAGATGTTTTTTCTCCTGATAAGTTAATTCTGATCCATCGGTGTAGTACGTCATGTCTACCATCTTCCGCCCATTGTTTGAAGAATGAAAATAAGCTGTCAATGGAAATAAGCTGTCAACTATTTTGAAATAAACAATATAAATTAGTTATAACTATGTTTGAGAAACTCACATAGCGGTAGAATTGGAAGCGTATCAACAAGGACCCAAATGTCCATATTGTCTTGGGCGATGTCAGGATCACCAAGATCCATGGTGACAAGCATTCCCTCATAAAAACCATACATCTTGCAAAGTGCTTCCCAATTTGTGCAACCAAAATGGGTTACGCTCTCAGAATTGTACAGATTTACTTAAAAATCCGTACCATGATGGGTCCTTAGGTGAATTTTCTGTGTTTCCATAGTTTCATGATCTTCAAAATCCATCCTCTCAAAGGCATAGCGTATTTCATGGCATGGGATATCAGGACCGGTTTTCCAATAAAATATTTATTGAAAAATCGATCATTTTATCAGACCAGTATAGGAAAATCTTCCTTACTCGTAGACAAATCCTTGATACAGAAATCCAGAAGTACTAAATAGTATACAAGGTTGGGTTGAGGCTGCTCAACAATTTATTACAAGCACGCCGTACATAAAGGCGGATATGACACAAAGGGTATGGTGGCATAACTACTGACTCGTAAAAAAAGTGGTGGTGGATATGTCACAGTGAAATGGGTGACATGACTCCAAAATCTTACAGCTCATCAAGCGCCGGAGTGAGGCTCGATCATTTATTTTGGGTAGCGGAAGCGTATATAATACAAGTGACCAACTCCAGGATGCCAGGATTTGGCCCGGGACTCCTCTAGGCATCGGACTCGCTATCGTACTCTTCATCCATAAGATCGCCTACGTCAACATCTGGCCAAATCAACAAGCCAGGTGAGTACTTTGAATGTACTCGCAAGACAGTTTGGACATAAGATATAACAAATGCAAACATGATGCACATGAGCATACTAGTAATGCGCACTCAGATAATAAATTTTGCACTGCATGTAACATAAAAAGGAAGTCAGGCGGTAGTCCTCCCGAAATCCCCATAAAATAGCTGAAGACCGATCGGGTGTCTGAAGCGACGCCTCGAAAGGTAAAATAATTAACATGCCGCAATCGGGCGTCAGGGGGACACCACATAAAGGGCTTATATTGAAATGTAAATGACAATACGTGCCACAGTCGGACGTCTAAGCGACATCTCGAAAAGGGCTTATAACTAAAGTAAATAACAAGGATGCCACAGTCGGACGTCTGAGCGACATCACATAAAGGGCTTATATCAAAAGTAAATAACGAGAATGCCACAGTCGGACGTCTGTGCGACATCACATAAAGGGCTTATATCAAAAGTAAATAATGAGAATGCCACGATGGACGTCTGAGCGACATCACATAAAGGGCTTATATCAAAAGTAAATAACAAGAATGCCACAGTCGGACGTCTGAGCGACATCACATAAATGGCTTATATCAAAAGTAAATAACAAGTATGCCACAGTCGGACGTCTGAGCGACATCACATAAAGGGCTTATATCAAAGTAAATAACAAGAATGCCATAGTCGGACGACTGAGCGACATCACATAAAGGGCTTATATTTCACCATTCGAATTCAAGTAACTCATGAATTTCAATCATCCCAAGGAAATACTCAGTACATAATAATAAACTGGTTAGTCCATCCACATGAATAACATTCAGCCGGGTTTACCACTCATGTTTGCTCACCGGAGATTGTCACCAGGTGACCTGAGGCCCGGCGCTGAGACGGATGTTGAGGCCGACATCGAGCATCGACATTGATATGTTGATCACAATCCTTGACCATGGACACGGTTACTCGGATGGTTTTGACTCTGCAGAGTTTGTACTCTTTACCCACACCCAACGGATTTCCGTACTCACAAAGGACTAGTTCCGTTTATGGTATTTTAGAAGAAATACATCTAACCATTACACACCGATTCCTCATTCCGCTGCCAGGAATCACCCTAGGCAACATTCAAGAAAAACTCTAAGACGGGGAGGCCACAACCTCGAGTAGCATGGGATCAAATTTATATCGCACGCTCTAAGGGGTGCCCCCCTCTCGGTCCCAACCGGAAACACCCATGCCCCCTGACCGGATGACGGGCTTTAATCCAGGGCGATGGAACTGAGGTTTGCAACTGACTAGACCGCATTCTTTGCAGAAGACATGTGGCAGCACTAAAAAGGGGACGAAGGGGAACATTACTTGATCCACATTAATACTGGAGTTAAACGGTTGACGTAAGACTGGCATGCTTCAACAATACCAGCTTGCAACCTATCATGCCACCACACGATCAGGTTATCTCACAATCATATGAACACATCAAATTTCGGAGCTCACTTGTAGCTTGCCTTGCATGCAATATAACATTCACTAATGCTTATATAAACATGCCATGAGAAAAATACTCAAGCAAACATGCAAGACAGTCATCATATCAAAGGTTCAAACATGCTTGCCTGGTTCGGAGTAGTCGGAGTCTAGCTCGGCGAAGTTTGCGGCTCCGTCACCTCCTTCGGTATCTATGTTAAAAAGATCGGGTACTAACGTAAATACCGTGCGTTCATAAAAATTGTTCCAAATATTTTTAAAATAAATATGATAAAAAACTAGATAGAAAAATAAAGATGACAGAAAAAGAATCAACTCAAAATCATCTTTTGTTTTAAAGCTATTGAGGTTTTAGTCCAGGGACTAATCTGTGATGAAACATAAACTTTCCACGGGCCAGTTTAGAAAAACAGAAAACGCTTCGGTTAGGAACACGCCAACCCAAAAGGGAAACGTACTTTGCCCGAAGGCGCTTTTAGAAAACGTTTCAACAAAAGAAAAAAGAGGAGAGGCTGACGAGGGGCTCCCACCCGTCAGGTTTAAAAATCAGAACAGAGTCCCGCTGGCGCCCGAGGCTCGCGGTGGTCGCCGGCGTCGATCCACGGCGAGGCAGGGGGGTGGAGGGTACCTACGGACTCACGAAGATCTCCCGTGTCTGTGGGTGGTGGAGTTGGTCGTCGGTGAGCACCACGTCGACGGCGGCCTCCTCTCCGGCGGACGGTGGTTCGGTCGAGGATGGATCTCACCGAGGAGGGCTGCAGACGCCAATTTGAAGCACGGGTTAGAGGAGTGGGTGTACTAGGAGGCTACTGACGCGGTTTGGGAGGCGGGGGTGCTCTCACCAGTGAGAATCTTGCCGGAGCCCGAAGCGGATCGGGGCGGCCGGAGTTGGGGAAGAAGGCCTCCTCGAGGTCCTTCTAGTGGTTGGTTGTGGACCTGGTGAAGTGGAGGAGTGGTCTTTGGGTCAAGGCGAGCTCGGGACCTCCATTTATAACCGGCCCGAGGCGGTTGCCGAAGCAGGATTACTCGGGGAGCGATTCTGACGAAGTTCTTGGTCGGGCTGGAGGTTTAGGTGACTGGGCGTCTTCGGATTGGTCCACTTGCTCCATTCAATAGCTAATATTGGTACAACTTGGGCAATACTCCAGGCCTTCGACGGAACGACCTCACGGGCACGTCGGCGGTAGAGAGTGTGCTCTGTGCCTCTCAGGCCACGACCACGGTTTTGCAGCACGCACGGGGAAGGGGACGGCCACGCGGCGGCTCCTGGTGGTGTGGGTGGTGCTGGACGGCGCCGTACCACGCTGAGCCTCTCTGGTGGCCGCAGCGAACGTTGCTGCCGCCGCTCACGGGGGCGATGTACCCCTGCCAGCTCACCGCCGACGCTCGCATCCGTCCAGACGACCGTGCGGCGCGATGGATAAGAAGGGGGAGCAGTGAGCAAGGCGCCAACACGTGCACTGGCGAGATCGACGCCGGGGTTCTGAAGAAAACGACACTGCCACTTAAAACTGCACACTGAATTTTTTCTGAATTTGATGTAAATAAAGGCACACCAAATTGTTCAACGAAATGATTTAGGCACGTGGAAAATTTTTCTTGAGCTGATCCTTGGTGAGGTGATCTCTTGATGCATCTGGAGACTGCCTGAATTATCTCAGATTTTTAGGAAAAGAAAAAGAATGAATTTCACCAAAAATGGCAAATCTAGTCCAAACTTGCAGCAAGCACATTTTGAAAAATTTGAATCGTGGACTAGCAGATCTTGAAGGATCTTGGTTGAGGTACTAAGGACTAGCCATAGGAACTTATTTGGAACCAAAATTCAAAGGAAATCTAGTAGTTCCTTTATAAATCACTAAGGTCCCAATTAAATTACAGAACAAGGTTTGAGGATAAAATAAATAGAAATAAAATCTGAAAGAGGTTGAAACTTGCTGGAATTGGATGCTTGGCTTGACCCAAAGTAGGGAGGTGGGGTTTGGAAGAAAGTTTTCAACATAGGTCATGGCAAAAGAGAAATCTTTGAATGGGAAAGAATAAACCCATAATTTATAGGAATTATTTTTAATAAAAAGAATTGTAAAAACCTTCCAAAATTATTTGTGTTGGGCCAACACAAGATGAAAACCCTCAAGACCAAAAATCAAGTTTGGGAAGAACACATAAAATATTTGTCTTAAAAGAAATTTTTTGAGAAGGAGAGTCCTTACAAAAAATTTAAAATAACCTCCTTCCAACTAATTAAAAAAATTGATAAAAACCAAATCAAAAAGTTTGGAGTCTTACAACACCTACCCCCTTAGGAAAAATCTCGTCCCCGAGATTTTAGCTGATCCTCAAATAGGTGTGGGTAGTCTGTCCGAAGAAAATCCTCTCTTTCCCATGTTGCTTCATCCTCTGTGTGATTGCTCCACTGAACCTTGAAAAACTTAATTGTTTTCTAACGGGTCCTCCTTTCGGACTCCTCCAATATTTTTATTGGACGTTCCGTGTAGGTGAGGTCTGGTTGCATGTCAATGTTCTCGTGACATACATGCTTTTCTGGGTTGCTTACACATTTCCTCAACTGTGAGACGTGGAACGCGTCGTGGACGTCTGATAGTTCTTTGGGTAGGTCTAGCTGGTAGGCTACTGTGCCTCTTCGCGCAATCACACAGAAGGGTCCAATAAACCCTGGTGCTAGCTTTCCTTTACCTTTTGAAACATTGCAGGCCCCTCATAGGAGATACTCGTAGATACACATACTCACCGGGTTCAAAGCTGACTTCGCGATGTTTTTGATCGTAATAACTCTTTTGTCGGTTCTGGGCTGTCTTGAGTCGATCCTTGATTAGTCTAACTTTCTCCTCAACTTCTTTCAGCATGTCTGGGCCGAAGATACGACTGTCTCCTGTTTCAGACCAATTTAATGGGGTACGACATCTTCGCCCGTACAAGGCTTCAAAAGGTGCCATTTGTAGACTGGCTTGGTAACGGTTGTTGTATGCGAACTCGGCATACGGCAAGCTTTCTTCCCAACTAGTTCCATAGGTGAGAACACATGCCCTCAGCATGTCCTCTAGAATTTGGTTCACACGTTCAGTTTGTCCTCCAAAGGTGGGGTGGTATGTCAGATTGAATACTAGTTGAGTTCCCAGAGCTTGTTGTAAATGATCCCAAAATCTAGAGACGAATTGAGTGCCTCTGTCAGATATTATAGTCTTTGGAATTCCTTGCAAGCAAACTATACGGGAGAGATAAAGTTTGGTAAGCTTCTGAGTGGTGTGGGTTGTCTTTACTGGGATGAAATGTGCCATCTTAGTTAATCTATCTGTGATGACCCATATGGCATCATTTCCGTGTCGTGACCGAGGTAGTCCGACAATAAAATCCATCCCAATTTCGTCCCATTTCCACTCAGGTATCCTGTTTGGCTGTAATAGTCCTGCTGGTTTTTGGTGCTCGGCTTTAATGCGCTGACATGAATCACAACATGCAATGAATGTGGCTATATCCCTCTTCATACCGTGCCACCAAAAAAATTCCTGAATGTCCTTGTACATTTTGGTTCCTCCAGGGTGGATTGAATATGGAGCGGTGTAGCCTTCAGCTAGAATTTGCTGTTTGAGGTCCTCTATATTTGGTACGCAAAGTCTATTTCCTTACCATAATATTCCCTTATCGTCTACGACAAATTCTGAAGCTTTGCCCAGACTCACTTTTCTTTTTATGCCTTCGATGTTGGGGTGTCCATGCTGAGCCTTCTTAATCTGTTCCATTAGGTTGGGCTGCATTTCCAAATTTGACACATTGCCTTCGGTGACCATCACCAAGTTGAGTTTGGCAACTCCTGCTAAAATTCAGGTCTGAAGTTTTGTAGATTGTCGTTGCCCGAGCTGGGGTTTCGACTAAGAGCCTCTGCCACTACATTCGCCTTTCCTGGATGGTAGTGAATGCCAACATCATAATCTTTCACTAATTCCAACCAGTGCCGTTTCCATAAATTGAGTTCTGGTTGCGTGAAAATATATTTGAGGCTTTTATGGTCCGTATATATTTCACAATGATTTCCAAGCAAAAAGTGCCTCCACTCTTTGAGTGCATGAATGACTGCTGCCAAATCCAAGTCATGAGTAGGATAATTTTCTTCATGCTTTCAGAAGTTACCGGAGGCGATGTCATTTACTTTGCCTTCTTGCATTAAATGCGCATCCGAGGCCCTTCCGGGATGCGTCACAATATACTTCAAAACTCTTGTGTATGTCTGGTATAACCAATACTGGTGGTGTCGTAAATTTCCTTTTGAGTTCTTGGAAACTTTTCTCACACGCTTTAGTCCATACAAATTTCTTATCCTTCTTGAGTAACTGTGTCATTGGTTTTGCTATGGTAGAGAACCCCTCAATAAACCTTCGGTAATATCCAGCCATTCCTAGGAAACTTCGTACATCTGTTACGTTGGCTGGTGGTTTCCAGCCAAGTATGGCCTTGACTTTTTATGGGTCTACGGCAACACCTTCTTGGGTCAATACGTGGCCTAGAAAACCAACCTGTCTTAACCAAAATTCGCATTTGCTGAATTTGGCGTATAATTGATGTTTCCTTAATTCTCCCAGTACAATTCTAAGATGTTCAGCATGTTCTTCTGGTGTCTTAGAGTATACAGAATATCATCAGTGAACACCACAACAAATTTGTCCATAAATTTCATTAACACTTTGTTCATGAGGTGGACAAAATATGCGAGGCGTTGTCAGTCAAAGCGGCATTATCAGAATTCATATAATCCGTATCTGGAGGTGAATGCTGTCTTAGGGATATCTTCTGTCCGTACCTTTAATTGATGATACCCCGACCTTAAATCAATTTTGAGAAAACCTTGGCTTGTGCGAGCTGGTCAAATAAATCATTTATCCGTGGCATCAGATATTTGTTTTTGATGGTGACCATGTTGAGTGCTCGATAGTCTATACATAATGTCAGTGTCCCATCCTTTTTCTGGCCAAATAATACTGGTGAACCCCTGTGGTGACGAGCTGGCCGAATAAATCCTTTGTCCGATAATTCTTTTATTTGCTTCTTTAATTCTACCAACTCGGAGGGTGCCATTCTAGAGGGTTTCTTGTAAATGGGGTGGTTCCGGTGCTAGTTCAATGCTGAACTCTATTTCCCGGTCTGGTGGCATGCACAGTAGTTCTTCGAAATCGTCGGGAACTCACACACCATCGAACTTTTCTTAACTCTGAAACGTCCACCTTGTTCAACCTTGGTTGCCGTGATATTGGTCGTTCTTGAGCTGCAATTTTTATCGTCTTCCCGTGATGATGGGTAAGAATTACAGTCCGATTGAAGCAGTCGATAAATCCCTTGTTGGTGGTTAACCAGTCCATTCCTAGGATAACATCCAGTCCCTTATTTTACAATACAATGAGGTTTTCCTGAAACTTCAGTCCCTCAAAAATCATGTTGCAAAGCAAATTTCTTTGAAACGAACGAGTGAGAAGCTCCAGAACCAAACAAAACCGTGGTAGGTATTGTGTTGACAGGGAACGTACCGAGTACGATATTCGGGGCATTCTGTGCTTCCTCCTTGGTCACATGGTTCAAGTGACCCTTCTTGTGATTGTTATTGGGGTTGAAGTTGTTACGCTTGGGGCTGAATTACTTCCACTGTTGTTCGGCTTGGGGGCCGAGTTTCTTGGTTTGGGCACTGTTTAGCATAGTGTCCTTCCTCTCCGCAAGCGTAGCAAGTAACACCTGGGCGATACGTAAAATCCTTGTCCCTTGCATGAAATTTTTTGTTTGGGCGTGGAACATTGGTCGTGGATTTGTTTGCTCCATTTTTCTGAAAATCAATCTTGTTCCGGTTGTTGCGAGCATGAATAGTCTTGTCCCTTATGCGTTTGCAAAAATCCTCCAAGCTGCGGCGCTCATTTTCCAATGTAATGGCTTTGTCCACAAGTGTTTTGAAATCCGGAAAGGTGTGTACGACCAGCTGGCATTTAAGTGCTGGTGCCAGACCGTCCAATTTTTTTCCATCTTTTTATTTTCAGGCATATGCTCTTCGTTGGCATAACGAGATAATTGAGTAAACTGACTATTGTATTCAGTCACTGTCATGCTTCTATGTTTGAGATCATCAAACTCCCTTTTCTTGATCTTCATAATGCTTCTGGGAATGTGCGCCCCACGAAAACCTTCTTTAAATTCTTCCCAGGTGATGTTATTTTCACTGGGGTGCATGTGTAGGAAATTTTCCCACCATGATGCAGCTGCTCCAGTGAGGTAGTGAGGTGCGCAAAGTACCTTCTCACGGTCCGAACATTGTGCAATAATTAACTTCCTTTCAATGTCTCGAAGCCAATCATCGGCCTCAAGAGGTCTATCAGTGTGAGAGAACGTTGGGGGAGGCGTCTTTTGTAGTTCAGACAATTTGGAATGCTGCTGATATGGTTCACGGTGATTTCCCATATTGATAACATGATTCATCATTTCTTGATGCTGCTGCTGGCTTTGCTCATAAAGGCGGCATACTTGAGAAAATGCTGCTTCACTGCCTTGCTGACTTGACTGCCCCTGTGTGAAATTGTTGCTTGTCTGGGTACCATAATTTTCTTCCGGTGGACTTGGCATGGAACGAGTCCAGGGACGAGGCATTTTCCACTCTGGGGTATTTTTGCAGAACTCATGAGAAAAACTGAGTGGCAAAAATAAATAATTTTGCAAAGGTGGAATTTTTGAAGATTCCAAGATTTTTCAAGAAAATACTTGATTGCGCATGGAGAAGGACCGCTCAGTACATATCTTACACGCAAGTCGTAATTATGCAATACATCACTCAGGATGTGCGTACACCTTCCTGACATGTTATTTAGGCTAGTGCACTTCTCTGAGTTCCTACATGATGCGCACAAAAACTACTTCTCACCAAACCTATATACATATAAACATATCATACAAGCTGGTACATCGCACGGCTGCTAGGCGCACTATGTCGGAGATGGTAAAAACTTCCCTCAGCCTGCCGAGGGTAAGACCCAGTGATGCTGGAGACTCAACCTCCTCCTCACTAATAGGCTCCAGGCGTGAAGTACTGAGTTGAGGAGCTGGTGCGGGCGCGGCAGGTGGTGCGGGCGCGGTAGGTGGTGCAGCACTGACTGGAGTAGGAGCAATGACTTGGTCAAACTCCTCAGTGGTAGGCAGGCGGCGAGCGGTGGCTAAGATGGCAGGTGTATAGGATGCTGAGGACGAGACAAAAGTCAGTGGTTGTGTTGTATGCCCTCCTGTTGGCGGAACAGCCCTTCACGAAGTCCATACAAGCAGCCACAAAGTCGTCCACGAGGTTATCAAAAGCTGCCTCAAGAGCTTTGAGACACTCAACCAACATTTCAATAGCCTCATCTCTCTCTCCCCTAGGGCAAGCGAATGCATAGTGACAAGTGTATGGCACGCGGCATGGGAGGTAGCGGTAGCGACGAGCCTTCATCGAAGGAAGAGAATCCCAGAGACGAGCTATCGCCTCATAGGCAGCCATTTGCATGGCATGCCTCTCCGTAGGCATGGCCCTTCCCACAAATCGGAAGCGGCGTGACTCAGAATGTCCTCCCTTGAATTGCACTGCGGCCTAGTGCATAAGCACACTGTCGCTGATCTTGTGCTGGTAGAGTGTGAACTCCGGACTAGCCGATGGCCCGATCGCGACCTTGATGGTGGAGACGAGAAGCTTGATAAACCCCTCAGGTACATTGGCGAACACACATGACTCACAATCGGCTGCCAGCCATCTACAAAGGTAGACAAAAATTCCGAATAGTCAAATCATAAATTTATGATGACCAACAGAAAATTGCTACATTTACAAAATGTTAAATAATAGCACTAAATACGCTAATACCCAATTAGCGATCGCACCTAGTGGCTTCCTACAGTCAGCCTGGCTCTGATACCAAGGTTGTCAGGACCGGTTTTCCAATAAAATATTTATTGAAAAATTGACCATTTTATCAGACCAGTATAGGAAAATCTTCCTTACTAGTAGACAAATCCTTGATACAAAAATCTAGAAGTACTAAATATTATACAAGGTTGGGCTGAGGTTGCTCAAAAATTTATTACAAGCACGCCGATATTATACATAAAGGCGGATATGACAAAAAGGGTATGGTGGCATAACTACTGACTCGTAATAAAAGTGGTGGTGGATATGTCACAGTGAAGTGGGTGACATGACTCCAAAATCTTACAGCTCATCGAACGCCGGAGTGAGGCTCGATGATTTTATTACGGTAGCGGAAGCATATATAATACAAGTGACCAACTCCAGGATTGTACGGGACTGACTGGGACTCCTCTAGGCGTCGGACTCGCTATCATACTCTTCATCCATAAGATCGCCTTCGTCAACATCTGGCCAAATCAACAATCCAGGTGAGTACTTTGAATGTACTCGCAAGACAGTTTGGACATAAGATATAACAAATGCAAACATGATGCACATGAGCAGACTAGTAAGGCGCACTCAGATAATAAATTTTGCACTGCATGTAACATAAAAGGAAGTTAGGCGGTAGTCCTCCCGAAATCCCCCTAAAATAGCTGAAGACCGATCGGGTGTCTGAAGCTACTCCTCGACTTCCCTCCTGCTGCGGAAAAGCTCGATGAGTGGAGGGCCACCATCAGGAAGAAGAAGACTGGTAAGACCTCTTGCACCCACTCTGGCAAGCGCACCTCTTCGGAGTGTTGTGCTACTGTCGAGGACGTGCCAGAGAGCTCCACCGGCAAGAGCAAGAAATCCAGAGCTGCGCCTCCAGAGGCCAAGAAGGTGTCCATCAAGGAGGATGGCACCGGAGGGGCTTTCACCATAAGCTCCACTCTCGACAGCAAATAGGAAAGCGCGCTCGTCACTTTCCTGCGGGCGAATGTCGATGTGTTTCCATGGCAAGCATCTGACATCCCCGGCGTTCCCAGGGAAGTGATTGAGCACCATCTTGTTGTCTGCCCCCATGCGTGACCCGTCAAGCAGAAGGTTAGGAAGCAAGCTTTGGAATGGCAGGAGTTCATCACAGAGGAGATCTGGAAGTTGTAAGCAGCAGGCTTGGTGAAAGGAGTGGTCCATCCGACATGGTTGGCCAATCCGGTGGTGGTGCGCAAGGCAAACGGGAAGTGGAGGCTGTGTATTGACTACACAGATATAAATAAGGCTTGTCCTAAGGACCCCTTCCCGTTGCCGCGCATCGACAAGATTGTTGACTCCACGGCTGGGTGTCATCTGTTATCATTCCTCGACGCCTACTCGGGCTACCACCAGATCTTCATGACAAGAGAAGACGAAGAGAAGACAACATTCATCACCCCATGTGGTACGTATTGCTTTTTACGGATGCCTTTCGGGTTAAAGAGTGCTGGATCGACGTTCGCGAGGGCGGTCCAAATGGTTTTGAGCCCTAGCTACATAGAAATATGGAAGCATACATGGATGACATAGTGGTCAAAACCAAGGACAAGGCAACTCTCGTACAAGACATATAAGAGACGTTTGCCAACCTGCGCAAGACCAACCTCAAGCTGAACCATGAGAAGTGTGTCTTCGGTGTTCCGTCTGGAAAAAATTCTCGGGTTCTTTGTGTCGCAGCGTGGGATCGAGGCAAACCCAGATAAGATCATGGCTATCGAGCAGATTGAGGCGCCCAAGCGGATCAAGGATGTGCGTTGGCTCACTGGCTGCACTGCCGCCATGAGCTGATTCATCTCCAAGTCTGCCGAGCGCGACCTTCCCTTTTTCAAGATATTGAAAAAGGCGGGCCCAATGGAGTGGACCCCGGAGGCCGAAGCGGCACTGCAGGATCTGAAGAAATACCTCTCTTCTACACCAGTACTGGTGGCGCCTAAACCGCAAGAGCAATTACTGCTGTATCTGGCGGCGACGAATCAAGTGGTCATAGCCGCGGTTGTGGCGCAGAGGGAGATCGACGAAGAGGCAGTGGAAACGGCACGACCGGCAGATGGCAAGTCAGAGATTCCCCTGGCAGGGACTGGTGCCGGCAAGGCAAGGCCCCCGGCGGAGTCTGACGCCATCGGGACAGGGCCCGCGCAGCCAAATGAAGTGGTGCAGAAGAAGAAGATGATGCGGCACCCGGTTTACTTTGTCAGCTCCCTCTTGCAGGGGGCTAGGTCAAGGTACTCCGGTGTGCAGAAATTGCTCTTCGGCCTTCTTATGGACTCAAGGAAGCTGCGTCACTACTTCCAAGCACACGAAATCACCGTCGTCACCCGCCTCTCATTGCAACGGATATTGCACAAGCCAGACGCAACCAGAAGGATTGTGGTGTGGGCCTTGGAGTTATCAAGCTTTGATTTGAAGTTTGAAAGTACTTCTACAATCCAGAGCAGAATCTTGGCGGAGTTCATTGCAGAATGGACTACAACGCCTGATGAGGAAATCCAGGAGACCACTCTCCCCGGCAAGGAAGCAAGTCCCAACTGGATCATGTACTTTGACGGGGCTTTCTCGCTGCAAGGCGCCGGTGCTAGTGTGCTGCTCATCGCACCCACCGGAAAGCACCTCAAGTATGTAATCCAGATGCACTTTCCCAGGGAGATGTCCACCAACAACACTGCTGAGTGTGAGGGGTTGCTTGCCGGTCTCAGTATCGCGGCAGACCTCGGGGTTAAGAAGCTCATCGTCAGGGGTGATTCGCAGCTTGTCGTCAGACAAGTCAACAAAGATTATCAGAGCCCGTTGATGGAGGCCTACGTAGATAAGGTGAGAAAGCTGGAGGAGCGCTTTGACGGTATACAACCGGAGCACGTTCCCCGAGTAGAGAACGACATCGCCGATTACCTGTCAAAGCGCGCTGCATTCAAGCTACCTGTGGAACCAGGTACTTTTTTGCTTCGGTTAACTCAACCATCCATCGAACCATCAACGGAGCAGAACAAACGGAGGAAATCAGGCCCCGGCAAGTACTTTCCCGCTGAGCCCCCGGGGGCCGCCGGCAAGGGTGTTGCCGTGGATTCGGAGCCTGCCGAAGAGCGACTGCCTCCGGCATGCCGTCAAGCCCTGGCCGCAGAGAGAGCCGCTCCCATGGCAGAAGAAATGCCTTTGCTCCTTGTCGTCGAGCCCTAGGCTCCGGCATGGGCACAACATACCGTCTGATTCCTCCAAAAAGGGGAGCTTCCTGAGGAGCAGGAAGAAGCGGAGAGAGTAGCCCATCGGTCTGCTATGTATCAGTTCGTCGATCACGTCTTGTACAGGAAGAGATCGAACGGTGTGAAATTGAAGTGCATTCCCCGGGAGGAAGGACTGGAGCTTTTGGCAGAGATACACGGAGGCATATCTGGCTCCCACATAGGGTCGAGGGCCCTTGCTGGCAAGGCGTTCCGGCAGGGTTTCTTCTGGCCCACTGCCCTCCAGGATGCAACGACACTAGTAACCAAGTGTGAAGCGTGCCAGTTCCATTCGAAGAAGCTTCATCAACCAGCTCAAGCCCTTCAAACAATTCCTCTTTCCTGGCCATTCTCCGTATGGGGGATCGACATCCTGGGCCCTTTCCCCCACGCTGTCAAGGGCTTTGAGTACTTGTACGTTGCGATCGACAAGTTCACAAAGTGGCCGGAGGTGGAAGTAGTGAGGAAGGCGACAACACAGTCAACCGTCAAGTTCTTCAAGGGGCTAGTTTGCCGTTTTGGTGTGCCAAACAGAGTCATCACTGACAACGGCACACAGTTCACAAGCCACAACTTCATGCAATACATCCAAGACCTCGGTAGCAAGGTTTGTTTCGCTTCCGTGGCACACCCACGAAGCAACGGCCAGACGGAGAGGGCAAATGCTGAAGTGTTGTGAGGCCTGAGGACAAAGACTTTTGACAGGCTGCACAAGAGAGGAAGGCGCTGGATTGATGACTTGCTGGTGGTTCTTTGGCGGTCAGGACGATGCCAAATCGAGCCACCGACCAGACACCCTTTGCCCTAGTATACGGGGCAGAAGCAATTCTCCCCACGGAACTCATATACGGGTCACCTCGAGTGCTCGCCATTTATTTAGCTTGAGCAAGAGCAACTGCGGCAAGATGACGCAATGCTCCTTGAGGAAGATCGTCTTCGGGCGGCTGTGAGAGCAGCACGCTACCAGCAAGCCTTGCGCCGCAACCATAGCCACAAGGTTCATGCCCAAAGCTTTGAGGAAGGCGACCTTGTTCTTCGGCGCGTTCAATCGGCCAAGAATTCCAACAAGTTGACGCAGAAGTGGGAAGGCCCTTATCGGGTAATACGAGTCACCGGGCCGGCGCGATCCTGCGAGACCGAAGATGCTATTCCAGTGAGCAACTCCTGGAACATTGAACATCTTCGCAAGTTTTACCCATAAGGCGCGGTTGCCGGGCCCCCCGGCAAACCACCTTTTGTACAAGCCTTGCCGACAAGGCATGTAACCCTCTGTACAAAGCCAGGCGCAGACCCTGAGCATAAATAAATGAAGCGCTGGCGCCCTAAGTTATGGCATGCATGCTAGGTTAAGTCTCTCCCTCGGTTAGGGTTGATAGTGCTTAGCTGCGACCAACCCCTAGCCTAGAGGTAGAGTGTGCATCTTTCTGTCCTCTTTGGTTCGCAGGGCACGTGGACACTTCTGCTGAACCACTTGGAAGAAAGAGAACAAACCGGCGCTCCGGCCCCAGCAAGCCAAGACTCCCGTGACCTGAAGGCACAAGGATCTAGCCATGGCAAGCCAGGGTTGCTGGGGGCTACGGATTCAGATAAGTCTTTCATCCCCTGTTATGCATTTCCATATGGAACTGGGACATGTGAAACCTCGTTTAAATTCTTAAACCACCGTGCTCCCCTTTTCCTGTACCCAAGAGCTATCCCCTGGGTCGGAGCTTGGTCGTAGTCACAGTGGCAAGAAAATGAACGAGGGGCCCAACCCTACTTCGCCCCTGCCTCCGCCAAGAGCGTGAGAATGGTCGACTAAAGTGGGGGGACGGCAAAGCCTGCGCCGGGCGACAATGTTTATCTTAAAAATAACAAGGATTCGTTCCTTGGCATGGGCCTCGCTCATGCACAAAGAACCCGGGAAGCACCCTTTTTCATTAAAAACGTCCCACATAGGTACAGTTCATATGGGATGAAAAACATGAGCAAGGGGATTATGAGTTTTAAATCTAACAAGTGCCCGCAGGCTTACAAACTAAAAAAAGATAAGATGCCCGTAATTCATTTCTTGTCCCTCTCCTCAGAAGATGGAACAAGGTAGCAGGAGGGCAAAAGAAGTGCCTAGGCAAGGTGCGAGAAGCAGAAGGTACCAAGAGAGCATCCCGGTGCCGGGAGAGGAGCTGGAAGATGAGGCAGCGGGCCGACAATACGCGACGAAGGCGTCGCTGCCCGCGTACTCCGAATTGACGGCCGCCCCCCGCCTTCTTCGCCTTCTCCGGCACTCCTACGCCAGTCGCCCAAGGAGGCAATGTGGAACGCACTGATGGAGAGCTTGACGAGGAAGGCCCTCGGCAGGGTGCATGGCAGAGGGAGGGGCGACGCGGTCAGTCGGAGTCGGGGTCGGCGTCCCGCCGCTCGACGCCCTCGTCGTCGCTGTCACTGTCCTCCTCATCCCTCCCGGTCAAGGAGGAATCTTCATCGTTGGAGAAGCCCTCCATCCAGCACTTTAGGCGAGTTCCAGTATCTCCAAAGACCTTGACGGAGAGCAGGCCGCCCTCCATTAACTTGAAGTAGAGGACGAGCCCCGCTGTCAGGGTGTGGACGCGAGCAAATGTCTTCCATCCGTGATGGAGGTACATGACGCGAGGAGCGGGGAAGTCGACGTCAACCCGCGTGCCACCGTTCCTGCAGCCCCTCATCTGCAACCTCAGGGTCTGGGGTGGATCGAGCTCCATCTCCCGAGCAAATGGGGTAGGCAGACGAAGACGACGATGCAGTGGTCGGCGCAGCCGGATGAAGAATTCACGGGGCTGGTCCCCGACATGGTCCTCCATCGGGGGAGGCATCGCTAGCGAAGGCGGGGCCGGTGCGCCACCCCATCCACCTCTTCCCCGAGCGCCACGGCGGCCTCGGCCTCGCCACCATGACTGTTCTGCTAAGTCTGATCTGTTATATTGTGATGCCATGTTTGCTTGATGCTACCATCAAATCTATGCATAAACTGGAGATGTTCAGTAATCATGTTTTAAAGAACATGTTCTGATCTATCCATCCATGCCCTTGTTTGCAACTATAACCTGTTGTAGCTTTTCCTTTTAGTGCCCTCAAGTTTATGCATAGATTTGACTACGTGGGTTCGTCTTCTTCATGGACTCGATCTTCTTCCTAGCGGGATTTCAGGAAAGATGACCGTTAGCCAGGATAGCACTACTCTTTTTTCTTTGCTAGTTATCTTGATGCTATCGATATGTCGCGCTACCTACCACTTGTTTATGAAGCCTCCCAAATTGCCATGATAGCCTCTAACCTTTTTCACCATCCCAGCAAACCGTTGTTTGGCTATGTTACCGCTTTCCTCAGCCCCTCTTATGGCGTTGCTAGTTGCAGGTGCAGTTGCAGGTTGTTCCATGTTGGAACATGGATATCATGGGATATCACAATATCTCTTATCTAATTAATGTACATATATACTTGGTAAAGGGTGGAAGGCTCGGCCTTTTGCCTGGTGTTTTGTTCCACTCGTTTAGCCTAGTTTCCATCATACCGGTGTTATGTTCCTTGATTTTGTGTCCCTAACACGGTGAGGGTTTATGGGACCCTCTTGACAATTCGCTTTGAATAAAACTCTTGCAGCAAGGCCCAACATTCGTTTTAACATTTCCCCAACCTAATAACTAAACATGATAATAAATTTGACGCATAGGGAGTTAGCGCTACCCGAGGTTCGTTATTGAACCTAATACAGGGGGGCCAGCGCCGATGGTGTTGGTCCCAAGCTAGAAACCTTGTCTTGAGGGCCGCTATGTGGCAACTTGGTGTATTTTGGCACCTGTATTAGTCGCTCATCCGTCGTGGCCTGAGACGAGATACGCGCGGCTACTATCAGGGTGAAGACACATCGGGAGGTCTTGCTGGACTTGTTTTACCATTGTCGAAATGTCTTGTGCACCAGGATTCCGAGTCTGATCGGAGGGTCCAAAGATGGAGGATTGTCTCCGCGGATCGTGAGCTTATCATGGGCTAAGTTGGGACACACCTACAGGGTTTAAACTTTCGAGAGCCGTGCCCGCGGTTCTTTGGCAGATGGGAATTTGTTAATATCCGGCTGTAGAGGACTTGAACTAAACTCAACTAAAGTACACCAACCGCGTGTGTAACCATGACTGTCTCTTTTCGGGTGCGTTCGAGAAGAGAACACGGTGGGTTATGTTTGAACGTAAGTAGTTCAGGATCACTTCTTGATCATTATTAGTTTGCGATCGTTTGCGTAGCTTCTCATCTTACTCTTGTACTTGTAAGTTATCCACCATACAATTCATAGCCGCTTGCTGCAGCCTCGCCACTTATCCATTCCATACCCATTAAGCTTTGCTAGTCTTGATACCCATGGTAATGGGATTGCTGAGTCCTCGTGGCTCACAGATTACTACAACAACGATTGCAGGTACAGGTAATGCGATGATCATGACATGAGAGCGATGTTTACTTGTTTTGGAGTTCTTCTTCTCCTTCTTCGATAAGGGGGTAGGTTCCTGGTCGGCAGCCTGGGCTAGCAGGGTGGATTTCGTTTGTGTTTCTGTTTGTGTTTCATCTGTAGTCGGATGTTGTTCTCATGTATGATGTTTGATGTATTCTTGTGGCATTTGCCTTTGTATGTGTCCCCATCTATTATGTAATGGTACGATGTAATGATATCCACCTTGCAAGCGTTTTAATATGCGGCTCTATCCTCGGTGGGACCTTTGAGTTCCTCTCGGATAGGATCGCATATTGGGTGTGACACAGATGTCGGATGCAGGGCTCCGTAGAACCAATAAGGTTCGAATTCTGGGGTGTGTGCCAAGGACTCAACCTCTCCAGCCTACTGACTTGTCACCCCACGGCCTAGCCTGATTCGCGCGAGCAAGGAAGAAAATTAACATGGTAGTTTACCCATGTTCGGGCCACCTTGCGGTGTAAGACCCTACTCCTGCTTTGTGGTGGATTGGCCTCACGAGGGGCTGAGGACAAACTGGTACAGAGGATGAACTACCTCGCGAGGTTCGGGGGTGAGGAATTAGTCGACCCCTTCTACGATGGTGGCTAACCTATATTTATAGTGGCCTCGGTCCTCTTCCCCCAAAACGTAGGCGGGAAGGGATCCCACAGTGGCCAATTCAAAATGTGACAAGTAGTACATATTATCCTGACCAAAGGTGGTCTTCGCCTACAAAGCTTCTGATCGTGACACAGCGGTGGGATGGGCGATGACATTCGTCCTGCCGTGCTGGTGGTATTGGTCTTGTTGCACCGGAATGGACACCTTTCCCAGATTCCTCGCGAACCCACACCCGTCCTTGCCTCCTTAGCACCAAAGAGGAAACTTCCTCCTGTGCGCCCGCTAGCGCCCACCTGCCTTGGTCGTCATGGCTTGTGTCGTGGCACCCTCGTGAGGCTGGGAACCCGCATAGAAATCTTCGCTCCTCGGGAGGCTGCCTGGGGAGGTCGCTCCCTCGGGAGGTCTTTGTGTCATCTGCCTCCCGAGGCCGCCGGTTAGCCTTCCCCCTCCTATAAATGGGGAAGGGGGGAGAGCCCCCAGCCCATCTTCATCTTTTTGCTACTCGCCCCTTCTTCGAATCCGTCGTCCCACCATCTTGCCGCAGCATGCATGGTGCTGGTGAGGAGGTTTTCCTCCGCCGAGAAAGGAAAGGCACCCAAGGAGGTACTAGGCTCGCCACCGCATAAGATGGCCCGCGGCCGTCCCCGCAAGTACGCCGCGATGCCGGCGGTGGCTCCCCGAGGGCGTGGGCGCACCCCCTAGAAGGTCGGTGCCACCTCTGGAAGTCGTGGGAAGGCTCCCACCCGCGCCGGAAGCTGTCGCGGCCAAGGCAGCCACGGCCAAGGGAGGAAGCATGCGACGGCCGTCCGGCCACCGCGCCCACGATCCCATCATTCTGCCGACGTGTCCTCGGAGTTTGTGGCGTGGGCGGAGAGGCCGACAGGCACCTGGTTCCAGCTCCCGCGCTTCTTTCCGGGCCCACTGCCGGCCTGAGGGCCTGGCAGCCTCTAGTTATAGGCCAACGACTGCTGCAGCAAGGCCTCATGGGTGGAAGTCGAGGTCACCCCCGCCGGCAACGTGTTCTTGAACTGTGGGTGGCAGCCATTTACCCGTGCTTGTGGCTTGCAGGGGAGATGTACCCTCCACTTCAGGCACAACGGAGCAGCAACCCTCTATGTCAGGATCTTCGGGGAGGACAACAGGCGTCTGGGTGCTATCAGGTAGGCGACGACGACAGCGACGACGTCCACCACTCCGAAGACAACAGCCGAAGGGGCGATGGCATCCTCGGCGGTGAACTCGCCCTTGGAGATGGTCGCGGCGTCTCTAGTAGTGTCAGCTCTTCCTCTGGGGAGAGCACGAGAGATGACGACTATGATGAGCCTCCATGTCGACGATTCCAGACAGGGGAGGATGGCGAGCCACCACATCGCCGTCGTCGGTGTTCTGGGAACCGGGTACCCAGACTTTCCTGCATGCGGCCCACGGCGTGTCACCATTGGTGGCCTGGTACGACCCATCTTCAGCATTGACAACACAAGACCCTCGAGAGGGGCCAAGCCTCGTGAGGCGGACAAAGCCAAGACCTCCAGAAGGAGTGGCCTCCCTAGGCTGGCTCCTGAGGAGCGGAGATTCCTATGCAGGCGACCACCTCGTGAGGTTGTGGTGATGCAAGCCATGACGACCAAGGCTAGGCGGGCGCCAGTGGGTGCAGTACAGCAAGTTTCCTCTTTGGTGCTAAAGAAGCAAGCGCAGGCGCAGAGGTCCCGAGGAATCAGCCAAAGGTTTCCATTTCCGTGCTAGAAGACCAAGACCGCCAGGGCGGCGGGATGGAGATCATCGCCGAGCCAACCACGACGTCACGACCAGAAGCTTTGCAGGCGAAGACCACCTTTCGTCAGGATAAGATTTACTAGTTGCCCCCCCTTCAAACTTGGACATTGTGGGATCCCTTCCCGCCTTCATTTTGAGGGAAGAGGACTGATTCCACTATAAATATAGCCTAGCCACCACCATAGAGGGGGCGGATCGATTGAGACCATCCAAACCCTCACCAGCTCACACAAACACAAGAACACACTTCCTGAGGTTGTTCTACCCCTACACTAGTTCATCCTCCGCCAATCGCGAGGCTAATCCACCACAAAGCAGGAGTAGGGTATTACACCACAAGGTGGCCCAAACCTGGGATAAACTTCCGTGTCCCTTTCCTTTCCAGTTCAGCGAGGAAGGCCATGAGATCAATGAGTTTGCAGATTGGGGAGGTTGAGTTCTTCGCATGCAACCCATAGTTCTAATCTATCTTGGGTCTGCGGAGCCCTGAATCCGACATTTGGCGCGCCAGGTAGGGGTGCGTCGAACATTCGCCTCCTTGTCTGCTGTACCCCGCCCATGTTGTTCGGCTCTCATGGCGGGCACCGCTCCACCGGCCGGGCCGCCAAATGTGTTTGGATGCACTGTGGGCCTCCGTGCTTTCACCCCCGCCTTGCGGTGAGTGTAGTGGCCGCCCAAGTTTAGGGCTGAGATATCACCTCGATACGACGGCATGACGGATCCGGCAGGATTTCTCCAGGTGTTTGCGGAGGCTGTTTGAGCTTTCGGCGGTGACGACAAGGTCATGGCGAACTGGCTCCCCAAGGCCCTTACGGGTATGTCGCGCGCCTGACTCCTGGGCTTGCTGTGAGAACTGAAGGCGGGGGACACCAAGGATGCGCTATCGGCCCTCAAGCTTGCCTTTAGGGCCATGGCGGTCGCGCGTCCTAGCGGGGAAGGAGCTCTGGAGGGGCCGGGGGCTGCGCCAACAAAGAAGAAGCAATTGTTCTCTTAGGAAAGGGCCGAGATGAAGGAGGTGTCGGTCGACGAAGACGGAGGAGTAGACTCTACGTTCACCATAGGCACTAGCCTCCCCCTAGACGAGGAAGAGACGCTGGTCGGCTTCCTCGACACAAACAAGGATGTGTTTGCATGGGAGGCGGCGGACCTGGTCAGGGTTTCGCGTGGAGTAATCGAGGACCACCTGATGGTGTGCCCCAATGCACGCCTAGTGAAGCGTAAGCCGCGGGAAGCCCGGAGAAGCGATCGTTCATCATCCGGAGACCCATAAAGCTACAGGATGCCGATGTCATTCGAGAAGTGCGGCACCCAGACTGGCCTGCGAACCCAATTATCGTCCCCAAGAAGGGTGGGAAAGAGCGCATGTGCATCAATTTCACCAACCTCAACAAGGCCTATCCTCAAGACCCTTTCCCACTCCTGCGCATCGACCAGATCGTCAACTCCACCGCCGAGTGTGATTTACCGTGCTTCCTGGACGCCTACTTGGGCTATCACCAAATCAAGATGGCGGTGCAAGATGTTGAGAAGACGGCTTTTCTGACACCGTGCGGGGTGTACTGCTACACCTGCATGTTGTTTGGGCTGCGCAATGCTGGAGTAACCTACCAACGATTGATGCACATTGCCCTGGGTTAGCAGCTCGGGAGGAACACTGAGGCATACGTCGATCACATAGTGGTGAAATCTTGGGAAGCAAGGACCCTTATCAAAGATCTGTAGGAGACGTTCGCTAGCCTGCGCAAAATGAACCTACGGCTTAACCCGGAAAAATGTGTGTTTGGCGTCCCGTCTGGCAAGCTGCTGGGTTTCTTGGTGTCGAACAGAGGGATGGAGGCCAATCCGGAGAAGGTCAAGGCCATAGAGAGGATGAATCTGCCGCGAACCCTCAAGGAGATGTAGAAGCTGGCAGGCTGCTTAACCTCACTCGAGCGTTTCATCTCCAAGCTAGGAGAGCACGCCCTCCAGTTCTTCAAGCTGATGAAAAAGAAGGGCCCGTTCGACTAGACTCCGGAGGCTGACACGGCCTTCCAAGACCTCAAGAGTTATCTCACCAGCCCGCCGGTGATGGTAGCACCGCACCCCCTCGAGCCGTTGTCGCTCTAGCTGGCCGCCACACCTCACTCTGCCAACACTGGTGGTGGTCTTGGAGCAGCGCCTGCGGAGCATCACCTCGCACCCAGTCGAGATGTCGTGGCCTCAGGGCGGCGCTCCTGAGGCCTCGGTTGCTCAAACAGATGATCAAGCTCCTCAGGACGGTGCTCCTGAGGCCTTGGCTGCCCCAACAAATGATGAAGCTCCCCAGGACGGCGCTCCTGAGGTGTCGGCAGCCCCAACAGATGACCAAGCTCCTGAGGTCCCCTGATATCAGGAGGTACATGACCCCGCTGACGCCTCCACCCTCATCGAACACCCAGTGTACTTCATCAGCACGGCGCTCCGCGATGCGCGGGCATGCTATCCCATGCCGCAAAAGCTTTTGCTGTCCCTTCTCGTCACCTCCCGAAAGCTGCATCACTACTTCCAAGGCCACCCCATCAAGGTTGTGTTAGCTTACCCCTTGGAGAGGGTGCTCCGAAGCCCTAACACCATGGAAAGTGTTGCCAAATGGAACATTGAACTGAAGGCGTACCAGTTGGAGTTCAGCACCACCTCGATCTTCAAGGGTGTGGTTCTCGCCGATTTTGTGGCGGAATGGACTGACGTCCCCGACCGGGTAGTGGGCGAGGGCCGTTCCCTCGCACCTGTAAATGAAGCACCAGATGGTTGAGTCATGTACTTTGACGGTGCATTCCACTACTAGGGAAAAGCCTAGCAGTAGCATGGGTTTTAGGCCTAGCAGTAGCGCGGGTGCTAGCGCTACTAGTACATCACTACAGCTAAAGGTTAGCAGTAGTGTGGGTTAACCCGCGCTACTGCTATATCCACTTAGTAGTAGCGCTTCCTGGAAAGGGCGCTACTGGTAATTACTAGTAGCACTTCTCGCATCCCGCGCTACTACTATTATTTTGTATTATATTTATTTTTTATTTCATGTTGTATTCATACACCTTTATACAAGTTTTCATACAACAGCAATTTAGAGATTGTTTTTACATGATAATGATTTATTACATCACTGGGTGAAAGAACCGTGGACTAGTTTCAAGTGGATGGACATCCACTTGAAACTAAACCACGGTTTCTTTCACCCAATGATATAATAAATATCATCATCATCATATCATTAACAGCTTATCATCATAATACATCGTTGTCATATAACACCTCCTCATGATCATCATTTTCATCAATGAGACATCATATAGCAAGTTAGTCACCAGTCATAATCACAACTCCTCCTCATCATCATCAACTCTAACACATTGTAACACATAATAACACATTGTACCTAGGACCTACTTCTCTCTCATAGGACCTACTGCCTTCTCTTAGGTAAAATAGCATAAAACAAGATAGGCCCTGACTCTCCATTATGGAGAATGGAGATTATCCTGTCTCCAATTCTTGCCACTCCCACAATGTTGCTTCCAAGTAGCTCCCTTCGACTGACCATACAGTTTTTCCATTCTTTGGTTATCATGTCTTCGCCGGTTTTAGAAATCCGATATGGACAGGTGTGATTCGTAGGTTGACCAGGCCATATGTTCAAAACATCATGGCGACCATTCTGAAACATCAGATGAGGCACACAATCCTTCAGGATTTTCTGTTGAAAAACATAGTAATAACTTCATAGTTAGCAATGTAGTTCAGTTTTAGAAAGAATTTATGCAAAAGATGCACGGATGTCGTAATAGTAAAAAATCTTACCATGGCATCTCCATGGATGTTACCATAGTTCAACACGTGCACTAGTGGCACGTATTGACCATAATGTGGAGGAGTTTGATAATAGATATTGTAATTCTCAAGATCAGTAATAAAGGAGATTAGATGTTTTTTCTCCTGATAAGTTAATTCTGATCCATCGGTGTAGTACGTCATGTCTACCATCTTCCGCCCATTGTTTGAAGAATGAAAATAAGCTATCAATGGAAATAAGTTGTCAACTATTTTGAAATAAACAATATAAATTAGTTAATAACTATGTTTGAGAAACTCACATAGCGGTAGAATTGGAAGCGTATCAACAAGGACCCAAATGTCCATATTGTCTTGGGCGATGTCAGGATCACGAACATACATGATGACAAGCATTCCCTCATAAAAAACATACATCTTGGAAAGTGCTTCCCAATTTGTGCAACCAAAATGGGTTACGCTCTCAGAATTGTACAGATTTACTTAAAAATCCGTACCATGATGGGTCCTTAGGTGAATTTTCTGTGTTTCCATAGTTTCATGATCTTCAAAATCCATCCTCTCAAAGGCATAGCGTATTTCATGGAATGGGATATCAAGACCGGTTTTCCAATAAAATATTTATTGAAAAATCGACCATTTTATCAGACCAGTATAGGAAAATCTTCCTTACTCGTAGACAAATCCTTGATACAGAAATCCAGAAGTACTAAATAGTATACAAGGTTGGATTGAGGCTGCTCAACAATTTATTACAAGCACGCCGTACATAAAGGCGGATATGACACAAAGGGTATGGTGGCATAACTACTGACCCGTAATAAAAGTGGTGGTGGATATGTCACAGTGAAGTGGGTGACATGACTCCAAAATCTTACAGCTCATCAAGCGCCGGAGTGAGGCTCGATCATTTATTTTGGGTAGCGGAAGCGTATATAATACAGGTGACCAACTCGAGGATCGCATGGGACTGACTGGGACTCCTCTAGGCGTCGGACTCGCTATCGTACTCTTCATCCATAAGATCGCCTTCGTCAACATCTGGCCAAATCAACAAGCCAGGTGAGTACATTGAATGTACTCGCAAGACAGTTTGGACATAAGATATAACAAATGCAAACATGATGCACATGAGCATACTGGTAATGCACACTCAGATAATAAAATTTTCACTTCATGTAACATAAAAAGGAAGTCAGGCGGTAGTCCTCCCGAAATCCCCATAAAATAGCTGAAGACCGATCGGGTGTCTGAAGCGACGCCTCGAAAGGTAAAATAAATTAACATGCCGCAATCGGGCGTCAGGGCGACACCACATAAAGGGCTTATATTGAAATGTAAATGACGACGTACATGCCACGATGCGTGCGTCTAAGCGACATCTCGAAAAGGGCTTATAATGAAAGTAAATAACAAGGATGCCACAGTCGGACGTCTGAGCGACATCATATAAAGGGCTTATATCAAAAGTAAATAACGAGAATGCCACAGTCGGAAGTTTGAGCGACATCACATAAAGGGCATATATCAAAAGTAAATAATGAGAATGCCACAGTCGGACGTCTGAGCGACATCACATAAAGGGCTTATATCAAAATTAAATAACAAGAATGCCACAGTCGGACGTCTGAGCGACATCACATAAAGGGCTTATATCAAAAGTAAATAACAAGTATGCCACAGTCGGACGTCTGAGCGACATCACATAAAGGGCTTATATCATAGTAAATAACAAGAATGCCACAGTCGGACGTCTGAGCGACATCACATAAAGGGCTTATATTTCACCATTCGAATTCAAGTAACTCATGTATTTCAATCATCCCAAGGAAATACTCAGTACATAATAATAAACTGGTTAGTCCATCCACAGGAATAACATTCAGCCGGGTTTACCACTCATGTTTGCTCACCGGAGATTGTCACTGAGGCCCGACCTTTGAGGCCCGGGACAGACGTTGAGAGGCCCGACAACGATACTAACATTGGTATGTTGATCACAATCCTTGACCATGGACACGGTTACTCGGATGGTTTTGACTCTGCAGAGTTTGTACTCTTTACCCACAGCCAACGGATTTCCGTACTCACAAAGGACTAGTTCCGTTTATGGTATTTTAGAAGAAATACATCTAACCATTACACACCCATTCCTCATTCCGCTGCCAGGAATCACCCTAAGGAACGTTCAACAAAAACTCTAAGATGGGGAGGCCACAACCTCGAGTAGCATGGGATCAAATTTATATCGCGCACTCTAAGGGGTGCCCCCCTCTCGGTCCTAACCGGAAACACCCATGCCCCCTGACCGGATGACGGGCTTTAATCCAGGGCCATGGAACCCTCATCGCGGCCCCTCTATTTGGTGTGTACAAGGAAAGAGGTTTGCAACTGACTAGACCGCATTCTTTGCAGAAGACATGTGGCAGCACTAAAAAGGGGACGAACGGGAACATGACTTGATCCACATTAATACTGGAGTTAAACGGTTGACATAAGACTGGCATGCTTCAACAATACCAGCTTGCAACCTATCATGCCACCACATGATCAGGTTATCTCACCATCATATGAACACATCAAATTTCGGAGCTCACTTGTAGCTTGCCTTGCATGCAATATAACATTCACTAATGCTTATATAAACATACCATGAGAAAACTACTCAAGCAAACATGCAAGACAATCATCATATCAAAGGTTCAAACATGCTTGCCTGGTTCGGAGTAGTCGGAGTCTAGCTTGGCGAAGTTTGCGGCTCCGTCGCCTCCTTCGGTATCTATGTTAAAAAAATCGGGTACTAACGTAAATACCGTGCGTTCATAAAAATTGTTCCAAATATTTTTCAAATAAATATGATAAAAAACTAGATAGAAAAATAAAGATGACAGAAATAGAATCAACTCCAAATCATCTTTTGTTTTAAAGCTATTAAGGTTTTAGTCCAGGGACTAATCTCTGATGAAACAGAAACTTTCCACGGGCCAGTTTAGAAAAACAGAAAACGCTTCGGTTAGGAACACGCCAACCCAAAAGGGAAACGTACTTTGCCCGAAGGCGTTTTCAGAAAATGTTTCAACAAAAGAAAAAAGAGGAGAGGCTGACCAGGGGGTCCCACCCGTCAGGTTTAAAAATCAGAACAAAGTCCCGCTGGCGCTCGAGGCTCGCGGTGGTCACGGGCGTCGATCCACGGCGAGGCCGGGGGGTGGAGGGTACCTACGGACTCACGGAGATCTCCCGTGTCTATGGGTGGTGGAGTTGGTCGTCGGCGAGCACCACGTCGACGGAGGCCTCCTCTCCGGCGGACGGTGGTTCGGTCGAGGATGGATCTCACCGAGCAGGGCTGCAGACGCAAATTTGAAGCACGGGTTAGAGGAGTGGGTGTACTAGGAGGCTACTGACGCAGTTTGGGAGGCGGGGGTGCTCTCACCTGAGAGAATCTTGCAGGAGCCCAAAGCGGATCGGGGCGGCCGGAGTTGGGGAAGAAGGCCTCCTCGAGGTCCTTCTAGTGGTTGGTTGTGGTCCTGGTGAAGTGGAGGAGTGGTGCTGGGTCGAAGGCGAGCTCGGGACCTCCATTTATAGCTGGCCCGAGGCGGTTGCCGAGAACGGGATTACTCCGGCGAGCGATTACGACGAGTTACTGGTCGGGCTGGAGGTTTAGGTGACTGGGCTTCTTCGGATTGGTCCACTGGCTCCATTCAATAGCTAATATTGGTACAACTTGGGCGATACTCCAGGCCTTCGACGGAACGACCTCACGGGCACGTCAGCGGTAGAGAGCGTGCTCTGCGCCTCTCAGGCCACGGCGATGGTTTTGCAGCACGCATGGGGAAGGGGACGGCCACGCGGCGGCTCCTGGTGGTGTGGGCGGTGCTGGACGGTGTCGTACCACGTTGAGCCTCTCTAGTGGCCGCAGCGAACGTTGCTGCTGCCGCTCACGGGGGCGATGTACCCCTGCCAGCTCACCGCCGACGCTCGCATCTGTCCAGACGACCGTGCGGCACGATGGATAACAAGGGGGAGTAGTGAGCAAGGCGCCAATGCGTGCACTGGCGAGATCGACGTCGGGGTTCTTAAGAAAACGACACTGCCACTTAAAACTGCACTGAATTTTTTCTGAATTTCACAGAAACAGTGCACACCAGCTGTTCGACGAAATGATTTAGGCACATGGCATATTTTTCTTGAGCTGATCCTTGGTGAGGTGATCTCTTGATGCATCTGGAGACTGCCTGAATTATCTCAGATTTTTAGGAAAAGAAAAAGAATGAATTTCACCAGAAATGGCAAATCTGGTCCAAACTTGCAGCAAGCACATTTTGAAAATTTTGAACTGTGGACTAGCAGATCTTGAAGGATCTTGGTTGAGGGTACTAAGGACTAGCCATAGGAATTTATTTGGAACCAAAATTCAAAGGAAATCTAGTAGTTCCTTTATAAATCACTAAGGTCCCAATTAAATTACAGAAAAAGGTTTGGGATAAAATAAATAGAAATAAAATCTGAAAGAGGTTGAAACTTGCTGGAATAGGATGCTTGGCTTGACCCAAAGTAGGGAGGTGGGGTTTGGAAGAAAGTTTTCAACATATGTCATGGCAAAAGAGAAATCTTTGAATGGGAAAGAATAAATCCATAATTTATAGGAATTCTTTTTAATAAAAAGAATTGTAAAAACCTTCCAAAATTATTTGTGTTGAGCCAACACAAGATGAAAACCCTCAAGACCAAAAATCAAGGTTGGGAAGAACACATAAAATATTTGTCTTAAAAGAAATTTTTTGAGAAGGAGAGTCCTTAGAAAAAAAATTTAAATAACCTCCTTCCAACTAATTAAAAAAATTGATAAAAACCAAATCAAAATTTTTGGAGTCTTACAACACCTACCCCCTTAGGAAAAATCTCGTCCCCGAGATTTTAGCTGATCCTCAAATAGGTGTGGGTACTCTGTCCGAAGAAAATCCTCTCTTTCCCATGTTGCTTCATCCTCGGTGTGATTGCTCCATTGAACCTTGAAAAACTTAATTGTTTTCTGACGGGTCCTCCTTTCGGACTCCTCCAATATTTTTATTGGACGTTCCATGTAGGTGAGGTCTGGTTGCATGTCAATGTTCTCGCGAGATACATGCTATTCTGGGTTGCTTACACATTTCCTCAACTGTGAGACGTGGAACACGTCGTGGACGTCTGATAGTTCTTTGGGTAGGTCTAGCTGGTAGGCTACTGTGCCTCTTCGCGCAATCACACAGAAGGGTCCAATAAACCCTGGTGCTAGCTTTCCTTTACCTTTGAAACATTGTAGGCCCCTCATAGGAGGTACTCGGAGATACACATACTCACCGGGTTCAAAGCTGACTTCGCGATGTTTTTGATCGTAATAACTCTTTCGTCGGTTCTGGGCTGTCTTGAGTCGATCCCTGATTAGTCTAAATTTCTCCTCAGCTTCTTTGAGCATGTCTGGGCCGAAGATACGACTGTCTCCTGTTTCTGACCAATTTAATGGGGTACGGCATCTTCGCCCGTACAAGGCTTCAAAAGGTGCCATTTGTAGACTGGCTTGGTAACTGTTGTTGTATGCGAACTCGGCATACGACAAGCTTTCTTCCCAACTAGTTCCATAGGTGAGAACACATGCCCTCAGCATGTCCTCTAGAATTTGGTTCATACGTTCAGTTTGTCCTCCACTGGGGTGGTATCTTTGTCTTGAATACTAGTTGAGTTCCCAGAGCTTGTTGTAAATGATCCCAAAATCTAGAGACAAATTGAGTGCCTCTGTCAGATATTATAGTCTTTGGAATTCCGTGCAGACAAACTATACGGGAGAGATAAAGTTTGCTAAGCTTCTGAGTGGTGTGGGTTGTCTTTACTGGGATGAAATGTGCCATCTTAGTTAATCTATCTGCGATGACCCATATGGCATCATTTTCGTGTCGTGACCGAGGTAGTCCGACAATAAAATCCATCCCAATTTCGTCCCATTTCCACTCAGGTATCCTGTTTGGCTGTAATAGTCCTGCTGGTTTTTGCTGCTCGGCTTTAATGCGCTGACATGAATGACAACATGCAATGAATGTGGCTATATCCCTCTTCATACCGTGCCACCAAAAAATTTCCTGAATGTCCTTGTACATTTTGGTTCCTCCAGGGTGGATTGAATATGGAGCGGTGTAGCCTTCAGCTAGAATTTGCTGTTTGAGGTCCTCTATATTTGGTACGCAAAGTCTTTTTCCTTACCATAATATTCCCTTGTCGCTCACGAATTTAATTCAAGCCTTCCCTGCACTCACTTTTCTTTTTATGCCTTCGATCTTTGGGGTGTCCATGCCGAGCCTTCTTAGTCTGTTCCATTAGGGTGGGCTGTATTTCCAAATTTGACACATTACCTTCGGTGACCATCACCAAGTTGAGTTTGGCGAGCTCCTGCTGAAATTGAGGTCTCAAGTTTTGTAGATTGTCGTTGCCCGAGCTGGAGTTTCGACTAAGAGCCTCTGCCACTACATTCGCCTTTCCTGGATGGTAGTGAATGCCAACATCATAATCTTTCACTAATTCCAACCAGTGCCGTTTCCGTAAATTGAGTTCTGGTTGCGTGAAAATATATTTGAGGCTTTTATGGTCCGTATATATTTCACAATGATTTCCAAGCAAAAAGTTCCTCCACTCTTTGAGTGCATGAATGACTGCTGCCAATTCCAAGTCATGAGTAGGATAATTTTCTTCATGCTTTCGTAGTTACCTGGAGGCGTATGCGACTACTTTGCCTTCTTGCATTAGTACGCATCTGAGGCCCTACCGGGATGGGTCACAATATACTTCAAAACTCTTGTGTATGTCTGGTATAACCAATACTGGTGTTGTCGTAAACTTCCTTTTGAATTCTTGGAAACTTTTCTCACACGCTTTAGTCCATACAAACTTCTTATCCTTCTTGAGTAACTGTGTCATTGGTTTTGCTATGGTAGAGAACCCCTCAATAAACCTTCGGTAATATCCAGCCATTCCTAGGAAACTTCGTACATCTGTTACGTTGGCTGGTGGTTTCCATCCAAGTATGGCCTTGACTTTTTCTGGGTCTACGGCAACACCTTCTTGGGTCAATACGTGGCCTAGAAAACCAACCTGTCTTAACCAAAATTCGCATTTGCTGAATTTGGCGTATAATTGATGTTTCCTTAATTCTCCCGAAGACAATTCTGAGATGTTCAGCATGTTCTTCTGGTGTCGTAGAGTATACCAGAATATCATCAATGAACACCACAACAAATTTGTCCATAAATTTCATTAACACTTTGTTCATGAGGTGGACAAAATATGCGGGGGCATTTGTCAGTCCAAACGGCATTACTGTAAATTCATATAATCCGTATCTGGAGGTGAATGCAGTCTTAGGGATATCTTCTGTCCGTACTTTTAATTGATGATACCCCGACCTTAAATCAATTTTTGAGAAAACCTTGGCTTGTGCGAGCTGGTCAAATAAATCATTTATCCGTGGCATCAGATATTTGTTTTTGATGGTGACCATGTTGAGTGCTCGATAGTCTATACATAATGTCAGTGTCCCATCCTTTTTCTGGCCAAATAATACTGGTGAACCCCAGGGTGACGAGCTGGCCCGAATAAATCCTTTGTCCAGTAATTCTTTTATTTGCTTCTTTAATTCTACCAACTCGGAGGGTGCCATTCTAGAGGGTTTCTTGTAAATGGGGATGGTTCCAGGTGCTAGTTCAATGCTGAACTCTATTTCCCGGTCTGGTGGCATGCCTGGTAGTTCTTCGGGAAATACGTCGGGGAACTCACACACCACTGGAACTTTTCTTAACTCTTAAACGTCCACCTTGTTCAACCTTGGTTGCCGTGATATTGGTCGTTCTTGAGCTGCAATTTTTATCGTCTTCCCGTGATGATGGGTAAGAATTACAGTCCCATTGAAGCAGTCGATAAATCCCTTGTTGGTGGTTAAATTGTCCATTCCTAGGATAACATCCAGTCCCTTATTTTCCAATACAATGAGGTTTGCCTGAAACTTCAGTCCCTCAAAAATCATGTTGCAAAGCAAATTTCTTTGAAACGAACGAGTGAGAAGCTCCAGAACCAAACAAAACCGTGGTAGGTATTGTGTTGACGAGGAACGCATGCAGTACGATATCCGGGACATTCTGTGCTTCCTCCTTGGTCACATGGTTCAAGTGACCCTTCTTGTGATTGTTATTGGGGTTGAAGTTGTTACGCTTGGGGCTGAATTATTTCCACTGTTGTTCGGCTTGGGGGCCGAGTTTCTTGGTTTGGGCACTGTTTAGCATAATGTCCTTCCTCTCCACAAGCGTAGCAAGTAACACCTGGGCGATACGTAAAATCCTTGTCCCTTGCATGAAATTTTTTGTTTGGGCGTGGAACATTGTTCGTGGATTTGTTTGCTCCATTTTTCTGAAAATCAGTCTTGTTCCGGTTGTTGCGAGCATGAATAGTCTTGTCCCTTATGCGCTAGCGAAAATCCTCCAAGCTGCGGCACTCATTTTCCAATGTAATGGCTTTGTCCACAAGTGCTTTGAAATCCGGAAAGGTGTGTACGACCAGCTGGCATTTAAGTGCTGGTGCCAGACCGTCCAAATTTTTTTCCATCTTTTTATTTTCAGTCATATGCTCTTCGTTGGCATAACGAGATAATTGAGTAAACTGACTATTGTACTTAGTCACTGTCATGCTTCTCTGCTTGAGGTCATCAAACTCCCTTTTCTTGATTTTCATAATGCTTCTGGGAATGTGCGCCCCACGAAAACCTTCTTTAAATTCTTCTCAGGTGATGTTATTTTCACTGGGGTGCATGTGTAGGAAATTTTCCCACCATGATGCAGCTGCTCCAGTGAGGTAGTGAGGTGCGCAAAGTACCTTCTCACGGACCGAACATTGTGCAATAATTAACTTCCTTTCAATGTCTCGAAGCCAATCATCGGCCTCAAGAGGTCTATCAGTGTGAGAGAACATTGGGGGACGTGTCTTTTGTAGTTCAGACAATTTGGAATGCTGCTGATATGGTTCACGGTGATTTCCCATATTGATAACATGATTCATCATTTCTTGATGTTGCTGCTGGCTTTGCTCATAAAGGCGGCATACTTGAGAAAATGCTGCTTCTCTGCCTTGCTGACTTGATCGCCCTGTGTGAAATTGTTGCTTGTCTGGGTACCATAATTTTCTTCCGGTGGACTTGGCATGGAACGAGTCCAGGGACAAGGCATTTTCCACTATGGGGTATTTTTCTAGAACTCATGAGAAAAACTGAGTGGCAAAAATAAATAATTTTGCAAAGGTGGAATTTTTAAAGATTCCAAGATTTTTCAAGAAAATACTTGATTGCGCATGGAGAAGGACCGCTCAGTACATATCTTACACGCAAGTCGTAATTATGCAATACATCACTCAGGATGTGCGTACACCTTCCTGACATGTTATTTAGGCTAGTGCACTTCTCCGAGTTCCTACATGATGCGCACAAAAACTACTTCTCACCAAACCTATATACATATAATCATATCATACAAGCTGGTACATCGCACGGCTGCTAGGCGCACTAAGTCGGAGATGGTAAAACTTCCTCGGCCTGCCGAGGGTAAGACCCAGTGATGCTGGAGACTCAACCTCCTCCTCACTAATAGGCTCCAGCGCCAAGTCTTGAGTTGAGGAGCTGGTGCAGGCGCGGCAGGTGGTCGAGGCGCGGACAGTGGTGCAGCATCGACCGAGTAGGAGCAATGACTTGGTCAAACTCCTCAGTGGTAGGCAGGCGGCGAGCGGTGGCTAAGATGGCAGGTGTATAGGATGTTGAGGACAAGACGAAAGTCAGTGGTGGTGCTGTATGGAGGAGCTCCCTCCTGTTGGCGGAACAGCCCTGCACGAAGTCCATATGGGCAGCCACAAAGTCGTCACGAGGTTATCAAAAGCTGCCTCAAGAGCTTTGAGATACTCAACCAACATTTCAATAGCCTCATCTCTCCCTCCCCTAGGGCAAGCGAATGCACAGTGACACGTGTATGGCACGTGGCACGGGAGGTAGCGGTAGCGACGAGCCTTCATCGAAGGAAGAGCATCCCAGAGATGAGCTATCGCCTCACGGGCAGCCATTTGCATGGCATGCCTCTCCGTAGGCACGACCCTTCCCACAAATCGGAAGCGGCGTGACTCAGAACGTCCTCCCTTGAATTGCACCGCGGCCTAGTGCATAGGCACACTGTCGCTGATCTTGTGCTGGTAGAGTGTGAACTCCGGACTAGCCGATGGCCCGATCGTGACCTTGATGGTGGAGACGAGAAGCTTGATAAACCCCTCAGGTACATTGGCGAACACCTGTGACTCACAGTCGCTGCCAGCCATCTACAAAGGTAGACAAAAATTCTGAATAGTCAAATCATAAATTTATGATGACCAATAGAAAATTGCTACATTTACAAAATGTTAAATAATAGCACTAAATACGCTAATACCCGATTAGCGATCGCACCTAGTGGCTTCCTACAGTCAGCCTGGCTCTGATACCAAGGTTGTCAGGACCGGTTTTCCAATAAAATATTTATTGAAAAATCGACCATTTTATCAGACCTGTATAGGAAAATCTTCCTTACTGGTAGAGAAATCCTTGATACACAAATCCAGAAGTACTAAATATTATACAAGGTTGGGCTGAGGTTGCTCAACAATTTATTACAAGCACGCCGATATTATACATAAAGGCGGATATGACAAAAAGGGTATGGTGGCATAACTACTGACTCATAATAAAAGTGGTGGTGGATATGTCACAGTGAAGTGGGTGACATGACTCCAAAATCTTACAGCTCATCAAGCGCCGGAGTGTGGCTCGATGATTTATTTTGGGTAGCGGAAGCGTATATAATACAAGTGACCAACTCCAGGATCGCACAGGACTGACTGGGACTCCTCTAGGCGTCGGACTCGCTATCATACTCTTCATCCATAAGATCGCCTTCGTCAACATCTGGCCAAATCAACAATCCAGGTGAGTACTTTGAATGTACTCGCAAGACAGTTTGGACATAAGATATAACAAATGCAAACATGATGCACATGAGCAGACTAGTAATGCGCACTCAGATAATAAATTTTGCACTGCATGTAACATAAAAGGAAGTCAGCGGTAGTCCTCCGAAATCCCCTAAAATAGCTGAAGACCGATCGAATTATGCAGGCGGCGCCTCGAAAGGTAAAATAAATTAACATGCCGCAATCGGGCGTCAGGGCGACACCACATAAAGGGCTTATATTGAAATGTAATTGACAGTACGTGCCACAGTCGGACGTCTAAGCAACATCTCGAAAAGGGCTTATAATGAAAGTAAATAACAAGGATGCAACAATCGGACGTCTGAGCGACATCACATAAAGGGCTTATATCAAAAGTAAATAACAAGAATGCCACAATCGGACATCTGAGCAACATCACATAAAGGGCTTATATAAAAAGTAAATAACGAGAATGCCACAATCGGACGTGTGAGCGACATCACATAAAGGGCTTATATCAAAAGTAAATAACAAGAATGCCACAGTCAAACGTCTGAGTGACATCACATAAAGGGCTTATATCAAAAGTAAATAACAAGAATGTCACAGTCGGACGTCTGAGCAACATCACATAAAGGGCTTATATTTCACCATTCGAATTCAAGTAGCTCATGAATTTAAATCATCCCAAGGAAATACTCAATACATAGTAATAACTGGTTAGTCCATCCACAGGAATAATATTCAGCTGGGTTTACCACTCATGTTTGTTCACCGGAGATTGTCACTTTGAGACCGACATCGAGGCCCGATCTTTGAGACGGACATTGAGATCGACAATCGACATCGACATTGATATGTTGATCACAGTCCTTGACCATGGACACAGTTACTCGAATGGTTTTGACTCTGCAGAGTTTGTACTCTTTACCCACATCCAACGGATTTCCGTAGTCACGAAGGACTAGTTCCATTTACGGTATTTAAGAAGAAACACATCTAACCTGTACACACCCATTCCACATTCCGCTGCCAGGAATCACCCTAGGCAACGTTCAAGAAAAACTCTAAGACGGGGAGGCCACAACCTCGAGTAGCATGGGATCAAATTTATATCACGCGCTCTAAGGGGTGCCCCCCTCTCGGTCCCAACCGGAAACACCATGCCCCTTGACCGGATGACGGGCTTTAATCCAGGGCCATGGAAACCTCATCGCGGACCCTCTATTTGGTGTGTACATGGAAAGAGGTTTGCAACTGACTAGACCGCATTCGTTGCAGAAGACATGTGGCAGCACGAAAAAGGGGACGAACGGGAACATGACATGATCCACGTTAATACTGGAGTTAAACGGTTGACATAAGACTGGCATGCTTCAACAATACCAGCTTGCAACCTATCATGCCACCACATGATCAGGTTATCTCACCATCATATGAACACATCAAATTTCGAAGCTCACTTGTAGCTTGCCTTGCATGCAATATAACATTCACTAATGCTTATATAAACATGCCAGGAGAAAACTACTCAAGCAAACATGCAAGACACTCATCATATCAAAGGTTCAAACATGCTTTCCTGGTTCCGAGTAGTCGGAGTCTAGCTTGGCGAAGTTTGCGGCTCCGTCACCTCCTTAGCTATCTACGTTAAAAAAAATTGGGTACTAACGTAAATACCGTGCCTGTATACAAATTGTTCCAAATATTTTTCAAATAAATATGATAAAAAACTAGATAGAAAAATAAAGATGACAGAAAAAGAATCAAATCAAAATCATCTTTTGTTTTAAAGTTATTAAGGTTTTAGTAAGGGACTAATCTGTGATGAAACAGAAACTTTCCAGGGGCCAGTTTAGAAAAACAGAATACACTTCGGTTAGGAATACGCCAACCCAAAAGGGAAACATACTTTGCCCGAAGGCGCTTCCAGAAAACATTTCGACAAAAGAAAAAAGAGGAGAGGCTGACGAGGGGGTCCCACCACAAGGTTTAAAATCGTAATGAGTCCCCGTCGGCGCCGGAGGCTCGCGGTGGTCGCCGGCGTCGATCCACGGCGAGGCAGGGGGAGTGGAGGGTACCTACGGACTCACGGAGCTCTCCACATCTGTGGGTGGTGGAGTTGGTCGTCGGCGAGCACCGCGTCGACGACGGCCTCCTCCCCGGCGGACGGTGGTTCGATCGAGGATGGATCTCACCGAGGAGGGCTGTAGACTACAAATTGAAGCGCGGGTTAGAGGAGTGGGTGTACTAGGAGGCTACTGACGCAGTCTGGGAGGCGTGGGTGCTCTCACCAGACAGAATCTTGCCGGAGCCCGACACGGATCTGCGCGGCCGGAGTTGGGGAAGAAGGCCTCCTTGAGGTCCTTCTAGTGGTTAGTCGTTGTCCTAGTGAAGTGGAGGAGTGGTGCTGGGTCGAAGACGAGCTCGGGACCTCCATTTATAGCTGGCCCGAGGCGGTTGCCGAGAAAGGGATTACTCAGGCGAGCGATTACGGCGAGGCAGTGGTCGGGCTGGAGGTTTAGGTGACTGGGCATCTTCGGATTGGTCCACTGGCTCCATTCAACTGCTAATCTTGGTACAACTTGGGCGATACTCCAGGCCTTCGACGGAACGGCCTCATGGGCACGTCGGCGGCAGAGAGCGCGCTCTGCGCCTCTCAGGCCAAGGCGACAGTTCTGCAGCACGCACAGGGAAGGGGACGACCACGTGGCGGCTCCTGGTGGTGTGGGCGGTGCTGGACGGCGCCGTACCACGCTGAGCCTCTCTGGTGACCGCAGCGAACGTTGCTGTCGCCGCTCAAGGGGGCGATTTACCCCTGCCAGCTCACCGTCGACCCTCGCATCCGTCCAGACGACCGTGCGGCGCGATGGATAAGAAGGGGTAGCAGTGAGTAAAGAGCCAACGCGTGCACTGGCGAGATCGACGCCGAGGTTCTCAGAGAAAACGACATCGCCATTGAAAATCGCACCGATTTTTTACGAATTTGTGTAAATAAAGGCACACCAGTTGTTTGACGAAATTATTTAGGCACGTGGAAATTTTTTCTTGAGTTGATCCTTGGTGAGGTGATCTCTTGATGCATCTGGAGACTACCTGAATTATCTCAGATTTTTAGGAAAAGAAAAAGAATGAATTTCACCAAAAATGGCAAATCTGGTCCAAACTTGCAGCAAGCACATTTTGAAAAATTTGAACTGTGGACTAGCAGATCTTGAAGGATCTTGGTTGAGGGTACTAAGGACTAGCCATAGGAATTTATTTGGAACCAAAATTCAAAGGAAATCTAGTAGTTCCTTTATAAATCACTAAGGTCCCAACTAAATTACAGAAAAAGGTTTGAGGATAAAATAAATAGAAATAAAATCTAAAAGAGGTTGAAACTTGCTGGAATTGGATGCTTGGCTTGACCCAAAGTAGGGAGGTGGGGTTTGGAAGAAAGTTTTCAACATAGGTCATGGCAAAAGAGAAATCTTTGAATGGGAAAGAATAAATCCATAATTTATAGGAATTCTTTTTAATAAAAAGAATTGTAAAAACCTTCCAAAATTATTTGTGTTGAAACAACACAAGATGAAAACCCTCAAGACCAAAAGTCAAGGTTGGGAAGAACACATAAAATATTTGTCTTAAAAGAAATTTTTTGAGAAGGAGACTCCTTAGAAAAAAAATTAAATCACCTCCTTCCATCTAATTAAAGAATTTGATAAAAACCAAATCAAAAATTTTGGAGTGTTACATGGGATAAGCTAGTTGAATTGTAAAATATAAAAATTGCACGTTGAAATAGTTGAAGTCGTGCTTAATTACGCAAAAAACACTTGTCGCCGTTGCGTACCGTTTCAACATCGAAGGTCTCCTGGAGCTTAATGCTGAAGCGCCGATCTTCGTCCAGGTGAGGCCTGTCGCATAGACCTCGGTCGTCGTTGCACCAGTCGCACTCCCCCGGGAGACTTTCGTTGTTCGATGATGACATTTCCTATGTTCATAATTAAAAGATTAAACTTGTACAATTAAATATATGTACTACAAAAACTAAATTAGATCATTATTATTCATCACGGGTTGACTATCGGTCTGCGGAGTCTTTTCTTGAAAACTCTTAGCTCACGTGGTGTATATATTCGACCGTCGGTGATGGTTGCTCCTCCCTTCGTCCCCGAGTGCATTACACCAAAATGTCTAGCACACGGGAACAAAGAAGCGACCCCCAGGACAACAGTTGGGATTCTTTGTCCTCTCATATATGGTGGAGACTCTCCCTCACTGATTCCTCTCTGAAATTTGTGACCGTCGGTGATGGTCGTTACTTCTCCTTCCCCTAGTGCATAACAAAGGTGTAGCACAATGAGAAGAAGGAGAAATGACCCCCACGACAATAGTCGGGATTCTTCTTCTCTCATATATGGTGCAGACTTTCTCCCTCACCCATTTTTGACTGTCATGTATGGAGCCTCGACAAACTTAAAGTCAACCCGAAATGTCGTTTAGTTATCTTTCTAGAACATCTAGGCCACTCGATATTTCCTACATATTCTAGCACAAGTCATGCCAAAATTTAGGGAAAAATCCGGCATGACCTTTGCTCAAAAAGGACATATCGAGCACCTGAAATTTGCCGGAATGGAAATTAATCAACACTCTGGCAAAACATAGGCCACTCGGAGGTGTAACCTGCAAACATGACTGTCCACTTGGGGAAGCACATATCCTATTAGAGCAACACAAGATATACATGTTTATATCTACATCATATGAGCATTCAAATTTGATGGTCATTGCATTTCAATGGATGAAAATATGAACAAAAACTTTTCAAAATATCTTATAGGACTCATATTGACATGGAGATTTGGCTGGTCTCACCTCGAGGTCGGAGGGGGTCAGTGACGGGGATGACGGCGTGGAATATGGAGGGGCTCCTTGATTTCTGCAAAAAAACAAAAACCCTATAAGCTTTCTACTAATCAAAATAGGAGTCCAATTTGAGCATTCAAAATAGGAGTACTTCTCCAATTTGAGCATTCAATAAGCAAAACCAAATCGTAAAATAAATAAGTATTCAAATTAGCATGCATTCATTAAGCGAAACTAAATCATCTCTTGCGTCCGTACATCGTCGAATATTATCACTAATACATCTCGAATAGTATCATACAAATAACATCACTAATACAACTAAAACCCTAGCGAACAACAGGTATCGGCGTGGGCGGTGGACACCCAAAGAGAAGGAACCATCACATGATCATAGCTCTGGTGAGTTCCCTGAAGAACCTGCCAGGTATTGGAGAACCTGCCCTCCAACGCAACCATGTAGCGACGGACGTGCTCGTCCTCCTCGCTGACACGATGACATACCACCTCCGTGGGGGACGAAAGCCTCCGCACCATCACTGGCCCACCCGACCGCCACCAAAGAAGGTTCGGGTCAATGACGGGCTGGCTCCTCACCAAGCTGTGCCCCCCGGTAGGTAGCACCTCCCAGTACCAGCCCAACGGAGCCCAGTCTCGGACATGGCCCCTCTGATCAAGCAGGTGTCCTCCGCCGAGTCGACGACGAGGATGCAGGATAGGCATCGTCGATGTCGATGTGGGAATAATTGCTTTAACTAAAAAAAATAACAAACAAATGTGACATGTTCAAAATATGACATGTCCACTTCAAAACGAATTAACCTAGAATACTGTTAAATACACCTAAACATAAACTAGTTCTATAGTAAAATTTTAATTAGATCATCAAATCTCATATACCTAAATTTTCTTACTAAAAATAAACTAGTTCTATTAATCAACTAAACACTTACTATAAATTAAAATAAACTAGTTCTTACTAAAAATAAACTTGTTCAACTAGTTCTATTAATTTTCTTAGTAAAAATAAAGTAGTTCTATTAATTCAACTAATTCTTACTAAAAATAAACTAGTTCAACTAGTTTTATTAATTTTCTTACTAATTCTATTAAACACTTACTAAAAAATAGAAAAAAACTATATTGAATTTTTCTCTAAACTAAAAACTACTGCCCTAATTAACATCTAGTTAAACCCTACTGCCCTAGTTCTTAAGCATCTACAAGTACTAACTAATTAGATGAACCCTACCTAGGTACTTAAGTATCTACAACTACTTAAGCACCCATTGATGAACCGTAGGAATTTGTCCTTAAAACTAATTAAGCATCTACAACTACCGCCCTAATTAACATCTACTTTACAATTAAGCATCTACAACTACTGCCCTAATTAGCATCTAATTTGATGAACCCTCACTAATTAGATGAACTATAAAATTTGATGAACCCTAGGAACCCTAGCTAGGAAGACGTAGGGGAGGAGGAGGAGGAGGTGTAGGCATGCTCACCTCAAGCGCCACCGGAGTTAGGGAGCGGCCGAGGGAGGGGCACGCGGTGTCGAGGTCGGGGTAGGGGCTCAGGCGCGTGGCGGAGGGCGACGATGTAGGGCGGCGTCGAGGTCGGGGTCGGGGGCGGCGTCGAGGGCGTGCGGAGGGCGACGGGAGAGCGTGCGGCGGCCGATGGCAATGCAGGGCTACGACGATGGCGATAGCAGACGAGTTGGATTTGGGGGAAGTGGCCGTGGGAAAGAGAGAACCATGCGGTTAAGTCGAAGATAGCAGTAGCGCGGGCCAGGAAAAGCGCTACTACTGCATTAGCTATAGCGCTGGCTGACAAAATGCACTATTGCTAAGTTAGCTATAGCGCGTGTCCTGAAAGCACGCTGCTGCTACGCCTTTCTCCTTTATTTTTCTTTTTCATTTATTTTCCTTCACATTTTTTCCTTCCCCTTTTTCTGTTTCTTTCATTTTCATTTACTTTTCTATATGTTTTTCATTTTATTTTCCTTTCATTAGCAGTAGCGCTTTCTGTGTAAAACACATTGCTACAACAATCTTAGCAGCAGCGCGCGCATAGCGTAAGCTCGCTACTACTATTGGTAGCCTGGTGAGAATAGTAGGGGAGTTGTAGTTGTAGTGCTTCTTCCCTGAGACGCGCTACTGGTATAAACTTAGCTGCAGCGCGTTTGTTTGCCCCGCGCTAGTGGTAAATAGTAGTAGTGCTTCTTTTTGACCGGCGCTACTGGTAAGTTTCTGTGTATAAGGTTTTCCCTAGTAGTGTTCGTGCGTCAGGGCGCGGGGCTAGAGCCATGCTCATCTCACCCACCCAGGACAAGCTCTACCACGCCGTGCAGCTCTGCGGCCAGCATAGCGAGAAGGCCTCCAACAACATAGCAGAATACGAAGGCCTGATCGCCGGCCTCAAGGCTGCGGCGACTTCGGGGTGAGGCGCCTCACCATCAGGGGCGACTCCTAGCTCGTCATCAACTTCTCAAACAAGGTGTACAAGCCAAAGGACGAGCACATGGAGGCATACCTCGAGGAGGTACGCAAAATTGAGAAACCATTCTTTGGCTTGGAGTTGTAGCACGTGCCGCGTGGCACGAACAAGGAGGCAGACGACATCGCCAAGAAGGCATCCCGGCGTCTACCTCAGGAGCCTGGCGTCTTTGAGGAGCGGCTCTTCAAGCCATCGGCAGCTCCTCCCACTGCAGGACCAGCATCGCTTCAAGAAGAGCGTCTCCCAGCACCCCTCTTAGGCGCCACAGCGTGCGGCCCAGCCTCAGGAGCCCTCCTGATCCTTGCGCTCGAGCCTCAGGAAGTTTCCTAGACCGAGGAGTTCAAGGCATACTTGCTCCAGGGCACCTTGCCGGAGAAGGAGGAAGACGCGGAGCACGTGGCCCGCCAGGCCACTGCATACTGCATCCGGGAAGGTGAGCTCTATCGAAAGCGACCAAACGATGTTTCTCTAAGATGCTTCTCTAGGGAGCAGGGATGCGAGCTGTTGGCTGACATACATGGCGGGGACTGCGGGCATCACTCCTCATCGTGCACTGTCGGCATCCTTGGAACGGGGGTACCCAGACTTGCCTGCCTGCGGCCAACAACGTGGCTCCACCAGCGGCCCTGTACGGCCCATCCTCACCAGCAAACACTCAAGACCCTCGCGAGGGGCCAAGCCTCGTGAGGCGGACGACACAAGACCTCGGGGCCAGCCTCACCAGGCTGGCTCGCGACGGGTGGGGAGATCAAGGGTAGGGATACCTCGCGAGGTTTCTATGACGCAAACCATGACGACCATGGCCACGCGGGTGCCAGGCAGGCGCCAGCGCGTGAAGTGTCCTCATTTCCTCTTTTGTGCTAAAGAGGCAAGCGCAGGCGATGAGTCCCGAGGCATCAGGCAAAGGTTTCCATATCGGTGCAACGACACCAAGACCAGCAGGACGATAGGACGGAGGTCACCATGGAGCCCAAGACGGCGTCACCATCAGAACCTTTGGCAGGCGAAGACCACCTTTAGTCCTGATAACTTGTACTAGTTGTCTCCCTTCGAAATTGGCCGTTGTTGGATCCCTTTCCGCTCAATATTTGGGGAGAGGACGAGGGCCTCTATACATAGGACTAGCCACCACCATAGAAGACATTTGATGGGGGATCGGAGCCGTTCCATCCATAGCCACACACAAGTTTGCCAAGCACAAGAGCACCTCTCCTCAGGAGGCTGTCCTTCCCTTGTAACTGTTCATCCTCAGCCCAAGAGGCAATCCACCACACCACACTAGAGTAAGGTATTACACCGCATCGGTGGCCTAAACCAGTATAAACTCTTGTGTCTCTCACTCTTTGGGTTCGTCGAGCTAGGCCCAGCGATTATTGCGAGAGCGTTCTAGGGAGAGAGAGAGATCTTCGTGCGCACCCCAGTGTTCGAACCTCAAGGGTTTGCCGGAACCAGAAATCCGACATTTGGCGTGCCAGGTAGGGGTGCGCCGAAGCTTTCCTCCCACTGATCCGCGTCCCGTCACTTCGTCGCATCCGTGATGGACTCTCGTCGAGCCCGCGTTGAGCGCCGGGCCGCCCGCGTCGCTCAGACCGCCCCTGTCGACGGGCCTCCCCATTTTTCCCCGTCGCCCGCCGCCAACGTCACCACCGGCCCGGCGGGAAACGAGCAGTAAGCGTCCTCGCTGCAACCCTCGGTGCGGCGGGAAGGCTGCACCGCCACTCTGTCGCTAACCCCAGCCGGCTCGTCGTCTCATGCTCGTCGAGCTCCCACGGACATGCAAGCCGCACTGCTCATGGCACGCGAGCTCCTACGCTACCGCCCAGTCGACGACCTCTATGAGGACTGGCTGGACCGCACCGTCGAGCTCCTCAGCGTCGCAGGGGGCTCCCCCGCGCTGTCCCTCTCGCTACCTCGCCCTCCGCCAGCTGCGGGCGACGTGGCTCACAGAGCGCCTCTGGCACCTCTGCACCAAGACGGCTTTCTGGCGCCGAGGCGCGCGGCCCCCAGGCGCGACCCACCGTGTCGGGCGCCCGCGCGAGAAGAAGGAAGCTGCCAAGAAGTTCCCCCGACCGCAGGAGAATGCGCCCGCGCTCTTAGCGCCACTGTGAGAAGACCGCATGCCGCCTGCAGTGGCGGTGTGTGGGCATCAAGGGCAGGCTCCGCATCAGCAAAGGGCCCCGGTGGCCACCGCAGGCTGCCGCGCCTTCACTCCTGAGTTGCGTAGTGTCGCCTTGCCGGGCAAGTTCAAGCCAGACCTGCCTCCTCGCTACGACGGCACCCTCGACCCCATGGAGTTCTTGCAGCTCTACGAGCTGAGCATCGAGGCGGCCAACGGCGACAAAAAAGTCATGGAGATCTTGTTCCCCATGGCTCTCAAGGATGGCGCTCGCTCGTGGCTCCTGAACCTGCCCCCGGGCTTGATCTCCTCTTGGGACGAGATGCGCGACCGCTTCGTCGCCAATTTCCAGGGCACTCGCAACCGCCCTCCAGCCACGGGTGACCTGCACCGCATCAAGCAGCAGCCAGGAGAGACCCTGCATAAGTACATCCAGCGCTTCAACAGCGTTCGCCGCCCGATCCCCAAGGTGACGGACGAGGCCATCATTTCAGCATTTTTTGATGGTGTCCGCAACGTCAAGATGAAGGACGATCTCACCATCCATGAGGAGCTATGCACGGCTTTGGAGCTGTTCAACCTGGCGACCAAGTGCGCAAGAGCTGAGGAGGGGCGCCTTTCCCTCCTCGAGCTCCCGGCTACCGACCTGGAGGACAAGAAAGCCAAGGCCAAGGACGTGAAGCGCAAGGGAGTAGCCGTGCTCACGGCGGAGCCAGTTACGAAGCGCGGCCGGGACCATCCCGAATCGTCCAAGAGCATCCGGCCATTCTGCCCATCCACAACGTACACAACCACAACACCAACGTGTCAAGAGCTCAGGACCATTCAAGATGGACGCCTCGGTCGACGCATTGAGCGCAACGACCGGGGCTACGGCCGAGGAGGTGGACGAGGGGGAGGACGCTTGGACGATCGCGGCGGAACGATGGCAGGACCAGCCTTGTGAGGGCACCTGGAAGGACCAGCCTCGCGAGGACCGCCCTCAGGGCAATGCCGTTCTTCCTCCGCTGCCGCCACCTACAAGAAGGAGCGATGACCACCATCAAGACGAGGGGGCTGGGGGCTTCTAGGAACAACGTACTATCGCCTGCATCTTGGGCGGAGGTCAGGCCCCAGCCTCTCGGTGTATCTTCAAGCAGTTTGCTCGCGAGGTGAATGCAGCCCTTCCCAGGCTTGAGACCACACGCCCGCTCAGGTGGTCCAATTGTGCCATCACTTTCAGCTCGGCGGACCAGCTCAAGTGCGCGGCCACCGCTAGCGCCCTCCTAATGCTCTAATTGTTGGGGAATGTAGTAATTTCAAAAAAAATCCTATGCGCACACAGGATCATGGTGATGCATAGCAACGAGAGGGGAGAGTGTGTCCACGTACCCTCGTAGACCGAAAGCGGAAATATTAGCACAACACGGTTGATGTAGTACCGAATGTACGGCACCTCCGAGTTCAGCACACGTTCAGCTCGATGACATCCTGCGAACTCCGATCCAGCAGAGCTGTTGGGTTCTACGGTAGGGTGCGTCGACTGCAAATTAAAATTTTCCTATGCGCAGAACATCCAGCAACATGCTATAGGGGATGGATCACAGTTCGTTACCACTAGACACGCAGTGCCGTGCAGTGGAAGAAGAGTTGGGGCAGCGCGTCCGCGTGGATCGTCTCCTCCTCGTCTGATCTCCCTCGAACAGCCGGTCGTCCGATCCCACGTACGAGTTTGCCGGAGCGGCGCAAGTGCACCGCCTCTAAAGGTATCCGCGCGTGCAGGAAGAACACCGTGCGGCGGACTGCTAGGTCCGATCACACAGTCGGCGATGAGTGGAGGTGGCTATTCGCAACACATGCAAACCCTAGTCGCAGCACCGAAGCGATCAACCGCAAGAGTGTGCCGCACCTCCACTTTATATAGGCGTGTGTTGCAGGCTCAACACTTGGGCCTCGCACGGACCCTAAATCCCAAAGTCTACTCGGTCACGTTCCTAGTCCAGTTTGGATCACATCCGACCGGTGTCCTACGAAACGACCTCGTAGGAGCGCGACCCCTTAGGTTCAAGTCGGCTTGGTCACAGTTTGGATCACCTCTGACCTGCACGGTTGGTAGCGGCCTCTAGCAAGGCGTGCCAACCACCAAGAAGACAATGAAGCTGGTTAGGTGAACATGTACAACGTGTCACACTTCTGTTCCCTTTGCCACACGATATATGTTGTCGGGCTCAAGGCGAGACTGTCATCCTTGTGCTAGCCGACCTCTTTCTCGTTCCAGTGATTCCGACCACTATCCGGATTATTTCATAATCCTTGTCGCATGGCCATGCTTATCCTGGTCGGATCATACGAGGGGCCCAGAGTATATCTCTCCTGATCGGAGGGGCAAATCCCATCTTGCTCGACCATGTCTCGCAAAGATGGGACCGGACAAACCCTAAACCTACCTTTGTAACTACCCAGTCATGGAGTAGCGTTTGGTCGACCCAAAGCAAGTATGTCACCATCCCGAGTACATGCGTCAGCTCAGGTCTTAGGACATAGAACGTATGTTGTACTAGAGACTCACAGATGACATATCGCTGTGTCTCATAGTTGGGTCTGTCCGACTCGGACCTTATCTCGACTGGGATCCAACTACGTTGAATCCGACCAGACCTTTCCAAGTCCATATTATCCGGTTAGCATCCAATGCTTCATGGCTAGTGAGACCGAGCCATTGACCGTGTCATATGCTAGTCTAGTCGGCTGCGCGTCCACTCAACCCTTCGACTAGGGACCTTTTAGGACAGTCATCATACAATGCATAGTCCCACAAATAAGTCACGTACTTGCTGATACACATCATTGATAATGTCCAAGGACTATCTTTATCCATAAACACATAGGAAATATCATCATACATGATTGCCTCTAGGGCATATCACCAACAGTCTCCCACTTGCACTAGAATCAATCAAATAGACATCGAATGCCCATAGCTCTAACGTGCCCCTCATGCTTGGGTTGTGGAAGCGGCTTAGTCATAGGATTTGCAACATTTGCATCCGTGTGAATCTTGCATAACTCTACATCACCATTCTTTACGATCTTTTGTATCAGGTGATATTTCCGATCTATGTGTCTGACCTTGTGGTGATTCCTCGGCTCCTTGGCTTGTGCGATGGCACCAGAATTATCACAATAAAGGTCCAACGGTTATACCGAGGCTGGGAAAATACCAAGATCATCCAGAAAATGCCGGATCCAAACACCTTCCTTTGCATCTTCACAAGCCGCAATGTATTAGGCTTTTGTGGTAGAATCGGCCACCGTATCCTGCTTGGAACTCATCCAGTGCACTGCTCCTCCATTCAGGACGTACAAGAATCCGAACTGTGATTGACAATCATCTCCGTCGGTTTGGAAACTAGCATCGACGTAAACCCTTACGACGAGCTCTACCTCACCTCCATAAACTAGGAACATCTCTTTAGTCCTTTTCAATACTTCAAAATAGTCTTTACCACTGCCCAGTGACTCTCACCTGGGTTGGCCTGGTATCTACTTGTTAGGCTTATTGCAAAAGCAACATCAGGCCTTGTACATATCATGGCATACATGATGGATCCGATTGCCGAGGCATACAGAATCCTACTCATCCTGCTTCGCTCATCAGATGTCGAAGGACTCTGAGTCTCGCTTAGCCTTATACCATGTGAGAGCGGCAAGAACCCTTTCTTCGCCTCACTCATGTTGAACCGCTTCAACACTTTATCTATGTACGTGCTCTGGCTTAAGCCGGGCAGCCTCCTCGATCTATATCTATAGATCTTAATGCCTAAAATATATACTGCCTCACCAAGGTCTTTCATCGAAAATTTGCCATTCAATGATCCCTTGATCGAGTTTAACATCGAAACATCGTTCCCGATCAGTAGTATGTCGTCCACATACAAGATCAAAACACTATCGAGCTCCCACTTATTTTCTTGTATAAACAAGAGTCCTCTTCGCTTTCTATGAAAGCGAGACCAGTGACGACCTCATCAAAACGAATGTTCCAACTCCGAGATGCTTGCTTCAACCCATAAATGGATCTCTTGATCTTGCATACCTTACTAGTGCTGGTAGGATCGACAAAACCCTCGGGTTGTATCATATACACGTCCTCGGTTAAATTTCCGTGAAGGAAAGTCGTTTTGACATCTATCTGCCATATCTCGTAATCGAATTATGAAGCTATAGCTAGTATGATCCTCACCGACTTCAGCATCGCTACCGGCGAGTAAGTCTCATCGTAGTCAATTCCTTGAACTTCTCCATAACCTTTAGTGACAAGCCGAGCTTTGTGGATCTGAACATTTCCATCCACATCGGTTTTCTTCTTAAAGACCCATTTACAACCAATGGCGATTCGCCAGGTGGCGGATCAACCAAGTCCCAGACTTGATTCTCATCCATGGACTTTAACTCGGATCTCATGGCCTCCAGCCATGCCTCGGAGTCTGGGCTCACCATCGCTTCCGCATACGTGGCCGGCTCGTCGCTTTCTAGCAAGAATACATCACGCACTCTGCGCAATCTTTCCGACCTCCGTGGTTCCAGTGCCGCTTCCACTATAGGTTCCCCGACCGACTCCGGTATGATCTCGTCACCAGCCGAGCCGTCCCCGAGTGGTCCTCGAATTTCTTCGAGTCGAACCATCCTCCCACTGGCCTCTCGCCTGAGAAACTCTTTCTCAAGGAAAACCCCGTTCCGAGCAACAAACACTTTGTTCTCTTCCCGGTTGTAGAAGCTATATCCCAAGGTTTCCCTCGGATATCCCACGAATATGCATTTATCCAACTTGGGTGTAATCTTGTCGACATATAAGTCGCTTGACAAATGATTCACAACCCCAAATCTTTAGAAAAGACAAACTGGGACTCTTCCCGGTCCACATCTCATGTGGTGTCTTGTCTACGGATTTTTATGGTTCCCTGTTAAGTGTGAAAGCTGCAGTTTCTAGAGCGTATCCCCAAAATGACAAGGGTAAATCTGATTTGCTCATCATAGACCGGACCATGTCCAACAAGGTCCTATTCCTCCATTCCGACACGTCATTTCTCTGTGGCGTACCCGGAGCTGTGAGCTTAGGTACTATACCTTGACTTTTCAGACGATCATCAAACTCCTGGCTCATGTACTCACCTCCACGATCAGATCGTAGAAGCTTTATAGTCTTGCCGAGCTGATTCTCAACCTCGTTCTGAAACTCTTTGAACTTTTCAAAAGTCTCCGACTTGTGCCTCATCAAATAGATATATCCATATCTACTCAAGTCGTCGATAAAAGTCACGGCATCGATAGCCACCTCTGGCGGTTGTGCTCATTGGACCACACACATCACTATGTATAAGTTCCAATAGCTCGGACGCCTCTCGCAACTCTTTGCGAAGGAGACTTAGTCAACTTGCTGAGCAAGCATGATTCTCATGTCTCGAACGACCGAAGTCGGACGGGTTAGGAGCCCATCATCATGGAGCTTCTTCATGCGTTTCGCACTAATGTGTCCAAGCCGGTAGTGCCGTAAGTATGTCGGATTTATCTCATTAGGCTTATGCCTCTTGACATTCACGTTATAGACCGGTTCTGTTCTAGATTCAATATAAATAGCCCATCAACAATGGGTGCATAGCCGTGGAACATACCATTCAAAAATATCGAACAACCATTGTCCTTTAAATTGAACTCATAACCTTGACTCATCAAACATGAGGCGTAAATAATGTTCCGACTAAGTGCGTGAATGTAATAACAATTATTCAATTCCATAATGAATCCGGAAGGAAGCTGGAGCTGCATCATGCCGACCTCCAACGCAGCAACTCTTGCTTTGTTGCCGAACCTGATGTCAATCTCCCCTTGTGCCACATGCCTAGTTCTTACCAGCCCCTGCATTGAGTTGCAAATATGAACAACCGATCCGGTATCAAATACCCAAGAGCTACTAGGTATGTCAGCAAGGTAAATGTCTATAACATATGCAACAAGTGTACCCTTTGCCTGAGGAAGCATTTCCGGCCTTCTTGCCATGCTCGCAAGCCACTTGCTACAGCTTCCTCTTCCAAAGGACCGGCCTCCTTGCGGTGATAGCAAGCGGTCTTTGAGTCCGTCCAGACTTGGCGCAGCGCAGAGGTTACCGCCTCCATGCCCTTTGCCTTAGCCTTATTCTTGGACCAACTCTTCTTGAACTTAGCTGATTTACGCACCATCAACACTTGATGCGTGCCTTTCTTAATATCCTGCTCGCCACCTTGAGCATCCCATGCGATTCGCTGAGCTTCTTATCCATGCCATGCATATGATAGTTCGAGATGAACGCCCCATAGTCTGGGCGTAAGAGAACCCAGAACTGCATCTGTAGCCAGCTCATCCAAGAGCGGGAAGCCCAAACGATTCAAAGCTTGCACATATCCAATCATCTTGATCACATGTGGGCTCAGTGGATCACCTTCCTTCAGCTTGCAATCCATCAAGGATCGCCAAACGTTGAACCTTTCGGTCCTAGCCTGTGTATAAAACATGTTCTTGAGACTCTCGATCATATCGTAAGCCTCAACATTTTTGAAATGCTGTTGCAAATCGGGCTCCATACAAGCCAGCATCAGAGAGCTGATCTCCGTTGATTCATCAACGAGTTTCTGGTAGGCATTCTTAGTTGTGGCATTAGCATTATCGGCAGGTTCCTCTGGAAGTGGATCCTCTAGAACATGTTCCTTATTATCATGCTTGAGAACAATTCTCAAATTTCTATACCAGGTGGTAAAGTTCGCTCCATTCAGTTTATCCTTTTCCGTAATTGATTTCAATGCAAAGTTGGGTTGAGCAGGTTGTGCCATTGATCAACAATGTAAAATATGCAATCACTAAGCAATGTGTTTATGTAGAGTAATTCTAGCCTAAACAGAAATACTCCCATCAAGTCAGCATCCCTCCGCAAACTCTCAGTGATTCAGAATCCAACTAGCGCATGCGACTAGTGAGCTTTAGCATCATTGCTAGCCAACATACCTATCCGATAAGCAACTCCTTGCTAATCGTATCTCTATACGACTCCTGTCGGTCGGGAAGGTATCTCATACCCCGGCTCCCAACATTCTTTTCCACAAGGCCCAAAACCGTTTTGATAGCCTTGTCAAGTTAACCTGATGCAGTGCATGTCCGTGTCCGACACGAACCCTTCAGTTCAAGGACATCCAGCAGCACCGCAATTTTATGAGCCCACTACTAGACGTACTTGACGTGCGAAGGTGCAACATCGGGGATGTCAATTCGCTTGATATTCATGAGGGATCATTCTACCGTTCTAACATGCATAGAAACAAAGAAGTATAACAATCACAAATATAACACATATTGTCAAATAGTATGGCTCCTTCATGGACGTTCTTCCAGGTCGGCTCTGATTCCGATGACCATCTATGAACTCCATCTTGTTTGTCACGTCGGGATGCCAAGCCGCCAACCTGATCTCTATTATCCAACTACTACAACTAGTAATGAATTTACATAGAGTCACAAGTCGACACGTAGGTCGTTATACAATATAATGACAGCACTTTGGCTCCTGCCGGCTGACAAACATGACACGCAGGCCACGTATAAATTACACACATGCATCACATACACATGAGCCATACTATTCACATCAAACCTGCAAAACAAAGTTATACATAGAATCACATTCTACCGGTTTGTGTGTCGGGTACAAAATACATGGCGCTACGCATACGGCGGTCCCATGGGTGCGGGAAGCGCCGGACATTTTCGGAAATCAAAGATCACATCTGAACTCCGATCACGCCAAATTCTCTGATCTGGCCGATCCTATCGATCATCGCGAATCCTATTCGGATTTACGTTTCACTGTTAACCCCGATGGCGGATAACCGACCGGTAGGGGTAGATTGTGTCACGACCTCATCGATCCCGATTTACAGAAAACATAGCCTCAACAATCCCCACGTGCAGTTGACCACATCAACCGTGCACATAGCCGATCTTATCAACGACAACAGATCTCATCTGCCGCCTCCACATATCTAATATGCATACGATCTGAAACAAAATCCTATAGCAGAGGCTCTGATACCACTGTTGGGTTCCACGGTAGGGTGCGTCGAATGCAAATTAAAATTTTCCTACGCGCAGAACATCCAGCAACATGCTACGGGAGATGGATCACAGTTCGTTACCACTAGACGCGCAGTGCCGTGCAGCGGAAAAAGAGTTGGGGCAGCGCGTCCGCGTGGATCGTCTCCTCCTCGTCTGATCTCCCTCGAACAACCAGTCGTTCGATCCCACATACGAGTTGACCGGAGCGGCGCAAGTGCACCGCCTCTAACGGTATCCGCGCATGCCAGGAGGAACACCGTGCGGCAGACTGCTAGGTCCGATCACACAGTCGGCAGCGAGTGGAGGTGGCTATTCGCAACACATGCAAACCGTAGTTACAGCGCCGAAGCGATCAACCGCATGAGTGTGCCACACCTCCACTTTATATAGGCGTCAGTTGCAGGCTCAACACTTGGGCCTCGCACGGACCCTAAAGCCCAAAGTCTACTCGGTCACGTTCCTAGTCCAGTTCGGATCACATCCGACCAGTGCCCTACGAACCGACCACGTAGGTTCCTTCCCTTAAGCGCGCGACCCCTTAGGTTCAAGTCGGCTTGGTCACAGTACGGATCACCTCTGACCTGCATGGTTGGTAGCGGCCTCTAACAAGGCATGCCGACCACCAAGCAGACTATGAAGCTGGTTAGGTGAACCTGTACAACGTGTCACACTTCTGTTCCCTTTGCCACACGATATATGTTGTCGGGCTCAAGGCGAGACTGTTATCCTTGTGCTAGCCCGACCTCTTTCTTGGTCCAGTGATACCGACCACTATCCGGATTATCTCATAATCCTTGTTGCATGGCCATGCTTATCCTGGTCGGATCATACGAGGGGCCCAGAGCATATCTTTCCTGATCGGAGGGGCAAATCCCATCTTGCTCGACCATGTCTCGCAAAGATGGGATCGACAAACCCGAAACCTACCTTTGTAACTACCCAGTCACGGAGGTAGCGTTTGGTCGGCCCAAAGCAAGTCTGTCACCATCCCGAGTACATACGTCAGCTTAGGTCTTAGGACATAGAACGTATGTTGTAGTAGAGACGCACAGATCACATATCGCTGCGTCTCATAGTTGGGTCTGTCCGACTTGGACCTTATCTCGACTCGGATCCAACTACGTTGAATCCGACCAGACCTTTCCAAGTCCATATTATCCGGTTAGCATCCAATGCTTCATGGCTAGTGAGACCGAGCCATCGACCGTGTCATATGCTAGTCTAGTAGGCGAGCTTCACGGGAGAGTTCCATCAGCACGATGGTGTAATGATGGTGATGATGTTGCTACCGATGCAAGGCTTCGCCTAAGCACCGCTACGATATGATCGACATGGAATATGGTGGAGGGGGGCACCGCACACGGCTAAGAGAATAAGAGATCAATTGTTGTGTCTATGGGGTGCCCCCTGGACACATATATAAAGGAGTGGAGGAGGGGAGAGGGTCGGCCCCTATGGCGCGCCCAGAAGGAGTCCTACTACCACCGGGAGTAGGACTTCTCCCCTTCCAAATAGTAGGAGTAGGAGACAAGGAAGGGGAAGAGGGAAGAGAAGGAAGGAGGGGGCGCCGCCCCTCCCCCTAGTCCAATTAGGACTAGTCATTGGGGGGGGGCGCGGCCTGCCTCTCTCTCTCTCCCCTAAAGCCCAATAAGGCCCATATACTTCTTCCCCCGTATTCCCGTAACCCCCTCATACTCTAAAAAATACCCGAACCACTCGGAACATTTCCGATGTCCGAATATAGTCGTCCAATATATCGATCTTTACGTCTCGACCATTTCGAGAATCCTCGTCATTTCCCTGATATCATCTGGGACTCCAAACTATCTTCGGTACATCGAATCACATAAACTCATAATACAAATTGTCACTGAACGTTAAGTGTGCGGACCATACGTGTTCGAGAACTATGTATACATGACCGAGACACGTTTCTGGTCAATAACCAATAGGGGAACCTGGATGCTCATGTTGGCTCCCACATATTCTACGAAGATCTATATCGGTCAAACCGCATAACAACATACGTTGTTCCCTTTCTCATCGGTATGTTACTTGCCTGAGATTCGATTGTTGGTATCTCAATACCTAGTTCAATCTCGTTACCGGCAAGTGTCTTTACTCATTCCATAATGCATCATCCCGCAACTAACTCATTAGTCACATTGCTTGCAAGGCTTATAGTGATGTGCATTACCGAGAGGGCCCAGAGATACCTCTTTGACTATCAGAGTGACAAATCCTAATCTCGAAATACGCCAACTCAACAAGTACCTTCGGAGTCACCTGTTGTCACGCCCAAGATGCGACCCTATCCTAAAGGAACTCGAAGGTCCCACCAAGGATAGATGCGCATCTTGAAGACGCTTTTGCAAGGTGGATATCATTACATCAATATTACATAATAGTGGGGATACAACCAAGACATACAATGTCACTTGAATACAACAATACAACATACAAGATCAACATCCGACTACGAATGAAACACAAACAGAAACTCAAACGACATCCACCCTGCTAGCCCAGTCATGGACCGAACCTATCCCCGATCAAGAAGAAGCAGAAGAGGAACTCCAAACAAGCAAACATCGCTCTCGCGTCATGATCATCGCGAAACCTGTACCTGCAACTGTTGTTGTAGTAAACTGTGAGCCACGAGGACTCAGCAATCCCATTACCATGGGTATCAAGACTAGCAAAGCTTAAAGGGAAAGGAAGGGGTAAAGTGGTGAGGTTGCAGCAGCGGCTAAGCAAGTATGGTGGCTAACATACACAAATAAGAGCGAGAAGAGAAGCAAAGGAACGGTCGTGAAGCTAGCAATGATCAAGAAGTGATCCTGAACTCCTACTTACGTCAAACATAACCCAAAAACCGTGTTCTCCTCTCGATCCACCCCGAAAAGAGACCATCACAACGCATTAACGGTTGGTGTATTTTAGAAGAGTTTACTTCAAGTTTACTACAACCGGATATTAACAAAATCCCATCTGCCACATAACCGCGGGCACGGCTCTCGAAATTTTAAACCCTGCAGGGGTGTCCCAACTTAGCCCATGATAAGCTCTCGCGATCAATGAAGGATATTCCTTCTCCCGGGAAGACCTGATCAGTCTTGGAATCCCGGTTTACAAGACATTTCGACAATGGTAAAACAAGACCAGTAAGACCTCCCGTGCGCCGACACCTCGATAGTAGCCGCCACAGATCTCGTCTCGTGCCACGACCAGATGAGCAGTCCGCATAACTAAAACCAGGCCCCGAGTTTCCCGAGGAGGCGCAAAAGGAGCTCTAGTTCGGACCAACACTTAGACAAGCATTGGCCCGGGGCTAAAATAACGCTGACCCTTGGGTTAATTACTCCCAAGGGAAAAGTAGGTGGTGGTGAGGCAAATGGTAAAACCAATGTTGGGCCTTGCTGGAGGAGTTTTATTCAAAGCGAACTGTCAAGGGGTTCCCATAAATCACCCAACCGCGTTAGGGACGCAAAATCCGGGAACATAATACCGATATGACGGAAACTAGGGCGGCAAGAGTGGAACAAAACACTAGGCATAAGGCCGAGCCTTCCACCCTTTACCAAATATATAGATGCATTAATAATATAAGAGATATTGTGATATCCCAACATACACATAATCCAACATGGAGCAATCTTCATCTTCACCTGCAACTAGCAACGCTATAAGAGGGGCTGAGCAAAAGCGGTAACATAGCCAAACAACGGTTTGCTAGGAAGGGTGGCAAAGGTTAGAGGTTCATGGCAATTTGGGAGGCTTGAGCCGCAAGTGATGGGTAGCGCAGCATAGCGATAGAACGAAGCAACTAGCATAGCAATGATAGTAATGAGATCCGAGGTGACGGTCATCTTGCCTGAAATCCCGCTAGGAAGAAGAACGAGTCCATGAAGAAGATGAAGCCACGAAGTCGAACCAAGCGTAGACGAACGAATCCTCACGATCGCAACGAAACGGGAACTATCGAGAAGAAGCACACAACATGGTAAACACACCACACATGAACAAGGCATGATGCTCAACCAAGTATGATGCATGACAAGGCTACATGAAGCTACTCATGGCAAAAGATGATGCATACAAGACCAACACATCAAAGCAAGTTTAAATGAGGTCGGAAACAACATAGAACAACTCCGGTAAGTCCTCATATGCAAATTTCGAAATTGGTCCAGATCTGAATAACTTTATATTCAAGTTGTTAAACAGCAAGTTAAGATGCACCACGATGATCTACACGAAATTCTAGTCAAGTTACATATAAAGTTCATTAGATTCGGAGCTACGGCCTAGAAGAAATGAGCAAAACAAGTTAAACATGGCATCGATGCAAAATGCATACAAACATCAATCAAACACCTCAAAACATGGATGCAACATGATAATATGAAACTACATGCAAAATCAAGCAAGTTTCATATAGAGCACAATCAAAACGGAGCAACGGTTCAACACACTATACAAGTTATAGCAACAATCTGTCCAAAACAGCAACTAGGCATATTGCAAGCATCAAAACAACATGCTACATGACCTCAACGAAAAACCAAAAGGAATGGGTATGATGTACAGGTAATGCATAACAAAACATGAACACTGAGCTATCTCCAGAAATCACTAGAACATGCTCAAAAAGACATAGCAAGATTGCAAATAATAACAGTTTCAGGCTTAGCAGAAAATAACATCAGGTTGCAATGTTTAGAGCTATCAAACAACATGCTACAGGAACCTATCATGGCAAACAAAGGCATGGCATGAATCTACTAAATGCATAGAACAAAATTCCCTTACTGACCATGAGCCAAAAAGGAACAGAAAAATATGATGGCACCCATGTAAACATGGCAAATGATATGACAGATTCATACATGGCAGGAACAACAATAAGTAGGCATGTTGGTGAGCTTGAACCACTCACCACAGAGCAATAAATGGCATGGAAAGGCAACTCACAGTAAGATGGAATATATATAAAGCTAAACATGGCAAGATCAAGTTCATACAGTGCATGGATCACTAACAACAATTATGGCAACATTGAACTTAATGTTAACAGGCTGACAACAACATTATTTAGCAAATTGAGAGCAATATTACAACAAGTTACAGCAGACTATAATTGCAACAAAGGGCATGGATTGATTGAGCAAGACATGTATAACAAAACATCCTTAGTGAACATCTCCAGATTATGCATAGAATGACTTGTAGCAGCAGGTTTACATAGCATCATAATATAACAGAATCAGCCTAGCAAAACAGCAACAGCAAGTACCCTACTTAACAAGCTCGATGCACTCACTACAAGACCCACAAAAATCCATGGATGGCACCACTGTGAATATGGCATGACATAGCACAAAACACATGTAGAGCTCATGCTTATAAGATGCACACATCAAATACAACAAAAATGACAAATCATCTAGTTATAATAGTTTCAGCAGGTTAACATCATATAGCACTCTTGCAACGATGATTCGGGCATCAATATGAGCTCAAATGAACATGATGCACTGGAATGAAATGAAGTACTCGTTGAGACGAACAATTTGAAATATTACATGCACTAAACGGAGCAGTATGCAGCAAGTTACAGTGCGATGAACATGGCATGATTATGCTGAAAATATCAGGGACTGAAAATATACCACACCGATCTAGGGTTGCACGGTTTCCGATGCAGCGCGGATCTCGCCGGAGAGACTCGCCGGAGAGGAGGGAGATGGCCGGAGACGGGCGGATCCGGGCCGGATCTCGCCGGATCCGGCAAGATCCCGGTGGGGGAGGCGGCTAGGCGACGGGGAGGCGACGGGACGCCGGCGGGGCGCTTGGCGCGGGCGGCGGAGGTCTGACGAGGCGCGGTCGGGCGGCGGAGGTCGCCGGCGCCGGGCGGCGAGGGCGCCGGCGGCGGGGTCGGGCACGGAGGCGAGGCGGAGGCGGCGCGAAGGACCCGGCCCCAGATGGGCTCAGGCCGCGATGGATGCAGGGTCAAGGCGCGGCGCTGGCGATGAGGCGGCGGTGGGGGTGACGTGGCAGAGGAACGGACATTTCCGGGCGGCGGGTGGATGTGTCCGTCGGCGGGAGGAGGAAGAAGCTAGGGTTTCAGGGGATTCATCTGCGAATTTCGGGGGAGAGGGTGTTTAAATAGGTAGAGGGAGCTAGGAGAGTCCAAATGAGGTGCGGTTTTCGGCCACGCGATCATGATCGAACGACCGAGAGCATGGAGGGGAGATTGCTGGGTTTTGGGACACTTTGGAGGGGTGTTGGGCTGCAAACAAAAGAGGCTTTGCGGTTACCCGGTTAACCGTTGGAGTATCAAACGACCTCCAAATGGCACGAAACTTGACAGGCGGTCTACCGGTGCTATACCAAGGCCGCTTGGCAAACCTCGGTCCATTCCGAGAATGTTTAACACCCGCACACAATGAGAGACAAAAGGGGGACACCGGAGGACATAGGAGTGCCGGATTGCAAAACGGACAACGGGAAAAAATGCTCGGATGCATGAGACGAACATGTATGCAAATGCGATGCACATGACGACATGATATGAAATGCAGATGATGACGTGGCAAAGTGCAACACGCAAGCAAATGACATGGCAACGACGGCGAATAACTGGAAGACACCTGGCGCATCGAATCCGGGGCGTTACAACAATCCTCCACTAACAAGAGATCTCGTCCCGAGATATTAGGACCGAGACGGAAGGGAAAAAAGGATGAGGTGAAGCAAGAACTGAAGATAAGAAGAAAATAATCGAGAGCACTCGAGAAGAAGAGAGGAACGAAGAGAATGACAAGAATCGAAAGATCACGGAACCATTTAGACTATGAAACCACTCCGGTTAGAACGAGATAAGAAACGAATTAGACTAAAAGGGTTTAGGAAGCACTGCCACTACTGGAAACTGGGAATTTGCCATCAGCCAGCTCTTTGCCATCTGCCAGCTGATGGCAAAGAACCTCTTTGCCATCTGTTTTTTATAAGCGGATGGCAAGAAGCAACAGATGGCAAAGAACATGGTTGCCATCAGCCAATTCTTTGCCATCTGCTAGTGGATGGAAAATAATCTTTGCCATCTGCGGCCAGATGGCAAAGAGGTGGGTAGGGTCGATCTTTGCAGCAACTGTCAACCCACCTCTTTGCCATCTCGGCCACAGATGGCAAAGAATCTTTCCATCTGTTGGCGGATGGCAAAGAAGTGGGTGGAGCCCAATGGGTAACGGCGTTATAACGGCCAAGAGTCTCCCACCTCTTTGCCATCTGCCAGCCGGATGGCAAAGGCCATATCTTGCCATCGGCCGGTGGCGGATGGCAAAGAGGTCGAACTATATCCCCCCCTCTTTTTCTAAAAAAAATTCTCCTCCCCTCTCTCCCAGCCCGGCCCCTCCCCTCTCTCTCTCTCTCTTCCAGCCCGGCTCCTCCCCTCTCTCCCAGCCGGACGACCACAGCACCGCCGCCGGCCCGCCCTTCCCCGCCACCGCACCGCTCCCCAGCCCTCCCCGGCCCCTCCCCGCCCCTCCCCGCCTCCCGGCCATCATGGCGTGCCCAGCCCGCCCTCGCCCGGCCACCGCAGCGCTCCCGGCCCCTCCGCCCCTCCCGGCCTCCCGGCCCCTCCCCCCTTCCCGCCCTCCCGCCTCCTCCCAGTCACAAGCGTGCCTCATGCCCGCCCCTCCACCGAGCAGCACGGCGCCGCCCCTTCTCAAGGCCCTCCCGCCACGGGCGCCATCGAACTAGCTCACCATTCTGGTATTTTGATGGTTCTAACTAATTTCTTCTCCTTTCGGTATTTTGTCAAATCATGCATTCTTGATTTTTCTAATTTGCAGTTGGTCTATAAGATGTTCTTGATTCTAGTACTTTGGAAACTCATGTCAAGAAATAGTATGCTTGTCATTGTCATGAAATTTTATAGCTTCCCACGATAACAAAATAAACTAAGCTTCTAGGATAAAAGGCGTTAGGAGCTGCAATGTATTATGTTTTGAAATCATGAATATCAAGATATGCACATTCAGGAAATTTTAGTAAGTAAAAACAAAGCGTCGTGCAAGGTGAAACTTAGGTAATTTTCAAGAACGTGGAGGATCAAACACGTAAGGGTGGCATTTGGTATCTGCAACAACATGCAGCAAGGTAGCTTGATATGCATAAGTAAAGAATCCTTACAATTGCCTTAAGCCCTTAACAATCCATAAAACTGCCTCAACACTTCACAGGACCAGACCACCACAACAGCATCCTATAATAAGGCTTAAATGATAACAGCTCCTCGCTAATGATGTCTTTATTAAAATAACCGGAGTAGAAGTTGGGTGTTACCTGCTCAAGAAAAGCATGGTGATGTGAATGAACTCCCTAGTCAGTCAGAGCACCATAAGCGGCAAATGCATTGGACCTCGTTTTTGTATTCCTTGAGATCTAAAGCCAGAAGTTACATAGTAGGTCACAGCCTTAGGCTGGCTTTACCGTCATAATCTGAAAATTACGTAAACAAACACGCATGAGTGGAAAGGAGATGGTCTAAAACAATCTCAGATGGAAAAAAGCTCTGCAACAAAAAGTAGTTCACAACCATTTTCTCTTGACCTTATTAGTGAACATAGATCTTATTTTTAGACCGCTAAAAGTAGTTCACAACCATCAGCCACCGCAACATGTAGAGATTTCCTTTATGATGAATCGCACAAAATTTAAATCCAATCACCACCGTAGGAAAGATAATAAAAAAAAGCATGAAAACAAAATGCCAAGGAAATCACCACCATTTTCTCTTGAGTCAGCTGTGTGTGCCCTAACATTGTATGGAGTAAGTTAGAGGCTGGTTTAACAATACAAATATGTCATCTGCAAGGAAACATTGTTCGATAAACAAAAGTAAGCACATACATATTCTGTTTTTATAATATGAGCATGAACAATTTTATCAAACAGAAAATTAGAATAAACAGCCACAACACAAACTCTCTGTTTAAAATTTCGCAATTTTGTATGTTTTGTTCCAGTTTTGCATGAAGTCGGGCAGGCCTTGCTTTCTCGAGGAAGAGACCTCCTGCTGCCTCATGAAGATTGTTGTTTTCATAAACTACAGTATACATTGTCGTCGGTATAAAAAACTGTAGTATCGGAATACTAAGGGTGCGTTTGAGTCGTTTGGATCAAAAAATACTGCAGTTCAACAAACCGTGGTATCTCTAAAACTGTGGTATTTTTGTTGTATATAAAAAGAGGCCCTGACCTCTTTTTCTAAAACTGAGAAAGCGCTGGCTGGTTGGTCTCTCTTGTGTCTAACTTCTGGCCATCAACGGATGTGATGCATAAATCGATAGCTAGCCCATCGATATGTCCGGCTAGAGGCGCACGTACACGCATTAATCGAAGCTGAAAACGTCGACCTTCAAAGGTGTATGTGTTAACTACCTTGGTCTTTGATTGATTACAAGAGATAACTCTACTACAGATCTTAGCAGCTAGGAGAACATGCTCTGCAAGGCTGAATGCATATGGTGGCTATTAGTACAAGCTGATTGTCGAGTGTAGCTGAATATGCATGCGACAACGTAACGATCAATGCAAACCGAAGAAAATCGAGAAAAACTGCCACTTGCCAAACACCTTGGCAGTTTTACCAAAACTGAGAAAACTATGCTTTTTAGAAATCAAGTATTTATTGCCCATGTATTGTAATACTTAGGTTTTGGAATACCATGGTTTTGAGAAAACGTTGTTGCCAAACTAGGCCTAAGGTTTTATAAAACATTACTTCCAAACGGAGCCTAACTTTTTGAGCCGTACACTTCAAAGTATTTAATACCAAAGTTTTTCTTAAAAACCACAGTATTTAATACCAAAGTTTTTCTTAAATACCACAATTTTTTCTCTGTTTTAAAAAGAACCCCTGCACCTCTTTTAAAAAAACTGATCACGCTTAGAAAAACAACTCCATGCACAATCCTCTATTTATTTGTCGTGAAATGTGAATGATACCGAATTGATAACAATCAAGTACTAAATAGGCACTCCCTATTTATTTGTGAATTATGAGTTAGGTCATATATTTTCCAATTTTGTTATGAAAAACATCATATATATATTTGCGTTGATCGGGTGGATTTAAATGTGCGATTGTTTCATCGCCGTGAGGGTCTGTGTTCAACAACCTCCCCGTGCGTTGACGAGCTCCGCCCGCTGCGTTCGTGGGTGAGCACAAATGACATCTCCTCCTCTCCCCTTCATTTGCTCTGTTCGGTCTTCGTGCCGATGAAACTTGCTAGCTATAGGTGTATTCAATCATCGATGTCGTGACCACTATATCGTCTCCCGCTTGAAAGTGGTTACATCTATAAATATGCATTCATTTGCATATTTATAACCGTAATTCTTCGAATTGTCCAACGTTATCCATGGACAGCCCAGTATGTGTAGATTGGGTTCGTTTTCCCATATGCTCTGCTCCGGATCGATGCGAAATTTTCGCTGCCTCTTTGTTGTTCTCCGGTACACATCCTCTCTCGCTATTGCCGAGACGTGTATCGTGAGAACAATGGGAGGTGCTGCCGAAATTTTGTGTCGGATCCGGAGCAGTAGCATGGGAAAACGAACCCAATCTACACATACTCGGGTGAGATTAGGACCTATCTTTACCTATTAGCGTCTAGGTTGCATGGACGTAATAAAACTGAGAAACTTTATTAACTGATGAATATGGTTTGCTGAGTTATGTGTGTATTAGCTAAATCATGCACGCAATGTTCCTTTCATTAGTAACTAATATGACTGACTCGTCAAAACCAAATGTGCAGTCCATGTGCGAGAAGAACGGCGAGACCCTCCTCCGATGCTACCATTGCTCCGGCGGGCACGGTGAGTTTCATTTGAACGGTCATTAGTTACTAGTCTTCACATTTGAGTTGCATCATACTAACGATACATTGGAAATAATCTTTGGTGCAGCGTAACTCCCGACAAGCATCGACCGATCCTTCTCCATCTGCCACTGGCGCGACCGGTCCTACACCTACACCTACACGTACACCTCCGTGATGACGGTAAGTGTCCCAAGTGTTTTGCTTAATAGAGTTTTGTTGTGATGCCATGTTGTATATATCTAGACATATCGTGCATAATGTGTGTATGTTTGAAATGCATTGTATGTGTGGGATTCGACACCTAGTCGTGTGCCTTTGGTAGCCTTCCATATAGGGAAATGCCTCCTAGTGCTTCCATCGAGCCATGGTAGTTCACATCGCTCCTAACACATGGATTGACCGGCATGTGTCCTTCTTTTCTCCTCGTTCTGTCCCTCACGGGAAATGTCACGCGTGTATCACCAAGTCCTTGTAGCTTGTTACGACTTGGTTGCACTCACTGATGACCGACACGTGCATTCTTTGGGTCATGTATGCCTGTCCACCTCAGACGTTTGTGCCACCTTGGTTCTATGACTAGTCATGTCGGCCCGGGTTCTCTGCCATATGGATACTAGCGACATAATCATATACTTAGCATTTTTTCCTCCAAAATGACTCAATATGCTTACCTAGCTCAAAAATAACTTAATATGCTTAGCTAGCATAAAATGACCTATACTTAGCATTTTTCCTCCAAAATGACTTAATATGCTTAGCTAGTTCTAAAATGATATAGTATGCTTAAGAAATGACATATTTTAGGTCCTAAATGACTTCATATGCTTAGGTAGCTCCAAAATGACATAATAACCTTACTTAGCTTCAAAATGACCTATTCAACCTAGGCTAGCTCTAAAATGAACTATACTTAGCATTTTTCCTCCAAAATGACTTAATATGCTTAGCTAGTTCAAAATTACATAATAAGCTTAATTAGCTCCAAAATGACCTATTTGACCTAGGATAGCTCTAAAATGACCTATACTTAGCATTGTTTCCTTCAAAATAACTTAATATGCTTAGCTAGCATAAAATGACCTATTTAACCTAGGATAGCTCTAAAATGACCTATACTTAGCATCTTTTCCTCAAAAAGACTTAATATGCTTAGCTAGCTCTAAAATGATATAGTATGCTTAAGAAATGACATATTTTAGGTCCTAAATGACTTCATATGCGTAGGTAGCTCCAAAATGACATAATAACCTTACTTAGCTTCAAAATGACCTATTCAACCTAGGCTAGCTCTAAAATGAACTATACTTAGCATTTTTTCCTCCAAAATGACTTAATATGCTTAGCTAGTTCAAAATTACATAATAAGCTTAATTAGCTCCAAAATGACCTATTTAACCTAGGATAGCTCTAAAATGACCTATACTTAGCATTGTTTCCTTCAAAATAACTTAATATGCTTAGCTAGCTTCAAAATGACCTATTTAACCTAGGATAGCTCTAAAATGACCTATACTTAGCATCTTTTCTTCAAAAAACATTTAATATGCTTAGCTAGCTCTAAAATGATATAGTATGCTTAAGAAAGGACATATTTTAGGTCCTAAATGACTTCATATGCGTAGGTAGCTCCAAAATGACATAATAACCTTACTTAGCTTCAAAATGACCTATTCAACCTAGGCTAGCTCTAAAATGAACTATACTTAGCATTTTTTCCTCCAAAATGACTTAATATGCTTAGCTAGTTCAAAATTACATAATAAGCTTAATTAGCTCCAAAATGACCTATTTAACCTAGGATAGCTCTAAAATGACCTATACTTAGCATCTTTTCCTCAAAAAAGACTTAATATGCTTAGCTAGCTCTAAAATGATATAGTATACTTAAGAAATGACATATTTTAGGTCCTAAATGACTTCATATGCGTAGGTAGCTCCAAAATGACATAATAACCTTACTTATCTTCAAAATGACCTATTCAACCTAGGCTAGCTCTAAAATGAACTATACTTAGCATTTTTTCCTCCAAAATGACTTAATATGCTTAGCTAGTTCAAAAATTACATAATAAGCTTAATTAGCTCCAAAATGACCTATTTAACCTAGGATAATCTTCACATTTTAGTTGCATCATAATAATCTTCTTCTTCTAACTTTCTTCTTTCCCATTTTACAGATTTGCTTAAGATCATGGAAGCTTGGGTTGATGGAGTGCTTGTATTTAGTTTTTGTTTTGACCTTGTGAAACTTGCTACCTATGGATGAAACTGTGTAATTTTGATGAAACTATGTATTTGTACGGATGAAACTTGCTACTATTGGTAACATGTGTTGGATACATATGTGTTCATGACTATTGGTAATATGTGTTGAATATGCTATATTGGTCATATAAATATATTTGTGTTTGATTTACGTGAAAATGAATTGATATAAGAAAAACAAAATTAAATGGGGCAATATAGTCACTTTGCCATCTATTTGGCAGATGGCAAAGAGCTTTGCCATCAGCTTCGCAGATGGCAAAGAGCTCATGACCTTTGCCATCTGGCCGGGCCGATGGCAAAGAGCCTGCAACCTTGCCATCTGTTGGTGATGGCAAAGATCGTGCTCTTGCCATCTGTTGGTGATGGCAAAGAGCTCGACCTTTGCCATCTGGCTGGTCGATGGCAAAGAGCTCGCGACCTTGCCATCGGTGGTGATGGCAAAGAGCCTGCGACCTTGCCATCGGTGGTCGATGGCAAAGAGCTGCAGCCTTTGCCATCTATTTGGTGATGGCAAAGTATGCCGTTAACCTCGGACGGAGCTAATCCGTTAAGAGGCTTTGCCATCTGCTAGCGGATGGCAAAGCCTGAGCTCTTGCCATCGGCCCGGTAGATGGCAAAGTTATAGCTCTTTGCCATCAGCCAGCAGATGGCAAAGAAGCCTTTACCGCGAGGTTTCGACGACTGCTTGCCATCTGGCCGATGGCAAAGCCTTTGCCATCCGCCGAACATGCCTTTGCCATCTGCCATGGCAGATGGCAAAGTGCCAGATTCCAGTAGTGTGCGACTGAAAATGGAAAGAATAGAACAAGAACTTCTCAAGATGGGATGGCACTTGATGAGATAAACAACTCAATTCCTCCGGAAGAATTAAAAGAATGGAATGGAAAGAACTTATAAGGAAGGAATGAACGGAGTTGTTGAGGAATTCAGCAGCGAAAGAATAAGCTTGATGTGGACTTATCAAAAACATCTCAAAACTTGAGGTGAAATTATGCCACAACCAAATGCTTGAATATCTGAGAAGAACAAAGACATGCAAAACTCCAATTCAAAATAATACGGAGAATTAATTGCACTTATAGATGTGAGAAGAAAAGATACTTGAACTCCACCAACAAAATCTTGATGAACTCTTGAGGAATGAATTAAATCATGAAGAACCACCATGAAGAACTCCGGTAATGAAAGGATGATGAGATAGAATGAAGGATGAAAGAATAAGATGAGCCTTGCGATGATTTAGATGGAGGTTCCGACGAAATGGCCGAGGAAGTTTGAACTCCGGAAATGAAAAGATGAAAGCATCTGGAACTAGAATTTATTTATCAAGAACAAACTCCGAAGGAAGGGATTACTCATTTGGATGAAATAAGAATAAGATTTATGTTATGCTTATCCTTCATCAAATTAAATTGATGACCAACAATGGATTTGGCATACTACTTATTCTTCTTAAAAAAGGATTGAGAAGGGATAACACAAAACTTGAGGAAGTTTTCATGAACCACCTGTAGGATTGAAAAGAACGAATGAATAAAAAATGATAATCAAAGAAAAGAATCTTGAACGAACACCGTAAGAATTTGGAAATGACTGATGAAATAGAATGAATCACCGGGAAGAATTAGAAGAACAAATAAGCTAGAGGGGATTTTGATGCAAAATAACAAAGAGATCATGAGCTGATTAAAGAACACTTGAACGAAGCATCGGGATAAATAGAGAACGATAACAGGAATGAAGGCCTCCGGTGAAAGAAACGGGAAAACAACTTCTGACATACTCTGGATGGGTGAAAAGAATAACTAACGAATGGAATAATTCGAGAGGATGATATGAAGCTAGAACCGTGAAACTTCGAGAGAATGAACAAGATTTAAGAGGAACTCTTCTTCGGTCTTCAAATGACGACGAGAAACACCACCAAAATTACTGAGACACTCCGGGAGAATGAAAAGCAAATAGGTTGAGCCAACAATGAAAACAATTTGAACGAGATCTTGGAAAAGCATCTGACTGATGAAATTCATACTTACGTCACACTTGAAAAGAATTAGGAATAACTCCGGAATAATTAGAAGAGTCAGGTAAGATCCTGGGAAAAGACCTGTGGATTAGGGCCCACTGAAGAGATACCACTGTTGAAAAGGATTGTTGAACAGATAGATGATGCACCGGAATAATTGAAATATTTGAATGAGGTAACAACCTCGAATTAATTGGAACACAGACGAATCTCCTGAGATGTCTTGAACACTCCGGAAGGATAACCTGGCGAGAGGCGAACGAGCAAGTAAAATACTTGAGCCGAGGGAAAGAATATAATCACTACCAAAAATTGGAATTAAATCCACCCGAGAAGAAAAGAGATGAAGAATGTCCACCGAGACGAGAATTCACCGGTTGAAATGATTAACGAAAGACTGAAGAGGCTCCACATGAATGAAAATTGTTGTTCGAAAGAGACTCAGGCCCCGGGAAGAAGAGGGTGGGAGGGCGGGAAAACAAAGGTAACTTGGAACGGGAAATCGACGAATATCTTGAAGAGAAAACACCGGTTGAAATCATTGAGGAGAGAGAGCAAAAACTTCGCACGAGTAGGATGGATACTCGATTACGGACTCCGGTTTCGAGAAGAAGAAGGGGTGGGCGGGTGGGAAAAAGAAAACAACTGAGGAATGAAGTTAATGATGAAGAGGCTCGAGTCGACTTGACGAGAAATGCACCGGATGAAAATAGATGAGAACCAACGACCAGAAAACCAACTACGTGATCCTAAAGAAAAATTTGAAGGGGAAGAGGAAAAATTCAAAACACCTACGTCAAGATTCCTTACCAGACCGACGAAGGGGCCGAGGAGTAAAAAGAATTCCTACTCTCCGATATAACTAGACTCCGAAAAACAGTTTTCTTCTAGACTCGACAACGGCCAAACTACACGATCAAACAAGGGGGCTCCTAAGGTCGGTCGAGGCTCTGATACCAACTTGTCACGCCCAAGATGCGACCCTATCCTAAAGGAACTCGAAGGTCCCACCAAGGATAGAAGCGCATCTTGAAGACGCTTTTGCAAGGTGGATATCATTACATCAACATTACATAATAGTGGGGATACAACCAAGACATACAATGTCACTTGAATACAACAATACAACATACAAGATCAACATCCGACTACGAATGAAACACAAACAGAAACTCAAACGACATCCACCCTGCTAGACTAGGCTGCCGACCTGGAACCTATCCCCTGATTGAAGAAGAAGCAGAAGAAGAACTCCAAACAAGCAAACATCGCTCTCGCGTCATGATCATCGCGAAACCTATACCTGCAACTGTTGTTGTAGTAAACTGTGAGCCACGAGGACTCAGCAATCCCATTACCATGGGTATCAAGACTAGCAAAGCTTAAAGGGAAAGGAAGGGGTAAAGTGGTGAGGTTGCAGCAGCGGCTAAGCAAGTATGGTGGCAAACATACGCAAATAAGAGCGAGAAGGGAAGCAAAGGAACGGTCGTGAAGCTAGCAATGATCAAGAAATGATCCTGAACTCCTACTTACGTCAAACATAACCCAAAAACCGTGTTCTCCTCTCGATCCACCCCGAAAAGAGACCATCACGGTTACGCACACGGTTGGTGTATTTTAGAAGAGTTTACTTCAAGTTTACTACAACCGGATATTAACAAAATCCCATCTGCCACATAACCGCGGGCAGGGCTCTCAAAATTTTAAACCCTGCAGGGGTGTCCCAACTTAGCCCATGATAAGCTCTCGCGATCAACGAAGGATATTCCTTCTTCCGGGAAGACCCGATCAGTCTCGGAATCCCGGTTTACAAGACATTTATACAATGGTAAAACAAGACCAGCAAGACCTCTGGCGTGCCGACACCACGATAGTAGCCAGCGTATCTCGTCTCGAGCCACGACCGGATGAGCAGTCCGATACAACTAAAACCAGGCCCGAAGTTTCCCGGCGGCGCTGCAAAGGGCTCTAGTTCGGACCAACACTTAGACAAGCATTGGCCCGGGGGGGGGGGGCTAAAATAAAGATGACCCTTGGGTCAATTACTCCCAAGGGAAAAGTAGGTGGTGGTGAGGCAAATGGTAAAACCCATGTTGGGCCTTCTTTGGAGGAGTTTTATTCAAAGCGAACTGTCAAGGGGGTCCCATAAATCACCCAACCGCGTTAGGGACGCAAAATCCGGGAACATAATCCCGATATGACGGAAACTAGAGGCGGCAAGAGTGGAAAAAACACTGCATAAGGCCGAGCCTTCCATCCTTTACCAAGTATATAGATGCATTAATAATATAAGAGATATTGTGATATCCCAACATAAACATAATCCAACATGGAGTAATCTTCATCTTCACCTGCAACTAGCAACGCTATAAGAGGGGCTGAGCAAAAGCGGTAACATAGCCAAACAACGGTTTGCTAGGAAGGGTGGCAAAGGTAAGAGGTTCATGGCAATTTGGGAGGCTTGAGCAGCAAGTGATAGGTAGCGCAGCATAGCGATAGAACGAAGCAACTAGCATAGCAATGATAGCAATGAGATACAAGGTGAGGGTCATCTTGCCTGAAATCCCGCTAGGAAGAAGAACGAGTCCATGAAGAAGATGAAGCCACGAAGTCGAACCAAGCGTAGACGAACGAATCCTCACGATCGCAACAAAACGGGAACTATCGAGAAGAAGCACACAACATGGTAAACACACCACACATGAACAAGGCATGATGCTCAACCAAGTATGATGCATGACAAGGCTACATGAAGCTACTCATGGCAAAAGATGATGCATACAAGACCAACACATCAAAGCAAGTTTAAATGAGGCCGGAAACAACATAGAACAACTCCGGTAAGTCCTCATATGCAAATTTCGAAATTGGTCCAGAACTGAATAACTTTATGTTCAAGTTGTTAAACAGCAAGTTAAGATGCACCACGATGATCTACACGAAATTCTAGTCAAGTTACATAAAAAGTTCATTAGATTCGGAGCTACGGCCTAAAAGAAATGAGCAAAACAAGTTAAACATGGCATCGATGCAAAATGCATACAAACATCAATCAAACACCTCAAAATATGGATGCAACATGATAATATGAAACTACATGCAAAATCAAGCAAGTTTCATATAGAGCACAATCAAAACGGAGCAACGGTTCAACACATAAACTCTACAAGTTATAGCAACAATCTGTCCAAAACAGCAACTAGGCATATTGGAAGCATCAAAACAACATGCTACAGGACCTCAACGAAAAACCAAAAGGAATGGGCATGATTTACAGATAATGCATAACAAAACATGAACACTGAGCTATCTCCAGAAATCACTAGAACATGCTCAAAAAGACATAGCAAGATTGCAAATAATAACAGTTTCAGGCTTAGCAGAAAATAACATCAGGTTGCAATGTTTAGAGCTATCAAACAACATGCTACAGGAACTTATCATGGCAAACAAAGGCATGGCATGAATCTACTAAATGCATAGAACAAAATTCCCTTACTGACAATGAGCCAAAAAGGAACAGAAAAATATGATGGCACCCATGTAAACATGGCAAATGATATGACAGATTCATACATGGCAGGAACAACAATAAGTAGGCATGTTGGTGAGCTTGAACCACTCACCACAGAGCAATACATGGCATGGCAAGGCAACTCACAGTAAGATGGAATATATATAAAGCTAAACATGGCAAGAGCAAGTTCATAGAGTGCATGGATCACTAACAACAATTATGGCAACATTGAACTTAATGTTAACAGGCTGACAGCAACATTATTTAGCAATTTGAGAGCAAGATTACAACAAGTTACACCAGACTATAATTGCAACAAAGGGCATGGATTGATAGAGCAAGACATGTATAACAAAACATCCTTAGTGAACATCTCCAGATTATGCATAGAATAACTTGTAGCAGCAGGTTTACATAGCATCATAATATAACAGAATCAGCCTAGCAAAACAGCAACAGCAAGTACCCTACTTAACAAGCTCGATGCACTCACTACAAGACCCACAAAAATCCATGGATGGCACCACTACAAGACCCACAAAATCATCAAGTTATAATAGTTTCAGCAGGTTAACATCATATACCACTCTTGCAACGATGATTCGGGCATCAAGATGAGCTCAAATGAACATGATGCAATGGAATGAAATGAAGTACTCGTTGAGACGAACAATTTGAAATAGTACACGCACTAAACGGAGCAGTATGCAGCAAGTTATGATGCGATGCACATGGCATGATTATGCTGAAAATATCAGGGACTTAGAAAATATACCACTCCGATCTAGGGTTGCACGGTTTCCGATGCGTATGGATCTCACGGAGAGACTTCACGGAGAGGAGGGAGATGGCCGGAGATCGGCGGATCCGGGCCGGATCTCGCCGGATCCGCAAGATCCCGATGGGGAGGCGGCTAAGCGGCAGGAGGCGGCAGGGCCGGCCAGGCGCTGGGCGGCGGAGGTCTCGACGAGGCGTGGTCGGGCGGCGGAGGTCGCCCGGCCCGGGCGGCGAGGCGCCCGGCCAGGCTGGGTCGAACGCAGGCGAGGCGGAGGCGGCGCGAGTTGACCCGGGCCCCCAGATGGGCTCGGGCGGGCCGCGGATGGGCCTGCAGGGCTGGCGGCGGCGCGCGGTGGGAGGCGGCGGTGGGGGTGACGTGGCAGCGTGGGATTGGGCGTGGGCGGCGGAGCGGACATGTCCGGGCGACGGGTGGACGTGTCCGTCGGCGGGAGGAGGAAGAAGCTAGGGTTTCGGGGGATTCATCCGTGAATTTCGAGGGAGCGGGTGTTTAAATAGGTAGAGGGAGCTAGGAGAGTCCAAATGAGGTGCGGTTTTCGGCCACGCGATCGTGATCGAACGACCGAGAGCATGGAGGGGAGTTTGCTGGGTTTTCGGCCACTTTGGAGGGGTGTTGGGCTGCAAACAAAAGAGGCTTTTCCGTCACCTAGTTAACCGTTGGAGTATCAAACGACCTCCAAATGGCACGAAACTTGACAGGCGGTCTACCGGTGCTATACCAAGGCCGCTTGGCAAACCTCGGTCCATTCCGAGAATGTTTAACATGCGCACACAACAAGAGACAAAAGGGGGACACCGGAGGACATAGGAGTGCCGGATTGCAAAACGGACAACGGGAAAAATGCTCGGATGCATGAGACGAACATGTATGCAAATGCGATGCACATGACGACATGATATGAAATGCAGATGATGACGTGGCAAAGTGCAACACGCAAGCAAATGACATGGCAACGACGTCGAATAACTGGAAGACACCTGGCGCATCGAATCCGGGGCGTTACACCTGTAGAGCACCTTTATAATCACCCAGTTACGTTGTGACGTTTGGTAGCACACAAAGTGTTCCTCCGGTAAACGGTAGTTGCATAATTTCATATTCATAGGAACATGTATAAGTCATGAAGAAAGCAATAGCAACATACTAAATGATCAAGTGCTAAGCTAACGGAATGGGTCAAGTCAATCACATCACTCTCCTAATGATGTGATCCCATTAATCAAATGACAACTCATGTCTATGGTTAGGAAACTTAACCATCTTTGATTAACGAGCTAGTCAAGTAGAGGCATACTAGTGACACTATGTTTGTCTATGTATTCACACATGTATTATGTTTCCGATTAATACAATTCTAGCATGAATAATAAACATTTATCATGAAATAAGGAGATAAACAATAACTTTAATATTGCTTCTAGGGCATATTTCCTTCAGTACTCACCCGTCATCAGCAACGTACAAGTCACCAAGGCCCTCATAGATGGCGGCACATGGCTTAATGTCCTGTCCGTCGAGACGTTCGACAGCCTCCAAGTGCCATACGATCAGCTTCAGCCTACCAAGCCCTTTTCAGTGAGAGCGACCCCTTTGATGACCCTGGTAGTGCTGAACTCCAAGTGGAATGCTTGCAGCTCGATGTTCCACTCAGCGACCCTTCCAGCCGAGTTGGGTCTCCTGAGCACCCTCTCCAACAGGTAGGCTGAAGCCGAGTTGGGTGGCCCTGGAAGTAGTGTCACAACTTACGTGAGGCCACCAAGACTGCGAGCAGGAGCTTCTGAGGCATGGGGTAGCGTGCCCTTGCGTCCCGCAGCACGGTGCTGACGAAGTACACTTGGTGTTCGACGAGAGCTGGCACCTTGTCGAGGCCCGGATCCTGCGGAGATTGGGGTATCTCCTGAGGGGGAGGGGTTCCTGAGACATGACCGCCCTCAGGAGTTTTTGCGATGTTTTCCTGCTGAGCTTGGTCTTGTGCCGCCGAGGCCTTTGCTGCACCTTCCTGACCCTGCACCACTTTTGCTCCGGCTTGGCGCAGCGTGCCCTTAGCTTGGCGCTCCTCCCGAACCTCCACCAGCGCCGCGCTGGCTGAGTAAGGGGTGGCGGCAATGTAGAGTACTAGGGGCTCGAGAGGCCGTGGTGCCACCATCACCGGAGGGCTGGTAAGGTATTTCTTGAGGTCTTGGAAGGCCTGGTCGGCCTCTGGGGTCCACTCAAATGGGCCCTTCTTCTTCATGTGCTTGAAGAAGGGTAAGGCACGCTCTCCTAGTTTGGAGATGAAACGCCCTAATGCGGTCACCCGCCCTGCTAGCTTCTGCATCTCTTCGAGGGTCTGTGGTAGGCTCATGTCCTCGATGGCCTTGATCTTCTCCGGGTTCGCATCGATCCCTTTGTGGGATACGAGGAATCCCAGCAGCTTGCCGGAGGGGACGCCGAACACACACTCCTCCTGGTTAAGCCTCAAGTTCACTTGGTGCAGGCTCTCGAAGGTGTCCTCCAAGTCTTGAATCAATGTTCTCGCCTCACGAGACTTTACCACTATGTCGTCGACATAGCCCTCTGTGTTTCTCCTGAGCTGTCGCCCCAGGGCGATGTGCATCAGCCGCTGAAAGGTCGCGCCCGTGTTGCGCAGCCCGGAGGGCATGCAGGTGTAGCAGTACACCCCACATGGTGTCAGGAAGGCTGTATTCTCCACATCTTCCACCGCCATCTTGATCTGATGATACCGTGAGAATGCATCCAGGAAGCACAGCAGGTCACACTCCGCGGTGCAGTCGACAATCTGGTCGATGCGCGGGAGCGGGAACGGATCTTGGGGGCAAGCTTTGTTAAGGTTGGTGAAATCGACGCACATCCGTTCCTTCTCGCCTTTCTTCGGCACTACGACGGGGTTCGCCAGCCATTCAGGATATCGAACTTCTCGAATGGCACCTGCTGCCTCCAGCTTGCGTGTCTTCTGGACGATGAAGGCCTGCTTCTCAGTGGACTGCCGTCTCGCTCGCTGCTTCACGGGGTGTACGTTGGGGCATACCCTCGGATGATGCTGAATCACCTCCCTCAGGACACCTACCAGCTGATTGGGCTCCCACGTGAGTATCTCCTTGGTCGTGCGCAAGAACCTCACCAAGGCTTCTTCTTGTCCCGGGTCAAGGCCGGCTCCTATGGTAAAGGTGGATCCTGAAGACCCGTCCTCGTTGACCGGCACCTTCTTGGTTTCTTCCTTGTCTTAGGTGAACCACTGCTTTTTCTTGGTAGGCGCGGCCTCCTTGGCCTCGGGGGTACTGGCGTCGGTGGGCTGTGCTGCTGCCACGGTCTTGAAGGTGAGCCTGAGTGCCTGCACGGCCTCCTTAGTGTCCCGTTGATGGTGAGGACGCCCTTGCTCCCTGGCATCTTCATGAGGTTGTAGGCCGAGTGAGTCGCCGCCATGAACTAAGCGAGAGCTGGGTACCCGAGGATGGCATTGTACGGGAGGCCAATGCGGGCGATGTCTAAGTCCACCAGCTCGGTGCTGTAGTTGTCGCAGGTGCCAAAGGTGACAGGGAGGCGGATCTGCCCCAGAGAGTGGGCAGCTCCACCACCCGCTCCCGAGAAGGGCTTGGTGAGGCTGAGCCGCTCGAGCGGCACGTGAAGAAGGCTGAAGGCTTTTACGGAGAGCAAGTTGAGGCCGGCACCACCGTCGATGAGGGTCTTGGTAACGGCCACGTTATAGATGGTGGGCGTGCAGAGCATTGGGAGCATGCCGGAGCCAGCGGTGGAGTCGGGGTGGTCTTCCGAGCCGAAGATGAGGTCGGCCTCTCGCGCAGCCCAACCTGGCAGAGCCCCCGGGCACTTGGAGGTGGCCCCAATCTGACAGAGGAATGGCTTGACATGGCGATCTGAAGGCGGTGCTTGAGAGCCGCCCAGCAGGGCCGCGACTGCGTGGTGCGCCGGCACCACGTAGCAAGCGGTGAAGAGGTCGCGGAGTTCCCCCCAGGAGGCTACCGTGGATCCCGGGAGGTTGAGCAGCCAGGCGTGCGGCTCGCCGGCGAGGGCCATGGGGAACCAGTTGGCCATGATCTTGTCGTCGCCTCCGGCCTCGAGGACGGCCTCCTCATACGCCAGCAGGAATGGCGACGGGTCTGCCGCGCCATCGTAACGCGGCGGCATCTCTGGCTTGAACTTGGTTGGCCATCGCACCCGCCATAGGGCGGGTGCCAGGGCTCGGTACCCAGATGCTCCGTTGTCGATGTCGGCCGTGGAGGTGGATGGTGGGGCACCTCCCATGGAGGCGAAGTGCGGCGCCGCGGGGCGTAGGCTGGTGGAGAGGAGCTACGGCGCACCCCCTACCTGGCGTGCCAAATTTCGGATGTGGGGTTCCGGCAAACCCTTAAGGTTCGACCTCTGGGGTGCGCACGAAGTCTTTCTCTCCTACCGATCTACGCCCTAGCTCGCTAAGATCTCGCGGACGAACTCGACGAACTCGCAACACAGAAAGACAAGAGAATTATACTGGTTCGGGCCACCGTTGTGGTGTAATACCCTACTCCAGTATGGTGGTGGTGGATTGCCTCTTGGGCTGATGAAGAACAGTACAAGGGGAAGAACAGCCTCCTGAGGTTGAGGTGTTCTTGTACTTGGGTAGGATCTCGATCAGATTAGATCAAGCTCAGATGAGTTGCCCCTACTGTGGTGTCTAGCTCTAATTATATAGGCCCTGGTCCTCTCCCATAATTGAGCGGGAAGGGAGCCAATAACGACGAGCAAATTTGAAAGCGGACAGCTATTACAAGCTATCCTGACAAAAGTGGTCTTCGCTTACAAAAGGCTCTAGTGGTGACGCCGTCTTGGGCTCCATGATGACCTCCATCTTGCCGTCCTTCTGGTCTTGGTCTTGTTGCACCGATATGGCAACCTTTTCCTGATGCCTCGGTACTCCTCGCCTGCGGTGGCCTCCTTAGCACCAAAGAGGAAAGAAGGACGCTGTGCACGCTGGCGCCCGCTTGGTGTCGATCGTCATGGCTCATGTCACGAGAGCTTCGTGAGGTTCGCCCCGCCTTGATATCTCTGCTCCTCGTGAGCCTGCCTGACTAGGCCACTCCTGATGAGGTCTTGCGTCGTCCGCCTTGCGAAGCTTGGCCCCTCGCGAGGGTATTGGATGTCTTGTTGATGAAGATGGGCCGTATCGCCTGCTGGCCTGGCCACGCCGTGGTCTGCAGGCAGGCAAGTCTAGGGACCCCCGTTACCAGAACACAGACAGTAGCCCCCAGGCCCAAGGTGCGCTCGGGCTTGGCTTCGCAGCGAAGCCAAGGGTCAAGTACGGAGCGTCATGGGCCCCAAAAGCCTGCAGCCTCGGTTGACGCGTGGCGGTTGATTGGACGTGGGAGTCTCCACTTCCCCATGCTGCCTCGGAAACTGTTTGACTTGACAAGTCCCTGCGAGATGCAAGGAAAACCATCACTACCTGTGATCGTGGGGGGCGCCGGTTGGCCTTCTGCCGCTATAAATGGGGAGGGGGCGGGACCCCCGTCGCCCATCTCTTCCTTGATCGCTTGCTTCTTCCTCCTCACTCCATTGCTTGTAGTGCCACCAATGGGGCCACGAAGGAAGTTCTCTGCCGCCGACAAGGGAAAGGCCCCTCGCGAGGGACCCAGCTCCCCGACGCCCAAGCGCGGGCGTGGCCGTCCGTGCAAGCACGCCGCGACCCCCGCCGTGGCCCACTGTCGTGGCGCCGCCGCGGCATGCGGAGGGGGTTGTCCCAGCCATTGTGGTCCAGTTGACGAGGGGAGGCATGCTATGGTGGTGCCCCCCCTGTAACGCCCCGGATTCGATGCGCCAGGTGTCCGCCAGTTATTCGCCGTCTTTTCCATCTCATTTGCTTGCGTGTTGCATTTTATGATGTCATCATGTGCATTGCATTGCATACATGTTCGTCTCATGCATCCGAGCTTTTTCCCCGTTGTCCGTTTTGCAATCCGGCACTCCTATGTCCTCCGGCGTTTCCCCTTTTGTCTCTCGTTGTGAGCGGGTGTTAAACGTTCTCGGAATGGCCCGAGGTTTGCCAAGCGGCCTTGGTATAGCACAGGTAGACCGCCTGTCAAGTTTCGTGCCATTTGGAGGTCGTTTGATACTCCAACGGTTAACCGCGTAGCCCGAAACCCCTTTCTCTTTGCAGCCCAACACCCCTTTGAAGTGGCCCTATAACCCATCCAAATCCCCTCCATGCTCTCGGTCGTTCGATCACGATCGTGTGGGCGAAAACCGCTCCTCATTTGGACTCTCCTAGCTCCCTCTACCTATAAATGTGCCTCCCCCTTCCAAATTCGCGGTCTAATCCTACCCTAACCCTAGCCTCCACCTACCTCCGCCGCCGGACATGTCCATTCCCCACCGGACGCGTCCGTGCTACCGCCCGCAGCCAACCGGAGGCCGACACGTCACTGCCTCCAGCGGCCCACATCGCCGCCGCCGCCCGGGGCCCAGATCCGGCCCACCCCGGGGCCGAACCGGGCGCGCCGGGCCGTCTCCGCCGCCACCGCCGGGGTCGCCCGCGCCCGCGACCAGCGCCTCCCAGCCGGCGCTCGCCTCGCCGCCGCCACCCGGCGCCTCCCAGCCGGCGCTTCGCCTCCGCCGCCGCCCGGATCCCTCCCGCCGCTGGCGCCACCTCCGTCTCCTCCGCCGCCTGATCGCCTCGGCCGCGCGCCAGCGCCGCCTCACCGAGCACGCCGGCGCCGCCCCGCCGTTTCACTCCGGCGCCGGCACGCCTCGCCTCCCCCACGCCCCTCCAACCCCGGCGCCCCATCGCCGGACTCGTGCCGCCGTCGACCTCCTCCGCCGGTTCCCGCGCCCCGCGCATTCCCTTCGTCGCCGGAGTTCCTCTCCGGCCGGATCTGGAGAAGGTGGATGAGATCCACCAACCCCGTGAACCAAACGGCACCCCCGATCACGGATCTCCTCGTCCCGCACGCCTCCGTCCCTGTTCAACATGCCATAACTCCCAGTGTGATGCTCCGTTTCGTGCGTATAATATGTCAAATTGTTCGCCTCAATGATTACTTCATTTCATTCCATTGTGCCATGCTTGTTTGAGTTCATCTTCATGCCTGAATCTTCGTTGTAAGTGCTATATGATGTTAATCTGCTGAAACTGTTATAACATGTTCATTTGTCGTTTTTGCCATGTTTGATGTGTGCATCCTATGAGGTTGATGCCTACATGAGTTTTTATCTATGTCATGCCATCTTTACAGAGGTGCTATCCATGTATTTTTGTGATGCCTGTAACGAGTGCATCAAGCTTGTTAATTAGGGTACTTGATGTTGCTGTTTTGCATGTCTGAATGTGCTATATCATGATGCTATGTTAACCTGCTTCTACAAGCCATTCTATGCATAATATGGAGATGTTCACTAAGGATGTTTTGTTTTGCATATCATGCTCTATCAATTCATGCCACTGCTTGCATTTTTAGCTTGCTGAAACTTGTTGTAATCTTACTCTCAACTTGCTAAATAATGTTGCTGTCAGCCTATTAACATTAAGTTCAGTTTTGCCATGAGCTTTGCTAGTGATCCATGCACCCTATGAACTTTGTCTTGCCATGTTTAGCTTCATAAATATGCCTTCTTACTGTTGATTGCCTTGACGTGCCATGTATTACTCTGTGGTGAGTGTTTCAAGCTCACCAACATGCCTACTTATTGTTGTCCCTGCCATGTATAAATCTGTCATATCATTTGCCATGTTACCATGGGTGCCATCATATCTTATGATCCTTTTTGGCTCATGGTCAGTAAGGGACTTTTGTTCTATGAAATTATTAGATTAATTCCATGCCTTTGTTTGCAATGATAAGTTCCTGTAACATGTTGTTTGTTAGCTCGAAATATTGCAACCTGATGTTATTTCTGCAAAGTCTGAAACTGTTATTATTTGCAATCTTGCCATGTCTTTTTGAGCATGTTCTAGTTGTTTCTGGAGTTAGCTCATTCTTCATGTTTTGTCATGCTTTACCTGTACTTCATGTTCATGCCTCTTGTTCTCATGTTGAGGTGCTGTAGCATGTTGTTTTGGTGATTGCAATATGCCTAGTTGCTGTTTTGGACAGATTATTGTTATGTCTTGTATAGTGTATGTGTTGAACCGTTGCTCCGTTCTGAGTGTGCTCTATATGAAACTTGCTTGTTTTTGCACGTAGTTTCATATTATCATGTTGCATCCTTGTTTTGAGGTGTTTGCTTGATGTTTGGATCCATTTAGCATCAATGCCATGTTCAACTTGTTTTGCTCACATCTTCTAGGCCGTAGCTTCGAATTAAATTAACTTTATATATAACTTGACTAGAATTTCGTGTAGATCATCTTGGTGCATCTTAACTTGCTATTTAACAACTTGAACTTAAGGTTTATTCAGATCTGGAACAATTTCGAAATTTGCATATGAGGACTTACCGGATTTGTTATATGTTGTTCACGGCCTCATTTAAACTTGCTTTGATGTGTTATTCTTATTTGCATCATCTCGTGTCATGAGTAGCTTCATGTAGCCTTGTCATGCATCATGCTTGTTGTGCATCATGTCTTGTCTATGTGTGGTGTGTTTACCATGTTGTGTGCTTCTCTCGATAGTTCCCGTTTCGTTGCGATCGTGAGGATTTGTTCGTCTACGCTTGGTTCGTCTTCATGGCTTCATCTTCTACATGGACTGTTCTTATTCCTAGCGGGATTTCACGCAAGATGACTGCTACCCTGGATCTCACTACTATCATTGCTATGCTAGTTGCTTCGTTCTATCGCTTTGCCGCGCTACCTATCTCTTGTTGATCAAGCCTCCCAAATTGCCATGTCAGCCTCTAACCTTCTACAACCTTCCTAGCAAACCGTTGCTTGGCTATGTTACCGCTTTGCTCAGCCCCTCTTATAGCGTTGCTAGTTGCAGGTGAAGATGAAGATTGCTCCATGTTGGATTATGTTTATGTTGGGATATCACAATATCTCTTATTTTTTAATGCATCTATACACTTGGTAAAGGGTGGAAAGCTCGGCCTTATGCCTGGTGTTTTGTTCCACTCTTGCCGCCCTAGTTTCCGTCATATCGGTATTATGTTCCTGGATTTTGCGTCCCTAACGTGGTTGGGTGATTTATGGGACCCTCTTGACAGTTCGCTTTGAATATAACTCCTCCAAAGAAGGCCCAACATTGGTTTTACCATTTGCCTACCACCTATACCTTTCCCTTGGGAGTAGCTAACCCGAGGGTCATCTTTATTCATCCCCCCGGGCCAATGCTTGTCTAAGTGTTGGTCCAAACTAGAGTCCTTTGCAGCGCCACCTTGGGGAAACTTGAGGGCTGGTTTTAGTTGTACGGTGTGCTCATCAGGTGTTGCCCTGAGAACGAGATATGTGCAGCTCCTATCGGGATTGTCGGCGCATCGGGCGGTCTTGCTTGTCTTGTTTTATTACTGTCGAAATGTCTTGTAGCCGGGATTCCGAGACTGATCGGGTCTTCCCGGGGAGAAGGAATATCCTTCGTTGATCGTGAGAGCTTATCATGGGCTAAGTTGGGACACCCCTGCAGGGTTTGAACTTTCGAAAGCCGTGCCCGGGGTTATGTGGCAGATGGGAATTTGTTAATATCCGGTTGTAGTAAACTTGAAGTAAACTCTTATAAAATACACCAACCGTGTGCGTAACCATGAGTGTCTTTTTTCGGGGTTGATCGAGAGGAGAACACGGTTTCTGGGTTATGTCTGACGTAAGTAGGAGTTCAGGATCACTTCGTGATCATTACTAGTTGACGACCGCTTGCTTTGATTCTCTTCTCGCTCTCATTTGCGTAAGTTGGCCGCCATACTCTGCTTAGTCGCTGCTGCAACCTCACCAGTTTACCCCCATTCCTTACCCTTTAAGCTTTGCTAGTCTTGATACCCATGGTAATGGGATTGCTGAGTCCTCGTGGATCACAGTTTACTACAACAACAGTTGCAGGTACAGGTTTATGCGATGATCATGACGCGAGAGCGATGTTTACTTGTTTTGGAGTTCTTCTTCTGCTTCTTCGATCAGGGGATAGGTTCCAGGTCGGCAGCCTGGGCTAGCAGGGTGGATGTCATTTGAGTTTCAATTTGTGTTTCATTCGTAGTCGGATGATGCTCTTATGTATTGTGATGTTGTATTCATGTGACATTGTATGTATTGGATGTATCCCCACTATTATGTAATGTTGATGTAATGATATCCACCTTGCAAAAGCGTCTTCAAGATGCGCTTCTATCCTTGGTGGGACGTTCGAGTTCCTTTAGGATAGGGTCGCATCTTGGGCGTGACAAGTTGGTATCAGAGCCTCGACCGACCCTAGGAGCCCCCCTTGATTGATCGTGTAGTTTGGCCATTGTTGAGTCTAGAAGAAAAACTGTTTTCGGAGTCTAGTTATATCGGAGAGTAGGAATTCTTTTTACTCCTCAGCCCCTTCGTCGCTCTGGTCAGGAATCTTGACGTAGGTGTTTTGAATTACTCCTCTTCCCTTTCAAACTTTCTTTAGGATCACACAGTTGGTTTTCCGATCGTTGTTCCTCAGCTCTTTGCATCCGGTGCATTTCTCGTCATGGCGATTCGACCCTCTTTGTTTTGCAAGTTCAATCCTCAGTTGTCTTCTTTTCCCACCCGCCCACCCCTTTTTCTTCTCGGAACCGGAGTCCATAATCGAGTATCCATCCTACTCGTGCGAAGTCTTTGCTTTCTCTCCTCAATGATTTCACCTGGTGTTTCCTCTTCAAGATATTCGTCGGTTCCCCCTCCCGAGTTGCCTTTGTTTTTCCCGCCCTCCCACCCTTTTCTTACCGGAGTCTGACTCTCTCTAGACCATCTATTTCATTCGTGTGGAGCCTCTTCAGTCTTTCGTTAATCATTTCAACCGGTGAATTCTCGTCTCGGTGGACATTCTTCATCTTTTCTTCTCCGGTGGATTCAGTTCCATTTTTGGTAGTGATTATATTCTTTTCCTCGGCTCAAATGTTTTCCCCTTGCTCGTTCGCCTCTCGTCAGTTTATCTTTTCGGAGTGCTCAAGACATCTCAAGAGATTCGTCTGTGTTCGAATTAATTCGAGGTTGTCACCTCATTCAAATATTTCAATCATTCCGGTGCATCATCTATCTATTCAACAATCCTTTCTTTACGGTGTTTTCTTTAGTGGGCCCTAACCCACAGGTCTTTTCCCAGGATCTTACCTAACTTTTTCTAATTATTCCGGAGCCATTCCCAATTCTTTCAATTCTTCCGGAGGCATTGCTTTGTCCATCTTCTCTCTCGTGTCTCTTGCTTCACCTCATCCCTTTTCTCTTCCGTCTCGGTCCTAAGATCTCGGGACGAGATCTCTTGTTAGTGGAGGAGTGTTGTAACGCCCCGGATTCGATGCGCCAGGTGTCCGCCAGTTATTCGCCGTCTTTACCATCTCATTTGCTTGCGTGTTGCATTTTATCATGTCATCATGTGCATTGCATTGCATACGTGTTCGTCTCATGCATCCGAGCTTTTTCCCCGTTGTCTGTTTTGCAATCCGGCACTCCTATGTCCTCCGGCGTTTCCCCTTTTGTCTCTCGTTGTGAGCGGGTGTTAAACGTTTTCGGAATGGCCCGAGGTTTGCCAAGCGGCCTTGGTATAGCACCGGTAGACCGCCTGTCCATTTTCGTGCCATTTGGAGGTCGTTTGATACTCCAACGGTTAACCGCGTAGCCCGAAACCCCTTTCTCTTTGCAGCCCAACACCCCTTTGAAGTTTCCCTATAACCCATCCAAAACCCCTCCATGCTCTCGGTCGTTCGATCATGATCGTGTGGGCGAAAAACGCTCCTCATTTGGACTCTCCTAGCTCCCTCTACCTATAAATGTGCCTCCCCCATCCAAATTCGCGGTCTAATCCTACCCTAACCCTAGCCTCCACCTACCTCCGCCGCCGGACATGTCCGTTCCCCACCGGACGCGTCCGTGCCGCCGCCCGCAGCCAACCGGAGGCCGACATGTCACCGCCTCCAGCGCCCCACATCGCCGCCGCCGCCCGGGCAGATCCGCTTCGCCCGGGCGAACTGGCAGCGCCGAACCCGTCTCCGCCGCCGCCCGGTCGCCCAGCGCCGGAGACCGCGCGCCTCCAGCGGCGCTTCGCCTCGCCGCCGCCATACACCGTCGCCTCTCCGCCGCCCGCCGGATGCCTCCCCCATTGGCGCCACCGCCGTCTCCTCCGCCGCCTCGGGATCGCCTCGGCCGCCGCGCCCGAGCGCCGCCTCACCGGAGCACGCTGGCACCGCCCCGCCGTTTCACTCCGGCGCCGGCATGCCTCACCTCCCCCGCGCCCCTCCAACTCCGGCGCCCCATCGCCGGACTCGCGCAGCCGTCGACCTCCTCCGCCGGTTCCCGCGTCCCCGCGCCTTCCCGTCGTCGCCGGAGTTCCTCTCCGGCCGGATCTAGAGAAGGTGGATGAGATCCACCAACCCCGCGAACCAAACGGCGCCCCCGATCCCGGATCTCCTCGTCCGGCACGCCTCCGTCCCGCGTTGACTTTCGCGGAGGTATAATTTTCACTAAGTCCCTCAGATTCTCAGCATTCTGGTACCCTGTTCAACATGCAATAACTCCCCGTGTGGTGCACCGTTTCGTGTGTATAATATGTAAAATTGTTCGTCTCAACGAGTACTTCGTTGCATTCCATTGTGTCATGCTTATTTGAGTTCATCTTGATGCCTGAATCTTCGTTGTAAAAGTGCTATATGATGTTAATCTGCTGAAACTGTTATAAAATGTTCATTTGTCGTTTTTGCCATGTTTGATGTGTGCATCCTATGAGGTTGATTCCTACATGAGCTTTGATCTATGACATGCCATATTTACAGGGGTGCTATCCATGTATTTTTGTGATTCCTGTAGTGAGTACATCAAGTTTGTTAAGTAGGGTACTTGATGTTGCTGTTTTGTATGTCTGAATCTGCTATATCATGATGCTATGTTAACCTGCTTCTACAAGTCATTATATGCATAATCTGGAGATGTTCACTAAGGATGTTTTGGTATACATGTCATTCTCTATCCATCCATGCCCCTGGTTGCAGTTTTAGCCTGATGTAACTTGTTGTAATCTTGCTCTCAACTTGCTAAATAATGTTGTTGTCAGCCTGTTAACAATAAGTTCAGTTTTGCCATGAGCTTTGCTAGTGATCCATCCACCCTATGAATTTTATCTTGCCATGTTTAGCTTCATAAATATGTCTCTTACTGTTGGTTGCCTTACCGTGCCACGTATTGCTCTGTGGTGAGTGTTTGAAGCTCACCAACATGCCTACTTATTGTTGTCCGTGCCATGTATAAATCTGTCATATCATTTGCCATGTTTACATGGATGCCATTATATCTTCTGATCCTTTTTGGCTCATGGTCAGTAAGGGACTTCTGTACTATGAAATTATTAGATTCATGCCATGCCTTTGTTTTCCATGATAAGTTCCTGTAACATGTTGTTTGTTAGCTCTAAATATTGCAACCTGATGTTATTTCTGCAAAGTCTGGAACTGTTATTATTTGCAATCTTGCCATGTCGTTTTGAGCATGTTCTATTTGTTTCTGGAGTTAGCTCAGTGTTCATGTTTTGTCATGTTTTACCTGTAGTTCATGTCCATGCCTCTTGTTATAATGTTGAGGTGTGTAGCATGTTATTTTTGTGCTTGCAATATGCCTAGTTGCTGTTTTGGACAGATTGTTGTTATGTCTTGTATAGTGTATATGTTGAACCGTTGCTCCGTTTTGAGTGTGCTCTATAAGAAACTTGCTTGTTTTTGCACGTAGTTTCATATTATCATGTTGCATCCTTGTTTTGAGGTGTTTGCTTGATGTTTGGATGCATTTAGTATCAATGCCATGTTCAACTTGTTTTGCTCATATCTTCTAGGCCGTAGCTCCGAATTAAATGAACTTTATATGTAACTTGACTAGAATTTCGTGTAGATCATCTTGGTGCATCTTAACTTGCTGTTTAACAATTTGAACTTAAGTTTATTCAGATCTGTAACAATTTCGAAATTTGCATATGAGGACTTACCGGATTTGTTATATGTTGTTCCCGGCCTCATTTAAACTTGCTTTGATGTGTTGTTCTTATTTGCATCATCTCTTGTCATGAGTAGCTTCATGTAGCCTTGTCATGCATCATGCTTGTTGTGCATCATGTCTTATCTATGTGTGGTGTGTTTACCATGTTGTGTGCTTCTCTCGATAGTTCCGCTTTCGCTATGCGATCGTGAGGATTCGCTCGCTCACGCTTGGTCTGCCTTCATGGCTTCATCTTCTTCATGCACTCGTTCTTCTTCCTAGCGGGATTTCAGGCAAGATGACCGCTACACTGGATCTCACTACTATCATTGCTATGCTAGTTGCTTCGTTCTATCGCTTTGCCGCGCTACCTATCTCTTGTTGATCAAGCCTTCCAAATATCCATGTCAGCCTCTAACCGTTGTCACCCTTCCTAGCAAACCGTTGTCTGGCTATGTTACCGCTTTTGCTCAGCCCCTCTTATAGCGTTGCTAGTTGCAGGTGAAGATGAAGATTCCTCCATGTTGGATTATGTTTATGTTGGGATATCACAATATCTCTTTTTTTTAATGAATCTATACACTTGGTAAAGGGTGGAAGGCTCGGCCTTATGCCTGGTGTTTTGTTCCACTCTTGCCGCCCTAGTTTCCGTCATATCGGTATTATGTTCCCGGATTTTGCGTCCCTAACGCGGTTGGGTGATTTATGGGACCCCCTTGATAGTTCGCTTTGAATAAAACTCCTCCAGCAAGGCCCAACATTGGTTTTACCATTTGCCTACCACCTATACCTTTCCCTTGGGAGTAGCTAACCCGAGGGTCATCTTAATTCAGACCCCCCCTCCCGGGGCCAATGCTTGTCTAAGTGTTGGTCCGAACTAGTCCTTTGCAGCGCCACCTTGGGGAAACTCGAGGGCTGGTTTTAGTTGTACGGTGTGCTCATCCGGTGTTGCCCTGAGAACGAGATATGTGCAGCTCCTATCGGGATTGTCGGCGCATCGGGCGGTCTTGCTGGTCTTGTTTTATTACTGTCGAAATGTCTTGTAGCCGGGATTCCGAGACTGACCGGGTCTTCCCGGGGAGAAGGAATATCCTTCATTGATCACGAGAGCTTATCATGGGCTAAGTTGGGACACCCCTGCAGGGTTTGAACTTTCGAATGCCGTGCCCGTGGTTATGTGGCAGATGGGAATTTGTTAATATCCGGTTGTAGTAAACTTGAAGTAAACTCTTCTAAAATTCACCAACCGTGTGCATAACCGTGAGTGTCTCTTTTCGGGGTTGATCGAGAGGAGAACACGGTTTCTGGGTTATGTCCGACGTAAGTAGGTGTTCAGGATCACTTCTTGATCATTACTAGTTGACGACCGCTTGCTTTGCTTCTCTTCTCGCTCTCATTTGCGTAAGTTAGCCGCCATACTCTGCTTAGTCGCTGCTGCAACCTCACCACTTTACCCGCATTCCTTACCCTTTAAGCTTTGCTAGTCTTGATACCCATGGTAATGGGATTGCTGAGTCCTCGTGGCTCACAGTTTACTACAACAACAGTTGCAGGTACAGGTTTATGCGATGATCATGACGCGAGAGCGATGTTTACTTGTTTTGGAGTTTTTCTTCTGCTTCTTCTTCGGTCAGGGGATAGGTTCCAGGTCGGCAGCCTGGGCTAGCAGGGTGGATGTCATTTGAGTTTCTGTTTGTGTTTCATCCGTAGTCGGATGATGCTCTTATGTATTGTGATGTTGTGTTCATGTGACATTGTATGTATTGGATGTATCCCCACTATTATGTAATGTTGATGTAATGATATCCACCTTGCAAAAGCGTCTTCAAGATGCGCTTCTATCCTTGGTGGGACCTTCGAGTTCCTTTAGGATAGGGCCGCATCTTGGGCGTGACACCCCCGGTCCATGCTTCCACTCGGCGGAGGTGTTGCCGGAGTTTGTCATCTGGTCGGAGAACCCGGCCGGCAACTGGCTCCAACTTCCGCGCTTCTTCATCGGCGAACTACCGGCCTCTGGTCCAGGCGGACTCTGGTTGCAGGCGGATGGTTGTTGCAGCAAGGCCTCTTGGGTCGCGGTCGAGACTTCCGCCACGGGCAACATAGCCCTGGCCCGCGGCTGGCAGACGTTCGCCCGCGCGCGCAGCCAGGGCAGGCGGTGCACCCTCCACTTCAAGTACGATAGTGGATCGACCCTCTATGTGAGGGTGTTTGGGGAAGATGGTTGCCGCGTCGGGTGCTGCCCCGAGGCGAACGGCGGTGAGGAGGTGCTCGGCCTTGGTGACGGTCGCGACAAGGATGAGGGCGAGCCTGCCCTCGGCGGCGACCGTGTCTCGTCCAGTTACGGCGGCTCTTCCTCCGGCGACAGCTCCAGCAGTGGCGGCTACGACCAGCCGCCGCGCCTCCGTGAAGCGCGAGGAAGGGTCTGGCTAGGCTCGGGGTGGCGCTAGGGGCCTGCCTCCGCGGGTCGCTGCAACGCCACTTTTGTTTTACTCTTTTTCCTGCATCAAGAATAAAACCAGTATGGGCCCACGGGGGCGTGTACCGAACTATGGTTCCTTTGTTATTGCACTATGCGTGTAGTTTCTGTGTCGTGTCGTTATTCTGCGCAAACATAACTTAATCTGGTATATTCAGGACGCCCTCTAGCTCACGAGGTTCCAAAAGCAAACTTCGATTAAGGAAAAGCGAGCCAACCACAGAAAGCAAATGAAAAGCCGCGTCCGGCACCTAATCTAGTCTTCAAGTCTTTTCACCAGCGCGGAGCTAAGTGCTGCCACTAGGCGTGGGCAGGAGCCCCAGGGCCTGAGGCCAGCGCTCCTGAGATTCCGGGGCGTGTACAACCCCAACTCATTATTACGTGAGAGTGTCATGGCGGCGATTCTTCATAGGCACCGGGCCTTCTTCACAGGCTCTGGGCCTTTCTTCACAGGCTCTGGGCCTTTCTTCAAGGGTAGAACTTCCGGAGGTGCTGGATGATCCAGGCGTTTTGGATAGGTATCCCGTCTTTTTTGTCCAGGCGCACGGCGCCAGGCTTGGAGATGTGGACGACCTTGAACGGGCCCTCCCACATTGGTGAAAGCTTATGCAGCCCTTACTAGGAGAGGACCCGCCTCAGGACTAGGTCACCCGTCTCAAGTGTCTTGGAGCGGATGTTGCGGCAGTGGTATCGCCGCAACGCTTGCTGGTACTTTGCCGCCCTCAGTGCAGCTTCGTGACGACGTTCCTCCCCCAGCACGAGATCCATCCCCCGCGTGGCGTCCTGCTGTGTTTCGTTGAATACCAGGACCCGTACGGAGCGATGCTTGACCTCGTGAGGAAGGACTGCTTCAGCTCCGTAGATGAGGAAGAATGGAGTCTCGCCTGTTGGCTTGGTGGCGGTGGTGCGGGTGGACAACAGCACGGACTGGAGCTTCTCGTGCCAGCCCCTGCCACAGGCCTCTAGCTTCTCCTTGAAGGTCCTGGTCATGAGGCCCCTCAGGACCTCCGCGTTAGCGCATTCGGCCTGACCATTACTCCTGGGGTGGGCCACCGAAGCGTAGCAGATCTGCGTTCCAAGGTTAGCACAGTAGGTTTTGAAGAGGTTACTAGTAAACTGTGAGCCGTTATCTGTGTTGATGCGGTTGGGGACCCCGAAGCGGCTCACGAGGCCCTTGATGAACTTGAAAGCAGAGCCGGCCGGGATGGTACGGACGGCTTCCACTTCTGCCCACTTGGTGAACTTGTCGATGGCGACGTAGAGATAGCGGTAGCCCCCTGGCGGCCATGGGAACGGGCCTAAGATGTCCAGCCCCCAGACCGTGAATGGCCACGTGAGGGGAATGGTTTTGAGGCCCTGAGCTGGCTGATGGATTTGCTTGGCGTGGAATTGGCAAGCTTCGCAGGACTTCACCACTCACCAAGGCGTCATTGAGTGTCAGAGGTCAAGAGAATCCACTGCGAACACCTTGCCGACGAGGGTCCGTGACGACGAGTGGTGTCCGCAGTCCCCGCCGTGTATGCCAGTCAGCAACTCCCTTCCTTGATCACTGGAGATGCAGCGCAGCGTGACTCGTTCGGTCGTTTCCTGTACAACTCGCCGTCTTGGATACAGTATGACATGGCTTGCCGGGCCACGCGCTCCGCGTCCTCTTCCTTCTCCGGCAATGTCTCGTGCGTCAGGTACTCCTTGAATTCCTTGGTCCAGCATTCCTCCTGGGGCTCGAGCGCCAATAGTAGCCGAGCTCCTGAGGTCGGGCCACAGGCTGGGGCTCCCGTGGCTGGAGGCTGTGTGAGCTCCTCCCGATGCTGAGTCATGCTTGAAAGTGGTCGTGTAGCCGATGGCCTGAAGAGCCGCTCCTCAAAGACGCGGGGTTCTTGCGGCTGCCGCTTGGATGCCCTTCTGGCGATGTCGTCGGCTTCCTTGTTAGTGCCCCGGGGCACGTGCTGCAGCTCCAGGCCCCAGAACTGCTTCTCCATCTAACGCACCTCCGCAAGGTACGCCTCCATGTGCTCGTCCTTTGGCTCGTATACCTTGTAGGAGAACTTGACGAGGAGTTGCGAGTCACCTCTGACGGTAAGGCGCTTCACCCCTAGAGCTGCCGCAGCCTTCAGGCTAGCTATGAGGCCTTCATATTCTACGATATTGTTGGAGACCTTCTCGCCATGCTGGAAGCAGAGTTGCATGGCGTAGTAAAGCTTGTCCTGAGTGGGGGAAATGAGCACTGCTCCAGCCCCCGCGCCCTGGTGCGTGAAGGCGCCATTGAAATACATGACCCAGCCATCTGGAGCCCCGCTCCCTGGTGAAGTGGATCGGTCTTCGCCTTCTTCAAGCATCGGGGCATCCGTCCATTCTACCACAAAATCAGCGAGCGCGGCCCCTTTGTGATCCAAGTAGTGCTGAACTCCAACTGGAATGCTTGCAGCTCGATGTTCCACTCAGCGACCCTTCCAGCCGAGTTGGGGCTCCTGAGCACCCTCTGCAACGGGTAGGCTAAGACGACCTTGATGAGGTGGCCCGGAAAGTAGTGTCGCAGCTTACGTGAGGCCACCAAGAGTGCGAGCAGGAGCTTCTGAGGCATGGGGTAGCGTGCCCTCGCGTCCCGCAGCACGGTGCTGACAAAGTACACTGGGTGTTTGACGAGAGCTGGCACACTGTCGAAGCCCGGGTTTTGTGGAGATTGGGGCATCGCCTGAGGGGGAGGGGTTCCTGAGACATGACTGCCCTCAGGAGTTTCTGCGACGTTGTCCTGCTGAGCTTGGTCTTCTACCGTTGAGGCCTTTGCTGCGCCTTCCTGATCCTGCACCACTTTGGCTCCGGCTTGGCGTGTGCCCTTGGATTGGCGCTCCTCCTGAACCGCAACCAGCGCCGCGCTGGCGGAGTACGGGGTGGCTGCAAGGTAGAGTACCAGGGACTTGAGAGGCTGTGCTGCCACCATCACCGGAGGGCTGGTAAGGTATTTCTTGAGGTAGCTCCACCACCCACTCCCGAGAAGGGCTTGGTGAGGCTGAGCCGCTCGAGCGGCACGTGAAGAAGGCTGAAGGCTTCTACGGAGAGCAAGTTGAGGCCGGCGCCGCCGTCGATGAGGGTCTTGGTAACGGCCAAGTTGTATATGGTGGGCGTGCAGAGCATTGGGAGCATGTCGGAGCCAGCGGTGGAGTCGGGGTGGTCTTCCGAAGCCGAAGGTGAGGTCGGCCTCTGGCGCAGCCCAACCCGGCAGAGCCCCCGGGCACTTGGAGGTGGCCCCGATCTGACAGAGGAATTGCTTGACGTGGCGATCTAAAGGCGGTGCTTGAGAGCCGCCTAGCAGGGCCGCGACTGCGTGGTGCACCGGCACCACGTAGCAAGCGCTGAAGAGGTCGCGGAGTTCCCCCCAGGAGGCCACCGTGGATCCCGTGAGGTTGAGCAGCCATGGGGAACCAGTTGGCCATGATCTTGTCGTCGCCTCCGGCCTCGAGGACAGCCTCCTCGTACGCCAGCAAAGGATGGTGACAGGTCTGTCGTGCCGTCGTAACGCGGCGGCATCTCTGGCTTGAACTTGGTCGGCCATCGCACGCGCCGTAGGGCGGGTGAGAGGGCTCGGTACCCAGATGCTCGACGAACTCGCAACACAGAAATACACGAGAATTATACTGGTTCAGGCCACCGTTGTGGTGTAATACACTACTCCAGTGTGGTGGTAGTGAATTGCCTCTTGGGCTGATGAAGAACAGTACAAGGGGAAGAACAGCCTCCTGAGGTTGAGGTGTTCTTGTGCTTGGGTAAGCTCTCGATCAGATTGGATCAAGCTCAGATGAGTTGCCCCTAATGTGGTGGCTAGCTCTACTTATATAGGCCCTGGTCCTCTCCCCAAATATTGAGCGGGAAGGGAACCAACAACGGCGGGCAAATTTGAAAGGGGACAACTAGTACAAGCTATCCTGACAAAAGTGGTCTTCGCCTGCAAAAGGCTCTGGTGGTGACACCATCTTGGGCTCCATGATGACCTCCGTCTTGCCGTCCTTCTGGTCTTGGTCTCGTTGCACCGATATGGCAACCTTTGCCTGATGCCTCGGTACTCCTCGCCTGTGCTGGCCTCCTTGGCACCAAAGAGGAAACAAGGACACTACGCGCGCTGGCGCACGCCTGGTGCCGATCGTCCTGGCTCATGTCACGAGAGCCTTGTGAGGTTCGCCCCGCCTTGATATCTCTGCTCCTCGTGAGCCTGCCTGACTAGGCCACTCCTGAGGAGGTCTTGCGTTGTCCGCCTCGCGAGGGTCTTGGATGTCTTGTCGATGAAGATGGGCCGTACCGCCCGCTAGCATGGCCACGCCGCGGGCCGCAGGCAGGCAAGTCTGGGGACCCCCGTTCCAAGAACGCCGACATGATGTGCATTATAAAGAGGGCCCAGAGATGCCTCTTCGACAATCAGACTGACAAATCCTAATCTCGAAATACGCCAACTCAACAAGTACCTTCGGAGACACCTGTAGAGCACCTTTATAATCACCCAGTTATGTCGTGACTTTTGGTAGTACACAAAGAGTTCCTCCGGTAAACATGAGTTGCATAATCTCATAGTCATAGGAACATGTATAAGTCATGAAGAAAGCAATAGCAACATACTAAACGATCAAGTGTTAAGCTAACGGAATGGGTCAAGTCAAGCACATCATTCTCCTAATGATGTGATCCCGTTAATCAAATGACAATTCATGTCTATGGTTAGGAAACTTAACCATCTTTGATTAACGAGCTAGTCAAGTAGAGGCATACTGGTGACACTATGTTTTTCTATGTATTCACACATTTATTATGTTTCCAGTTAATACAATTCTAGCATGAATAATAAACATTTATCATGAAATAAGGAGATAAATAATAACTTTATTATTGCTTCTTGGGCATATTTCCTTCAGTCTCCCACTTGCACTAGAGTCAATAATCTAGTTCACATCACTGTGTGATTTAACATCAATTGTTCACATCTTTATGTGGTTAACACCCATAATTCACATCGATATGTGACCAACACCCAAAGGGTTTACTAGAGTCAGTAATCTACTTCACGTTGCTATGTGATTAACACCGAAAGAGTACTAAGGTGTGATCATGTTTTGCTTGTGCGATAATTTTAGTCAACGGGTCTGTCAAATTCAGATCCGTGAGTATTTTGCAAATTTCTTTGTCTACAATGCTCTGCACGGAGCTACTCTAGCTAATAGCTCCCACTTTCAATATGTATCCAGGTTGAGACTTAGAGTCATCTGGATCAGTGTCAAAACTTGCATCGACGTAACCCTTTACGACGAACCTTTTGTCACTTCCATAATCGAGAAACATATTCTTATTCCACTAAGGATAATTTTGACCGCGGTCAAGTGATCTACTCCTAGATCACTATTGTACTCCCTTCCCAAACTCAGTGGTAGGGTATACAATAGATCTGGTACACATCAAGGCATACTTTATAGAACCTATGGCTCAGGCATAGGGAATGACTTTCATTCTCTTTCTATCATCTGCTGTGGTCGGGCTTTGAGTCTTACTCAATTTCACACCTTGTAACACAGGCAAGAACTCTTTCTTTGACTGTTCTATTTTGAACTATTTCAAAATCTTGTCAAGGTATGTGCTCATTGAAAAAACTTATCGAGCGTCTTGATCTATCTCTATAGATCTTGATGCTCAATATGTAAGCAACTTCACCGAGGACTTTCTTTAAAAACTCCTTTCAAATACTCCTTTATGCTTTCCAGAAAATTCTACATTATTTCCAATCAACAATATGTCATTCACATATATTTATCAGAAATGTTGTAGTGCTCCCACTCACTTTCTTGTAAATACGGGCTTCACCGCAAGTCTCAGAGAAACTATATGCTTTGATCAACTCATCAAAGCGTATATTCAAACTCCGAGATGCTTGCACCAGTCTATAGATGGATCGCTAGAGCTTGCACATTTTGTTAGCACTTAGGATCGACAAAACCTTCAAGTTGCATCATATATAACTCTTCTTTAAGAAATCCATTAAGGAATGTAGTTTTGACATCCATTTGCCAGATTTCATAAAATGTGGCAATTTGCTAACATGATTCGGACAGACTTAAGCATCGCTATGAGTGAGAAAATCTCATCATAGTCAACACCTTGAATTTTGTCAAAAACCTTTTTTCGAGAAGTCAAGCTTTGTAGATAGTAAGACTACTATCAGCGTCCGTCTTCCTCTTGAAGACCATTTATTTTCTATGGCTTGCCGATCATCGGGCAAGTCAACCAAAGTCCACACTTTGTTCTCATACATTGATCCCATCTCAGATTTCATGGCCTCAAGCCATTTTTGCGGAATCTGGGCTCATCATCGCTTCCTCATAGTTCGTAGGTTCGTCATAGTCAAGTAACATGACCTCCAGAACAGGATTACCGTACCACTCTGGTGCGGATCTCACTCTGGTTTACCTAAGAGATTTGGTAGTAACTTGATCTGAAGTTAAATGATCATCATCATTAGCTTCATCACTAGTTGGTGTAGTAGTCACAGGAACAGATTTCTATGATGAACTACTTTCCAATAAGGGAGCAGGTACAGTTACCTCATCAAGTTCTACTTTCCTCCCACTCACTTCTTTCGAGAGAAACTCCTTCTCTAGAAAGGATCCATTCTTAGCAACAAATATCTTGCCTTCGGATCTGTGACAGAAGGTGTACCCAACTGTCTCCTTTGGGTATCCTATGAAGACACATTTCTCCGATTTGGGTTTGATCTTATCAGGATGAAACCTTTTCTTATAAGAATCGCAATCCCAAACTTTAAGACACGACAACTTTGGTTTCTTACCAAACCACGGTTCATACGGTGTCGTCTCAACGGATTTAGATTGTGCCCTTTTTAACGTGAATGCAGTTGTCTCTAATGCATAACCTCAAAACTATAGTGGTAAATCGGTAAGAAACATCATAGATTGCACTATATCCAATAAAGTACGGTTATGACATTCGGACACACCATTATGCTGTGGTGTTCCAGGTGGCACAAATTTGTGAATCTATTCCACATTGTTTTAATTGAAGACCAAACTTGTAACTCAAATATTTGTCTCCACGATCAGATCGTAGAAACTTATTTTCTTGTCATGATCATTTTCCACTTCACTATGAAATTCTTTGAAATTTTCAAATGTTTCAGACTTATGTTTCATCAAGTAGATATACCCATATCTGCTGAGATCATCTGTGAAGGTCAAAAAATAATGATACCCGCCGCGAGCCTCAACACTCATCGGACCGCATACATCAGTATGTATTATTTCCAATAAGTCAGTTGCTCGCTCCATTGTTCCGGAGAATGGAGTCTTAGTCATCTTGCCCATGAGGCATGGTTCGCAAGAATCAAGTGATTCCAAAAACCCATTAGCATGGAGTTTCTTCATGCACTTTACACCAATATGACCTAAATGGCAGTGCCATAAATAAGTTGCACTATCATTATTAACTTTGCATCTTTTAGCTTCAATATTATGAATATGTGTATCACTACAATCGAGATCCAACAAACCATTTTCATTGGGTGTATGACCATAGAAGGTTTTATTAATGTAAACAGAACAACAATTTCTCTAATTTAAATGAATAACCGTATTGCAATAAACATGATCAAGTCATATTCATGCTCAACGCAAACACCAAATAACATTTATTTAGGTTCAACACTAATCCCGAAAGTATAGGGAGTGTGCGATGGTGATCATATCGATCTTGGAACTACTTCCAACACACATCGTCACTTCACTCTTAACTAGTTTCTGTTCATTATGCAACTCCCGTTTTGAGTTACTACTCTTAGCAACCGAACTAGTATCAAATCCTGCGGGGTTGCTATAAACACTAGTAAAATACACATCAATAACATGTATATCAAATATACCTTTGTTCATTTTGCCATCTTTCTTATCCGCCAAATACTTGGGGCAGTTCCGCTTCCAGTGACTAGTCCCTTTGAAGTAGAAGCACTTAGTCTCAGGCTTAGGTCCAGAAATGGGCTTCTTCACTTGAGCAGCAACTTGCTTGCCGTTCTTCTTGAAGTTCCGCTTCTTCCCTTTGCCCTTTTCTTGAAACTAGTGGTCTTGTTAACCATCAACACTTGATGTTTTTCTTGATTTCTACCTTCGTTGATTTCAGCATCACGAAGAGCTTAGGAATCGTTTCCGTTATCTCTTGCATATTATAGTTCATCACGAAGTTCTAGCAACTTGGTGATAGTGACTAGAGAAATTTGTCAATCACTATCTTATCTGGAAGATTAACTCCCACTTGATTCAAGTGATTGTAGTACTCAGACAATCTGAGCACATGCTTACTGGTTGAGCTATTCTCCTCCATCTTGTAGGCAAAGTAATGTCAGAGGTCTTATACTTCTCGACACAAGCATGAGTATGAAATACCAATTTCAACTCTTGGAACATCTTATATGCTCAGTGGCGTTCAAAACATTTTTGAAGTCCCAGTTCTAAGCCATAAAGCATGGTGCACTAAACTATCAAGTAGTCATCATACCGAGCTTTTTGTCAAAACTTTCAAAACGTCTGCATCTGCTCCTGCAATAGTTCTGTCACCTAGCGGTGCATCAAGGACATAATTCATCTGTGCAGCAATGAGGATAAACCTCATATCACGGACCAAGTCCGCATCATTGCTACTATCATCTTTCAACATATTTTTCTCTAGGAACATATCAAAAATAAAGCAGGGGAGCTAAATGCGAGCTATTGGTCTACACAATAGATATGCTAATACTACCAGGACTAAGTTTATGATAAATTAAAGTTCACTTAATCATATTACTTAAGAATTCCCACTTATATAGACATCCCTCTAATCATCTAAGTGATCACGTGATCCATATCAACTAAACCATGTCTGATCATCACGTGAGATGGATTAGTTTTGAATGGTGAACATCACTATGTTGATCATATCTACTATATGATTCACGCTCGGCCTTTCGGTCTCAGTGTTCCGAGGCCATATCTGCATATGCTAGGCTCGTCAAGTTTAACCTGAGTATTCCGCGTGTGCAAATTTGTCTTGCACCAGTGGTAGATGAACATAGAGCTTATCACACCCGATCATCACGTGGTATCTCGGCACGATGAACTTTGGCAATTGTGCATACTCAGGTAGAACACTTTTATCTTGAAATTTAGTGAGACATCATCTTATAATGCTACTGTGAATCAAAGCAAAATAAGATGCATAAAGGATAAACATCACATGCAATCAATATAAGTGATATTATATGGCCATCATCATCTTGTCCTTGTGATCTCCATCTTTGAAGCACCGTCATGATCACCATCGTCACCGGCGCGACACCTTGATCTCCATCGTAGCATCGTTGTCGTCTTGCCAACTATTGCTTCTACGACTATCGCTACCGCTTAGTGATAAAGTAAAGCAATTACAGGGCGATTTCATTGCATAAAATAAAGCGACAACCATATGGCTCCTGCCAGTTGCCAATAACTTGGTTACAAAACATGATCATCTCATACAATAAAATATAGCATCATGCCTTGACCATATCACATCACAACATGCCCTGCAAAAACAAGTTAGACGTCCTCTACTTTGTTGTTGCAAGTTTTACGTGGCTGCTACGGGCTGAGCAAGAACTGTTCTTACCTATGCATCAAAACCACAACGATAGTTCGTCAAGTTAGTGATGTTTTAACCTTCTCAAGGACCGGGCGTAGCCACACTTGGTTCAACTAAAGTTGGAGAAACTGACACCCACAAAGCATGTCGGTAGAATCAGTCTCGCGTAAGCATACGCGTAATGTTGGTCCGGGCCGCTTCATCCAACAATACCGCCGAACCAGAGTATGACATGCTGGTAAGCAGTATGACTTGTACCGTCCACAACTCACTTGTGTTCTACTCGTGCATATAACATCTACTCATAAAACCAGGCCCAGATGCCATTGTTGGGGAACGTAGTAATTTCAAAAAAATTCCTACGCACACACAGGATCATGGTGATGCATAGCAACGAGAGGGGAGAGTGTGTCCACGTACCCTCGTAGAGCGAAAGCGGAAGCGTTAGCACAACGCAGTTCATGTAGTTGTACGTCTTTACGATCCGACAGATTCAAGTACCGAATGTACGACACCTCCGAGTTCAGCACACGTTCAGCTCGATGACGTCCCATGAACTGCGATCCAGCAGAGCTTCACGGGAGAGTTCTGTCAGCACGACGGTGTGATGACGGTGATGATGTTGCTACCGACGCAGGGCTTCGCCTAAGCACCGCGACGATATGATCGAGGTGGAATATTGTGGGGGGGGGGGGCACCGCACACGGCTAAGAGATCAATTGTTGTGTCTATGGGGTTTCCCCTAGCCACATATATAAAGGAGTGGAGGAGGGGGGAGGGCCGGCCCCTATGGCGCGCCCTGGAGGAGTCCTACTCCCACCAGGAGTAGGATTCCTCCCCTTCCAAGTAGTAGGAGTAGGAGACAAGGAAGGGGAAGAGGGAAGAGAAGGAAGGAGGGGGCACCCCCCCTCCCCCTAGTCCAATTCGGACTAGTCATTGGGAGGCGCGCGGCCTACCTCTCTCTCTCCCCTAAAGCCCAATAAGGCCCATATACTTTTTCCCCTGTATTCCCGTAACTCCCCGGTACTCCAAAAAATACCCGAACCACTCGGAACCTTTCCGATGTCTGAATATAGTCGTCCAATATATCGATATTTACGTATCGACCATTTTGAGACTCCTCGTCATGTCCCCGATCTCATCCGGGACTCCGAACTACCTTTGGTACATCAAATCACATAAACTCATAATACAAATCGTCCCGGAACGTTAAGCGTGCGGACCCTACGGGTTCGAGAACTATGTAGACATGACCGAGACACGTTTCCGGTCAATAACCAATAGCGGAACCATGTTGCACATATTGGCTCCTACATATTCTACGAAGATCTTTATCGGTCAAACCGCATAACAACATACATTGTTCCCTTTTCATCGGTATGTTACTTGCCTGAGATTCGATCGTCGATATCTCAATACCTAGTTCAATCTCGTTACGGCAAGTCTCTTTAATCGTTCTGTAATGCATCATCCCGCAACTAACTTATTAGTCACAATGCTTGCAAGGCTTATAGTGATGTGCATTACCGAGAGGGCCCAGAGATACCTCTCCGACAATCAGACTGACAAATCCTAATCTCGAAATACGCCAACTCAACAAGTAACTTCGGAGACACCTGTAGAGCACCATTATAATCACCCAGTTATGTTGTGATGTTTGGTAGCACACAAAGTGTTCCTCCGGTAAACGGGAGTTGCATAATCTCATAGTCATAGGAACATGTATAAGTCATGAAGAAAGCAATAGCAACATACTAAACGATCAAGCGCTAAACTAACGGAATGGTTCAAGTCAATCACATCATTCTCCTAATGATGTGATCTCGTTAATCAAATGACAACTCATGTCTATGGTTAGGAAACTTAACCATCTTTGATTAACGAGCTAGTCAAGTAGAGGCATACTAGTGACACTATGTTTGTCTATGTATTCACACATGTATTATGTTTTCGGTTAATACAATTCTAGCATGAATAATAAACATTTATCATGAAATAAGGAGATAAATAATAACTTTATTATTGCTTCTAGGGCATATTTCCTTCACTACTCACCCGTCATCAGCAACGTACAAGTCACCAAGACACTCATCGATGGCGGCGCAGGGCTTAATGTCCTGTCCATCGAGACGTTCGACAGCCTCCAAGTGCCATACGATCAGCTTCAGCCTATCAAGCCCTTCTTAGGAGTGACCGACGGCTCCACCACCCCGATAGGGCAGGTCCGCCTCCCTGTCACCTTCGGACAGCGTGTCAACTACCACACTGAGCTCATCGACTTTGACGTAGCCCACGTCTGTCTGCCGTAAAATGCCGTCCTCGGGTATCGGGCCCTAGCCAAGTTCATGGCGGTGTCCCACCACGGCTACAATGTCCTCAAGATGCTAGGAAGCAGCGGGATCATCACCGTCCCTTGCGAAGAAAGAGATGCAGTGTGCTCCCTTGAGCGCGCCTTCCAAGCAGCTGCGATCGAAGACCCCGACAACAATGGAGGACAATACCCTCCTGATGCCGTCCCCAAGAAGAAGAAGTAGCTACTTCGCGCAGGGCCTCAGGGGAGCGGCATCTCTGGCGGTGTGACATCTGGATCCGCACCCGCGCCTGGGCGCCTCCCTCCCTTGCATAGGAAGGATCGCCGGGCGCCCTCCTTGGGAAAGGCTCGGGGGCTCTCTTCTGGAGGGCCTCAGACCTAGCCAACATCACGAGGAAGGCGCTCGGGCATCACATGGAGGCGTGCTTTCTGGCATGTTTCCCTCAGAAGGACACCGGGCGAGGAGCACCCAACGCTCAGGAGTTCATCACCAAGGCCACTCAGGAGCTGCAGGATGTAAGAGGCATGCGCGACGACCGCCGCCCACCTGGCGCAACTCCCCATCCAGGCGAGGATGGCGGGCTGCGCGTCTGCGTCAACATCCCAGGGCTCAACAGGGCCGCAACTCAGAGCTCTTTCAGCCTTCAGACGTGGGACGCTATGCAGGGCCCACCTCACAGCTATGTTCGCATGCCATTCGGCCTGCAGAGCGTGGCAGCCGCCTTCCAGTGCAACCTGCGGAGCATCCTGGCGGCTTAGGAGGCTAGGCATCACACAGTCCTGGCGGAGATGGAGACGGTCCTTGAGGAGCCGCCTGGACCCCCAGAGCCTCCCAAGGCTCGGGGCCCCGGTGGCTCATGAGGAGCAACCCCTTCGCTATGCATCTTCAGCTACCCCAACATCCCTTCAACAACGGAACCAGGTGACATTTTCCAAGTTTATTTAGCTGGGAGCGCCCCCCGGGCTGCATCATTCCCAGGCCGCGTGGGCCCGTCGCTTCAGCATGTATCCTTTTACATCTTTAGCTTACTGTGCTGGGGGCGCCCCTCGGGCTGCATCATCCCCAGGCCTCTCGGGTCCGACCCAGCGGCATGTATCATTCTTGCATTTACCTAAGCGAGTTCGCTTTCCATGAATGATCTATCTATGGTTATCACCTGCTTGATTGTCACCCACCACGGGAGCCACGCGCCGATTGTCTTTCTTCAGGACCCTTCGCATAAGAAGGCCAGGCACGGCGTCTGTGCTCGTGCCCGTCCCTGCAGCGTCGATAAATCCAACAGTTGAGCTCTGCCTGGCGGGCCGGTCCTGTTCACGTCACTTCCTGGCACTACAAAAAAAAGACACATCCGTGACATTTTGGGCCGAACGAATTTTTTTTCTGTCATACATATGACACTTCTATGACGATAATTGTGACAAAACCCGGTATCATCATAGATGTGGTGGGCTCCTACTTCTATGACAAAAAATCATGACAGAAAATGGGCTTTTCGTCTTGGGAGGGCCGGAGACGCAGCTGCATGACATTCGGGGAGTTGCCGGTTACGGTGGGAGGTCGGGGGCCGAGCGATGCGCTGCTTTCTCAGACGTCGCTGCTGCAGGTGCGAGGCGTTATTTCTAATCGAGCCCGAGCGAGGCGTCGACCAATGGCTGTTAACTGAACCCAATGGAGCGATTCCTTCTGCCGCCGCTAATCGAAGCCGATCGATGCCTGCCTGCAGGATGAAGCAGTGAGTGTTGCGGGGGGGTTGGAGGAACAGTGAGTGGTGGCATTGCCTCTGGATGAACAGGAACCCGTGGTGTGGAGGGCTGGATGAACAATCGACGGTGGAGGGGTGGCCGTGGAGGGGTGGTTGAACAGGACCCCGTGGTGTGGAGGGCTGGATGAACAGTAGATGGTGGAGGGGTGCCCGTGGAGGGGTGGTTGAATAGTAGCCGGAGGAGTAGTGCGCGGTGGTGGCTGGATGAACATGAGCCCGTGGAGGCTGGAGGAGGTCGACGGTAGCCCGTGGAGGCTGGAGGAGGTCGATGGTGGAGATGAACAGTATCCCGTGGAGTCCTGTTTTGTGGTACGCCACACCCTCCCGGCGAACAGGACCCTCGCTTCGATCGTAGCACTCCAACACAAGTCCGTTTGGCCCGCTTTTGGCGGCACGCCACACCCTCCCGATCAACAAGACCCCATTTCGACCGTAGGAGGTCCGTTTCATCCGCTTTTGCGGCACGCCGCACTCTCCCGATCAACAGGACCCCGTTTCGACCATAGGAGGTCCGCTTCTCCGCTTTTGCGCTATGCCGCACCCTCCCGATGAACAGGATCCTGCTCGAACGTGGCTGGTCGAACACAAGGTCGCTTCCTCCGCCAGCGATACGCCAGCCTCGTTTCCATCGCCTGTTCCGCCCAAGCCCTCCCGATGAACACGACCACGCATTCCGTTCCGACCCAGCCGGTTTGGCTCCCCATGAACACGACGACGACGCTGTTTCTCCGTTCCGACCCAGCCATGTACACGAGCCCTCATCCTATGTATGCGCGAGTAGGCGTTCGAGACCCCGCCCGTATTTACACATATGTGGCCGTATTTTCTTTCTTGCACCCCGGCCGCTGTACGTACGTGTACATGCTACGTGCACGCCTCTACTATGACACGTGCGCGCCTCCATAATGACAAGTATGTACATACACGTTCGCGACCAGAATGACAACGCTACGTACGCTTCGACCAGGTGGTTCCCGACTGTCAGGCACTTCCTTGCCTGCGAAGATGTAGCTGGTGGGTCCCAGCAGTCAGGGGGGCGAATCATTTTTGGTTTTTTCCCCCGGACGCACTTCCTTGCGTGCAAAGATGTAGTTGGTGGGTCCCAGCAGTCAGGGAGGCAAATCGTTTTTTTTCAGACGCACTTCCTTGCGTGCGAAGAAGTAGCTGGTGGGTCCCAGCAGACAGGGGAAACATTTTTTCATGAAATACGGTGGCCCGTCCGGTGGGTCCTCGCTGTCAGGTGGAGGAATAATTATTTTGCGCGTAATAAGGAGGCACTTCCTTGCTGCGACCATGGACCCAGCTGTCAGCCTCTCCACGTACAGTCCACGTCCGATGGAAGCCATTCCTTGACCACCTTGACCACGCCGCGCCTTGAGCAGCAGCGCGGTGGACGACGTCGAGGCCTAGGAAGGGGACGACACGGAGCCGGGGAAGACACAGCAGCGGATGCCCACGGGTAGAGGAGTATGAGGGTTCACTCGTTTGGCTGCGGTGTGAGGCTGCCGTCGCCGCAGAATAACAGGGGGTGTGGGTGCGTAGAGGGATGGCCTAGCCAGCGGTGGGAGTAGTAGGGGTGGTGAGGCCTCACAGCATCACAGCCGCCACGGGCGGCAGGAGCAAAGGCACGACCGGCGCTGCTTTGGGCGGCTGGAGCAAGAAGACCAGAGGTTGAAGAAGCACTACGGCCGTTGGATGGACATCGTATGGTCACTGGAGCTAGAATCGTTAATATATTGACTAAAGTTGACAAAGGCCTCCGTCCGAGTCAACTTAGTAGGCCCACAAGTCAGCCTCCCACCAAGGTTGGTCTCAGGTAGCAGGGAGTATTCATTTTTTGTGCGTAATAAGGAGGCACTTCCGATGGGTCCGAGCTGACAAATGGGGAACGTTTTTTCACGAAATACAAAGGCCCGACTGTGGGTCCCAAAGCAGTCGGGAAACATTTTTTTCACGAAATACTAGTGGCCCGTCCAGTGGGTCCCAGCTGTCAGGTGGAGGAATAATTATTTTCTGCGTAATAAGGAGGCACTTCCTTGTGGCTACCGTGAACCCAAATTGTCGGCCTCTCCACGACAAGACTTCTTCCGATGGAAGTCGGTCGTTGACCACATTGACTACGCCGCGCCGAGAGCACCACGGCGGTGGACGACGGCGAGGCCTAGGAAGGGGACGACGCGGAGCCGGGGAAGACGCAGCAGTGGAAGCCCGTGCGAAGAGGAGTACGAGGGTTCACCGGTTCGGCTACGGTGTGAGGCTGTCGTCGCCGCAGAATAACAGGGGGTGTGGGTGAGTAGAGGGATGCCCTAGCCAGCGGTGGGAGTAGTAGGGGGCGCTTAGGCCTGCGCGACAACACAACCGGCCACGGGAGGCGGGAGCAGGCGGTCCCGCCGGCGCTGCTTTGGCGGCTGGAGCAAGAAGATCAGAGATTGAAGAAACACGACGGCCGTTGGATTGGCATCCAACGGTTACGTCTGCTAGAATCGTTTGTTGACGTAGTATATAATAACTAAAAAAATCTTGCATACGCGTGAACTAAACAGGCCCACAAGTCGGACCACTCCCTCTTTTTTTAATAATTTATATATAGCTCATGGCAACTTCTTATGCAATTTATTGCAGTCATGGATCAATAACAACAATCATGGCAACATTGAACTTAACGTTAACAGGCTGACAGGAACATTATTTAGCAATTTGAGAGCAATATTACAACATGTTAAAGCAGGCTATAAATGCAACCAGGGGCATGAATGGATAGAGCAAGACATGTATAACAAAACATCCTTAGTGAACATCTCCAGATTATGCATAGAATGTCTTGTAGCAGCAGGTTTACATAGCATCAAGATATAGCAGATTCAGACATGCAAAACAGCAACAGCAAGTACCCTACTTAACAAGCTTGACGCAGTCACTACAGGAATCACAAAAATACATGGATAGCGCCCCTGTAAAGATGGCATGGCATAGATCAAAACACATGTAGACATCAACCTCATAGGATGCACACATCAAATGCAACAAAAATGACAAATCAACAAGTTATAACAGTTTCAGCAGGTTAACATCATATAACACACTTGCAACGATGATTCAGGCATCAAGATGAACTCAAATGAACATGGTGCAATGGAATTAAATGAAGTACTCGTTGAGAAGAACAATTTGACATATTATACACACGAAACGGAGCATTATGCAGCAAGTTATGATGAGATGAACATGGCATGATAATGCAAAGTATTTCGGGACTTGGTGGAATAAAACGGGGTCAACATCTGGATCTGCACGGTTCTATAGGTTCGCCGGAGTTCGCCGGAGTTGGTCGCTGCGGGGGAGGAAGAAGGGCGGCGAGGAGCTCCCGGGACGGATCTCGCCGGATCCGGCCGGATCCCGGCGAAGGAGGCGACGGGGAGGCGACGGAGGGGCACCGGGGTGGGGCCGGACCGCGGGCGGCGGAGCTCGGCTCCCGCCGGGCGAGGTCTCCGCGGGCGGCCGAAGGAGGAGGCGCGGGCGGCGGCTGACGGTGGGGCGCGTTCGAGGCCGGGCGAGGCGACGGGGTCGGCGAGGCGCGGTTGGCGGGGTCGGCGAGGACGGCGGGGTCGACAGCGGCCGGAGGGGCGCACCGACGAACGGGGCGGCGGCGAGGCGCATGGCGGCGGTGGTCGGCGAGGGCGAGGCGGCGCGGCGCGCCGGGCGGTGGGGAAGACGGGCGGCGCACGCGGGCTCGCGGGGCCTGGTTGCGGCCCGGGGCGGGCCCGATCTGGGCCTCATGGGCCCCGGCGGGAGGAGGAGAGAGAGGGCGCAGGGGGCGACGTGGCGCTGCTAGATTGGGCGCGGGGCGATGACGTGGCAGCCGCCGATTGGCCGAGCGACGTGTCCAGCGGACATGTCCGGCGCGGATGGACATGTCCGGCGGCGCGAGGAAGAAGAAGACTAGGGTTAGGGTGGAATTCATCCGCGAATTTCGGGGGGAGGCACCTATTTATAGCTAGGAGGAGTTTGGAGTGTCCAAATGAGGTGCGGTTTTCGCCCACACGATCGTGATCGAACGACCGAGAGCATAGAGGGGAGTTTGCTGGGTTTTGGGCCACTTTGAAAGGGGTGTTGGGCTGCACACAAAAGGGGCTTTTGCGGTTACCCGGTTAACCGTTGGAGTATCAAACGACCTCCAAATGGCACGAAACTTGACAGGCGGTCTACCGGTGCTATACCAAGGCCGCTTGGAAAACCTTGGTCCATTCCGAGAACGTTTAACACCCGCACACGAAAAGAGGCAAAAAGGGGGCGCCGGGGGGACATAGGAGTGCCGGATTGCAAAACGGACAACGGGGAAAATGCTCGGATGCCTGCGACGAACACGTATGCAAAAAGAGATGCACATGATGACATGATAAAATGCAACACGCAAGCAAATGACATGGCAACGACGGCGAATAACTAGCAGACACCTTCCGCATCGAATCTGGGGCGTTACAAGCTCATGGCAACTTCTTATGCAATTTATTGCAGTCATTTTTTTTGGTTGGCCAGGGCCAATTTCGCATATTTCTGTGGGTTACAAACTATTTTTAATACCGAAATGTCGAGCCAGATTGAAAGGACTTTGAAGATATATTTGAATTAGGTTAATGCCCAGTGAAATAGGAATGTGAAAATGTGAAAAAAAATCAGAAATTATAAAGTAATTGCCAATTTGTCATCTGTTTTTATATTTACAACCCATTTCATATTACTTTCAAGATTTGCAGGCGTCTTGAAAGAGTTGCAGCCCATCAGGGCGTAGAAAAAAAAGTAGGCCTGGATTGGGTATTCTTCAAAAAAAATAAACTGGGATCATTTTCATAAAGAAAAAATAGTTGGGCTGGTCACATGGTGAACATAAAATATAAGCATGGGCTAGACGGGCCACAGCCCAGTTCAAACCCTGCTCCGCCTCAACAATACCAAACAAAAAAAATACTGCTCGAGTAGCTACGTCCCAGGTGTCAGCCGATCTTGTGTTGTTCTCTTGTCTATTGACTATATACGCTCATAATGTCGTGGGTCCCAGATGTCAGGAAAACACTAGGAGGAAGCAATTTATTTTTCCATACCGACGTGGTGGGCCCCTCATCATCCTCTCCACGCATTTCGCCGATTCCTGTTGTTTGTTGACCATGTTGACAACGCGAGAGGGTGGCGCCATGCGAAGCGCACTAAAGCGCCGGAGGACGTCGGCGTTAATGATTTAGGAGACGGTGGGCGGCGATGCGTCTTGTTGAAGGCGCAACCCGGCCGTGGGAGGCCGGAAGCGGCCCCACCGGCGCTTGTTTGGTTTTAAGCCGGAGGAAGACAGGACTGAAGAAACACGACAGACTGTAAAAGCAGCAAGATTACTTAACAACCTTAACTGAAACCAGCAGGGGCACTTAACAACCAAAGCTGAAAGCAGTATGAGTACTTATACAGGCTCAACCGTACAAAGCATGCCTCGCACAGTGCTACTTTGCCTATAGTTAACCAAGGGTGAGGCCGCCAAGGGCCAGGCGCCACCCCGCGCATCCACAACCTTCTGAAAGCGGCTTCATCTCGCAACGTGGTCAATAAATAGGATATTCGCTTTAGAGCCATGGAAAAGCATGAACATAATCTTCATCCTATTCTCCAAGATGGACGGGCCTTCATTATCTGAGACCACCCACGAATAAGTATCTTTTCACCTCCAAGGGGAATTGAGTAGGTCGACATAAACATCATGTTGTGACCAAGCACAAGTCTGACCCGACCATGGTCAGGCATCTGGATAGGAACAATAGAACACGGCAGTTCCTATTTCAAGAAGATCACAGCTGTAAAACTGTGTATAAGCAATAGTTTATGAACAACATATATAACAGAAAACAGCTCGTACCATAAGTTTCTCGACACAGTTGGACCTGTTCAACAAGTGCAGAAGTGGCACACATATCCCACGTGGCCTTCCACCATTGAAATGCCCCACAAGGACCTCAAGACGATCAATAAAGTGTAGGAACTTGTGGATGTCGATCTATTCAACTTCAGTGCCATTAGTAACAGCCGAGTTATTACAGAGTAACAAACGAGCAGACTGCTTAACTCTGAAAAAACCTACACGTGCCACCAATTATAAGAAAATATTAGTTAGAAGTAGCATCTTCGTGAGAGATTCATTGCTACTTCTAAAGTTAAATTGTGATTAGTTAGACAGAATAGGTGGATTAAGAAGTAATCGAGGCAACAAGCAAGAACCAGATACAAAACTAACATGGACTAACAATTGGAACGACGTCGGGGTGGAAGATCGCAGTGAAGATGAGAGCAGGTCCTGCTATGTCCATCAACATTTGTGCGCCAACTTTCAGTCCGTAGCACTTGAGAAAGTTTATCCAAGTTCGGCCATAAAAAAAGCAGCGATCTTCTTGGTTCATGAAACCGACTCAGAAGTAATATCCATGGCTTGTCTTCACTGTGACCATTAAACTAGTGTATTCAGTTATGGCAAGGCCAAGCATCTTGAGTACATGTGTTCTGATAGAGCAAATAATACACTGTAGGAAAAATAATATGACAACACAGCATGTTCAAAAAAAAATCCACCCTCCCGGATAGAGAAGAGGATTCTAGGAACATACTGTGCGCGTTTCAAAATGCTGTGGTAGGATGAGAAGGAACAAGTGTGGCGTCTCGCCGAGGGCGCAGAAATCTGTAGGGTACTCGCACTTTGGGCACTGCAACTGAAACACACTAGATTCAGTACGAAGAAAAATGCATCAACGGCGGCGGCTGCCATCCTAGGATTACCTGCGACCAAGGGACTTGGATTTATCGGGGATGGATGAAGAATTGCACTGCGTTCTCCATGAGAAAACCCTATGCAATCACCGAGCGGGGTTTTCTCCGAACAAGGACGAGGGAGAAGGGGATTCAGCCAGTGAAATATTGCCGCTTCGTCCAGTCAGCTTCGCTAAAGCTGGAAAGGGGGGTTGTGATTTGAGGGCTCATTGGGCATTACTGCGGCGCTACGACCGGGGTGTGTCTACCGTGAAGTTGTGCGCTCTAATTTGTGCATATGGCACGTGGACCCCGTTGCCGGTTGCCCCACATATCAGCGAAAGGAAGTAGAAAGACAGGAGTAACTAGTTACACATAAATATATTTTTTGACAGAGAGATACTCCCTCTGTAAAGAAATATAAAAATCTTTTATATCACATGCTCACCTTGCCGAGAAATATACTCCCTCTGCAACGCACGGGCATTATGGGGGTTCAGCTTTTTTTATGGGGGTTCAGCGGAGAATATAATACTTAGATAGGCTCACGGTTCTGGACTTTGGGCCGCAGGCCGACCCTGCATGTTTGGGGGCCCATGTGTTCTACCTCAGCGCTTTTCATATTGCAAGCGATCAGTACTAGTTTTTGATGCTGTCGCAAGGCGAATACACAAAATTGAATAAAGCACGGCAGCTATTGGAATGAAATCGAACGACAGTTCCTAACCACGTGATAAATAATACTGTCGTACTACTTATACACACAGGACACTTGTTTCACCATGCCAGATTATTACATCAAAATCTCTCGGAGGATAGATCAGTTCGGCGATATGCGTCTTTGCTCTTGAAGAATTTCAAAGTTGATTTGGACCAGCTCTCCTTGCCGAGAAAGTTCGATTTTGACATCATCCCCTACCGCAAGATATGATTTAGATTTGAACCTTGACCATCCTTTAGCATCAATCATCCTGCGACCATCCTTTGTACTTACGGTATATTGAGCAGGTTCATTCACACCAAGGATGCACATGGTAAGAGAAACTTGGCCGCAGTCGCCCGGATAGTTGAACGACTCCCTCATTGCTCTAGGAATTCTCTGTTTGCAAACAAGAAGACATACCCAAACAGTTATATCAACACAGTGAATCATGTGAAACAACATGGAAAGAAAAAAGAACGAAGCACTTGGGCGGCCAATGCTTACCAAGAACGTGGACATGTCGGTTATTGTAAGGACTTTGGTATATGAAGTGCGAACTGCAGCCCAGTCTGTTGCCGGTGCAACTGCACGGGCCGGACTAAATGCAAGTGCAAGTGTTGGAGCAGGTGCCGAAGCCGCTGCTGCCGGAGATGGTGCTCCTTGTAGAGCTGGTGCCGGTGTCAATGCCCGATCCTCCGGTAGATCAGACTGATCCGCTGACGCAGTCGTTGCCCAATCCTCAATTTGGATCGGTGAAATTGCTGCCCTGTCGATTGCTAGAGCAACCGCCGGTGCTTGATCTGCGGCGAGACAAAGCAGCGATCGTGTCTGGTCTGCTATGATCAGCTTTCTAACTTGACTAGGATCCGTGACCGTGATCCAGTTTTTTTTCTTCATTTCTTTTAAACGCGAGAAAGACTAATTGTGGCGTTTTTGTTAAACCAAACTGCAGTTCATCATAGGGACTCAGCTTGTACTCGCATAAATGCATCGATCCGATTTTTTCCAAGTAATATAAGTGATGGACAGTGCCTTCAAGCATCGACATGACATAAGAAGTGAAACCTGCAAAAATAGCCATCGTAGAGCAAACTAAACGGTTTATTCTGTGATGAATGTCACATGGCAAAACCTGCATCGTAAAATTGCAGGAAACGAAAGAAAACATGACATTAAATCAATAACATTTAGACAGTAAATCAATAAGATTTACTTGATGTGACATGAGGGAATCCTTACCAGGAAATCATTATGTTGAAGTACTAAACAGAAGATTGATCATCAAACTACGCTACGGCGTCTTGGGGCCCCGCCTACTCTCACAAGCAGGCAGTCCAAAGGTCGTGACAAATCGTATGGACCGAACATCCATGGGACTTGAAATCCTGGTGGGTGCGATAAACCCTGCAATGCATACAGATATTGGAGTGTAACCATAATTGATAAACCGTCCTCACAAAAAATATGATCTGGATACTTCAAAATGTATAGACTGAATTGAGTGGACAGACATTAACATAGACCGTTCTCGTGGACTGACCACACACCAAAAGCGGCAGATACTAATAAACAATACAGGGTTCACAAACACAAATCAAGTAATCGAACAATAGTACTTACTACAGACAAGCAAAGTTGCACAAACTAAACTCTGCAGACAATTTCTTGCCACCGACCTACGGGATGAACCCCGCATAACTGACTAGGCCATGGACTTCGTGTGAGATGTCTACATGCACCATCACCATCTTGTCAACCTTGGAGAACCTAACAGAGTGGTCTTTCCACTCATAAACATGATGATGGAGACAGGCCGCATCAGATTTGTTGGGAAGCTTTACAAGAACCACACCCTTCAGAATCGAAGGCACAGCCAGAAATTGTTGTGGTCAAGTACAGCCTCGAGAACACGCCTGACTACAATGCTACAGAAAACACTAGTTCAGGACACGTGGCGACAAGGACACATCACCGGATAGTTCAGCAAGAGAACTCATCATCGTGTCTTCCAGTTCACACGGCATGACTTTGAGAACTTCATCTCCACCGCGACCTGGTTCTAATTCAAATGTAAAACCATATTTCATTACTACCTCCATTCAGAAATATAAGATGATTTTCGATATTATACTCCATATATGACTACATATACGCATACGTAAATGAGTGAACAAAGACACTAGAACATGTCTTCAAATGCATGAGAGCAGAGGGATTACATGCAATATCCATAACACAAGTTACTGAGGCAAATATACCCTCTTAAAAGGTAGCATTGATTTTCACAAAGTACTCCCTCCGTCCCAAAATTCTTTTCTTAGATTTGTCTAGATACGGATGTATCAAGTCACATTTTAGTATTAGATACATCCGTATCTAGACAAATCTAAGACAAGAAATTTGGGACAGAGGGAGTAGTTGAAAGTAATCTATAAGAAATTAGTGTCAACCTCTCAAATGTTTTGGTCAAAAGAGGAATTGAGAACCGTCATTTGGCACACTAAAATCACATGCAAGATCACCCAGAAAGTTGTACTACCAGTACTAGTACTGCGTGTTAGATGAAAAAACACGATCAAGATCGAGAAAAAAGATCGTCAACAAGAGACATTACATAGACTTGCTTAATGAGGTATCCGGAGAGGGGGGCTTGGACAGGGCGATGGCTTTGAGCTTGTCTGCGGTAGTCTCGGCGGGGTGCTTGCGCTTCTTCGTACCATGAGCCTCGACGGTTTTGGCCACAGCCATAGACATCACGCTGGCCGGTGCTCCGGCGTCCATCCAAGAGAGGAAGCTGAGAGAGAAGAGTGAAAGGAGGAACGAGATGAGGGAGAAGCGAAGAGAGTGGGGGTTTTCTTCAAGAGAGGATGCTGAGAGAGAAAGATTGAAATGATGGTTGCTTCGTCTGTCCAACTTACTACTGGAAAGGAGGGGGTTTTGTGATTTGACGGCTCATTGGGCATTACTGCGGTGGTTCGATCGGGGTAGTCTACCGTCACTCTACTACGGTGTAATTTAGTGCTGGATGGTGGACCCAGGTGCTGGCTATCCCACGCGTCGGCGAAAGTGAGTAATTTAGTGCATGGCTGGAGGAGGATCCGCACGGTAGAGCGTGTCCACTTTGTTTTCATTACGAAGAAAAAATGATTACAACAAGCGTTTCCACTCTTACGAAGGAGGAGTGCGAAACACGACAGCCACTTGAACATACACAGTGCTCCTACTACTAGGCATGTGCAGTGGTTCATACGTCAGTACTACACCATCTTGTTACTAGTGTAGTAAGATATGACGATAACAAATGATGTTGTGCGCATGTCAACTACTCCTATATGTAACATAGTACCGCTTTTTCGACTGTCCGGTCGAGAATGAACGGTGAGACCAATGTTAACAGAACTAGGTCCACAGAGAATGGAGAGTACGGTGCTACAGTACTCCACGAAACATGAACCATATGAAGCACATCCTATAGTGTTAGACAGGGTGTATGAAGGGTACACGGGATGGGAGCAAAAGTTCCCTTCTCGACCCACTTTTGGGTGTTTGGCAGAGTGCATGAAGGGTGCATGAGTCCACACTAGTAGGTTGACAAAAATAAACAAAGAGGGAACAACTATATTGAGATGAGAATGCAACCAAACACACCCACACGCTTTGTGCTACAGTGACTGATCTGCACCGTCTGAGTTTGATCCAACGGTCATGTTGCGCCGAGACATGTACATGCCCATGCAGAGGGCGCCTAAACACCACCGAAGTCCCTCTGCTTCTCGATGCGCACGACGTTGGTGATGCAGGGTGTAACCGCCCGCAGAGCCCGCTCCCGGTCGACAGGAGCCAGCTCATCAAAGACGGCGTCCAATGGCACGAATGGATTCCGGTGACGGAGCCCTGAAAGGATTCGCCCGGCAACGGCGACGGCAGCGCGCAACCCCTCCTTCTCCAGCTCAGCCCCCACCATCGCACGGAGACGGCTCAACTCCTCGGAGATATAGGTGAAGAAGGAGACCAGGTCAGGAAGCCGCAGCTCGTTGAAGTCGACCGGGTGGTGGACGCCTACCGCTTTATGGTGGACGCCTGCCGCTTTTGAAGCTCCGTGAACTCCCGCACATAACGGAGGAGCATGGCACTCCTCTCCTCCTTGAGCTCACGGAGCTCCAAGTCCTTGGCCCTGAGCTCCTCATCCTTGGCATGGAGCTCTTGTGTCAGGCACCTCACCTCGGACTCCGTGATCTGCTGCACCGCCATGGCACCAGGTAGAAGCAATGGGGAGAGGAAGCAAAGGGGGCGAAAACGGCTGAAAGGCAATGCAATCTACAGGAAGGCGGAGGGAGCCATCCGAGGAGCGGGGAATCTTTTGGTTTTCACCAGGGTAAAACACCAGTCGACGACTTCTCAAATCAGGGAGCAGTGGGTTTTTACAGGCGGAGTCATCGTGACTAATTGCTACCGCTACCGCCTCCCGCCAATCAAAAAATTAAAAATCCTGTCGCGCTGCTCCCGTCAATCAAAAATTAAAAATCCTGCCGCACCCAAACACCGAAAGCAACGCCGTGGTGGATATTTAAATTTACCTGGCGGCAAGTAGATAAAAAGGGTGAAATAACAAATGTGGCGGCGGCCTAGCTAATCGGTCGAACTAGCCCAACTAGCTAGCCACCGTGCTTTTACCGATGTACTCGGCGGAAAGGTGGTCTTTCGTGATTTGACGACTCATTTACTTGCTTTGGCGCTTCTGACCGAGGAGGACCCGTAAACGCTACCGTAGGGCGCCCCACGTCGAGAAGAATATATGTGTGCACCACCGGGAGGACCCCGAAACACAGCGGTAGGGTGTGCCACGTCTCGCACGGAGGAAAAATGTGCGTGTAAAAATATCGTATCAGACGTAGTACCTATGGTTCGACCTCGGGACCCAGCCAGTCGGTCGAAAACACCCCACTAGCCACACAGCTTCATCACACAAACGTGGCACGGCTAGCTCCGTCTCGACCAGCCACAACGTCTCTTTTCTAGGCGATTCTTGTATTTTCCAAGCTTTTTTAGTTGTAATAACACCACGGCAAGCTAGCGCCGCTCTTCGTGTGTGCCCGTGCAAAGGTTAGACGATGGAGAGAAGAGAGATTGAGATCGCAGACCTGGGACCCACCCGTAAGTGAGACAACGGCCATGCACGTGTTGACGAGGCACTCCCTCTACTTTACTCAACGCAAGTACTGTATAAAATCAATTTATGGGACAAAGCAACAACCATTCGTTTTTTCAGGCTATCAACTTACGCTTTGTAGTCCAGGTCGCCAGTTTGAATCTCGTCTTTCAGATTTGTTAGTTTTAGGTCTAAATTTGATTAACGAAAAGTGGGACCCCCGTGTGTTGTTCTGATATTTCAGTGTAGGATGGTTTTTATGAACAAACACTTTGCGCGGTTAGACAAGTAACGGCACGAGTTACACGTATTTTGCAAGTTTACGAACAAAAATGATAGCGGCATAGAATATCACATCCACCCCGCAGCTTAGATGCTATGGTGATCTGAAGTTTTACACCGTTGAAAGTGAGATCCAATGGCTTGGGAGTAGTCTTTGTAATTATGCGCAATTTCCAAACTCCCCAAAGTTTTTTTTGCAAATAAAACATTCAGGCCTCGTGTGTGCTGCATCTTCGATCCAATGGCTCCCGGTGCTCATATTAGGTGCTCCCCGTAGCTTAATTACCCGCTACGGTGATATGGGCATCTAGGTCGTATGATCAGTGATCAGATGGCACATGCATAGTACTTGTACTTTCTGCGCATTTCCCAAACTCTATCAGCCGTATATTGCAAAAACATTCAAACCTCCTACTGTGGGCCGTTAGATCTCAGTGAACTCGTATCACCATAGAATCTATGGTGCGGGAGCACCTCATACTCTCTCGTGCGAGAAAACATAAGGTGCTATCGCAGCTTGGATGCTACGGTGATATGAGCTTGGAGGTCGTTTGATCTAAGATCCAATGGCATCTGCGCAGTCTTTGTGCTTGTAAGAAGTGGCCGAACTCTTTTGGGGCTTTTCTGCAAGAAACCATTCGAACCACCGAGGAGGTGTTGGGTCACAAATCCAACGCCTCCGAAGAGCTTATATCACCAAAGCATCTAAGGTGTGGTAGCACATGATATTCTTACATACAGGAGAATATGATGTCCTCCTTCATTTTAGATCCTACGGTGATACGAGCTTCGAGGTTGTTGGATATGGGATCAAAGGGCATCTAAGTAGTTTTTGTACAAATTGTGTGCAATTCTCAAACTCATCAAGGTTTTCTGCAAAAAATTAAGACACATCATGTGAGCTGCTATATCTCAAATCAACAAGCTCCAAGCAACTCAGATCGGCATATAGCATCTAAGGTATGGGGGCACATGATATTCTCCGGGAGGAGGGTGGGGGTGCACAACCAATCGGTGGTTGGGAGGGTGGGGACAAATATAATCTAAACAACCCTAAGCAGAGCTCCACAATTTTATCTAAGGTCGAGGGTTAACCCCGACAATCATAACTCCGCCTAAACACAACATTTGCATGTCTTTGTAGTACTAGACTTAGTATTCATCTTTTAGTTTCATGTTCATTTTAAATATTGAACTGAGGACCATGGATGTCTTACATTTTACTCCCTTCGTTCCTAAATATTAGTCTATTTAGAGGCTTCAAATGGACTGGCACATACGGATGTATATAGACATATTTTAGAGTCTAGATTCACTCATTTTGCTCCGTATGTAGTCACTTGTTGAACTCTCTAAAAGACTAATATTTAGGAATAGAAGGAGTATTTTTGAACTCGTGTCATACATGCATGGGTTGGAAAAATAGATGCACTATACTTATTGGATTGTTGTTGTGTTCGTCCGTGTGTGTCTGTGTGTGTGTGTGTGTCTGTGTGTGTGTGTGTGGTCATATGCTTGATACATACAAAGTTTTCTCACCTCCATAGTGTTCATCTTTTAAATTTGAATTTGCATTGGAAAACTTACTAGGGATACCATGAAATGTGAAATCCACGTTGAGATCACTATATCACAAATTCACTCTAATTCAACAACTCGTCATAAATCAATTACCACGTTGAGATTAGTATTTGCAAGGAAAATATGGGTATTGTAATACATATATATTCGTTCGGCAATTTAAAAGGTTCCTTTCGTATTCTCAAATGGTAGGACCCAACAGCGTACCAGCCAGAACTTGGCTCCTATTGATCCTAAAAAAAACGAGCTCGTGTCCTTCGGTGGCGTGCGTGGTATGCACATTAGGCAACCCCAACCAGTCGAGCCTCAGCGTTTCAAGTCAAAATATCTGGCGGCCAGAATTCCAGCCCTAGGAAATTCCCCGCATGTCCCCGGTCCATAATTACTACCGATGAACAACGGAGGGATGCTTTAGTAACTAGACAACGTTACCTACCGTGCCGAGCATGGTTCAATTTCCTCGGTCGCCGCTCGTCAAGGTCACCCATCAACTGCATTGCCTGGTACTACTACTATTACACCAGGATGAGCACAGAATTGAGCCCGTTTGTTCGTGCCTAGTACATGAGTTAATATATCAGGCAATGCATTTGTACGGAGGGATTATCCTTTTACTCCCTCCTTTCCGGTTTATAGGGCTTATCTCAAAATTTTAGTTTTCCCATTTTATAAGTTTCAATTTGGTTGTTCCCCATCACATGTTCAAATTTCAAGGTGCAATAAATCATTACATGCAAGTATTAAGAGGAAATTGACCAATGCATGTACTTTATGCATGCATGCATTGCAATTAATGCATTAAATAAACACAATTTTTGAGGAAAACAAAGCGCATTAATTGAGTGGTCTTGCAAACTACAACAATTGTTCCACCACTCACCATCTACCTTGCTTGGTGAGATTTTTGAATTGAGCCCCTCAGAACCGGAAAGGAGGTTTAACTAAGCAAAATGTTTGACCAAATCCTTTCTTAAGAAATACAACAGGACAGATGTACGACTTGAAAATTTATTGCATGATGCAGGTTATGATATCGTTTCTAATCCTGGATCTTCAATTTCAGAAAATCCAAAAGTGAGCATAAATTCATGAAACTGAGCATGGTCACATGATATGGCACAAATATTACTTTGTAAGTTTTTCTTCAATTCGAGATAAGATGCTTATGACAAGTTGCACAAATGAAGAGCCAAGGTATTTTGGAACAAAGACCTGTCACATTAAGGCGAACGCTTTCACTATTGAAACCGTAGGCGTTTACGTGCCACCACGAGTCCCCGCTTCTCATCGGCAGGTGCCATCCCAGCAAGCGTGTGAGTCGGCGGGAGGCGTGCGAGTAGACCGCTACGCCGGCTGTTAGGGAGGCGTGTGAGCAGACCGCTGTGCAGACTCACCGGGAGGCGAGCTCTTTGACCAGGCTCCGCCGCCCAGCGTCGTCCCAACTGCTCCCACTTTTAATGTCGTCGGCGCCGCAGTTTAAAATCAACCCCGCACTACCCGGTATCGCTACAATCCTCTCTGTTCCTCTCCGATTCTCCTGTTGTCTACCTCCAACTAGCCTGGCCTAAACGTACGCCATGCCGCATCACGATGGTTTACCCTTAGTGTTCCAGCTTCATGAGGAAGACACACAACCGGAGTCTCAAGAACATAAGGCGCTCTAGGACGAGCTTGAACTGGTCTTGCGGGAAGATGACGCGCCTGTCCCCGCTCCCGTTTCGGCTCCCGTCGCCCCGACTGCGCCAGCGCCCATCCCCGTGGCATTGATGGGCTGGGAGCCGCACATTGTCGCCGAGCTTGATGCCACGGGGTTCCACGAGGTCCCTGCCGACTTTCACGCGCTCGTGCACCTGCCAGCGCATGCGCCTGCACGTGCACTAACGCGCACGCCCGTGTCGGTGCCCGTGCACCTGCCAGCGCATGCGCCTGCTGGCGTCTGGCAGCGTCTTGGCGCCCGTGCAGTGCCCGTGCACACGAATGTCTCCGCCCAGCGCCGTTGATGGCGCATGTCCCCAGCTGGGTGCGGTGCCCCTCAGCGGCATGGATGGCCTCCATCGACCGCTTCCTTGCACCAACACCAGTCGCCTCTCCAGCCGCCAGTTGACTCGCTCCGAAGTCCAGAACATTTTGGACTTCCTTGAAGCTAAGCCAACATCCAGAGTACGCCAACAAGCTGCGCAAGACGCCATACCGTCGCCCGTCGGTCGATGGTGACGACACACAGAGCATGGCAAAGGAGCTGCTTCCCACCACGAGACGCCCCCGCCGCCGTCGCGTAATCTAAATTTGCCATGAAAAACGTTTGGATTGCCATGATTAAAATCCGATCGTTTATCATTTCTGTTTATTTTATATCGATCGTCGTATAATTTAAAGTCAGAGTCAGACTGAACGAAATGTATGGTTTGATCGATTGAATGTTCTGCTAGAGCCGTATCAAATTAAATATAAAACGTCATCAGGCCACATGTATTCGTTGTCATCCAACAACCTAGACTGCTTCAATGTCGAGTGCTCAACACGTTTAGCGTGCAGTTAATTTCATGCCAAAAATAGTGCTAATCACATGACAACACGCAAATAATATCCTAGTAGTTAATATCCGCATGCACTTAATATACTTCCAAATTAACGTGCATTGCACGTACACACTGACTAGTGCTGCTAGTACGTGAGACTGGTGCCGTGACTTGTGAATGCGTCCAGATATGGTCAACGGCAACATCACCCACGAGTTCTTCCTATTTGCTCGTGCGTCTAAACACAGAAGGTGAGGAGAGGGAGAGAGCACACATGGAACCCACCAGTAAGTGAAGGCGAATAGTACTAAAAATAATATTACATGTTATCCATTAATTAGGCTGTGGTAATATAAAAACATTATTTGAACAAAGGGGGTACAACAAAATTGCTATTCTATGTATGTTGCCTATTGACGTGCGGCTTGAAGGCCCGGTCGCATGTTCGATCCTCGTCCTTTATTTTTTAATTTGTATATGGGTCCAAATTTGTTTCATGACATGTGGGCCCCTCGGTGTGTAGTTTGTAGCACTTCAATTTGTGGGTCAAAAAATTTTCCATTCCAAGTGGACTATCGGTGTGTAGTTTTGTAGCTTATTTATAATAATTAAAGAGAACAACATAGTTTTTTCAATAATACCATGGTACGACGTTGAAGGCGAGAAAGGACGTGCGAGAGAGCAATGACCGAGCCAGAGGGAAATCAACTAGGGGAGTTGCGTGGGTTGCAATGGCGTTTGGAGTAGTTGTGGGCCGAATGCTACGAAAATATATTCTAAACCGACCGGAATAAATGCCTACACAAATTAATCCAAGGTTGGAGTGCCCCTCGCAATGTAAATAGCTCCGGCTTTGCGAGGGATGGAGAGGTAGTAGCTTCAACGCGTGGAAGATACGGTATGAGAAAGCGAGGTCAATCGAGAGACAAAGTGAGTGTGGTCCGACATTCATTGAACAAATATATATGCTCCGGAGAGATATTGTCCGATTGAGCTTTTGGTAAGGGTGAGGGCTATAAGATAGAGCTTGATAGATGATCCAGTCATAGACGTGTAGATATATTTTGTGCGTGGGAGGAAGCAAGGTCAACCGATCACATAGGGTCACCGTGCGATCGAAAGAGTGAGACAGGTTGGAGAGAGTGACCTAGATAGACGATGTGCGTGAGAGAGTATACAATGTGAATAGGTCAAATTGGGCTCAAACATGGTGATATATCGTTTTTTTCTGAGAAAGCGCGAGGTAAATCAAGACATACGGAGAGAGAGAGAGAGAGATAGAGATAGAGAGAGAGAGAGAGAGAGAGAGAGAGAGAGAGAGAGATTGAGTGAGCATGGCCCACCATGAGGTCGAAAGAGTGGCGGCGGCTTGGATGGACTGACCTAGATAGACAATCTGCATGAGAGAGTATAGTGTGTCGATCGAGGCCCGAAAAGGAGATATATCATTTGTGTGTGAAAGAAAACAAGGTTAAACGAGACTCATATAAAGAGAGCTAGATTGAGCAAGTGTGGCCCGCCGTGCGGAAGAAAGAGTGAGACAGTCTCGAGGGAGTGACCTAGATATACAACGTGCGTTCGTGCGCACGAGAGGTTGGGGGGGGGGGCTAGATAGGCAATGCATGTATTTAGCACGAGAGGGTGAGACGGAGAGGGGGGGAGAGAGAGCTCGGCATGGGGTGCAATGGCGGGTGTGTGTGGTAAATACATTTGGTAACAGGAGTGGAAAAGGGGGTTGTATAGTTGAGAGACTTAGAGATCGAAACATGGAGAGAAAGAATGAACGTGTGTTGGAAACCGATAGCTTGCTAAGGTGGTTAAGAGAGGAAGATTGACCGATACAGGAAGTATGTAGCGTTTGTGCGTGGGGGAGGGGGGGCTAAAAACAACATTTGAATGTACATAGTACGAGACTTAATATGGATGTTTCAATTCGGTGTACATTGTAAGATTTGAACCAAGGACCAGGCATACGGGTAATTATTTCGAATTCGTGCCATACTAAGTTTCGAAAAGTTGACATTGGCTCAATTTGTTGTGCTATTTTTTAGGTCATATGCTTGAATCCATCCAAAAGTTTTCTCACTACCATGGTGTTCATCATATACATATGAATTTGTATTAAAAAAGTAGCGTGGATACAGTGAAATGCGAAATCCATGTTAGAATTGGAGATCGCTACGTGACACACACTCTAATTCAAATAACTAACTACGTGACACACGCTCTAATTCAAATAACTAATTACGTGACATACTCTAATCCACGTTAGCGTGGGTACCGCTTCGATTTTTTTTAAATAACTCCTCATTAATTAATTTATAGTACTCCCTCTGTTCACTTTTATAAGACCTTGAAGACATTTCAGACAATGTGCAAAACAGTTCATTTTAAGTTATGCAAAGCGACTTACAAAAGTGAACGGATGGAGTATCTTGTTTCGAGTGACTAATTATTGCAAGGAAAACACGGGCATGGTAATACATACATATTCGTTTGCAAATGAAAGAAGATTCATTTGCATTCTCAAATGTAGGCGCACCTGGCAGACCAGGGTCGTGTCGGGGTGGATGCTGCTTTGGTGCCTTAAAGGAAACTGCCCTTGGGTGACTGACATGTGGGCCAGCCACCTGTTGGGCCCACATGTCATGGACACAAAGGCAGGTGCCTTAAGGCACCGAAGCATAGTCCTGTCGGGGTGGTCGCGTGTGTCGGACGGACGCGTAGCACCCAGCCACCCACCCCCCTCCCCCCAAAAAAAAGGACGACGACAATATAAGTTCGTGCTTCCACGTTTCGGATTGAAATATCTGGCGGCCCCAATTCTAGCCCTTCTCCACCATCCCCTTTCGCTCCCAGATTGCTCAAATCCCTAATTCGCCGCCGTCCCTCGAATCGCCCCTCGTCTCGTCTCTTTCCCCACCGTTCCCCACCTCTGTGCTGGACGACGATGACGAAGACGACGGTCACGCTTCACCACCGCACCGGAGCTACCTCATCTACGCCCTCGTCCACCGCACCGGGTGGTCCACCGACAACGTCGGCCGCCGCAACCGACGTGCCTCACAGACACCGAGTTCCACCGCATTAGGTGCGCTTCACCGACGCCGTCTCCCAGCTCACCGCGGCTACTTCACCGAGAACATCGTCGCACCTCCGCCCCCCGAGGCCATTGGGGCTTCACCAACGGTCTCGTCCACCGCATCGTAGCGCTCCGCTGCCACTCAAGATCAGCATCCGTGCGCGGCCAGCCAACGCCAGCGCATCACCCTCAACGGCTCTGAAGTGACCCGCACTCTAGCTAGGCGAGCATGCCCAAACGCCGGCCCGAACTAGGTATCCACACATCACTCCCTTGTGCACCTTTGTTCCCGATGTTTGGATATCCTTTCACTGCTCTCTTAGCTTACACGCCTATGCAACTCTGACTTTAGCTCTTATTTATTCTGGAGATATCATCTGAAACAAGCAAATCCATTTTTTAGCGAAGCATGACGGGGCTACGGGATCTGGTACACATCCTACACACCCGTATAACCTTGTAAGTATCTGTCCTCCGGTACAACATTAAGGTCGATTCCTCTTATTTGATCAACCATTCGACGTGTCAAAAATGCAGAGGGGGTGGAAGGAGCACAAGGCCTGCACATCCAAGCAATTGGTAACATGGACTTGTACATGGAACATCCCAAGCAAAGCGAGCTCCCGTGAGCACAGCCTGTACAGCGAGCTAGCGTAAGTCCTGCATTTAATTTAATTAAATGCTTGGCATTCGTGTATGATTTGTGTGCGATGGTTGTTCCACAATTCAAGTTACCAGGCGAACATTTAACTTAAAAATACGAAGGCACTTGCTCTCCGAAATCAACATAACTTGAGAAATGTGAAGCTACATGCACTTTGAAAACCAGCTAATGATCCAAAGTAGTTCAGATTATAAACACTAAATGATGCAAGCACCAAAAACACAAAATGCAACATGGTGTACAAGGACTACAAACATGGTGCATGCACTGCTTGAATTATTCGTTCTCTGGCTGAAAATATCGAAGTGTAATTGCACGTATAACCAGTGTGCAAACTGCATATCAATATATCTATCCTGCACAAGTATGCCAATAGTTTCAAACAACAGATTAGAAAAGTATTTATGCTATGTTGTCATGATACGGGGACTTTCTGGTAGATGGCCTCGACGTTTCCTCAAGCTATGAAAATGCACTATAATTTGCTTGTCATAAATGCCTGCAAATCTCTGTCTCTCTCAACATAGTAGATCATCATTAGACACTAAATCCTTCAATGAGCTTGCAAAATGCTTGCATTAGATCCCTCATTAGACACTATGTGTTCATCACCAGGAGCATGTAAAATGTTTGCATCAAATCCTTCATTAGCGATCTGTTCATTAGACACTTGAGCTCAAGAACAACATGAGCTTGTATGTTTGCACCGTAAACCTGATTAGATACATCAGATTCAGTCGATTCGGTATTGATTGGGGAGTCATAAAATAAGTAGAAATTGGTTTCATTTTCTCATAGATTCCCTACATACAAGCAGTTTTACAACACCCTCGGGTTTAACTATTGGCCAGAAATTGAAGAGTTGAATTAGATATAATCAGGATGTGATGTACACCTTTCGTTGCGCATGCTACTCTTGCAAGCTGCGACTGTCCGTTTGCGCAAGCTCGATGCCATGCCCGTGCTGCCGCCGCTGCCTCCCACGCAGGCTACACCCAGGGTTGGATCTTCATCTTCTTGTCCTTCCATTTGCTTGAAGCCCGGCGACCGCCCTCCAACGAGGGCGCGAGGAAGTGATGTGTCGGTCTGTCCAGTGGCAGCTAGGTTAGGAGCGAACCAGACTGGAGGCTGGAGCGAATGCATTGGGTTTTTTCCTGCTGTCGATCGATATGGGAAGCGCTCGTTTGGGCCGCGAGCCTGCTATAGGGCCTGCCTTGCACTTATGTTATTGGCCCATCCAAATTGAAACATTTTTCTTCATTTTTTACATTCCCTGCTCGTGCGTTGGGACGAACAAAACTAGTGTGGGCCAACCTGGACGACTCAAACTAGGTGCACACTTTCCAGCCACCTGAGGCGGCCGCCCATACCAGCCCCTATGGTGGCGTCGCCCCTTTTGCGTGTATGATTGGATAGTGAAAAATATTCCAGTGGTGCTTTTGATTTACCCACATAATGGTTGAATTGCGTGTTTCTATGAACTGAGTTCGCCAATAATGTGAAGGATGCCAGTCTTTTCATCCTATTTGTAGATTGCTTAGATCTTGATATGCCAAAAGTAATCGCATGAAATATACAGTAAAAGCCAGTGTGATGTGTTTGGTTGCAACTAGTCTGACTACACGTCCTCATATAACATATCAAGGACGCACCATCTTACCAGATTAACCATTCGACTTACCCATGCAGTGTGGGAAGAAAGAAGTATTGGGACTGGGTATCCAAGCAATTGATGCCATGGACTCCTTTGTTCAACCTTGTAAGCGAAAAAGAAGTTGCGGTGTGCTGTACAAAGAACTAAGCGTAAGTTCGATTTACACCTTCTCGGAATTTTAGTTAGTCACTTATTGCAAAATTGTTCAATTACGTTGCTTGGATTAATTTAGTTTTCTACTGATTACATAATGGCACAACCTGTTAATCATATTGTAGACTGCGCCTATCTATGTGTTTGATACTTACTGTTAAGAATTACCTGTTTGCCTTAACTTAAATATCTATTTGTTTGTTTAACTGCTTTGCTGCTGCAACAGTGGGTTACAATGATGTTAATAACTACTCCCTCCATCCCATAATATAGGACGTTTTTTGACACTAGCATAGTGTTAAAAACATCTTACATTATCGGACGGAGGGAGTACTTTTCAGCATCCAATTGAAACTCTTTAATTCCTTGTTTGTTTAACTGGTTTGTTGTTATAACTCCCAGTTGAGATGTTTTGCTAACTTCAACTTTTCTGAATCCAATCGGAACTTTGATGGCAAAACAAAGGTTAGCCCAAGATCAAAGAGCGAGGTCCCCATGGACGTTGCATCATCCCACAAGAATGGCACCAGCCCAGTCGTGCATTATGAATTGCCAACTGCTGATGCTCTAGAGGCTAAACTAGTGGTAGAAAGAGATTCCGCTTCGCACTTAGAGATGAAGTTGACATGTTGAGGAACCAAACAGCACAATCACAAGCGATACTCAAGACAACCATTAAATATTTGGTGGATTTCAAAGCGAAGCAAAATTTGAGGACCCACAGATTGTTAAGGTCACGAAGGAAAAAGGAAATTAAATTCCTACTTGGTAAATCATAGGTGAAATGTTCTTTCCATAGTTGAATAACCTTTGTGTTGTCTGTTCATGTAATCAATCAAACCATTTGTTTTAGAGATCATGTAATAATTGTTTTTTTTGTTTTTTGGTTGTAATTTTATTTGAGCACAAGTCTGTATTAATTGATAAGACTCGGAGACATTTCATTTGGATTGTTGTGCCAGACCTACAAATATGCCAATCGGGCTAAATGTGCATTCAGCAATACTAGTAGTATAGATGGACCATAAGTGGCACGCATCGGAAAGGGCCAAGATGCTGGCTAAAAAAAGGATGATGTTGTAGCCAAAAAAAAGTACAGCGGCCTGGCTTATATATATTAGTTGATATTATTGATCGATATACTCTATAAGTGTTTATATGTCTGTTAGTTCTGTACATTCTTGGTTGATTGACTCGGTATTTAAATCATGATACATCGCTTGTGTACATATCTAAATGGGAGTACACATTATGCTGCGTGTGACATTTGAGTTGGACATGAAGTGTTCAAAATATTCGAATTCACCTTAAACTAGATACTAGTTTCTGAATTTGAGTATCGGCATTTGTAAACCATATTCATATATGATGATGGAATACATCTTTGTCGTCCTTTTGAAGATATATAAAAACACATAGAATGATTTATAAAGATTCATATAGGAATACAAAATGGATTCAAATTTAGTTGCCGAGTAAACGTGGATGCTTATTGTCCCAAAATTGAAAGAAGCAGCAAAATTTCCACTCCCATTCGGCTGCAGAAACCAAGTGTTTGGGAGATGGAAATTACAGTCTACCCATTACACCGACAATCCATCGGCCCGATTTCCACTTTGCTCTAAATAGGGGTAGGTTAGTAACTTCAATTAGGCGTGACACGACCGCCTCTGAGCCCATTCCGACATGGTGGGCGTCAAACATGGCTGACAAAACACATTTGATTCAAGCTCGTCCGAAAGACCACTGTTTCTCCCTCCAAATCCCCATACATACACCGAGGGCGGCAAAACAAACTCGACGCGGCCGAAATCGATGTAGGCAAATATTTTCAATAGGGGCAGGTTTGTAACTTCACTCAGATGTGACACAACCGCCCTACCTGTCAGCCCCGTTCATACATCGTGGGTGCCAACCACCCTCTCCTCGCCCGAAATCACTCTTGGCAAATATTGGCGAGATGCGAGATTACCGTCCTATCCCCAACCGACGAGACGTCCAAATTTTAAACGGGGGCTAAGTTCGTAACTTTCCCATATTTCAGACAGGCGCGTCCCAAAAACACTGTTCCCCGTACCTCTCCCTCCATTTTTCCCATTCATACACCGTCCGCGCTAGAACACCCCATCCCCACACCAGCCTCCGTCCGCCACCCCATCCATCGCCGCCGTCCTCCACCACATCCATCGCCACCATGCTCCACCATGCCGGAGCGCCTACCAAGACCGCGTCGTCCATCGCTAGAGATGGGCGTTTCTCATCCATGGCGACGGACCAATAGCCTTGCATCGCGTCCTCTCGCTTCATCGGGCGCCGTCGTCCTCTTTGTCGGGCCGCTCACACGACCTTCTCTTCCACATAGCAGGACTTATCCCCGATGCACCCTTCTACCGTTCAGATCTGCTTCAACGCCACCGACAGCCATTGCACCCCGATGCCTACCTGCAGGCGCCGCAAGAGAGGTGGTACCAGATCTCCTCAACTTTTGATCTCAGCCGGAAAATAGATCTTAACTTGGTTACTCTACTTTCTTTTCAGCTCTTAGAATTTAGTTCTTATTTCGAAGCAAACAATGGATGCTAAATATCATTTCTCCGGTTTGCAGCTTCAAATCTACCATGGCACAACCATAATACGGTTTAATTGATCATGCTTAGGGTTTAATTGATCATGTTGGTTCCGTGGTGGTTTCTTCAATAGAAATCGGAAGGGAAACCCTCTTTTGCTAAAAGAACTATGCTTAGAGTTTCCCCCTTTTATGATCATTATACGATCAGAATACGTGCTTCGTGTCATAATAACACTACTCCACGCATCAAGCTAAACAAGCTTAGATGTTCAAATACGAATCTGATATGATTAAAACAGAGTTGTTTAATTGATCAGCTAAATGTTCCTAAAATAGTTTCGAAAATGCATGTTCGCCGCTCGGGTGTGTATCTCTCTGAGGTGCCCACGGTGGGCCGCCCACCACAGGATTTTAGGTCGTCCAGGCCCGATTCCTCCTCTGTTACTGGCGCTTCCGATCTCTACTCTCCCCGGCCGCTTTGCCTACTTGGCGATTGTAAATCCCCGGGACGTCATGACTCTGGGAGGAGACGCCGGACTAACAGGAGGCCAGGAGCCACTCGCCCAACAGCGTCACCGCTGCCGTGCCTACCTTCCCAGTCCGTTCAGGGCTCAGGCGTGCAGCACCCACCAAGCCAACCCGATTTATCCTGAGATACGTCCTCAACACTCAGCAGCCTCTCCTCATCACCCATTTTCTAACTGTCATTAGGGTTTGTTGTGTGCTCAGTGCTACCTACACTTAATGGTTCAGATATATTTCGGTAATCTTTAGTACCTCTAAAGTTCACAGGGTTTTCAAAATTCCGGCCCTCGGAACAGAAACTAGTCATTTTGGATTGTTGGTCATAGTGACATTGACCCAGATTACTACTGCAAGCCAGGTTTGTTGATAATTTTACTTGTCTTTCTTACTCATTCGATATAATATCAAATTATTCATGTCGATAAGTTGCAAACAATAAGTGCTAGACAAACTTCTTCGTTCAGATTTTGGACGGTCTCTTACTGCAGTTACAATTATGCATACTTGTCCTAATAAGCTCACAAGTAAATGATTGATTCACTACATCTATGCTTGCCTTGTCATATTTGTTGTCAATATTCTTTTAGGGTGGACCACCCTGTTTCTAAATACTAGAACCGTAGACCTGAGTGAATAGTATTTCTCTATGTGATCTCTTCCATCAAGTGTGGGTAACGTACACTGCATTGTATAGAAAGAAAGTGTCATTTCCAGCTTTTACATAGGTTTCGATGTTTTACATGGAATACAATATGCCTACTTGCTTTGTGTCGCACTACAAACACTCCACCCTTGAAGCTAAACATTACGCCACTCATAATTGCTTAGTTTATTTGTTCAAATACGAATTTCATATGATTCTAATGTTCCTACTTCAGTTTTGAAATGTGTGCCTTCCTGTTATAGAGACATAAGGAGTTCGTATTTCTGTGTGTGGTCTGGTCAGCACGGTTGGGGAGGTGAACTTTGCATATAGAGGGGGTTTATAGGGAGACACTCTCCGAGTTGAATCCGCAATGCATTCCATAGATAATCTGACTACTTTTTATGTTTTCATGAATCTCAGATTCTGAACAGCATCATAATGATTATGAGCTTGCGCGCATGAAAAGAATAAAGTAGAACAATGCCATGGCTGTCAAACTTGGCATTAAGGGACTGAAATCAAGTCTGGATGCAATGCAATGCAAACGCTCTCCACCTAAAGATTCATGCTCAGAATATGATCCTAACAGTGATTCTGAGCTAGAGGGAGACCTAAGTCAATGTAGCTCCCTAGTGGAGGAGTCAGAGGAAGATGCCCTATCTTATTCACCCATCAAGGTACTTGCTCTAACTTTCCTAGTTTACATTGCTCGCACATATCTTGAAACTTATGCTTTTCTTTGCTTCTACTTTGTTGTAGTGACATTAGCTTAGTTTACACATCGTGTATGTGAATACATACTGTCTATCCATTTTCAAGACATATTCCATCTGTCATCATACCATATTTATCCATTCAAATGATGTTCTTGTGTATCGACGTTCAAAAGGAAGAGGCGATTGCTGATCATGGAGGAGCACAAGCAAAGTATTTGGAAAAGGTAGTGGCACGATAAATCAAATAGCCCATTAGGTGTAGTTGCAATATCACACGACCCACAAAATACCCCAACTCTAGCAGACTCTAGCCCTACTACACTGGTCATTTCGATGCCCCAACTCGCAGACTCAAGCTGCAGCAAAGCAGTATGATTATGCCAGTTGACATAGCACCAGTATGTCTGACGCAAAACCCCATTCCAGAAAGAGTACACCAAATCCGATTTGCCAAATCCCTTTCGAACTAGACAGAGCCCCAATTGCAGCAAATAGGACCTGTTCCATTTCTTCCCAGTTTAGAAGACGAAGCTTATGTTGTTGTCGGGAACTTTTATGCGCATCTTTCCTTCATGGAAAGATTATACCATGAACTTCAGAACAATTTCCAGTCTTCCTCCGCAACTTACGCGTAAGTAATGTACTAATGTTATTCATGGTCATTCTGCATATGTTTCTACCGACAAGTAGACACAAGATTTCATTCTTTTAAATAGGCGAGGAGCAAACTGGATTGTGATGACGAGCAAGAGTTGGTTGCGCTTTTCAAGCACTCTTTGATGAAGTATCATTCCTACCTGAGGCAAGCGCACTTCGATGGCAAGCCTCTGAAGGAAATTTCTGTAAAGTCTCCGGTGCTACATTTATCCGACAGTGACTGGAATAATGTTGTTACACATTGGTCTCGGCTGCAGCGTAAGGTACTGTCTATGATATCACATCACAATTTGAACTACATTTCTGCATTTGCCTTAATGTCTCACTTGTACGAAAACTGTTAGCGTAAGAACATTCGTTCTCAAGGGACCACAGAATCTAGCAACTATCTTTGCACCTTGCATTGCTCTTGTGAGTACCTCTTGCCCAGTATGACCATACTTACTTTCATAGCTGTTTGATTATGTAGCATCACTGCACATGTTAGCCTCGTAATCGTCCATTTGGTGGACATTATAAGATCCGTATGGACTCTTACACAAATTTAGAATCAACCCAATGCTTTTGAAGTGGTTTAGCTCTGCACTCCTCTTGTAAGGACTGAACATGGTCTATCACTGTACTTACATTAACAGCTACTCCCTCTGTCCCATAATATAAGAACATTTTGTACAATACACCAGTTTTCAAAACACTCTTGTATTATGGGAAGAGGGATTGGTTCATTTTGTAGCATTCTGCATCTTATCTCCCTCGCCCACCATTTACTAAAAAAGATCAGATCTATATTTAATCTTACCAACAAGTAGAATACACAGACAATGCCGGTCTTGAAGTGTGGCCCATTGCTCTTGTCAGTACATTTTGTCCTGTAACGCTTGTACTTCCAGGGATTGGTAGTTGATTATGTAGCATCATTCTTCATCTTATCTTCATTATCCTCTATCCCTTCTAGTATTATCATTTCTATAATTACTCTCTACAAAATGTAGAGTACAGGCAATGCTTATGAAGAACATTTTGTGCTGAAATTCTTGAGTTATCCTTCCCTTGACATGGAGAAGGGCATTATAAAGCCGGTGTTAACTGTTAATGTAAGTCGGTCCTTCTAAAGCCTTTATCCTCAACTGCTGTTTAATTTTCTCATACTCCCTACCGTTTACTGCTGTTTAGTTTGCTGTTTATGCAAAAATGCATGTTCGTAAGAACCGTAAGTTCTAAGTTTTACTTGTAAAACCAAATATCTTATTCATGCCATGCACATTACTTAATACCCCCTGAGGGAGTCCTGGATTAGGGGGTGTCCGGATAGCCGGACTATAACCTTTGGCCGGACTCCTGGACTATGAAGATACAGATTGAAGACTTCGTCCCGTGTCCGGATAGGACTTTCCTTGGCGTGGAAGGCAAGCTTGGCGATCTGGATATGTAGATCTCCTCCCATTGTAACCGACTCTGTGTAACCCTAGCCCTCTCCGGTGTCTATATAAACCGGAGGGTTATTAGTCCGTAGGACGAACAACAATCATACCATAGGCTAGCTTCTAGGGTTTAGCCTCTCTGATCTCGTGGTAGATCTACTCTTGTACTACCCATATCATCAATATTAATCATACAGGAGTAGGGTTTTACCTCCATCGAGAGGGCCCGAACAAGGGTACAAACATTGTGTCCCTTGTCTCCTGTTACCATCCGCCTAGACGCACAGTTCGGGACCCCCTACCCGAGATCCGCTGGTTTTGACACCGACATTGGTGCTTTCATTGAGAGTTCCTCGTAGCCGTCATATTTTGGCCCGATGGTTCCTCCGATCATCAACAACGATGCGGTCCGGTGAGACTTTTCTCCCGGACAGATCTTCGTATTCGGCGGCTTTGCACCTGCGGGCCAATTAAACAGCCATCTGGAGCGGATCGAAAGCTACGCCCCTAGCCATCGGTCAGATTTGGAAGTTTGAAATACGGTGGCGTCGCGGAGACTTGATCTTCGACGAGTTCGAGCCATAGCCGAAGCGCCGCCTTTATCACGATGGGCATGATCTAGCTCTGCCGTAAGCGGTGCCACAGAGGCGCACTTTTCGTGTCGCTCCGACCCTTAGCTCGGAGCCGGCTGCATGTCGAGGACGGTTGGCTGGACACCGCCTCGGGGGCTGCAATCTCTACGGCGATCGAGCCGAATACCAGCCTTGTCCTCTGCGAAGCCCGTGACTACAAGGTGCCGGACTCCTCTCCGGACTCTGAACCTTCCGCACCCCTGCCAATCGAATCCGATCTGGCGCCGATCATGGAGTTCGCCGCCGCGGACATCTTTCAGCACTCGCCCTTCGACGACATTCTGAATTCACTAAGGTCTCTCTCTTTGTCAGGAGAGTCCTGGCCGGATTATGACCGGCAGGATTGGGATGCGGACGACGAAGAAATTCGACGCCCACCCACCACCCACTTTGTAGCCACTGTCGATGATTTAACCGACATGCTGGACTTTGACTCCGAAGACATCAACGGTATGGACGATGATGTAGGAGACAAACAGGAACCAACGCCTATAGGGCACCGGACAACCACCTCATCTCACGATGTATACATGGTGGACACACCTAAAAGAAACGACGACGAGGAACAAAGGGACACAACGAGGGATCGTTCCCTCGAAAAGCAGTCAAAGCAGCGGTGTAAGCGCTGCCCCAAACCCCACCTCGACAGAGACAGCAACCATACAGACCCAGCCACAGAGCAGGGCGAACCGGCGGACGACGAACATGCCATCAAGCAACCGTCCGAATAGGGCAACTTGGATAAACAAACCGAACAACCCGTCCCCGTCGAAGATAACAGTCCGGACGACCTCATGCCGGACAAGTTGCTAGAACAGAGGAACCTTCACAAAAGGCTCGTCGCCACTGTGCGTAGCCTGAAAAAGCAGAAGCGGAAGCTCAAAACAGCGGAAGATGCACTCAAAATTAGATGGAGCAAAGTACTCAACACCGCAGACAAATACGGTGACAGTCGCCACACAAACAGCTATCCGAAGCGAAAATTACTGCCGAAATTTGATGAGGAGGCCTTAGAGCCCGCGCAATCAAAAAATAAAGAAGCCACCCGGTCGGATAAACAACCCCATGGCCAACATAGAGCGGCAAACGGCGCCGCACCCAAGCCAGCACGCGATCCACGCAAGGATTCACATCACAAAGATGGCCCAACCAGATCTATCTACGGGCCAAGAAAGCAAGCTCTAGAAAGCAATGCAACACAACAAATATCCGAACAACACGACACACCCAAGTACAGGGGTGCCGCACACCCCCTATGTTTCACCGATGAGGTGCTAGACCATGAATTTCTAGCGGGATTCAAGCCCGTAAACATAGGGGCATACGACGGAACAACAGACCCTGGAGTATGGATTGAGGATTATATCCTCCACATACACATGGCCAAAGGAGACGACCTCCACGCCATAAAATACTTACCCCACAAGCTCAAAGGGCCAGCTAGGCATTGGCTTAAAAGCCTTCCCGAAAACACCATTAGAAGTTGGGAAGAGCTCGAGGATGCTTTTCGGGCAAATTTTCAAGGGACCTATGTCCGACCTCCGGATGCAGATGATTTAAGTCATATAAATCAACAACCCGGCGAGTCAGCCCGGAAACTCTGGAACAGATTTCTTACTAAAAAGAACCAGATAGTCGACTGTCCGGACGCCGAAGCCTTAGCAGCTTTCAAACACAGCGTTCGAGACGAATGGCTCGCCAGACACCTCGGCCAAGAAAAGCCAAGAACAATGGCCGCATTAACAAGCCTCATGACCCGCTTTTGTGCGGGAGAGGATAGCTGGTTGACAAGATGCAGTGCCAGCGACCCAAGTACATCCAAAGTTAGGGACGGAAACGGGAAACCGCGATGCAGCAAGGACCAGCGCCGGACCAAGGGAAACAGCCCGACGAGCACGGCAGTCAACGCCGGATTCAAAAGCTCTCGGCAGAATCAGAAAAAGCTGCCCCTCAAGGATAACAGGGACGAGCTCTCAAACCTAAACAAAATCTTGGACAAGATATGCCAAATCCACAGTACTCCCGGGAAGCTTGCAAACCATACCCACAGAGATTGTTGGGTATTCAAGCAATCCGGCAAACTCAACGCCGAACACAAGCGGCTCGACACACCAAGCAAGGACGATGACGAACCCCACAAGAAGAGCACCGGAAAACAAAAGAATTTCCCACAAGAAGTCAAAACAGTAAACTCACTTCACGTGACAAAAGGGAAAAACAGAGTGGCGCCTATAGAGATACGCGCCATACGGCCTATCCCAGAGGAGTCCCACCACTGGTTGTTAAAACCAATCACCTTCGACCATCAGGATTACTCTAGAAGTATCCGGAACGCAGGCTGGACTGCCTTGATATTAGATCTGATAATTGACGGACTCCACTTTACACAAGTCCTAATGGATGGTGGCAGTGGTCTAAACCTGCTATATCAGGACACGATCCGCAAAATGGGGATAAACCCAACAAAAATTTGCCATAGCAACACTTCCTTTCAAGGAGTAACGCCAGGCCCAGATGCCCATTGTACGGGTTCTCTCCTGTTAGAAGTTATGTTCGGCTCCCCCGACAACTTCCGCCGCGAAAAGCTAACCTTCCACATCACCCCATTTACAAGTAGCTATCAAGCACTCTTTGGGGCCGAAGCTTTCGCCCGCTTTAATGCAATACCGCATTATGCATCTCTTACGCTTAAAATGCCGGTCCATGAGGCATCATCTCATTAAAGGGAAATATCAAGTGTTCCTCTTGCGCGGAAGACTGTGCGGCCGCCTTGACAGCCACACAGTAAAACGGCTTCACCAATCAAAGCACCTAAAAAGGTCGTTAAGACCACGGACATGGCTAGACAAGTCCGGCGTAAATATCTAAGGGCTTACTAGCCGCATACCCCGCATACAAGGGCTCAGCATGTACAACAAGAGACAATAAAGCTCAATTTTACCCATTTTTTGAATTATACTTTGTTTATTTAATATAACACACATTTTCGCATGATCTTTTTCAACTAAGTTCCTCTCTTTTACAGATGAACACCGTGCTACACCCGTCCAGGATACGGCACAACGGAGACACATGCGCAGACGTGCAGTAGGGACCCGTTCCAAGGATTCTTTTTAGATTAAGACCCTGCGTAAACCTTTTTCACTGTCTCTTGTTGATACACATCCCCGGTTTCTTGGCGTAATCGAGGAGGAGGCTGGCGCCTTGGCATGTGGCCATGTCAGAATTTTGCGCGTACCTGGACACCAGGGGCTTATTACCAAGGGCGTTGTTCAACCTGTTTTCATAAAGACCGAATACCTTAGGGAGTTTTCGGCGTCGCGAGTTTGGCCTTATATGCATCAACTCCGAATCATGTCTTTTGTCAAATGTTGGGTTTGCCCGGCTCCTGTGTTTTGCTGCCTTACGTTCCGCTCTATCGGCTAAGGCGGCACCAGGAGAACTACTGCGATTGTGCCCCGGTTCGGCCAGGCGAGCACCTCAGTAGAGAAAGCCGAATAATGACTGTCATGATATAGCATGAGACTGGTCAACCACTCGATGAGCGCCGGAATCTTTAGGATTCCTCTGCATTAACGAAGGGCCGTTTCCCGGCCAGGCACACACGCGCCCCGAATTCGGGTGAGCACGGTGCCTTAGCCCCACTGTCAAACTCCTATGGCCAAGTGAAAGTGATAAAGCAATATAGTCCGGTTGCCTAATTCGCTGCGCTATCACCTCCTTAATAGGACCAAGACGTTGGATCAAGTGTGAAAATGAGCCTTCTGCGAACACCCCCGCATTATATGCGTGGGGGATGAAGCCGAAGACTGCCATCTTTCAGGTTATATACACATATACATTAACGGCCACACAGGAGGTATTTTAATTCTTGAAGGCACAAGTATAAAAAGCTTTTATATTCCCTCGAAACATTGTTTTACAATAATACATGTTATTCGAACATAATGTCCTTCGAGCACTGCGTCTCTATTAAACGAGCGCCCTGCAGAACTTCCTGAAAATAGTGCTCGGCAGGTACTCGGCTCCCGTCCGAATCTCGGGATGCAACAGCGATGGCCTTCATCTCCGCCCAGTATGTCTTGACACGGACAAGAGCCATCCGTGCACCCTCTATGCACGCTGACCTCTTCATTGCACTGATTTGCGGCACCGCACCAAGGAACTGCTGCACCAAGCTAAAATAACTCTTCGGCTCGGGCCTTTCCAGCCAGAGATGACTCACGACATACTTCATGGCGAGTCCGGATAACCTATTCAGCTCCGCCAATGCGGCCAAACGATCGGTTAATGGAAGTGGGCGCTCTGGATTATGGAACTGCGACCAAAAAAGCTTTTCCGCTTCGTGATCCTTTTGATCGGAAATGTTCGGCTGCGTCCGCGGCACTCGCCGCCAAGTCCAGATAAGTGTCCGCTGCACTCCACAGCCGGTCCAACGGAGCATATTTAGGATCCCCGAACTTTATCCGCAGCATAAAGGGCTTTCAAGCCGCGATATCTCCGGCCTGACGTAGCTCCTCCTTCATAGCTCTCATCGCAGAGCGAGCATCCTTGGCCTCCGTAGTGGCCTTCTCTAGGTCCTTCTGTTCCGACCGATCTTCTTTTTCAAGAAGCTTGCAGCGGTCGGCAGCATTCTTCAACTTCACAGCCATCTCGGTCATTCCCTTCTTGCTTTGGCAATGATCAGCCTATTCGGCTTTCAGCTCTTCAGCCGCCTTTAAGGCAGCCGTATCGCTTTTCCTAGCCTGCTCCTTGGCTCGGGCAAGTTCCGCCCGAAGGTTCGCCACGGCAGCGGCACCATCTGCATCAAGCATACATGTTGTAAGACACGGGCATCAAGCTCCTCTTACCAGGTGTCTTCGGAGAAATTACATACCTTGTGCCTCGTCAAGCCGCTTGTTGACAAGCGCGATGTCGGCATCTGCCACATCAAGTTGCCGCTTTAGCTCGGCAAATCCATCAGTCCAGCTAGCCACTGGACACTTTGCCACCTACATAGGAAGGGCGACATATTATACCTGGGATTATGATCCTCGGCGCACCGTCATTTTTGACAACGCACAGAGTCTCAGGGGCTACTATCTACACAGGGCGCATCTTATATATGCGGAACTGTCAAAAGGTACATCATTTCGCGTACCTCAAAACCTGTCAGTAAACTCCTGACGGCCTCGTACAACCCGCTCTCCGTGGATGAAATCCTTTCAATCACCGTACCCATCAACGTACGGTGTTCTTCTGAGATAGACGCTCGCCCGAGCAGGTCCTTCAGCTCCTCCGACCGTGCACCGGACGGTGCCGTTGTCCGATGGCCTTTTTCGAAGGCCGGACACGGAGGGCTTTAGGGGGCCATACGACTGCCTTCCGGCCCTGCCAGATTCGGAGAAACCCTCTGTGACGACACCTCAGGGTCGCCCGCCTCACAAGGCGGTACGGCAGGGGGAGGCGTTCCGCTCTCCATCATCTCCGGATGAAGATCCCCTAAAGATGAGCTCTGCTGACAAGGGCCGAGATCCGAACTACAAGGTAAAATTTCGGTTATCTTCCTCGGAAACAGAACAGGGATGTCTCTCATTTTAAAACTCCCCTCTCTACTTACGGCTCGGTGGAGGGCTGATCCCCTTGGGGGCAGAGTGCGGCCGAGGCATCCCCCAGCGCAGGACCCTCTGACGAATATTTCTTCCCCCTCTTTGAGACCATGGTCTCCGGGTCTGCAGAGGCGGTCCTCTTCTTCCCCTGGATAGAGGAATTCCCGATTCCTCCTTTCCTTACAGCCTCCTTCAGGGAGGCGGTAGCTTCCTTGTTCCCCCCTTCGCCTTCTTCCAAAGGGGCAACCTCCAGCATCCTGGTTAACACGGGATCCGGCGTGGTCTCAGGGAGGGGGCCGGACACCTGATTAGCTTTGCTTTCGCTATCCACTCCTGTTTAAGGGACAACTCTTTTAAGGGCAATTTTATGATAAATATACGGATAGCGTGTGCAGGTGCAGGCTACTTACTTGAGTATCCGGCGATTGCAGCTCAGACCTGCGTCCTCGGTCGAGTCCGGACACATTGCTTGTGATCCGAAGAACAGTTTGTACATCTCCATGGGCGTCGCGCCAGTAAAATGTTGGAGGCTCGTGGTCCTCCGGATTAAACTCCCACCTGCGGAGGCGATGTTTGCGAGGCGAGGTGCGGCGAATCAACATGACCTGCGTCACTACGACCAGATTGATGTCTCTTTCTAGGAGATCTCGAATGCGGCCCTGCAACAAGGGCACGTCCTTGGACGGCCCCCAGTTAAACCCTTTATTGAGCCATGACGCTAGCTGTGGTGGGGGACCCGAGCGAAAGGCAGGTGGTGCCACCCACTTGTTGCCCATGGGAGCTGTGATATAAAACCACTCTCGTTGCCATAAGCTGAACTTCTCTTGAAAAGAGCCCTCGGGCCATGGAGCGTCAGCATTCTTGCTTATAACAGCAACTCCGCACTCCGCGTGCTGCCCCTCGATCATCTTCGGCTCTACTTTGAAGGTCTTAAGCCACAATCCGAAGTGAGGAGTAATACGAAGGAAGGATTCGCACACGACAACGAACGATGAGATGTGGAGGATGGACTCCGGAGCCAAGTTGTGAAATTCCAGCCCATAATATAACAGGAGCCCCCTCATGAAGGGGTCCGTCGGGAAGCCTAGCCCCCGAAGGAAATGAGACGCGAACACCACGCTCTCGCCAGGCTTGGGAGTGGGAATAACTTGCCCTTGAGCAGGTAGCCTATGCGGGATTTCGCCGGTTAGATACCTGGCATCTCTTAGCTTTAGCACGTCTTCTTCCGTAGCGGAGGAAGGCATCCACCGGCCTTGAAGGTCGGAGCCGGACATTTTCGAAGGTCCGAAGCGCCTGAATCTGGAGCTTTGGGTGTTGGAACTCGACGTGAGAGGCGGATTCGATTGAGATTGAAAAAAAGGAGTAGAGCCTTGGTCTCTTTATAAAGAGGTTGAATACCAAGAGCCCTCCTCGTGACCGTTTGGGACTCTCCTTCGATTGAGGAGACATACCAACAGGCACGATTGGGTTACCCACGCCCGTATTGATGAGAATCCCGGAATAAGTGGACACGATATCTTCTTCGACAAGACGTGTGTCGGTGTCAAAACCGGCAGATCTCGGGTAGGGGGTCCCGAACTGTGCGTCTAGGCGGATGGTAACAGGAGACAAGGGACACGATGTTTTTACCCAGGTTCGGGCCCTCTCGATGGAGCTAAAACCCTACTCCTGCTTGATTAATATTGATGATATGGGTAGTACAAGAGTAGATCTACCACGAGATCAAAGAGGCTAAACCCTAGAAGCTAGCCTATGGTATGATTGTTGTTCGTCCTACGGACTAAAACCCCCCGGTTTATATAGACACCGGAGAGGGCTAGGGTTACACGGAGTCGGTTACAATGGGAGGAGATCTGCATATCCGTATCGCCAAGCTTGCCTTCCACGCCAAGGAGAGTCCTATTCGGAGACGGGACGAAGTCTTCAATCTTGTATCTTCATAGTCCAGGAGTCCGGCCAAAGGTTATAGTCCGGCTATCCGGACACCCCCTAATCCAGGACTCCCTCAGTAGCCCCTGAACCAGGCTTCAATGACGACGAGTCCGGCACGCAGATTGTCTTCGGCATTGCAAGGCGGGTTCCTCCTCCGAATACTTCATAGAAGATTTTGAACACAAGGATAGTGTCCGGCTCTGCAAAATAAGTTCCACATACCACCGTAGAGAGAATAATATTTACACAAATCCAATCTGCCGACGTATTCCGCAGCGTGACATCACACCACGGCCAAGCCTTTATTCGAATCGTTTTCTTTGTCCCACCTCAGCGCACTTAGCGAGGCGGTTTCCTTGGCACGTCTTGTCGAAGCAGAGATCGTGTCCCCTTATTACGGGATTCTCATCAATACGGGTCTGGGTAACCCAACCGTGCCATTTACTACTGCGCTTGGGAGATAAGCGAGTTTTACCAGGCTGGTGGGGGCACATAGTTTTGTCCGCCCATATAAGGGGATAAGGATCCACCTTTTTCATCTACGCCTTCTTCCTCCTTTGCTTGTCCATTTTCGCGCACTCGAGTTCCAGCGCCCAAGTCTGCACACCCCACCTCAACCTTCTCAAGCCATGTCCGGAGCGGGAGGCAAGTGGATGGTTTCCTCCGTCACGGAGGGACACATCAAGAAGCTGAGGAAAGCCGGATACTTGTCCAATGACATCGCGCACCGGCTCCCAGACGAGGGGCAGCTCATCCCCACCCCCAGGCCCCATGAGAGGGTGGTGTTCCTCACCCATTTCCTCTGCGGACTAGGCTTCCCACTCCACCCATTTGTCCGGGGGCTCATGTTCTACTACGGCCTGGATTTCCACGATCTGGCCCCGAACTTCATCCTCAACATCTCGGCTTTTATCATCGTGTGCGAGGCTTTCCTCCGCATCAAGCCCGACTTCGGCTTATTGCTGAAGACCTTCAACGTCAAACTGAAGGTGGTGCGCAGCCAGCAAGCGGAGAGCGGAGGCGCCATGGTGGGCAAGATGCCCAACGTTATATGGCTCGAGGGCTCCTTCGTGGAAACCATCAAGGGGTGGCAATCGGGGTGGTTCTACATCACTGAGCCGCGTGACCCTGAATGGGCGGCAGCCCCCGAATTCCGATCTGGCATCCCCACACGGCTCACCTCCTGGCAAGAGAAGGGCCTGTCGTGGGGTAATTCGGGAGAGCTGACCGGACTCCAAACCTGCGTCCGAAACCTGCTAGACAAGAAGGTTAGACTTGTCAACGTAGTCCAGGTCATGCTCATCCGCCAGATCCTCCCGTGCCAACGACGGGCTTTTAACTTGTGGGAGTTCGACCCGGCCAGCACCAAACTCTGACCAGGCTCTTTGACAACGCACGAGGATGCCTGGAAGGTGCTATTCAAGGGCGCCGAGGTTCCCCCTCCCATTACCGAGGATCGTGGATTCTGGGCGAAGCGCCAAGCAGGCGTAGTAAGCTTTTTTTACCCTTTACAGGATACTTGTTTTTCATAGTTTGACTCTATGCCGAATCTAAGCTCCCGTTCCTTTGACAGGACTGGCAGAAGAAGACCGGACAGATCGATTGTCCGGCTCTTTTGCTTAAAGGCCCAGCAGATGCCCGCTTGGCGAAGCTTCTGGTACCGGCACCTTACGTGTTGCCAGAGAATAAGGCCAAGAAGAAGGCCGCGGGAACCCGGAAGAGCTCCCGGCGCCCGATGGAGCCGGACTCGTCGTCTGATGACTCCGAGGCGCACTCCTCCCATGAAAATGAGGAGGAGGAAAGAGAGGTTTCTTCTCCAGCAGGGGAAGAAAAGAAAAGGAAAGCCGCCCCGACTGGGGAGGCCGGAGGGTCCTAGAAGGGAAGAACCCTTCCCCCGGATTACTGCACCAATGTCGCGGACAGCGAGGAGGAGTTGCCGCCCGGGTCCAAGCCCCTGGCGAAGTCGTAAGTGTTCGGACACCAGAGTGATTCATAGTGTTCTTTTATTGCACAACTTTCCCTAACGCCGGATATAATCATGCAGTCCGCCCAAGGCCCGGCTCGGCAACGCGTCGGCGGCTCCTGAATTCATCGGATGTGAATTCGCCGACCGCTTCCTCCCTCGCCCTACGGACGATGTCGAGGTGGAGTCCCAAAAGGGTCCAAGCCAGGAGGAGGTGGTCCTGAGGCGCCGCAAGACGACCTCCCGGACTCCAAAGCAAGGGGACAAAACCCCCAAGGGCTCCAAGTCCGGCCCTGGGCCGGACACCACACCGGAACCTTCAACGGTTCCGTAGTCCGGCAGGCGCCCCCTAGGAAGAAGGGCAAGCCTACGACGACGGTGACCTCCGTCCAACCGGAGGCACCGGATAATTTGCTGGAGGTGCTTAATGGTGCCTTCATCGACGAGGAACACCGCACTATTATGAGTGCGGTGATCCATAAGGTTCAGTCCGCCAAGAGCGGGCTGACTGAAGCATGTGCCAGCCTTCTAACAGGCTTTGAGGTATGTATTTAAGATATGTAAAAATATTACCGCATAGACAGTAGCCCCTGATGCTCAGTTTGGTGTTCAGAAAGAAAAGCCGAACTGAGGATCTGAAAGATATACGCAAGAGTCTAATATAAGTATGTCAATATGGGAATGCAGGCTGCGCTGCTGACCTCAGCCGCACTGACTGCGGAGGTCGATGCATTGAAGCAGAGCCTCGAGCGGTCCGAGAACGAGTTCGGTCTTGCCAAGAAGTAGCTCGAGGGCAAGGAAGGTAAGTAATACCTTATGTAAGTATAAAAGATGTGGTTGCAAAAAATGACAGGACCAACGTGAGTATTACAGGGGCCACAACCCAGGTGGCAACCTTGAAGAAAGAGCTGTCCAAGGCCGAAGACAATGCGGCCGTGGAGCGCATCAAGCGAGAAAAGCAGGAGGCGCAGGTGGCAGAGGTGCAGCAAGAGCTCCAGGCTCTCGTGAAAAAACATGAGAGTTTGGAGCTTGACTCAAAGACTCGAGGGTCCGAGCTCGCCTCGGCCCTTGAGAGCGCCAAATCTGCCAAGGTCGAAGCCCAAAAAGCCCTCCAGGAAATTGAGGCGATGAAGAAGATAGCGACGGGTAAGGCATTCTTTATGCAAAGCAAGCATGTGAAAGTGAATTACTTGTTACTTACCCGAGTCTGGAGCTCTCCAGGAGCATTCGCAGATCTGCCCCGCAGTGTGTCCGACGCCGCCGCATACTACCGGGCCGAGGAGGGGAGCTCGACGGAGAAGGTGTTCTGGTCTCAGTATGCTGAGGCCGGACACCCGATGCCCTTGAGCGACCAGCTGAAGCAGCTGGTCGAGCTCCATAAGGTGGCCGAACAGGCCATGAAGGGCCTTATAGTCCGGCTATGGCCTGGGGAGGTCATGCCTAGGAGCTACTTTGGGCTGGTGAGGCGGCTGGCGGATGCCTGTCCACGGCTTGAAGTCATCAAGCGCTCCGTATGTATTGAAGGCGCCCGTAGGGCCCTTGCCCGTGTTAAAGTACACTGGGGCAAGATGGATGCTGAGAAGCTAGTGACAGATGGGCCACCGGAGGGCAAGGAGCATCGCAAGCCCGAGATGTATTATGAGGGCGTCCTGAAGGGTGCCCGCCTTATGGCGGATGAATGTTCCAAGGATGTATTTTTTTAGTAAACTCGCTCGTGTTATCCTGTGCGCTGAAAACTTCTTCATATGCGCTAAGCAACGCTTTTTGAATTTAAAATATTACCTTCTGTGCGGCCGTTTATTAAATCTGAGAGATGGCGAGTCGTCGGCTTCTGCCCCCATGCCACGAGTCTTTGGGGTGTTCGGGATAAACCTGGCGCTCTTGTTTCCATTCTTGGGTCCTTCGAGGGAGGCGCTCAGCACAACCAACAAGGCAATCGGACTATAATGCTTTATCACTCTCACTTAGCCATAGAATTCTATAATTTTAAATTTTGGCGAAGCCCCTAGTATTCGGAAGACCGAGTTCAGGGCGCTATCCACGCCTAGGCCGGACAAAGCCAACTCCTCGCTCTAAGCAGCATAAGTCTTTAGGGACTCGTAATCTCTCGGACAGCGACCAGCTCTCGACCTATCATGACGGTCAGTTTTAGCTTTCTCTACTGATGTGCTGAACCCAGCTCAACCGGGGCACAATCGCAGTAGTTCTCCTAGCACTACCTTAGCCGATATAACGGAACGTAAGGTACTAAAACATAGGAGCCGGGCAAACCCAACTATTTACCCAAGACATGATTCGAAGCTGATGCATATAATGCTATAAGTTCGGGGTGCCGCACTTGTTAAAGTGTTCGGACTTCTCACGTCGTATTTTGGGGTACTTGAGCCCCTGGCGTATTTGGCCGTACCAAAGTGTACGGGTGCTGAATGTCATAATTGAACATATGTATTGAAAAAGAAACAAATAGAAAATGCAATAATAAGCTGAAGCTGAGCATTGTTTATTAAAAGGCTGCTGTGAAAGAAGAACGATACAAATAGTGCGATCAACAAGAGATGGGACTATTTGACATGTCCTCCTCCAGGGGCAAGCTCCGAGACGGTATGTAAGACAGGTATTTAGCTCGTTATAGAGACCACCTAGACATTCAATGTAGCTTTCTTCCTCCCTGGCTGTTGCATCGTGTGTTCGGCGATTGTACTTCCGGACAGGCCTTCCAGAGAGTTGAGTCCTGAAAGTAAGAAAAAAGAATGACAATATCAGAAGCCCCTAGTGCGGTTAAGCCGCATTTTGGGCATGCCGTGGTCGTGCCCCTCCCCCTATGACCATGGTAATTCCAAAGCGTAATTATGTAGACGTAGTACTGGTTTCACAATTTCGTGAGGGTTGGGGTTGGGGCCGCATTGCTACGCTTGCTCGGAACGTGCCAGGCGGTCTTGTTGTAGGTTACTCCGGGCGCGCTTGACGGTGTCCAGACGTTTAATAGCCGGACTGGAGAATTGCCTTGAGAGGCTACTTTGTACTTCCGCCGCGAGGGCCGCCGTATGCTCCTCCGTTCGGAGAGAGCGTTCGGTGTTTCCATTGACCGTAATGACTCCTCGAGGGCCTGTCATCTTGAGCTTGAGGTATGTGTAGTGTGGCACCGCATTGAACTTTGCAAATGTGGTTCGTCCGAGCAGTGCGTGATAGCCAATGCGGAACGGGACTATGTCGAAGATGAACTCCTCGCTTCCGAAATAATCCGGGGATCCGAAGACCACTTCAAGTGTAACTGAGCCTGTACAGTTGGCCTCTACACCTGGTATGATGCCTTTAAAGGTCGTCTTTGTGGGTTTAATCCTTGAGGGATCTATGCCCATTTTTCGCACTATATCCTGATAAAGCAGGTTCAGGCTGCTGCCACCGTCCATAAGGACTCTAGTGAGGTGAAATCCGTCAATGATTGGTCTAGAACCAATGCGGCGAATCCTCCATGGCGGATGCTAGTGGGGTGGTCCCTTCAATCAAAAGTGATCGGGCAGGAGGACCACGGGTTGAACTTTGGGGCGACTGGCCCCAACGCATATACGTCCCTGAGTGCACGCCTCCGCTCCCTTTTAGGTATGTGGGTTGCGTATATCATGTTCACCGTCCGCACTTGTTGGGGGAAGCTCTTTTGTCCCCTATTGTTCGGCCGCTGGGGCTCCTCCTCATCATCATTATGCAGCCCCTTGTCTCTGTTTTCGGCATTTAACTTGCATGCCTGCTTGAACACCCAACAATCCCTGTTGTTGTGATTGGCTGGTTTTCGGGGTGCCTCAGATCCGCACGACGATCGAGTATTCGGTCCAAACCGGACGGGCCCGGAGTATTTCTTTTAAATGGCTTTTTCCACGACCGGGTTTAGAGCCTCTGAATCCGCATTAACCGTCAGATCCTCGGCATTGTCGCCGTTAATGCGGCGCTTGTGCTTGTTGTGACACGACCTGCCATTGCTGTCCTTGGTATCCGAATTACCATGGCTCTTGGTCATGTTATTACTACGAGCTAGCCAGCTGTCTTCTCCCGCAAAAGCGGGTCATGAGTGTTGTGAGGGCTTCCATGGGTTTCGGCTTTTCCTATCCCTATGTACCGCAAGCCACTCGTCCACGGATGTTATGTTTGAAAGCTGCGAGGGCCTCTGCGTCCGGACAATCGACTATTTGATTTTTCTTGGTTAGGAACCGTGTCCAGAATTGTTCCGCCGATTCCTCCGCTGCTGAATTATGTGGCTTAGGTCATCGGCGTCTGGTGGTCGCACATAGGTGCCCTGGAAATTGTTGAGGAATGCGGCTTCCAGGTACTCCCAACAACCAATTGATTCTGCTGGCAAGCTGTTAAGCCAATGCCGGGCTGGTCCTTTAAGCTTGAGTGGGAGGTATTTGATGGCGTGTAGATCATCACCGCGGGCCATGTGGATATGAAGGAGATAATCCTCGATCCATACCGCAGGATCTGTTGTGCCATCGTATGATTCGATGTTTACGGGTTTGAAACCCTCGGGGATTTGATGATCCATTACTTCATATGTGAAGCATAGTGGGTGTGCGGCGCCTCTGTACTGGGCTATATCACGACGTAGCTCAAATGAGCTTTGTCTAATGTGTTCGGCCCGGCCGGATTTGCCATATCCGGCATGACAGTTATCGTCACGTGTCGTGGGGCGCTGTCGGTGTACAAAAAGAGGGGTACACTTTTTGTACCCCTATAACTGTGCACGGGCAGTCTGAGCCGCTGGCACCACCGCACCGAGCAAGGCAAGGGAGGTGAGCCAAGGTAAGGCCAAAGCTCGAAAGGAGCAGAGCGACGCCAAGACCAAGACCACAAAGAGCAAAGGGGACGAAGCGGACTCCCCCGGCAAGATCCTTGCTGGGAGGCGGTTTTAGCAAACCCGGCAAGACCCTTGCCGTGGCAGCTCGCCCCACACCTACGGAGCGAATCACCCTTGAGTCCACTGCCCCCATGGGGCAAGGATTCGGGAGACATCCCCATGGTGGCATGCAGATCTTTGTGAAGACATTCAAGATCAGATACACACTATAGAAGATGACAACCCTTGGCGGGATCCCAGCCAAGGAGGACCACAAGGCCCCTGGCAAGAGCCTTGCCGGGGATGACAGCAGGCGCCACGGCAAGACCCTTGTCGGGGCCCCGGCAAGACCATTGCCGGGGCTACGGCGAGGCCCTTGCCAAGAACACCCGTAGGGCCACCATCAGGCCCACGCCAATCAAACCTCCACCACTGTTCGCATGTAGATGCCGACCCAACCAGTTGGGCAGGCACCTGCATGGCGGCAGGCGGATCTTCGTGGAGACCCATCACTGCGCCACCTCAGCTGCCTGCCTGCCTACATGGCACCACGGGTATCGCTGGCCAGGGCGCATGTCGACACGAAAGGGAGCGGCGACGGACGAGACAGGGCTCTCCCCCGTCCCCGATAAAGCAAGGACACCTAAGCAAGACGCAATAAAGGCGCCTTGTCATGTAATGCGAGGGATAAACTCACATCATCGACCTTTCCACCTCCCGTGTGCCACCGTGGCAACCCCTTTCCCTATAAAAGGAGGCCCAAGGTGACCAGGAGGGGATTCGCTTTGGAGCTCCTCACGCCCCATTGCTAGTTCAAGAACACAGATAAACAAACCACCAAAGCTGGAGTAGGGTTTTACGCATCCTCGCGGCCCGAACCTGGATAAGGAAACCATGTGCTATCTGTTTGATCTGCTCTTCTCACGACCCCGCGCCCCGTGACCGTAGTAGGGATTCTTGTGATCCCATAGGTGTCATTCCCACCGACATCTTTGGCGCGCCAGGTAGGGGGCGCAGTTGTGAGAATCGGCTCTAGCAGTTAGTTCGACGGTTCTTCATCGTCATGGCACCCAAGAAGAAGATGACGGTGGCGGTTGGGTCTGCCGGAAGCCGGACATCCCGTCCCGACGCGGGCGAGCAGCGGACCGGTCGCAGAAAGGACTCGGGGCGCCGTTCGCGAACACCAACACTGTCCCAGCAGCCGAAGTTTGGGAGGCGGCGATGTTCGTGCGCCTGGTAAGGGGTCGCACGCCGCCAAATCCAAAGACGGAGCCAGGCCCTCCGCGGGTGGCGCGGGGCCTTCCAAGATCACTGCCACCCCACCCGAAGGCGACGCGAGGGCTTCCAAGACTCCCACGCCGACGCCGACAGCGCGCTCCTCTCGAGCGGCGCGCGACGAACGGCGTAATAATGCCGAGGACCCTGGGCGTCGCCGCAGAAAGAGCCCCGAGCGCCACTCTCGGGATTTAGAAGACCTGCCCGCTCGCCCATGGTCAGAAGTCGAAGCGCGTCGCGACCGCGGGGTCATGATAGAGCTCCTTCTGACATGGTCAGAAGTCGAAGCGTGTCGCGATCCGTGCTGGTTTCGCTGCCACCAACGCCAGCAGAAGCGCTGGCGCGCGCGCAGTTGCTCCTCGATTTTCCTCCCACTACGGGGAAACTCGACGAATGGAGAGCCACTATCCGAAGCCTTGTTGCGGTGGCCAACAAAGACGAACCGAGTCCGGTGGAGCCCCCGGGTCGACTCTTGGACGGAGTCCCACGTGCCAGTGGCAGGAAAGCCGGTGGCGCCGCGACCACGGTGCACTCGCCTCCTCCTCGCCCGGTACCGCGGACGCCAACCTGTCGCGATGTTACGGGCGACGAAATCTCCATAGCATCGTCCGACCTGCGGGCCCACTGTGACCAGCGCCAAGTTCTTCGGGAACGAGAACATGAAGACGCCCGAACCACTATCGAGCGCCGGCGCGGAGCGCGCCACCAATCAAACAGGCGAGCAGGGCCTGCTGTGAGCCACCCGGCACCGGAGAGCCCTGGAGGCCTACCTTACGAGGTAGGCTGCCCGGCTTTTACCCATGAGCTGCGGCAGTTCCAGTGGCCCACTCACCGCACCTTCAAACCCGACGTGGGCGAAAAGTACAGCGGCAAGACCCACCTGTCTGAGTTCCTCAGCATCTACACCATCGCGATGCAAGCTGCTGGAGCCCGCGACGATAAGGTGCTTGTGAATTACTTTCCGTTGGCTCTTAAACCCAACGCCATGTCATGGTTCATGCACTTGCCGGTAGACTCTATTTCCTCCTGGTCGGATTTGTGCCATGAGTTCGTGGGCGCCTTTACTGGAGGCCACCAAGCCCATGGCCAAGCAAGCGACCTGCACGTCATTCCCCAGAAGGGAGGCGAGAGTCTCCGCAAGTATATACAGAGGTTCAGCCAGATATAGTACAATATCCCTGATGTTCACCCAGCCGCCATCATCAACGCGTTCCATCAGAACGTGCGTAACCGCAAGATGCGCGAAGAGCTGGCAATGAACAAGGTGAAAGATGTAGCATAACTCTATGTTCTTGCTAACAGATGTGCCCGAGCTGAAGAGGGAAGGAAGTACCCCGGCAAAGATGCCGGCGTGGAAACTGACTCCTCAGATGAGGATATTGCCGCCCCGGCGAAGAAAGGCCGGCAGGAAGCGCAAAGGTAAAGCCGTGCTTGCCGTCGAGGGATCTGATAACGACGGTTCCACCAAGAAAACCAAGGCAGATGACCCCGGCAAGGAAGTTGCCGGATGTGTCACCTGCCGGGCCTTGGCGGCTGCCGAGAAGCCAGGAAACTCCGACAAGCGATACTGCATGATCCATCGCACCAAAGGCCATGCTCTCGAAGACTGCCGACAGTTGAGCTCTCGCTGAGAAGCGAGGGCTGAGTATGAGAGGCGGGACAAGGAGACGGGCCTGCACGGTGCCGAGGGGTCCAAGAAGAAGCGTGACGGCCAAAGCGGGCCGTCGCGGCAAGGATAAACAAAGGAGAGGTTCGCCGGGCCGTGATGTAAAGCCGAAGACGACGATCACGAAGAGGACGAATCCGGCGACCAAGAGTTTCAGAGCTACGAGGCCATGTGCGTCGATGGTGGCGCCGCTGCATACTTCTCACCGCCGCTTAAACAAGGCGCGAGAGATTACAGCGGCAGAGCCGTCGTTTGATGCCCAAAGGTCACTGAAGTGGTCCAGCACACCTATCATTTTGACATCGAGGATCACCACGATCGCACTATCAAGGGTCGGGTGCTTGCCATTGTTGGTTTCACCAAAAATATGCAACCTCAAGGTGACGAAGATGCTAGTCGATGGCGGGGCCGGTCTGAACTCATCTCGCCTGCCGTGATCGAGAAACTGCAGATTCCTGATGGAGACCTCGAAGAGACGGGCACATTTCAGGGGGTCAACCCGGGAAGAAGCCAACCCAAGGGAAAGGTCACGCTGCCCGGGACTTTTGGAAGCGACCTGAACTACAGGACGGAGAGGATCGTGTTTGATGTTGCCAAGATCCCCTTGCCCTACAACGGGATCCTTGGTCACCAGCTCCGCCAAGTTCATGGCCGCGTCACACTACGCCTACAACACCCTAAAGATGCCAGGACCTGTGACAATCATCACCATTCCCTCCGATAAGAAAGATGCGCTGATTTGCGCTGACCAACTATACCAGCAAGCAGTTGCAGCAGCTGCGCCACTAGGGCACTTGCTCCTGCCGCTGGGACTCCGGGAGGGAAGAAGAAGAAGAAGACCGGTGAGACCTCGGACACCCACTCCGGCAAGCGCACCTCTTCGGGGTGTAGCGCTGCCGTCGAGGACGTGCCAGAGAGCTCCACCGGCGGAAACAAGAAGCCCAGGGCCATACCGCCGGGAACCAAGAAGGTTTCTGTCAATGAGGACGGCACGGGAGGAGCTTTTACCATAAGCTCCACCCTTGACGACAAATAGGAAGACGCGCTCGTCACCTTCCTGCGGGCGAATGTCAATGTGTTTGCATGGCAAGCTTCCGACATCCCCGGTGTTCCTAGGGAGGTAATTGAGCACCACCTTGCTGTCTGCCCTCATGTGCAGCCCGTCAAGCAGAAGGTCAGAAAGCAAGCTTTGGAACGACAAGAGTTCATCACAGAAGAGATCCGGAAACTGGAAGCAGCGGGTTTGGTAAGAGGAGTGCTCCATCCAACGTGGTTGGCCAATCCGGTGGTAGTGCACAAGGCAAATGGGAAGTGGAGACTGTGTATTGATTACACAGATATCAATAAGGCTTGCCCTAAAGACCCATTCCCATTGCCGCGCATCGACCAGATTGTTGACTCCACGGCTGGGTGTGATCTGTTGTCATTCCTCGACGCCTACTCCGGCTACCACCAGCTCTTCATGACAAGAGAAGACCAAGAGAAAACATCATTCATCACCCCATGCGGTACGTATTGTTTCATGTGGATGCCTTTCGGGTTGAAGAGTGCTGGTTCGAAGTTTGCAAGGGCGGTCCAGATTGGTTTTGAACCCCAGCTCCATAGAAATATGGAAGCTTATATGGATGACATAGTGGTCAAACCAAGGACAGGGCAACCCTCATACCAGATTTGCAAGAAACATTTGCAAACCTGCGCAAGATCAATCTCAAGCTGTACCCTGAGAAGTGCGTCTTTGGTGGCCCGTCCGGCAAGCTTCTCGGGTTCTTGGTGTCACAGCGTGGGATAGAGGCCAATCCGGACAAAATCAAATCTATAGAGCAGATTGAAGCACCCAAGCGAATCAAGGATGTGCGTCGGCTTGCTGGTTGCGTCGCCGCCATGGGCAGGTTCATTTCAAAGTTCTGTGAGCGCCCTTCCCTTTTTCAAGATCCTGAAAAAGGCGGTCCCGATGGAGTGGACGCCAGGAGCCGAAGCAACATTGCAGGGTTTGAAGAAGTACCTCTCCTCCGCGCCAATACTAGTTGCGCCTAGGCCACAGGAGCCGTTGCTGCTATACCTGGCGGCAACGGACCAGGTGGTCAGCGCTGCACTAGTGGCGCAGAGAGAGGTTGACGACGAGGTAATGGCAGCGGCAGAGCCCGACACCACCAATGCAGAGACGACACAGCCAGTTGAAGTGCCGCCGAAGAAGAAAATGATGCAGCACCCGGTCTACTTTGTTAGTTCCCTCCTGCAGGGGGCTAGATCAAGGTACTCCGGCATGCGTAAACTGCTCTTGACCTTCTTATGGCCTTTGAGGAAGCTGCGTCACTACTTCCGTGCACACGAGATCACCTTTGCGTCACTCGCCTCCCCTCGCAGAACGGATATTGCACAATCCGGATGCAACGGTAAGAATTGTGGAATGGGCACTAGAGCTGTCCAGCTTTGGCCTCAAGTTTGAAAGTACTTCGACGATTCAAAGCCGAGTCCTAGTAGAGTTCATTGCAGAATGGACTGCAACGCCTGACAAAGAAGACCAAGAGACTGCTCTCCCCGGCAAGGAGGCAAGTTGTGATTGGATCATGTACTTTGATGGAGCTTTCTCCCTACAAAGGCGCCCGGTATTTGGCGTCGCTTGTCGCGCCCACTGGAGAGCACCTCAAATACGTGATCCAGATGCACTTCCCCAGGGAGGTGTCAACAAACAATACAGCAGAGTACGAAGGGCTGCTTGCCGGTCTTAGGATCGCGGCGGACCTCGGAATCAAGAAACTCATCGTCAGGGGAGACTCGCAGCTTGTCGTCAAGCAAGTCAACAAGGATTACCAGAGCCCGTTGATGAAAGCCTACGTCGATGAAGTGAGAAAATTTGGAAGAGCGTTTCGACGGTATCTGAGTTGAACACGTTCCCCGAGCGGAGAACGATATCGCCGATTACCTGTCAAAACGCGCTGCCCTCAAGCTACCTGTGGAACCAGGTACCTTTGTGCTTCAGCTAACTCAGCCATCCGTTGATCCATCAACAGAGCAGAATAAGAGGAGGAAATCAGGGCCTGGCAAGTACTTTCCCGCCGAGCTCCCCGGAGCCGCCGACAAGGATGTTGCCGGGGATACTGAGCCCGCCACGGGACGACTGGCTCCGGCGGAGCATCAAGCTCTTGCCGTCGAGACAGCCGCTCCTATAGCGGAGGAAATGCCTTTAGTCCTCGCCGTCGAGCCCCAGGCTCCAGCGTGGGCACATCATACCGTCCGATTCCTCCAAACAGGGGAACTTCCCGAGGAGCAGGAAGAAGCGGAAAAAGTAGCCTGTCACTCTACCATGTACCAGTTCATCGATGACATCCTGTACAGAAAGAGGCCGAACAGTGTGAAATTAAAGTGTATCCCTTGAGAGGAAGGACAGGTGTTGTTGGCGGAGATACACGGAGGCATATGTGGATCCCACATTGGGTCAAGGGCCCTTGTCGGCAAGGCATTTCGGCAAGGCTTCTTCTGGCCCACCGCCCTCCAGGATGCGACGACACTAGTCACCAGGTGTGAAGCGTGTTAGTTCCATTCAAAGAAGCTTCATCAGCTAGCTCAAGCCCTTCAAACCATTCCTCTCTCCTGGCCCTTCTCGGTGCAGGGCTCAACATCTTGGGCCCTTTCCCCTGTTGTCGGGGCTTTGAGTACTTGTACATTGCAATCGACAAGTTCACAAAGTGGTGGAGGTGGAGGCGGTGAGGAAGGTCACAGCTCGATCAGTAGTGAAGTTCTACAAGGGACTAGTGTGCCGTTTTGGCGTACCAACAGGTTATCACCGACAACGGCACACAGTTCACAAGCCGCACCTTCATGAAATATACCCAAGACCTCGGCAGCAAAGTCTGTTTCGCTTCCATTGCTCACCCGCGAAGCAATGGTCAAGCTGAGAGGGAAAATGCTGAAGTACTGCGAGGCTTAAGGACCAAGAACTTTGACAGGCTGCACAAGAGTGGAAGGCGCTGGATTGATGAGTTGACGACGGTTCTTTGGTCGATCAGGACGACGCCAAATCAAGCCACCGGCCAGACACCTTTTGCCCTAGTATACGGCGCAGAAGCAGTTCTCCCCACTGAACTCATATACGGGTCTCCTCGAGTGCTTGCTTATGACGAGCTTGAGCAAGAGCAACTACGCCAAGATGACGCAATGCTCCTTAAGGAAGACCGTCTTCGGGCGGCTGTGAGAGCAGCACGCTACCAGCAAGCCTTGCGCTGCTACCATAGCCGCAAGGTTCATGCCCGAAGCCTTGAGGAAGGCGACCTTGTCCTTCGGCGCGTTCAATCGGCCAAGAATTCCAACAAGTTGACACCAAAGTGGGAAGGCCCTTATTGGGTAATACGAGTCACCAGGCCCGGCGCAGTCCGCCTGGAGACCGAAGATGTCGTCCCGGTGAGTAACTCCTGGAACATTGAGCATATTCGCAAGTTGTACCCATGAGGCGCGGCTTGCCGGGCCCCCCGGCAAGCCACCTTTTGTACAAGCATTGCCAATGATGCATGTAACCCTTTGTACAAAGCCAGGCGTAGACCCTGAGCATAAAAAAATGAAGCGCTGGCGCCCAAAGTTATAGCATGCATGCTAGGTCGAGCCTTGTCCTTGGTTAGGGTTGATAGTGCTTAGCGGAGACTAACCCCTAGCTTAGAGGTCGAGTGTGCGTCTCTTTGCCGTTCTTTTGTCATCTTTGGTTAGCAGGACTCACATATATCCTTGCCGGATCACTTGAGGACGAAAAAGAGAAGAGGGACAAAACGGCATCTAGACCCCGGCAAGCCAGTATTGCCGGGGGCTGCAAGTGCAAAGATTCACCCACGGCAAACCAGAGTTGCCGGGGGCTACAGCTTCAGATAAGTTCTTCATCCCTTATCATGCATTCCCTTATGGGCTGAGGTATGTGAAACCTCATTTTTTTCCCAAAGCTACCATGCTCCCCTAAAACTCTAGGCCCTAGGGCTCGTTCCTGGGGCCATGTTTGGTCGTAGTCGCGGCAGCAAAATGATGAAACGAGGAGCCTGAACCAACCTCATCCCTGCCTCCGCCAAAAGCGTGAGAAAGGTCGAGCGAAGTGGGAAGACGGCAGGGCCTGTTGCCGGGCAAGGAAATGTTTATCTTAGGGATATCAAGGATTTACTCCTTGTCGTGGGTTCTACCCGCAAACAAATAACCCGCAAGCATCCCTTTTTCACTAAAACATTCCACTCGTGTACAGCCCATGGGGAATGAAAAACATGAATGATGGGATTACAAGTTTTAAATTCAGCCAAGGCCCAAAGGCTTACAAGCTAAAAAGAGATAAGGTGCAGAACCCCTTTCTTGTCCCTCTCCTTAGGAGGCAGGTCAAGGAGGCGAAAAGGGCAGAAGGGGCGCCTAGGCGAGCTACGGGTGGCAGGAGACACCAAGAGAACATCTCGGTGGCCGTCCTAAGGCTGGATGGTGATGGCGGCGCCGGAAGCAGAGCTCGAAGACGAGGCGGCAGGACGTCAGCACGCGTCGGTGCCCGCGTACTCCGATTTGACGGCCTTGCCGCCCGCCCTCTTCCTCTTCCGCAGCCTCTCAACGCCAGCCGCCCAAGGAGACGATCCCGAGAAGTTCAGGGAGCCGGCGACACGGATGATGGGGTCGCCGGTGCCGCACAGAGCGACGCCCGACACCTAGTGGGACCGGTCATCCTGCCGCCTACTACTCTTGTCGTCGCTGCCGCTGTCCTCCTCGCCACTCCTGCTCGAGGAGGGGTCTTCGCTATCAGAAGAGCTCTCCACGCAGCACCTTGCCCGGGTCCCGAAGAGCCCGAAGACCTTGACGGAGAGGAGGCCTCCCTCCATCAGCTTGAAATGGAGAGTGAGCCCCTCCGTCAAGCGGTGGATATGAGCGAACGTCTTCCATCCCCGACGAAGATACATCACGTGAGGGGCTGGGAAGTCGACGCGAACTCGCGTACCGCTGATCCCATAGCCCCTCATGTGCAGCCGCAATGACTCCGGCGGATCCAGCCCCATCTCCCGCGCGAATGGAGTCGGGAGGCAGGCGAGGCGGCCGGCGCAGCCTGACGAAGAACTCGCAAGGGTCATCCCCAACATGGCCCTCCATGGGGGGAGGAACTACTGGCGGAGGCAAGACCGGCGCGCCGCCCCGTCCTCCTCTTTCCCAACCGCCTCGGCCTCGCCCACGGCCTCGCCCCCTCCCCCTTCCTCTCGCGGCTGCCTCTGCCACCACAGGTGCAGGAGAAGGAAGGACGCGTTGTCGAGCGGCGACCCTCGCGCGCCACCGTTGAAGGGCCAGGATTCCCTCTCTCCATGGCGGATGGAGGGGGGAGCAGAAGCTGAAGGAAGGAGGAGATGGAAGAATGCGGGACGCCATCCCCCCTCCGCTCTTTATAAAGGAACGGGTGGGGCTCGGCCGCCCCGCTCAGCCAATCAAGGCGAGGAAGGCGCAGGGAACTGGGACCAGCCCGCTGCCCCAGCCCGAGACGGCCGGTTTCCCGCCTCCACCGTTCGCCACCCCAAGCGCATGAGAACCACGTGGCGGCGCGTGCGGACGGCGCGGCGGGTGAGGCTACCTCTCCCCACCCCGTGATCGTGGGGAATGGACACCTTGAAGACCACGCCTCGGCCCTGTTCAGTAAATGGGCCGCGCCTCCACGCCTCCCTCCGTTTATGGGGAAGGCGCGAACCGCCCCCTTTACTACGACGTGACGCATGCGCGCAAAACTCAGCCCCACGCATGCCGCCCACGTCACGCACGCCTCCCCACGCCGAGCCACGCACGGGAGGCATGGGAAGCGCAGTGTGCAAAGAGACTTACCGCAGTAAAAACCACCCCGCCGTGCCGCGACACTGCTTTGGGCCTAGCCCAACGACGCGATTGCGCTTACGTGTGGCCCAGGCCCGGGGGCTCCTGTCGGTGTACAAAAAGAGGGGTACACTTTTTGTACCCCTATAATTGTGCACGGGCAGTCTGAGCCGCGGGCACCACCGCACTGAGCAAGGCAAGGGAGGTGAGCCAAGGTAAGGCCGAAGCTCGAGAGGAGCAGAACGACGCCAAGACCAAGACCACAAAGAGCAAAGGGGACGAACGGACTCCCCCGGCAAGATCCTTGCCGGGAGGTAGTTTTAGCAAACCCGGCAAGACCCTTGCCGTGGCAGCTTGCCCCACACCTACGGAGCGAGTCACCCTTGAGTCCACTGCCCCCATGGGGCAAGGATTCGGGAGACATCCCCGTGGTGGCATGCAGATCTTTGTGAAGACATTCAAGATCAGATACACACTATAGAAGATGACGACCCTTGGCGGGATCCCAGCCAAGTTGGTCCACAAGGCCCCCGGCAAGATCCTTGCCGGGGATGACAGCAGGCGCCATGGCAAGACCCTTGCCGGGGCTACGGCGAGGCCCTTGCCAAGAACACCCGTAGGGCCACCATCAGGCCCACGCCAATCAAACCTCCGGCCAAGATTTCGCATGCATTTGCCGACCCAACCAGTTGGGCGAGGCACTGCGCGTGGCGACAAGCGAATCTTCGTGGAGACCCACCATCGCACCACCTCAGCTGCCTGCCTGCCTACATGGCACCACGGGCATCGCTGGCGGGCGCCGCGGTCGACCACGAAGGGAGTGGCGACGGACGAGACAGGCTCTCCCCGTCCCCGATAAAGCAAGGACACCTAAGAAAGACGCATTAAAGGCGCCTTGTCATGTAATGCGAGGATAAACTCGCATCATCACACCCTTTCCACCTCCTGTGCCACTGTGGCAACCCCTTTCCCTATAAAAAGGAGGCCCAAAGGCGACCGGGAGGGGATTCGGCTTTTTGGAGCTCCTCACGCCCCATTGCTAGTTCAAGAACACAGATAAACAAACCACCAAAGCAGGAGTTGGGTTTTACGCATCCTCGCGGCCCGAACCTGGATAAGGAAACCGTGTGCTATCTGTATGATCTGCTCTTCTCACGACCCCGCGCCCCGTGACCATAGTAGGGATTCTTGTGATCCCATAGGTGTTGTTCCCACCGTCAGGCGCCCACGCGATCCATAGATCGATCTTGTTTGCCTTGCCTTGTCCTCCAATATATCTCGCAGGTATGGCGCATTTCCCCGTGCCTTGGTATATTTTGAGCGACGCCGGGGTGCGGCTTGAGTGGAGGGCCGAGAGGCCTCTCTGTCGCCGCCACGAGGTGGACGGTCGGCCGCGTCATGCGCTGGTGATGTGGGTTTAGGTGCTTCCTCCTCTAATCGTGGTAGCAGCCTGCGCTTTGGGTAGCTCTTGGAGGGGCATTCGAGTTCGTACTCTTTGGCCGCAAGGACTTCAGTCCATCTATCGGCTAGCGAGTCTTGGTCAGCTCTAAGTTGTTGCTGTTTTTTCTTGAGGCTGCTCGCCATGGCCATAAGCCTGCGTTTGAAACGCTCTTGGTCGACGGGATCCTCAGGCACGACAAATTCGTCATCGTCGAGGCTTGCCTCGTCTTCGAAGGGAGGCATGTAATTATCGTCATCTACCTCTCTGTCTGCCGCTCTCTCATGAGGGCTGGCTTCTCCATACTCCTGTCTTTGAATCCTGCTTTGGAGGGTTGTCTTCAGACCTTTGTCCGGTGTTATTATCTCCCGTGCCGGAATCGCCGTTTTTTCTTTGGCGGGATTTAGAGCGGCGCCGCTGACGCCGACGCTTAGGCAGCTTCTTGGAGGGGTCATCCTCCGTTGTTCCATCACCCTTCCCTTCTTTTGGGGTGTCCACCATGTATATGTCATACAACGAGGTGGCCTTCCAGTGCCCTATAGGCGCTGGTTCTTGGTCGTCTCCTGCATCGGCATCCATACCGTCGATGTATTGGTCGAAGTCGAGCATGTCGGTTAAACCATCGGCGGTGGCTACGAAGTGGGTGGTGGGTGGGCTTTCAATTTCTTCGTCGTCCGCATCCCAACCTTGCTGACCATAGTCCGGCCAGGCTCTCCTGATAAAGAGAGAGACTTTAGTGAATTCAGAATGTCGCCGAAGGGCGAGTGCTGAAAGATGTCCGCGGCGGTGAACTCCATGATCGGCGCCCAATTGGATTCGATCGGCAGGGGCGCGGAAGGTTCGGAGTCCGGAGAGGAGTCCGACACCTTGGAGTCACGAGCTTCGCAGAGGACAAGGCTGGTGTTCGGCTCGCTTGCCGTAGAGATTGTAGCCCCCGAGGAGGTGTCCAGCCACCCGTCCTCGATTGGCGCAGTCGGCTCCGAGCTAAGGGTCGGAGCGGACAGGGGTGCAGCCTCGAGCACCGCTCGATTGGCAGAGCTAGATCATGCCCATCGTGACGGCGGCGCTCGGTCAGGCTCGAACCCGTCGAAGATCAAGTCTCCGCGACGTCGGCCGTGTAGTTCAAACTTACAAATCTGTACTGATGGACAGGGGCGTAGCTTTTGATCTGCTCCGGATGGCCTGCGAATTGGCCCGCAAAAGCCGCCCGAATCTGAAGATCTGTCCGGGGAGAAAAGTCTCACCCTGGACCGCATCGTTGTTGATGATCGAAGGAGCGATCGGGCCTAAAGATGAAGACACAGAGGAACTCTCAATGAAAGCACCAATGTCGGTGTCAAAACCGGCGGATCTCGGGTAAGGGGTCCCGAACTGTGCGTCTAGGCGGATGGTAACGGGAGACAAGGGACACGATGTTTTTACCCAGGTTCAGGCCCTCTCGATGGAGGTAAAACCCTACTCCTTCTTGATTAATATTGATGATATGGGTAGTACAAGAGTAGATCTACCACGAGATCAGAGAGGCTAAACCCTAGAAGCTAGCCTATGGTATGATTGTTGTTCGTCCTACGGACTAAAACCCCCCGGTTTATATAGACACCAGAGAGGGCTAGGGTTACATAGAGTCGGTTACAATGGGAGGAGATCTGCATATCCGTATCGCCAAGCTTGCCTTCCACGCCAAGGAAAGTTCTATCCGGACAAGGGACGAAGTCTTCAATCTTGTATCTTCATAGTCCAGGAGTCCGGTCAAAGGTTATAGTCCAGCTATCCGGACACCCCCTAATCCAGGACTCCCTCAACGTGCCAAGGAAACCGCCTCGCTAAACGCACTGAGGTGGGACAGTGAAACGATTTGAATAAAGGCTTGGCCGTGGTGTGATGTCACGCAGCGGAATACGTCATCAGGTTGGATTTGTGTAAATATTATTCTCTCTACGGTGGTATGTGGAACTTATTTTGTAGATCCGGACACTATCCTTGTGTTCAAAATCTACTATGAAGTATTCGGAGGAGGAACCCGCTTTGCAATGCCGAAGACAATCTGCGTGCCGGACTCGTCGTCATTGAAGCCTGGTTCAGGGGCTACTCAGGGAGTCCTGGATTAGGGGGTGTCCGGATAGCCAGACTATAACCTTTGGCCGGACTCCTGGACTATGAAGATACAAGATTGAAGACTTTATCCCGTGTCCGGATGGGACTTTCCTTCGCGTGGAAGGCAAGCTTGGCGATACGGATATGTAGATCTCCTCCCATTGTAACCGACTGTAACCCTAGCCCTCTCCGGTGTCTATATAAACCGGAGGGTTTTTAGTCCAGTGGGGATCTAACAACAATCATACCATAGGCTAGCTTCTAGGGTTTAGCCTCTCCGATCTCGTGGTAGATCTACTCTTGTACTACCCATATCATCAATATTAATCAAGCAGGAGTAGGGTTTACCTCCATCGAGAGGGCCCGAACCTGGGTAAAAACATCGTGTCCCTTGTCTCCTGTTACCATCTGCCTAGACGCACAGTTCGGGACCCCCTACCCGAGATCCGCCGGTTTTGACACCGACACTCCCTATATGTATGCTTGGTTTTGTGGATCTATAATCCAGTGTCTGGTGAAGCAGCCCACGTTTGCACCTTGTCATCTCCTGTTTTATCTTACTGATGTGGCTGATGATATGAACAACATGCCATGCACATTATTCAAAATAGATACAATGATTTTCTTTGCCCTTCATCTATGCTTGTTATGTTGACATGGTAATCCAGTAGTGTGGTGAAGCTCCCCGCATTATGAACAATGCCAAATTATGCTATTGATATTTTGAGCTTACTCTTTATTTTCTAATTTGAAATTGGATAGAATTGACAGAAGAGTTATCATCTTTGTTCATACACATGCAAAACCTGTCATCGCTCTGCTTTGTTTCAGGGTGATATGCCTGATGGCATGCACAAGTCTGCTGAAGGCTGTGAGACAAACCCAACATATATTGCAGCAAAGAAGGCAAAACATCTTGAAGATAGCGAGACAACCCCAAAGTCTTGTCTTGATAAAGTGTTCAAGTTACTTGAGACTAACGGTCGAGACAAGCTCACGTAATTCGTTATGCGAATCGGTTCAACTTCTTGATCCCAAGTTCTAGCGAAAGGCATTCTGCAACTCAACTTCGACTTGAAGTATTATCTCTAAGAAAGATTATGCAGAACACCAATGAGAACCTCATCGCTAAACAGCTACACACTGGAAGCTATGACCGACATGCTAGGCGGTCTCACAGACTTGCTTTCAAGAGCTTATGCAGCAGTTCCCCATAAAAGGCTAACCTTTCTTGAATTCTCTTGGAAGTGGTCTCGGTTCAGTATTATTTTGTTACGCTGCAATGGTGCCCAGTTTTTGTAATCTGCTTCCTCGTTGCGCTTTATGATCACTGGTGGCAAACTTCGATGCCCAGTAGATGTAATATACCTTAAATCCTTTATGGTATAGTGTAGGTTTATTCTTAGTTACTATGCCGTAATTTCTTTATTGTATATAGTAGGTTTGTTCTTAATTCCTACTAGTTACTGCCATCATTCGCTCTGAAAAAAATCAGATGTAGTCGACCGGGCCGAAACATTCGATAACGGGCCAGGTTTTTAGCGGGCCACAATTGGGCCGGCCTGCGTCTTTCTTGGGCCCGAATGATTGGGGCCTTCACACATTGCACCAGGCCCAAACTTACACCGACCTATATTTTAGTTGGGCCTTTTGTCGACCAGTAACTTAGTTTGGCCCGGGTAGCATTGGGCCATTAACGTGCTGAATATTATCTTGGCTTTACGGCCGAGATGAAACCACAGGCCTTTAGTAGGCCAAAATGCATGTTGGGCGTCAACTTTCACTAGTCGTCGACGGGCCTTCAGCAGGACGAAATGTAGACTGGGCCATTATGGGCCCAGTTAGCTCACGGGCCGTTACCAGGCCGAAACATATCTCGTTCCTTAGTTGGCCCACTGATATCATGGGCCTTTAAGAGGCCGAAAGCTTAGTACAGGCATCAACGGGCCGAATTACGTGACATGCCTTTAACAGGCCCAAAGTCACGTTGGGCCTTACTGTTGCCACCTTTAGCATGGGCCGTTAGTGGGCCCGATGTCCCGTCGGACCATATATGGCCCATGGGCAGCACGGGCCATTCCCAGGCCGAAAGTCACACCGGGCTGAAATGGGCCCATTTCTACATCAGGCCTCTAACAAGCCGAATGTCACTGGGCTGTAGTTGGGCACGAATATTCGGCGAACAATTAATGGGCCAAATCTGGCTTCGGGCCCCAAATGGGCCCAAATATTGGGCGAACAATTAACGGGCCAAATCTGGCTTCGGGCCGTAAATGGGCCCAAATATTGGGCGAACAATTAACGGGCCAGATCTGGTTTCGGGCTGTAAATGGGCCTTTATTAAGCAGGTCGTTATTGGGCTGGCCCACTAGTACCTAATTAAGTTCTACGGGCCTTTGGTGGCCCGGCCTTTTTAACCTATATGGGCCTCTGTTGGGCCCAGCCACGTGTCGACGTACCATAGGCATGTCTCCTCCAATGGACGGGCGACATCTGGCCCACTGACGGCCAATCAGAATTTTACACGTGGAAATTTCCCATTGGTCGGGGCTGTTAACGGGTTATCGGATCCAAAATCCGACCCGATAGCTTAACGGCGTTCCGTTACGGTGGATGCCACGTGTCGGTCACCCTTGACGAAAGCACTTCTGTGACGCGCGATTTATCGTCATGGAAGTGGACACTTCGTGATGATAATTTTGATAATGTCATGGAACACTTCTACGACAGCACAGGTATGACTATCTTGATTCTATCATAAATTTGTCATGGATGTACATGCATGACAAAAAAACGTGACCTACTTTGACAAACACGTATCATCACGGAAGTGTATTTTTTTGTAGTATGGGGTCGTTGGTGCTTGGCTTTCTCATGCGATAACCTCAGGAGATTCATTCGGTGTAGGATTGCCTAACCATCTCGCAGGACCGCTGCAGCTAACAAGAACCAAGACCAGGCGCAACCCGCCTTGAGGGAGGGCCTCGTAAGTCCCGCGCTGGCTCCCGAGTGCCAAGACACACCTCGTCTAGCCCTGCCGTGCAAGCCACGTGTCACGGCGGGGCTGTACATGCCCCTATCGGCCCTCGTTTCATGAGTGGCATTTAAATGTTCTCGGAATGGGATGAAACTTGGCGTGCGGTGTTGTTTTACAGTAGGTAGACCGCCTGTCAATTTTCGTTCCATTTGGAGCTCGTTTGACGCCCTAACGGTTAACCGCGTAGCCCGAAACCCCTATCTCTTTGCATCCCAGCACCCCTTCACCACAGCCCATGAGCCCATCCAAACCCACTCCATTCTCTCGGTCGTTCGATCACAATCGCGTGGCCGAAAACTACTCCTCATTTGGACTCTCCTAGCTCCCCCTATCTATAAATATGTGCACCCCTCCTCCGAGTTCATGGTTGAAACCCTAGCCCCGCTCCTCTCGCGCCGCCGGACGAAAACCCTGCCGCCGGGCATGTCCGCCGCTCCCCTACACATCGTCCGGCCAATAGCAAGCCGCCACCTCGCCTCCGCCGCCTCCCCCGCATCGTCGCTCCTCGCGCCTCCACCGAGCGTTGCGCCGCCCGCCCATGATGCTCCGCTGCCGCCACTGCGAGCTCCGCCGCCGCCTCGCGCCACCACCCGCGCAACCGCCGCCCACCACCGTGCTACCTCGCCCTCCCCTCACCGGACCCCGCTCGCCCGCGCCATACCTCGCCGTCCCTCGCCGGAATTCGCCCCGCCTCGCCGGAGTCCACTCTAGCCAGATCCGGCCCGGGTGGATCAGATCCACCGGGATTCGATCCAAACGCGCTGCGTCCCCGTCCCGTACATCTCCATCCCGGAACCCCGAGATCCAGTTTCCCACGAGGTCTAAATTTCTGCTAAGTCCCTTAATATTTACATTCTGGTGCCCCTTTGCCATGCCATAACTTCTTGCGTGCTGCTCCGCTTTGCGTGTATATTATGTCAAACTGTTCATTGGGAGATTCTCTTCATTTAGTGCCATTATGCCATGATTGTTTGAGTCCATCTGGATGCCCAAATCATCGTTGCAAGAGTGTAGGGCTGGAATTCGAGCCGAGTCGAGCCAGCTCGGCTCGACTCGCTAGAGCTCGTTTCGTTAACGAGCTAGCTCGACTCGACTCGTTATTATAACGAGCTCAAATCCAAGATTGACTCGACTCGTATAACTCGCGAGCTGGCTCGTTTAGCTTGTTAAGCTCGTTAAAGATATGAACATAAAACCCTCATATATTATAAAAATGATTATGTATATATTAAACATATATATCACTAAGTCATAGTAATTTCCTTGTAACGCATGAGTCTCCTAGGCGGTTGGGCCTTCAACGGCTAGGCCTTGTGTTGTGCGCCTGGGACATAGGGTGCTGAGTGGCTGATCGTTTTTTGTATTGGGAGTGGCTGATCTTTTGTACCCAGCCTAACGAGTTCCACGAGTACTCGTGAGATTGGCTTGTTTAACTTGGTCTATAAACGATCTTAAACTAAAGCTCGGCTCGACTCGTTATTCTTCGAGTTCGAGTCGATTCGAGCCGAGTCACGAGCTACTCATTTAGCTCGCGAGCTTCGAGCTTTTTTTCCAGCCCTACAAGAGTGCTATGTAATGTTGTCTGCTGTAACTTAAAAGAACTTGCTCAATTGTCATTTCTATATCTTTTTGTGTGATTCTCTTTTGAGCATGAAGTCTATATGTGTTATGAGATACAACATGGCATATTTGCTTTGGTGCAATCCGCTCTTCATGATATGCCATGTGTTGATTGTTACAAGCTTGCAAAGTAGCCTCCGTGATGTTGCTGATTTCTGTGACTTGGTCATTTCTGCTAAGTCTGTAGCTGTAACTTTGTAATGCCATGTTGACATGCTTCTACAAGTCATTACTTGCATAATCTGGAGATGTTCACTAAGGATGTTTTGTTATAGATGTTATGCTCTATCCGTCCATGCCCATTTTTGCATTTATGGAGTGCCCTAGCATGTCTTAATCTTGCTTTACTTTTGCTATAAAATGTTCCTGGCAGATTGTTTACATGTTAATCAATTTTGCCATGGTTATTGTTAGTGATCCAAGCATGCTATGAATTTTCTCTTGCCATGGTTAGCTTCATGAACATGTTATCTTGCTGTAGGTATGCTTGTCTTGTCATGCAATGCTTTGTGTTGGGTGATTCAAACTCGCAAAGATGCCTTCATAAATCTGTTTATGCCATGCTCAGTTTTTGCTGCAAAGTCTGAATCTGTTTATGAACTTTCTATGTTTACATGGGCGCCATCATATCTTCTGTGCCTTTTTGGCTCGTGATCAATAAGGGACTTTTGTTCTATGCAATTATTAGATTCATTTGATGCCTTTGGTTGCCATGATACGTTCCTGTAGCATGTTGTTTGATAGCTCTCAACTTTGTAACCTGTACCATGTCAAGTCTGTGAACTGTTATTATTTGCAATATTGCCATGTCTTTTTGAGTATGTTCTAATGAATTCTAGAGATAGCACAGTGTTCATGTTTTGTTATGCTTTACCTGTACATCACGTCCATGCCTTTTTTTCATATTGAGGTGCTGTAGCATGTTGTTTTGATGCTTATAATATGCCTAGTTGCTGTTTTGGACAGCTTGTCCTTTAAACTTGTTTCATGTGTATGTGTTGAACCGTTGCTCCGTTTTGAGTGTGCTCTATATGAAACTTGCTTAGTTTTGCGTGTAGTTTCATGATACCTTGTTGCATCCATGTTTTGAGGTGTGTGCTTGATGTTTGGATGCATTTTGCATCAATGCCATGTTTAACTTGTTTTGCTCATATCTTCTAGACCGTAGCTCCAAATTAAATTAACTTTATATGTAACTTGACTAGAATTTCGTGTAGATAATTTTGGTGCATTTTAACTTGTTGTTTAACAACTTGAACATAAGGTTTATTCAAATCTGGACAATTTCAAAATTTGCATATGGGGATTTACCGGAATTGTTATATGTTGTTTCCGGCCTCATTTAAACTTGCTTTGATGTGTTGTTCTTGTATGCATAGTCTCATGCCATGCGTAGCCTCATGTATCCTTGTCATGCATCATACTTGGTTGAGCATCATGCCTTGTTCATGTGTGGTGTGTTTACCATGTTGTGTGCTTCTCCTTGATAGTTCCCGTTTCGTTGCGATCGTGAGGATTCGTTCGTCTACGCTTGGTTCGTATTCGTGACTTCATCTTCTTCATGGACTCGTTCTTCTTCATGGACTCGTTCTTCTTCCCTGCGGGATTTCAGGCAAGATGACCGTCACCTTGGATCTCATTACTCTCATTGCTATGCTAGTTGCTTCATTCTATCGCTATGCCGCGTTACCTACCACTTGCTATCAAGCCTCCCAAAATTGCCATGAACCTCTAACCTTTGTCACCCTTCCTAGCAAACTGTTGTTTGACTATGTTACCGCTTTTGCTCTGCCCCTCTTATAGCGTTGCTAGTTGCAGGTGAAGATGAAGATTTATCCATGTTGGATTATGTTTATGTTGGGATATCACAATATCTCTTATATTATTAATGCATCTATATACTTGGTAAAGGGTGGAAGGCTCGGCCTTATGCCTGGTGTTTTGTTCCACTCTTGCCACCCTAGTTTTCGTCATATCGGTATTATGTTCCCGGATTTTGCGTCCCTAACGCGGTTGGGTGTTATGCGAACCCCTTGACAGTTCACCTTGAATAAAACTCCTCCAGCAAGGCCCAACATTGGTTTTACCATTTGCCTAACAACCTATTACCTTTCCCTTGGGAGTAATTAACCCGAGGGTCATCTTTATTTTAGCCCCCTCCCCCCGGGTCAATGCTTCTCTAATTGTTGGTCCGAACTAGAGCCCCTTGCAGCGCCACCTCGGGGAAACTCGAGGCTTGGTTTTAGTTGTACGGACTACTCATCTGGTCGTGGCCTGAGATGAGATACGCGCTGCTACTATCAGGGTGTCGGCACGCCGGGAGGTCTTGCTGGATTTGTTTTACCATTGTCGAAATGTCTTGTAACCGGGATTCCGAGACTGATCGGGTCTTCCCGGGAGAAGGAACATCCTTCGTTGATCGTGAGAGCTTATAATGGGCTAAGTTGGGACACCCCTGCAGGGTTTGAACTTTCAAAAGCCGTGCCCGCGGTTATGTGACAGATGGGAATTTGTTAATATCCGGTTGTAGTAAACTTGAAGTAAACTCTTCTAAAATACACCAACTATGTGCCTAACCGTGATTGTCTCTTTTCGGGGTTCGAGAGGAGAACACGTTTCTTGGGTTATGTTTGATGTAAGTAGGAGTTCAGGATCACTTCTTGATCATTACTAGTTGGCGACCGTTTCCTCAGCCTCTCATCTCGCTCTTGTATTCGTAAGCTAGCCACCATACTTGCTTAGTCGCTGCTGCAACCTCACCACTTTACCCCCCTCCTTACCCATTAAGCTTTGCTAGTCTTGATACCCATGGTAATGGGATTGCTGAGTCCTCGTGGCTCACAGATTACTACAACACCAGTTGTAGGTATAGGTTATGCGATGATCTTGACGTGAGAGCGATGTTTATTTCTGTTGGAGTTCTTCTTCTGCTTCTTCTTCGATTGAGGGATAGGTTCGTAGTCGACAGCCTGGGCTAGCAGGGTGGATATTGATTGAGTTTCTATTTATGTTTCATCCATAGTCGGATGTAGATCTTATGTATGATGTATTGTTGTATTCATGTGACATTGTATGCCCTTTGTATGTATCCCCAACTATTATGTAATGGTACGATGTAATGATATCCACCTTGCAAAAACGTCTTCAAATGCGCTTCTATCCTTGGTGGGACCTTCAAGTTCCTTTAGGATAGGGTCGCATCTTGGGCGTGACACTTGACCTTCTCGGGGTCAGCCTCGATCCCTCTGTGCGACACCAGGAAACCCAGCAACTTGCCGGATGGGACCCCAACACGCATTTCTCCGGATTGAGGCGCAGGTTTACCTTGCGCAGGTTGCGAATGTTTCTTCCACGTCTTCGACAAGGGTCCTTGCCTCCCGTGACTTGACCACTATGTCGTTGATGTACACCTCGGTGTTCCTCCCGAGCTGCCGGCCCAGAGCGATGTGCATCAACCACTGGAATGTTGTGCTGGCATTCCGCAGCCCAAAGGGCATGCAGGTGTAGCAGTACACTCCGCACGGGGAAAGGAAGGCTGTCTTCTCGATGTCCTGCACCACCATCTCGATCTGGTGGTAGCCCGAGAAGGCGTCCAAGAAGCACAGAAGGTCGCACTCGGCGGTGGAATCAATGATCTGATCCATGCGAGGAAGAGGGAACGGGTCCTGAGGGCACGCATTGTTGAGAGTCGTGAAGTCGATGCACATGCGCTCCTTCTCGCCCTTCTTGGAGACGATGACCGGGTTGGCCAGCCAATCCGGGTGCCGCACTTTGCGAATGGCGCCGGCTTCTTGCAGCTTGCGGACCTCCTGGACGATGAACGTTTGCTTCTCTTGGGCTTGCCGCCGCGCCTTCCGCTTCACCGGGCTTGCGCTAGAGCACACCATCAAATGATGTTCGATCACATCCCATGGGATGCCGACCAAGTCCATCGCCTCCCATGCAAACACATCCTTGTTGGCACGGAGGAAGCCGACCAACACCTCTTCCTGATCTAGGGGGAGGCCGGCGCCTATGGTGAAGGTGGGGCCTAAACCTCCGTCATCAACGGGCACCTGCTTCGTCTTGGCCCGGTCTTGAGAGAACAATTGTTTCTTCTTTGCGGACGCGGCCTCCGGGGTCTCTGGAGCATCCCCAACGCCTAGCCGCGTGGCTTCCGCGGCCTTGAAAGTGAGCTTGAAGGCCAGGAGTGCATCCCTGTTGTCCCCCACCACGGTGAGGGTGCCACTACTTCCAGGCATCTTGATGACGTTATAGTCGGGGTGCGTCACCGCCGTGAACTTGGCAAGGGCCAGATATGCAAGGATAGCGTTGTATGGGAGGCTGATGCGAGAGATGCCGAAGTCAATGAGCTTGATACGATAGTTGTAGCGCGTGCTGAAGGTGACTGGGAGGCGTATCTTCCCCAAGGGTGTGGTGGAGCCGTCGACCACCCCCGAGAAGGGCTTGGTGGGCGTGTGCTGGTCACAGGGCACTTGAAGTAGGTCGAAGTCTTCCATGGAGAGGACGTTGAGGCCAGTAGCACCATCGATGAGGGTCTTGGTGACCGCAACATTGCTGATGGTGGGCGTGCACAGCATGGGAAGTGCACAGGCGCCGACCATGGTCATGGGATGATCCCTAGAGTCGAAGGTGATGTCGGTCTCAGGCGCTACGCGTCCTAGAGGAGCCCCGTGCTGCGGCCGAGCAGCTCCCACCCGAAAAAGAAGCTACTTGACATGGCGGCTCGAGGCTGGCACCTGCGACCCACTGAGGATGGATGCAACAGCGTGGGGCACCGGTGCCACAAAGCGCGCGATGAGCAGGCCGCACAGCTCCTCCCAAGAGGCCACCGAAGACTCCGGCAGGCTGAGCATCCAGGAGCGCGGCACGCTTGTGAGGGCCATAGGGAGCCAGTTCTCCATGACCTTGTTGTGGCCGCCACCCACCCAGATGGCCTACCCGTACAACCGCAGGAACTCCTCGAGGTCTGCCCTGCCGTTGTACCGCAGGGGCAACGCTGGCCTGAACTTATGCATCCACCCACCCGCCGCAGGCTGGGTGTAAAGGCCCGGTGGCCCACAGCGCCTCTGTAGGCGCCTAGCGGCCCGGTGGGTGGGACAGCGCCCGCCATGGGAACCACGAAGCACAGGCGGAGCGCTGTTGATGAAGAGGCAGAGCTTCGCCACACCCCCTACCTGGCGCGCCAATTGTTGAATTTAGGGATCCACAGACCCAAGAAGGTTCGGACTCTGGGGGTGTGCGAAGAACTCAACCCCTCAAGCCTACTAACTTGTCGCCCCACGGCCTAGCCTGATTCACGTGAGCAAGGAAGAAGATGAACACGGCAGTTTACCCAGGTTCGGGCCACATTGTGGTGTAAGACCCTACTCCTGCTTTGTAGGGGATTGGCCTCACGAGGGGCTAAGGATGAACTGGTACAAAGGATGAACTACCTCGCGAGGTTCTGGGGTGAGGAATTGGTCGACCCCTTCTACGGTGGTGGCTAACCTATATTTATAGTGGCCTCGGTCCTCTTCCGCCAAAACATAGGCGGGAAGGGGTCCCACAGTGGCCAGTTCGAAAGGGGCCAAGTAGTACATCTTATCCTGAGGAAAGGTGGTCTTCGCCTACAAAGCTTCTGGTCATGACACAGCGGTGGTCTCGGCGATGACATCGTCCTGACGTGCTAGTGGTCTTGGTCTTGTTGCACCAGAATGGAAACCTTTGTCAGATTCCTTGGGAACCCACGCCTGTCCTTGCCTCCTTAGAACCAAAGAGGAAACTGCCTCCTCTACGCCCGCTGGCGCCCGCCTGCCTTGGTCGTCATGGCTTGCGTCATGACAGCAACATGAGGCTGGGTACCAGCATAGAAATCTCTGCTCCTCGAGAAGCCGCCTGGGGAGGCCGCTCCCTCGGGAGGTCTTGGTGTCGTCCACCTTGCGAGGCTTGGCCCCTCGCGAGGGTCTTGTCTTGGAGGTCTTTCAGATGGGCCATACCAGACCGTCGAAGGTTCCACACCGTGGGCCGCAGGCAGGCAAGTCTGGGTACCCTGGTTCCCAGAACACCGACACCAGGTTGGGGGAATCGCTTGTGCAAACCCGAAGTTGTGAACAACGCGTCGATCTTCATCATGATCATCATTTTCCTCATTTATGGTGCCCAAGAAGAAATCCGGCACGACAGCACATCCTTCCACTTGGAAGGCCCCCTCGCACGCAGCCATGGGCGCCGTAGGCACCATGGCGGTGATGCATGAGGCGGGTACTGCGGGCAACACGACTGGTGCAGGCGGCGCCGTCGTTGTGTCCTCCATGGTCGAAGCTGGGACAGGAGACGCTGGCGGCTGGCCCCATCAACAACATCCAGGCGAGCTTTACCCGGAAGATGCGGGGGGAGAGGACAATGAGTCTTCACCTCCCCGCTGCGCCAGCGGGCGTAGTCGTCATAGTGACACGCACTCTGGTGCAAGCCACGACCCTCCAGTTCCGCCCACCACGGGCGCAGCTACCAGACGCACACCTTGCCCGGAGCTAGATAGGCAAGGCAAGGTGACGGACAAGGTTGTCGGCTCCCAAGTGTGTCCTCCTCGTCACCAAACTGCCTTCGTGACCGGCTCGTGACAGCGAGAACGTTGCGACGCTCATGCTGGAACTACAAGGAGTCGAGCGACATCGCGGTCTGCCACGTCACCTATGCCGAGCATGGCTATGGAAGCCATGGCGGGGCCCAACTCCTACCGAGATTCCCACCGGCAGCTGATCAGATGGATGAGTGGAGGCCCACCATCCAGAGTTTGATCAGCTTTGCTGGAGCTGGAAGATCACAGTAGGCCGAGCCATCGCGATACCCGCAAACAGCAATAGCAGCCCGGGCTGATGGCCATGTCGAGGGGGCCACTACTACTATGGAAATGCCTATACACATGAGCTTAGTAGTAGCGATTTTTAAAAGAAACCATTGCTACTACTTATTGGTAGCGCTTCCAAGAGGTAAGCACTGCTACTATGCACTGTGTTCATAAAACACGCTACTAGTACAATGGCCAGAACGTTGCCGGCAGGCCAGGAATAGTAGTAGCGCTTGTATCTAGGAAGCGCTGCTGCTAATGAACGTAGCTGTAGTGCTTTCTACATACAAGCGCTACTACTACGAGCTCCTTATCGATGCTCTGGCCCGCGCTCTGCCGCCCTCCCCCGCGCGCCGCCGTCCCCCGAGTTGGTCTTCTCCCGCCGGCCGCCCTCGCTCGTGCTGCCTCTCCTCCCCCACCGTCCACCCTCCCCCGTGTCGGCCTCCTCCCCCGCCGGAAGACCTCCCGCGTCAGCCCTCCTCCCCCGCCAACCGCCCCCCCACCCCCCGCGCCGGCCGTCCTCCACCAAGAGGTAATCCTCCTGCCTCCTCCTCCCTCTAGGTTAATTAATTTAGGTGAATTTAGTTCATTTGGTTTACTAACTAGGTTAATTAGATGTTTTTAGATGTTTGGTTAACTAACTAGGTTAGGTAACGAAGTAGATGTTAATTAGGTTAGGGCAGTGGTGTTACTGTTAATTAGATGTTTTTAGTTAGGGAAGTAGGTTAGGTAACTAAGTAGATGTTAATTAGGTTAGGTAACTAAGTAGATGTTAATTTAGGGCAGTAGTGTTTAGTTTAGGGAGAAAAATCAATATAGTTTTTTTACTATTTTTAGTAGGTGTTTAATAGAATTAGTAAGAAAATTAATATAACTAGTTGAACTAGTTTATTTTTAGTAAGAACTAGTTGAAGTAGTTTATTTTTAGTAAGAAGTAGAATTAATAGAACTATTTGAACACGTCACATTTGTTTTTATTTTTTTAGTTAAAGCAATTGTTCTCGCATCGACGTCGATGATGCCTATACATGTCAATATGAGTCCTATAAGATATTTTGAAATGTTTTGGTTCATATTTTCAAACATTGAAATTATGTAGATATAAACATGTATATCTTGTGTTGCTCAAATACGATATGTCCTTGCCCCAAGTGGCTGGCCATGTTTGCAGGTAACACCTCCGAGTGTCCTATGTTTTGCCGGAATGTTGATTAATTTCTGTTCTGGCAAATTTCAGGTGCTCAATATGCCCTTTTTTTAGCAAAGGACATGCCGGATTTTTCCATGAATTTTGGCATGACTTGTGCTAGAATATGTAGGAAATATCGAGTGGCCTGGATTTTCTAGAAAGATAATTAAACGACATTTCAGGTTGATTTTAAGTCTGTCGAGGCACCATATATGCGAGAAGAAGAATCCCGACTGTTGCCGTGTGGTTCGTTTTTTCCTTCTTTTCCTTGTGCTAGACCTTTTTTATGCACCAGGGGAAGGAGGAATAACGACCATCACCGACGGTCGCAAAATCAGTGAGGGAGTGTGTCCACCATATATGAGAGAGGACAAAGAATCCCGACTATTCTCATGGGGGTCGTTTCTCCTTCTTCTCCTTGTGCTAGACCTTTGTTATGCACTAGGGGAAGGAGGAGTAACGACCATCACTGACGATCGCAAATGTCATAGAGGAATCAATGAGGGAGAGTCTCCACCATATACGAGAGGACGAAATATCCCGACTGTTGTTGTGAGGGTCGCTTCTCCTTCATTCCCGTGTGGCAGACATTTTGGTGTAATGCACTCTGGGACGATAGGAGGAGCGATCATCACCAACGGTCGAATGTATACACCACGTGAGCTGGGAGTTTTCAAGAAAAGACTCGGCAGACCGATAGTCAACCCATGATGGATAATAATGATCTAATTTATTTTTTGTAGTCCATATATTTAATTGTACAAGTTTAATCTTTTATTATGAACCTAGGAAATGTCGTCGTCGGACGATGAAAGTCTCCCTTGGGAGTGCGACTGGTGCGACGACGACCGGGGCCTATGCGACAGGCCTCACCTGGATGAAGGTCGGCGCTTCAGCATTAATCTCCTGGAGACCTTCGATGTTGAAATGGTACGCACCGACGACAATTGTTTCTTTCGTAATTAAGCACGACTTCTGCTACTTCAACGTATAATTTTCATCTTCTACAATCCGACTAGCTTATCACATTCCATGCAAGACGCCGTGTCTTGGAGAGGAAGGATTTGGACGATCATGAAATTATGGAAACAAAGATAATTCATCTAAGGACCCATCATGGTATGGATTTTGATGTAAATATACACAATTATGAGACCGTATCCCATTTTGGTTGCCCGAATTGGGAAGCACTTAGCAAGATGTATGATTTTCATGAGGGTATCCTTGTCACCATGGATCTTGGTGATCCTGACATCGCCCAAGACAATATGGACATTTGGGGCCTTGTTGATATGCTTCCAATTGTACCGCTATGTGAGTGTCTCAAACATAGTTATAAGTAATTTATATTGTTTATTTCATAATAGTTGAGAGCTTATTTCCATTGATAGCTTATTTTCATTCTTCAAAGAATGTGCGGAAGATGGTAGGCAGAACCTACTACACCGCTGGCTCAGAATTAACTTATCAGGAGAAAAACCATCTGATCTCATTTATTACTGATCTTGAGAATTACAATAACTATTATCAAACTCCTCCACATTATGGTCAATACGTGCCACTAGTGCACGTGTTGAACTACGGTAACATCCATGGAGATGTCATGTTAAGATTTTTTACTATTACGACATCTGTGCATCTTCTCCATAAATTCTTCTTAAACTCAACTACATTGCTAACTACGAAGTTATTACTATGTTTTTCAACAGAAAATCCCGAAGGATTGTGTGCCTCATCTAATGTTTCCGAATGGTCACCTTGATGTTATGAACTTACGGCCAGGTGGTCATCCTACGCATCACTTCTGTTCATACCGAATTTCTAAAACCGATGAAGACATGGCAATCAAAGATTGGAAAAATTGTATGGTCAATCATAGGGAGCTACTTGGGAGCAACATTGTGTGAAGGACAAGAATTGAAGACAGGATAATATCCATTCTCCATAATGGAGAGTCATGGCCTATCTTGTTTTATGCTATTTTACCTTAGAGAGGGTATTTAGGTCCTAGCTAATACTCAGGATCATGTGCTGAGAACAATTAAGTAGGATTGGTTAGATAACTATGATGATGATGAGTATGACATGCTATTATGATAACGAGTAGAGGTTGGATGATCGATGATGATGAGTAGGACTCGTTATTATGATACCAATGATGAGTTATGTATTATTATGATCGACGATGGATGATGCTAAGTTGTTATATGAGCATGATGAGTTATTATATGTATCAGTAGGTGAAATGAACATGGAATAGATTCAAGTGGAGGCAATATGTGGTGCACATCGAAAGTACTACTAATCCAAACTACATCAAGTTTGGATTAGTAGTACCTTCGACATGCACCACATGTTGCCTCCACTTGAATCTACTCAACATTCATTTCACCCACTGTTATATATAATAACTAATCATATGATGAAAGTACTCTATATAAAACCACAACGAAAATAAGTTGTATTTTCAAAAGTACAGGAAAAGTTAGCAGCAACGCTTTTGAAAGGAAACGCTACTGCTACTTAATATTATCAGTAGCACTTTCTAAGAAAGCGCTACTGCTAACTAGGTACATCAGTAGCACTCACTTTCCAGCGCTACTGCTAACAGTTAGGTGTAGTGCCTTAGTGGTAGCACTTGTACAAGCGCTACTACTAGCTACAAAACAAGCGCTACTACTAGGGTTTTCCCTTGTAGTGCACACTAATGGTGCAATCCCCTCCACGACAGCAGACCCAGGAGCGGCCACAACAAGACTAGTGCATCGACGAGCCCGACGAAACATCGATGACCTCATCTGGCCCGCAAACCCTCTGTGATCAGCGGCGAGTTCCGGTAGACCAGTGGAAGGAACACGCGCACGCCACCATAGAGAGACGTTGTGAGGCATGTCGTCAATCCGACGGGCGCAATGGCCCAGACTATGACGAGCCCACGCCCGGTGCTGGCGGGTACCTACCTTTCGAAGTTGGTGCCCTGCCTTCAGGCGTGAGCTGCGGTAGGTCGGCTGGCCATCTGCTCGTGTCTTCAAGCCCGAGCTACCAGAAAAATATGATGGAAAACTAAACCTGGCAGAGTTTCTGAGCATCTACGCGATCGCCATTCAGGCCACCGGGGGCAGGGATGAGAAGGTGTTTGCCAACTAATTCCCTTTGGCACTAAAGCCAAATGTGAGGTCGTGGCTGATGCACCTGCCAGAGAACTCCATTTCGTCATGGGCTGACTTGTGCGATGAATTTGTTGGCGCCTTCACGGGTACGGTGGTCATCAAGAGCCTGGGCAGCCCAGTGATTTGCAAGTCCTTCCATAAAAGTAAGGGAAGATCTTGCGGAAGTACATGCAGATGTTCAGTCGAGTGCACCATAACATTCCAGAGATACATCCAACAACTGTGATTGTCGCGTGCCATTCGAATGTGGGCAACAGAAGGATACATTCCCAAATGAACGTCTGGCTGCCCAAGACCGTCAATGAGTTGTACACCTTGGCAGATAAATGTGCTCGGGCTGAGGAAGGAAGGCGACTCCCCGGGGAGGAGGATGGCGTCGAGGTTGATTAGGAGGACAACGATGGGACCACTAAACTGAAGGAGAGAAGCCGGAGGCACAACAGGAAGCGCAATGATATGTTAGTATTGGCCATTGAGAGCTCTTGCGATCTCAACACGTGCAAGAAGCATAAAACCAAAGCCCCCGGCAAGGAAGCTGCCGCACACACTGATAGTCGGGAGGCCACGGTGCCAGAGAAAGCCGGACAATCGTACGGGCCATACTACAAGATCCACCACACTAAAGGTCATGGTCTCCAATGGTGTCACCAAGTTGAGCAACTTGTCGAAAAGCAGAAGACTCAGTACATGAAGCGGGACAGGGAGTAAGGCCTAGATGGTGATGGCGGGAAGGGCCATGGAGGCAGAGGGGGCCGCCGTGGAAAGGCCCCGCAACAAAAGGAGAAACCTGCTAGAGGTCGTGAGAAGAAGAAGAAACCAACGAGCAAGAATTCCAGAAAGCAACCGAAGCCACGTGTGTTGACGGAGGTGCATCTTTGCACTCCTATTACCGACAACTCAAACAATGGGTACATGAAGTCAATACCATGGAGCCAACTGTGGATTCCCAAAGGTCACTCAAATGGCCACGCACGCCTATCATCTTTGACAAAGAGGACCCCCTGACCGCACTACTGCGGTTGGGTGCTTGCCATTGTTGGTATATCCAACAATCTGCAAACTCAGGTCACAAGGATGCTAGTTGACAGCGGGGCTGGGCTGAATCTGATCTCCCCTAAGGTGGTCAGCAAATTGCAGATCCATGATGAAGAACTCAAAGCCCTGGGTACATTCCAAGGAATCAACCCCGGCAGAAGCCGGCCCAAGGGGAAGATCACTCTACTTGTGACATTTGGCGGAGAACTGAACTACTGGACTGAGAGGGTTGTATTCTATGCCGTTGAGCTTCCTTTGCCCTAAAATTTGATTAATGGTCATCCAGCTCTGGCAAAATTCATGGAAGCATCCCACTATGCCTATAACACTTTGAAGATGCCAGGGCCGATGGGCGTTATTTCCATCCCATCAGACAAGAAAGATGCAATAATATGTGTTGATCAGATATATCGAGATGCGGTAGCAGCTGAGGCTGAAGAAGCCATAGCTCCTGCCAAGGAAACAAAAAAGGGAAAGAAGGATAGCAGAGATGCCGGCAAGGACTCTGGGAAGCGCGCCTCTTCAGAGTGCGCTGCACCTGATGACGAACTACCGGAAAGTACCACTAGCAAGAAACCCAAAGTTGCTTCACCAGCTATGAAGAACGTCACGACAAGGTAGGATGGCGCTGACGGTACGTTCACCATCAGTGCCACCCTTGATGACAAATAGGAAAGGACGCTCGATGCCTTCCTGCGGGCGAATGTCGATGTGTTTGCTTGGCAACCATCTGACATCCCTGGTGTTCCCGGGGAGCTAATCGAGCACCACCTTGTTGTCTGCCCTCATGCTCGACCCGTCAAGCAGTAGGTTAGAAAGCAAGCTTTGGAGCGGTAGTAGTTCATTGCCGAGGAGATCAAGAAACTTGAAACAACTGGTTTGGTCAGAGGAGTGCTGCATCCAACATGCTTAGCAAACCCAGTGGTAGTGCGCAAGGCAAATGGCAAATGGAGGCTTTGCATTGACTTTATAGCCCGTAACAAGGCCTGCCCCCTGCCGCGCATCGATCAGATTGTCGACTCCACTTCCGGGTGCGATCTGCTTTCCTTTTTGGATGCGTACTCCGGGTTCAATCAGATATTCATTGTGGCAACCCGGCTCAGAGCGACCGGTTTACCTGTCACACCCTGATTTTCATGGCACAACACTTAAGATGATAAATCATGATAAAGTGTGGTTTGACAAAAACTTTTTCATTATTCGACTTTTTATTTGAGTTGGTTTTCTCTCTCTGTGTTTTCAAGTGCTCTTAAAAGTCTACATAGCTTCACCATCTATACCACATCTCCTTGCCCCAAGCTTCTGCCCAATGATCATGTCATGTGTATAGAGAAATATAGTATTTTCTTACAAAAATAATTTGGCCAAAAAGTATTTTTGAAAATTAGTTTTCCAAAAACCCCTGAATTGAGGTTTGCACTACAAGTACTTGATTTGGGGTATGAAAAATATTTCAAAGAGCATATTTGAAACCTATTAGATATAGGACTTCCATAAACCACAAAAATATAATTTTCAAAGTTAGTTTCATATTTTATTTAAAAGCTTTTTCTTAAGGCCAGAAATGGTCTTTAATAGGGAAAAATTATTTTATTGTTTTAAAAATATTTGACAAAAATCAGGGAACCTCAGTGGGCATATATTTCCCATATATAAGAGTTTCAACACATGGTCATGTTCAAAATATTGGACAAAACCTCCCAAAACCATTTCTGCCCATTTCAAGTATTTGAAATATTTCTACAGGAAATATTTTCATAAAAATTGAAGGAAAATCCAGCAAGTCACAAATGCATATCGTGATCATCTTGCAAAGCCTCATGTCAATCAAGGTCATTTTGGTTCACCAAAATGCCCTAAAACCGTCTCTGACCAGAATCAAATTTGAACAACTTTGTACTACCAACTTTCTCTCCTTGAACCCAACTTTTGTGAGCATGTTCACATGACCAAATGAGGCCACTACACCAAGTGGTTCATCAAGGGGAAGCTATTTGCTCAACTAGATCAACACAAGTTCATTTCTGCTAATTTCTAGGGTTTACAAAAGTTGCATTGGCAACTTTGCCCAAATAAGCTCCAAATTGGTGGGAGGCCCTAATTATATGTGCCATTGCACCCTGTGGAGTATCATGCCAAATGGAGTTCATTTGCTTACCCAAATTTGCATCAAACACCTTCTGGTCATTGCAAAAAGTCACTGGTTTCACCCCCCTACACTAATCTCCTTGACTCCACATTTTTACCTCGGTGAACTCGATCACCAAAGAACCTCCAGTGGCTCCCCCTCTTCCAAAGCTCAATGATTGAGGGGTAAAAACCCCCATTTACCTCTCTGGACAGCCCTTTTCTCTCTCTCCCTCAACCTCTCTCCTCTCCTAGTGGTACACCAGGGCATCCAAGGCCAGCTCCCCTTTGTTTACTCACCACATAAACAATGCCATGGAAGCCATGGTCGCGCTCTGGAGCATGCTACAGTGCACTCCCGCACTGTAGCTTGCCCATTCCAAGGCAAGCCGGCGGCTTTGGGCGTCGGAATTTTGTCTCCCGAGGTCGCCTCGACGTCCACAACACGAAAGGATGTCGGGCCCCTCCTCCCTCGCCCTCCTCTCCTCCCCATTAAGCATGCCCGAGAGCTCCCAAGCGGGCAAGAGCTCCACCTCGTCGCCCTCCTACATACACCCCTCCCAGCCTCTCTCGCCTCCATCCACACTCACTCTCTCCCAGCTACCTCCTGGACCAAGCCTCTCTCCCCCTTGTGCCCTCTGTCCACCTCCATGGCCGGAGCAGTGCCGCCGGCGTCCGCCTAGATTTGGCCGCCTCAGCTCCTCTTTGTCACCCCTAGCCCCTCCAGCGCCCTGATATAACCACCTCCGACCCACCCCGGGATCCCTTACTTCCCATTCTCGCCGTGTCGTCGTGCCCATCTCCGCCGTCGCCGGTCTCCGCCATGGCCGATGCTCCGCCCGACTCTGCCGCTCCCCGAGTCCAGCGCGACCATCTTTGGGCGCGGAGTGGAGCGGGGCATTCTCCCAGACCACCTTCCTTGCCCCGGGTGCAGGTGAGCGGCTAGAACCATCAACGGCGAGCGCGGTGTCCGCCCCTGCCTCTGCCCGTCGGGAGGAAGAAGGAGGAGGCGGGAAGAGAGAGAGAGAGAGATGGTGTGGGGCCCACGTGTCGGCGACCCTGTGGACCGGGCCCGCAAGTTTAAGTGGAAACGGTTTCAAAGGAAGTTGTCTTCCCGCGGCGACGACGTACTACGTGAGTATGCCTTCGGCTTCCCCACTTCCTCACAATAGCTAAGCCACTTTGGGCCGAGCCCAAGAAGCATCATTTAGGCGGGCTTCGCCCAATAGCGTTATAAGGCTAATTCCTTTCCTTTTCTTATTCTTTTCCAGAAATATTGTAAAATCCATAAAATGTTCATATTAACTCCAAATTTGATTATTCAAATTTTCAGTGACTCTATAAATCATGTTCTATCACATGATACAGTTCTCACATTTTTCCAGAAACATTTTCTTCACAAATGTTTATGAAATCCCTCTTTTCCATTTCTGTGTCAAACTTTAGAAAATCACAGAGTTCCCATTTTTGATCCAAATTGAATTATTCAAATTCCTAGATACTTCTAAGCTCATAAATTAGGTTTGGAACATTTTTCCCAATACCTTCTATGTCATATAAAATATTGGTCCATTTCTCCATGTATAGCCAAGTTTACAAATTCATTTGAACTCCAAATCCAGTGAAACCAACTCCTAGGTTCTTCTAAAAATTATTCCTTGTTAAATGGATGCCTTTGATCATTTTTCAAATAGTTCTTCTGTACACTTCTTGCAAATCCATAAACCCCTTGATTCCATCATATCGAAATGTTTATAAATATCCATTGATCCACTTCCAATGAAATCACCTTGGTGATTCCTCATATGACCAGAGGTATCCTAGCAAAGTCCAACTCACATTTTTTAGAGCACTTTTATTTTTGCCTAGTCGTGTTGCTTATTATGGTTGTTTTCGACGATAGTTGACGAAGTAGACGAAATGCTCGGAGTTGGACCAGAGATATTTGAAGACCTTTAAGACTTTGTTAAAACAGGCAAGCAACCCTTTAACCATGTCTATGAAACCTTTTTTATGCATGTCATATAGCACTTTTATTTCTTGCATCGGAGACGTGATACTGTGGTGACCACATGGGGTGGTTTGCCACCGTTACTTCCTCGTTGATACTTGCATTGTGCATGACCCTACCTTCTTATGAGGGTTATGCCGGTGGGAGTAGATAGGATGCTAAAGTAGATGCTACGCAAAAAGGGACGGGTATATGCATGGTGAAGGAGGCAAAGTATTTTCAAAAGACTTTTCGAAAACCCCGTCGGGTGCCACTTATGCCCGAGGGAGATGATGAGATGGGTAACCACTTGATGAAGAGATGGTGCACCGAGGCAAGTGTGTGTGTTGTTTTCGAAAATGGATTAGATTTAAGATTTGTCGACTGTCCCAACCTTACATGCGCAACCACTCTGCCCTTGTATGGGAAAGGGCATTATTGATTACCTAGGCCGATACTAGCTTGGAGCCCGCATTACTAGTGACGGGGGAGAGTTGGTGCTCTCTCTCGGGACGGGGTCGTGCGAGGTAGGGCAGCCATGACTGTTTTTACAGGGCACCGGATACACCGTTGCGTCCCCTCTCGGATGTTACGATCTCGAGTGAGTCTCGTATGATGTACATTGTGAGGATACGAAACAACGAGTGGACTCCTTGTTAGTGTCGTCTAGGGAAAGATAGTGATCGGGTGCTTACCCCGGGTACTTGAGGTACCGCGGGTCGTGGACGACACGGAAGTTCCCCAGATCTTGTGGGTAAAGTGTGCAACATCTGCACAGTGTAAAACTATTCGAATAGCCATGTCCACGGTCAAGGACAATTGGGCGGTGCTGCTTAAACTACGTCCAGAGTTTTACAAACCGTGCGTGTGTGTTGATAAAACTACTTGGGTCAAGTCAAGGGACTTGACATGATTGAGTTAGATTGATGCCCACTCTATTTATGTTGATATCTGTAACCTGTCCCCATGGCTACTTGAATTCTCCTGATGCATGTCTTACAAGTTGTTGAACATGTCATTGCACTCAAAACTAGCTTTCTGCAAAAATTTAACTATATCATGCATTGTTGTATCTTGAACCAAAACATGGGTTGCTTGCGAGTACATTCAAAGTACTCATTGGCTTGCCACTGGTTATTTTATTGGCCAGGCATGAAAGAATAGGTGTAAGATGAGGATTTCTTTGGTGACGAGCATGCGAGCTAGGATGCTTCCCTGTCAGAATGCCTTTAGGGTTAAGGCAGGTTGCATGGGTCCAAGTTATGGACGAAGATTTCCGCTGGGATGATACACTCAAGACTTGACCATAATGGTCCTACTTGTGTAAAACGGTATGTATGGATGTAAGACTCTTGTTATTCAGCTTCTGTGTGTTCAGTGAGCATTGATCTCTGGGATCACTGTACACGTACATTCGGTGATCTCGACTTATGATTCGGGGTCCCCACATAGCTAGTATCAGAGCCATCCTGACTGTAGGAAGCCTTAGTTAGCATGGTCATTAGTTAGGGTAAAACTATTTCCAAAACTACTACTAGTTTTCAAAACTATCTATACTTCTCTTCCCTTCTCGCTTTTTTGAAAACTAAGGTATACTTTCCTTATTAATCTCTTCCCCTTCAAAACCTTTGGTCGCTAGAACCCTCATGCCCCTGACCACTGGATTCCTTGTAATCATCGTGGATAATCTAGAAGGAAGATGCCTTGCCAGACGTTCACCCACATCTCCTGAACACAAGATTGGCGACATCACAACAAGACGATACCAATAGAAGATACATCCTCAAGGAATGAGGACCTGAAGACTCAGGAGATGGTGACACCCTTGACACTGCCCTAAGATGATGCAACCTTAGCCTACGATGTTTAGGGCATAGGATATGCAAGATCATGATATACATCGCTAATAGAGTAACCATGTCACTACTGTTGTTGTATCGGCAACCACCGATGGATGAGAACCTAGCCATTTGGTCCGCCTCACCATAGTGAGAAGGAAAACGGTTCTCCTCATCCCCCGCTCTTGGTGTCGATGTTGTCATCAACGTAACCGACATGATGGACCTCTACTATGCCTTGATAATGTCATTGCATAAAGGATTACCTACCTGGTACCATCGACGGCTTAGAAGACAAAAAGGGATCGTCGTGATTAAGAAGACAATAGAAGACCAAGTCAATGCCGATTCTGAGGAGCCACCTTCACCCCATCACTTCAACAGGCGAGAAGTTGTTGAAGAATCTTCAGGATCAACCCGGATTGTTTCATCGAACAACTACAAGAGACGTAGCAACACCTCAGGAAAACCCAGAAGACTGCACGAGGCACGAAGTAAAGCACGACTACTTAGTCCGAGAACCCCTAGGGTAGGATGAGTCGTGTACCCCCTATGTGCAATTGAGTCTGTATGATGGTTCGAATAGAACCATGACTATGTGTTGCTTGTTTTTATTTGTTTATGTTTTGATATAAGTCGCACTTTTGCCCTAGGCAACAAGTACGCGACTATATCACCTTCCTTGTTTTCCTTTGTTTTGCCATTTTTGGCACCCGCTTGTTTGCACCTGCACTATAGAACCCCTTTAGGCATTCCCCATCTATGCCACTTTTCTCTCTCATCTCTCTCATCAACTGAAGACCGGCAAGACAAGATACACCAGGGATTCTACCTCGGCGACCAACAAGCACTGAAGACTTTTGCTACAGCCTCCTCGACCAAGTGGAACCCTGTAGAGCTGTGTTTACATCTCAATACTAGAACCCTATCCCTATACCCTACAAGACTTCACGAGATACCCCAGCCCGAAATCTTAACCCTGAGCTTAACCTACGGAATCACTAGAGAACCACTTAAGCCTATGTAACCTTGCACAAGACTGGGTTCATTATGGAACTAGTGGACGTAGTGAGCGAGCACATTGTCATCCTAAGGTAGCACCAGAACTGATGATGCCATAGGAAAGACCAATTTGGGGATATTTGAACAGAGGACAAATGACTTGATGAGTTTATATCAGCGACCTTGAGGAATTATCTAAGACTCTTTGGTAGATTATAAGGCTACCATGTTGGTAGATGAACTTGGTGGGATCATGATTATGGATTAGCATAGCTTTCCTTACCCTTGAGTAAACTGGATTTAGTAGGACAATTATGATCGCAAGCTGGAATTCTTGGAGGAATAGGGATTTGTCTTAGCCAGGGGATATTGATAGGAGATAGTTGATATTACGATAATGACTTGGGGGAAAGTGTGGAAACTCTCGCGGGACATGAGATTTGGATTAAATAGGTTACCATAGTGGAGTATGGATGCAGAGTAATTTTACAAGGTTCGGAGTAAATTGGATATAGACTGATGATCTTGATCATGATACCATGTTTCTCGGTGGACCATAAACTAGGAGATTGGATTAATTGTCAGAGTTTATTTAGGGATCTATATATGCTTGACCTTGAAGTTTACATGACCATGATAATGGAAATTGGTGGACTGACTATAGCAAGGTAGCCCTTTCAAGTATTTGGGATTATAGGGCATTACAAGATCATGTGGGACACCATAGACATTGGATTTGTAGAATTAACGAATTATTTAGCTAATGGGCTTTTGGAGTTGATTCATAGGAAAGGAAACTAGATCTTGGAGTGGCATACGACGTGTTTCCTTAGGATAGAGATGCGCTATCTTATACCTTGGAAGAGTGGGCTGAGCACTTGGATTGTGGTGTTTAAATTCAAGCTTAGTGTCTTGTACGTTCTACCCATGGATTTTTGCATAGATATGAGTTTGGGGATAGTTGACATGTATGATTTTGTTAGACCTCCCCTCAGGAGCCATGAGGATATGAATAGCATGAGTGATGATTGGAGTTGACCTATAGGAGATTATGCTATCGGTGATATGATGTGAATTGTTTAAAGGACTAGATAGAATAATTGGCATCTCAGAAACTGTGCTCAAGGATAAGATGATAAACGTTCACCCGCTCCCTAGAATCCTTGAAACCCTTAAGCCCTACCAAGCCACAACATGGTTGGATCATGACCATGGGCTTTGGACCTAGGACGAGAAGAATTTGGCCAATACTCAACCGTGACCACCACCAATGCCTCAACCCACTTTACGTACCCCATAGACTTCATGGACTGCTTGGACAAGTTAGTTGTCATCTTTCTTTGTTGACATACTTGTCTACCCGAAGACGGAAGAAGAATCGTTGAGCTGGTCAAGGAACATCTGAAGATCGTCATGTCTAGGAGGAAGAACTACACCAACCACCATCTTCAAGAAGTATACTTCCGTGTCAATGACCATGTGTATCTGAAAGCCACTCCTCTCTAAGGAACGAAGCATTTCCATGACAAGGAGACCCACACCAAGATTCATCGGCCCCCTTCGAGATCACTCCAAGATTTAACAACCCCCTCTAAGATCACTACGAGACGAAGAGAAGACAGCTACCAGCTGGAGTTGCCACCTGAGTTACCTGATGTGCACAATGCTTTCCATGCATCACAACCCCGGAAGTGTTTCCAACTTCCTAACTTGCTCGATCTCTACGAGGGCATCGATCACCGATCCATCGACCTCCAGCCTGATCCAACCTGACCTAACGCGAGAGACCCCTTAGCAACCTGGATCAACTGAGAGCATCATACACGAAGACACAACACCAGGTACTTCAAGATTCAATCGAGCACCACACGGAAGCACAAGCATTATGAGGACGTGAAGCCTGCCCCGCATCTAAGTTCCGTATTCCTTCCCACGCCTAGTTTGGGAATCTCGGGGACGAGATTCTTGTAAGGGGGGTAGGTCTGTCACACCCTGATTTTCATGGCACAACACTTAAGATGATAAATCATGATAAAGTGTGGTTTGACAAAAACTTTTGCATTATTTGACTTTTTATTTGAGTTGGTTTTCTCTCTCAGTGTTTTCAAGTGCTCTTAAAAGTCAACATAGCTTCACCTTCTATACCTCATCTCCTTGCCCCAAGCTTCTGCCCAATGATCATGCCATGTGTATAGAGCAATATAGTATTTTCTTACAAAAATAATTTGGCCAAAAAGTATTTTTGAAAATTAGTTTTCCAAAACCCACTAAATTGAGGTTTGCACTGCAAGTACTTGATTTGGGGTATGAAAAATATTTCAAAGAGTATATTTGAAACCAATTAGATATAGGCCTTCTATAAACCACAAAAATATAATTATAGAAGTTATTTTCCTATTTTATTTAAAAGCTTTTTCTTAAGGCCAGAAATGGTCTTTAATAGGGAAAAATTATTTTATTGTTTTAAAAATATTTGACAAAAATCAGGGAAACTCAGTGGGCATATATTTCCCATATATAAGAGTTTCAACACATGGTCATGTTCAAAATATTGGACAAAACCTCCCAAAACCATTTCTGCTCATTTCTAGGATTTGAAATATTTCTATAGGAAATATTTTCATAAAACTCCAAGGAAAAACCAGCAAGTCACAAATGCATATTGTGATCACCTTGCAAAGCCTCATGTCAATCAAGGTCATTTTGGTTCACCAAAATGCCCCAAAACCCTCTCTGAACAGAATCAAATTTGAACAACTTTGTACTACCAACATTATCTCCTTGACCCCAACTTTTGTGAGCATGTTCAAATGACCAAATGAGGCCACTACACCAAGTGGTTCATCAAGGGGAAGTTATTTTCTCAATTAGATCTACACAAGTTCATTTCTGCTAATTTCTAGGGTTTACAAAAGTTGCATTGGCAACTTTGCCCAAATAAGATCCAAATTGGTGGGAGGCCCTAATTATATGTGCCATTTCACCCTGTGGAGACTCATGCCAAATGGAGTTCATTTGCTTACCCAAATTTGCATCAAACACCTTCTGGTCATTGCAAAAAGTCAATGGTTTCACCCCCTACACTAATCTCCTTGACTCCACATTTTTACCACAGCTGAACATGATCACCAGCAACCTCCAGTGGCTCCCCCTCTTCCAAAGCTCAATGATTGAGGGGTAAATCCCCCCCCCCCCATTTACCTCTCTGGACAGCCCTTTTCTCTCTCTCCCTCAACCTCTCTCCTCTCCTAGTGGTTCAACAGGGCATCCAAGGCCAGCTCCCCTTTGTTTACTCACCCCACAAAGCCCCACACACTAGTGGACATGCCCCTGGCACATAAACAATGCCATGGCAGCCATGGTCGCGCTCTGGAGCACGCTACAGTGCACTCCCGCACTGTAGCTTGCCCATTCCAAGGCAAGCCAGCGGCTTTGGGCGTCGGAATTTTGTCTCCCGAGGTTGCCTCGACGTCCACAACATGAAAGGATGTCGGGCCCCTCCTCCCTCGCCCTCCTCTTCTCCCCATTAAGCATGCCCGAGAGCTCCCAAGCGGGCAAGAGCTCCACCTCGTCGCCCTCCTACATACACCCCTCCCCAGGCCTCTCTCTCGCCTCCATCCACACTCACTCTCTCCCAGCTACCTCCTGGACCAAGCCTCTCTCCCACTCGTGCCCTCTGTCCACCTCCATGGCTGGAGCAGTGCCGCTGGCCTCCGCCTAGATTCGGCCGCATCAGCTCCTCTTTCTCACCCCTAGCCCCTCCAAATACTGATATAACCACCTCGACCCACCCCGGGATCCCTTACTTCCCATTCTCGCCGTGTCGTCGTGCCCATCTCCGCCGTCGCCGGTCTCCGCCATGGCCGATGCTCCGCCCGACTCTGCCGCTCCCCGAGTCCAGCGCGACCATCTTTGGGCGTGGAGTGGAGTTGGACATTCTCCCAGACCACCTGCCAGGCCCCGGGTGCAGGGGAGCGGTCGGAACCATCACCGGCGAGCGCGGCATCCGCCCCTGCCTCTGCCCGTCGGGAGGAAGAAGGAGGAGGCGGGAAGAGAGAGAGAGAGATGGCGTGGGGCCCGCGTGTTGGCGACCCTGTGGACCGGGCGCGCAAGTTTAAGTGGAAACGGTTTCAAAGGAATATGTCTTCCCGCGGCGACGACGTACTACGTGAGTACGCCTTCGGCTTCCACACCTCCCTCACAAGAGCTAAGCCATCGGGCTGAGCCCAAGAGGGCATCATTTAGTCGGGCTTCAGCGCTGCTATAAGGCTGATTCCCTTCCTCTTCTTATTCTTTTCCAGAAATATTGTAAAATCCATAAAATATTCATATTAACTCCAAATTTGATTATTCAAATTTTCAGTGACTCTATAAATCATGGTCTATCACACGATACAGTTCTCACATTTTTCCAGAAACATTTTATTAACAAATGTTTATGAAATCCCACTTTTCCATTTCTGTGATAAACTTTAAAAAATCACAGAGTTCCCATTTTTGATCCAAATTGAATTATTCAAATTCCTAGATACTTCTAATCTCATAAATTAGGTTTGGAACATTTTTCCCAATACCTTTTGTGTCATATAAAATATTGGTCCATTTCTCCATGTATAGCCAAGTTTACAAATTCATAGAAAAATCATTTGAACTCCAAATCCAGTTAAACCAACTCCTAGGTTCTTCTAAAATTATTCCTTGTTAAATGGATGCCTTTGATCATTTTTCAAATAGTTCTTCTATACACTTCTTGCAAATCCATAAACCCCTTGATTCCATCATATCGAAGTGTTTAGAAATATCCATTGATCCACTTCCAATGAAATCACCATGGTCATTCCTCATATGACCAGAGGTATCCTAGAAAAGTCCAACTCACATTTTTTAGAGCACTTTTATTTTTGCCTTGTCGTGTTGCTTATTATGGTTGTTTTCGACGATAGTTGACGAAGTAGACGAAATGCTCGGAGTTGGACCAGAGATATTTGAAGACCTCGAAGACTTTGTTAAAACAGGAAAGCAGCCCTTTGACCATGTCTATGAAACCTTTTTTTATGAATGTCATATAGCACTTTTATTGCTTGCATCGGAGACATGATACTGTGGTGACCACATGGGGTGGTTTGCCACCGTTACTTCCTCGTTGATACTTGCATTGTGCATGACCCTACCATCTTATGAGGGTTATGCGGTGGGAGTAGATAGGATGCTAAAGTAGATGCTACGCAAAAAGGGACGGGTATATGCATGGTGAAGGAGGCAAAGTATTTTCAAAAGACTTTTCGAAAACCCCGTCGGGTGCCACTTATGCCCGAGGGAGATGATGAGATGGGTAACCACTTGATGACGAGGTGGTGTACCGAGGCAAGTGTGTGTGTTGTTTTCGAAAATGGATTAGATTTAAGATTTGTCGACTGTCCCAACCTTACATGCGCAACCACTCTACCCTTGTATGGGTAAGGGCATTATTGATTACCTAGGCCGATACTAGCTTGGAGCCCACATTACTAGTGACGGGGGAGATTTAGTGCTCTCTCTCGGGATGGGGTCGTGCGAGCTAGGGCAGCCATGACTGTTTTTACAGGGCACCAGATACACCGTTGCGTCCCCTCTCGGATGTTACGATCTCGAGTGAGTCTCGTTTGATGTACATTGTGAGGATACGAAACAACGAGTGGACTCCTTGTTAGTGTCGTCTAGGGAAAGATAGTGATCGGGTGCTTACCCCGGGTACTTGAGGTACCGCAGGTTGTGGATGACACGGAAGTTCCCCGCATCTTGTGGGTAAAGTGTGCAACCTCTGCAGAGTGTAAAACTATTCGAATAGCCGTGTCCACGGTCAAGGACAGTTGGGCGGTGCTGATTAAACTACGTCCAGAGTTTTACAAACCGTGCGTGTGTGTTGATAAAACTACTTGGGTCAAGTCAAGGGACTTGACATGATTGAGTTGGGTTGATGCCCACTCTATTTATGTTGGTATATGTAACCTGTCCCCATGGTTACTTGAATTCTCCTGATGCATGTCTTACAAGTTGTTGAACATGTCATTGCACTCAAAACTAGCTTTGTGCAAAAATTTACCTATATCATGCATTGTTGTATCTTCAACCAAAACATGGGTTGCTTGCGAGTACATTCAAAGGACTCATTGGCTTGCCACTGGTTATTTTATTGGCCAGGCATGAAAGAACAGGTGTAAGATGAGGATTTCTTTGGTGACGAGCATGCGAGCTAGGACGCTTCCCAGCCAGAATGCCTTTAGGGTTAAGGCAGATGGCATGGGTCCAAGTTATGGACGAAGATTTCCGTTGCGATGATACATTCAAGACTTGACCATAATGGTCCTACTTGTGTAAAACGGTATGTATGGATGTAAGACTCTTGTTATGCAGCTTCTGTGTGTTTAGTGAGCATTGATCTCTGGGATCACTGTACACGTACATTCGGTGATCTCGACTTATGAGTCGGGGTCCCCACATTACCATGCATTGCCAGCCCAGAGACCATGTCTTCTGGCAAGACACAACATCTTGGTACAGAAAGCAACCGCTTTATTGATGCTAGCGGACCATAGTTTATATTACAACAGGTGTCGAGGCCAAGCGGCACACACGGTGCGGCTGAACAAGATGTACATTATTTAGTGAACATAAAGGGGCCTCGATCATAACAACTCCGCGGCAGTGGAACAACGTCGTAGCGGAAACTCCATAGCACAGGGACACCGATGTGGACACGATCTATACTCGAGAAGCACTCCTTTCCAACGAGATTGGCCTGAAATCTGGCATGACACGCCAGGTCATTACATTGAATGTACTTGCAAGCTCACAACAAGCATAAACATAATGACAAACAATATCATGATAATTAACCAATTAATAATGCAATAATGTTTCAACATGCTGTGATCATGCTCTTGTGATAAAAGTCCATCGGGACTGGCTTACCAACCGTGATCGTTCTTGGATCACAAACGTACCACCATCGTGGTCTTGACCAGGGGTATCTCATGATCCTTACAGTGATCACAACCACGACCAATACTTGGTCTCGAACATCTCGATAGCTTTCCAACCATCATCAACAGTTCAAAGTTCATAACTAAGTGTGCAAAATTTTATTAAGCATTGACCCATGGTGTGACCTACTACGAGCGTGTCCGTAACCATGGACTCAGCTATCTTTAGATTATTACACTCTGCAGAGGTAGCACACTGTACCCATACCACGGAACCCATGGCCTCGCACTCCCATTCGGGTGGACCAATGGCATTCCGACGAAACCCCTCCACTGCCATGACACTCTCCCGGACACTCCGACTCACTCCCCATAGGGCTAGTCCTGGGTGGCCCCGTGTCTACCAAAGGCACAACGACCACCGTCGTGGCCAAAACGATCCAACAAGGGGACCCGGTACCATAATCTCAACAACGGGCACACAAGGTTATGTCTGCTTACCGGGCCAGGGTAAGCATGCCCATAACCTTCCCTAGTTGGAGGCACTGACCAGAAGCATGATAACGGATAGAATCAAGGCCTTCCCATAAAGGCAAATGTGGTTGCACTGGGAAAAACTCAATTCAGTGGCACCATGACCCGACCAACGATATATTCAAGTTGAATTATATTCAGTTTCAACTTAAAGTAAAAATGACCGGTGTTATCGCATGCCATGAAAATGCAACACTACATATGCATCACATATTAACGGAAATGACTGAGTCAACTATATTCACACTAAGCATAAATATCAACAACTCATGCCACTTTTCTAGTTAGGATAAACCTCACTTAAAACAGAATATTTTCTAGCAAATTTTATTATTTTACTCATGCAAGAAAATAACTTCAAGTAATTACTCATATGCATACCAATATTATTCTTTCATCACCACACATGAATCCTAGTTTCTTTACCAACTAAGTTAGTTTCAAACATTCTGTAAATCAAGCATATTAACTAAAACAAGCACTTAACAGAATATAAATAACATAATAGTTATTTAAATGCATGGATTAAATCTTTCATTCAAGTAAGATAATCATAAATATTGAAATGGCACCATGAAAATGTTGTTGTGGCTTGCCTTAGTGCATATGAGGTTCACAAGCCTTCTGGTGATCCTCAAGACAAGCCTCACCCTCTCAAAGTAATTTTAAATACAAGAAGAAAATATCAAGAACCCTTCTGAAAATTTCCAGAAAATCTAGACAGCACAGAAAAATCTCATCTTCGGTGAGCTGCTAGATTTTTGCAAAGAACACAATGCAAAAAGAACCAATTCATTTGGACATATGTGTGAAGAGTTATAGCTGTTTGAAGCTCTCTAATATATATATATATATATATATATATATATATATATATATATATATATATATATATGAATTTAAATAAAACAGACTGGGGGTGACGTCGAAGGCGTAAAACCTCGATGCGCCACCACTCGTACCACTTCGTGCGCGTACTGAGTGGCTAACTAGCGGGCGCCGTTAGTCAGGCGAAGGGGAGAGAGAGGAGGAAACAGAGGGGTTCGCCGCTTCGCCGGAGCTCATGCCAGCGGAGAGGGCTCCTTGGCCAAAACGAGAGGGCTCCTGCCCGTACCCGTAGCATAGCTAGGGGTGGCCGGACGGTGTCGGAATCGACCTCTCTAGCAGAGGCAGAGAGCAGTGGTCGCCGGAGATGAAGACGACAGCGAACAGAGGCAACTCCAGGGGCTCCAAGTGGACGGAACGGCTTCACCGAAGAGTGGCGGAGGCTCTGGAAGGGTCACCCAGGCCTGGGAGGGGATGGAGCTACCGCGACGACCCGAGGGGATCGCCGGCGAGCTCGAGCTCGGGGACGGTGGCCCACGGCCTGCCCGGCCGGGCTACGGCTTCCTACGAGGTTGTGGAGTGTGTGGGAGTGGAGGATGATGCTCGAGGAGGCTGGGGAGGGCTCCATTTATAGGCGAGAACCGAGGGGACTTTGGGCTCTGCCAATGGACACCTGGACATGGCACCCGGCGATGAGCGGCGTCGGTGAGAGGGGGAGAAGGCGACGCAGCTCACGCGGGGACTGTGGGCGAACGGGGACGAGCACATGATCGAGAGGAAGGCGACGAGCACAGTGCAGAGCGCACTGTTGCGTTGGCCGGACCGCGCCGGTGCTCGCTGTGGTGAGCTCCGGCGTAGGCGAGTGCCAGGGGGGAGTTAAGGGGGTTGAGACGAAGATGGTGGCAAGGTTTGGCACGCTTTGGCAGTCGGGAAAGCAGGCACGCGCGAAACAGAGCGCTCGGCGGCACTCAGAACGCGTCGACACGCAGGATGGCATCGTGTACACGCGTGGTCACCGCCTGAACTCTGCCCTCAGGCCGACCTACATCCAAAGTTTATGTCTGGCTTGTTGTTCGTGGTAGTTTTGAAGATTACCATGCTTTGGTTTGGATCCAGATGAAGTAGAAAAGATTTCACAAGCGAGGTAAGTTTCTGATCAGTAACTTTGAGAGGTTAATAAGGTCAAACGGCTGGGAGTTTGGAGCTGTGCTTTGGAGGTTAGCAATCATCTACTAAGGTGGTGATGCACAAGAAAAACCAGCCACATTGGAGCAAGTAAAATGGTAGTTGCTGTAGAAACCACCATTTCTGTCCAGAAAAGATAATATTTTCTGTAGCAAAAATATTCCAAAAAGTGGTGCAATATTTTTGCTCATGAAGGTTCCCTAGGGTTCATAGGATTTTTGTGAATTTCTCAGATTTTTGTGGGCAATAAAAATTGGGGTTGCTTTGGAGCACATTGAGCTAGCTAGGGTTTTAGAGAGGAAAATGAATATTTTTCATTAAAGAAAAATATTCCAAATATTATTTTGGGGTGAACCAGAGAGGGAATGATGATTAGAGAGGGAAATGAGGCACTTGGGTGAAAGCCAAGGGTACCCAAGTGTTTAAGTCCATATGAAAAGATTCAAAAACTCCGAATTTCAAAATAAATCCAAATGAAAATCAGGCAAATAAAGTAGGGCAATAACCAGGCTGTCACAAACCTCCCCCACTTAGATTGAATCTCGTCCTCGAGATTTGGTTGCTTGGGAAAACCATTCGGGATAATGTGCCCTTAGAAATTCTTCCCGTTCCCACGTTGATTCTGACTCCGTGTGATGCTCCCACTGAACTTTGTAAAACTTCCTTACTTTACTGCGAGTGACTCTTTCCATCTGATCCAAGATTCTAACCGGTCTCTCTTCATATGTTAAATCCCTTGCCAAGTCTATCTCAGTCATAGCAGTCTTTTTCTCAGGCGGCGATATGCATCGCCTCAACTGTGAAACATGCAACACGTTATGCACGTCCGACAATTCGGGGGGTAGTTCCAACTGATATGCAACATTACCCACTCGAGACATAACTGGAAATGGATCAATAAATCTGGGTGCCAACTTTCCACAAGTCCGGAACCTCTTGACTCCTTTCATAGGAGTGACTCGGAGGTATACGTGTTCTCCGGGTTCAAAACTGATCTGTCAGTGCTTTGCATCATAATAACTCTTCTGTCGAGATTTGGCCAATTGAAATCTGTCTCTGATTTCCCTAACTTTTTTCTCAGCTTCCATCATGAGATCTATTCCGAAGATGCGGCTATCCCCAGTTTGAGACCAATTTAAAGGAGTGCGGCACTTACGGCCATACAAAGCTTCATACGGTGACATATTTAGACTTGTCTAGAAGCTGTTGTTATAAGAGAACTCGGCATATGGCAGACAGTCTTCCCATTTAGATCCTTGGGCCAGGCGCAGGCTCGCAGCATATCTTCGAGTATTTGGTTTACCCGCTCTATCTGTACATCGGTCTGAGGATGATAAGCGGTACTGTATTTCAGCGCTGTCCCCAAGGCTTAATGGAGACGTGACCAAAAAGCGGAGGTAAAAAGTGAACCTCGGTCGGAAGTGATGGTTCGAGGTACTCCATGCAGACTGCTATCCTGGATACATACAGCTGTGCGAGGTGATCCTCTCGATATGTGGTTCTGATCAGGATAAAGTGAGCAACCTTGTTTAAGGTGTCCACTATGACCCATATTGCATCATTGCCCTGTTGAGTCTTGGGCAGTCCTGTGATGAAATGCATGCAAACATGATCCCATTTCCATTACGAAACTGGCAGTGGTTGGTGTCGGCGTTCTGGGAACGGGGGTCCCCAGACTTGCCTGCCTGTGGCCCACGGCGTGGCTGGGCAGCGGGCCGTACGGCCCATCTTCATCAACAAGGCATCCAAGACCTTCGCCAGGGTCCAAGCCTCGCGAGGCGGACGATGCAAGACTTCCTCTGGAGTGGCCTAGCCAGGCAGGCTCACGAGGAGCGGAGATATCAAGGCCGGGCAAACCTCACGAGGGACTCGTGACGTGAGCCATGACGAACGATGCCAGGCGGGTACCAGGCGGGCGCAGCGTCCCATTTCCTCTTTGGTGCTAAGGAGGCATGCACAGAAGAAGAGTACCGAGGCATCAGGCAAAGATTGCCATATTGGTGCAACAAGACCAAGACCAGGAGGATGGCAAGGAGGAGGTCATCGTGGAGCCCAAGACGGCTCCATCCCAGTGCTTTTCGCAGGCGAAGACCGCTTTTGTCAGGATAGCTTGTACTAGCTGTCCCCCTTCAAATTTGCCCGCTGTTGTTGGCTCCCTTCCCGCTCAACATTTGGGAAGAGGACCAGGGCCTATATAAGTAGAGCTAGCCACCACAGTAGAGCGATCTGACCCTTAGCTTGATCCAATCTGATCGAGATCCTAGCCACAAGAACTCCCCAACCTCAGGAGGTTGTTCTTCTCTTGGACTGTTCATCATCAGCCCAAGGCAATCCACCACCAACACACTGGAGTAGGGTATTACACCACAACGGTGGCCCGAACCAGTATAAACCCCATGTCTCTTTCTGTGTTGTGAGCTCGGCGTGTTCGTCCGCAAGATCTTAGCGAGCTTGAGCGTAGATCAGTAGGAGGGAAAGACTTCGCGTGCACCACAGTGTTCGAACCTTAAGGGTTTGCCGGAACCCCACATCCGAAATTTTTGCGCGCTAGGTAGGGGTGCGCCGTGGTTTTCCCTTCTGTCGGTTCATCGCTACATCGCTCCATCGTTTCCATGGCGGACGCCCACCGTGCTCGAGCTGAGCGTCGGGCTGCCCTCTCCGCCCGCGTCGCTCAGGCGGCTCCAGTAGGCGGGCCACCTCGTCGTTCTCCGTCTCTCGTCGCCAACGCTGCCACCGGCCCGACGAGGAATGAGCAGCATGCGTCCTCGCTACACCCCTCGGTGCGGCAGGACGGCCGCACCGCTACTCCGCCGCTCACCACTGCTGGTTCTTCATCCCGCGCGCACCGCGCTCCCATGGAGGCACGAGCCGCGCTCATCGCGGCGAACGAGCTCCTCCGCTACCGCCCTGTCGACAACGTCTACAAGGAGTGGCTCGACCGCGTCGCCGAGCTCGTCTGCACCGCAGGGAGCTCTCCAGCGCCGTCCAACTCTCTGCCTCCCCCTCAACCAGCCGCTGGCGATGGGGCTCATGGCGTGCCTCCACCACCTCACCCCCAAGACGGTGCCTTGGCGCCAAGGCGCGCACCTCCGCGGCGTGATCCACCGCGCCCGACGCGCGCATGCGAAGAAAGAAGCTGCCAAGAAATCCCTCGGCCGCAAGAAGCTGCACCCGCGCTCCCCGCGCCACTTGTTAAGATCACGCGCCGCCCAGCAGCAGCCAGCAGCGAACCCGTCAAGACCAAGTTCCACCTCAAGCGAGCCCAAGAACCCACAGCGGCCGTCACATTCACCCCCAAGCTGCGTAGCGTCGCCTGTCCAGGCAAGTTCTAGCTAGACCTGCCTCCTCGCTACGATGGCACCGTGGACCCCACGGAGTTCCTGCAGCTCTACGAGATGAGCATCAAAGCGGCCAGCCGCGACGAAAAAGTCATGGCGAATTGGTTTCCCATGGCTCTCAAGGATGGGGCCCGCTCTTGGCTCCTGAACCTGCAGCACGGCTCGATCTCCTCTTGGGACAAGATGCGCGACCGCATCATTGCCAACTTCCAGGGCACACGCGACCGCCCACCGGCCGCGGGTGACCTGTGCCGCATCAAGCAACAGCCAGGGGAAACTCTCCAGAAGTACATCCAGTGGTTCAACAACACCTGCCTCAAGATTCCCAAGGTCACGGACGAGGCCATCATCTCCCTGTTCTCCTACGGCGTCCGTGACGTCAAGATGAAGGAAGAGTTGGCTATCCACGACGAGCTCTGCACCTCTCAGGAGCTGTTCAACCTGGCGACCAAGTGCGCAAGAGCTGAGGAGGGGCGCCTCTCTCTCCTCGAGCTGCCAGCTGCAGGAGCGGAAGAAAAGAAGACCAAGGCCAAGGACGTGAAGCGCAAGGAGGCAGTTGTGCTCGTAGCAGAGCCCGACACCAAGAGAGGCAGAGATCAGCCTGAGTCGTCCAAGAACAATCGGCCGTTTTGCGCCTTCCACAACCTGAACACCCACAACACCAGCGACTGCCAAGAGCTCAGAGCCATACGAGAAGGACGCTACGGTCGACGCCCCGAGCGCAACGATCGGGGCTACAGCCGTGAAGGAGGACGTGGAGGCGGACGCCGGGATAACTGTGGCCCGCGTCAGGAGTGGCGCGACAGGCCTCGCGAGGACCGTTGGCAGGACCAACCTCGCGAGGATCGCCCCAAGGGCAACGCTGGTCTTCCCCCGCTGCCACCACCAAGACGGAACGACGACCACCACCAGGACGAGGGGGCTGGGGGCTTCAAGGAGGCACGTGCGACCGCTTGCATCTTGGGCGGCGCACAAGCCCCAGCCTCTCAGCGCATCTTCAAACAGTTCGCTCGCGAGGTGAACGCTGTTCTCCCCAAGCTCGAGTCCACACGCCCGCTCAGGTGGTCCCAATGTGCCATTACCTTCAACTCGGCAGACCAGCTCAAGTGCGCGGCCACCGCAGGCGCACTCCCTATGCTATGCTCCCCAGTCATTAGCAATGTGCAAGTCACCAAGACTCTCATCGACGGCGGCGCAGGGCTCAACGTCCTGTCCGTCGACACGTTCGACAACCTTCAAGTGCCCTATGAGCAGCTCCAGCCAACCAAGCCTTTCTCAGGAGTGACTGATGGTTCCACCACACCGATAGGGCAAGTCCGCCTGCCCGTCGCCTTCGGCAAGCGTGACAACTACCGCATCGAGCTCATCGACTAGGACGTCGCGCACATCCGCCTGCTGTACAACGCCATCCTTGGGTATCCAGCCCTGGCCAAGTTCATGCCGGTCATTCATCATGGGTACAACGTCCTCAAGATGCCAGGAAGTGGAGGAATCATCACGGTCCCATGTGAAGAAAGGGATGCGGTGTGCTCTCTTGAGCGTGCCTTTCAAGCTGCAGCAATCGACGACCCCGACAGCAGAAGTGAAGGCCCTCCGGAGATCATCCCCAAGAAGAAGTTGCCGCGTCGCGCAGGACCCCAAGGAGATGGCGCCATGTTAGGAGCCTCGTCAGGATCAGCGCCCGTTCTAAGGGCGCCTCCCTCCATCGCATAGGAAGGCACGCCTGGCGCCCTCCTCGGGCAGGGCTCGGGGGCTCTCTTCTGGAGGGCCTTAGACCTTGCCAACCTCACGAGGGAGGCGCTTGGCCACCACTTGGAGGCGTGCTTCGCGGCACGTTTCCCTCAAGAGAACACAGGGCGAGGCGTGCCCACCACCCAGGAGTTCATCACCAAGACCACCCAAGAACTGCAAGAAGCAAGAGCCATGCGCGACCACAGCCGAACACAGGGCACAGCACCCCATCCGGGCGAGGATGCCGGGCTGCGCCTCTCTGGCCGACGTCCTGTGGCTCAACAGGGCGCATCTCGTGAGCTGCTTCGTCACTACATGCGGGCCGCTATGGGGGCCCACCACACAGTTACGTTCGCATGCCCTTCGGCTTGCCGAGCGTGGCGTCAGCCCATCAGTGCAACTTGCGGCAGGTCCTAGCGTCTCAGGAAGCCAGGGTCCGCGCCGTTCAAGAGGAGACGGAGATGCTCTTTAGGGAACCTCCCAAGCCCCCAGAGCCTCCCGAGGCTCAGGGTCCCGGTGGCTCATGAGGAGTCATTCCTTCAACGTGTGACTTCGGCTGCATCAACTCTACTTCATCTACAGAACCACATGACATCTTCCAAGTTCGTTTACGCTGGGAGCGCCCCTCGGGCTGCGTTATTCCCAGGCCGCACGGGTCCATCCCTGTGGCATGTATCCCTCTTGTTTAAGTCTTTAGCTTACCTTGCTGGGGGCGCCCCTCGGGCTGCATCATCCCCCAGCCGCTCGGGCCGGACCCAGTGGCGTGTATCCTCCTGCATTTATCCAAGTCGATTTTCTCCTTATGCTTAACCTACAAACGACTCTCGCCTGCTCAATCATCGCCTCCCCGTTGGCCTTCACACAGGCACGGCGCTGGTGCATGGGTCCATCCCTGCCACGTCCGAAAAATCTGAGTGGTCGAGCTCTGGCTTGCGGCACGCGCCGCACACGTCACCTCACCAGGCCCTCGATGCCTTCACCTCACCCAGAGCAACAAGCGGCAGGCTAACAGCTGTAACGATCAACCATGTTCCTTTTTGTGCTTGTTCACAGGAGTGCCGAGGGAAGCATAGCAGATGGCACCCCGAGCCTCCTTTTCCTCGTGCGATCCGCATGCATGTTAAAAGGGGGGCTCCTGAGCATCGTGACTCAGGAGCTCTTACTGGCTCTCCAGCCCTCACCCCCTGGCCTTGACCACGACATCGCAACCTGGCATACCAGCGGCGGCTGAGCGCGCTCGAGGGCCGGGACTTGAGGACGTAGAGCACTAAGGAGAGCACGGGTAATGGAAACTCGTACGGGCCAGCCTGTCTATGCCACACGAGATTGGCGCACAGTTCTAGCACCACGTCACGAGCCGTCACAAAATCAACGAGATAAGTCCTGCACCCGGATTGACTAAGTGTTTTGGGCCTCATGGTCGCTCGCGCCCTGCCGCAACCCCGTTGCGGACACGTCAACTCCCTTTCTCTCCTTACCATGGCTGCATGGGTGCTAAGGGGGACCTCCTGAGCATCGCGCCTCAGGGGCTCTTACTGGACCTCGGGTCGTGCACCTCCTGGCCTTGACCACGGCATGCGACCTGGCATACCAGCGACGGTTGTAGCCGCCTTGGGACCGGGACCTGTTAGCGTAGAGCAACAAGCTGTCGCGAGGAAAGAAAGGAAGAGACCGAGCCTGAACGGGACATGCATTCACCTAATTCTGATAACAAGGAAAACGAACACGAAGACATTATGACTTTACATGCCTTACCTGGTGATTCGTGATCCTTCGCAGGGAACAAAAGCTATTACTAAGAAGAATCATATCTACACCTACCCGAGGCGGACGCCGTCATTAACTGTGGTCCATGGGAGGCCGGCGCCAATACCATCCAGATCAACGGCGGCGGCTACCGGACGCTGCGGCCCTGCTCCGAGCGCGTCGAGAGCTCGGAGGGACGTAGCTGTAGTCGCTCGTCTCCTGAGTCTCATAAAGCTCGGGAGATCTGCTGGACTCCCAAGGGCTACTGCTGCTGGAGTGCGCGACGGCCTGGGCAGCACTCCAAGCGGCGGCCCTCGGCGTCGAAGACCTTGAAAAAGAGCATGGAGGCGCCGACGTGCTCGAAGTGGACCGCGAGGGCCCCCCTCACACGGCAATCCCGCGCGATCTCGCCCCAGCCGTGGGTCATGAAGATCTTGCTGGTGGGGACCGCTTCGATCTCCGCTCCGGTCGCGGCATCGTAGTCGGCGTCTTTGCAGCCGAGCTCGAGCAGCCCCCTCAGCGGCATCACGTCGGAAAAGAATCGCGGGAAGCGGCTCAAGGAGCTTGGAGGCATCGGCACCCATAGCAGAAACTCGCGCGATGAGTCAGTGGCGTGCACCCCAGGGTCAACGGCGCGAGGCGCCGTGGCGCGGCGACCCCAGACGCGGCGCGGGCGATGCTTGTCCCTCCGTCCTCCCGAGCCCTCGGCTCGGGCGGACAAAGGGAGCGGGTACCCCGGCGGAGGCCACTCGCACCAAGGCCTCGCCACCACCTGCATCGCCGCCTCGTCACGGCGGTGGATCGACCGTTTCTTCGGCGGGAGTGGCTCTGGATTGTCACATGGAGCTTTCCCTTTCTCTTCGGCCGAAAACCTTCTAATGGGCGCCATTGCTGTCAGCAGGAGGACGAAGCAAGCAAGAAAGGAGAAATATGGGCAACGGTGGCTCCGCCCCCTCCCCATTTATAGCAAGGGAAGGCCAACCACCGTCTCCCAAGATTGCAGGTAATGATGGTTTTCCTTGCATGTAGCAGGGACTCGTCAAATCATGCAGTTGCTGAGGCAGCATGGGGAAGCGGAGATGCCCACGTCCAATCAACCTCCACGCGTTGACTGAGGCCGTAGGCTTTTGGGGCCCGTGGCGCTCCGAACTTGACCCTTGGCTTCGCCGTGAGGCCAAGCCCAAGTGCGCCTTGGGCCCGGGGGCTACTATCGGCGTTCTCGGAACGGGGGTCCCTAGACTTGCCTGCCTGCGGCCCACAGCGTGGCTAGGCAGCGGCCCGTACGGCCCATCTTCATCAACAAGGCATCCAAGACCTTCGCGAGGGTCCAAGCCTCACGAGGCGGATGATGCAAGACTTCCTCTGGAATGGCCTAGCCAGGCAGGCTCACGAGGAGCGGAGATATCAAGGCGGGGCAAACCTCACGAGGGACTCGTGACGTGAGCCATGACGAACGGTGCCAAAGTGGTACTGTGTGGATGCCAGCGCGCAGCGTCCCATTTCCTCTTTGGTGCTAAGGAGGCATGCGCAGACGAAGAGTACCGAGGCATCAGGCAAAGGTTGCCATATTGGTGCAACAAGACCAAGACCAGGAGGACGGCAAGGCAGAGGTCATCGTGGAGCCCAAGACGGCGTCATCCCAGTGCTTTTCGCAGGCGAAGACCGCTTTTGTCAGGATAGCTTGTACTAGCTATCCCCCTTCAAATTTGCCCGCCGATGTTGGCTCCCTTCCCGCTCAACATTTGGCAAGAGGACCAGGGCCTATATGAGTAGAGCTAGCGGCCACAGTAGAGCGATCTGACCCTTAGCTTGATCCAATCCCATCGAGAGCCTAGCCACAAGAACACCCCAACCTCAGGAGGCTGGTGTTCTCTTGTACTGTTCATCATCAGCCCAAGAGGCAATCCACCACCACCACACTGGAGTAGGGTATTACACCACAACGGTGGCCCAAACCAGTATAAACCCCGTGTCTCTTTCTGTGTTGTGAGCTCGGCGAGTTTGTCTGCAAGATCTTAGCGAGCTTGAGCGTAGATCGGTTGGAGGGAAAGACTTTGCGCGCACCCAAGTGTTCGAACCTTAAGGGTTTGCGGGAACCCCACATTCGACAGTTGGAGAAGTCCGGCTGGCTTCTGATGCTCTACCTTCACCTTGTTGCATATGTCGCAACAGGCCACAAAATAGGCATTGACTTTCTTCATTCCATCCCACCAAAATATTTGTCTAAGGTCTTCATACATTTTCGTACCTCCATGTGAATAGAATATGAGGATTCGTGTGCTTTCGAAAGGATTTTCTTCGTTAAGTCCTACTGAATGGCTACACAAACCCTTCCACGGAACCAGAGGGCACCGAATTTATCCTTTGAGAACTCGGGATTCTGTCCTGCCATCGTGCTCTTGACACGTTTCTATAGATCGATGTCAGCTGGTTGGGCTTTGCGGATTTCTTCCTCAAGTGTTTGGGTAACTTCCAAAATATTAGCGAGGCCAATATCGACTATGACCAGGTTGAGCTGAGCGATCTCCTCTTGAAGTTCAAGAGGCAAGGATTTCAATATGACATTTAGGTCGGATGTGCTTTGATCGAAAGTGCATCGGCAACTACGCTGGCCTTACCCGGTGGTAATTTATTCCAAGATCATAATCCTTGACCAACTCAAGCCATCTTCATTGACGGAGATTTAAATCCGGCTGAGTAAATATATACTTGAGACTTTTGTGATCTGTAAAAATTTGGCACCTCTTCCCGACGAGATAGTGTCTCCAAATTTTTAGAGCATGAACCACCGCGGCCAATTCCAAATTATGAGTAGGATAATTTCCCTCGTGCAGTCGTAGTTTTCGCGATGCACAGGCTACTATCTTGCCGTCTTGCATAAGTACGCATCCAAGTCCTTGTTTGGAGGCGTCACAGTACACATCAAAACTGCGGTAGATATCCAGAAGAGTCAATACAGGTGCGGTCGTCAACCGTATCTTTAGCTCATTGAAACTTTTCTCATAGTCCTCAGTCCATTCGAACTTCTTATCCTTTTTGAGCCGCTCCATCATGGGTTTAGCAATCAATCGAGCACATCCTTTACTTTGCTCGGGTCCACAGTTATACCTTCGGCAGATAGTACATGTCCAAGAAATCAAACTTGCTTGAGCCAAAACTAGCATTTATTGAATTTGGCGTACAACTGATGGTCGCGAAGTCGTTGTAGCACTGCTCGGAGGTGATCCTTGTGATCTTCTTCACTGTTGGAGTAAATGAGTATGTCATCGATGAAGACTACCACAAACTTATCGAGGAAGTCCATGAATACTTTGTTCATCATATGCATGAAAAAGGCAGGGGCATTGGTGCGACCAAAGGACATAATTGTATATTCATAAAGACCGTACCGAGTAGTGAATGCGGTCTTAGGACTATCTTCCTTTTTAATCTTGAGCTGATGACATCCCGTCCGTAAATCACTCTTAGAAAATACCTTGGCCCCACTGAGCTAATCAAACAGATCATCAATCCTTGGCAGCGGATATTTATTTTTGATGGTGACCTCATTCAGCTGACGGTAATCCACACACATGCGGAGGATGCCATCCTTTTTGTCTACGAAGATAGCAGGTGATCCCCATGGTGAAGAGCTGGGACGGATATATCCTTTCTGGAGCATTTCATCAAGCTGTTTATGTAGCTCCACTAGTTCTGACGAGGGCATTTGGTAATATTTCTTGTATAACGGTGGGGCTCCGGGCACAAGATCTATTGCAAACTCCAGCTCTCGATCTGGTGGCATGCCTGGCAGCTCTTCTAGAAATACATCAGGAAACACACTGACCACAGGAATTAATTCCAATTAAGCCACAGCGGTGAAGACCATTTCTTTCTTGGGTATGCTTCTGTGAGCATAGAATTTGGTAGTCTGCCTCTTCGGATTGGTCAAAGTAACTTCTCGGGTCGCGCAGTTCATGTAAACTTGATATTGGGTCAACCAATTCATACCCAATATAACATCCAACTTTGCGGACTCAATAATTATCAAAGAAGTTGGAAAACCGACTCCGTTGATATATGATTTCCAGACACGGCACTAGATTGCTCTTGATTAAGGATCCTGGGGTTTGTACCAGCATATTTTTGCCCAAAAGCGAACAAGGAAATTTGTTTTGGGCAACAAAACTCTGAGAAATAAAAGAGTGGGAAGCCCAGAGTCAAATAAAATTACTGCAGGTATGTTATTAACAGAAAACATACCAATGACGATTTCGGGGTTCTCTTGGGCTTCATCGGCAGAGAGGTGATGCACGTGCCCAGTAAAGTTTTGCTGGTTCGGGCATGACTCCATAAAGTTGACTTGTGGCCTGAATAGGGCATTCGCCTTGCTGTTCTTGGGGCATTGTCTGGCATAATGTCCGTTTTGCCCACAACTGAAGCAAGAATTGTTGCGCTGGTTCTCCTCGTGCACTGGGTTGGTCACGACATTCTTGACTTGAGTGGTGGTCTTGTTAACATTATGTTGCCAATTGGGCTTGTATTCCACCTGAGTCTGCTGCCAGGTACGAGCCTTTTGCACTGGTTGTCCATCCTTCTTTGGCTCAAACTTGCGCTCGTGGTCGTTGTTAATGGGCCTATTATCTGATACAAGCTTGTGCTCCCTTTCAACAATGAAAGCCTTGTTCACCAGAGTTTGAAAATCTGGAAAATCAAACATACTGAGAGTACACCGGAGTTGTGGATTTAATCCACCAAGAAATCTGTTAAGCTTTCTTTCTTCGGTGGCCACGTCATAAAGGGAGTAACGGGCCAGATGATTGAATTTTTGCAAATATTCACCCACGCATCGATTTCCTCGATGAGTGCGAGAAATTCGCTGCTTAGTCTTCATAATTCCAGAGGGATATGATATTTTCGAACCGATCCTTGAATTTTGTCCAAGTAATTTCTTCATCAACAGCCACATGGCTTTTGCATTTTCCCACCATATGGCACCAAATACTTTCAAGATAATGAGTTGCAAATGGAACTTTATCATTTTCTTCAAGATAAGCAATCTCAAGCTTTTTCTCAATGGTACGCAACCAATCGCTCTGCATCCAAGGGATCAACAACCCGATCAAACTGGGTGGCTTGGTCCTCTGAAAATCTGACAGCTTGGAGTAATGACCGTTCTGGTTTCCAATCTGTCCAACCATAGCTTGCACACTTCTTAATATTTCAATCAGATCATTGTTCCTTCTTTCCTCAAAATATGCAGAATTTGCTCAGTGGAGGGCGGATTTTGCGGTGGAGGCGGTGGCGGAACGTACGGCTCGGGAGAGTGTCCTACCTGTCGTGCGGAATGATGAACAGGAGTTCCCTCACGAACGTTGCTACTGCTGCCTCCCCGCGGTATCCTATTATGATTTTTCCAAAGGCAACGCAACCGAGATGAGAAACATTCAAAATAAATTGGGGAAAAGCCAGCAACAAAAGCCCGGGAAAAACCGAAATGACGAGGAAAACACAGCGAATAAAATAGAGCTCCAAGATAATTATACATAGACTCATACATGAAAGATAACCAACATGCCGGCTTCAACTACTCTCATACATGAAACGAAACATCATGACTCATTCTACTACATCCGGACATCATCCCGACGACTACAGGTACTCAGAGGCTCGGGTGCTGCGGGGTCCTCTCCTAAAGTGGACTCGGATCCTGAACTGACGAGGTTAACTGACACTTCAGGGTTAAAGGTAACACGACGACGCTGCCTAGAGGACTCTCCCTCAGGGGCAGGGGTAGAGTGACGCATCAGGGCTACAAGAGTAGCGAGAAGTGTAACCCACACAGCAGGGGCACTGAGAGGGTTCACCGCCGAGGTGCCTGAGCTACTCGGGGGAGTAACCGGTGAAACTGGGGAACTAGAACTGGTTGGAATATAAGGAGTAAATCCAAGGGAGGATGGAGTAGTGGCAGATCTAGTAAAGACTAAAGTAGAGGCTAAAGCAGTAGGGGCACAAGTCGGCTCTCGAGCCAGCTCGTGGATCATAAGATAGCTAGCGGTGATATAACGAGCAAGATGGCTAGCAACACTATCAGAATCCGGATCAATGATAGGGAAATGGACACGACCATTGTCGTGCAGAGAAGGATAGTAATAGAAACCTGGGTGGTTCTGCATCATGACCTCGTTATAACGAAGCTCGACTAGGACCTCGAATGCAGCAAACTGGACAGCCTGAGAAGCGGTAGAAGTGTAACCGCTCCGAGAGGTACGAGTGTAAGTGCTAGAATCGGAAATGGTGCGCAGAGTAACCACTACGTGATACTCATACACTGAGTCAACTAGACGCTCCCGGTACACACGATAGACTGGATCGTCTCCGAGAGGACACAGCCGACGCCACACGTTGCGAAGGAGGTGCGGCGACGTGAACGGCGTCAGCTGCAACTTGCACGGATACGGCACCGGAGCCATCTACACTCACAACCATTAGTAGGTTAGCATAAAAATAAAAACAAGTGCATGCAATGCAACAACCAGCTATAAATTCTATCGGCACTCAACTTAGACTCTTATCTAACATCCAGTTAACACGTCGAAGTCTAGCGTGGCCTAGAGTCAGTGCGGCTCTGATACCAAGCGTTGTGGCACTCCGGCTCAGGGCGACCGGTTTACCATGCATTGCCAGCCCAGAGACCATGTCTTCTGGCAACACACAACATCTTGGTACAGAAAGCAACCGCTTTATTGATGCTAGCGGATCATATTTTATACTACAACAGGTTCGAGGCCAAGCGGCACACACGGTGCGGCTGAACAATATGTACATTATTTAGTGAACATAAAGGGGCCTCGATCATAACAACTACACGGCAGCGGAACAACGTCGTAGCGGAAACTCCATAGCACGGGGACACCGATGTGGACACGATCTAGACTCGAGCAGCACTCCTTTCCAACGAGACTTTCCTGAAATCTGGCATGACACGCCAGGTCGGTACATCGAATGTACTTGCAAGCTCACAACAAGCATAAACATAATGACAAACAATATCATGATAATTAACCAATTAATAATGCAATAATGTTTCAACATGCTGTGATCATGCTCTTGTGATAAAAGTCCCTCGGGACTGGCTTACCAACCCTGATCGTTCTTGGATCACAAACGTACCACCATCATGGTCTTGACCAAGGGTATCTCGTGATCCTTACGGCGATCACAACCACGACCAATACTTGGTCTCAAACATCTTGATGGATTTCCCACCATCATCAACAATGCAAAGTTCATAACTTAGTGTGCAAAATTTTATTAAGCGTCGACCCATGGTGTGACCTACTACGAGCGTGTTCGTAACCGTGGACTCGGCTATCGATAGATTATTACACTCTTAAGAGGTAGCACACTGTACCCACACCACGGAACCCATGGCCTCGCACTCCCATTCGGGTGGACCAACGGCATTCCGAAGAAACCCCTCCATTGCCATGAAACTCTCCCGGCCACTCTGACTCACTTCCCATCGGGCTAGTCCTGGGCGGCCCCGTGTCTACCAAAGACACAATGACCACCGTCGTGGCCAAAACGATCCCACAAGGGGACCTGGTACCATAATCTCAACAACGGGCACACAAGGTTATGTCTACTTACCGGGCCAGGGTAAGCATGCCCATAACCTTCCCTAGTTGGAGGCACTGACCAGAGGCATGACAACAGACCGAATCAAGGCCTTCCCATAAAGTCAAATGTGGTTGCACTGGGAAAAACTCGATTCAGTGGCACCATGACCCGACCAATGATATATTCAAGTTGAGTTATATTCAGTTTCAACTTAAAGTAAAAATGACCGGTGTCATCGCATGCCATGATAATGCAACACTACATATGCATCACATATTAACGGAAATGACTGAGTGAACTATATTCACACTAAGCGTAAACATCAAGAACTCATGCCACTTTTCTGATTAGGATAAACCTCACTTAAAACAGAATATTTTCTAGCAAATTTTATTATTTTACTCATGCAAGAAAATAACTTCAAGTAATTACTAATATGCATAACAATATTATTCTTTCATCACCACACATGAATCCTAGTTTCTTTCATTCAAGTAAGAAAATCATAAATATTGAAATGGCACCATGAAAATGTTGCTATGGCTTGACTTAGTGCATATGAGGTTCACAATCCTTCTGGTGATCCTCAAGACAAGCCTTACCCTCTAAAAATAATTTTAAACACAAGAAGAAAATATCAATGACCCTTCTGAAAATTACCAGAAAATCTAGACATCACAGAAAAATCTCATCGTTGGTGAGCTGCTTGATTTCTTTGCAAAGAACACAATGCAAAAAGTTATAGCTGTTTAAAGCTCCGTGGAAAATATATATATATTTGAATTAAATAAAACAGACTGGGGGTGAAGTCGAAGGCGTAAATCCTCGGGGTGCCACCACTCATACCGCTTCGCGCGCGTACTGAGTGGCTGACTAGCAGGCCCCGCTAGTCAGGCAATAGGGAGACAGAGGAGGAAACAGAGGGGGTCGCCGCTTCGCCGGAGCTCACGCCGGTGGCGAGGGCTCCTTGGCCAAAACGAGAGGGAGGGATCGAGAGAGGGGATGGAGGTACACCTGCCCGTACCCGTAGCGTAGCTAAGGGTGGTCAGACGGCATCGGAATGGACCTCTCTAGCGGAGGAAGAGAGCAGTGGTCGCCGGAGACGAAGACGACGGCGAACAGAGGCAACTCCAGGGGTTCCAAGTTGACGCAACGGCTTCACCGAAGAGTGGCGGAGGCTCTGGAAGGGTCGCCCAGGCCTGGGAGGGGCTGGAGCTACCGCGACGACCCGAGGGGATCGCGGGTGAGCTCGAGCTCGGGGACGGCGGCCTGCGGCCTGCCCGGCCGGGCTACGGCTTCCTACGAGGTTGTGGAGTGTGTTGGAGTGGAGGATGATCCTCGGGGAGGCTGGGGAGGGCTCCATTTATAGGCGAGCACCAAGGGGGGTTCGGGCTCCGCCGGTGGACACCTGGACACGGCGCCCGGCGACGAGCGGCATCAATGAGAGGGGGATAAGGCGACGCAGCTCACGTGGGGACTATGGGCGAACGGGGACGAGCAAAGGATCGAGAGGAAGGCGGCGAGCACAGTGTAGAGCGCACTGTTGCGTTGGCCGGATTGCGCCCATCCTCGCTGCGGCGAGCTCCGGCGTCGGTGAGTTCCAGGGGGAGTTAAGGGGGTTGAGACGAAGATGGTGGCGAGGTTTGCACGCTTTGGCAGTCGGGAAAGCGAGCACGCGCGAAACAGAGCGCTCGGCGGCACTCAGAGCGCGTCGACACGCAGGCTGGCATCATGTACACGCGTGGTCACCACGTGAACTCTGCCCTCAGGCCAACCTACGTCCAAAGTTCATGTCTGGCTTGTTGTTCGTGGTAGTTTTGAAGATTACCATGCTTTGGTTTGGATCCAGACACAGTAGAAAAGATTTCACAAGCGAGGTAAGTTTCTAATCAGTAACTTTGAGAGGTTACTGAGGTCAAACGGCTAGGACTTTGGTGCTGTGCTTTGGAGGCTAGCAATCATCTACTAAGGTGGTGATGCACAAGAAAAACCAGCCACATTGGAGCAAGTAAAATGGTAGTTGCTGTAGAAACCACCATTTCTGTCCAGAACAAAAAATGTTTTCTGTAGAAAAAATATTCTAAAAAGTGGTGCACTATTTTGCTTAGGAAGGTGCCCTAGGGTTCAAAGGATTTTTGTGAATTTTCTCAGATTTTTGTGGACAAGAAAAATTGGGGTTTCTTTTGAGCACATTGAGCTAGCTAGGGTTTTAGAGAGGAAAATGAATATTTTTCATTAAAGAAAGATATTCCAAATATTATTTTGGGGTGAACCAGAGAGGGAATGATGATTAGAGAGGGAAATGAGGCACTTGGGGGAAAGCCAAGGGTACCCAAGTGTTTAAGTCCATATGAAAAGATTCAAAAACTCCAAATTTCAAAATAAATCCAAATGAAAATCGGGCAAATAAAGGAGGGCAAAAACCAGGCTGTCACATTCATGTCCAAGGAAGATGAAGAGAAAACCACGTTCATAACTCCATGCGGCATGTATTGCTTTGTACGTATGCCTTTCGGGTTAAAGTGAGCTAGGTCCACGTTTGCAAGAGAGGTACAAATTGGTTTTGATCCTCAGCTACACAGTAATGTAGAAGCTTACATGGATGATATAGTAGTCAAGACCAAGGACATATCAGCACTCATTCAAGATTTGGAAGAGACCTTTGCAAACCTGCGCAAGATCAATTTAAAGCTAAACCCTGAGAAGTGCGTGTTTGGTGTTCCCTCCGGCAAGGTCCTTTGGTTTCTTTGTGTCTCACCTGGTGATAGAAGCCAACCCTGACAAGATCAGAGCAATCGAGAAAATTCAAGCACCCAAGTCTGTCAAATGTGAGGCGTTTGACTGGATGCGTTGCCACGTTGAGTAGGTTCATTTCCAAGTCTGCCAAGCGTGCCTTGCCTTTCTTCAAACTACTGAAGAAGGCGGGTCCAATGAAGTGGACCCCAAAGGCAGAAGCGGTGCTGCAAGACCTGAAAGCCTACCTTTCTTCTGCTCCCACCTTAGTCGCTCCAAAACCACAAGAGTCGTTGCTGCTATATTTAGTGGCAACGAATCAAGTGGTTAGTGTAGCGCTGGTGGCGCAGCGAGAAGTGGATGAGGAAGCAGCTGCAGCAATTGTCCCCTCCAGAGAAGAAACTAAACCAGTCAGGACAAGATTAGACAGAGATCAAAGAGAAGCAGATCAAGTTAGCAAAGGCAGTCCCAAAACTGAGCCTAAGAAGAAAGTGGTGCAACAACTAGTGTACTTTGTTAGCTCCCTATTATAGGGGGCTAGGTCAAGATACTCCGGAGTGCAAAAACTGATCTTCGGCCTTATCATGGCTTCGAGGAAATTACGCCACTACTTCCAAACCCATGAGATCACAGTTGTCACCTGTTTCCCACTGGAGCGCATACTAAGGAACCCCGAAGCTACTGGCAAGATAGTTGAATGGGCACTAGAGCTGCCAACCTTTGGCCTGAAGTAAGAAAGTACCTCAACTATTTAGAGTAGAGCATTGGCAGAGTTCATTGCATAATGGACGCCCAGTCCAGATGAAGAAATACCAGAGACAGTTATCGCTGTCAAGGAGGCGCGTCAGGAGTGGGTCATGTATTTTGATGGTGCTTTTTTGTTGCAGGGTGCTGGGGCTGGCGTGCTTCTTGTTGCTCCCACTAGATTGCACCTCAATATGTGGTACAAATGCACTTCCACAGGGAGAAGGCCACCAACAACATTTCTGAGTATGAGGGGCTCCTTGCTGGACTCAGAGTTGCGGTGGAGTCAGGAATTAAGAAGTTGATCATCCGTGGAGACTCATAACTTGTGGTGAGACAAGCCAATAAGGATTACCAAAGTCCATTGATGGAGGCATATGTAGAGGATGTGAGAAAGCTGGAAGAGCACTTTGATGGATTGCAAGCAGAGCACGTACCACATGCGGAGGACAACATTGCTGATCACTTGTCAAAGTGTGCTGTACAAAATCTCCCCGTGGAACCAGGAACTTTTGTCCTCCATCTAAGTCAACCATCAGTGTCCCCTTCAATGATGGCTAGAAAAAGGAGAAAGTTGGATTCTGGGAAGTATCTCCCATCAGGATTTCCTGAAGCCGCGGGAAGAGAGGTTGCGGAAAACAACCCAATTACGGTTGATGAGAAGCATCCTCCCGGGGAACCACAAGTTTTTGCGGTCGAGGTGAATGCTCCCACGAATGAGGAAGTGCCTTTAGTCCTTGTTGTCGAGCCTAGGCTCCAAGTTGGGCGCAACACATATTCCATTTCCTTTAAACAGGAGAACTTCCCGAAGAGCAAGAAGAAGTTGAAAGAGTAGCCCGATGGTCCAGTATGTATCAGTTTGTCGATGACACTCTATACAGAAAGAGGCTAAATGGGGTGAAATTGAAATGCATCTGACGCGAACATGGGCCGGAGCTGTTGGTAGAGATACAGAAGGGCGTGTGTTGCTCCCACATGGGATCAAGAGCTTTGGTCGAAAAAGCTTTCCGGCTGGGTTTCTATTGGCCCACAGCCCTCCAGGATGCAACTGAGCTAGTCACCAAATGTGAAGCCTGCCAGTTCCATTCCAAGAGCATCCATCAACCAGCTCAAGCTCTCCGGACGATCCCTTTATCTTGGCCATTTTCGGTCTGGGGGCTTGACATCTTAAGCCCCTTCGCCTGTGCTACCGGTGTCGGATGACGGGTTCCGGCAAAACCCTCAAGGTTCGAACACTAGGATGCGCACGAAGATCTCTCCTCACCCAAGCTCTCGCACTCCATGATCTAGCGGACTAACTCGCCGAACCCAAAGAACACAGAGACACAAGATTTGTACTGGTTCGGGCCATCGATGTAGTGTAATACCCTACTCTAGTGTGGTGCGGTGGATTGCCTCTTAGGCTGGGGATGAACAGTACAAGGCGAAGAACAGCCTCCTAAGGCGAGGTGTTCTTGCTCTGGTGAGCTGGACAAGGGTCCGTCCCGCTCTTCTGTGGTGGCTAGTCCTATACATAGGGGCTCGAGTCCTCTTCCCAAATATTGAGCGGGAAGGGATCCCACAACGGCCAAGTTTGAAGGGGAACAACTAGTACATCTTATCCTGACAAAAGCGATCTTCGCCTGCCAAAGGCTCTGGTGGTGACGCCGACTTGGGCTCCTCAGTGACCTCCGCCCTACCGTCCTCCTGGTCTTGGTCTCGTTGCACCGATATGGAAACCTTTGCCTGATGCCTCGGGACTCCGCGCCTGCGTTTGTGACCTTTAGCATCAAAGAGGGACCTAGGAAACTGTGCGTGCGGGCGCCCACCTGGCATCCGCCTGGTTGCGGTCATCATTGCTTGCGTCATTGGAACCTTGCGAGGTTCGCCCTGCTTTGATCTCTCCGCTCCTCGTGATCCAGCCTGGTGAGGCCGCTCCTGAGGAGGTCTTGCATCGTCCGCCTCATGAGTCTTGGCCCCTCGCGAGGGTCTTGAGTGCTTGATGGCGAAGATGGGCCGTACGAGTCCGCTGGCAGAGCCACACCGTGGGCCGCAAACAGACAAGTCTTGGGTCCCCTGTTCCCGGAACGCCGACTGTAGCCCCCGGGCCCAAGGCGCACTCGGGCTTGGCTTCGAGGCTAAGCCAAAGGGAAAGTGCGGAGTGCCGCGGGCCCCAACAGCCTGCGGCCTTGGTCGACGCGTGGCGATTGATTGGACATGGGCGTCTCCGCTTCCCCGCGCTGCCTCCGCTACTGCCCGACTTCACTAGGTCCTGCTGCATGCAAAGAAAAATCATCATTACATGTGATCGTGGGGGTTGCCGGTTGGCCTTCCCTCGCTATAAATGAGGAGGGGGCAGAGCACCTGTTGCTCATCCCTTCCTACTCCGCTTGCTTCCTCTTCCTCGCTCTGTTGCCAGCAGCGACATTCATGGCGCCTACGAAGAGGTTCTCGGCCGCGGAGAAGGGGAAGGCTCTCCGAGAGGAGCCCGGCTCTCCAGCGCCCAAGCGTGGACGCGGCCATCCTCGCAAGCACCCTGCGACCTCCACCGTGGCCCCCCGCGGTCGCGGCGGTGCCATCGCGCGGTTGGGGTCACCCTAGTCTTGGTAGCCCTGTTGGTGAAGAAAGACGTGCCTTGTCGAGCGGCCTCCCCGGCCGCGCTTCCACTCGGCGGAGGTGCTGCCGGAGTTCGTCGTGTGGTCGGAGAACCCAGCCGGCAACTGGCTTCAGCAGTCGCGCTTCTTCGCCGACGAGCTGTCGGCCGTCAGTCCAGGCGGGCTCTGGCTGTAGGCGGACAGCTGCTGCAACAGGGCTTTCTGGGTCGCGGTTGAGGTCTCCGTCGCGGGCAACATAGCCCTGGCTCATGGCTGGCACACGTTGGCCCAAGCGCGAGGCCTGGGCAGGCGGTGCACCCTCCACTTCAAGTACGACGGCAACTCGACCCTCTACGTGAGGGTGTTTGGGGAAGACTGTCGCCACGCCGGGTGCTGCCCCGAGATCAATGACCGTGACGAGGTGCTCGGCCTTGGCGATGGTCGTGACGAGGATGAAGGCGAGCCCGCCCCTCGTGCCGACCGCGCCTCGTCCAGCTACGGCGGTTCTTCCTCCGGTGACAGCTCCAGCAGTTGAAGCTATGACCAGCCGGCACGCCACCGCGCTCGCTTCGAAGGTGGCCGCGGGTCGTCTCGCTGTTGCGCTCTAGTGAAGCACGAGGAAGGATCCGACTGAGCTCGAGAGAGCGCCGTGGGCCCGCCCCCCTTTTGTTTCATTCTTCTTTTCCTTCCTGCATTTAGAGAGACAAGTATGGGGCCTCGTGGGGGCGTGCAACAGCTATGATTTCCCAGTTGTTATGCTATGCCTATTGTTCCTGAGTTGTGCCGCAATATCAATATTTTATATAGGAATGTAGGAACAACTAGGCTTAACGCGCTTGAAGTAGTTGCTGCGTGCCTCATGAGGCTTCCATGGTTCGGGAGGCATCTGGGGACTTCAAAAATTCGTTAGAAAATTCTTATTTGCCGAGCCCTGGTTGTAGGCGCAGCCGACCGTAGCCCAGCGCTACGCATCGCGGTACCCTAGGGGTACGGACTTGAGGGAGGTGCGCCAATTTGCGAGCTCGAGTGAGGGTGCCACGCGAAGAACAGGAAAAACGCTCACGGGGGCACCCATCCAGCCCCCTCGCAAGGCATGCGAGGGAGAGTACGGGCCAAAAGGAGGAACCGAGGACGGAAAAAGGAAGCTCAAGGAAATAGAATCAGATCGGCAAACAACGGTAGAGGCAAAATTCGAATTAAAGAAGAGCGAGCCAACCACAGAAAGCAAATGAAAAGCCGCGTCCTGCACCTAGTCTAGTCTTCTTGTCTTCTCACCAGCGCGGAGCTAAGTGCTGCCACTAGGACGTGGGAAGGAGCCCCAGAGGCCCGAGGGCGGCTCTCCTGAGACTCCAAGGCGTGTACAACCCCACAAATTATTACGTGAGAGTGTCACGAGCGGAGACCTTCACATGCACTGGGCCTTCTTCACAGGCGCTGGGCCTATCTTCATGGGTAGAACTTCCAGAGGTACTGGGTGTTCCAGGCGTTCTGGATGGGGATCCCATCCTGCGTCTCCAGGCGCGCGGCGCCAGGCCTGGAGACATGGGTGACCCGAAACGGGCCCTCCCAAATGGGTGAGAGCTTGTGTATCCCTTCCCTAGAGAGCACCCGCGTGAGGACAAGATCACCCACCTCGAGCGTCCTGGAGCGGACGCTGCAGTAGTGGTACCGCCGCAGCGCCTGCTGGTACCTCGCAGCTCGGAGCGAGGCTTCACGGCGGTGTTCCTTCCCCAACACAAGATCGATCCCCCGCATGGTGTTCTGCTGTGTTTCATCGAACGCCAGGACCCGCGTAGAGAGATGCCTGACCTCGTGTGGGAGAACCACTTCTGCTCCGTAGACGAGGAAGAATGGTGTCTTGCCTGTAGGCTTGGTGGCGGTGGTGCGGATGGACCATAGCACGGACTGAAGCTCGCCATGCCAGCCCCTGCCGCAGGCCTCGAGCTTTTTCTTGAAGGTCCTGGTCTTGAGGCCCCTCAAGTCTTCCGCGTTGGCGCGCTCGGCTTGGCCATTGCTCCTGGGGTGTGCCACGGAAGCATAGCAGATCTGCATTCCAAGGTTAGCACAATATGTTTTGAAGAGATTGCTAGTGAACTGTGAGCCGTTGTCGGTGATGATGCGGTTGGGGACTCCAAAGCGGCTTACGAGGCCCTTGATGAACTTAACCGCTGACCCAGCTGGGATGGCGTGGACTGCTTCCACTTGCGCCCATTTGGTGAACTTGTCGATGGCGACATAGAGGTAGCGGTAGCCCCCGGGTGCTCGAGGGAATCGGCCTAAGACATCAAGCCCCCAGACCGCAAATGGCCACGAGAGCGGGATGGTCTAGAGGCCCTGAGCCGACTGATGGTTCTGCTTGGCATGGAATTGGCAGGCCTCACATGTCTTCACCAGCTCGGTCGCGTCATTGAGTGTCGTGGGCCAGTAGAATCCGCTACGAAACACCTTGCCTACGAGAGTTCGTGACGACGAGTGGTGCCCGCAGTCCCCGCCGTGTATGTCGGCAAGCAGCTCTTTCCCGTGCTCCCTGGAGATGCAACACAGGGAAACATCATTCAGGCGTCTCCTGTATAACTCACCGTCCTGGATGCAGTATGCCATGGCCTGCCGGGCCACACGCTCCACGTCCTCATCCTTCTCTGGCAGCGTCCCTTGCGCCAGGTATTCCTTGAATTCCCTGGTCCAGCACCCCTCCTGATGCTCGAGCGCCAAGAACAGACGTGCTCCCGAGGTCGGGCCGCAGGCGGGGGTTCCTGAAGTTGGTGGCGAGGTAAGCTCCTCCTGAGGTGGCGCAGGTTTAGCGGTTGGTGGGGCTGCTGAGGGCTTGAAGAGACGCTCCTCGAAGACTCCTGGTTCCTGGGGCTGACGCCTTGATGCCCTCTTGCTGATCTCGTCGGCCTCCTTGTTTGTGTCGCGGGGCACATGCTGCAACTCCAGACCCAGGAACTACTTCTCCATTCTGCGTACCTCCGCGAGGTACGCCTCCATATGCTCGTCCTTTGGCTTGTACACCATGTTGGAGAAGTTGACGAGGAGCTGAAAGTCCCCCTTGATGGTGAGGCGCTTCACTCCTAAGGCCACCGCTGCCTTGATGCCAGCGATCAACCCCTCGTACTCAGCAATGTTGTTGGAGACCTTCTCACCCTGCTGGAAGCAGAGCTGCACGGCGTAGTAGAGCTTGTCCTGGGTGGGCGAAATAAGCACTGCTCCAGCCCCCGCGCCCTAGCGCGAGAACGCGCCGTCGAAGTACATGACCCAGCCGTCGGGCGCTTCACTCCCTGGTGAGAGGGATTGGCTCTCGCCTGCGTCGGTCTCCGGGGCGTCGGTCCATTCTGCCACAAAATCTGCGAGCGCAGCCCCCTTGATGACCCTGGTCGTGCTGAACTCCAAGTCAAACGCTTGCAGCTCGATGTTCCATTCAGCAACTCGTCCAACAACATTGGGACTCCTGAGCACCCTCTCCAGTGGGAAAGCCGACACGACTTTGATGGGGTGAGCCTGGAAGTAGTGGTGTAGCTTGCGTGAGGCCACCAGGAGTATGAGCAAGAGATTTTGAGGCATGGGGTATCACGCTCTCGCATCTCGCAGCACGGTGCTGACGAAGTATACCGGGTGCTCAATGAGGGCGGGAGAGTTGGTGGAGTCTTCAGCCTTGGGAGACTAAGGTGTTTCTTGTGGATCTCCAGCTTCAGGAGCTTGACCATCTGCCGGAGCAACCATTGCCTCAGGAGCGTCACCTTGGTGTTGCACGGCTTTACTTGGCTCGGTGGCTCCACTGGAAGGCCCTTTACTTGACGCTCCTCTCTGATGGCCACCAGCGCTGTCCTGGCAGAGTGGGGTGTGGCAGACAGGTAGAGCACCAAAGGCTCGAGAGGGCGAGGTGCTACAATCACCGGCGGGCTGGTCAGGTATCTCTTCAGGTCTTGAAATGCCAGGTCGGCCTCAGGGGTCCATTCGAACGGGCCTTTCTTCTTCATCAGCTTGAAGAACGGCAGGGCGCGCTCTCCCAACTTGGAGATGAAGAGCCCCAGCAAGGTGAGGACGCCGGCTAGCTTCTGCATCTCCTTCAGGGTTTGCGGTGGGCTCATGTCTTCAATCACCTTGATCTTCTCCGGGCTTGCCTCGATCCCTCGGTGTGACACAAGAAAACCCAGCAGCTTGCCCGAGGGGACACCAAACAGACACTTCTCTGGGTTGAGCCATAAGTCCACCTTGCGCAGGCTTGCGATGGTCTCCTCAAGGTCCTGAATCAAAGTTCTCGCCTCCCGAGACATCACCACGATGTCGTCCACATAAGCCTTAGTGTTTCTCCCGAGTTGCCTCCCCAAGGTGATGTGCATCAGCCGCTGGAAGGTTGCTCCTGCATTGCGCAGTCCAAATGGCATACAAGTGTAGCAATACACCCCACATAGGGTCAGGAAGGCCGTCTTCTCCACGTATTCCACTGCCATCTTGATCTGATGATACCCTGAGAACGCATTCACGAAGCAAAGCAGGTCACACTCCGCAGTGGAGTCAACAATCTGGTCAATGTGCGGCAGCGGGAATGGGTCTTGAGGACAGGCCTTGTTGAGGTTGGTGAAGTCGACGCACATAAGCTCCTTGCCTCCTTTCTTTGGCATGACGACAGGGTTCACCAGCCATTCTGGGTACCGAACCTCGCGAATGACACCCGCTGCCTCCAGCTTGCGGGTTTCCTGGATGATGAAGGCCTGCTTCTTCATGGACTGCCGCCGTGCTCTCTGCTTTATAGGGCGCACGTTGGGGCACACCTTCAGATGGTGCTCAATTACTCCTCTCGGGACCCTAACTAGCTGCTTGGGCTCCCAGGCGAACACTTCCTTGTTTGCCCTCAGGAAGTCCACCAGCGCCTTTTCTTGATCTGGGGCGAGGTCGGCGCCTATGGTAAACGTGGCGCCGGAGGCCCCGTCCTCGTCGGTCGGTATTTGCTTCATCTTGGCTTGGCCTTGAGTGAATTGTTGTTTCTTCTTGGTTGGCGCAGCCCCCTTGACTCCGAGTTCGACCTTGTCGGCCGGGCAAACTGACGCAGTAGTCTTGAAAGGGAGTTTGAGGGCCACCAAGGCTTCCTTGGTGTCCCCGGCCACAGTGAGGACACCCTTGCTCCTCGACATCTTCATGAGGTTGTAGGCAGGATGAGTAGCTGCCATGAACCGGGCCAGCGCCGGGTACCTGAGGATGGCGTTGTATGGGAGGTCGATGCGGGCGATGTCGAAGTGGATTAGCTCGGTGCGGTAGTTGTCGTGCGTGCCAAAGGTTACTGGAAGATGGGTCTGCCCCAGGGGGTGGGCGGAGCCGCCGCCGACCCCAGAGAAGGGCTTGCTAGGGCGGAGCCGCTCGAGCGGTACATGGAGGAGGCTAAAAGCCTCCATAGAGACCACGTTGAGGCCAACGCCGCCGTCGATGAGGGTCTTGGTGACGGCTACGCTGCAGATGGTGGGGGTGCAAATCATCGGGAGCACGCCTGAACCGATGGTGGTGGCAGGGTGATCCCCCGAGTCGAAGATCAGGTTGGCCTTGGGCGCTGCCCAACCCGGGGGAGCCCCCTGCCGCGCGAAGACGACACCGATTTGGCGAAAGAACGGCTTGGCGTGACGATCCGAGGGCGGCGCTTGCGAGCCGCCGAGGAGGGCCGCGACGACTAGGGGTGCTGGTCCCCCGAGGCGCGTGATGAAGTGGTTGCGCAGTTCCTCCCAGGAGGCCACAAGAGATCCCGGCTGATGGACAAGCCAAGCACGTGACATGCCGGTGAGGGCCATGAGGAGCCAGTTGGCCATGGTCTTGTCATCGCCACCGGCCTCCAGAATGGCCTCCTCATATGCCAGGAGGAAGGCCACCGGATCTGCCGCATCGTCGTAGCGGGGCGGCATCTCCGACCTGAACTTGGTCAGGCACTGTACCCGCCTCAAGGCAGGGGTGAGGGCCCGGAGCCCCATGGGGCTACTTGGGGTGCCCGTCGATCCAGTCGGAGAGCGGCGCCGTCCATGAGAGGTGGTCGGGGAAGTGAAGCCGTCGAGGGAGTGAAGCTCCGACGCACCCTACCTGGCGCGCCAAATGTCGGATCACGGGTTCCGGCAAAACCCTCAAGGTTCGAACACTGGGGTGCGCATGAAGATCTCTCCTCTCCCAAGCTCTCGCACTCCACGCTCTAGCGGACTAACTCGCCGAACCCAAAGAACACAGAGACACAAGATTTATACTGGTTTGGGCCACCGATGTGGTGTAATACCCTACTACAGTGTGGTGCGGTGGATTGCCTCTTGGGCTGGGGATGAACAGTACAAGGGGAAGAACAGCCACCGGAGGCGAGGTGTTCTTGTGCTGGTGAGCTGGACAAGGGTCCGTCCCGCTCTTCTGTGGTGGCTAGTCCTATTCATAGGGGCCTGGGTCCTCTTCCCAAATATTGAGCGGGAAGGGATCCCACAACGGCCAAGTTTGAAGGGGAACAACTAGTACAACTTATCCTGACAAAAGCGGTCTTCGCCTGCCAAAGGCTCTGGTGGTGATGCCGTCTTGGGTTCCATAGTGACCTCCGTCCTGCCGTTCTACTGGTCTTGGTCTCGTTGCACCGATATGGAAAGCTTTGCCTGATGCCTTGGGACTCCGCGCCTGCACTTGCCCCTTTAGCATCAAAGAAGGAACAAGGACACTGCGCGCGGGCACCCGCCTGGTGCCCTCATGGTTGCGGTCGTCATTGCTTACGTCATTGGAACCTCGCAAGGTTCGCCCTGCCTTTATCTCTCCGCTCCTCGGGAGCCAGCCTGGTGAGGCCGCTCCTAAGGAGGTCTTGCGTCGTCCGCCTCGCGAGGGTCTTGAGTGCTTGCTGGCAAAGATGGGCCGAACAGGCCCGCTGGCAGAGCCACGCCATGGGCCGCAGGCAGGCAAGTCTGGGACCCCCGTTCCCAGAACACCGACAACCGGGGGCTTTGAATTCTTGTACGTCGCAATTGACAAGTTTACAAAGTGGCTAGAAGTGGAGCCAATGAGGAAGGTGACCGCATAGTCAGCTGTCAAGTTCTTAAAAGTATTGGTGTGCCATTTTGGAGTACCCTGCAGAGTGATCACCGACAACAACACCCAATTCATGAGCCGCACCTTCATGCAGTATGTCCAAACCCTTGGGTGCAAGGTCTCCTTTGCCTATGTTTCTCATCCCCAGAGCAATGGGCAAGATAAGAGCATCAATGCTGAAGTGCTGCATGGACTCAAGATGAGAACTTTTTATAGGTTGCAGAAGTGTGGTAGACACTGGATCGATGAGCTGTCGGTGGTTCTTTGGTCCCTCTGTATGACACCAAATTGAGTCACCGGCTAGACTCCCTTCTCCATAGTCTATGGGGCAGAAGAAGTGCTCCCCACGGAACTCATATACGGGTCACCTCGATTATTTGCCTATGATGAAGTAGAGCAAGAGCATCTTCAGCATGACGATGCCGTGCTCCTCGAGGAAGATCGTCTCCGGGCTGCTGTGCGTGCTGCACGCAACCAGCAAGCCCTGCGCGGCAATCACAACCGCATGATTTATGCCCAGAGCCTTGAGAAAGGCGACCATGTCCCTAGACGTGTTCAGTCCGTCAAGCATTCCAACAAGTTGATGCCAAAGTGGGAAGGCCCTTACCGGGTTGTACAAGTCAGCAGACCTGGCACAGTCCATCTGGAGACCAAAGATGTCATTAAGGTGCAAAACTAATTGAATATTGAGCATCTTCCCAAGTTCAACCAGTAAGGTGCGGTTGCCGAGCTCAACCCCGGCAACCACCTTTGGTAAAGCCTTGCTGATGTGCATGTAACCCTTTGTACAAAGCCAGGCACAGACCCTGTGCAAATATAATAAAACGAAGCGTTGGCGCCCAAAAACATGCATGCATATTTCTTCCCCTGTACTAACTACAGGGTCCCTGCCGTGGATAAACTCCCAAGGGGAGAAAGGGAGTACAGGCCTTTGTATCGTCCCCCGGCAACACAAAGCAGATAAGTTCCTTTAGTCATCCATAGTGTGCCTCTCTGTGAAAAGCTTGTGGGTGGAAAAACCTTGTCACCCTCCAACATTTGTGCTCCCATCTTTTGATTCAAAGATCACTTCGGTCAGGCTGGTCGCAGTGGCATTTGGAAAAAAGAGTATACAAGGGGCCCATTCTCTTCCAGACTCCTAACTCGCCAGGCAAGGTGTCTTGCCGGAAAATCTTGTTTACTTGAGAGTATAGAGGATTCGTTCCTCTTCACGGGCGTAATACATGCACAAGTGCTCGGCAAGCATATATTTTTTTCATTAATACGCAGATAAACATGTACGAAACATACAGGGTACAAATATGGATGAAAAATATTACATAATTAAGACTAAAGTTTGGCAAGTTGTCGGTGCAACAAACCCTGGGTCCGTTGCCCAGACTGTGCACAAGCGCAGGGACAAGATCACAACACCAAGATCAGATCGAAGCACGAGGGATTAGTACTTTGAAGGATCAAAGTGCAGATCAAGAAGACCATGATTAGCCAGAGAGACAAGATACAACTACGAGTAGAACCTCCCTTGCCGAGCATGCGAGCCTGGCGAGATGGGGTTACCCCCGGAAGCAAGTCTCTAGATCGTCCCGGCTGGCCCATCGGGGCTTACGGAGGCAAATCGCTCCACCGCACCACCTCACAGCAATGCACGTTGTTGAATAGTGTGGTGTCAACCTCCTAAGTGACTAAGTGGCTGCTCCCTTCCACATGGCAACCACTTCCTCCAGAAAATACCTCCAAGCGACACACGTACTGAGATGTGTCAAGAAAGCAGGCGCGAAGCTGGCAAAATAGGCCGGCAGGGCCTGCCGGGTAAGCTATGATGTGACATTGAGCAGCGCTATTAATGCGCTCTGTCAGCCTGCATAGTTAGGTATGATAGCACTGTTTGCTATCTAATCAGTATGTAAATACTGATTTGCCACTGTGGTGACCCCTTAATCTATAAAAGGAGCCCCATGGCAACCGTAGAAAGGATTCGGCCCCCTCACACTCATACACGTGTAGCCCCTCTCGCCTCGAGGCAACCTTGCCGGGCAAGAGCGCCACGCTGTCGACATTCTGGGAACGGGGGTACCCAGACTTGCCTGCCTGCGGCCTGCGGCATGGCTCAAGGGGTGGCCCAGTACGGCTCATCTTCATCAGCACAAGCTCAAGACCCTCGCGAGGGGCCAAGCCTCATGGGCGGACGACAGAAGCTTCCTCGGGCGCGACCTCGTCAAGTGGCTCGCGAGGGGGCGGAGAGATAAAGGCGCGGTACCTCACGAGGTGCCCATGACGCAAGCCATGACGACCAAGGGTGCCAGGCGGGCGCCAGCCCGCGCAGTGTCCTCATTTCCTCTTTGGTGCAAAGGAGGCAAGCGCATGCGAGAGTATCAAGCAAAGGCAACCATTTCGGTGCAACAAGACCAAGACCAACACAACGGCAGGAAGGAGGTCATCGTGGAGCCCATGCCGGCGTCATCGTCAGAGCCTTTCGCAGGCGAGGACCAACTTTAGTCAGGATAAGTGTACTAGATGTTCCCCTTAAAAATGGCCAATTGTTGGCGCCCTTCCCGCTCAATATTTGGGAAGAGGCCCAGGGCCTTTGCATATAAATAGGACTAGCCACCCACAGGGTAGAGGAATCCGGAATCGAGAACAGAGCTAGAGATCAAGCAATCTAGAGAGAGAGAGAGAGCGACCGAACTCCCCCTAGCAGTTCGTTGCACCGGCCAAGAACAGACCCTCGCGAGGCTGTTCTTCCTTGTACTGTTCATCATCAGCCCCTGAGGCAATCCACCACACCACACACTGGAGTAGGGTATTACACCACAATGGTGGCCCGAACCAAAGATAAACCTTGTGTCCCTTGTGTTGCTCTTTGTGTAGTTTAGGTCCTTGCGAGGCGACGAGGTGTAGGTAGGTAGGAGGTGAGATCTCCGCGTGCACCCCAGAGTTCGAACCTAGAGGGTCTGCCGGAACCCGAAATCCGACATTTAGCACGCCAGGTAGGGGTGCGCCGGAGCTTTCCCTTCCGCCAACCCGCTCCCCGCCAACATCGCAATTCGCCCTATGATGAGCAGCGCGCCACCCACTCCGACCGCCAGTGCCGGTGCAGGGGCCAGGGGGCTCCGAGCCTTGTCCCTAGCCCTGCGACAGGTGCAGTGGCCGAACAAGTTCAAGCCGGAAACGCCACCGCGCTACAACGGCACGACTGATCCGCTGGCCTTCCTGTTGGCGTACGAGGAGGCCGTCCTCGAAGCAGGGGGCGACGACAGGGTCATGGCTAACTGGCTTACCATGGCCCTCACCAGCGCCCCACGCATGTGGCTGCTCCACCTGCCAGCGGCTTCCGTGGCCTCTTGGGAGGAGCTGCGCGACCTCTTCCTCGCCCAGCATGCTGCGCCGGCGCCCCCGGTCGTCGCAGCTCTCCTGGGCGGCTCGCAGGCGCCACCTTCAGGCCGCCACATCAAGCCATTCGTCCGCCAGATCGGTGCTGCCTCCGCGCAGCATGGGGCTCCTCCGGGTCGGTCGGTGCCCAAGGCCGATCTGGCCTTCAGCTCAGAGGATCACCCCTCCAACACAGCCTGCTCGGGTGCGCTCCCAATGCTGTGCACCCCCACCATCTGCCAGGTGGCCGTCACCAGGACTCTCATCGACGGTGGCACGGGCCTCAGCGTGCTCTCGGTTGAAGCCTTCAGCCTCCTCCACATACCGCCGGAGCGGCTTCAGACCAGAAGGCCCTTCTCGGCGTCCGGGGTGGTTCACGGCTCCACAGGGCGAATCCGTCCTCCGGTGACCTTCGGCACGTACGACAACTTCCGCATGGAGCTAATCGACTTCGACATCGCCCCCATCGGCCTCCCATACAACACCATCCTCGGCTACCCAGCACTAGCCCGATTCATGACCGGGACTCACCCAGGTACAACCTCATGAAGATGCCCGGGAGCAACGGCGTCCTCACCGTGTCCGGAGACACCGGGGATGCATTGCAAGTGCTCAAGCTCGTCTTCAAGATCATGCGGCAGCACAACCCGCCGACTCAGACGCCTCGAAGCCCAAGGGGGCTGCGCCGCCAAGAAGAAGCGCTTGTTCCCCCAAGACAATGCAGAAACCAAGCAGATACTGGTCGACGAGGACGGATCCACTAACGCCACCTTCACCATAGGCGCCAACCTCGAGCCCGAGCAGGAGGAGGCCCTGATCAAGTTCCTACGCGCGAACAAGAAGGTATTCGCATGGGAACCTGATCAGCTGGCAGGGGTCCCAAGAGGCGTAATCGAGCACCACCTCAATGTGTGCCCCAACGTACGCCCCGTGAAGCAGAAAGCGAGACGGCAGTCCACTAAGAAGCAGGCTTTCATCTTCCAAGAGACCCGCAAGATAGAAGCGGCAGGGGTCATTCGCGAGGTCCGATACCCAGATTGTTTGGCTAACCCGATTGTCGTGCCAAAGAAAGGGGGGAAGGAACGCATGTGTGTCGACTTCACCAACCTCAACAAAGCCTGCCCGCAGGATCCATTCCCGCTCCCTCAGACGATCGATCATCGATTCCACCGCCGAAAAGCGACCTGTTATGTTTCTCGGATGCCTTCTCCGCTATCACCAGATCAAGATGGCGGTAGAAGACGTGGAAAAAACGGCTTTCCTGACACCGTGTGGAGTGTACTGCTACACATGCATGCCGTTCGGGTTGCGCAACGCAGGAGCGACCTTTCAGCGGCTGATGCACATCACCTTGGGTCCGCAGCTCGGGAGGAATGTTGAGGCTTACGTCGATGACATTGTGCTGAAGTCTCGAAAGGCCAGAACCCTGATACAAGACCTGGAGGAAACCTTCGCGAGCCTCAACGCAGTGAACCTGCGACTCAACCCGGAGAAGTGTGTGTTTGGGGTCCCCTCGGGAAACTCTTGGGCTTCCTCATGTCCCACCAGGGCATCGAGGCTAAACCAGATAAGGTCAAGGCAGTCGAGGACATGAGCCCGCCGAAGACCCTCAGAGAAATGCAGAAGCTCACTGGGTGCGTGACCGCACTAGGACGCTTCATCTCCAAGTTGGGGGAACGAGCGCTACCCTTCTTCAAGCTAAAAAAGAATAAGGGCCCCTTTGAATGGACTGAAGAGGCCGACAAGGCGTTCCAAGATCTCAAAAGGTACCTAACCAGCCCTCTGGTAATGGTGGCTCCGCGCCCTCAAGAGCCCCTGGTGCTCTACCTTGCAGCCACTCCTTACTCTGCCAGCGCAGCCCTGGTGGCGGTTAGGGAGGAGCGTTGGACCAAAGCCGCGGCAGTTGCCCGGGTCAAGGTGAAGCAGGATCAAGGGGGCCCCACAGAGACCACTACCACAACCGAGAAGGATCAGCCGCCGTAGGGAAACGCACTCGGAACAGAAGAGACCCCTCCCCCCGGCGACCAGCCGCTGGGAACTCCACTGTCTCAGGAGGCGCTATGGCCTCTGGAGGACGCCAGCAACACCAGCACTCCCAACCTCGTGGAACACCCCGTACTTGTCAAGACAAGTGTTGGGACGCGAGGGCGCGGTACCCCATGCCCCAGAAACTCCTCCTCGCACTATTGGTGGCCTCGCGCAAGCTGCGGCACTATTTTCAGGGCCATCCCAGCAAAGTTGTCTCAGCGTACCCCTTGGAAAGAGTGCTCAGGAGCCCTAACTCAGCTGGAAGAGTCGCTGAGTGGAACATCGAGTTGCAAGCGTTTCAGCTAGAATTCAGCACTACCAGAGTCATCAAGGGGGCCGCGCTAGCGGACTTCGTGGCGGAATGGACAGAGGCGCCGGGCCTCAAGGCTGATGAGGATCGATCCCTCTCCCCGGGAAGCGAGGCACCGGACGGCTGGATCATGTACTTTGACGGGGCATTCTCCAGACACGGCGCGGGGGCTGGCAAAGGTTTATATCTCCTACTCAAGACAAGCTCTACTACGCCGTGCAGCTCTGTTTCCAGCATGGAGAAAAGGTCTCCAACAACATAGCAGAATATGAAGGCTTGATAGCAGGCCTAAAGGCCGCAGCTGCCCTGAGAGTGAAGCGCCTTACCATCAAGGGTGATTCACAACTCCTCGTCAACTTCTCCAACAAAGTATACAGTCCGAGGGATGAGCACATGGAAGCCTACCTCGCGGAGGTCCGCATGATGGAGAAGCAGTTATGTGGACTAGAGTTGCAGCATGTGCCTCGTGGCACCAATCAAGAGGCCGACGACATTGCCAAACAGGCATCCAGGCGGCTACCTCAGGAACCTGGCGTCTTCGAGGAGCGGCTCTTCAAGCCCTCGGCCACGCCATCGCTGTCGAGCACGGTGCAGCCTCGGGAAGAGCTCCCCCAGCCACCTGCCTCGGGAGCCCCGGTCTGTGGCCCGGCCTCGAGCGCGTTGCTCCCCGACTGAGCCTCGGGAGGTGCTGGATCACAGAGCTCTGAGCTACGGACGCAAGGGACCTTGCCGAAAAGGAGGAGGAAGCGGAGCGTGTGGCGCGGCAAGCCACGGCGTCTTGCATCGTGGATGGAGAGCTCTACCGAAGCGACCAAATGATGTGTCCCTACGCTGCATTTCCAGGAGCAAGGGAAGGAGCTGCCGCGTATTACATCTGAGTGGAGATTGTGGGCATCATTCGTCATCACGGACCCTTGTTGGCAAGGAGTTCCACAGTGGGTTGTATTGGCCCACTGTGCTCAATGATGCCGTGGAACTGGTGAAGGCTTGCGAGGCCTGCCAGTTCCATGCCAAGCAGATCCATCAACCAGCGGGAGGTCTGGAAACTATACCCCTCTCGTGGCCATTCGTAGTCTGGGGGCTGGATATCCCGCCCGCTTCTCGGGCGCCAGGAGGCTATCGCTACCTCTACGCCGCCGTGGACAAGTTCACCAAGTGGGCTGAAGTGGAAGCCGTCTCGCACCATCCCCGCAGTTCTGCGGTCAAGTTCATCAAGGGCATCGTGAGCGGTTCGGGTGCCGAACCGCATCATCACCGACAACGGTTCGCAGCTCACCAAGAACCTCTTCAAAACGTCATCGTGCTAACCTTGGGACGCAGGTATGCTACGCTTCGGTAGCGCAGAGACGGAGCAACGGTCAGGCCGAGCGGGCCAACGCAGAGGTCCTGAGGGGCCTCAAAACCAGGACATTCAAGAAGAAGCTGGAGGCCTGCGGCAGAGGCTGGTACGATGAGCTCAAGTCCGTGTTGTGGTCCATCTGCACGACCGTGACCAAGCCGACTGGCGAGACCCCGTTCTTCCTGGTCTATGGAGCTGAAGCAGTCCTCCCTCACGAGGTCAGATGTCGTTCCGCACGGGTCCTGGCGTTCGACGAGGCGCAGCAGGACGCCATGCGGGGGACGGACCTCGTGCTGGGGGAGGAGCATCGTCGAGAAGCCGCGCTACGAGCGGCGAGGTACCAACAAGCATTGCGGCGATACCACTGCCGCAACATTCACCCCAAAACTCTTGAGGTAGGCGACCTCGTGCTCAGACGGGTTCTCTCCAGAGAGGGACTGCATAAGCTCTCTCCCATGTGGGAGGGCCCGTTCAAGGTTGTTCATGTTTCCAGGCCCGGCTCCGCGCGTTTGGAGACTCAGGAGGGGGTGCCCGTCCAGAACGCGTGGAACATCCAGCACCTCCGGAGGTTTTACCCCTCAAAAGGCCTGGTGCCTGTGAAGAAGGCGAATGCCTGTGAAGCTTAACTTTCTGAGAAAGGCCCAGAGCCTGTGAAGAAGGCACACGCCTGTGAAGCTTATCTTTCTGAGAAAGGCCCGGTGCCTGTGAAGAAGGCGAATGCCTGTGAAGTTGTTACGTTTTGGAAAAGGTCCAGAGCCTATGAAGAAGGCAAATGCCTGTGAAGCTTATATTTTTGAGAAAGGCCCGGAGCCTGTCAAGAAGGCCAATGCCTGTGAAGTTCGCTTCCCCCAAGAAAGGCCTAGAGCCTGTGAAGAAGGCCAATGCCTGTGAAGCTCGCCGCCCGTGACACTCTCACGTAATAATGAGTTGGGGTTGTACACACCCCGGAGTCTCAGGAGCGCCGGCCTCAGGCCCTGGGGCTCCCTCCCACGCTCAGTGGCTGCACTTAGCTCCGCGCTGGTGAGAAGACGTCGAAGACTAGACTAGGTGTCGGACGCGGCTTTTCTCATTTGCTTTCTGCAGTTGGCTTGTTCATCCCCATTTGAAGTTTCATTGAAGTTGTTGCCGTCTTTGGCTTGTCACTCTTTGCCTTCTTCGCTCTCCTGCCTCGATTTCTCTCACATGAAGTCTCGCGAGGGAGCAACGCTGAGCACCCTCGCAGTGTTTTCTGCCCCTATTGTTTGAGGTCTCCCTAACTGGTCCACTACGGAGCGCCTCCAGTCGCGCCCCACGGGCACCGCGACGCCGAACATAGGACCCAGTCGGTCGCCTCCACAACCGAGGCCGGAAAGCTACCTCTCCGGCTAATCTTTGCAGGCATGAAGCGTTCGACGAGGCCACGGCCTCGGGAGGCGAAGACCACGGCAGTCGCCCCCAAGCTCAGTAATTTCTACGTGCAGCGTGTGGCATGTAAGCCTAATACGTAAATAGAGGCAGCAAGACGATAATTAACAAAGAATAATGAAGCACGCCTCGCTGGACCCTACATTACCGTCTCTTTGCGGGAAAAGGAAAAGAGCAAAACGAAAGCGCGGCTCGCTGACACCAACTTCAGCGGCAAAGGCTCGAATCGCCTCCGGAGTTCAAAGCGGACTCCCTCTCACGCTTCACCGAGGTGCGACGGCGGGCAGACCCGCTACCTCCCTCCAGGCGGGCACGGCGGCGTGGGGGCTGGGCATGGCCACCGCTGTAGGAGCCGCTGTCTGAAGAAGAGTCGCCGAAGCTCGACGAACCCCGAGCGCCGCCGACCACGCGCGCGCTGTCATCTTCATCCCGATCGTCTCCGGGGCTAGACCCACGACCGAGGTCGTCGTCCTCGGGGCAGCACCTAGCGCGGCGACCGTCTTCCCCGAACACCCTCACGTAGAGGATGGCATCGCCATCGAACTTGAAGTGCAGGGTGCACCACCGGCTCAGACCACACGCGCGGGCAAACGTTTGTCAGCCGCGGGTCAGGGCCACGCTCCCGGCGGCAAAGACCTCCAGTGAAACCCAGGAGGCCCGGCTGCAGCAACCGTCTGCCTGGAGCTAGAGGCCGCCCGGGGCGCCGGTCGGAAGTTCACCTAAAAGGAAGCGAGGAAGATGGAGCCAGGTGTTGGTCGGCTCCACCGACCACACGACAAACTCCGGCAGCACCTCTGCCGAGTGGAAGCGCCGCCTGGGGGGTCGCGCGGCCGTAGCTGGCCCCCCATCAACGGCCTGACGCCCGTCACCGCGCGGGAGATCGCCTCCGCAGCCGCGAGAAGCCGCTACGGGAACCACAGGGTGCTTGCGAGGACGGCCTCGACCGCGCTTGGCCGGGGGAGAGTCAGGCTCCACCTGGCGGGCCTTTCCTTTCTCCGCGGCCGAGAACCTCTTCGGCGGAGCCATGGAGAAGAAGAAGAAGCGAGAAGATATGGACTGGAAGGGCACGCGCCATTCCGTACTTATAGCCGGGGAAGGCCAACCATCGACCTCCACGATCGTAGGTAATCATGACCCGCCTAGCATGCAGGGACTTGTCGATTCGGGTCATTGCTGAGGCGTCATGGGGAAGTGGAGACGCCCACGTCCAATCAACCGCCACGCGGCGCCCAAGGCTGCAGGCTGGTAGGGCCCGCGGCGCTTCGCACTTGCCCCTTCGCTTCTCCGCTAAGACAAGTCCGGGCGCGCCTTGGGCCCGGGGGGCTATTGTCGGCATTCTGGGAACGGGGGTACCCAGACTTGTTCTACTGCGGCCTGCAGCAGGGTTTCAAGGGGTGGCCCAAGACGGCCCATCTTCATCAAGACAAGCTCAAGACCCTCGCGAGGGGCCAAGCCTTTGGGCGGGCGGACGAGGAGGCTTCCTCGGCGCGGCCTCGTCAGTCGGCTCGCGAGGAGGCGGAGAGATCAAGGCGGGTACCTCACGAGGTGCCCATGACGCAAGCCATGACGACCAAGGGTGCCAGTAGGCGCCAGCCGCCAAGAAGGTCCCTCATTTCCTCTTTGGTGCAAAGGAGGCAAGCACAGCGAGAGTACCAAGCAAAGGCAACCATTTCGTGCAACAAGACCAAGACCAACACAACGGCAGGAAGGAGGTCATCATGGAGCCCAAGCCGGCGTCATCGCCGTGAGCCTTTGGCAGTGCAAGGACCAACTTTAGTCGAGGATAAGTGTACTAGATGTTCCCCTTAAAAATGGCCAATTGTTGGCGCCCTTCCCGCTCAATATTTGGGAAGAGGCCCATGGCCTTTGCCTATAAATAGGACTAGCCACCCACAGGGTAGAGGGATCCGGAATCGACAACAGAGCTAGAGATCAAGCAATCTAGAGAGAGAGAGAGAGAGCGCGACCGAACTCCCCCTAGCAGTTCGTCACACCGGCCAAGAACAAACCCTCGCGAGGCTGTTCTTCCTTGTACTGTTCATCATTAGCCCCTGAGGCAATCCACCACACCACACACTGGAGTAGGGTATTACACCACAATGGTGGCCCGAACCAGTATAAACCGTGTGTCCCTTGTGTTGCTCTTTGTGTAGTTTAGGTCCTTGCGAGGCGACGAGGTGTAGGTAGGTAGGAGGTGAGATCTCCGCGTGCACCCCTGTAGTTCGAACCTAGAGGGTCTGCTGAACCCAAATCCGGCTACACGGTTCTCAGACTTTCCACCATCAATCCACCAAAGCAGAGTAGGGTTTTATACCTTCTTTGCAGCCCAAACCTGGGTAAAACTGCCCGTGTGATCTCTGCCATGCTGTGTTATACTTCTCTGCTCTTTGTGCAACGTGCCCATCCCCCAGCTGAACCAAAAGGGGCTCTTGGTTCCATAGGTGGCTGTGGTTCCCCACGACAACTTTGGTGCGCCAGGTAGGGGGATCACTTGCGCGAACCCGAGAGCGTAAGCAGCGTGTCATCTTCATCACCTTTTTTATCATCAACAGCTCCATCAACTATGGCACCCAAGAAGAAGTCCGGTGTTGCAGCTCATCTGTCCACCTCGAAGGCCCCGCCATTCGCGACCATCGACGCCGCAGGGAATATGGAGGAGCATGAGGATGTGGACACTACGGGGGACGTGGTTGGTGTAGGCGGCATTGTCACCACCTCCCCCGCGGCCGAAGTAGCAGCGGGAGGCACTGGACAAGAGAAACACCAACAACATCCCGGCGACCCCGCTTTGCGAGGTATGGGTAGAGATATCGTTCTTTCTGTTCCTCCCTGTCGGGCCGAGGGGCATAGCCACGGCGGTGACGTTCGCCCCTGGGCGAATCGCAATCGTACGGACGTCCCGCCGTGGGCGCGGTCGCAGGACATGAATCGCCCTCAGAACAAACTGGCCTAGCCAATGCTACAAATGGAGTCATTAGCCCGCGCGCGCCATCACCTTGTCACCACACCATTCCAGCGACTGGTTCCCGACGACAGGAACCCGACGCAGCCACCGCCGGCACCATAGGAGCTGGGCGACACTGCGGTCTAGATCATCATTAGCAATGCCAAGCACCGCTACAGAGGCCATGGCGCATGCCCAACTGTTGCTGAGGTTTCTGCCGGCGGCCGATCAGATGGATGAGTTGAGAGCCACCATTCAGAGTCTGATTGGCTTTGCCGAGGCTGGAAGCTCACAGTGAGTTGGCCCACTATGGCCTCCCCAGACGACGACGGTGGCCTACGCTGCTAGCCCTGCGGAAGGGCCCACCCCCGAGGTGCAATCCCCTCCGCGGCAACCAGCACGAGGGCCATGAGACCAAGAGATTGATGACGTCTCTATGGCTTCGTCCGATCCTCGAGCCCGCCAAGGCCGATGACGAGCCCCGAAGGATAAGCAGGTGGAGGGCGTGCATGTCACCATCAAGCAACGCCGCGACGGCCAGCACTAGTCCAATGGGGGCGATGGCCCCAACGTCGACGAGCATGCGCTCGACAAGGGCGGGTATCCGCCTTTCAAGGCTGGATCCCTGCCTTCACCAGTGAGCTGCAGCAAGTCTGTTGGCCGTCCGCTCGCACGTTCAAGCCAGAGATTCCAGAGAAGTATGATGGGAGGTTGAACCCGGCAGAGTTCTTGAGCATCTACACCATCGCTGTTCAAGCTGTCTGGGAAGAGGTGAGAAGGTTTTTGCCAACTACTTCCCTTTTGTGCTCAAGCCAAATGTGAGGTCTTGGCTGATGCATCTGCCGGGGAACTCCATCTCGACCTAGGCTGACATGTGCCATGAGTTCGTCGGTGCCTTCACGAGCGGCTACCAAGAACGAGGACGGCCCAGCGATTTGCAGCTTATCCCGCAGAAGGAAGTTGAGACTCTGCAAAAGTACATGCATAGGTTCAGCCGAGTCCATGGGAATATTCCAGATATCCATCCGGCAACTATGATAGCTGCATTTCAGTCCAACGTGTGCAACCGTCGGATATGTTCCAAGATGAACGTTCGGTTGCCCAAGACTGTGAAGGAGCTTTACACCTTGGTGGACAAGTGTGCTCGGGTGGACGAGGGGAGGAAACTCCCTGGAGAAGAGGATGGCATCGACATCGACTCAGAAGATGACAACGAGGCCACCAGTCAGAAGAAGAAGAAGAAGAAGCCCAACAACAAGGCAAGGATAAAGCAGTGTTGGTAGTCGAGGGGTCGGGCACACCTAGTACCGGCAAGAAGGCTAAGGCTGAAGCCTCCGGCAAGGAAGTTGCCGCGTGCACTGACTACCGGGAGGCTGCGGCTGCCGAGAATGCTGGGAAAGGTAATGGGTCGTACTGCAAGATTCATCGGACCAAGGGCCACAATCTCCTGGAATGTCATCAGGTTGAGCAGCTCGTCAAGAAGCAGAGGGCTGAATATGAGAAGCGTGATAAGGAAAAAGGTCAGAATGGCACTGGTGGGAAGGGCCGAGGCAGTGAAGCAAATCGGCCCAGCAGGGCTCTTCAAAACCAAGGAAAACCCGCCAGGGGCCAAGATAAGGATAATTGTAGTGATGAGAGTGATAGAGGGGATGAAGAGGAAACCATCAAGAAGGAATTCTAGAAGGACACTAACGCCCTGTGCATTGATGGGGGTGCCTCTCTGCACTTCTCTCACCGCCAACTTAAACGGTGGGCGAGTGAGGTCAATGTCGTGGAGCTAGTGGTAGAGTCTCGGAACGGGGGTACCCAGACTTGCCTACCTGCGGCCTGCGGCGTGGCTCAGGGGGTGGCCCAGTACGGCCCATCTTCATCAGCACAAGCTCAAGACCCTCGCGAGGGGCCATGCCTCGCGGGGAGGACGACAGGAGGCTTTCTCGGGCGCTGCCTCGTCAGGCTGGCTCGCGAGGAGGCGGAGAGATCAAGGCGGGGTATCTCACGAGGTGCCCATGACGCAAGCCATGACGACCAAGGGTGCCAGGCAGGCGCCAGCCCGCGCAGTGTCCTCATTTCCTCTTTGGTGCAAAGGAGGCAAGCATAGGCGAGAGTACCAACCAAAGGCAACCATTTCGGTGCAACAAAACCAAGACCAACACAATGGCAGGAAGGAGGTCATCGTGGAGCCCAAGCCGGCGTCATCGTCAGAGCCTTTGGCAGGCGAGGACCAACTTTAGTCAGGATAAGTGTACTAGATGTTCCCCTTCAAAATGGCCAATTGTTGGCGCCCTTCCCGCTCAATATTTGGGAAGAGGCCCAGGGCCTTTTCCTATAAATAGGAATAGCCACCCACAGGGTAGAGGGATCCAGAATCGAGAACAGAGCTAGAGATCAAGCAATCTAGAGAGAGAGAGAGAGAGAGAGAGAGCGCGCGACCGAACTCCCCCTAGCAGTTTGTCGCACCGGCCAAGAACAGACCCTCGCGAGGCTGTTCTTCCTTGTACTGTTCAGTCATCAGCCCCTGAAGCAATCCACCACACCACACACTGGAGTAGGGTATTACACCACAATGGTGGCCCGAACCAGTATAAACCGTGTGTCCCTTGTGTTGCTCTTTGTGTAGTTTAGGTCTTTGCGAGGCGACGAGGTGTAGGTAGGTAGGAGGTGAGATCTCCGCGTGCACCCCAGAGTTCGAACCTAGAGGGTCTGCCGGAACCCGAAATCCGACACACGGTTCTCACCACTTTCCACCATCAATCCACCAAAGCAGGAGTAGGGTTTTATGCCTTGCTGCAGCCCAAACCTGGGTAAAACTGCCCGTGTGATCTCTGCCATGCTGTGTTATACTTCTCTGCTCTTTGTGCAACGTGCCCATCCCCCAGCTGAACCAAAAGGGGCTCTTGGTTCCATAGGTGGTTGTGGTTCCCCACGACAACTTTGGCGCGCCAGGTAGGGGGGTCACTTGCGCGAACCCGAGAGCGTAAGTAGCTTGTCATCTTCATCACCATTTTTATCATCAGCAGCTCCATCGACTATGGCACCCAAGAAGAAGTCCGGTGCTGCAGCTCATCCGTCCACCTCGAAGGCCCCGCCATTCGCGACCATCGATGCCGCAGGGAATATGGAGGCGCATGAGGATGTGGACACTACGTGGGACGTGGTTGGTGTAGGCGGCATTGTCACCACCTCCCCCGCGGCCGAAGCAGCAGCGGGAGGCACTGGACAAGAGCAACACCAACAACATCCCGGCGACCCCGCTTTGTGAGGTACGGGTAGAGATATCGTTCTTTCTGTTCCTCCCGGTCGGGCCGAGGGGCATAGCCACGGCGGTGACGTTCGCCCCTGGGCGAATCGCAATCGTACGGGCGTCCCGCCGTGGGCACGGTCGCAGGACATGAATCGACCTCAGAACAAACTGGCCTAGCCAATGCTACAAATGGAGTCATTAGCCCGCGCGCGGCATCACCTCGTCACCACACCATTCCAGCGACTGGTTCCCGACGACAGGAACCCGACGCAGCCACCGCCGGCACCGTCAGGAGCTGGGCGACACTGCGGTCTAGATCATCATTAGCAATGCCAAGCATGGCTACAGAGGCCATGGCGCATGCCCAATCGCTTCGAGGGTTTTCGCCGTGACCCGATCAGATGGATGAGTTGAGAGCCACCATTCAGAGTCTGATTGGCTTTGCCGAGGCTGGAAGCTCACAGTGAGCTGGCCCACCATGGCCTCCCCAGACAATGATGGTGGCCTACGCTGCTAGCCCTGCGGAAGGGCCCACCCCCGTGGTGCAATCCCCTCCGCGGCAACCAGCACGAGGGCCATGAGACCAAGAGATTGATGACGTCTCTATGGCTTCGTCCGATACTCGAGCCCGCCAAGGCCGATGACGAGCCCCGAAGGATAAGCAGGTGGAGGGCGTGCATGTCACCATCGAGCAACGCCGCGGCGGCCACCACTAGTCCAATGGGGGCGATGGCCCCAACTTCGATGAGCATGCGCTCGACAGGGGCGGGTATCTGCCTTCAAGGCTGGATCCCTGCCTTCACCCGTGAGCTGCAGCAAGTCTGTTGGCCGTCCGCTCGCACGTTCAAGCTAGAGATTCCAGAGAAGTATGATGGGAGGTTGAACCCGGCAGAGTTCTTGAGCATCTACACCATCGCTGTTCAAGCTGCCTGGGGAAGAGGTGAGAAGGTTTTTGCCAACTACTTACCTTTGGTGCTCAAGCGAAATGTGAGGTCTTGGCTAATGCATCTGCCGGGGAACTCCATCTCGACCTAGGCTGACATGTGCCATGAGTTCGTCGGTGCCTTCACGAGCGGCTACCAAGAACGAGGACGGCCCAGCGATTTGCAGCTTCTCCCGCAGAAGGAAGTTGAGACTCTACAAAAGTACATGCATAGGTTCAGCCGAGTCCATGGGAATATTCCAGATATCCACCCGGCAACTATGATAGTTGCATTTCAGTCCAGCGTGTGCAACCGTCGGATATGTTCCAAGATGAACGTTCGGTTGCCCAAGACTGTGAAGGAGCTTTACACCTTGGTGGAAAAGTGTGCTCGGGTGGACGAGGGGAGGAAACTCCCTGGAGAAGAGGATGGCGTCGACATCGACTTAGAAGATGACGACGAGGCCACCAGTCGGAAGAAGAAGAAGAAGAAGCCCAACAAGAAGCGCAAGGATAAAGCAGTGTTGGTAGTCGAGGGGTCGGGCACACCTATTACCGACAAGAAGGCTAAGGCTGAAGCCTCCGGCAAGGAAGTGGCCGCGTGCACTGACTACCGGGAGGCTGCGGCTGCCGAGAATGCTGGGAAAGGTGATGGGTCATACTGCAAGATTCATCGGACCAAGGGCCACAATCTCCTGGAATGTCATCAGGTTGAGAAGCTCGTCAAGAAGCAGAGGGCTGAATATGAGAAGCGTGATAAGGAAAAAGGTCAGAATGGCACGGTGGGAAGGGCCGAGGCAAGAAGCAAATCGACCAAAGCAGGGCTCTTCAAAACCAAGGAAAACCCGCCAGGGGCCAAGATAAGGATAATTGTAGTGATGAGAGTGCTAGAGGGGATGAAGAGGAAACCATCAAGAAGGAATTCTTGAAGGCCACTAACGCCCTGTGCATTGATGGGGGTGCCTCTCTGCACTCCTCTCACCGCCAACTTAAACGGTGGGCGAGTGAGGTCAATGTCGTGGAGCTAGTGGTAGAGTCTCGGAAGCCGCTCAAATGGTCACGCATGCCCATCATTTTTGACGAAGAGGACCAACCTGACCACACCACCGCGGTAGGATGCTTGTCGTTCTTGGTTTCACCAACAATCCGCAACCTCAAAGTCACAATGATGTTGGTTGACGGTGGGGCCGGGTTGAATCTAATTTCCCCAAGGGTTATCAGCAAGCTTCAGATAGCAGAGGAAGAACTCAAAGTCACGGGCACATTTCAAGGAGTCAACCCCGGTAGGAGTCATCCTAAGGTAAAGATCATGTTGCCAGTGACATTCGGAGGATAGTTGAACTATCGGACTGAGAAGGTTGTGTTTGATGTGGTCGACCTCCCCCTGTTGTACAATGGAATCCTTGGACGCCCAGCTATGGCAAAATTCATGGCGGCATCCCACTATGCCTACAACACTTTAAAGATGCAAGGGCCGGTGGATGTCGTTTCCATTCCGTCAGACGAGAAGGACACAATTATTTGTGTGGATAAGATGTACCGAGACGCTGTCGTGACAGAGACCTCGGAAGCCACACTTCCCGGCAAGGAAATCAAAGTAAAGAAGAAGGCTAGCAGGGACACCAGCAAGGAATCAAGGAAGCATACCTCTTTGGAGTATGTTACACCGGTTGATGAGTTGCCGGAGAGTTCCAACATCAAGAGATCCAAAACTACTGCACCTCGTGTGAAAAAGTTCCCGGCAGGGCTGGCTGGCATTGATGCTACCTTTACTGTCAGTGCCACCCTTGATGACAAATAGGAAAGTGCCGGATTCGGACTCTGGGGTGCATGCGTAGAACTCTCCCTTCCCTATCTGCCTGCCCAACGATCTCATAGCCTAGCTCGACGAACCCAAGGGACAAGGGACACAACAGTTTATCCTGGTTCGGGCCACCTTGCATGTAATACCGTACTCCAGCTTTGTGGTGGATTGCGTCGAGGGCCTGAGGATGAATTAGTATAGTAGATGAACAGCGTCAGGAGGAGAGGTGTTGTTGAGCTTGATGAGCTGGTGATGTCTCCTACACAACCTTCTTCTTGTAGACGTTGTTGGGCCTCCAAGTGCAGAGGTTTGTAGGACAGTAGCAAATTTCCCTCAAGTGGGTGACATAAGGTTTATTAATCCGTGGGAGACGTAGGATGAAGATGGTCTCTCTCAAACAACCCTGCAACCAAATAACAATGAGTCTCTTGTGTCCCCAACACACCCAATACAATGGTAAATTGTATAGGTGCACTAGTTCGGCGAAGAGATGATGATACAAGTGCAATATGGATGGTAGATATAGGTTTTTGTAATCCGAAAATATAAAAACAGCAAGGTAACTAATGATAAAAGTGAGCGTAAACGGCATTGCAATGCTAGGAAACAAGGCCTATGGTTCATACTTTCATTAGTGCAAGTTCTCTCAACAATAATGACATAATTGGATCATATAACTATCCCTCAACATGCAACAAAGAGTCACTCCAAAGTCACTAATAGAGGAGAACAAATGAAGATATTATGGTAGGGTACGAAACCACCTCAAAGTTATCCTTTCTGATCGATCTATTCAAGAGTCTTTAGTAAAATCACATGAAGCTATTCTTTCCGTTCGATCTGTCCTAGAGTTCATACTAGAATAACACCTTAAGACACAAATCAACCAAAACCCTAATGTCACCTAGATACTCCAATGTCACCTCAAGTATCCGTGGGTATGATTATACGATATGCATCACACAATCTCAGATTCATCTATTCAACCAACATAAAGAACTTCAAAGAGTGCCCCAAAGTTTCTACTTGAGAGTCAAGACGAAAACTTGTGCCAACCCCTATGCATAAGTTCACGAGGTCACGGAACTCGCAAGTTGATCCCCTAAACATACATCAAGTGGATCACGTGATATCCCATTGTCACCACAGATAAGCACATGCAAGACATAGATGAAGTGTTCTCAAATCCTTAAAGACTCAATCTGATAAGATAACTTCAAAGCGAAAACTCAATTCATCACAAGGAGATAGAGGGGGAGAAACATCATAAGATCCAACTATAATAGCAAAGCCCGTGATACATCAAGATCGTGCCGAATCAAGAACATGAGAGAGAGAGAGAGATCAAACACATAGCTACTAGTACATACCCTCAGCCCCGACGGTGAACTACTCCCTCCTCGGCATGGAGAGCGTCGGGATGATGAAGATGGCCACCGGAGAGGGATTCCCCTTCCGGCAGGGTGCCAGAATGGGTCTAGATTGGTTTTCGGTGGCTATAGAGGCTTGCGGTGGAACTCCCGATCTAGGCTTCTTTCTTGAAGTTTGGGGTTATATAAGAGGTGTTGGAGTCGGGAACAAGTCAGGGGGGTCCTCGAGGTGGCCACGAGGTAGGGGGCGCGCCCAGGGGGGTAGGGCGCGCCCCCACCCTTGTAGTGGCCTCGGGGCCCTTCTGGCCCACTTCCAGTACTCCGTGGGCTTCTTCTGGTCCAAAAATGATCTATGTCAAATTTCAGCTCAATTGGACTCGCGTTTGGTTTTCCTTTTCTACACAACTCAAAAACAAGGGAAAAACAGAAACTGGCACCGGGCTCTAGGTTAATAGTCCCAAAAATCATATAAAATAGCATATAAATGCATATAAAACATCCTAGATGGATAATATAATACCATGGAACAATAAAAAATTATAGATACATTGTAGACATGTCAAGCATCCCCAAGCTTAATTCCTGCTCGTCCTTGAGTAGGTAAATGATAAAAATGGAATTTTGATGTGGAATGCTACCTAACATATTTATCAATGTAATCTTTTCTATTGTGGCAAGAATATTTAGATCCATAAGATTCAAGACAAAAGTTTAGTATTGACATGAAAACAATAATACTTCAAGCATATTAACAAAGCAATCATGTCTTCTCAAAATAACATGGGCAAAGAAAGTTGTCCCTACAAAATCATATAGTCTGGCTATGCTCTATCTTCATCCCACAAAATATTTAAATCATGCACAACCCCGATGACAAGCCAAGCAATTGTTTCATACTTTTGACGTTCTCAAACTTTTTCAATCTTCACGCAATACATGAGCGTGAGCCATGGAGATAGCACTATAGGTGGAATAGAATGGTGGTTGTGGAGAAGACAAAAAGGAGAAGATAGTCTCACATCAACTAGGCGTATCAACGGGCTATGGAGATGCCCGTCAATAGATATCAATGTGAGTGAGTAGGGATTGCCATGCAATGGATGCACTAGAGCTATAAGTGTATGAAAGCTCAAAAAGAAACTAAGTGGGTGTGCATCCAACTCGCTTGCTCACGAAGACCTATGGCATTTTGAGGAAGCCCATCATTGGAATATACAAGCCAAGTTCTATAATGTAAAATTCGCACTAGTCTATGAAAGTGACAACATAGGAGACTCTCTATCATGAAGATTGTGGTGCTACTTTGAAGCACAAGTGTGGTAAAAGGATAATAGCATTGCCCCTTCTCTCTTTTTCTCTCATTTTTTTTGGGCCTTCTCTTTTTTATGGCCTCTTTTTCTCTTTTTTTTATTTTTCGTCCGGAGTCTCATCCCGACTTGTGGGGGAATCATAGTCTCCATCATCCTTTCCTCACTGGGACAATGCTCTAATAATGATGATCATCACACTTTTATTTACTTACAACTCAAGAATTATAACTCGATACTTAGAACAAAATATGACTCTATATGATTGCCTCCGTCGGTGTACCGGGATGTGCAATGAATCAAGAGTTGCATGTATGAAAGAATTGTGAACGGTGACTTTGCCACAAATACGATGTCAACTACATGATCATGCAAAGCAATATGACAATGATTGAGCGTGTCGTAATAAAAGGAACGGTGGAGAGTTGCATGGCAATATATCTTGGAATGGCTATGGAAATGCCATAATAGGTAGGTATGGTGGCTGTTTTGAGGAAGGTATATGGTGGGTGTATGATACCGGCAAAAGGTGCGCGGTATTAGAGAGGCTAGCAATGGTGCGAGGGTGAGAGTGCGTATAATCCATGGACTCAACATTAGTCATAAAGAACTCACATACTTATTGCAAAAATCTATTAGTTATCGAAACAAAGTACTATGCGCATGATCCTAGGGGGATAGATTAATAGGAAAATACCATCGCTCGTCCCCGACCGCCACTCATAAGTAAGACAATCAATAAATAAATCATGCTACGACTTCATCACATAACGGTTCACCATACGTGCATGCTACGGGAATCACAAACTTTAACACAAGTATCTCTCATATTCACAACTACTCAACTAGCATGATTCTAATATCACCATCTTTATATCTCAAAACAATCATAAAGAATCAAACTTCTCATACTATTCAATGCGCTTTATATGGAAGTTTTTATTATACCCATGTTGGATGCCCATCATATTAGGAATAAATTCATAACCAAAGTAAATTACCATGCTGTTCTAAGGACTCTAAAAATAATATACGTGAAGCATGAGAGTTCATCTGTTTCTTCAAAATAAAACTACCGTCGTGCTCTAAAATATATAAGTGAAGCACTAGAGCAAATGACAAACTACTCCAAAAGATATAAGTGAAGATTAATGAGTAGTCGAATAATTATGTAACTATGTGAAGACTCTCTAACATTTAAGAATTTCAGATCTTGGTATTTTATTCAAACAGCAAGCAAAACAAAATAAAGCAAAATGACGCTCCAAGCAAAACACATATCATGTGGTGAATAAAAATATAGCTCCAAGTAAAGTTACCGATGAACGAAGACGAAAGAGGGGATGCCATCCAGGGCATCCCCAAGCTTAGGATCTTGGTTGTCCTCGAATATTACCTTGGTGTGCCTTGGGCATCCCCAAGCTTAGGATCTTGCCACTCCTTATTCCATAGTCCATCGAATCTTTACCCAAAACTTGAAAACTTCACAACACAAAACTCAACAGAAAATCTTATGAGCTCCGTTAGTATAAGAAAATAAATCACCACTTAGGTACTGTTGTGAACTCATTCTTAAATTCATATTGGTGTAATATCTACTGTATTCCAACTTCTCTATGGTTCAAACCCTCCGATACTACTCATAGATTCATCAAAATAAGCAAACAACACATAGAAAAAGGAATCTGTCAAAAACAGAACAGTCTGTAGTAATTTGTATCAAACGTATACTTCTGGAACTCCAAAAATTCTGAAATAAATTGTTGGACCTTAGAATTTGTCTATTAATCATCTGCAAAAAGAATCTGCCTAAAATCCCTCTCCAGTAAAAAATGGCAGCTAATCTCGTGAGCGCCAAAGTTTCTATTTTTTACACGAAGATCACAAAGACTTCACCCAAGTCTTCCCAAAGGTTCTACTTGGCACAAACACTAATTAAAACATAAAACCACATCTAATCAGAGGCTAGATTATTTATTTATTACTAAACAGGAACAAAAAGCAAGGAACAAAAATAAAATTAGGTTGCCTCCCGACAAGCGCTAGCGTTTAACGCCCCTAGCTAGGCATGATGATTTCAATGATGCTGACATAAAAGATAAGAATTGAAACATAAAGAGAGCATCATGAAGAATATGACTAGTAAATTTAAGTCTAACCCACTTCCTATGCATAGGGATTTTGTGAGCAAACAACTTATGGGAACAATAACCAACTAGCATAGGAAGGCAAAACAAGCATACCTTCAAAACCTTAAGCACATAGAGAGGAAACTTAGTATTATTGCAATTCCTACAAGCATATATTCCTCCCTCATAATAATTTTCAGTAGCATCATGAATTAATTCAACAATATAACCATCACATAAAGCATTCTTTTCATGATGCATAAGCATATAATTTTTATAACTCTCCACATAAGCAAATGTCTTCTCATGAATAGTAGTGGGAGAAAACTCAACAAAATAACTATCATGTGAGGCATAATCCAATTGAAAATTAAAATCATGATGACAAGTTTCATGGTTATCATTATTCTTTATAGCATACATGTCATCACAATAATCATCATATATAGTAACTTTGTTCTCATAATCAAATGGAACCTCTTCCGAAATAGTGGATTCATCACTAAATAAAGTCATGACCTCTCCAAATCCACTTTCATAGTTATCACAATAAGATTCAACATCCTCCAAAATAGTGGGATCATTACTTCATAAAGTTGACACTCTTCCAAACCCACTTTCATCAATATAATCATCATAAATAGGAGGCATGCTTTCATCATAATAAATTTGCTCATCAAAACTTGGGGGACAAAACATATCAGCTTCATCAAACATAGCATCCCCAAGCTTGTGGCTTTGCATATCATTAGCATCATGGATATTCAAGGAATTCATACTAACAACATTGCAATCATGCTCATCATTCACATATTATGCCTAGCATTCTATGTAATTCTTGTTCTAGTACGTGAGCACAATTTTCCTTTCCATCATTTTCAAGAAAGACACTAAAAAGATGAAGCATATGAGGCACCCTTAATTCCATTTTTTTGTAATTTTATTTTATAAAATAAACTAGTGATAAAACAAGAAACAGAAAGATTCGATTGCAAGATCTAAAGATATACCTTCAAGCACTAACCTCCCCGGCAACGGCGCCAGAAACTGCTTGATGTCTACTACACAACCTTCTTTTTGTAGACGTTGTTGGGCCTCCAAGTGCGAGAGGTTTGTATGACAAGAGAAAATTTCCCTCAAGTGGATGACCTAAGGTTTATCAATCCATGGGAGGCGTAGGATGAAGATGGTCTCTCTCAAACAACCCTGCAACCAAATAACAAGGAGTCTCTTGTGTCCCCAACACACCCAATACAATGGTAAATTGTATAGGTGCACTAGTTCGGCGAAGAGATGATGATACAAGTGCAATATGGATGGTAGATATAGGTTTTTGTACTCTGAAAATATAAAAACAGCAAGGTAACTAATGATAAAAGTGAGCGTAAACGGTATTGCAATGCTAGGAAACAAGGCCTAGGTTTCATACGTTCACTAGTGCAAGTTCTCGCAACAATAATAACATAATTGGATCATATAACTATCCCTCAACATGCAACAAAGAGTCACTCCAAAGTCACTAATAGAGGAGAACAAACGAAGAGATTATGGTAGGGTAGAAACCACCTCAAAGTTATCCTTTCTGATCGATCTATTCAAGAGTCTGTAGTAAAATAACATGAAGCTATTCTTTCCGTTTGATCTATCCTAGAGTTCATACTAGAATAACACCTTAAGACACAAATCAACCAAAACCCTAATGTCACCTAGATACTCGAATGTCACCTCAAGTATATGTGGGTATGATTATACGATATGTGTCACACAATATTAGATTCATCTATTCAACCAACATAAAGAACTTCAAAGAGTGTCTCAAAGTTTCTACCGGAGAGTCAAGACGAAAACGTGTGCCAACCCCTATGCATAAGTTCACTAGGTCACGGAACTCACAAGTTGATCACCAAAACATACATCAAGTGGATCACGTTATAACCCATTGTCACCACAGATAAGCACATGCAAGACATACATCAAGTGTTCGCAAATCTTTAAAGACTCAATCCGATAAGATAACTTCATAGGGAAAACTCAATTCATCACAAGGAGATAGAGGGGGAGAAACATCATAAGATCCAACTATAATAGGAAAGCTTGCGATACATCAGGATCGTGCTGAATCAAGAACACGGGAGAGAGAGAGAGAGAGATCTAACACATAGCTACTGGCACATACCCTCAGCCCCGAGGGTGAATGTCAGGACCCCGATTCCAAGTCACATCGATCTAGCCGGTAACACCTCATATCACTTTGCGGCCTCACGCACGATATTCCCACGGGTGTCGCCTTACCATGGTCCGGGACCGTTTGCGCCTTTTGGCTCACGTATATGATAGTGTCGCTAGCATCCATATGACAGAAAAACCGGGCCGACATGGCTAGTCGTGAACCCAAAGCGGCACTAACCCATGGGGACAGGCATACATGAATCACATCGAGCATGTCGATTGGCCAGCGTGTGAATCCGGGCTGTAACCTTTGGGCTAACAGGTCTCCGGAACCCGGGCTGTAGCAGGCTAGGCAGGACTCCGGATGTCACCGCGTGACATTTCCCGAAGGGATGTACACATGAACGAAGTGAAACACATGCCGGCCGATCAAGTGTCACGAGCGGTAGTCTTTGGGCTAGCAGGACTCCGGTGAACCGGGCTGTAGCGGACTACTATGGATCAAGGAAGCACTAGACTACATTTCCCCATAAGAGAGGCTGCCAAGGATAAACAACTAGATTGTCGGATCCCACACATACCAAGCATTTCAAACATACACACAATATGCTCGATATGTGTAAATACAACATGGCATCACAACATAACTCTCTGACTCAAGTATTTATTCATTAGGCTCCGAGGAGCGAGATATTACAAACATGGGTCTCATGACCCAACATACAGAGCATACAAGTCAAGGCACAAGCGGAAGCTTAACATGTCTGAGTACAGACAACTATAAATGAAAAAGGCTTAGAAGCCTGACTATCTACCAGATCCTTCCAAGGGCACAAGATCATAGCTGAGGTAACAAGCTAAACGTCGAAGTCCAAGCGGAATTACTAGCGAGACCAACGTCTCTTTGCAAAACATAAAATAGGAAAACGTGAGTACAAATGTACCCAGCAAGTCTTACATCAGAACTAACTACATATGCATAGGTATCAACAAAGGGGTGGTGGAGTTTAACAGCAGCAAGCCAGCTTTGACTCGGTGGCTATCCTGAACTACGACTGCAAGTAACTCTTTTGAGGTGGAGCACACGAGTCCACATATTCACCATATCAATACACCACTAAGGATCTGCTCCCGTCTCCCTACGAGAACGCCATCCATAGCACTCACGCTCATCTTGCGCGTTTTAGAGTATCCACTTTCACTTGTCTATGAACCGCATGCAGCAACCCAGAAGTCCTTTACCGCGGACACGGCTATTCGAATAGATAATGTTAACCCTGCAGGGGTGTACTTCTTCACACACGCTCTCCCCACTTACCACCATGTACACGTCATGTATCTCGGCAACCTTCAAGCAGAAGCTTGGCGAGGGAGTCGGCCACGACCTAACTAACCACACAAGTCCCTAGTCCAGGTTTATCGCCTATTCGGGTTCCATCCGCAAGGAGATCCGGCCGGGGTGTCGCTCACGGCCCCAAACGATGTGTGCAGGGTTCCCGAGACACCAAACGAGCGCTCGGTACAACGGGCCATGGTGTATCTACCGCATCATAGCCCACCCCTTGGGTCAGCGCTACGCACGGCCTCCAACACATATCCTACAAACACCAGAAACTAGTTGCAACTCCTGGACAGAGATCGAGGCGATTAATAAGCCGAGAGGGGTCGAGTTACGGAACCCAATGTGTGGTAGTAACTGCTTTCATGGATCACAAACACAGAACTCAGTTCCTGAGGACGGCTGCAATGAGACAACCCACCATGTACTCCTACATGGCCTCTCACCGCTACCTTTACCAAGTCGTGTTCACACACTTAGCTCTCAATAGTAGGACATGTTCACACACCTCCGATTCATCCCCGATGAATCAGACCTGACTCAACTCTAAGCAGTAGCAGGCATGGCAAGCAAGCATGAATGAGTAGGCACAATAGGGCTCAAACAACTCCTACTCATGCTAGTGGGTTTCATCTATTCTTGTGGAATGACAGGTCATGCAGAGGATAAAGGGTTCAGCTACCGCAACAAGTAACAGATGAATCGTTGTTGTCCTAATGCAGTAAAAAGAGCAGGAGCGAGAGAGTGGGATTGTATCGGAATGAACAAGGGGGTTTTGCTTGCCTGGCACTTCTAAAGATAATATAGTTCTTCATCGGTGTCATCGAACTCATCATCGGTACGTCGTCTACTGAGAGGGGACAAATACCGGCAACAGAGAAAGAAACACAATCAATGCAATGCACAATATGATGCATGATCATGACATGGTAAAATGAGTGTGTTGGGCTAATGCAACTACAACCTGATGGGTTTGAGCTATTTTGAACCAAAGATTCAAAGTTCAAACACATTTGTGATCTTAAATAGTGCTTTATCATGTTTTGCACTAAACAGCAAGTTAACTTGTTTAAACATGCATGAAACTATTACAGATGGATATATTGGATTTTTCTGATCATTTTTCATATATAAATTATTTCATTTGGAGTTACGGTTGAATTTCTATGATTTTTAGAAGTTAGCACTATTTTCTGGAATTTCCTAAATAAGAATAAATCTAGAAAAGGATTTACTGCGTCAGCCTGACATCAGAATGACGTCATCAGGTCAACAGCGTCAGCCCATGTCAAACCTGACGCTGGGACCCACTGGTCAGTGACTAACTAACTAATCTAAATTAATTAGTGTTAAACTACTACTAACTAAAAATGTCAGTGGAGATAATTAAACTTAGTTAAAACTAAAATAGGATTAGCTGGGGCCTGGGCCCACTAGCCAGTGCCAGCAGGGGTAATTAGTCCTAAACTAATCTAGTCAGGGGTGCGGCCCACGTGTGTTGGCCCCAGGGAGGTCAAACCCCGGGTCGAACAGGTCAAACTCGCCGGCGACTCGACGCCGGCGAGGCCAGACACGGCGGCGGGCTGCGGGATTGCGTCTCCGGCGGCCAAACGAGCGGCGGAGAGGCTCTACGCGTGCAGCGCGACGAGGCGCGTCTAACGGGGCAAGCGGGAGCGGCTGGGGTGGACCGAGCTCGTCGGAAGCGAGCTCGTGGCGGCGGCCGGAGTTCGGGTGAGCTCGGAGTCGTCGGTACAACGAGCGTGGAGGCGCGGGGTTAGCACCTACATGCTCTACGGGGTGCGGCGAGCAAGATGGACATGACGTCCAGGCCGTTGCATGGCCGGAATCACGCCGGCGGCGAGTACAAGCGGCGGCGGGTGCGGGTGAGAAAGGTGCGGTGGCTACGGTGCACGAGAGCGAGAACGGTGAGGGGGAAGAGGATCAGTGGCTCATGGCGAGTGCAGTGAAGCGAAAGGCAAGCTCGAGGGAGAACCGGAGAGGTCGGGGCAGCAAGAGGGATCTCCGGCGACCCGAGGAGGAAGAAGGAGTCGGGGACGTCGTCATGGAGCTCCTGGCGGCGCTTGGCTTGTTCAGAGGACACGGGGGTCGAGGCGGAGCTCGTGGCATGTCCGGAAGGGCGTGGGGAGGTCGGTGGCAGCGGTGAACGGCGACGGTGGTGGCGGCTCCGTTCGGTGGCTGCGCGCAGGAGAGGCAGAGGAGGGGGAGAGAGAGCAATGAGTGAGGGAGAGGGGACAGGGGCTTTGAGGTGTCTCCATGGCGCCCTTAGAAGAATCGGGACGTCGCGGTGGAAGCAGGAGCTGGCGCGCGCATGGCGACCACACTCCCTGCCTACTGGCGCAGGGAGGAAGACGACAGAGGGGTTGCGGTGGTGGGCTGGGCCAGTTGGCTGGGCCGGCCAGCTGCGGTGCTGGGCCGCACAGGCGGGTGGGCTTCTCAGGTGAGGCCATGTAAGCTCTCCCTCTCTTATGTTTTCTAATTTGTTTTTGTTTTCTAATTATTTGCCTCTGTTTTGAGCTTAGGAAAAATACCAAGGCATTTCCTAAAATCCTGAAAATATTCATGGACACTTGCTGAATTATTTCAAAGGGCCCAAAAATAGTTCAACATTATTTGAACATTTAAATTATTTATAGTATTTAAATGCCCAAAGTCAAATACAATAAGATTTAATTCAAAAATCCGAATGGCCTAGAAATATGTGCATCATTTTTGGCGAGAGGTTTTCACCTTTAACAAAAATCATGAACTTTTCTAAAGGGAATTTGGGTTCATTGAAGATATTTTTATTGAACCTAGTTGAATTCATTTGGTGTTAGGGTTTCAACAATCCCCATTTCAACTTTCAAAGAAATTTAGACATGATGCAACACAAGACTAGCTAACCCAGAGCAGACCAGAACTAGGGATGTGACAGTGAACTACTCCCTCCTCATCATGGAGAGCGCTGGGATGATGAAGATGGCCACCGGAGAGGGATTCCCTCGTCTGGCAGGGTGCCGGAAGGGGTCTAGATTGGTTTTTGGTGGATACAGAGGCTTGCGGCGGCGGAACTCCTGACCTAGGTTTGTTTCTGAAAGTTTGGGGTTATATAAGAGGTGTTGTAGTCGGGAACAAGTTAGGGGGTCCCCGAGACGGCCACGAGGTAGGGGGGTGCACCCAGGGGGGTAGGGCGCGCCCCCACCCTCGTGGGGGCCTCGGGGCTCTTCTGGCCCACTTCTAGTACTCCGTGGGCTTCTTCTGGTCCAAAAATGATCTCCGTCAAATTTCACCTCAATTGGGCTCCATTTGGTTTTCCTTTTCTGCAAAAATAAAAAACAAGGATAAAACAGAAACTGGCACTGGGCTCTAGGTTAATAGGTTAGTCCCAAAAATCATATAGAATAGCATAGAAATGCATATAAAACATCCTAGATGGATAATATAATAGCATGGAACAATAAAAAAATTATAGATACGTTGGAGATGTATCAGCCGGTGAGGTGGTTCGGGTGGAATTGATCTATGCCCCCTATGGTGGTTGCTAAGTCCTATTTATAGTGGCCTTGGCCCTCTTCCCAAATGTAGGCGGGAAGGGATCCCACAACGGCCAAATTCAAAGAGAGACAACTAGTACAAGCTATCCTGACAAAGGTGGTCTTCGCCTGCAAAAGGCTCTGGTGGTAACGCTACGGCGGGCTCCGCGATGACCTCCGTCCTGGCGGTCTTGGTCTTGTTGCACCGATATGGAAACCTTTGCTTGAATCCTCGGGACCCCGCGCGTGCGCTTGCCTCCTTAGCACCAGAGAGGAAACTAGTACACTGTGCCCGCATGGCCTTGGTCGTCATGGCTCACATCGTATGAACCTTGCAAGGTACACCCCTCATAGATATCTCTGCTCCTCGGGAGCCAGCCTAGAGAGGCCTCCCCCAGGGAGGTCTTGGTGTCGTCCGCGTCGTGAGGCTTGGCCCCTCGCGAGGTTATTGGAAAGTTGTTGTTGAAGCTGGGTCGTACCGGGCCATTGACGGAGCCACGACATGGGCCACAGGCAGGTAAGTGTGGGTACCCCCCATTCCCAGGATGCCGACGGTAGCCCCCGGGTCCAAGGCGCACTCGAACTTGGCTTTGAGGCAAAGCCAAAGGGCAAATGTTGAGCGCCGCGGGCCCTAACCGCCTGCGGCCTTGGTTGACGCATGGCGATTGATGGGACGTGGGCGCCTTCGCTTCCCCATGCTGCCTCGGCAACTGTTCGACTTGATGTGACTCTGCTACATGCAGAGAAAAACCATCATTACATGCGATCATGGGGGCCGGCGGTTGGCCTTCTCTTGGCTATAAATGAGGAGAGGGGCGGAGCCTCATTTGCTTCATATCCTTCTTCTCGTCACCCACTCTTCCTTCTACCTCTCTGCCTTGCCGTCTTGTCGTAGTACCCATGGCATCGATGAAGAGGTTCTCTGCCGCAGAGAAGGGGAAGGCTCGCCAGGAGGGGCCCAGCTCGCCACCGCCCCAGAGGGGGCGGGGCCGCACCCGCAAGCACGCCGTGACCCCTGATGTGGCTCCTCGGCGGCACGAGCGTACTCCTTCGGGGACCAACGTCGTCCTTGCTGGCCGTAGCGGTGTTTACTCTCGCGGCCGGAGCCGCTCGGGGTGGGGCAGCCCTTGCACCGCGAGGAGGCGCGTCGTGGTCGCCCGGCCTCCCCGACCGCGCTTCCATTCAGCGGAGGTGCTCCCGGAATTCGTCACGTGGTCGGAGAGGCCGACCGGCACCTAGCTCCAGCTCCCACGCTCCTTTACCAGTGAGCTGCCGGCCATTGGTCTTGATGGCCTCTGGCTGCAGGCCGATGGTTGCTGCAGCAAGGCCTCGTGGGCTGCGGCGGAGGTCTCCGCCGCGGGCAATGTGGCCCTGACCCGCGGCTGGCAGACCTTCGCTTGCGCGCGTAGCCTGAGCACGAGGTGCACCCTCCACTTCAAGTATGACAGCGTCGTGACCCTCTATGTGAGGGTGTTCGGGGAAGATGGTCATCACGGAGGGTGATGTCCCGAAGACAGCGGCGGCGAAGACGAGCATGGTCTTGACGACGGCAGTGACGATGCTGAGGTCGACCTTGCTCTTGGCGACGGTCGCGGCTCATCCAGGGGCGGCGGCTCCTTCTCCAGCAAGAGCACCAGCAGTGGTGGCTACGACCAGCCACCACATCGTCTGGCCCGCTTCAAGGATGGTGGCGGGTCGTCCCGTCGCCACGCTCCGGTGAAGCGCGAAGAAGGCTCGGGCTGAGTCCGGGAGGCCCTTGGAGCCAGGCCTCGTGAGCTGATGTGGTCGCGCGAGCCGCTTTTGTTTAACCTTTCCTTTCTTCCTGATTTTAAAAAGGTAGGGGGCCCTGCAGGGCCGTGTAATAAACCATGGTATTTATACGACTATGCTATGTTTATTGTTCCGATGTTGTGCTACAGTGTTCATGCTCCAAATGGGTATGGAAGGATAACTTACCTTGATGCACCCGCGGTAGCTTCCCTCCTCGCGAGAGCGCACGCTTCATTAGCTGGTGAGGCCCTCCTTGCCAGCGGCTCAAGGTTCACCGACCTCAGGATGCATCATGAAGCCGCGGGGTTGTTAGAAAAAACTTGGTCGGGTGTCCTATTCTTCCTTGCATGAGCCCTCTGGCACGAGCCAGTCGTGGCTTGGTGCACCTCCTCACAGTGCCCGGGGGCATGGACATCAAGAGGGTGCGTAGATCAAGAGTTCCCTCGAGGGCGTCTCACGAGGATAGAACAAGCCGAAGCTCTGAGGGAGCAGGGCTACGGTGAAGTGTGTTTGCGGCGTGGGGCGAGCCCGTCGCATGCACACACCTGCCCAGTCCCCGCATGCGAGACGTGCGAGAAGGAGTGACGGGCAACTGCCGCTTCTCCTGAACCAGGACAAAAGCGCAAACGAGAAAACAGAAGGGGAAGCCGGCTTGGCAACTGAAAACACGCGAACTCCAAATTTCATTAAAAGGTTGCAAATCAGCTACAAAAAGCAAACGAACAGCCGCGTCTGGCAGCTAGTCTAGTCTTCTCACCAGCGCGGAGCTAAGTGCTGCCACTAGTACATGGGAGGGAGCCCCCGAGGCCGGAGGGTGTCACTCTGGAGACTCCGGGGCATGTACAGCTCCACTCATTATTACGTGAGAGTGTCACGAGCGGAGACCTTCACCGGCACTGGGCCTTGCTTCATGGGTAGAACTTTTGGAGGTGCTGGATGTTCCAGGCGTTCTGGATGGGGATCCCGTCCTAAGTCTCTAGGCGCGCGGCGCCAGGCCTGGAGACGCGGGCGACCCTAAACGGGCCCTCCCACATGGGTGAAAGCTTATGTAGCCCTTACCTGGAGAGCACCCGCCGTAGGACGAGATCACCCACCGCAAGCGTCCAGGAGTGGATGCTGCGACAGTGATACCGCTGCAGCGCCTGCTGGTACCTTGCCACTCGGAGCGAGGCTTGACGGCGGCATTCCTCCCACAGCACGTGATGCATCCCCCATGTGGCGTCCTGGTGTGCCTAGTCAAACGCCAAGACCCGAGCGGAGCGACGCCTGACCTCATGTGGGAGAACCGCTTCAGCTCCATAGACGAGGAAGAATGGAGTTTCGTAGGTCGGCTTGGTCGCAGTGGTGCGGATGGACCAAAGCACGGATTGGACCTCGTCCAGCCAGCCCCTGCCGCAGGCTTCGACCTTTTCTTGAAAGTCCTTGCTTTGAGTCCCCTCAGGACCTCTGCGTTTGCGCGCTCGGCTTGTCTATTGTTCCTGGGGTGTGCCACTGAGGCGTAGCATATCTGCGTTCCAAAATTAGCATAATATGTTTTGAAAAGGTTGCTGGTGAACTGCGAGCCGTTGTCGGTGATGATGCGATTAGGGACTCTGAATCGGCTCACGAGGCCCTTGATGAAATTAACCACTGAGCCGGTCGGGATGGTACGGACTGGATCCACCTCCGTACACTTGGGGAATTTGTCGATGGTGACGTAGAGGTAGCGGTAGCCCCCGGGCGCTCGAGGGAACGGTCCCAAGATGTCCAGCCCCCAGACCACAAACGGCCACGGGAGTGGGATAGTCTGGAGGCCCTGAGAAGGCTGGGGGATTTTCTTGGCATGGAACTGGAAGGCTTCACATGATCTCACCAGCTCGGTTGCATCATTGAGTGTCGTGGGCTAGTAGAATCCGCTGTGGAACGCCTTGCCCACCAAGGTGCTCGATGACGAGCGATGTCCGCAGGCCCCACCGTGTATGTTAGTTAATAGCTCGCACCCCTGCTCCCTGGAGATCCATTGCAAGGAAACATTGTTTAGTCATTTTTTGTATAGCTCACCGTCCTGAATGCAGTAGGTTGTGGCCTGCCGAGCCACGCGCTCCGTGTCTTCCTCCTTCTCCGGCAGGGTTCCTGTAGCAGGTACCACTACAAAAAAATACACTTCCGTGATGATACATGTTTGTCACACTAGGTCACGTTTTCTGTCATGCATGTACATCCATGACGATTTTATGAGAGAATCAAGATAGTCATAGAAGTGCTGTCGTAGAAGTGTTCCATGACATTACCAAATTTGTCATCACGGAAGTGTCCACTTCCATGACGATAAATCGCGCGTCATAGAAGTGCTTTCGTCAAGGGTGACCGACACGTGGCATCCGCCGTAACATGTCACCGTTAAGCTATCGGGTCGGCCCATTAACAGCCCAGACCAATGGGGATTTTCCACGTGTAAAATTTTCATTGGCCAGAGGAAACACGTGTTGGCTCACCGTTGGGACAGATGTCATCCACTCATTGGACAGGAGGCGCCTATGATACGTCGACACGTGGCACGGCCCAATAGAGGCCCATTCCGGTGAAAAGGCCGGCCCGTTTGACTTGGTCAAAAGGTAACGGGCCGGCCCACGGAAAGCTTGTTAACGTCTTGTTCGTATATAGCCCATTTACGACCCGCTAACTCCCGGCCTGTTACGGCCACCCAGAATTAAGCCCAATAGCTTCATCTGGGCCGTCCAATATGATTCTAGCCCATTGTAACTTCCGGCCCATGTATGGCCCATGATGTCTTTCGGCCCATATGAGGCTCTTTGTAACTCTCAGCCCATTAATGGCCCGAGATGAAACTGGCCCATGACAATAAAGTAGCAGGTAATATTAACCAATGCATAACATAAGCAGAAACAAAAGAGTGCGACCTCTCTTGTGGACCCGTGTACTCCTCAGGTTCATCTGCTGAGTCGATGATGGTGATGCCGTTGCGGTGGGTGCCGGTGGCAGGGAAGGAGATCTGAGGCGGTGAAAGACGGTCAGGTGTCATGATGTATGGTTTGGTGGATGCTTCTGTCGATGGAGCAGGTCGGGTGAGGTGGACGACGTCGCGGCAGGAGCAGGACAAACCACACAAAGTTTTCTTTGACACCTACCTGTAACTGAAGTAATTCTGTAAGGGCTCATTTAGCTTGCATGATTCTAAAAACGCAGGGATAGGAGGAAAAACACTGGGATAGAATAGGAATGCACATGGGAACAAAGAGCATTTGTGAACATAGGTTTTCTGTCAACTTGGGTGTTTGGTTCACAGGAATTGGAGGAGCGGAGGAATGCAAAGAAACATGGCCAAAATAAAGTGAAACCATATGAAAGCGTGTACAGTTAGAATGTTATTCCCCCACTAATGCACTAGGGCTTGTTTTCATGCATTGGATTTTGAAAAGTAGGTCCGGGTGGATGCTTTGCTCCATTCCTTTCAACAAAATGCATGAATAATTGAATAGTAGAGTGCCATAGGAAAAATTCCTATTGCTATGTTTTTCCGTTGATCCAAAATAGCCCTAATGGATCGACATGAATGTAGAGTAATAAGTGATGCAACAAGTGTACAACCTCTTTGCCATAGCCGTGTCGACCTCAACATCATTGGGTTGGTCGTTGAAGAAGTTGAGGCAGAGGTGGCTATCGGAAGTGTGGTGGAAGATCTGAGGAATCTGTAGACGGCGTCCAGGGCACTGCTCTGTTGTGATGGATCACTCCATCGTTGGAGCAGCTCCCGTGAGCCGTAAGACGTCAAGGCTGAAGCAGCACAAGACAGACATCGTTAATCTCAAGTGGGATTCTAATAGCATCTCCAATAGGTGATGTAAAATGCATTACCAAAAAGTGATAGATGTAAAAATTACATCACCAAAAACCACCTGACTACAACAGATGAGGTAAAAACTGTTGACTCTAAACTTAACTGTCGAAACTGAAACTTACTGTTGAATCTGAATGTTACTGTCAAAAATAAATGCAATGGTAGCGGGGAGGCACTTCAGATGGGATAGTTTAGGGAGGGCCTGCAGTTCATCTTGAACCTGCACCCCCCTGAGCGCCAGCCACCACGTGCCGAACCCCGCACCGCCTCACCGCCCCGAAACAACTCCCACCGCCGGTCCGCCGCCGCCCCGGCCAGCCCACTAGCCCCATCCCCCCGCAACAAGCTTTTTCTCCGGCGATCCCCACGCCACCGCCCCACCACTGTGCCCCCACCGCCGGCAAGCACTGCCCCCATCCAGAACCCTAAGATAGATAGTGGGGTACCTCTCCGGTGAGCCCACTCCCCGCTGCGGGTGCCCCCCCACCCCCTGAAAATTTATTGACCCAAATGTCGATTCAGTCGACTGAAATGTAGCTAAATCAGAGCAGAGCAGCAACACAACTGAGGGGGAGAGTAGCAGCAGCAGCGTGAGCGAGCAAACAAGCTAGAGCCGGAGCAGCAGCAGCAGTGCATGCAAGCGATCGAGAGACGGAGCAGCAGCAGCAGAGCCGGCTGGTATGGCCGCCGCCGCCGAAGGGGCCTCGCACTAGGGGAGAGCCGCCATGGAGATTTTTCCCATGGCACCGGCTTCGTGGTAGCCGCTCCATCGGGGTGTGGGATGGAGCACCGTCGGTGCTGGGAGGTCGAGTTAAGGAGAAGGTGCGATACGATGAGTGTACAAGCTCTTTGGTGGCGCCGAGCAGGCCTCGGCTTCGTCCAAGGAGACGGTGAGGATGCTGCGGTTCCGGTGGAGCAGGTTAAGGCGGGCGGTATTTGTGGGGATGGAGCAGCCATGTAGACGAGGCGTCATCGTGAGTAGATCCTTGGAGGTGGAGGGGCAGGCGGCTGAACCGGCGGGACGGCAGATGGACGGCAGATCCTCATCACAGGAGGTGGATGAGGGATGTCGAGCTGTTGTGGTGGACGACGTCGTCGGGGAAGAGGCTCTGGCTGGGCAGCGGTGAGGTGGCGGACGGAGGAGGGTGGGGTTTCACGGCTGGAGCGGAGAGGTTATGGCGGCCAGATTTTGAATGACGAAAGGAGGCGATGGGAGGGTGGAACCATGACTTAGGGACGCGCTTGTCCAAAATGTAGTGTGTGTTACAAAAGTACCCCCACCAATTTGAATTAGCGGCCCTTTCGGCTCAGGGTTAGAAGGGGGATTTCACGTGTTGGGATTTGGAAGCTGGAGGGAGTTTTCATGCGCATTGTAATTTCGGGATAGCAAGGCGCGGGTTGTGAAGGCGCCAGTTTCAGGAGCACGATATCTTAATTTTCGGGATATAACAAGGCGCGGGTTGAATTTTAGGGACAAGCCTAGCATGTAATATTGTACTTGTACGTACCAAATCAATCTGCACTTCCCTCAACGAAAAAAATGAAAAAATAAAACTATTCACACCACATAAAGAGAGAGTCTTGTCCCGTTTTACTATACAAATGCTATTCAAAGCTACTCCCGCCTTCCATCTATATAGGGCCTACTGTATGTTTTTCGAGGCTAACTTCGACCAAATATTAGAGCAATAATATATGACATGCAACTTACACAAAGTACACCGTTAATTTCTTGTGTGAAAGGAGCTTTCAATGATATAATTTTCACATTGTGCATGCCATGTACTATTAATCTTGTCAATAGTCAAAGGTGGTCTTAAAAACGCATTAGGCCCTATATAGATGGAAGGAGGGAGTATGAATCCATGTTATGTCCAATTAAATTTTTTTGCTAGCTGTATAATGCATGTAACCTACTCATGCCAACATTTTAGTGCATTCCAAATGTCTATACTACCGCTGCAATTCGAACTGAATTTGAATTCGTTTCTCTATTTCAATAAGAATCTACAATCACGATTGTTGCCAACTTCAACCATCATTCGTGTATTACCTTAACAACACAACACATGATTACTATAGAGATAGATATGAACTATGTGTACTATATGAACTCGAATTCAAATTTTTGAATACACTTGATGTTGATTCCAAATAATAGTACATTTAATGTACTAACTAGATATTTATATTCTAAACCATGTTCCACACGTACACCGTGTTTATCACACAAAGTATAGTGCCCCGCCCCCTACATTATGACAAGTATTAAGCCCTGAGCTGCAAAAGCCACACATTAGCCCAAATTATAATCAATGTTCTATATATTATATGTAGTACTAGCAAGATGCCCATGCGTTCCACAGAACATCAAGATGATCGAGGGGAGTCCTTATTTGCAAATATGGAGAGGGGTGTGGGTATCTTTTTTCAAAATTTCCATAGTTTCCTTCCTATCCGTCAGATATAAATCGGACGACCTATATTGCAGGATGGCAGGCACACCATCATCAACAACTCTGTTTTTTATAAGAGTAGAGATAAAATATATTATATGTAGTATAACATGTTCATAACCACACCATGTGTATCACCTTTATATATATATTCACGCATGCATCGGTTTATTAAACTATGATAAATTCTTGAAATATCCGAATTCACTTTTTATAATGAATTATGATCTCTATTCGTCTTTTACACCCACACAATCCTCTTATCTTTGTAGCTAGCGCTAACTTCCTCTCGTGCATGCACACGCCTGCATCCCTATCACCCTCCCTCAGCATTCTCTAGCTCCATCGCGCAAATTCGTCTTTTCACTTTTGGTCGTTCACCCACGGTGTGTGTAGGCCCCCATCTCCTTCTTTACGGCACACATCGATCAATATGCCTCTCTAGCCAGGTGTGCCTACCAAAAACACAAGCTTCCCCTCTTCTCTTCTCATCGTCCATGCCTCACTCCCACCACTCTTTTCATCGATCTCGTACTCGCACACTCCTTCCCCCTCGATATAGTATGCCTCTCGCACCACCTCCTAGATGCATCCCTCTCTCTCTATCCTTCTCCCCGGGCCTTATTTGCTTCTAACACATACATGCATGTATATTGATCAATCTCCCTACATATACCTAGGTTGACTTTAACTATTTTCCCCCACCCATCGATCAAAGTACCTCACAAATTATGTATGTCCTTTCTCTGACAAAGGACGGTTGATCTTCCTATGTAGTTATGTCTGCTTACCATAGCCATATCGTCCCCCTCATCATTCGTGCATGCCTCCTGACCCGTCTCTCACACGCACGTGCATAGACAGGCAGCCATCCCCTCTCTTATTCATATTGCAGGCGTGCCCTCGATTTGTCTAGCAAGCCTCTCCCACCATTTGTTAGAAGCAACTCCACCACCACCCACTCCAACACTCTAGCGCTGTCTCTCTCCCAACCTTATTCCTCTCCTACACATATGCATGGATGCCGATCGATCTCCCTTAATAAATAAGGTAGGCCTCTCTCCTCCTCCACACATATACCAGCCATTGTACCCTCTATAGTTAATTAGGTCTCCCCCCACCACACACCGATAGTCGAGCGCTATAGGTAGGTATCCATGCCACAGAGACAAACTGCACCTGTCCCCTCTCACATTCCAGTAGGCCAGCCACTCTATATCTTTGACGTGGGCACACACAAATTGATGGCATTCTTTATCGATCATGCCTTGTGATACACACACACACACACACACACACACACATCATCCCTCTCTTCGATTCTATGGATACCTCAAGATGATGATACCTCTACTCTCTTCTCGTGGACCGCCCCATCTATATATATGATATATCCAGGACTCTATTTCACACACATTGCATATGTTACATTTTTTTATTGCCCCCCCCCAAACACTCACGAACGTACACGCTATATCTCTCTACATTTGTATCTCTCTCACACAACCCCATGTAGGTGGTGTACGTCCATGAAGATAAAAGGTGCACGTCCTCACGCTTCGTGCCATTTGTAGCTCATTTCTGTACGAAATGGCAGCCCACGTGCTAATTTGAATGCGTGTAGCGATTGTTTACCTACGGAGGTCATGTACCACGTGTGCACGAAACAAAGTTCGACTTGATGCATTGGCGCGTTATTTTTAAATAAAGTTATATCGCTCAATGGCACGTACACAGAATATAAAATGATTTTTATGGAGAAAAAGATAGTCCACTCCGCTATATACAGTGGACCCTACCTGCCTAGGTTTGTCTCTCTTCAGAGTATCTCACACAAGGCGGTGGTGGCCTCTCTCTCTCTCTCTCACCGTTGGTCACTGACCCGGCCGCATCCCATCCGCCGACGGAAAGGGAGGATGTGCATCGTTTCTCCGTTCTACGGAACCGAGGCAGCATGTCCCGATCTGTGGTACCCGCTGTTCTCTCTGACCAAGGTCCAGCGCAGAAGGGCCTACGCCATCTACTCACTTCTGTAGTATGGGAAGATCCCGCCCATCGCCGCTCACCTAGTTACATCCCGACGCCCCCCAGGTATCCCCTCCGGCCTTGTATGTCTTCCCACGTCGTTGCATGTGGAAAATCTTTCATGTGGATCTTCCATTGTCCTTTGCCCAAAACGTAGCTCGTCCGGCGTACTTTCCATATTGCAATCTCGTCCCCACACTGTTTTAGACAAACACAACCGTGTAGTTATGTTCCCTTAGGACAAGGACTGTGCTTCTTTTTTGTCGTCGTATGTGCCATCAACTGTTATTGGCCAGTAATTGTCGAAGTAAATGACCACGGGTAGCCTAGCCGGCTGCCCCTGGCTCTTCTGAAAAATTACAGGCCGATCGAGCCTTCAAGCACCCTAGGCATAGGGGCGCCTACCCACTGGCCAGCTGTCTCTCAGGCCAACTACCGGGAGGCGGCCCGGCCCTAAACCCTCATGAAGAAAGCCACGAGAGGGCCGACTCCAAGAAGCCGGCCACGAGAAGGCCGACTCAAGCCGGCCCCGGCCCGGCCAAGATCGTACCCTCAAACTCTGCACCCACATAATGGCGATGAGACGAGGCGTGGCTACAGTGAAGCCTGCCACCCCCGAATCACGGAGCACGCCTGGCGACAGTGCGCCGTGCGGGGCAGCCATCACCCGTCCGACGCGGCACTGTTGCCATGTTGACCATGACGCCACCCACGACCAGCTGTCAGTACGGCCCGCAGGCGGCGGGCCCCTTCAGTCAGAGAGACGCCCGAAGGCGGCCTGGCCTCCCCCAGTCGGCCTGGGATGTGGCCGGCTCCCAACAGCTGGCTTTCTCCCTCCCTCGAAGGAGGCGCCCCATTAAGGAGACAAGATGAGGTAAGGCTACAGTGAGAGCCCGCCAGGTGGCGGCACTGTAGCCATGCTTACCTCGACAAAGCCCTCGTCATCAAGAGTGAGGCAACAGTAACCAGCCCTCGACAAGACCCCCAAGCGGTGGGACCTGCTTGTCAACCAGGAGGCCGGCAGCCAGCATGACCCACCAGTTGCGGGGCCCAGCAGCCGGCGGAGAAGCCGGCGAACATAGACACTAACGGCTAGGGCCCATGCCCAGCCGGATTACCATTGTACCCCTGGGGGTAGGCCGATATAAACCCCCCAGGGCACCCATGCAAAGGGTTGATCTCTTAGAGTTATAGACACCACATTGAGGGAAGAAGAGAGCTAGCCCTTCCCTTCTTCTTCTCACCGAACAGCTCAAGGAGCCTCTTGTAGCTACTTGTTGATCTAGTGATCATCACGGAGACCCCATGAGCAGCGATGGGAGTATTATCTCCCGGAGAGCTCGAAGCTGGGTAAGATCCATGGCGTGCATGTCTTCGCCTCATCCGTTCTGAGCACCGGCGATGTCTTATTGGCTCCCACAATGATAAGCCATCCGTTGGCATATGTCGCACCTACCAACCGACATTTGGCGCCCACCTTTGTGGGGCAGTGCACCGTCGTCCGGAGACCTGCTCTGGGCGGGAACCCTTTACTTCCCAAATGAAGCGTAGCCAACCCGGCACGCCCGATGGCGCTTGCCCCAACGCGCTGCAAGGCGTCGCCGACGCCTGCGTGGCGAGCTGCCTCGCCGATCTTCTTGGCAAGGCCCGCATCTCCGACGAGCCCGCATCCGACATGGGCACAGACTGCCCAGAGAGCCGCCTCGTCAGCCTCCTCGACCAACTCCACGTCTCTAGCGAGCCAGCTGCGGACTTGGAGTCGGTTGGCTCCACAGACCCGATGCTTGTCGACTCCGACACGGCATCGCTTGACGCTTTCCCCACCAATGTAGTGATCTTCGACGACCCTCTTCCTCGAGCCGACAGCGGCGGCAGCGCCGTCACCGAGGTACTGGTCATCAGCCACGGTGTCGCTTCTGGCGAGAACGCCCACAACGCCCTACAAGCAGCGCTGCACGACTTGTCCGTCCCCAATCCGACCGATGCCGACGCCGAGACACTGGAGGCACGCCGCCTCGCCCTACTTGTGGAGGGCCAGAAGATAGCCTCCATGAGACGCCTCACTGAGGCTCGCCAGCACGAAGTTGACCGCGCCGCCTTTGGCACGCCACCTCCTGACGGGCCGAGCCGAGTCGGCGTCGTCAAGAAGCGCGGCGCGGCCATCGCCAACTTGCTGGGAGCAGATCGCCCAGCCTATGCCACGCCCCTCGAGAACCTACGTGCCGCCCGAGCCACGTGGATTTAGCCGAACGGCAATTTGGGGCCGACGAGCTCCCCTACATGACCAGACGCATCCAGCAGTTGATCGACGCGGCCGCAGAGCGGCATGAAGCCGGCGTCCACGCTGAAAGTCCTCCCCCACGCCGAGAGCACGGTCCGACGTCACGGACGCCGACTGCGGGCAACACCCGCGCAAGGCAAGAAAAGGAGCCGGCTGCTAGCCGTAGCCGGACTCGAATCTCCATCGAGCGTGACACAGAAGGCCGCCCTCGAGCCGTGGAACGACGAGGCAACCCACCTCCTCCTCCGCCTCGTGGGGAGAGATATCCCACCCCGCCGCCTGTCACGCATCCGACTCTCAGCGGCCGACTAGGCCGCCGCGAAGGAGTCGGCGAGAATGACGCCTGCCATTGGATCGACCGCCTAGCGCGGTCCCTGGCGCTAGAAGCAGAAGATGATGTTGGCCCGCCTTGCTTTGGCCCCCGCATCCGCGACGAGCCCTTTCCCAAAGGGTTCTCACTCCCAAGAGACACGCCCAAGTACAACGGCTACGTGAAGCCGGAAGATTGATTGATCGATTACTCCACCGCAGTTCGCATAGCAAATGGCCACAGGCGTGTTGCCGTGAAATACATCCCCCTCATGCTCCAAGGCACGGCGCGCACCTGGCTCAACAGCCTCAAGCCTTACAGCGTCAACAGCTGGCTAGACTTCATAGAAGCCTTCATCCGCAACTTCACCAGCACCTACAAGCGGGCTCCCAAGCCCCGACAGCTCTCCTTGTGTGTTCAAGGACCCAATAAATCAACTCGCGACTACGTCACGCAGCGTTGGGGACGAGCTCCGCAACTCCTGCGAAGGGGTGCACGAGGTTCAAGCCATAGAGTACTTCACTGCCGGATGCCGAGAAGGCACCCTCCTCAGGCACCGACTCCTCTGTGACGAGCCGACTACCCTCGACGAGCTGTTGATCATAGCAGACAAGTACGCCACAGCCGACTCTTTGATGAAGACCGAGCTCCGAGTGGACGCCTCCGGGAAGGTGCTCACTCCGGCTCCCAAGAAGCCGGCTGGAGACTCCAGCCGACGCCCGTACCAGAACGACAACAAGCGCAAGGCTCCTATGTCGCCTTCCACCAGTCGGCAGGTGCCCAAAAAGCAGAAGGGCGGCAGGCCGGCTTGGCAACCGTCTTTCTCCTATGAGCAAGCCCTTGATGCCCCTTGCAAGTTCCACAGCGGCGCGAAGCCGTCCAACCACATGACTCGGAAATGCCACTGGCTCACACGAATCTCCAAAGGCGAAGGGCTGGTGCCGCCTCCGCCTGCTGGTCAGCCGCCTCCGGCCCCTCAGCAGCCGGCCGCTTGACCAGCAGTCGGGGCTGTTCAAGACGAGTTCCCCGACGAGCATGCCGCCTACGTTGTCTTTACAAGCCAGCCCTAAGACCGGTGCAGCCGGCGCCGACAGCACCAAGAAGTCAATGTGGTCGCCTCCAACAACCCTGAGTTCATGCACTGGTCGGAAAGGCCTATCAGCTGGAGCCGGGCCGACCACCTAGAGGTGATGCCGTCTCCCGGCTCTTACACATTGGTTTTGGACGCCACCCTCGCGACAGAAAGGCAAGCTGCCCGTTTCTCCCGCGTGCTGATAGATGGTGGGAGCAGCATCAACATACTGTACCGTGACACCATGGAGAAGCTGAACATCAAGACGAAGTAGCTCCTGCCTAGTCGGACTGTGTTCCATGGCATCGTACCCGGCCTGTCCTGCTCACCAATCGGCAAGATCAAGATAGATGTTCTCTTTGGGGACAAGGATCATTTCCGCCGAGAAGCAATATGGTTTGAAGTAGTGGATCTGGAGAGCCCCTACCACGCGTTGCTTGGCCGACCTGCTCTGGCCAAGTTCATGGTTGTACCCCACTACGCCTACCTCAAGATGAAGATGCCGAGTTCCAAGGGCATCATCACAGTAGCCGGAGACTACAAGAAATCCTCCGAGTGTGCGAAAGCTTGCAGCCGGCTGGCCGAGTCCCTCGTGATCGCCGAAGAGAAGAAGATGCTGGATCGAGTCGTGGCCATGCCGGCAAGCAGCCGGCCCTGTCCCCTGACCCCAAGGAATACGATGCCCAAGGTTCTTTCCAGCCGGCCAAAGAAACAAAGAAGATACCTCTGGACCCGGAGAATCCAGAAAGGTTTGCCGTCATTGGGGCAAACCTGGACAGCAAATAGGAAGGCGAGCTCGTCGATTTCCTCCGTGAGAATCGGGACATCTTCGCATGGTCCCCCAAGGACATGTCGGGTGTTCCGAAGGATTTCGCTGAGCACAAGTTACACGTCCGAGCAGATGCAAAACCAGTCAAGCAGCCCCTCCGCCGACTGTCGGAGGAGAAGAGAAGGATTGTAGGAGAAGAGATAGCCCGACTTCTGGCAGCCGGCTTCATTATGGAGGTGTTCTTTCCAGAGTGGCTTGCCAACCCGGTCCTCGTGTTGAAGAAGAATAACAAGTGGCGCATGTGTATAGATTACACCAGCCTCAACAAAGCCTGCCCTAAGGATCCATTTGCCTTACCCCGAATCGACCAAGTGATAGACTCCACAGCCGGATGCGAGCTGTTAAGCTTCTTGGATGCTTATTCAGGCTACCACCAGATAAAGTTGGATCCAGTTGACCGCCTGAAGACCGCCTTCATCACACCATTCGAAGCTTTCTGCTACCTGACTATGACATTCGGCTTGAGAAATGCCGGTGCCACTTTTCAGCGTTGCATGCAGAAATGCCTCCTCAAGCAACTCGGCAGAAATGCCCACGTCTATGTAGACGATATTGTGGTGAAGACGGAGAAGCACGGCACCTTCTTTGGAAGACCTCGGAGAGACATTTGAAAACTTGCGCCGGTTTGAGATCAAGCTCAACCCCGAGAAATGCGTGTTCGAGTACCACCGGCCCGACTTCTAGGCTTCACGGTCTCCGGACGCGGCATCGAATGCAACCCGGTGAAGATCAAGGCCATAGAGAGAATGGAGATTCCTACCAAGCTAAGAGGCGTCCAAAAGTTTACGGATGCACGGCCTCCACTGAACCGCTTCATCGGTGGCTAGGAGAAAAAGCTCTCCCCTCTACCGACTCATGAAGAAGTCCACTCACTTGAGTGGAGCGACCATGCGCACCAAGCTTTCCACGAGCTACAGAAGTTGCTGGCCACGCCGCCTGTCTTGGCGGCACCGACTGAAAAAGAGCCCATGCTCCTTTACATTGCCGCCACTAGCCGGGTGGTCAGCACCGTTATCATGGTTCAGCGCCCAGAAGAAGGTCGAGCTCAGCTAGTCCAGAGGCCGGTGTATTATTTGGCGAAGTACTGTCCACCTCAAAGCAGAACTACCCGCACTACCAGAAGATGTGCTATGGTGTGTACTTCGCCGCCAAGAAGATCAGCCCTACTTTCAAGAGCACCCTATCACGGTCGTATGTACTGCCCCGCTCGCCGAGATCAGAGGCAGCCGGGATGCATCCGACCGGGTGGCAAAATGGGCCATTGCGCTGGCTCCTTACACAATCTTCTACCAGCCTCGCACCGCCATCAAGTCCCATGCATTGCCCGACTTCCTTGTCGACTGGGCCGAGACCCAGTACCTGCCGCCGGCCCCCGACTCCACTCATTAGCGGATGCACTTTGATGGATGCAAGATGCGCACCGGCTTGGGAGCCAGCATCGTCCTCACCTCTCCCAAGGGCGACAAGCTCAGTTACACATTGCAAATTCATTTTGCCGCCTCCAACAATGTGTCCGAGTACGAGGCGCTCATACACAGGCTCCGGCTAGCGAAAGAACTCAGCATCCGCCGGATCCTGTGCTATGGTGACTTGGATTTGGTAGTCCAGCAATCATCTGGCGACTGGGACGCCAAGGACGCAAACATGGCGAGCTACCGCTTCCTCGTTCAGCAAATCAGTGGATATTTTGAAGGACTCAAGTTCCTCCATGTGCCACGGGCCGACAACGAGCAAGCAGATGCCCTGGCACGAGTAGGCTCCACTCGACAAGCTATACCAACCGGCGTCTCTCTCCAACGCCTCCTCAAGCCGTCTGTCAAGCCATCTCCAGAATCTGATTCCATCTTCGTACCGCCTGACCCCAAAGCAGTCAGATCCGACTTGGGGAACCAAGCAGGCGGCTTGGGGACTTCGACAAGCGGCTCGGGGACTGCCATAGTCGCACCCGGCCCGGGGACTTCAGAACCCGGCCGGGGACTCTGGCGGTCGGCCGAGACTGCATCGACACAACAAAGCGGTGGCCGACTCCAACTCTTCACCATCCAGCCCACCCGCCACGGACGCAAGATGGCCGTGTATTGGCAATAGAAGAAGTCACAGCTCCAACATGGGCCCAACCCATCCTCAACTTCCTGGTAAACAGAGAGCTGCCGACTGACGAGATCTCGGCAAGGCAAGTCCAACGCCAAGCCGGAACATACACGTTAATAAACCGAGAGCTCGTTAGGCGCAGCGTCACTGGAGTCTTCTAGCACTGCGTCGAGCCAGAGAAGGGCATAGCAATCCTCAAAGACATTCACCAAGGCGAATGCGGCCACCACGCGGCCTCAAGATCACTCGTCGCCAAAGCTTTCCGCCATGGATTCTTTTGGCCGACTGCTTTGGATGACGCCAAGGAATTAGTCAAAGACTGCAAAGGGTGCCAAGTCTTCAGCTCCAAGCAACACCGCCGACACGCACTCAAGACCATCCCCCTCACCTGGCCCTTTGCCGTCTGGGGACTGGACATGGTGGGCCCATTCAAGACGGCGCGCGGCGGCATGACACATCTGCTCGTCGCCATGGAAAAATTTACCAAGTGGATTGAAGCGAAGCCGATCAAGAAACTAAATGGGCCGACTGCCGTGACATTCATCACAGATATTACAACCCGGTATGGCGTACCACACAGCATCATCACCGACAACGGCACGAATTTCGCCAAGGGAGCAGCACGCGTTTACGCATGACACGGGGCATCCGGCCGGACCTAGCGTCCGTTGCCCACCCGCAGTCAAACGGTCAAGTCGAGCGAGCAAACGGCATCATCCTCTCCGGCATCAAGCTCCGATTGGTCGTGCCACTGGAGCGTTCCGCCGGCTGTTGGCTTGACGAGCTACTGGCCGTCCTCTGGAGTTTGTGCACTACCCCGAACAAGTCAACTGGCTTCACCCGTTTCTTCCTTGTATATGGTGTCGAGGCTGTCATCCCAACTGACATTGAGTTCGACTCACCTCGGGTCACCATGTACACGAAGGCAGAGGCCAAGGAAGCATGGGAAGACGGCATCGACCTGCTGGAAGAAAGCCGGCTGTTAGCCCTCAGCCGGTCCGCCATCTACGAGTAGGGTTTACGCCGCTACCACAGCCGGAAGGTCAAGCCAAGATCCTTCCAAGAGGGTGATCTTGTGCTCCGGCTGATCCAGCGAACAGCCGGCCAGCACAAGCTCTCGTCCCCTTGGGAAGGCCCCTTCGTCATCACCAAGGCCTTAGGCAACTACTCCTACTACCTGATCGACGCGCAGAAGCCAAAGGCACGCAAGAGAGATGATTCCGGCAAGGAGTCGGAACGACCATCGAACGCCAATCTCCTCCAAAGATTTTACAGTTAAAATGCAGTATGTACCACGCTACCTTTTGAATTAAGTACGAGACAATGCCCCCCCCCCCAAGGAACACTCGGGGACAACCCTCTTTTATCTATGAATGATGAGTATCATGCCTATGATTATGATACTACATTCGTTTTCTTGTCCGACACCGGGTTCGACCAGTCTGCCCGGGGACTTGCCGCGTTGAGTTATATTCAAGTTCTACCTGCAGTCAGACAAGTAGTGTGCCGGCACCCAAGGCCTCTCTTGTCGAAAGTCGCAGCTCGAAGAATCGGCTGCCCGGCTGGCAAGAGCCAAAGGCAGGAAATGATGCCCACACGAAAAACAACTAAGGACTAACGAACTTATATAACACAAGCCGGCCTCCCACCCACCGACGGCCGGTCGGAAGCAACCGGTCTGGCCGCTTCCCTGCTCACCTTGCTACAATCTAAGAAAGCTCGAGTACTTGTCCTCCCAAAACGGCCAAGCCCTTCCCCAGCCACAGACTGTAGAGCAGCTATCCGGCTAGGAAGGCGGCGACCAAGGGAGGACGGCAAAGGAAACAGCCAAAAGGATGAAAAGCAAGTATGAACGGAAGCCAAGCACATGCATGATTATATTTACACAAAAGGCCTTCGAAAGTCCAGCATTCAACTTAGTTTGAATACACCCCCAGTGGGTGGAACTGCGCAAATTGAATAATAAGTGTTCAAAGTGTAACAAGCAGGAAAGCAAAGACGGTGGATCAGGCCAAGGGAGCAACATCTCTGAGTCGAGCGGAGGTTGGTGGAGACAGCGATCTTGGCTGGAGGAGTGGCCGGTGGCGAGTCTCGGCATGATCGTCACCTCTTGCGGTGGCCCGGCGCTTTGCAGCGCCTCATTGCTGGAGGCACGATCAAGCTGAGGTTGGCTGGTTGCTTCACCGTCTGGCACGATGTCTTCACCATCCTCCCCCTCTTCCTCTTCGCCCTCGTCGCTGGAAGCGATTTCCTCCGCCGAGTCTTCACCTTCTGCCGGGTTCAGCCCGAACCACTCCTCCGGCTGAGCAATTCCGTCATCATTTACCTCAGGGGCAAAACCTTTGGTGTCGATTATGTCGGTGAAACGCCGAGGCACGCTGGATGATAAGCCGGCACCGCCTCCGGCTCCTCGTCGGCCTCCACCGCCAGTGCTCACCGGGCCAAGTTTAGCCCAGGATACCAAGCTCGGAAGAACTCTAGCGCCTGCCTAGTGCCAGACCGAGCTGTAGAGGCCTTCCAGGCCTCGGCGGCTGCTACCTCGGCCCGATCGGCGATCCCGGCTGAAGTGCGAGGAACCACCTCGCCGGGCGGTAGCCAACACTTGCGCCCAAGACGCTTCATCTGGCGGAGCATGCGGTGAGCCGGCTGAAGGCGGGCTTGAATCGCCAGAAGCTGCTCCTCAAGTGACCGGCCAGCATCCGGTGCGATCTCAACCCCAGCCTTCTGGCGTGCGTCGTGGTGGGCCTCGATGGCTTGGTTGGCGGCAACGGAGTAACCAGGAAAGTAATCTGCACAAAGAAGAAAGAAGTAGCACAAAGTCAGAAGAATGACCAAATGACAGGGGGCGAGCAAAGATATGAAGAAGAAGGCGGCTTACCGTCAATCAAATCTTCAATCTGGCCATAGCCTTCGCTCAGCGCTTGCCTCGCCTCAGCCCAGCTCGCCGCCTCGGTCTCATATTTGGCTTTGAGGGCGGCCACGCTGTCCTGCGCTGTCTTCAGGGCCGCCTTATGGCTCTCCTCCTCGTCTGCCAGTTTTTTGGCGAGGCGGTCACGTTCCTGAGCCAAGGCGTTGCACTCGGCTTCCTTGGCGCGAAGGGCGGTCTGGACCCTGCCTAACTGCTCCCTCAAGTCGGCATTGGCCCCTGCAGATATGAAGAAGAAGAAAAAAGCAATACGGAAGAAGTCGTCAGGAAAGATCCGACCCGACTGCTCAGCAGTCGGCCCGAATCTCGGGGACTGCACCCAGTGGGTGCGCTGACGCGCCCCCACATGAGATAAAAAATGAAGCACTTACTCCGGCTCTCGATCAGATCAGTGGCCTTCTCGTTCATCTCTTGGGCCTGGGAGTTGAAAGCAGCTGCGCGGAGGTTGTGATATTCCTGCAAATAGGACGGAGGTGCGAATAAGAACAAGACAGCAATCAAAGTCTACTAAGAAGTTCCAAGCCGCCTGCTCAGCAGCCGACTCGGAACTAGGGGACTACACCCAGTGGGTGCGCTGACGCGCCCCCAAGGAAGAAATCAAGAGCAATCAACGAAAAGCGGGAGGTCTCACCCGAATGGCCGTCCGCGTCCCAAGAAACTCTTGAGTATACTGCTTCAGCGCGGCGGCCTAGGACTGAAGCTGGTTCCGGACATCCTATGCCGCCACGTTCAGCATGGCCGTCCCACCGCCCGGCGTCCACCCAGACGAGCTGGCGCTGGCCACCTCCAGATCCTGGGCCGACGAGCTAAAGCCCGCGGCTTTCTGCGGCTCCGGCGCTAAAGTCGCCTTCCCCGCGCGCCGACGAGACGGCGACATAACCACAAGATCCACCCTCACAGTCGGCTCGCCTCCAGCTAGCTGCTCAGGTGGCACGTCAGGCCGGCCGCCTTGGCCTATTCCAGTCGGCGATGGCGGTACCGCCTCCCCCTCCAGGATGACTGCGTTGCCCTCCTCCCTCTCTATCGCCGACTGATCGCGACCGGTTTCCTCCGGCGGAGGCGCTGGGATATCGGGGGCCACGGTGCGAAGGGGGATGATGAGCTGCGGAGGCTGGTTAAGCAGGGTCTCCGCCTCCCTCTCCACGGCCGCAGCCTCCGCCCGAGCCTTGCCCGCCGCGTTGGCTTGCGCCTCCACCGACTTCTCCGTCATCTCCTGAGCCGCCCTCTGCTCCTCCGCCTCCCGCTCCTCCCGCGTGTTTCGCTCCGTTGCCGCTAGGAGATCGGCACGGGGGTCCACGCGGCTGGCGCTCGCAGACCCTCCCACCGCTCCAACTATGGAAGCGGCAAGGGCCCGCTGGAGAGAAAGCGTAGCCCTGTTTGATAAGTCAAGGAAAAGGCTTAGAAGAATATCAACCGAAGAGAAAAAAGAAAGGCGTGAGAAAATCGACACTTACGCCAAAACCGCCTAAGGCTGCTTCACCACCTTGCGGAAGCGGGCTGCCTTCGCGGCCACCTCGCCCCGCTTGGTCGCCGCCGCAGAACCCTTGGGCCTCTTCGGCCGACTGCCAAAGAGGGCCGGCGCTGCCCGGCATTTCTGCGCGCCACCACGAGCAGCCGGCGCGGCAGATGAGCCCGCGCCATGATGATCGGATGCCGGCTAACGGCGCGGAATAACTTCGGCCTCGTTGTCATCCGGCCAGTCCTCGAAGACGGCCCCGGGCCTGGAGCCGCCTGCCTCACCACCTCCCCCTACAATGTTGTCATCTAGGGCGGCCGCCCCCAATTCGGGGTCGTCCAAGTCGTTCGTCACGCGGTCGGGAACGAACTGGCGCTCCAAACCTGCGGCTCCGGGCGCCGGTTGAAGAAGGGACCTCTGCTAAGAGCAAGCCGACTAGTCAAGAGTCGGCCAGTATGAACTCGGCAACAAGAGAAGTAGAAAAGAAGGGAAGCTTACCAAAGGTGGAGGATTGGCGCGAGAGTACGGCTCCTTACCGAACCGCCACTCCTCGGTGAGCTTCTAGTTGGTGATATAATTCACCATGCAAGATACCTCGTCATGAGGCATCTCCTTGGTGCTCAGCCGACTTGGGTCGAAACGACCGCTCATCTGGCAAGTCATGTGAGGTCGGCCTTGGAGTGGGAGCACCCGGCGCTCCACGAAGGCGGCTATCAGGTCGGCCCCAGTCAGGTCTTCCGATTGGCCCCTCACCCGGAGTCGTCGTGCGGCAGCCTTCGGAGACAACGACACAGCTCGGTAGGACCATGAAGGCCGCCTCCCAGCAGGCGGGACGGCTATGTAAGCCGGCAGATTGACGAAGTCGCCTTGCGGAGTGACGTTCTTCACGTAGAAGTATGATTTTTGCCAGAGCTTCACCGACTCGATCAACGCGATGGGTGGAAATGGATTGTCGCCGCTCGATCTCCGCACGGCGATAAAGGCACCACATGGGGCGGGTACGCCCGCGACGACGGTGTCGAGCTTGGACTGGAAGAATTCTCCCCAGAGTTCGAGGGTGGGGAGGATGCCAAGGAAGCCTTCGCACAGAGTGACGAAGGCCGACAACAGCATCACCGTGTTTGGAGTAAGGTGGTGAGGCTGGACATGGTAGAACTCAAGCAAGGCGCGGAAGAATCCGCTCGCCGGCAGCCCGACGCCGCGCAGGCAGTGCGAGCGAAAGATTACCCGCTCGTCCTCCTCCGGCGCCGGCGAGATCTCCTTCTCCGGCGTGAGACGGACCCGCACATAATCCGTGCCTGGGAACCGCCGCGTCTTGCGGAGGAAATCGATGTGGTCCTCGTGGACGTTGGAGCCATCCCAGGAGTTGGACAACGCCATAAGGATGGAGAGGCGACGGGGAAAGCGCGGCGGCGGAGGGCGAGCGATTCAGCTGTGACAGAGCTACGGCGCGCCGAGAAGATTGGCGGAAGGGCAGGGCGGCGGCGAGGAGCTGCGGCGACGGAGAGGAGGAAGGAGAAGAAGAAAATGGCGGAGCGAAGCGGCGTGCGGCGTAAGCCGAGCAAAGCTGGCGTGGGGCGTGGGATTAATCTGCACCCACTCCCCCGTCCGCGTTTATCGCGCCCTAACGGCGTCACGGAAAGCTGCCGTCGGAAAAGGCGGCGGCCCCGCCGCTGAAGATCCACACTTGGGCGAGGCACGCAAGTGGCGGGCCCGATCTCAGCGGCGTCCCGTTCTGCAGCGCGTGGGCTGGCAGGCCCTTCCAGCCGGAGGGTGCCATGTGGCGCGCAGGCGGCGAGCGGCCAGCCCGCAGCCTGGCTTGCGCACCACCTGGTTCCCGCCTTCAAGCTTCAAAACCTCCCAAAAACAGCGCACCTAATCAAAGCCGGCTCCTAGATGCCGGCTCCTCAAGATAGGAAGCTGATTGAGCTTCTCGTCCTCCCTTCAACCTCGAAGCCCAACCAGCTTCGGGGACTACTGTCGGAGTAAATGACCACGGGTAGCCTAGCCGGCTCCCCCTGGCTCTTCTGAAAAATTACAGGCCGATCGAGCCTTCAAGCACCCTAGGCATAGGGCCGCCTACCCCACAGGCGGTGTCTCTCGGGCCGACTACCGGGGCGGCCCGGCCCTAAACCCTCATGAAGAAAGCCATGAGAGGGCCGACTCAAGAAGCCGCCACGAAGGCCGACTCAAGAAGCCGACCCCGGCCAGTGGCCAAGATCGTACCCTCAAACTCTGCACCCACATAGCAGCGATGAGGCCAGGGCATGGCTCTGATGAAGCCTGCCACCCCCGAATCCCGGAGCACACCTGGCCACAGTGCATCGTACGGGGCAGCCATCACCCGTCCGGCGCGGCACTATTGCCATGTTGACCATGACGCCACCCACGACCAGCTGTCAGTACGGCCCGCAGGCGGCGGGCCCCTTCAGTCAAAGAGACGCCCAAAGGCAGCCTGGCCTCCCCCAGTCGGCCTGGGATGTGGCCGGCTCCCAACAGCCGGCTTGCTCCCTCCCTCGAAAGAGGCGCCCCATTAAGGAGACAAGACGAGGTAAGGCTACAGTGAGAGCCTGCCAGGCGGCGGCACTGTAGCCATGCTTACCTCGACAAAGCCCTCGTCATCAAGAGTGAGGCGACAGTAACCAGCCCCCGACCAGACCCCCAAGCGGTGGGACCTGCTTGTCGACCAGGAGGTCGGCAGCCGGCAGGACCCACCAGTCGGCGGGCCCCAACGGCTGGCGGAGAAGCCGGCGAACATAGACACTAACGGCTAGGGCACACGCCCAGCCAGATTACCATTGTACCCCTGGGGGTAGGCCTATATAAACCCCCCAGGGCACCCATGCAAAGGGTTGATCCCTTAGAGTTTAGAAACCACATTGAGGGAAGAAGAGAGCTAGCCCTGCCCTTCTTCTTATTCTCATCGAACAACTCAAGGAGCCTCTTGTAGCTACTTGTTGATCTAGTGATCATGCGGAGACCTCGCAGAGCAGCAGTAGGAGTATTATCTCCACGGAGAGCTCCGAAGCTGGGTAAGATCCACCGGCGTGCATGTCTTCGCCTCATCCCGTTTCCAGGCACCGGCGATGTCTTATTGGCTCCCGCAATGATAAGCCATCCGTTGGCATATGTCGCACCTACCACCCGACAGTGATTGTTTCTATTCTACTTCTTTTTTGCAAACAGGGATATCCATTTCACCTCGTTGCTCTTGCGACCTTTTGGTGAACTGCAAAAATCACTTTTTTCTTAGGAGTGTTTTGTGCAGTTGTACTAAAATGTCACACGGGCAACGTCTCTACATTTCGGCTTGTTGCACAAAGGGAGATTGGTTTTGCTCTATCCTCCTCATCCAACTCTGAGCCTATTCTTCTGGAACTATTTGCTTAATCTTCTACAACTAGTTAGTCTTAAGAGAGACTACAAAGGTGACCGGCTTCTATTTATGTGTTTATTTTTTCATCAGCAGTCCTCTATTATTGTAATCACACTTAATATCTTTGGAACAGGGACACTCAGCTCAATTTTAGTGGAACTGCACAAAATGATCAGAATGTTGCATGCTCCAGACAACTACTTTTTTCCCAACATGCCTTGTTGATTTAGACAGAGCTGGGACGATGTTCCTGCCAATGAAAGCATGGATCAATTTTAATTTAACACGTTCTCATAACTTCGTCTTCAGTTGTGATGTAAATATTAGCTCTAATTTGCTAATCATTGAGATGCCTTAGCAAGGAAGTTAGTTTTTTGTTGTGTCCGAAAGAGCATCGATGGCAAGACACACGAAACAAAAGCTGAAAGCTCAGAGCATTGTACAATTTCATGTCGCTGGAAAATTATTTGTATAGTACGTCAATTAAGTAAACAAATGTTGGAAGATTGATAACATTGCCAGAAGCCTCTTCAGCATCCGGGTCCATGTGCCATGAACAAAATTATACTCCTCCATTCCTAAATATTTGTCTTTCTACAAATTTCAAATGGGCATATTTTAGAGTGTAGATTCACTCATTTTGCTTCGTATGCAGTCACTCGTTGAAATCTCTAAAGCCAAATACTCCGGAGTATATTTAAGAACCGAGGAAGTAGTGCACAACCGCATGGGAGACTCAGCCCGGTCGTTGCGTCGCATTAATAGTGAGTAATGAGCAGTCAGATCATAAGCCCCACCTTTCCCACTATAAGTTGCTCGGAAGAAGCAACCATCAATATGCTCTTCTTTGAATCCGCTCATACTACTCTGTCCGTCACTATTTATAGAGCCCGCTTAAAAAAATCTCTGGGACCAAGGCGACTAGCGATCGGCCTGCAAAATAGCATTGGTAGTTATAGCACGACGTCTATTACTAGAGGAAAAGCGTACACACATGCATGCAGTGCTTCCACCCCAGGTACACACATGCATGCACTTACTCCATTCCGTAGTACATCGAGAGAAAATTGTGGACTTGATTGCGGTTACCACGCCCTAATTAATTAAGCATTAAACCAAACGCGTCTAAAGTCTCTTTGGTGATGGAAATGCATGGAGAGAAATGCATCAGAATGAAGCGCTCCCTATAAACTGTGACGGAGGGAGGAGTAGTATGAAGGTGCAAACCAAGTACGCGTATGGCCAATCCGTCAACACACTTCCTCTTGGCATATCATTGACATGTGGGACCGGAGTGTGAGCAAACCGATCTCAATTGACGGCAAAATGGCCAACCCGCCGTTCCCTGAGCGAGACGAGGAGCGAGAACACCTGAGCAGGCTCGCCACGGAGGCCAAGATATATTCGAGCATGGTTGATCGATATCATCATTACATGTTCGATGTTTTTTAATACTACTACTGGGCAGTTGTTTTCCGCCCTTCTCCCGAATAAGTGTGTACTTTATCAGAGATTAAAATAAAATAAGAGTACAGACGTTCCACCATGCGGTTCTAGAAGTAGTACTACTCGTACTACTAAACCTTTTGCTTGGCTCTTTGCCTCTTCGTGAAGTCGATGGTACTCCGCATGTTGGGTACTACAGTGTATGCCTCTGGCAATCTGACACCGAATGAACTGATGCATGTCCATTGTGTGGGCAAGGGTAGGTTGCATTAGTCAAAAGGCGTATGCAAGCTTCACCTTGTCCTGCAAGCTTCTCCTCGTTCTGTGAGTTGACGGGACACACCAAAAAGTAGTGCTAGTCCATACTCCCTCCTTTCTGGTTAATATGGATTAATCTTTTTTGCGGGTAAATGAGAGAGCTTTGTTCATATATAAGCATTCTTAGGATGATCAACCAAGAGACTGGTCACTAGGAAATGAGGTACCCCGCAAAAAAAAAGAAGGAAGCGAGGAGTTTCATCAAGCCAGCTCTAAGCCAAATTCAAAGTGCAGCAAGCACGGTTCGCACAAAGATGCGCCGCAAGGTTTGCTCACCTGTTTACATGCTGAATAACAAAAAAGAGGAAATATTATCGGCGCTCCTATTTGTAGCAGGATATGAGCCAGAATTAAGCGAGAATTGTGGCGAGTGTTCCATGCAATCAACTTCCATTATCACATGCGAGAACCCTCGAAGAGAACCAAATGTGTTGAAGATTGCTTTATCACATTTTAAAATATAATAAGAGTGCAGACACTCCTCCATCCGGTTCCTAGTAGTAGTACATAGCTCTATAGTAGTAGTACTAGTACTAGTAAACTTTGCGCTTGGTTGTTCGCCTCTTCGGGAAGTCGAACAATAATAGTACTAGTATAGTGCATGCTTCTGGCAATCTGACACCGAATTAACTGTTCCACGTCCACCGCTTGAGCGAGGGAGAGCTTGCATTAGTCAGAAGTTTCTCCTAGTCCTGCGAGCCTCCGCGCGCAAGCTTCTCCCGTCCTGCAGGCGGACTATGCTTAGTTGCCTTAAGGCACCTACCTTTGTGTCCATGACATGTGGGCCCAATAGGTGTCTGCCCACATGTTGGTGACACAAAGGCAGGTGCCTTTATGGCACCGAAGCTGCGTCCCCTACAAGCTTCTCCTTGTTCGGCAAGTTGACGGGACACAACAAAGTAATGCTAGTCCATACTGCCTCCTTCCCTGTTAATATGGCTTAATTTCAAACGAGATAAATAAACTGTGTGTCACCGTACATTTGTAAAAATACGGTCACTAGACTTCATAATACGCTCACTGCGCTCAATATATACATTTTCCGGTGTTTATACGGTCACTAGCTCACCCTAGCTGAGTATGTGTGTGCATGCACGTGTAGGTTGAGCACTTGAGCATGACCGTGTGTGTTCCGTCTTGTGCTCGGACATGCATGCTTTGTCAAAATGTTGCATGCAAGGTTTAATCATTCGTTGTTCACGCATGCATTCCCAATATTAATACGTTGGTAAAGACAATTTCTTGAGGAAAAGCAGGCCCATGAATTGAGTACAAAGGGGACCAATAAGCCAGGACGGAGGGAGTACCAGTAGTGAACCGGAAGGAGGGAGTAGGTACTAGTAGTAGCACGTAACAACGTGCAGTAACAAAATTCCTCTATGCGCATCATGTCTACGTGTCATGCAAGAAAATAGACATAAGTACAAGTGAGACTCAGGAACAGTCATACACGTAGGGGAATGCGATGTAGGGGCCACTAAGGAGTAGTCAAATCACACAGTAAGTTAGTCGGAAGAAGCAACCATCATTTCACTCTTCGATGACACGTACGCAATATAAAATGGTTGAATGAAGAGAAAAAGAAAACCACTATATATACACTAGCAGGAGCCAAAGCTACAAGCCTTCTTGCTTGGGTTGCTCTCTTCACAAGCATAGAACGACGGTGGCCACACCGCTGGTCACATATCCGGCCTGATCCCGCCGCTGGGGGAAGGAAACAATGCTCTTCGTGAACGCGATCGACATCAGCGAGGGAGAAAACCCACAGTCGATGCGTCCCAATCGGGGGTCCCTGCGGGATGGGTTGATGCCGCGTCCCAACCGTCCTTCTAGCTACAACGCGATGTCCCAGGTAGTACATCTTACTTTTGGAGCCGACTTGCTCCACTGCCGCAGCTCCCCACGTAGCTCCATCTCCATGTCGATATTTCTCTACTTCTACCGGCTTCCATTTGTGATGAGTTTATGTCTCATGAACTAGTGCTAGTATTATTATTCTAGTCACTCTTCTTCAATATCTTTGCCATCAGGGATGCTCAACTCGATTTTAGTGGAACTGCACAAAAGCATCGTATGATCCGAGAGTGCGAGCCTTCTTTCCTTCAACAGGTTCTACCTAGCTAGGAAATTAAATCCTATTTAGAGTTTAGGGTTTAAGTGGTAGTGACCCCATCAGTAGTTTTTCTTTTGTACACGCTCTCACAACTTTTGTCTTTAATTGTGAAGTAAATAATGGATATGATCTGTGAATCATTGAGATGCATCAGCATGCGTTTTAGTTTTCTTTTGTATTTGACGGAATGTTGTAATGGGGCAACCTTGGAGTAGGAATGGAAATGGAGTGGAAAGTTTCCGTTTTTTCGGAAAAAAATGGAAACGAAGAGAATCCAACTTTCGGTTCGTTGGATCGCGCCATCGAGCAAAACCAAAGTATAAATTACGTCTGTCGCATTCGCGTCTCACCCTCTTCCACTACTCCACCCCACACGGTCACTCGGCATGCGACTCACCGCAAACCGAGTATTCGATAACTTTCCCGCCTCCTTGTCGATGGATTGCGCCATGAAGTACTAGCACTACTGGAAGATATTGACGAGTTGGGGGAGGACAGCTAGTTGTAGCATGGACTCCCAAGAACTTTTTACATGCATGTCGTGGCTGGCTATTGTGACCTTTGAACGCGGAGTAGTCTCGTGCACCGGGAAGCGGCGCGGGCGACGCTCTCTCGGCCGGCACACCGCTTCAATGCCGGCACCAGTGAAAGGTCGCGTCCGCTCTAGCCGGGCATGAATGTGGCACTGACCGTTTCGGACGGGAAGCACACGCGGATGATGAAGAGGGTTCGGGTTGGTCAGGAGTGGGTGTGGCAGCAGTCGGACCCCCGCAAACAAGATATGTTATACGTTAATATTTCTGCATATATAATTAACAACGTAAATAATGTGCTAGTTGGACAAATATGATTGGAGATGGAGATGGAATTTTACATAAACACGGATATGCATGTCTATGTCTATGTGTGTGTGCGCGACGACTCTCGCGACACAGGCGGGGCGTGTTTTTGATCGAGTTTTCTTTCTTGGTACGTTTAAAAAAATTGTCCGCTAGTTTTCGTTTCTTTTTTGGGAACGCGCGTATTCTATTTAAAACCACTGCGATGGAAAGATTTTTGTACTCCATTCTATATATAGCCTCTTGTTTGATAGGGTTTCTCACCTCTCGCTCTCTCACCCTCTCCATATCAAAACAAGATGACAGTGTCCACTCAATCTCTCTCTTCACCGGTGCTCACAGATCCGGCCGAATCCCGTCCGCTGCGGGAGGTGAGGAGGTGCAGCATTGACGTTGTCGCCGTCGGCGATGGAGGAAGCCAATGCGCACCATCCTCTCGGAGCCGGCGCTGGTGCGGATGAAGGTCCTCCGTGCCCTTGTTCATTGTCGTCGTGTGGGCAGATCCCGCCCGCCCGCCTAAGCGACATCTCGCCCACACAGTACAACTTCTAATCTTGGTCCAGCTCCCAGTCGCTGTATGCGGGTTTTCTTCTATGCGACTACTCCCGGGCTCCCCATGTATAGTAGCTAGGGTTCGTCGGCTGGTCCAACATCTCCTACTATTATAGAGGAAATGCCACTCGAAAAGTTGTCCTGGTTTATGCCTCGGTGGAGGTATACATGTTCTTTTGACATGGTGGTTGTGCGGTCATTGTCCATATGCTCCTATTGCTGCTGCTAATCTAATACTATCACTGGTTAAATAAACAACTGCTTTTTTTTCTTGGGTATACTGGTTTATTTCCCATCAAGATAATCATGATGCTTCTGTTTGTTGGTGTACTTTCATTAAATCTTATTGACAATTGAGATGTCGCTATTAATCTTGTACCACTGCCAAAACAAAGTAACAACACTGTATCCCTTTTTTATATTTTTGCAAGCAACGATGCCTATCTCCATACCCGGGCATGTCTTCCTCAATTTTAGTGGAACTACAAAAAATTAGATGGCCATTGTTGTTCCGCCTCACTGTCCTCTACCACGTGGTTCTTCCTTCCTCGAGCTTGATTACTGAGAAGAAACGAACCACGGTGAGGATTTGTCGAACTTCATAGGTGCCTCACCCAAACTTGATGCCAAATTGGTGATGCATCACCACGATGACCTATCGATGCTCATGGTTGCGCCTCATGGTTGCATCGGCTGGTGAAGCTGATCAATTTTCCAAGAAAAACAAGTTGTCTTCGATCAATTCTCTTTGCTTGTTACCCACAAACATCATATCCTTCATTAGTTCGCCTCGGTTGCGTTGGAGACACAGTCGTCTTGCATGTTGGTGCAATTTTATCATACAATTGGCTATGAACCAAATGTTTCCTCGAAGAAGGCTCGACGTTGGTACTAAGAGCATAAGTTTTATATTGATTTCTAAGCCTTCTCACAACTTTGTCTTCAGCTCCCCTGTAACTTTATTTGTCCAGCTATGAACTTTGATTAAAAAAATGGTGTGGACTAAAAACGTGGATGGACGTAGTAGCCCTCCATTTTTATTTACTTTGCATATTACATTTGACTAAAGTCAAACTTTGTAAAGTTTGAACAAGTTTAGGACGAACACAACAAACCATAATTATTGAGAGAGGGCAAACTGTACATACCCTAAAACCTTTCCGATAATTGAAATTAAAATTCTTTATTTGTACACACTCTCACATGTTTCCGATAATTTGGCGCATGTGTGGTTGTTCACATATGGGAGCGTAGTGTACCGCACGTGAAGGACAGGAAGTGCGACCAGGACACGTGGATCGTTAGTTCATCGGAAGCAGTAGTTTTCTTCACTGGTATGTTAAATAAAGAGTTATGTTTCGTACTTACACATTTAAAACGATTGTTATGGAGAGAATAACAAAACCACTCCACTATATATTATTAGTATACCGAGTACTATATGGACGCAGCTTCATTGACTTAGTGCACCTGCCTTTGGGTGTATGACAGGTGGGCCCAAAATATGGCTGGCCCACATGCCATTCAGCCAAAGGCAGGTGCAGTTAAGGCATCGGGCTCATTCCGTAATACAGTATCTATGTAGTACACTATATAAGCTGGAGCCTCAGCGCTTGTTCGCTAGGGTTTCACACTCTCGCCGCTATATACAGCCAGTCTATTCTGCTAATATTAGCAGAATAGTTATTCTCATAACACTTCCGCACTGCATGCTCAACAGAAGCTAACTGCATGTTCTTTACGGCATGCCTTTGCAGTGCTACGGGAGAAGCTGCTTCATTTTTACGGCGGTCCGCCCGCGTGTTCTGTGTGGAATCGGGTGTTGCGGGATGATTTAATTTGTTTATGGATGTCAGATGACCTTTATTCTTTGTAATTTACATGAAAAACGACTAAAATCTTGGTAAATCAAGGGATTTGGCGGGTGAGTTTTGCTTTGTTCGTTCGTGTTCGTGTCAGAATCGGCTTTCTGGCGCTCGGATGTTGTTTGTTAGTCGGAATTGTTTGATATCGTTCGATTAATCGCACCTTTTACTCTAGAAATTGTGTAATTTTTAGGAGTTAGTTTTCAGTTCTCGCGAATTTGGTTGTGCGGGCGGGTGAGCTTCGTCCGCTCCTCTGTTCTTGTTCATTTTCTGGATTTTGCGCCTCGATGTGTTTTTGAATCTTGTAATTACTGTCGATGTTGGTTTTAATTCATTGTATTGTGGGTATAATTCTCATTCTTTGATTTGCAATTTTTAAGTAAAAGCTGATGTTGCTCGTCTAGTTGTCGTGTGTTCGATGTAGTTTTTTGCGGGGTATTTTTTGATAGTTTAGTTGTTGGACAATTTTTAGGCGAGTTATGTAAGTGCGATTTAATTGGCACCTCTGTTAGTCTACGACATATCAGTATTTCTACTGCTTTAATTTTATTGTTGTTGTTCTGGCATACACTGTAGTGCACTGCATTTTCGTTAGCAGTGTACTTCGTTTTAGCTGTATTACGGTGGTCATGGCAGCTTATGAGATTTCTCTTTTCTTAAACTGCATTATGTGTCTTAGAGGATTGCATAATATGCACTTTCGTACTGCATTAGCAGTATGGTTAATCTTCTATTGTGCTATTAGAATAGATGGTCCATTATATGCTTTTGTTAGCTGAATAGTTATTATGACAATTTTTTTGAACTGAATACTATGAGAATTCTTTTGAACATCATATGTTAACTGCAAAGTTTCGACCATTCGCATTGCATTGTTACTGTTCAAATGACTGCTTTTTTTATATTTAGGACCAACTATGTGTTTGAGAGAACAGCATTACTGCCAGCAGCAACTTGTCTAAAAATGGGTGATAAAATGATGCAGATGAGGTTGCATCCTTTAAATAGGCACCATTCCAAGTGTCTGGTGGACATAATTTTAAAAGTATACAACATTAGCAAAGCATTAGAAATATGCCACCGATGGCTTGCTTCATATTTAGACTGCCTACAGTACAAATATTGTGAACTTCAGGGAGTCTTCTTCCTTGTAGAAAAACAGCATGGCCACTTCTCCGTCCTCAAAGCCATTCTGGGAGACAAATTCTTTCCAACCAGTAGTTATGTTGATGCATTCTTCAGAGTCGATGTGGTAGTCATCTTGCATGTCTCCATACCCATTCTTGTGTTTTTTCTCCAAAGTAAGCTTCCCTGAACTCGGAGTAGGAAATTTTACTGTGGATGGCAGTTTCTGCATTTTGGAAAGGATGGAAAAAGAATGTTTATAAGTAAATAACAATGTATGAACATATATATATACTCATTCTTTATACTTAGGATGATCTATTTTATGTTGAGTTAAATATGTACATATATATGACTACTATTTTTTATAAAGTAGTTGCAATGTATGAACAAACTTATATCTGAAATTGACCTCTAGTTTTACTAGGATATATATTATCTTGTAACATGTTTGTCTTTGCAAGGTCATTTACAGTGTACTTCGCTAGCATGTTAAGAGAACTGCAATACTAATCTACTGACCCTCTTTTTGGTTCGTGTGTTGTGGTACTGAAGAAAAATAGGTGGAAGCATCTAGTCTTAATAGCTAATAAATCTGAACAACAATACAAATTATGTTTTGTATTTTGTTGATACTACTGAACAAATTGATTGAACTATATATTCAGATATGGATTTGCACGTAGATTATGTCCAAAATTGTGAGGGAAAAAACATACCCAACTTTCCTGTAGATCTATGGTTGTGAGGCGATGAAGAAATGGCGGCTGAAACCCCCTGTTGGGTATCATCAGGCACCCGAGTATGCAGCACCACTCGCTGTTGGTGAGCTCTAGACCTTCTGCGTACACGCATGTGTCCGCTACCGGCGCCATCCTTGCCAAACACCCGCACTTATAGTCCATGGCGGGTTCAGTGGAATTCCAGAGAAGAGCTGGGGATGGGATGAACCCTAGATCTACGATTTGAAGAAAATGAGGAACGGGGAAGGAGTTGTGTTAGTCTGGAGCACGAATGGATACATTTTTATGCAACCAATTGACCAATGAAAGTAATAAATGTTTATGGTTGGTGTTAAGTGGCGGATTGGTTCTGATTTAGTGTCCGCGAATGCATTTGAGTAGCACGAGGACTGCTTACTTGAAACTAGAGAACTGCATTGTCATATCAAGACGAACCGCGGGACGCGTGGTTGGGCTTGCGTTTGTGTATGGTATGTGGGATTTAAAAAAAATTCAGTGGCCTCTCTTTTTGTGTGTTGAGCCTGTGTTCGGGGAGTGAAGATGCATTGGGCCCAAGTCGCCATGTGAGCACGGCTGGTTCTCAGTGCGTTTTGTGCGGACTAATGTTTAGTCCCAGCTCGCCCGCAGAAGGCGCACCCGACCTATTTATAAGCGCTGGTGAGGCAGCCGTATCGTACTCCTCTGTTTACTTATTTGGGCGCTTATACACGACGCTCGCTGCTCTATGCTCTCTGACCTATGGGCCCATGTGCGCCCGGCCCCACGCATCGTGGCTCAGAACGACTACTTTCTTGTGGTATGAGACTACTACAAGGCCCATTTGGGGCCGGTGCCGCGTCTTGAGGTCAATTTTTTTCTATTGTTTTTTTCAATGTTAGGGCGTGCACTGCTTAGCAAACCATCCTTGCACTGCATTGATTAGTGTTCTGTACTGCATGTGCACGCATTCCGTACTACATGTATAGTTCTCATTTTTTGTTTTCATGTTTTTGCTCTTATGTAATCGTTTTTCCAATGTAGTGCAATGCACTTCTTAGTAAACATACTTGTACTGCATTGATTATGTTCCTGTACTGCACGTTCATATGTTTCCGCATTACATTTTTTTCAATGTAGGGGCGTGCACTGCTTTGTAAACCATCATGCCTTTGCCTTGATCGAGTTACATACTACATGTGCACGCAGTCCATACTACATGCACAATTCTCATTTTTGTTTTCGTGTTTTGCTCTTATGTAATCTTTTTTCCAATGTAGGGGAGTGCACTGCTTAGTAAATCATTCGTGTACTGCATTGATTACGTTTCTGTACTACACGTTCATATATTTCCGCACTACATATACAGATCGCATTTTTCTTTTTGTGTTTTTCTTTTATCTACTTGTTTTTCCAAATTTAGGGGCATGCACTGCTTTGTTGGGTATGTGTAAACTTCATTTGACAGAGTCTGTACTGCATTGGTACACAACTTGCACTGCATGCGTCATATTTGCACCTGCTTGCTCGAATCTAATGATACATGAGCAAACAACAAAAACAAATTATCACAGGCATTCTGTACGACAAGTTCATCATCAGCAAACTAATTTCAACAGAAAGCATTCTAACATAACCAAAGTTCATCATTACAAGCGATTCCGCATGGCAAGCAAACTAAGTTCAAAGAAAAGCAAATTATCACAAGCAAACTAACGATACATAAGCAAACAACATAAAGAAAATTTGATGATAATTCAAAAGCGACGCTGGCATTGTTGGCTCTTTGGCCGGCAGCATCTTCTTCTTCACCAGTTAGCGTCTCCCCATCCCCAGCTGCTCCTGGCGCGCTTCTTGGGGGGATCCTCCATCTCGACTTTATGCGGCGGCTTTGTCACAGGTGTGGATGATGCGGTTCCATATCTCGTCTGACTGCGTGGCGTCCTTTGCCGCGTACTCGATGTGCCTCATGGACAGAGGCAGGGTGGCCCAGCGCTTGCGCTCGTCGTCAGTGATCTTCTTCTTCATGTTGTTGTAGTAGTCGTCGATGAGCATGCCAGAGACGTCTCCAAGGGAGTCCAACTCCCTAGTTTCCTCGGGCACCCTCCACTCCTTCTGGATGTCGACGAAGTTGGCGACCTCCAGATTAACGCGCTCTAGCCTGGTTTTGTCGCCGTCGATGGAGAAGCCTGCAAAGGTGTACCTGGGGTCGGCGAGGAAGTTGTCGAAGACGGTGCACCTTTCAGCGGCGCTTAGTTGGAAGAGCGGCACCCGGTGTTTCTTGCCGATGGAGAGTTGGCAGAGTGCGGGTTTCTGCGTCGCTTCAGGCTCGTTGTTGTACTCGAGATCAATGCCGATGATCTTGTGGCGCTGGAGGCTGAGGTGGCGCTCGTACTACGCGAGGGTGACCGCCATCTGCTTCTTGTCATTGGTGTGGATGACGTGCAACTTGGTGTTGCCGTGGGCCTCCACGTCCTTGTACTCGTCGGCGAACGCCATCGCCGGTAGTAGGGCTTGGTGTTTTGCATGGACATGGATGTGATGGAGCGATTTGGTGGTAGCGCAATGGATACTTGTTGTGGATGAGAAGGCCTATGGCAGGGGTCTGAATTTAAGGGGAGGGCGCAGTGTGGGATGGCCGCACCGGATGAACTGCACGATCTCGGTGACGATGCGGTTTGTGCAGGTCGTGGGTTGGTGTTGCGTGTGTGATCGTGGGCTTGTGGCGATGGAACCGCTCCGATTGGGTGGTTGTATGCGAACGTGGTGTTTTTTAACGTGGTTTTTTTGTTTTTGATCAGTATTTTTTTTTAACCACCACTATCTGTGCGAACGGGCATTTTGTCACGTTTATATGTATCCTGCGTGATAATGAAACTGCATTGGTTGGAATACCGCACTGCATCGTGTGCAATGGAGAACTGCATGTTGTCTACAGGTGCGTACTTCATCGTGTGCAATAAAGTACAATGTATTCCGCAATTTTACGAGTTTTTAGTTGTGTTCTATACTGTGTATTTATTCATGTAGGTAATCCGGAACTAGATTGCTAAACCGTACTGCTTCGTGTAACGAAATGCACTGCATTTTTCTAGTGTTGCGTACTGCATCTGTTTTTTGCATGTACTTACTGCGATCATCGATGCAGGGAGGGTAGAGGGGTTGCCCCCCCATTTTTGTGTGGCACTTATTTGAATGTAGACTTTTTATTTTCGGATGTGTTTTCTTAACATGCGTGTTGTTTTTTATTTTAAATTTTTTTACGAACTGCGTTTATTTTATTTTTGTTTTACCGATTGAATTTTATTGTTCTTCATAGAGAACTGCATCATGTGCGTTTTGATGTGGTCTTTCATATTTTAGCCGGGCCATTTTTGGGTCGGCCCATTTTATGTTGCTTTTTGCCACATGCAGGCCTCCTACGTGTCTGTTCCAGGCGATCCCACCGCTGACAGGGAGAGAGACCGAGTACAATCCCCTCTCCTCTCTTGCAGTTCCTCCCTTGAGCAAAAACGCCGTCGCCCGTAGCAACCGCCGTCGCCCGAGGAACCGCCGCCTTCAAGAGGTTCTTATTCCTGCATTCCGCGACGTCATCCGCTCCGTGAGCCCTTTCCGCTGCGCTCCCGCAGCCCTTTCATGTCCGTTCCTATCGCCGCACCCTCCCCCCTCCCCGCCGTCGCCCCCGGCGCCAGCGCCGCACCTTTTTTGTGGTACGTTCCGCTTGTTCTCGGTCTTGATCGTCCCCTTGTCTTGTTTTGTTATTCCTTTAGTTGTTGTTTCTATTTTTGCTTCTGTAATTTTTTCCGTAGGAGGCCGATTTTATCTCGAATTTGGAGTCGATACTCGTGTGTAGCAAGGTGGATCTAGGGTTTCATCAGATTTTCGCCGATTTTGTTGCTATATCTGTCACTTCGTCGTTGTGCTGCAGGCAAACGCCATGTCTTCGCCGAGCAGAGTGGGAGGAGGAGTTCAGGGTATGTGGAGTGCTTATTTTAGGCTTTTGTTTTTTTGGTTGATGTTTATCTAGTTTCCTAAATCATCATGCATATTGGTTTATGCTCTATTAGTTGTCAGCGTTCGTTTGCATTATTTTGTCACGTGATGTTTTGTAATTTCTGTTTCTGGTTCTTTCTGAATCAAGTAGGTGATTGTGGTTCTCATAATGATACACCAATTGGCTCTCATTGTCCTGGTGGTAAGGATCATGGTGTGGAGGGAGGGCATCAACTGAATTCGCCAATTGAAACTTCTCCCATAAGTGTGGCCCCTGCTTCTGGTATGTGATTGATTTGTTTATTTTGTGTATGTTGGTTACTTTGATGTTGTACCAATTGGTGTTGCCTTGCTGTATCTAGTCCGGCATTTTGTTGGGAAGAAACATGAAGTTAGAGTATGCAGCACTGTATTTATTTTGTATATGTGAACTCCACTATATGTATGTGTGAACATCATTGTTGTTTTATTCAAGTTTTTTGTGCAATGCATTAATTTTTTTTAGCTTATGGTTGGAGCACTGCATTTTATATGTCTAAGTGTACTGCATTTGTTCTTTTTGTGCACTTTTTAACGACCATAGTCAAACTTCATTTTGACGCAGTGTCTGTTTTCCATGCTGGGGCGCCTGGGTTTGAGGAGGTTACTCAATTGATTGACCATTAGTTTGCAGCGGGTAATGTTGGTGTGAGCTTTGACCAGAGACGTCCGTTTTATGCGAGACACGATCGCGTCTGTTGATGGTACAGAGGAAGTTACACAGGATTGGATGGTCTCGGAACAACTTCGTGAATATGAGTTGAAGCAAAGCAAGAAGAAGTTGAGGTTTGAAAGTGCCTCAAAAGAGTTTGCGGAGAAGGAAAGCAGAGGAGAGCTGCAGATTGTGCCAAGGGTGCCAAATTTGCCAAGGTGAAGAAGCCTTCTTTGTAGAAGAAGAGGCTGAATACTATTGCTGAGGAAGGTGGTACACCTCGGCGGAGTCCATGTGTTGCTGGCATGAACAAGAATCTTGGCAAGAGAACTGCTGAAGCTGGTGGAAAGGATGATCCTCGGTCTGGCGACTACATGTCACTGAAGGTCCGAACTCTGATGATGACGACTTTGTGCTTGCTGATTTTGTGAGGGATGTTCATAGTGATTGACGCAAAGACTGTGGTTCATCTAAGAGTCTACCCAAGCGTGCCCGTGATGATGTCGATGAAGATGTTTGTGGTGACTCTGTGGAGGAGGTGGATGTAGTTCCAAAGGTTTGTTGAAGTGAACTGCATTTTTTCCTTCATTGTTATTCTATCTGTGTTTTCTCTGTCTCTTTTTTATGTCTAGTCTTCTAATGTGGATTGCATTGCCCTTTACACAGAGGAAGAAGTCTAGTAAGAGTAATGCAGCTGAAGATGATGCTGAGGGAGATGATTCTCGATTTAACAAGATCGTATGTTTGTCGCTTCCCATTGTTTGCAAAGTTGCTGCCTTGTTGAAAGAGGCACACTGTAGTCGTCTTCGGGATGCTGGATTTGGTGTTGTCTTTGAACTGACAGTAAAGAAAAATGTGTCATGCATTCTTATGTGCTATCTGATGGGAGTGATTGACCCTGCCACCATGATAATGGACTTTGGGAATGGCAGGGTTCTTAGAATCAGTCGTGATGCAATTCATCACATTTTTTATTTACCCATGGGATGTCACACTGCACCCATGCCTGCTGCCAGCGGCCATGATGACTCATTGAGTGCCCTCAAGGATGAGCTTGGCTTTGACCATTCAAAAAGTATAGGTGTCAAGGACTTGCTTGAGAAGTTGAAGGTGTTGGTGGAGGAAGATGATCATGTATTTGTTGACCTTCTTTGTGAAGGTGTTCTTCTGATACTCTACGTAATTTGATGTGTCCCGGCCTGCAGTTCGTTTAGGTAGAGTTGCTGCAATGGTAGAGTACATGGATTATGCGGCTATGGCTCAGATGGACTTTTGCCAGCTTGTTGTTGATGAGTTGCAGGCAGTTGTGGTGAGGTGGCAAACAGAAGGCAGCAAGCAGAATTACGCAGAGGGTTGTGCCATTATCCCCCTGATTATGTATCTTGACTGCATGAAGCTTTGCAAATTTTCAGTCATGCACATGTTGACGCCACGTGCGTCATACCTGATGACCAAGGACCTGATGAAGTTATACAATGAGGATGTGCTTGTGAAGGGAAAGATTTATTTGGAAACTTACAAATTTGGGAAGTAGCCGGTTAGTGCATCTGAGTTTTTAATATCAGTTTTTTTAAAGGTGCAGCCATTATAAATCTGAACTTTTCTAGTACTCACGTGTGTACTTCTCTTTGCCTCTTGTCTTTCTTTTGAAGTGGAAGGCGTCAGATGATATTGTGTACAATCATCCAGTTGCAGTTGTATGCGGCAGCTCTGATGCGGGACCTAGCACTCATGCTAGGTTTTATTAGCATATATGTAGCCAGCTTCCTGCCTGTGATGATGAGGTGCCGCGTACTCGTGGTTTCATGGCTCGACAGATGTTTGATAATAGAAGCTCTTCTAAACAGACATTTGTTGGCGGCAAAAAACACGAGGAGATTGATGAGCTTCTTCTGAAGGTTTTGAAGTTGACTGAAGATTTGCCAACCTCTGGTGACAGGTTGAGGACAGTTGCTGGTTTTTTCCCTGTTGGCCATGGCCCACGAGATGAAGATATTGTTGCTGCTCACAATTTTGATTGTGGCGTGATTGAAAGCCTGAAGATTGCAGTGACGAATGTTCGGTCTTCGTATGCTCAATTGAGACATTCACAAGAGGAAAAATGCGGTCGGTATGAGAAGGATGTTGGGCATATTTTGGATGAAATGAACCGTCAGGACGCTGGCGTTGGCGCTAATAATGTATGTTCTACGTTTTTTGTGGCTTTGAACCTCTTTTGTGTATTATGTGGACTGCTCCTCACTATTTTTGTTTTTTGTGATAGGCTGGAGTGGAATCTTCTGGTGTCCATGGAACTAGGGACGATGGAATTGGTTAGGTACAAGTACTTCTGCCATGTCTGTTCTGACATGCGTCCCTCTTCTTAAACTTGCATTTGTTGCTTTCCATTTTTATTGTATTTTTTTGTGTACTTCGCGATTGTAAAGTGTGTACTACTTGTGCATATTTGAAGTTTTTTATTTTTTGGTCATTACCATCTTATTTTCGTTTTTGGTTTGTTCTATGCCTGTTGACTGGTGATGCTGCTTGTGATGTGCACAGAGAGACCTACGATGGCTCTGGGAAGGATGAGGCATTGGTTGATGCATTGTCCCCTCCGGATGTTGTAGATGATAAGGTATAGTTGTATTCCATGTTCTGTTAGTGTGTTGTAATCTAATTTTTTTTGTTGTTGTTGTAAACTTGATGTACGCTGTTATGTTCACTTGCATTTTCATTTACATATGTTAGCTGCAAAGTTTTACATGTGTGAGCTTCAGTCTTTGACAGAAGTGAATTGCATTCCATTTTGCATGCGTGGTCCATAATGTTTTACATAAGTAAGCTTCAGTATTTAACATAACTGAACTGCAGCGTTTGACAAATTGAACTGCAGTTCTTTTTTACGTATATGTGGGTTGAAGTTGTAGTTGTTTTGATACACGTGGGTTGCAGTTGTTGTTGTGTTAATTATCCCCACGCTCATTTTTGTGTTATTGTGTGTTTTTTAATCTTTCCACAGCCTGGAGAAGAAAACATGGAAGTTCACTTTGATCTGAATTAGGGCGGTTGTGCTGTTGATGGTGGTGGCAGTGTTGGTGCTTCTGCATCGGTGGTATCATTGTCTGAGACCATACAGTAGCTCAAGAATCCCATGATGCTCTTTCCCCCAGTAGGCTTGAAGATTCTGATTTTGGCACTGAAAAGCTGCTGGAGAATGTCGTCCCTACTGTTAGTGTTGTTGCTTCCCCTGTTTGTCTGGCAGCCAAAGATGTTCCTGAAGTATCGAGAGTGGAGCCTCATGTAGCTGAAGTATCTAAGGACGTTGTGGTTGACGGTGATTTGTAAATCCAGAGAATGCTGATGTTGCTGAAGAAGGGCAGTCCAGTGAGGTTGTGGTGGATTATTCACAACCTATCCAAGAAAATGTTTTGGTCAGCTCTGAAGAACAACAGCATGACGACTCTAATACTGAAGGCAAGAGTTTTGTTTCGAACAGTGCAGTTGATGTTTTTCTCATTTCATTTTTTTAATTACTATGGTAACTGTATTTGATGTTTAATGATAAGTGAAACTTGATCTTTTGTTTATGATTTTCAAAATAGCTAGCAGAATTTCCTTATCTTAATATTTGAACTTCATTATTTTGGATAAGTGAACTTCATCTTTTTATTACAAATGACGAACTTCCTGTTCTGACACCGTCGAGCATTGATTCAGCTCTTCTGAAAAGATACAATGAGTTGTACGCTACTGTTATGAGGGTTCGGAAGGACAAGAAGAAGAAGTATGGTTTTTTAGAAATTGTTTTGTTCATATGTATTTTCTAATTTTGGTTTTTATCCCTGTTTCTTTGTTGTTATTTTTTTAGTATCTTATGTTTCAGTTTTTCATGAAAAAATCAGGGACATGATTGCTTATAAAACTGAGTTGGGTGATATTACCATTGGCGAAGTTGGTCAATCCTTTTGGGATAAAGGGATGCTCACTACAAGACTTGTAGATCTTGGGGTTTCTTTGCTGGTAGATAAGTTTAAGGGATCTCCGACAATGGTTGTCCCGTACCATATTTGTGTAAGAGAATGCAGAAATTTTTGTTTTATTTTTTTTATTTTCTTTTATGATTCGTGCAACGACATGTTTTCTTGAGCACTATTTGATTTTGGGTTTTGTATTGGCAGACAAATATTTGGAATATGGTAGTCTTGTAGGCGTAGTGTTAAAATGATGTTCTCTTCAAAAGCCAAGGAGCGTGTTGATAAAAATGATATGGTGAGTAACGTTTTTATGTGTCGAAAACTATATTTTGCGTGTTCGTTTTTATAGTGTTCTGTTTCTTCTTCTTATTATAATTTTATTTATTTTTTCGTGCTTTGAACTGGTCCTTTTTGCAACTTTTGATCCGCTAGATACAAGGGATGGCATTGGTCATTATTGTGTAGTTGCGTTAAATGTGAAAGAAAGGCAGTTTGAATTTCTTGACTCGCTCAATAAATCTGGCATACGATGCGATCGGGGTTTTAGGAGGATGGTTAAAAATATCAAGCGTGCATGGAAAGAAGGAAGCTCAAGTTCTGTGAGCCGCTAAATCCTCCTACACTTGATGGATTTGTGTTGAAACATGTCATTGTCCCAATGCAGCCTAATGGGTGTGTTCCGTACAACCCCTCTTCACCATACTGCTCAAGTTTTTTTTTCATTTTGTGAAATTGATGTTTTTATTCTTTTATTGCAGGCATGATTGTGGATTCTATATGTTTCAATTCCTGCAGACTTGGTATGATGTTCGAGTTGCTCAGTTTGGGGTGGAGCACATTGGCTACATCAGAAAGGCCATGATCTATCGTTGGCTCACATCGAGAAAGTGTTCCCTTGATTTAACATGACTTTTAATTTTTGCACATAAAGGTTGTTTTAGTGAACATCTTTATCCTTCCTTCATTTATTTTTTCTCTACTGCTTGCTTCCGGTTCTAACGGGATTTTTTTAATAGTTTGTTTAGTTAAGTTCGTGATTTAGAATGTATATGTATATTTATTTGTTGTGTTAATGAGATGCATTTTATTTTTTGGGCAAGTGAGATGCATTGTTCTTTAGAAGTGGGCTGCATTGTTGTATACATTTTTTTATTCTGCATTGCAATAGACAAGTGGACTGCATTGATGTAGACAATTGTGCTGCATTCTATTCTTTAGTGAACTGCATTTTTTTATTTTAATGAGATGTATTACATGTTTTTTGGTTTTGTATTTTTGTGCTGAGTGTTCCCATGTTTTTTATACACGGTTTTAGGTTTTGATGGGGGGCTTCATGAAAGCTGTACGTCATTGTTCGGGTCCCAGGGTTCTGATGTGGTTATGGAGGATTGCGCCATTGAAATCTCTCCAGATAATTCTGGTTCTTTGGCTGGAGATGGTTTGAACACAGCTGTGGCGTCTGGGCCTGATGGTGGAAGTGTTTCTCTACCTAGCTCTCCACGCGATGTATTTGATGTTGATGATGATGATTTTGTTACGCCGTGTCCTCGCGTCATGAGGACTCGGAGTGCAGCAATTAATCGTCCTCCTGTGGATGACATTGAAGTTTTTTCGAACAAGAGGGCAGGTGAGAGGGCTTTTAAGTTGAGATGCTTTATAGAGAAATTGAAGCCTCCGAGGTTCAAATATATTTATGAGCCGAGGAATATAAAGGATTTTGTTTTCAGCAAAGAATTTGTAACCAAATACCACGAGTAAGTTTTATGTGTGTGCCCTTCATCCTTTTTGTGTGTTTTGTTTTTAATTTTAATTTTATTTCTCCCGTCTCTCTATGTTTACTACAGGAATGCGTTCTTTATGGTGAACAGTCCTTTTGGTGATCTTGATACTTACACTGTTGACTATATCTATAATACATTTGGCAAAGGAGCTTTAATGGATTCGTATCTGATGGATTTTGTCATCAAGTAATGGAAGCAAGACCCTGAAATGGGTTTAGTTTATCATTACATTGAGCGTGTGCTACTTTCACCCTTATTTATCACGATGGCGTGTCTTTGTCATATTTTTCTATTGTCTTTGGTTTTTATGTCCATGCCTGCATGCATTGTTTATTCTTTTTTTCATGTCCTTTCTTTGTTCTTTTTTCTTTGAAGTATGTTCTTCAGATGGAAACATTTGTGACGAGAGATGATGATGGAAACCCTGTGTTGCCAGTTGTGCACAGCACGTTGCTACGTCTTTTGCTTGCGTTGGTTTTCCTCAAAGAGGAGAGGGTGATGCGGCAAGTGTAGCGTAAGTATGTCCCTCGGTTTTGAGAACCAAGCTATCAATCTAGTAGGAGGCTCCTCAAAAGTCACACGCACCTACACAAACAAACTGAGAACTCGTAACCAACGCAATAAAGGGGTTGTCAATCCCTTCACGGCCACTTGCGAAAGTGAGATCTAATAAAGATAGTATGATAAGATAAATATATTTTTGGTATTTTATAGTATAGATGCAAAAAGTAAAGATGCAAATAAAAGTAGATTGGGAGAAAATATGATAAGAGATAGACCCGGGGGACATAGGTTTCACTAGTGGCTTCTCTCAAGATAGCATAAGTATTACGGTGGGTGAACAAATTACTGTCGAGCAATTGATAGAAAAGCGCATAGTTATGAGATTATCTAGGCATGATCATGTATATAGGCATCACGTCCATAACAAGTAGACCGACTCCTGCTGCATCTACTACTATTACTCCACACATCGACCGCTATCCGGATGCATCTAGAGTATTAAGTTCATAAGAACAGAGTAACGCATTAAGCAAGATGACATGATGTAGAGGGATAAACTCATGCAATATGATATAAACCCCATCTTGTTATCCTCGATGGCAACAATAAAATACGCGCCTTGCAACCCTTTTACATCCTTTGGGTAAGGACACCGCAAGATTGAACCCAAAGCTAAGCACTTCTCCCATGGCAAGAAAGACCAATCTAGTAGGCCAAACTAAACTGATAATTCGAAGAGACTGCAAAGATAAATCAATCATACATAAAAGAATTTAGAGAAGATTCAAATATTATTCATAGATAAACTTGATCACAAACCCACAATTCATCGGATCTCGACAAACACACCGCAAAAAAAGTTTACATCGAATAGATCTCCACAAGAGAGGGGGAGAACATTATATTGAGATCCAAAAATAGAGAAGAAGCCATCTAGCTAATAACTATGGACATGTAGGTCTGTGGTAAACTACTCACAACTCATCGGAGGGGCAAGGATGTTGATGTAGAGGCCCTCCGTGGTTGATTCCCCCTCAGTGAGTGCCGTGAAGGCTCCAAGATGAGATCTCGCGGATCTGAGAAGGTTCTGGCATTTGGAAATTGTGTTTCGTGGTGCCCCAGGATGTTTTCGGGGTACGTAGGTATATATAGGAGGAAGAAGTACGTCGGTGGCCGCCCGAGGGGCCCATGAGACAGGGGGCGCACCCTCCTATCTCGTGGAGGCCTCAGCTGCTTCTTGACTTGCGCTCCAAGTCCTCTATATCACGTTTGTTCCAAAAATCACGCTCCCGAAGGTTTCATTCCGTTTGGACTCCGTTTGGTATTCCTTTTCTTCGAAATACTGAAATAGGCAAAAAAACAGCAATATAAATTTGGGCCTCTGGTTAGTAGGTTAGTCCCAAAAATGATATAAATGTGTAAAATAAAGCGCATAAACATCCAAAAGGTGTAATATAATAGCATGGAAGAATCAAAAATTATAGATACGTTGGAGACGTATCACACGTTTATTTTACAAGATGCAATTAACTAGTTCAAGGTTTTTGTGAGTGACGATGTAAACATGTTGGATGCAAAACTGGTAAGTTCACTGTTTCCCGTCGTTTATTTTTCTGGTTTGTTACATTTCTTTCTATAGTTAATTTTTGGAACAGTGGTTCTAGTGTACGTGTCGAAATAAGTTTTCATTTCATTTTTTGTCTTTTTGATGTGAACTGATTATGATGCCGCACTCCAAGGATGGCCATTATTCCTTATACACGATGAACCAGCATCGCCAGACGTTTGATATCCATGACACTAGGAAGTACACTGGCCATGCTGATGTCACGACAAAGTGGCGCAGGAGTGATTACCACTCAGATTGCACTGAAGTGGTATGTCATTTTTTCTTGCCGAGTGCAAAGCTTTTTTGTGTTTCTCCTAGTGCATTTTTTTATAAACTGCACATGCAATCTTAGCACACATAGGACCACACTTGTTTATGTAGTGCACTCTAACATACGCGTGACAGAACTACATTTTTCTCAGACCCAACATAATCCTTGTAAAAAAGGAGATAAATGGAAATTTTTCTCATGTGCATTTAAAAGAGGGACTGTCTAGACGTTGAGAACAACTTTTGTATTTTTTGGTTCGTCTGAATCGTAATTTGATCTGTGGTGTGTGTTATTTTTACATTGTGCTTCCTTTTTTTGCCAGATGAGGAGGATGCCTCAGTTGCTGAAGGCGATTTATGGTGAAACAATGTATAAATCTAAGAACCACCCTGACTGGGTTAAATTGGCAGAGAAGCCCTCTTACCCGGTCGTGCCAGCGTAGGGAGCAAACGAGTGCGGAATCTATGTTCTGAGGGTGACGCAGTTGTATGGCCAACGTCTAGTTGAGAAAATTATCAAAACCGACGTAACACCTTCTCTGTTTTCTTCTTTTTCTTGTTACTTTTTTTATCATTTTACCTTTTCACTTTTTGTTCTTTATGACAACCTTTTATTTAATCACTGTCTGCATTTTTTTAAGTTTCTTTTTCAACCTGCTGTTGAAGATTGGAAGGCGGAGTACATGTTCCAGCTGTTGTTCAATTCTTCGAACATGTTGTGTTATGAAGACATGCCGCTTGAGCTACGAGAACTGATTGCGGACCTCGGGCTTAGTTCCCTGTCGCAATCGCAGACGCAGACGCAGTAACAATCTACTTGGTAGAAACCCTGTGAATGGACAAGAACTAGGGTTCATGTTTTGTACTGTGTGGTGTCTAAGGTATATAATGTATGAAAATACGTTTATTTTCTGTCTTTGTGATTTTCGTCTGCTTTTTTGCAGCAGTGTTTTATGGACAAATTTGTATCTGTATGTGTATTTTATATAAATAATTCATACAGTATATATATGTGTATATTTTTATTTTTGTTGACTTACACATTTTGTGTGAACTGGCATTTCGTCACACTTATATGTATCTTATGTGTCCCATCAACTGCATTGCATGTGATACCGAACTTCTTCGTTCAACAAAAAGCACTGCATTTGTCTACAAGTTTGTGCTGCACATGTTTTTTTTTGCACTTTTTGCCGCAGACCCTACATTCATGTGTGTATCCTGGAACTGCGTTCCTTTATGATACTGAATTGCTTTTGCCTAACCAAGTGAAGTGTGTTCTTTATGATACTGCACTGCTTTGCCAAACTAAGTGCACTGCTTTTGCCTATCCAAGTGCACTGCTTTTTTCCCTAACCAAGTGCACTGCTTTTTATGTCCTTTAGTTGGTTATTTTTTATTGTTTGTATTGTAAGGTATGGGGGGGTTGGGGGCCCATTTTTTTGGTTGACTATAGATTTGTATTTGCTCTTTGTATTCCCTGTACTTAAAGTACTGCGTGCGTTAGCGCGAGGCCTAGCAGTCTTTGGGAGGGGTCGTGACCCCCTCCCCATCCCAGAGGCCGAGCCTGAAGCAGGCAGGCAGGCGCCAGCGTCGCCGCATCTTGTGAGCAGAGTCCGTCACACCCGTCGCCTCCCTGTCTATCTTAGGGGTGTGGCTCTGGGTTGTGTCGTCCTATTGTTGGAAAAAACAGAATGTCCGCCTTGCGCTGTCAACCAAGCGCCTTTGCATGCGTTAGCGAGGTCGGCGGTGGGAGGGTTGGTCGTGACCCCCCTCCCCAACCCCCTGCGAGGCCGAGCCTGGAACTAGCCGGAGCAGGGGCGACACATGCCCGGCGCCCGCAAGACGCTGAAGTCCGTCACCCCATCGCCTCCCTGTCTATCTTAGGGGTGTGGCTCTGGGGTTGCGTGCGTCCTATTGTTGGAAAAATATAAAAACATAATGTCCACACTACGCCTATCAACCAAGCGCACTGCATGCGTTAGCGCGAGGCCGAGTAGGGGGGTGGAAGGGGGGGTCGTGACCCCCCTCCCCACCCCCCTGGAGGCTGAGCCTGGAACTAGCCGGAGCAGGCGGCGACGCGGCATGCCGTGGCGCTGCATGCACAGGCGAGTCCGTCACACCCCGTCGCCTCCCTGTCTATCTTAGGAGTGTGGCTCTGGTGTTGCATGCGTCTTATTGTTGGAAAAACAGAATGTCCCCACAGCGCCTGTTAACCAGGCGCACTGCATGCATTAGCTTGAGGCCGAGCAGGGGGTGGGAGGAGGGGTTGTGACCCCCCCTCCCCACCCGCCTGCGAGGCCGAGCCTGGAACAAGCCGGAGCAGGCGGTGACACGGCGTGCCGCGGCGCCACATGCGCAGGCGAGTCCGTCACACCCCGTCGCCTCCCTATCTATCTTAGTGGTGTTGCTCTGGGGTTGCGTGCGTCCTATTTTTTGAAAAACATAATGTCCATGCGCCTGTCAACCAAGCGCATTGCGTGCATTAGCGCAAGGCCGAACATGGGGGTGGAAGGGGGGGTCGTGAACCCCCTCCCCACCCCCCTGCGAGGCCGAGCCTGGAACGAGCCGGAGCAGGCGGCGACGCAGCATGTCGTGGCGCCGCATGCACAGGCGAGTCCGTCACACCCCGTCGCCTTCCTGTCTATCTTAGGGGTGTGGCTCTGTGGTTGCATGCGTCCTATTGTTAGAAAAACAGAATGTCCGCACAACAACAGCAACTAAGCGCCTTTGCGTGCGTTAGCGCGAGGCCGAGCAGGGGGTGGGAGGGGGGTTGTGACCCCCCTCCCCACCCGCCTGCGAGGCCGAGCCTGGAATGAGCCGGAGCAGGCGGTGACGCGGCGTGCCGCGACGCCACATGCGTAGGCGAGTCCGTCACACCCCATCGCCTCCCTGTCTATCTTAGGGGTGTGGCTCTGGGGTTGCGTGCGTCCTATTGTTGGAAAAACATAATGTCCACACCGCGCCTGTCAACCAAGCGCACTGCGTGCCTTAGCGCGAGGCCGAGAAGGGGGGTGGAAGGGGGGTCGTGAGCCCCTCCCCACCCCCTGAAGGCCGAGCTTGGAACGAGCCGGAGCAGGCGGCGACGCGGCATGCCGTGGCGCTGCATGCACAGGCGAGTCCGTCACACCCCGTCGCCTCCCTGTATATCTTAGTGGTGTGGCTCTAGTGTTGCATGCGTCCTATTGTTAGAAAAACAGAATGTCCGCACAGCGCCTGTTAACCAAGCGCACTGCATGCGTTAGCGCGAGACCGAGCAGGGGTGGGTGGGGGGTTGTGACCCCCTCACCACCCGCCCTCTGAGGCCGAGCCTGAACGAGCAGCCGGGCGGCGCGCCACATCTTGTGAAGTCGGTCACACCCTGTCGCCTCCCTATCTATCTTAGGGGTGTGGCTCTTGGGTCCGTGCGTCCTATTGTTGGAAAAACAGAATGCTCGCACTGGGCCTGTCAACCAAGCGCACTACATGCGTTAGCGCGAGGCCTAGCATGGGGTGGGAGGGGGGTCATGACCCCCCTCCCCACCCCCCTACGAGGCCGAGCCTGGAACGAGTCGGATCAGGCGGCGACGCGGCGTGCCGCGGCGCCGCATGCTCAGGCGAGTCTGTCACATACCGTTGCGTTGTTGTCTATCTCATGGGTGTGGCTCTAGGTTTGCGTGCGTCCTATTGTTGGAAAAACAGAATGTTCGCACTGCGCCTGACAACCAAGCGCACTGCATGCGTTAGCCCGAGGCCGAACAGGGGGGTGGGAGGGGGTTCATGACCACCCCTCCCCACCCCCCTGTGAGGCCGAGCCTGGAACGAGCTGGAGCAGGCGGCGACGCGGCGTGCCGCGGCGCCGCATGCGCAGGCGAGTCATTCACACCCCGTCACCTCCCTGTCTATCTTAGGGGTGTAGCTCTAGGGTTGCATGCGTCCTATTGTTGGAAAAACATAATGTCCATGCGCCTGTCAACCAAGCGCACTGCATGCGTTAGCACGAGGCCGAACAGGGGGTGGAAGGGGGGTCGTGACCCCCCTCCCCACCGCCTCGAGGCCGAACGAAAGCCGGGAAGCGGCGGCGACGCGGCATGCCATGGCGCCGCATGCACAGGCGAGTCCGTCACACCCCGTCGCCTCCCTGTCTATCTTAGGGGTGTGGCTCTGGGGTTGCATGCGTCCTATTGTTAGAAAAACAGAATGTCCGCACAGCGCCTGTTAACCAAGTGCGCTACGTGCGTTAGCTCGAGGCCGAGCAGGGGGTGGGAGGGGGGTTGTGACCCTCCTCCCCACCCGCCTGCGAGGCCGAGCCTGGAACAAGCCGGAGCAGGCGGTGACGCGGCGTGCCGCGACGCCACATGCGCAGGCGAGTCCGTCACGCCTCGTCTCCTCCCTGTCTATCTTAGGGGTGTGGCTCTCGGGTTGCGTGCGTCCTATTGTTGGAAAAACAGAATGTCCGCACTGGGCCTGTCAACCAAGCGCACTGCATGCGTTAGCGCGAGGCCGAGCAGGGGGTGGGAGGGGGGTCATGACCCCCTCCCCACCCCCTACGAGGCCGAGCCTGGAACGAGCCGGAGGAGGTGGCAACGCAGTGTGCCGCGGCGCCGCATGCGCAGGCGAGTCCGTCACACCCCGTTGCCTCCCTGTCTACCATACGCAGGCGAGTCCGTCACGCCCCGTGCGCCTGTCAACCAAGCCAGGATGTGACGTGGGATTGTGCCATTGTAGCCAAGTGAAAAGATTCACCGTGGTAGTGTTTTTGATTGACTGGAAAAAATATTCGTCTAAGCGAACTGCAATGCTTTATTGACAGCACATCTTCCGTCCCATACCGGACTGCACAGCGGACTGTATTTTTTTTAAGGTGAGGGGTACTGGAGTAACTTGCTAGTTGTGCATCGTTGGGCTTTGTTTGTTTTTGGGCTGTGAGACTTTGTTGGGCGTGTGTTTGGGGAGTGAAGACACATTGGGCCCAAGTCGGCCTGTTAGCACGGCTGGTTCTCGGTGCATTGTGTGCGGCCTAATGTTTAGTCCCACCTCGCCCGAGGAAGGCGCGCCCGATCTGTTTATAAGCGCTGGCGAGGCAGCCGTATCGAACTCCTCTAGTTACTTATTTCGGCGCTTATACACAGCGCTCACTTCTATATGCTCTACGACCTGTGGGCCCATGTGCGCCCGGACCCATGAATTGTGGCTCAGAATGGCTCGCCTATGGTGGGCGCAGACCTACTACGAGACTGGCTGGGGCCGGATGCACCTATGGGTGTCAATTTTTTTCTATGTATTTTCTATCTTAAATATTTTTTCCATGCAGGGCGTGCACTGCTTAGCAAAACAACCTTGCACTACATTGATTAGGGTTCTGTACTGCATGTGCACGCATTTCGTACTACATATGTTCGCGCTACATTTTTGTGCACTGCATGGGTAGCATTTTTCTTTATTGTTTTTCCCTCTTACGTATCATTTTTTCTAGTGTACGGGTGTGCACTGCTTTGTTGCCTCTATGTGCCTTTGCATTAATCATAGTCTGTCTTTGCGGTGTACACATTTTTGCACTGCGTGCATCCTTCTTTGTGCCAAAGTTGTGACTGGTTATGCCAACGCTGCGGACTGCATGACTTACATTTAAGTACTGCATCAGGTGCACTAATTATGTGTTGTACACTACGCGAAAGTGCTTCTCTTGTGGTTCATTTTGAGCATGTACCGCACTTCATGCACACATATAGTGAACTTCCTTGTAAGACTTTGGAGAAGTTCACACATTTTGTAGAGACCTATTACAGGACTGGCTGGGGCCTGGTTGTAGCTGGGTGGTCAATTTTTTTTCTTTATCTGAAGCAATTTTCTTTTGGAGTATATATATTTCGTAGTAGTACAAATGATGTCATTTGTACTACTTGCACCAATGTTGAATACTGCACTGCGCGTACCAAGTTTGTATGTTGTGCACTGAACGAAAATTGCTGCAGCCCCTTCGTTCTGCATTTATGCACGTACTGCACTTCATGTATACACTCGGTGAACTGCCTTATATTTGTTATGTGAACTGTATTCACGTTTCTTTATAAATATTAATATTAATGTTCTTTTTTCTATAATTACTTTTTGTGGACTGCATGTGTACAAATGTGTAATGCTTATTTTTAGCATTGTGAACTGTATTAATCTTTCTCTTTTAGGTATGAGTTGTAGTCAGATTACTTAATTTTTTAACACTGTTTTTGAATATGTTTTGTATGTGAATAGTATGTTTTGGTATCACACATTAATTTTTTCAAAGTTTTCTAGATACTTGTTCTAACACAAACTAATTTCAGCGAAAGCAATTAATCAGAAGCAAACTGTGATACATAAGAAAACAACAGAAATAAAATTTAATGATAATTATAAAATGACATTGTTTTTACAAAAGAAATGTTTGATATGAAGCAATGGACATAATCAAAAGCTTGCAAAAATGAAACAAAGAACAACACAACGACTAAACTAAAGTGAAACTAAAACATAGCCCTGAATTATTTCTAGTTGCTGTATTGGATTACAACCTTGTTCTTCTTCTGCTTTGCTTCTTTGTCTCTTTTTGCCCTGTCCAGTCCCATGATGACATCGTAGATGATTCTCCACGACTCATATGTTGCGAATGCATCTATTGCTGCATACTTGATAAGCTTTTCTGGCAGTGGGAAAAATCCCCAAAGAGTATGGTCCTCCTTGCGGTTAATTTTTTTCTTCATGTCATGTTAGTGAATGTCTATCATCCTGCCGGCAACATCAGCCACAGAGTCAAACTTCTTTTTATTGTATGGGTCTCTCCATTCCACCTGAATATCAATGTAGTTGTCGAATTTGATCTCCAAATCAGATAGCTTCAGCTTGCTTTTGCCTCCTTCAATGGCGAATCTGACGAAGGTGTACTCACCATTCATGAGGATTTTTTCTAGTTCCATCGGCCTGCAAGATGTTTGCATAGAGTGCATATTGTTCATTTTCTTAGAAGTACCAATGTTTTTTGTTTTTTCTGAAACTGAACTGCAATATGAATATCTGAATCTGTTGCATTGAGTAGTTGCTAATACTTTGTTCAGCATAACTAGTAAATCTGATAATATGTTGCATAAACAATGCATGTTTTGTGCATGGATGTATTCTTGAACTGAATTTCATATATGTTTTGTATAGTAATGTTGCAGTTTTCTATTGTTCAGTCAAATAGTTTGTATTTGGTAAAACAAAATAAAACTGCGTGTATTGCTAGATCATATAGTTCAAGAATTGAACACATGAGTGACATACATGGAGCCAGATGAAAACTGTCAATGAATTCATATGCTATGTTTTTCAAAAATGAAAACCAAAGTTTAAATATTGGCGATTGCAGTGAAGAAAATTTAAAATCAATATTGACAAACAATAGTACAGATTGATAGTTATTCTGACCTGTCTTTAGCTGCAGAGATGTGGTAGAAAAGCATTCTTTTTCTACGCATAGCTGGAGCACTACTGCCCTCTGTGGTTTCACGTAGTGCGTGTACTCGACATCAACGCCGACTAGTTTGACGGGCATTCCGCCGAGCTTCCTCCTGAGTGTGGACAACATCTTGTCCACGTCTTCACCCTTGCTTGTGCAAATGACGTGGAGCTTGTGGTTGCCGTGGAGGTCGACGTCGTGGAGCTCCCTGGTGTACCTGCGGCGCTGCTTGTAAAGATGTCATGACTCTCCTCTGCTCTCTCGTGTTTGTTCTGGAGAGAAGAGGTTTGTGAAAGGAAGTGTGGAGAAGAAGATGCAATGGGGTTTTTTGGGGTACGAAGTAGTTGTGTTTTTCTCCTTTGCTCTCCTCTGCTCTCCTTGACAGGACGTGGGAGAGGTGGAGCGGGGTGGTAGCATGGTGGGCCTCTGTTTTTAGTTACGTGGCAACTACAAAGATGTTCTGCTATGAGGAGGCTCTGTTAGTGCGTTGGAAATCCGGAACGTCGTGTCCTCTTTTTTTGTGACTTGTTCAAGTATGCACGCAACTGTCAGAAAATGTGATGATTGTGTTTTTTGTTAATTTTCCTATTAAGTGCACTTCTTTGATATCAGAACAGAATTGCGTACGTCCACATAGTGTACTGCATGGAAGTGAAATTTATTCTTCATGCACTGAATTATATCGGATTAGGATTGATACAGATGTACGCACATTTAGTTTCTTGATGGAGTTCTTTCATGCAGTTCTTTATTTTATAACGGACTGCTTTGCTTAACTAGCAGGGCTGCATTCTTCATTTTAGCCATACTGCAATGCAGTAGAAGGAGAACTGGATTTCGGAAAAAATAATACTTCGTGCTTCCACGTGGAGAACTGCATTGTTTGGCGTCGCGGACTACATTTGTACATTTACATCGGGCTTTCTGCGTTTTATTTATTAATAGCGGACTGTAGTTTCTGGAATTGCCCACGCACATTTTCTTTTATTGTTGTTATTCATTTAAAAATGTTTCTCATTTTTCTTTGATGTTTTACTTTTGAAGTTATTGTTTTTCTTAGTGGGCCTTGTTGGGCCTGTGTTCGGGGAGTGAAGACGCATTGGGCCCAAGTCGGCCTATGAGCACGGCTGGTTCTCGGTGCGTTGTGTGTGGCCTAATGTTTAGTCCCACATCGCCCGCGGATGGCGCGCCCGACCTGTTTATAAGCGCTGGTGAGGCAGCCGTATCGAACTCCTCTGGTTACTTGTTTGGGCGCTTATACACGGCGCTCGCTCCTCTATGCTCTATGACCTGTGGGCCCATGTGCGCCTAGCCCCATGCATTGTGGCTCAGAACGGCTCACCTACGATGGGCGCAGACCTACTACGAGACTGGCTGGGGCCGAATGCACCTGTGGTGGTCAAAAAAAAATTCTTTGTATTTTTTTGAACGTAGGGGCGTGCACAGGTTATCAAACCATTCGTGCACTGCATTGTTCAGGGTTCTGTACTGCATGTGCATGCATTCCGTACTACATGTCCAAGTCTCATTTTTAGTTTTCATGTTTTTGCTCTTACGTAATCTTTTTTCCAATTTAGGGGAGTGCACTGCTTAGTAAACATACCTGTAGTTCATTGATTATGTTTCTGTACTACAGGTTCATATATTTCATTACTACATTTTTTTCAATGTAGGAGCGTGCACTGCTTAGCAAGTCATCCGTGCATTGCATTGATCAGGGTTCTGTACTGCATGCGCACGCATTCCGTAGTACATGTACAGTTCTCATTTTTTGTTTCATGTTTTTGCTCTTATGTAATCTTTTTTCCAATGTAGGGGAGTGCATGCTTAGTAAACATACACGTACTGCTTTGATTATGTTTCTCTGCTGCAGGTTCATATATTTCCGCACTACATATACAGGTCGCATTTTTTCTTTTTGTGTTTTTGTTCTTATGTATTCTTTTTTTTCAAAAATTTAGGGGCGTTCACTGCTTCGTTGGGTATGTGTAAACTTCATTCGACAGAGTCTGTACTGCATTGCTACACAATTTGCACTTTATGCGTGCTATTTGCACACTGCATCTTATTTTCATTTTGTGCACTGCTCGAATCTAATGATTCATAAGAAAACAACAGAAAACAAATTCACATGCATTTTGTACGACAAGTTCATCATCAGCAAACTAAGTTCAAAAGAAAGCAATCTAACATAATCAAAGTTCACATCATTACAAGCAATTCTGCATGGCAAGCTAACTAAGTTCAGCAAAAGCAAATGATCACAAGCAAACTAACGATACATAAGCAAACAACATAAACCAAATTCGATGATAATTCTAAAACGACACTGGCATTGTTGGCTCTTTGGCCGGCACCATCTTCTTCTTCACCAGGTAGCGTCTCCCCATCCCACCGCTCTGGCGGCGCTTCTTCTTGGGGGGCTCCTCCTTCTCCAGCTTTGCACGGCGAAGCCCGTCTTGGGTGAGGGTGATGCGGTTCCATATCTCGTTTGCTGCGTAGGCGTCCTTTGTCGCGTACTCGATGTGCCTCATGGACAGAGGCACGGTGGCCCAGTGCTTGTGCTCGTCGTCGGTGATCTTCTTCTTCATGTTGTTGTAGTAGTCGTCGATGAGCATGCGGAGAGCGTCTCAAGGAGTCCAACTCCCTGGTTTCCTCGGGCACCCTCCACTCCTTCTGGATGTCGACGAAGTTGGCGACCTCTAGATTGACGCGCTTTAGCCTGATTTTGTCGTTGTTGATGGAGAAGCCGGCAAAGGTGTACCTGGGGTCGGCGAGGAAGTTATCGAAGACGGTGAACCTTTTAGCGGCGCTCAGTTGGAAGAGCAGCGCCGGGTGTTTCTTGCTGATGGAGAGTTGGCATAGGGCGGGTTTCTGCATCGCTTCAGGCTCGTTGTTGTACTCGAGATCAATGCCGACGATCTTGTGGCGCCGGAGGCTGAGGTGGCGCTCGTACTTTGCGAGGGTGATCGCCATCTGCTTCTTGTCATTGGTGTGGATGGCGTTCAACTTGGTGTTGCCGTGGGCCTCCACGTCCTTGTACTCGTCGGCGAACACCATCGCCGGTAGTAGGGCTTGGTGTTTTGCGTGGAGATGGATGTAATGGAGCGATTTGGTGGCAGCGCAATGGATACTTGTTGTTGTGGATGAGAAGGCCTATGGCAGGGGTCTGAATTTAAGGGGAGGGCGCGGTGTGGGATGTCCGCATCGGATGAACTGCACGATCTCGGTGACGATGTGGTTTGTGCAGATCGTGGGTTGGTGTTGCGTCTGTGATCGTGGGCTTGTGGCGATGGAACCGCTCCGATTTGGTGGTTGTATGCGAACGTGGTGTTTTTTAACGTGGTTTTTTTATTAGTATTTTTTTTTAACCACCACTATCTGTGCAACGGGCATTTTGTCACGTTTATATGTATCATGTGTGATAATGAAACTGCATTGGTTAGAGTACTGCACTTCATCGTGTGCAATGGAGAACTGCATGTTGTCTACAGGTGCGTACTTCATCGTGCACTTTATCGTGTGCAACAAAGTACAATGTATTCCGCAATTTTACGAGTTTTTCGATGTGTTCTATACTGTGTATTTATTCATGTAGGTAATCCGGAACTGGTTTGCTAAACCGTACTGCTTCGTGTAACGAAATGCACTGCATTTTTCTAATGCTCCGTACCGCATATGTTTTTTGCATGTACTTACTGCAGTCCCTGGTACGGGAGGGGTAGGGGGGTTGGCCCCCCCTTTCTTTGTAGTTATTGTTTTTTGTTAGTGGGCCTTGTTGGGCCTGTGTTCATGGAGTGAAGACGCATTGGGCCCAAGTCGGCCTGTGAGCACGGCTGGTTCCCGGTGCGTTGTGTGCGGCCTAATGTTTAGTCTCACCTCACCCACGGAAGGCGCGCCCGACCTGTTTATAAGCGCTGGCGAGGCAGCCATATCGAACTCCTCTGGTTACTTATTTGGGCGCTTAAGCAAGGTGTTCGCTGCTCTATGCTCTCAGACCTGTGGGCCCATGTGCGCCCGACCCCATGCATTGTGGCTCAGAAGGGCTCGCCTACGGTGGGCGCAGACCTACTACGAGACTGGCTGGGGCCGGATGCACCTGTGGTGGTCAATTATTATTTTTCTTTGTACTTTTTATCTTAAGTATTTTTTTGAACGTAGGGGCGTGCATAGGTTATCAAACCATTCGTGCACTGCATTGTTCAGGGTTCTGTACTACATGTGCACGCATTCCGTACTACACATGTTTGCCCTACATTTTTCTGCACACCATTGGTAGCATTTATCTTTATTGTTTTTCCCTCTTACGTAGCATTTTTTCTAGTGTACGGGTGTGCACTGCTTTGTTGCCACTATGTGCACTACATTCGTCATGGTCCTGGGCTGCAGGTGTACACATTTTGCACTGCTTGCATGCTTCTTTGTGCTAAAGTTGTGACTGGTTATGCCAACGCTGCGGACTGCATGGCTTACAGTTAAGGACTACATCAGGTGCACTAATTCTGCTTTTGTGCACTGCGCGAAAGTGCTTTTCTTTGTGCTTAATTCTGAGCATGTACTGCACTTCATGCACACATATAGTGAACTTCCTGGTAAGACTTTGGAGAACTGCACACGTAAAAGGGTCTGTGGATTATAATTTTCCAGAGAATTATTATGTAATGATCTCCGGGTAGTTCGTGGGAATTTCTGCAGTCAAAGTCTTTGTTGAACTTCCTGGTAAGACTTTTTCTTTGGTAACATAAACCTTTATTGATTGTCCTTCATTCTTGGTAACGTAATTTTCATTAACTCCCCTTTAATTTTTAGTTTTGACCTTTTTGCATTCCTCTCCTATAAAATGTAGGCCAACTTCTACCCTTCCTTTGCACTTCATTTCTCCTCTAGCCGCAACTTCTCTCCGTTCTCTATACTCTCGTTATTTTTTTTTCTTTTCTAGGTTTTTGTTGCGATGTCTTCAGGCCCCTGCGCGAATTTCTCCTGCTGCGGCCATGGTTGTAGTGTGCCGACGCACTGCGATTGCTCAGCTTGCTTGCAGGCCCGTCGTGCTCGTCGTGGGGGGAAGGTATTGTGCCGAGGTGGGCGAGCGGAGCAGCATGCATATGGCACAATATTCACAGAAGGATTGGATATGGGCCAGATCAACGTTTCTGCATTCTATTCCGCTCTGCTTCGCCGTGGCCTTGGCTGCACAAGTCCTTTTGTCCATCACCTTACGCCAACAGATGTTGAGACTCACTACAAGATGGTATTTTTCGCTTGATCTAATTTTTTCTTTGTGTTTTCTATTTTTTTTGTATAATTCCATACTAGTCTGAACTTCTAGTTTTTTAGGAATGCACTTATTTTGTTTTATTGAACTATACTGCACTTTTGAACTTATATCTTGTTTTATTTTTTTGCTTTTGTGCATGGAGCTCGTGTTTTATTTTGCATGGTTACAATATGTGAACTGCTTACATACTTGATGAGAAGTAATAGTTTCCACAATTTTCCCCGCTTGTACGTTTTGTACTACATGCATGTAGTCTCAAGAAATTCATAATAGTTGTAAGCATACTTCTAGTTTGCAAGTTCCGCACTACACATTAGATTGCGTTTAATCTGTATTGCTTTTTTGCAGAAAATTCCACAACGATCTGTTAGGTATCTCCGCCTCAAGAAGAAGGGAATTCTCCAAGTTGTTCTTGGTAATGGACACCTTAAGCCAGCCAAGTACCGTGTAGGCGTTGACGGGCGGCTGTGTCGCAGAAAGGGTGGAAGGAATTTCTCATTGATAGTGGCCTAAAGTCTGAGCAAGTTGTTGTCCTCAACTTCTTTAAACTCGAGGATCGTACGGTTAGAATCACGTTTGACGTGATTGGTTAAGGTTATGAGGTTGATTTGTAATAAGTACTTTTACATGTAGAACGCTTCATCTTTTTGATGTGTTTTGTAATAAGCACTTTCGTGATCTGAACCGCTTCAATTATTATTCTAAACTTCGTGCTGCCAGTGAGCTAACTGCATTTTTTACATCGTTTTTGGATCAAAATGTGTCAAACTTTTACTCTAGACTGCTATATATATATGGTATACTATATACACCATTTGTCTTTAGATGGTTTAGTTGAATAACTCATAGTCAGTGGGAAATTTGTGTTTACTCGAAATTTAAACTGATACATAAGTCATATAGATAAGCAAACTGCTATGCATATGATTAATTTATTGAAGTTCATCGATTTGGTCGTTAACCTGCTGCTTCTCCGCGATGACTGGGGCGTGTCTAATGTTGCACTTTCTTTTGTTTTCCGTGGCGGTGTTGCTGGTTCTTGTCTCTGCACCGTTGTGTTTGTAGTCCCTCACATGTTGGTTGATGGTGGCTTTTGTTTTTGAGTGATGTGAACTGCATCCTTCTTTGCTCCCCGCGTGCTTGTTGATGGCTGCTTTCGTTTTCCAGTGATGTGAACTGCACCCTTCTTTGCTCCCCGCGTGCTGGTTGATGGCTGATTTTGATTTTGAGTGCTATGAACTGCATCCTTCTTTGCTCCCCGCTTGCTGGTTGATGGCTGCTTTCATTTTCAATGATGTGAACTGCATCCTTCTTTGCTCCCCGCGTGCTGGTTGATGGCTGCTTTTGTTTTTGAGTGCTATGAACTGCATCCTTTCGTGCTCCTACCTTGTTTTTTGAAAGTGGTGTCGTTCTCGGTTGTTTCTGTATAGCAGCATTCCCTTGTGGTGGTCTTGTTGGCATTGTTTATTCATGTTCTTCGTCCTCTTCACTCTCTTCTTCCTCCTCGTATTGCTCTTCCTCATCTTCATCATCAGTTTCTTCATAAGCCACCGCTTCTTCAGTTTCTTCATGTTCTTCGTCCTCTTCACTCTCTTCTTCCTCCTCTTCTTCATCTGCTTCTTCATAAGCCATTTCTTCTTCAGTTGTGTCACCATCTTTTTCTTTGATTTCATCTTCCTCGCCTTCCTCATTTTCTGATCTTGTTCTTTCGGGGCAGGTTCTTGAATTGTGTCTCTTCCTCTTTTGCAGATGCTACAATGTCTCGGTTTCGTCCATTTCTTAGTGTTGTGAGTGGAAGTTCTGTTTGGTTGTGCATCGCCATGTCCTCGTTTTTCTTGTTCATGTCTTTTTGTACATGTCCTGGAATTGTGGCCGTTGATTTCATTACATGTCTTGCACCTTCTTATTCCTAGTGGGTGACCATCCTTTATCCCATTTCGGTACATCGCTTCTTTATTTTGTCATCATTTTTCTCCTTGTATGCAACCTTTTATGGGTTATGTCGCCCCTTTCTTCCTTCCTCTTGTGTTTGAAACAGGAGGTGGAAGAATTGTTTCTTTTGATAGCACCAGTTCATTTGTGTTCGGTATTTTCTACTTGCTCGGCATTATTGTCATCTTTGGGATTTCTCTGCTTGCTTTAGTTTTGCTGCTTCTTCTTCTTCTTCGTTGAGCACATCAACTTCCTCGATCAGTGCCATCATACCAGACAACGCTCTGTGGCACCCAGCGTCGGACCTTGTCGCTCTGTTTGCAAGGTCCATTCTTTGTTTCTGTCGACAAATTTCTCTGACAAAAAGCGAGGTTCCATCTGGTGCTGTTTGTTCATAGTCTCTTCTGTCAAACGTTGCATTCGATCTTGCATTATGGGTGTATCTTTTCATGATGTACACCTCAGGAATCTTGAGTACTCTCAAATGAGAAATCATGCATAACACATGGACACAAAAGAGCCCTGCAGACAACACATGATTTCTTTGTTTTGTAAGTGAACTGCATGAAATTAATACACATATTTTTTTCGTTATTTGTTCATTTTAAAGAAGTGAACTTCATTTGGTTTTGTGAATTAGTCATGCACGTGGACTTTTAAAGTCCGATGAAGTGAGCTTTCGTGCATGACTATCGAAACTAGAATTTTTGTGATAGGAGTCTCACCTGTGTGTGTCCAGAGTTTGCACTCACATTCGTAGAAACCTTTCTTTTCATCGGCGACCACTTGGAAATTATGCCTTGCCCAGTCAAATGCATATGATCTATTGTAGTGGTGTACGAGATACTTTGCCGGGCTCTCAGGGCATCGTTCTGCTCTGAATGCAGTGCTATGGTAGAGTGTTTCTTTGAAATCTACAAACACTGCCCTTGTATACACTTTTTATAGCTGAACTTCGAACCCAAACTGGGTTGTTGTCTTTACCTCTGACTGCATGATTAGACAAGCACTGTTACGAACCAGAGAAATGAAAAACTTGTTTGTTTTTGTTGTTATATTTAGCAGTTTTTGATTGACATTTTGTTTACCTCATTTGCTACTCTCTCTGCATGCTCGACGGCCTTCACAGTGCAGATGCACTTGTCCACCTCTTTGAGAAAACAAATGGAGATCATGCTTCTCTTTGACAAAGTTTTTCTTCAGTATGCGGTTCATGCTCTCACTTCTCTGTGTGGAAGTCATGCGAGCACAGAAAATTTCCTTGTAGTAAGCCGAGATCCACTCGTGCCTGTCATCCCATAGCGTAATCATCACTTCATCGTCTTGCAAGTTGTATCTCTGAATGAGATCCTTCCGTGCTCATTCAAATTCTGACGGCATTAGTGGGTGGTTCAGCACCGCATTGAGGTCATCCTTGAGTTTCTCGTGCACCTTATACAGTAAGGCGAGGTGGTCTTTGTACTTCTTCATGATATGCCACTGACACAACTTATGCAGAGTATTTGGGAGGATAGTTTTTAATGCTGCTTTCATCGAAGAACACTGGTCTGAGAAGGCACAAATAGTGTTTTTTATTCAGTTGTTTGTGTGTGTGTAAGATATATGGAAGTAATATAAGTGCACCAAACGAACATAAGTATGCAGGTGTTTGTTTGTTTTTTGTACCTGTGAGCATGCAGATTGGCGGCTTGTTGTTCATACACCTCAGAAAAGTTTTGAAAACCCACTCGAACTATGGTATTGTTTCGTCTCGCACGAGGGCAACAACAAATGTGGTGCTCTATTGATGATGGTTCACTCCCACGAAGACTCCTAGCGGCATGTGGAACTTGTTAGTTTTATACGTCGTGTCAAATGTAACACAGTCTCCAAAATCTTCATACGATCCTTTGCAACTTGCGTTGGCCCAAAAGACGTTTCTTACACGGTTATCTGCATCAACGTCATAATCATAGAAAAACTCTGGGTTTATCTTCTGCATATTCTCGAAGAAATCCAGAAGTTTCTTAACGTCATCTTGGGACTCTTCTCTGGCAAACTTTTGTTTCCTGCATTTTCAAACACAATGCAAACTTATCTCATCAAACAGGAAATAATTACCGACAGGATGCTCAAGCGATATGGTTTGTGATATGCTTACTTGTTTACCCAGTCGCGGCTAGTATGTCCCGTGTACTGCAGACCACCGGACATACGCGACAGCGTTGACATCATCTGAGCGTGTTTGTGGTTGTCCAGTTGCATGTCTTTCACTAACTGGTCTATCAAAGGATCGTCTTTTTTGTTCGATCTCATGTGCAAAAGCATCCCAGGGCTTTCCAGCATCTTGTGATTGTGATTGAGTTCAACCATTTCTATCACAAATTTGGCATCCTTCCTCTTTTTTACTCTAATCTTTGCCTTGCAGTCAATTCTTTTTTATGTCCTCTGACGTTTCCGGTGATAATCTGACACGGTCTGCTTGTGTGTCCCTTCTCTTGAGCAGACAATGTAGGAATTTGTCATGTGTTTTGCCCTCTTGCGTATGCCAAACCCTGCACATCTTGCATAATTGTTGGAAAAGTCCCATGCCTTGTCGTACATGGTGAACTTCATTCCAGCGGCAGGTATGAGGTTCAGCGACATGTTTTTATCCTGCATTAAGTGCAATACTCTATGAGATAATTTGTTCTGTTCTGTTTTTAAAATACGATGAGTGCATAAGAGTTTAATAAAGCATTCAATGTTCCTAAGTTTTCAGAAGAATCCAATGTATTAGATGCTAGGTCAAACCTCACAAGAAATATCAGTGTGCACTGCAATGTTATCTGAATGGACTGCAACTATTATTATTATTTTTCAGAACATAAACGTACATGAGTGTAGAGTCGTTCACCCGATGGTGTTTGCAGCTCGCCGGGTTGTATAGGACATGGCGGGGTTATAGCAGATATGTGTAGTTGAGGATCTTGCGGTGGCAATAGTGAGGAGGATTTGTACCTGCTATTGACTTTTGACCGAGGCACCGTTGGTGGTCGCAGTGTCAAAGTTGATGCAGCAGCTCTGCTTGGAGCTCTGTTTTTGGTCTGCAGATGAATGACGAGCTCTGTTTTGGGGTGCAGCAGGTGGACGTGGTGGTAATCCAGTGTTGTGACGATGTCTCAGTGGATTGGTTTGAAAATTTTGGAGCGGTGGCACATCATCATAGTCATAATCATATTCATCATCTGCTGCAACATCGTGTTCAACTGCATCATCATTGTCTGTTTGAACATGCTGTCCAAACGTAGTGAACTTGTGCTTATACTTTGGGTTGAGAACTTTTATTGGCTCATCTTCATCGTCGTCATCTTCATCCTCCTGTCGGTGAGTGCCCTCCCAGATGAAAGTGACACCATCGTCATCCTCGACTATCTCTTCTCACTGGAACAAATCCTCTTCCGGAGAGTAGTGCACCCTGTTTGTTGTCGTGAAGAATCCTTGAGCAATCTCAGGGATAACCCAGCCATTATCTCTTTCAGAAGAAGCTTTACTCTTCTGAAGTTTGTTGTTCCCTGGGTTGTCAATTATGCGCGGCATTTTGTATCTGCTGAACGTCATTTCCTGCACACAAAATGACCGAGTTGCATTGTCAGGCAAAATGAACTGAATCATGAGAACTGCCTACAAATGGTACTACTAATCTAATGCATGCTGACTGCATCACCCTGCAATGTGAACTGAAGTAACTGCACTGCATAGTTGTCCGTAATGAACCTACACAAGCGTACAGCATAAACGAGCAAGTTTACTGCATTTTCCCCCACAACGAACTAAAGCAACCGCACTGCATCATTTTTGTAGGCGTACTGGACTGCGTGTACTACTTTGTCTGGAATAACTAAACTGATATGGTTGAGGAAGTGTACTGCTTACCTCGTGTTGCAGTGATTTCTTGCGTTTGCAGGAGGAAGTTCTCTTCTCGTCCGTCTGCACAACTTCCGCATTCGCCCGTGCAGTCCAGTTGCCCTTCAGAAGTTCATGAGCGTTCTGGACGTTGCTCAAGGTGAACAGAGACGGAGGATTTGCTCTGAAGGTCATTGCAGACTTAATCCAAGAAGCTGCCGTCGATGAAGGAACCTTGCGCATAGTCCTCCTTGCTCGAATTGGTTTGATGTCGAGGTAGCACCAATCCACATCTGATGAAGTACAGCTAATTGCAGGCCCGGAGGAGTTCGGCGGCGGCGCTACCGAGCTGCTACCGTGGAAGAAGGCCAATATGCTGGTGGGGCGGCGTTGCTCGGTTGCTGCCGTGGAAGAAGGCCTGGAGGGGAGGGGCGGCGTCGCTACCGGCCGCTGCCGTGGAAGAAGGCCGAGAGGGGAGGGGCGGCGGTGCTCCCAGGCCGCCGCCGCGGGAGAAAGCGGGGAGGGGAGGGGCGGCATCGCTGCCACGCCGCCACCGCGGAAGAAGGCCGGGAGGAGGAGGCGGCAGCCTTCGAGGCGCTGCCATGAAGAAGGCACTGGAGGGAGGCGGCGGCGCTCGGGCCGCCCAGCATGATAGAAGGTCGGGAGGGGAGGGGCGGCGGCGATCTGGTGGGGGATGTGCAGAATAAGGTTGGTGTTATTAGAATAAGACTCTTAAGGGGTGTTATCAAAATAGACCCACCCTATATATATACACACACACACGCTGAAGGCTCAGCGTTCCTTTGCTAGGGTTTGCTATATTCACAGTCTCTCACCCTCTTCACCAGATCTAAACAAGACTGTGTTGGCCTCTGTCTCTCTCCCTAACAAGGAGGCGTCCGGATCCCGTCGCACTGGGAATGCGAGGAGGTGTTGCGTTCATTCTATCGCCGCCGGCGAGGGAGGCAATCCACTGCCAGCTGCGTTGTTCTCTTTCACCCAGTGCATGTGTGGGAGGGCCACCGACCCCTTCTTCCTCGCTACCGTACGTAGTGTGGGAAGATCCGGCCTCCCGCTGCACGCCTTGCCACATCCCGATGACCCTAAGGTATAAGTTTCTTTGAAACCGTCGTTGCTCTAGCTGCATGCGGAACATTTTCGATTCTGTAGTCGAATCTAGGTCTTGGTTCAAAGAGGACAGAAGGGTGCGCTGGGATGGAGCATGAATCTAGGACGTGGTTCAATGAGGAAAGGAGGGAGGGAAAGTAGTATAGACTGGCTATCCAGCCGCTTTCTTGGTCGAAAAGGGAAAAAGGGGTAACCCAGTACACACATCTGTACGGTACCTACCTCTTTGTTGAAAAAGGAAAGAAACTGGGGGGTCGGGTAGTTTGTGTAGGACTAGATTTGCTGCCCTCACATAGGAAAAAGGTTCAAAGAGAACAAATATGGGACCAATGCAGATATGCTACTTGGCAACATACTCTGCATCACCCATTTATACGTGTGGATGCACATGGTGCTGGCATGTCCCATACAACTATTTTGCTGTTGTTAATCTAAGAATGCCGCTGGTAAATTGAAGTAATGCCATTGTTAAAAGTAAATTACATTTTTAATGAATGTTATTCTAAGAGAATTTCTCTGTAAATATGAATCAACGCAACCGTTTTAGAAATGCTACTATCCTATACTTTGTTTTCCATCAAGATAAGGTAGATGCTTCTTTTTGTGGCCGCATGTTTCACCCTCCTTTATTGGCCAGCAATTGATTCCTTTTTTGCCTCTCTTAAAACAGGGATATCTATTCAACTTGTTGCTATTGCATCATTTTGCTTGGCTACGTGAAACACTTATGTTTTTAGAGTGTTTTCTGGAGTTCAACATGAATGTCATACCGGCGACTTTGCTTAATTTTGGTTGAACTACACAAAAGGAGATCGGATTCCCATATATGTGTTGAGAGATTTCGTTCAAATCCTCCTCGCGAGTTGTTTCAAATCTTGGTCGACTTTCATCCACATGATGGTGCAGTGTGCTTTGAGATGTTGTGCTACTTTTATTGGTATTGTTTTGGATAAATGTTGAATTGAAGCTATTGAACTGCTGTCTTTTACCATTAAGTGAGATGCTTTGAGATGCTTCTTTTTGTGGCCACATGTTTCATCCTCCTCTATTGGCCAGTAATTGTTTCCTTTTTTGAGATGCTGTATTTGATGCTTGTTGTTTTGTTACAACAAACTCTGCATCACCCCCTTTATAAGTAGATGGAAGCACACGTTGTTGTTGCGCCCACTCTCGCCTAGAACTGTTTATGCTTTTTGTTAATCTAATGCCGCTGGTAAAATTAAGCAATACCACCCTCAGAATTAACTACTGAATCTTAGTTCAAAACTGCAACACTTGTTAGGGATTGGTGGGATTACCATTTTTGTGGCCGCATGTTTCATCCTCCTTTATTTGCGAGTAATTGATTCCCTTTTTGCCTCTGTTAAAATAGGGATATCTATTCAACTTGTTGCTATTGTGACATTTTCCTTCGCTACACGAAACACTTATGTTTTAAGAGTGTTTTGTGCAGGTAAACTTGAATGTCACACCGGCGACTTCGCTTTATTTTGGTGGAACTGCACAACAGGAGATCGGATTTTCATATATGTGTTGGGATATGTTTCCAGTCCTCCTCGCGAGTTGTTTCAAATCTTGGTCAAGAAAGGTCAGTACCGACTTTCATCCACATGATGCTACAGTGTGCTTTGAGATGTTGTGCTACTTGTATTGGTACTGTTTTGGATAAATGTTGAATTGAAGCTATTGAACTGTTGTCTTTTACCATTAAGTGAGCAAAAATTGTTCCAACCCAGACATTGATAACCCAAAAGTATAGGCGATCGCAATAGTTTTCGAGGGTAGAGTATTCAACCCAAATTTATTGATTCGACACAAGGGGAGCCAAAGAATATTCTCAAGTATTAGTTGTTGAGTTGTCAATTCAACCACACCTGAAAGACTTAATATCTATAGCAAAGTATTTAGTAGCAAAGTAGTATGGAAGTAACGCTAACGGTGGCAAAAGTAACAGTAGTAGTTTTGTAGCAATCGTAACAATGGCAATGGAAAATTAACTAAGCAAAGATCAATATGTGAAAATCTCATAGGCAATGTGTGACGCCCCAAGACCGGAGCTTCAGTTGCCTTCCAGGGTTTCCGAGTTTTGTCGTGTGATTTGTTTTGTGTGTGCATTCATCATGTCATCTCTTGCATTGCATCATCTCATCATGCCATTTAATTTTAAAAACTCATCTAAATAAATTGCATGGATCTTCGGTCCATTTAAATCGAGGGAAGGGTGACTTCTCTTTATAACATACCCTCCCAATATTATTAGGGAACTATAATAAATATTCCATTATTTTGGAATCACCATAACCCACTTGCAAAATAAATCCCATGCCTTTTCTGCTCCGAGTTGACCTCAAAACCTTGCTAATATTATTTCATCATTTTCCGGAGCTCCACCAAAAATCTCAACATTTTTGGACACTTCTAAAACCCTGATCTAGTTCAAACCATTTGAATTAAATTCAAATAAGTTTGAATTTAAATCTTGCATTCGTGCCTCTTTTTCTATTTTTCCTGGATCGAGCATATTTTTATGAGTCAGGAAAATTATCCGTGTGTCCAATTTCTTTCCCTAACCCCCCCTTCTTTTCCTTCTCTATATTTCTTTTACCTTAAGAGTTTAGTGAGAGAGAGAGCCAGCCCAGCCAGGACCTCTGGCCATTTCCTCTCCACCAGCCGGCCCAGCCCACCTAAACCCAGCTCCTAAACCTAGCCCGACCCTCCTCCTCCGCATCTCTCTCCCTCTCGTCCACCTTGCTTGCCACCACGCCGCCCGCTGCTAGGAAGGGCAACGCCCGATCCCATCTCCCTCCTCTCGCTCGTCGCCCCGCCTCCAGGGTCCTCCCCTACCGCCGCTCATTCGTGGCGTCGGCCGGACCTCCAGCGCCACCGCCTCGTCCCGTCCTCGTCGCCTTGCTCCTCCATGGCGCGCCCTCCCAGCTCGGCCTCCTCCCGAGCTCGCCGTCGCCTCCTCCGCACCGAGCCGGGAGTGGTGCTCCTGCGCCGGTCCCTCGCCTGCCGCCTCCTCCGTTGGTGGCGACCACCAGAGCTCCACAAGGGCCGGAGTCCCCTGCCTCCACAACCACCGAACCAGGGCGCTAGGGCCATCTTGAGATTTTCGCCAAGTACCAGGTCAACGAGGACCGCCAAGTTCCACTACCGATGAGCGTTTTGGACCGCCAAGTTCGCCTACGATCCTCGAGACCATCGTGTTGCACGCCAACATGAGTACGACCACGGACGGCTACCTACGGATGGATTTCGTCAAGTTCAACGACGACCCGTGAAGCACATGGGAACATCAAGTTCCTCTCCGAGCGTGTCACGACTACCATCGCGAGACCGCCAAGTACCACGACAACCCGAAGGGTTCGGACCCGTCAAGTACCTCTTCGAAAACGAGCGTGAACCTCTACTTCCACTACCGTCGGTCCGTGAACGACTACTTCCCTCTGAACGCGAACCGTCCCGTTTGAGCGATCCGAAGGTATAATCCGAGACGACCGCGATGAGATGCCCTTGCATGTATGTGATGCACGATATGTTTGCACCGTGTCCGAATTGTCCTTGCGATGCCCTCTTTTGCCATGCCACCGTTCCGTGGGAACCCGGTGTCGGGATCACCCCACCATCTTGCATGACTCGCTCCGTCCACACTTTCTTTTGCACCGATATCTCAATCGAGTTATCGGAACCGGAATGTTGCCGTGGCACCATTTCCGTTAATAGTTGCCGTGGCACCCTTTTTCGTTTCCGCCACGACGACTAATGCTTCATAATGCTCTTGTCAACAATTTCATAATATTGCATAAAACTTGCACTTGTCATCCGCATCATGATAACAACAATTAAAATGTTTAAAATTGTTGTTTGCATTAATTTGCTTAAATGCCATGCTAAAATGATTTATTTCATAACTAAATAACCGTAGCTCGGATTTAAATAAATTATATATGTAAATGGGGTGGAAAAATGCCTAGTTTAACATGGTACACTTTATTTTGCTGCTTAATAACATTAAAATTGTGTTTAGGGCAGAACAGTAGCAAATTCGAAATATGCATATGGGGATTTCCGGAATTGTTGTTTGTTATTTCCGGCCTCATTTAAATTTGCCTAAATAGTTAGTTTACTTATGCTTCACCTCTTGCCATGTTTAACAACATTTAATATTGTTTGGTAGCCTAACCGAGAGTGAACTAAATAATTGATGTGGTGTTTAAATCAATATGCAACTTCGTTGCATATTGAGCTCCACTTAACTTGTAGTGTTGTTTGTGCATATTGCCTTGCCATGAATCATTAAACCGGACATGCATCATACTTGTTTGTGCATCATGCCATGATTATGCTTGTGTGTTTACCATGTTGTTTGCTTCTTTCCGGTTTGCTTCTTCGTTAGCTTCGGTTTCGTTCGGAGTTGTGAGGATTAGATTCGACTACATCCGTTTGTCTTCTTCATGGACTCGTTCTTCTTCCTTGCGGGATTTCGGGCAAGATGACCATACCCTCGAAATCACTTCTATCTTTGCTATGCTAGTTGCTCGCTCTTTTGCTATGCCTATGCTGCGATGCCTACCACTTGCTATATCATGCCACCCATATTGTCATGTCAGCCCCTAACCATCCTTTCCTAGCAAACCGTTGATTGGCTATGTTACCGCTTTGCTCGGCCCTCTTATAGCGTTGCTAGTTGCGGTGAAGCTGAAGTTTGTTCCTTGTTGGAACATGGAGATGTTGTTCCTTATTTGAACATGTTTACTTGTTGGGGATATCACAATAAAAATATCTGCTAAAATAAATACAACTATATACTTGGTAAAGGGTGGAAGGCTCGGCCTTATGCAGTGTTTTGTTCCTCTTGCCACCCTAGTTTCCGTCATACCGGTGTTATGTTCCTTGATTTCGCGTTCCTTACACGGTTGGGTGATTTATGGGACCCCTTGACAGTTCGCTTTGAATAAGACTCCTCGGCAAGGCCCAACATTGGTTTTACCATTTGCCACCTAAGCCTTTTCCCCGGGTTTTCGCGAGCCCGAGGGTCATCTTTATTTTAACCCCGGGCCAGTTCTCCTCGAGTGCTGGTCCAAACCTGTCGACCGCCGGTGTCCATCGGGGCAACTACGAGATGGCCTATCGGAAGTTTGGACAATCCGGTGTGCCACTGAGCGAGATATGTGCAGCTCCTATCGGGATTTGTCGGCACATTCGGCGGCTTCTTTGGTCTTGTTTTATTCTTTGTCGAAATGTCTTGTAGTCCGGGATTCCGAGATTGATCGGGTCTTCCGGTAGAAGGAATATCCTTCGTTGACCGTGAGAGCTTATAATGGGCTAAGTTGGGACACCCCTGCAGGGTAATATCTTTCGAAAGCCGTGCCCGCGGTTATGAGGCAGATGGGAATTTGTTAATGTCCGGTTGTAGAAATCCCGAAGTTGACCTCAAATAAAATACGCATCAACCGCGTGTGTAACCGTGATGGTCTCTTCTCGGCGAAGTCTGGGAAGTGAACACGATGTTGGAGTTATGCCTGGCGTAAGTAGTTCGGGATCACTTCTTGATCGCTATTAGTTTCACGTCCGTGCTTTGCTTCTCTTCTCGCTCTCTTTTGCGAAGTAGCCACCATATATGCTAGTCGCTTGCTGCAGCTCCACGATACTACTCTGTCCTTCCTATAAGCTTAAATAGTCTTGATCTCGCGGGTGTGAGATTGCTGAGTCCCGTGACTCACGAGATACTTCAAAAGCGATTGCAGGTGCCGGCGATGCGGTCTGGTGACTCAACCGAACTCAAGTGGGAGTTCGGCGAGGAACGTGGTCGTTACTATGTGTCTTTTCGGATGATCGGTAGTGGTGCCCGGTTGGGACGATCGGGGATCCGTAGCATTTGGGGTATCTTCTTTTATTTTGGTTCCGTAGTCGGACCTTGAGTGTACTACGAATGATGGATGTTTATTTATGTATTGTGTGAAGTGGCATTTGTAAGCCAACTATGTATCTCTTTCCCTTATTTATTACATGGGTTGTGTGAAGATTACCTCACTTGCGACATTGCTTTCAATGCGGTTATGCCTCTAAGTCGTGCCTCGACACGTGGGAGATATAAGCCGCATCGGGGCGTTATAAGTTGGTAATCGAGCCTTCCCGACTTAGGAGCCCCCTACTTGATTGTTTCTTTGGCGTTGTTGAGTCTAGAATGGAAAAATGTTTTGAGTCTTAGGATTATATATATCGGAGAGTAGGATTCTTTTTACTTCCCAGTCCCTTCGTCGCTCTGTGAGGTATCCTGACGTAGTGTTTTGACTCTTCTCTCCTCAAATTTCACTAAAAAAAATTTAGGATCACGTGGGTATCTTGGAATCGTTCCGATGGTTTTGTGACGAGAACATTGTTCTTGGTGCCTCGACATTTAGGGGTTGTGGCGGTGTCCGGGAGTTGAGCTCCGAGGTGTTGTCGTCACAATTTTATCGTTCTTGATTCTGGAATACCTGAGTTTTGCCGACATCGAAATCTCTTTTGTGCGATTGTTGGTGAGATAACCACGATAGCCCAAGATCTTTGAGGCGAGTCTTGGGAGTATTGCCATGACTTGTATAACGGATGTTTTTGAAGGTCGAGGTACACGATTTCGAGGATTTCTTGGTTATGTGTTGACGGATGGATACAATTTGGATCTAGGTATTGTTAGTTTGGGTGATATATTTTGTGTCCCTGTATCCCCAACACCGCAGTTGCATAACCGTAAAGTTTCGGGAGTTTATAGGTGGGAATTCTAGTAGCTTACGAGTTTCTTTCCGACGGATGTATGATTTGAGATTGGGGTTCAACGTCTAGTGGTCCGCCCATTCACGGTCGATTCTGATTGGTCACGAGGCGTCTTAAAGAATCCTTGGCTATGCTGATTCGGGGGCGTCTTGTTAGTCATTCGTGACGGCCGCTATCGTCGTGTCCGTGTGGGCCCCACCACGAACACTTTGGGCGAAATCTCTATCATGTGTTTGTTCGGCTCATTCTAGAAGCCAATCTTTTGTTTTCGGTTGTGGTATTCGAGTTGCTTGAAGCCAAGTGTTGATTTCATACCTTTCCTAAGCGGTGTTATCATATTGCTATGTGAATACTAATCCTTCTTGATCAACGAGCTTGTCATGTCAATTCTTTTCTCAACCGGCGTGCTTCTCTTCAAGTAAATCCGATCATTGCAACATTCGCAAGATCAATTCTAAGTTTTTTTCTCAACGGTGTTTGTTCCATCCGACCCAAGTTGTTTTTGTTTTCCCACCCTCCCACCCTTTTTTCTTCAAGGACTCAGATTTCTTAATCAAGCATCCATTTTACTGCTGTGAAGTTTCTTCATTCTTTTCCTTTAATGTTTTATCCGGTGATTTCTCATGAAGACGCTAAGGAAGTTTCAAGCTTATCATTGTTCCATTCTAATTTTCTTCTCCGGTGGATTTAGTTCAAGATTTCGGTGTTGATCTTATCCCTTTTCCTCTTTTCACAATGTTTTCCCATACCGGTGCACCTCATAGTCTTTCACTTCTTGTTATTCAATTGTTCTGGAGTGATGAAGATATCTCGGAAGATTCGTGTTTCCATTCTTAATCCGTTCAAGTTATTTCGAGTTTGTTATCCCATTCAAGCCATTTAATTCAACGGTGCAATCTCTCTTTTCAAGCAATTGTTCAACAGTGGTTCTTTTGAGTGGGCCCTAACCCACAGGTCTTTTCCCGTGATCTTACCTAACTCTTCTAATTTTCAGAGCTATTCCCAAATTCATTGCAAAGTTTGGCGTAAGAATGAGTTATCATCGATCAAATGTCTTTCTCCAAGATCTTTCAAATTATTCTCATTGTTGGTTCAACCTTTCTAATTTTCATTCCAGTGCCTCAACAATTCATGGTGGTGTTTCTCGTCGTCATTCTCGAATTTTGAAGGCGAAGAAGAGTTTCTCTTTAATCTTGCTCCATTCTCTTCAAGATTCATGGTTCTAGCTTGATGCCATCCTCTCATAATTATTTTCGATTGTGAGAATTCTTTTAACCCACGGAGCATTTCAGAGTCTTTTCAGTTTGATTCTCCGGAGCCCATCATCTCGTAATTATTCATTCTCAACATCTCACTCTCCAAATCTTACCGATTGCATCATTCAAGTATTCTCCAATCAGCTCGTCATCTATTCGTTCACTTGTATCTAAATCCCTCAAATATCTTCATTCGTTTTCCAATTCTTCCCGGTGAATTGTGCCTTTGCTACGTTCATTCTCAATTCTTACGGTGGTTCGTTCAAAGATTTCACTTCCTTCATTATCATATCAATTCATTTGTTGCTTCCAAATCCCACCGGTGGTTCCATCAATACCTTCTCAAGTTTGCGCTATATCTCTATCTGTAATCATTTTTCAATGAGAATAAGTAGTATGCCAAATCCATTGCTTGACATCAATTTAAATTGGTGAAGGATACGCATAACATAATTCTTGTTCTTGTTTCATCCAAGTGATTAATTCCTTCTTTCGGAGATTGTTCATGATGAAGTAATTCTTGATTTCATTTGTTCATCTTTCTTTTCGGAGTTCCAAATTTTGTCGGTTATATCATTTCAAAGCTTCATCTTATCACTGCAAGGCTTCACCTTGTGTTGTAAACTTCTCTTCTTTTTATCATCCTTTTATTTACCGGAGTTCTTCATGGAGGCTCTACATGGTGGTTCTTCAAGGATTCTTTTCATTCGTCATTTGTTCTTCAAGATTTCTCTCGAAGTTATGATCCGTCAAGCCATACTTCAAAATAAACATGGTGCTCAACACATGTTTTGTTTTGAGGAGTTCAAGTATTCTTCATCTTGCATTCCAAAGTGCAATTCTTTCTACAATATCTTTTGAGGTGGTGTTATGTCCTTCTTGACAATTTCCATTCATGTTCCATGATTCACAAATTGTCAAGAATGAGGTATTTTAAATCCATCAATCTTTTCGTTGGAGTTATCTTGTGTCATATTTCACCTAAAGCCCTCCCTAAGGATTGTTGCTATTTATGGTGCTTATAAATGACACAAGTTCTTCATTTATCCTCCTGGTGAAATAAGTTTCTCGTCTCCTTGTTCATACCGATCCAATCTCTGTTTCCATTAGTGGCAGAATTTCACCTCATAATTTTGAGAAGTTTTCCATAAGCCCACTACAAATTTATTAGTTTCGTTGTTGGTTTTCCAACGACTCCGTTCTAACCTTCTTGGAAGGGTGCTTTCCAAGTTCATTTGTGGCAAAAGTTGTCGATCTCTTCTCCATTTTGTTATTCCAATGATCTATCTTCTATTCTTTCTTTCGAAGGCATTGTGATGTTGCTCTCTTCACTCATCTTCTCGTATTGTGAGGATCGTGTTCTTTTCGTGCTTATCCATCTAACCGGAGTGTTGTGTCATCTCTGCTAAGATTTTTTTGCATCTTATCAAGTCTCGCATCTCTTTTCAACCGGAGTTCTATCCGAATTTGTTCTTCCTTGTTTCTTGTTTATCTCGTTTCAACCAGAGTGGTTCCAATTCCTTCTTGTTCATTGTGCTCGTCATTCATAACTTTTCAACCTCTCAAGGTTCTTTGGTTTCATTCTTTTGTCGAAGAAGCAACTTAGTTTTACCTCTTTCTTCTTCCGTTTTTTCTATCCGGTGCCATCCTAGATCTCGGGACGAGATCCTCTCGTAGTGGTGGAGTGTTGTGACGCCCCAAGACCGGAGCTTCAGTTGCCTTCCAGGGTTTCCGAGTTTTGTCGTGTGATTTGTTTTGTGTGTGCATTCATCATGTCATCTCTTGCATTGCATCATCTCATCATGCCATTTAATTTTAAAAACTCATCTAAATAAATTGCATGGATCTTCGGTCCATTTAAATCGAGGGAAGGGTGACTTCTCTTTATAACATACCCTCCCAATATTATTAGGGAACTATAATAAATATTCCATTGTTTTGGAATCACCATAACCCACTTGCAAAATAAATCCCATGCCTTTTCTGCTCCGAGTTGACCTCAAAACCTGGCTAATATTATTTCATCATTTTCCGGAACTCCACCAAAAATCTCAACATTTTTGGACACTTCTAAAACCCTGATCTAGTTCAAACCATTTGAGTTAAATTCAAATAAGTTTGAATTTAAATCTTGCATTCGTGCCTCTTTTTCTATTTTTCCTGGATCGAGCATATTTTTATGAGTCCGGGAAAATTATCCGTGTGTCCAATTTCTTTCCCTAACCCCCCCTTCTTTTTCCTTCTCTATATTTCTTTTCTGCTTAAGAGTTTAGTGAGAGAGAGAGAGCCAGCCCAGCCAGACCTCTGGCCAGTTACTATACACCAGGCCCGCCCAGACCACCAAAACCCAGCTCCTAAACCTAGCCCGACCCTCCTCCTCCGCATCTCTCTCCCTCTCGTCCACCTTGCCCGCCACACGCACGCCCGCTGCTAGGAAGGGCAACGCCCGATCCCATCTCCCTCCTCTCGCTCGTCGCCCCGCCTCCAGGGTCCTCCCCTGCCGCCGCGTCATTCGTGGCGTCGGCCGGACCTCCAGCGCCACCGCCTCGTCCCGTCCTCGTCGCCTTGCTCCTCCGCGACGCCCCTGCCGGCCCCGCGCTCGGCCTCCTCCCCGAGCTCTCGCCGTCGCCTCCTCCGCACCGAGCCAGGGAGTTGTGCTCCCTGCGCCCGGTCCCCTCGCCCCTTGCCGCCTCCTCCGTTGGTGGCGACCACCAGGAGCTCCACAAGGAGCCGGAGTCCCCTGCCTCCCACAACCACCGAACCAGGGCGCCAGGCCATCTTGAGATTTTCGCCAAGTACCAGGTCAACGAGGACCGCCAAGTTCCACTACCGATGAACGTTTTGGACCGCCAAGTTCGCTACGATCCTCGAGACCATCGTGTTGCACGCCAACATGAAATGCGACCACGGACGGCTACCTGCGGATGGATTTCGTCAAGTTCAACGGCGACCCGTGAAGCACATGGGAACATCAAGTTCCTCTCCGAGCGTGTCACGACTACCATCGCGAGACCGCCAAGTACCACGACAACCCGAAGGGGTTCGGACCCGTCAAGTACCTCTTCGAAAACGAGCGTGAACCTCTACTTCCACTACCGTCGGTCCGTGAGCGACTACTTCCCTCTGAAACGCGAACCGTCCCGTTTGAGCGATCCGAAGGTATAATCCGAGACGACCGCGATGAGATGCCCTTGCATGTATGTGATGCACGATATGTTTGCACCGTGTCCGAATTGTCCTTGCGATGCCCCTCTTTTGCCATGCCACCGTTCCGTGGGAACCCGGTGTCGGGATCACCCACCATCTTGCATGACTCGCTCACGTCCACACTTTCTTTTGCACCGATATCTCAATCGAGTTATCGGAACCGGAATGTTGCCGTGGCACCATTTCCGTTAATCGTTGCCGTGGCACCCTTTTCGTTTCCGCCACGACGACTAATGCTTCATAATGCTCTTGTCAACAATTTCATAATATTGCATAAAACTTGCACTTGTCATCCGCATCATGATAACAACAATTAAAATGTTTAAAATTGTTGTTTGCATTAATTTGCTTAAATGCCATGCTAAAATGATTTATTTCATAACTAAATAACCGTAGCTCGGATTTAAATAAATTATATATGTAAATGGGGTGGAAAAATGCCTAGTTTAACATGGTACACTTTATTTTGCTGCTTAATAACATTAAAATTGTGTTTAGGGCAGAACAGTAGCAAATTCGAAATATGCATATGGGGATTTCCGGAATTGTTGTTTGTTATTTCCGGCCTCATTTAAATTTGCCTAAATAGTTAGTTTACTTATGCTTCACCTCTTGCCATGTTTAACAACATTTAATATTGTTTGGTAGCCCTAACCGATAGTGATCTAAATAATTGATGTGGTGTTTCGTCAATATACAACTCGTTGCATATTGAGCTCCACTTAACTTGTAGTGTTGTTTGTGCATATTGCCTTGCCATGAATCATTAAACCGGACATGCATCATACTTGTTTGTGCATCATGCCATGATTATGCTTGTGTGTTTACCATGTTGTTTGCTTCTTTCCGGTTTGCTTCTTCGTTAGCTTCGGTTTCGTTCGGAGTTGTGAGGATTCGATTCGACTACATCCGTTTGTCTTCTTCATGGACTCGTTCTTCTTCCTTGCGGGATTTCGAGCAAGATGACCATATCCTCGAAATCACTTCTATCTTTGCTATGCTAGTTGCTCGCTCTTTTGCTATGCCTATGCTGCGATGCCTACCACTTGCTATATCATGCCACCCATATTGTCATGTCAGCCCCTAACCATCCTTTCCTAGCAAACCGTTGATTGGCTATGTTACCGCTTTGCTCAGCCCTCTTATAGCGTTGCTAGTTGCGGTGAAGCTGAAGTTTGTTCCTTGTTGGAACATGGAGATGTTGTTCCTTATTGGAACATGTTTACTTGTTGGGGATATCACAATATAAATATCTGCTAAAATTAGTACATCTATATACTTGGTAAAGGGTGGAAGGCTCGGCCTTATGCCTGGTGTTTTGTTCCACTCTTGCCACCCTAGTTTCCGTCATACCGTGTTATGTTCCTTGATTTCGCGTTCCTTACACGGTTGGGTGATTTATGGGACCCCTTGACAGTTCGCTTTGAATAAGACTCCTCCAAAGAAGGCCCAACATTGGTTTTACCATTTGCCACCTAAGCCTTTTCCCCGGGTTTTCGCGAGCCCGAGGGTCATCTTTATTTAACCCCGGGCCAGTTCTCCTCTGAGTGCTGGTCCAAACCTGTCGACCGCCGGTGTGTATCGGGGCAACTCTGAGATGGCCTATCGGAAGTTTGGACAATCCGGTGTGCCACGAGAACGAGATATGTGCAGCTCCTATCGGGATTTGTCGGCACATTCGGGCGGCTTCTTTGGTCTTGTTTTATTCTTTGTCGAAATGTCTTGTAGTCCGGGATTCGAGATTGATCGGGTCTTCCGGTAGAAGGAATATCCTTCGTTGACCGTGAGAGCTTATAATGGGCTAAGTTGGGACACCCTGAGGTAATATCTTTCAAAGCCGTGCCCGCGGTTATGAGGCGGATGGGAATTTGTTAATGTCGGTTGTAGAAAACCCGAAGTTGACCTCAAATAAAATACGCATCAACGGCGTGTGTAACCGTGATGGTCTCTTCTCGGCGGAGTCCGGGAAGTGAACACGATGTTGGAGTTATGCTGGCGTAAGTAGTTCAGGATCACTTCTTGATCGCTATTAGTTTCACGTCCGTGCTTTGCTTCTCTTCTCGCTCTCTTTTTGAAGTAGCCACCATATATGCTAGTAAACTGCTGCAGCTCCACGATACTACTCTGTCCTTCCTATAAGCTTAAATAGTCTTGATCTCGCGGGTGTGAGATTGTTGGAGTCCCCGTGACTCACGGATACTTCAAAAGCAGTTGCGAGTGCCGGCGATGCGGTGCAGGTGACTCAACCGAACTCAAGTGGGAGTTCGACGAGGAACGTGGTCGTTACTATGTGTCTTTTCGGATGATCGGTAGTGGTGCCCAGTTGGGACGATCGGGGATCCGTAGCATTTGGGGTATCTTCTTTTATTTTGGTTCCGTAGTCGGACCTTGAGTGTACTACAATGATGGATGTTTATTTATGTATTGTGTGAAGTGGCGTGTAAGCCAACTATGTATCTCTTTCCCTTATTTATTACATGGGTTGTGTGAAGATTACCTCACTTGCGACATTGCTTTCAATGCGGTTATGCCTCTAAGTCGTGCCTCGACACGTGGGAGATATAGCCGCATCGGGGGCGTTATACAATGGATCAGTGATGGATAATTATGTCGGATGTGATTCCTCATGCAACAGTTATAACATAGGATGACACAGAACTAGCTCCAGTTCATCAATGTGATGTAGGCATGTATTCCGAATATAGTCATACGTGCTTATGGAAAAGAACTTGCATGACATCTCAAACACTTAGCGAATACATGAACTCCTCAAACTACGGTCATCACCGGGAGTGGTCCAGATTATTGTCACTTCGGGGTTGCTGGATCATAACACTTAGTAGGTGACTGTTGACTTGCAAGATAGGATCAAGAACTCACATATATTCATGAAAACATAATAGGTTCAGATCTGAAATAATGGCACTCGGGCCATAGTGACAAGCATTAAGCATAGCAAAGTCATAGCAACATCAATCTTAGAACATAATCGATACTAAGGATCAAACCCTAACAAAACTAACTCGATTACATGGTAAATCGCATCCAACCCATCACCGGCCAGCAAGCCTACGATGGGATTACTCACGCACGGCGGTGAGCATCATGAAATTGGTGATGGAGGAAGGTTGATGATGATGATGCCGACGGATTCCCCTCTCCAGAGCCCCGAACGGACTCCATATCAGCCCTCCCAAGAGAGATTAGGGCTTGGCGGCGGATTCGTATTCTAAAACGTGATGAATCCTTCTTTCGGATTTTTCTCCCCGATCGTGAATATATGGAGTTGGAGTTGAGGTCAGTGGAGTCCCAGTGGGCCCACGAGGCAGGGGGCACGCCCCAGGGGGTGGGGGCGCCCTGCACCCTCGTGGACAGGGTGTGGCCCCCCTGATGCTGATTCTTTTTCCAGTATTTTTTATTAATTCCAAAACGTGTCTCCGTGGATTTTCAGGTCATTCTGAGAACTTCTATTTCTGCACAAAAATAACACCATGGCAGTTCTGCTGAAAACAACGTCAGTCCGGGTTAGTTCCATTCAAATCATGCAAGTTAGAGTCTGAAACAAGGGAAAGAGTGTTTGGAAAAGTAGATACGTTGGAGATGTATCAACTCCCCCAAGCTTAAACCTTTGCTTGTCCTCAAGCAATTCAGTTGACAAACTGAAAGTGATAAATAAATACATTTACAAACTCTGTTCGATCTTGTTGTTACAAATATGTAAAGACAGCATTCAAGTTTTCAGCAAAGATTATGAACTAACCATATTCATAATAACATTTAGGTCTCATATTTACTCATATCAATGGCATAATCAACTAGCGAGCAATAATAATAAATCTCGGATGACAACACTTTCTCAAAACAATCATAACATGATATGACAAGATGGTATCTTGCTAGCCCTTTCTAGGACCGCAAAACATAAATGTAGAGCACCCCTAAAGATCAAGGACTGACTAGACATTGTAATTCATGGTAGAGATCCAGTCACAGTCATACTCAATGCAAATTAATAGCAATACATGCAAATGAGAGCGGTGCTCTCCAACTGGTGCTTTTTAATAAGAGGATGATGACTCAACATAAAAGTAAATAGATAGGCCCTTCGCAGAGGGAAGCTGGGATTTGTAGAGGTGCCAAAGCTCGAGTTTTGAGACAGAGATAAATAATATTTTGAGTGGCATACTTTCATTGTCAACATAACAACCAAAAGATCTCGATATCTTCCATGCTACACGCATTATAGGCGGTTCCCAAACAGAATGTTAAAGTGTATACTCCCCCACCACCAACAAATAACAATCCATGGCTTGTCCGAAACAACGGGTGGCTCCAACTAACAATAATTTGCGGGAGTTTTGTTTGCAATTATTTTGATTTGAGCATGGGACTGGGCATCCCGGTTACCGGCCATTTTCTCGTGAATGATGAGCGTAGTCCACTCATCGTGAGAATAACCCACGTAGCATGGAATATATAGAAAACCCAAGTTGATACCTGAGCTATTCGAGCATACAAAACAGAATTCCATTTGAAGGTTTAGAGTTTGGCACATACAAATTTACTTGGAACGGTAGGTAAATACCGCATATAGGAAGGTATGGTGGACTCATGTTGAATAACTTTGGGGTTTATGGAAGTGGATGCACAAGCAGTATTCCCGCTTAGTACAAGTGAAGGCTAGAAAAAGACTGGGAAGCGACCAACTAGAGAGCGACAACAGTCATGAACATGCATTAAGATTAATCAACAATGAGGTGCAAGCATGAGTAGGATATAAATCACCATGAACATTAATATTGTGGAGGCTATGTTGATTTTGTTTCAACTACATGCATGAACATGTGCCAAGTCAAGCCACTCAAATTGTTCAAAGGAGGATACCATCCTATCATACCACATCACAACCATTTTAATAGCATGTTGTACGCATAAGGTAAACCATTATAAACTCCTAGCTAATTAAGCATGGCATGAGCAACTATAATCTCTAATTGTCATTGCAAACATGTTTCATTCCTAATAGGATGAATCAGGAACGATGAACTAATCATATTTACAAAAACACGATAGGTCAAGTTCATACCAGCTTCTCTCATCTCAATCAGTCCATCATATATCGTCATTATTGCCTTTCACTCGCACGACCGAACGGTGTGGATAATAATAATAGTGCACGTGCATTGGACTAAGCTGGAATCTGCAAGCATTTAATACAAGGGAGAAGACAAGGTAATATGGGCTCTTGGTTAAATCAACAATAATGCATATGAGAGCTACTCAACATTTTCATTATGGTCTTCTCCTCTCGACCCTCAAAGAAAAGAAATAAAAAAACTATTTACACGGGAATGCTCCCTACAAGCAAAAGAAGAACGAGAAATCTTTTTGGATTTTCTTTTTAATTCCTACTACTACAGGATCGGAAAGTAAACTAGCTAAAAGCTATAACTATTTTTTTTGGTTTTTCTTAAGGTTTTCCAAACACACAAGAAGAAGGCTTAGAACAGAAAATAAACTAGCATGGATCGTACAATGAAAAAGTATGAGCACCGACAACTGGCATGAGTGTGTGAACATGAATGTAATGTCGGTGAGAAATACGTACTCCCCCAAGCATGGCTTTTGTCCTAAGTTGGTCTATGGCCACTGCTGGCCTGGCGGATATCCAAAGTTGTAGTTGGGGTCGTACTGACATGCAACAGCTACTTACTGACGAGTTGCAGCCTGGAGGCAAGCTGCCTCCATCCTCCTCTCATACTCGTTCGCCTCCTCCCTGGTTATAACATATCTCATTTTGCCTGAAAGTTAAAGAAAGTAGGAGCAGGGAGGGCAACATGGACAGTGCGCTGTCTGCCAAAGATTAGTCGATACTACAGGAATTGTTCACTCCTCACAAGAAACTGATGGCGAACCATAGCACTATAATCTAGATAAGCAGGAGGCAACTTCATATCATTTTCATGTATGGGTACACCAAGATAATTAGCTACACGAGTTGCATAAATTCCACCAAGCAAATCTCCACTTGTACCGTTAAGATGCAACCTTCGTGCAGCAATGGCCACCAAGTTATATTGTTTATCACCTAATACCGCACTCTTGAGGACACAAAGATCTGGAACGCACATGTGACAAGCCTCATCTTTACCGTTAATGCATCTACCTATAAAGAGAGCAAAATAATGTATGGAAGGGAAATGGATGCTCCCTATGGTAGCTTGTGTGATTTCTCTAGATTCCCCCACAATGATACTAGCAAGAAAGTCTTTATATTCAGATTTGCGAGGTTCACTAATATTGACCCACTGCGGGAGTTTACAAGCAGTAATAAAATCTTCTAAGTCCATGGTATATGATTTAGCATAAAGATCAAATAAAACAGTGTGAGAATTGCGCAAGGATGTAAATTTAAACCTCCTCACAAAGGAATCAGTTAGGTAGTAGTATTGTAAGCACTTATGTGACATGAAGTCCTCAAGATCAGCATTACGCACATACGCGTCAAATTCATCATTGATACCTGCTTGGACCATAAACTCCTCTGACGACCATTCACAAGGCCGCAGTTGAGCTTCCTTCGGTGGTTCATTGTCCGACTCACGTATGGCGAGCCTTGGTCCTTGCTTCCTTGAGAAACCACTTTGGTACATTTTCCTAAATATTTTTCCTTCTTTGAAAAATTTCGGAAATTTTTAGTGACTCAAAAAAAGTGAACCAAACTCAACAAGATTGATAGCAACTACTCCCACAAGTGCCTAGAGGCTATATCATGCAATTAAAATACTTTGGACCATATAAATCTAACATGCAAGATCAAGAATAGGGTCACCCTACCAGTAAAAATTTGCAATAATTAAAGCACTAGAACAAAAACTAATTGGATCATTGGAGGAGTAACATACCAAAGAACAATCTCCCCAAACAGTTTTGTGAATGGAGTTTGAGCAGAGAGATTGAAAATGGCAGCAAGATGAGCTAGAACACAGGTTTGAGCTATGGGAGGATTATTTCTGGAGGAAGACGGAGTGAGTGGGTGCTAGAATAAGTGGAGGGGGTCCACGTGCGGCCCACGAGGCAGGGGGCGTGCCCCAGGGGGGTCGGCGCGCCCTGGACCCTCGTGGCCAGATGGTGGGTCCCCCTGGTGTGTTCTCAGTGCCAGATATTCTTAAATATTCTACAAAAATTCATATTTCATTTTCAGGACGTTTGGAGAACTTTTATTTTTGGGTATTTTTTATTGCAAGGATAATTCAGAAAACAGACATAAAATACTATTTTTGCTTTATTTAATCTAAATAATAGAAAGTAAAAGGAGGGTACCGAGAGTTGTGTTTTCTAATTTCATCCATCTCGTGCTCATCAAAAGGAATCCACTAACAAGGTTGATCAAGTCTTGTTAACAAACTCTTTCTGAATCGAATGAAACCAGAGAATTTTCGAATAACACTAGGTTACCTCAACGGGGATATGTATGTCCCAACAATAAGCATATCATATTTCTTCTTGACGGTAGGAAGAGGGAATTCAAAAGCACCAATAGTAATCGTTGAAATTTTTCCAATAGAATTGGTACTATGGACTTGAGATTGTTTCCTCGGAAAGTGTACCGTATGCTCATTACCATTAACATGAAAAGTGAACTTGCCTTTGTTGCAATCAATAACAGCCCCTGCAGTATACAAAAAGGGTCTACCAAGAATAATAGGCATACTATCGTCCTCGGGCATATCAAGAATAACAAAGTCCGTTAAAATAATAATGTTTGCAATCACAACAGGGACATCCTCACAAATACCGACAGGTATAGCAGTTGATTTATTGGCCATTTGCAAAGATATTTCAGTAGGTTTCAACTTATTCAAATCAAGTCTATGATATAAAGAGAGAGGCATAACACTAACACCAGCTCCAAGATCACATAAAGCAGTTTTAACATAGTTTCTTTTAATGGAGCATGGTATAGTTGGCACTCCTGGATCTCCTAGCTTCTTAGGTATTCCACCTTTAAAAGTAGAATTGGCAAGCATGGTGGAGATTTCAGCTTCCGGTATCTTTCTTTTATTTGTAACAATATCCTTCATATACTTAGCATAAGGATTCATTTTAAGCATATCAGTCAAACGCATACGCAAAAAGATAGGTCTAATCATTTCAGCAAAGCGCTCAAAATCCTCATCATCCTTTTTCTTGGATGGTTAGGAAGGAAAAGGCATGGGTTTTTGAACCCATGGTTCTCTTTCTTTATCGTGCTTCCTAGCAACGAAGTCTCTCTTATCATAACGTTGATTCTTTGATTGTGGGTTACCAAGATCAACAGCAGGTTCAATCTCTACATCATTGTTATTGCTAGGTTGAGCATCAACATGAACATCATCATTAACATTATCACTAGGTTCATGTTCATTACCAGATTGTGTTTCAGCATCAGAAATAGAAATATCATTGGGATTCTCAGGTGTGTCAACAACAGGTTCACTAAGCATGCAAAGTCCTATCATTTTTCTTCTTCTTAGAAGGACTAGGTGTATCAACATTAAATCTCTGAGAATCTTTCTCAACTCTCTTAGGGTGGCCCTTAGGATTCAAAGGTTCCCGAGTCATTCTACCCCCTCTAGTCACAACTGTACCAACATTATCATTTTTCTTATTATTTAATTCATTGAGAAAATCATCTTGTACTTTAAGCACTTGTTCTACTTGAGTGGTAACCATAGAAGCATGTTTACTAATAAGTTTAAGGTCACCTTTAACTCTAGACATATAATCACTAAAGTGTTCAATCATATAAACATTACATTTCAATTGTCTACCAACATAAGCATTAAAATTTTCTTGTTTAACAATAAAATTATCAAACTCATCCAAGCATTGGCTAGCAGACTTATAACAAGGAATATCACCTTCATCAAATCTATAGAGAGAATTTACCTTTACTACCTCTGGCGGGTTATCAAGACCATGTATTTCTTCAATAGGTGGTAAATTCTTAACATCTTCTGCTTTAATACCCTTTTCTTTCATAGATTTCTTTGCTTCTTGCATATCTTCTGGACTGAGAAATAGAATACGCCTTTCCTTCGGAGTTGGTTCAGGAAGTGTCCAATCATTATCATTACTCAATATATTATTCAATAGCAATTCGGATTGCTCAACAGTTCTTTCCCTAAAAACACAACCAGCACAACTATCCAGGTGGTCTCTAGAAGCATCGGTTAGTACATTATAAAGGATATCAACTATTCCATTTTTCTTGAGAGGATGATCAGGAAATCATTAAGTAATTGGAGAATCCTCCCCCAAGCTTGTGGGAGACTCTCTTCCTCAATTTGCACAAAATTATATATTTCCCTTAAGGCAGCTTGTCTCTTATGAGCGGGGAAATATTTAGTAGAGAAGTAATAAATCATATCCTGGGGACTAGGCACACAACCAGGAGCAAGAGAATTAAACCATGTTTTAGCATCACCCTTTAATGAGAAAGGAAATAACTTGAGGATATAGCAGTAACAATTTTTTTCTCTCATGAGTGAATAGGGTGGCTATATTGTTCAATTAAGTAAGATGTGCCACAACAGTTTCAGATTCATAGCCATAAAAAGGATAAGATTCAACCAAAGTAATTAACTTAGGATCAACAGAGAAATCATAATCCTTATCAGAAATACAGATAGGTGAAGTAGCAAAAGCAGGGTCATATTTCATTCTAGCATTCAAAGACTTTTTTTCAGCTTAGCTAACAGATTCTTAAGATCATACCTATCTTTGCAAGCAAAAAGGTCTCTAGCAGTTTCTTCATCCATAACATAACCCTCAGGCACATCACGCAATTCATATCTAGGGGGAGAATCTTCATCATCACTTTCATCAATATTATCAGTTTCAATAATTTCATTCTCTCTAACCCTAGCAAGTTGTTCATCAAGAAATTCACCTAATGGCACATTATTATCAAGCATAGAAGTAGTTTTATCATAAGCATCATGCATGGAAGAAGGGGCATCATCAATAACTTGCGACATATCAGAATCAATAACAGGAGTAGGTGTCACAAGTTTACTCAAAACAGAAGGTGAATCAAGTGCAGAGCTAGATGGTAGTTCCTTATCTCCCCTCGTAGTTGAGGGATAAATCTTGGTTTTTTCATCTTTCAAGTTCCTCATAGTGATCAGCAGATATAAATCCCAAGTGACTCAAAGAATAGAGCATGCTCCCCGGCAACGGCGCCAGAAAACAGTCTTGATAACCCACAAGTATAGGGGATCGTAACAGTTTTCGAGGGTAGAGTATTCAACCCAAATTTATTGATTTGACACAAGGGGGGCCAAAGAATATTCTCAAGTATTAGCAGTTGAGTTGTCAATTCAACCACACCTGAAAGACTTAATATCTGCAGCAAAGTATTTAGTAGCAAAGTAGTATGGAAGTAATGGTAACTGAGGGAGTGCTGGATTAGGGGGTGTCCGGATGGCTGGAGTATGACCTTTGGCCGGACTCCTAGACTATGAAGATACAAGATTGAAGACTTCGTCCCGTGTCCGGATGGGACTTTCCTTGGCGTGGAAGGCAAGCTTGGCGATACGGATATGTAGATCTCCTTCCATTGTAACCGACTATATGTAACCCTAACCCTCTCCGGTGTCTATATAAACCGGAGGGTTTTAGTCCGTGGGGACGAACAACAATCATACCATAGGCTAGCTTCTAGGGTTTAGCCTCTCTGATCTCGTGGTAGATCTACTCTTGTACGACCCATATCATCAATATTAATCAAGCATGAGTAGGGTTTTACCTCCATCGAGAGGGCCCGAACTTGGGTAAAAACATCGTGTCCCTTGTCTCCTGTTACCATCCTCCTAGACGCACAGTTCGGGACCCCCTACCCGAGATCCGCCGGTTTAGACACCGACATTGGTACTTTCATTGAGAGTTCCTCTGTGTCGTCACCTTTAGGCCCGATGGCTCCTTCAATCATCAACAACGACGCGGTCCAGGGTGAGACTTTTCTCCCCGGACAGATCTTCGTATTCGGCGGCTTTACACTGTGGGCCAATTAAGCGGCCATCTGGAGCAGATTGAAAGCTACGCCTGGCCATCAGGTCAGATTTGGAAGTTTGAACTACATGGCCGACGTCCGCGGAGACTTGATCTTCGACGGGTTCGAGCCACAGCCAAGCGCGCCGCACTGCTACGATGGGCATGATCTAGCTCTGCCGCCGAACAGTGTCCTGGAGGCCGCACCAGTGTCTGCTCCGACCCTTAGCTCGGAGCCGACTGCGCCTATCGAGGACGGGTGGCTGGACACCGCCTCGGGGGCTGCAATCTCTACGGCGATCGAGCCGAACACCATACCTGTCCTTTGCGAAGCTTGTGACTCCGAGGTGCCGGACTCCTTTCCGGACTCTGAACCTTCCGCGCCCCTGCCAATCGAATCTGATTGGGCGCCGATAATGGAGTTCACTACCGCGGACATCTTTTAGCACTCGCCCTATGGCGACATTCTGAATTCACTAAAGTCTCTCTCTTTATCAGGAGAGCCCTGGCCGGACTATGGTCGGCAAGGTTGGGATGCGTACGACAAAGAAATTCAAAGCCCACCCACCACCCACTTCGTCAGCACTGTCGATGATTTAACCGACATGCTCGACTTCGACTCAGAAGACATCGACGGTATGGACGACGATGCAGGAGACGAACAAGACCCAGCGCCTACAGGGCACTGGAAGGCCACCTCGTCATATGACATATACATGGTGGACACCCCAAAAGAGGGGAACGGCGACGGAACAACGGAGGATGACCCCTCCAAGAAACAGCCTAAGCGCCGATGTCAGCGGTGCCGCTCTAAATCCCGCCACAGCAAAAATGGCGATTCCGGCACCGGAGACAATAACACCCCGGACAGTGCCGAAGACAACCCCCTCCAGCAGGATTTTGCACAGGAGGATGGAGAAGCCAGCCCTCATGAGAGAGCGGCAGACAGAGAGGTAGAGGACGATAATTACATGCCTCCCTCCGAAGACGAGGCAAGCCTCGACGATGACGAATTTGTCATGTCTGAGGATCCCGTGGAACAAGAGTGTTTCAAACGCAGGCTCATGGGCACGGCGAGCAGCCTCAAGAAAAAACAACAACAGCTTAGAGCTGACCAAGACTTGCTAGCCGACAGATGGACTGATGTCCTTGCGGCCAAAGAGTACGAACTCGAACGCCCCTCCAAGAGCTACCCAAAACGCAGGCTGCTACCTCGATTAGAGGAGGAAGCACCTAGACCTACATCACCAGCGCATGATACGGCCGACCGGCCACCTCGTGGCCGCGACAGAGAGGCCTCTCGGCCCTCCACTCAAGCCGCACCCCGGCGCCGCTCAAAGAATACCAAGGCACGGGGGAATGTGCCAGAGCTGCGAGATATATTGGAGGACAGGGCAAGGCAAATAAGATCGATCTATGGATCGCGTGGGTGCCCCACGACACGTGACGATAACCGTCATGCCGGGTATGGTAAATCCGGCCGGGCGAACACAATGACAGAGCTCATTTGAGCTACGCCGTGATATAGCCCAATCTGAGGCGCCCGACACCCACTATGCTTCACAGATGAAGTAATGGATCATCAAATCCCCGAGGGTTTCATACCCGTAAACACCGAATCATACGATGGCACAACAGACCCTGCGGTATGGATCGAGGGCTATCTCCTTCATATCCACATGGCCCGCGGTGATGATCTACACGCCATCAAATACCTCCCACTCAAGCTTAAAGGACCAGCTCTGCATTGGCTTAAAAGCTTGCCGCCAGAATCAATTGGTTGTTAGGAGGACACGGAAGCCGCATTCCTCGACAACTTCCGGGGCACCTATGTGCGACCACCAGACGCCGATGACCTAAGCCACATAATCCAGCGGCCGGAGGAATCAGCCAGCAATTACGACACGGTTCCTAACAAAGAAAAATCAAATAGTCGATTGTCCGGACGCAGAGGCCCTTGCAGCCTTCAAGCATAACATCAGTGACGAGTGGCTTGCCCGGCATCTAGGGCAGGAAAAGGCGAAATCCATGGCAGCCCTCACGACACTCATGACCCGCTTTTGCGCGGGAGAAGACAGCTGGCTAGCTCGTAGTAATAACATGACCAAGACCCCTGGTAATTCGGATACCAAGGACGGCATGGGCAGGTCACGTCGCAACTAGCAAAAGCGCCGCATTAGCGGCAACAATGCTGAGGATACGACAGTTAATGCCGGATTCAGAGGCTCTAAACCCGGTCAGCGAAAAAAGCCATTCAAAAGAAATACTCCGGGCCCGTCAAATTTGGACCGAATACTCGATTGCTCGTGCCAGATACACGGCACCCCCGAAAAACCAGCCAACCACACCAACAGAGATTGTTGGGTGCTCAAGCAGGCAGGCAAGTTAAACGCCAAAAACAATGACAAGGGGCTGCATAGCGATGACGAGGAAGAGCCCCGGCCGCCGAACAATAGGGGACAGAAGGGTTTCCCCCCACAAGTGCGGATGGTGAACATGATATACGCAACCCACATACCCAAAAGGGAGCGGAAGCATGCACTCAGGGACGTATATGCGTTGGAGCCAGTCGCCCCAAAGTTCAACCCATGGTCCTCCTACCCGATCACTTTTGATCGAAGGGAAAACCCCACTAGTATCCGCCATGGCGGATTCGCCGCATTGGTTTTAGACCCAATCATTGACGGATTTCACCTCACTAGAGTCCTTATGGACGGCGGCAGCAACTGAACACCTTTATCGGGATACGGTCGCGAAAAATGGGCATAGATCCCTCAAGGATTAAACCCACAAAGACGACCTTTAAAGGCGTCATACCAGGCATAGAGGCCAACTGCACGAGCTCGATTACACTTGAGGTGGTCTTCGGATCCCGGATAATTTACGAAGCGAGAGTTAATCTTCGACATAGTCCCGTTCCGAAGTGGCTATCACGCACTGCTCGGACGAACCGCATTTGCAAAGTTCAATGCGGTGCCACACTACGCATACCTAAAGGTCAAGATGCCAGGCCCTCGAGGAGTCATTACAGTTAGTGGAAACACCGCACGCTCTCTCCGGACGGAGGAGCATACGGCGGCCCTCGCGGCGGAAGTACAAAGCAGCCTGTCAAGGCAATTCTCCTGTCCGGCCATTAAGCGTCCGGACACCATCAAGCGCGCACGGAGTAACCTACAACAAGACCGCCTGGCACGTTCCGAGCACGCATAGCAATGCGGCCCTAACCCCAGCCCTCGCAAAATTGCGAAACCAGTACTGCGCGTACATAACTACGCTCTGGAAATACCATTAGCATAGGGGGAAGGGGCACGACCACGGCACGCCAAAATACGGCTCAACCGCACAAGGGGCTCCCGATTTTGTCATCCCTTTGTTTTCTTTCTTACTTTCAGGACTCCACTTTTACGGAAGGCCTGTCGAAAGATAATCGCCGAACAAATGATGCAACAGCAAGGGAGGCAGAAAGCTACGTCGAGTGTCCAGGTGGTCTCTATAACGACAAGTATACTTGTTTCACATATAATCCCGCAGCTCATACGGAGGGGGGACATGTTAAATAGTCCCATCTCTTGCTTATCGCACTATTTGTATCGTTCTGCTTTTACCGTAGACTTTTCGAATAAACAATGCATAGCTTTTGTCTATCATTGCATTACCTTTTTATATATATATATAAAAATATGTTCAGTTATGACATTATGCAACCGTACACTTTGGTATTGTAAGTGCATCTAGTGCCCCTTAGTGATTTTGGTGTATTGAAGACTTATAGGTTAAGGGACTAATGTGTTTATAAGTGTACACAGGTCTATAAGTCTATGAGGAGTTTGATATTTATAGAGAAAGTCGACCCCTAAAAATAAAGTTCTTCGACTGAAGACTTTGATATTCTGAAGACTTTCTGAAGACTTTGTAAGTGAAGAAATTGGTGTGACCTTGAAGACTTGGTATTCATTTGAGGAACATGAAGCGTGAAGACTTTTGTTTTCGTAGTTTCGTTTTCTCTTTCTTGAGTCATAGGAAACACCGTCTTTGTTAAAGGGGGTCGAGGAAATACTAAGGAAAAATTTCCATGTGATGCTCAACTCAAAATCCTACACCTACCAATCCCTTGAGTGAAGCCTTTGGAAATCTCATACAGCTCAGTCAATTTCTTGATGTGAGACGAAGTTCTTACAGTTGCTAAGGAATTTGTTACGGCGAGGAGTTAGGGAATTCGCCAAAGGCAGATTGCCTACAGTGAGGAACATGATAGCTTTGAGGAATTTGAGAGTCAAATGTCCGACCGTTCTTTGTGATCTTGGCGCCACCTGTCCCAAAATATCTTATCCACCTAATGGTCATATCATTGAAGGGCATTTATGTCTTATCATGTCGGGCTGCTCCATAGGCTATAAATAGCCGCCCCTACAACCACTAGCTGGTTGGCTGCTCGAGAGAACTTGACACTTGTCATTTGAGAGCAACCCATCCTCCAAGGACTTTGAGCGAAAATCATCGGTGAGGAAAAACCCAAAACCAAACCCCTACAAACCCAAAGTGATTGAGCATCATCAAGAGATTGATCCTGCGTGGATCCGACGCTTGTTACCTTTGAAGACTGTGCTTCTTCCATACGGTTAGGCGTCATGGTCTAGAGCATCCAAGAGGAATTGTGGATCGCCGAGTGACCAAGTCTGTGAAGGTTTGGAAGTTGTCTGAAGACTAGCCACGAGTGATTGGACGAGGTCTGTGTGACCTTAGTTCAAGGAGAATACGGTGAGGACTTGGTGTCCTGAGCTGCGTGCTCGGCCGATCGGGTGTCCGGGACTGTGTGTCCTCGAGTTTAAATACTCAGCCGCTCCAACCAGACGTACAACCGAGACAGCAGTTGGAACTGGTCTACCAAATCATTGTCTTCACCAACCTAACTGGTTCTATTTCCTCAACTCTTTCATTTCCTCATTCTTTGTGTTGAGTGTTCGTTCATATATGTGTTTGAAGACTTTGATCAAGACTTTCTCAATTTCCTCAGTTCAATTCTTGATCTGTTTGTCTTCATCTTGTGCTATCCTGTGTTTACGCTTTATGTACTCTTTGATTGTCTTCATTTCATCATGATGACCATGCCCGCATTCTCTTATGCTTACTTCTGAGTACTTATTCCACTGCAAGTAGTTCTTCACTTAGGAATTTCCTCACCGGAAAATTCCTCATTGAAGAATTCATAAAAATCGCCTATTCACCCCCCCCTCTAGTCGATATAACGCACTTTCAATTGGTATCAGAGCAAGGTACTCCCTTGTTCTGTGTGATTTTGGTTTAACCACCTGGAGTTTTAGTTATGTCGACCGCAGGTATGAAGAAAGTGACATGCCCTATCTTTGACGGTCATGATTATCCCAAGTGGAAGGCCATGATGAGGAAGCGCCTCATGGCAATGGACAGTGAGCTGAGACCGTCACTGAAATTGGTCTTACTGATCTATGCAAGACGGCGAACGCAGATGATTCGCAAGTACACTCGACTTGACATCATGGCGAAGGATATCATCCGTTCCTGCCTATCTAGAGATGAATTCAAGCGCATTATGCATCTTTGCAATGCGAAGCTTATCTGGGACCGAATCTCCGACGTCTATGAAGGTCATCGAACCCGTAATGATCCTTGGTTTGAGGACTTCAAGGAATCTCTCAAAACAATGACTCTCGAACCAGAATCATCATCTTCTACAGCATGTCTCACGGCAACGGGTGACAAGGTAACCGAATGTTCCTCATCCGAGTTTAGTGATGATGGATCTGATGATGATATTGAACCTAGCTATACCAAACTTGTTTGTATTTCCACCAAACAACAACATGCCTTGGAAAAGGTTCAAAACATGCTAGACAAAAGTGATGATATGTTGGGTGAAGAAATGGATCGCACTAAAGCCCTGACTGAAAATCTTCAGAGACTTCAGTCTAGGTTTGGCAGCCTTCAAGGTCATCATAACACTCTCTTGTCTGATGATGAGAAACTTTCTTATGAATTTCTTCAAAGAAAGCAAGATCTTGAGAAGCTAAGAGTGAGTTATGAAGATCTTCAGAAGGAGCGCGATTCATTGCTAGCTCAACAAATCAGCACTTCTCAGTAAGAATTTGTTCCTCCATGCTTAAAGTGCATTGAACGTGAATCTGCTAATTCTTCACCTGAATGTTCAAATGCTTCAACTGTTACAAATTCTTCACCTGCTCCCGCTATCACTAATTCCTCATATGAGGACATTGCTAGTATCACTGACGATGCAGGGCTGAAGGAATTATACATGACAGGCATGTACAAAAGCCTCAAAGGGCATCAGACTCTTTGTGATGTGCTTAAAAGCGATTCTCAACAGAACCCTAGGAAAGAGGGTATTGCCTTTGAGAGGAAACTCAATCTTGATGGAACATATTGGAAGCTTTGAGCGGTATCCCAAAACCTCATGGGTTGCTGCAAAGGGACCTCCGATTGATCCATCTAACTTATCTGGCTTTACATGTGAATCTCCTCATTCTTACGATGAGTCATTTGACTCCAACTATAAACTGTTCAAAAATCGAATGGTGAAGTATTTGCTAGATATGTTGGCACTAAGCTGCGAGGAACGGTTCCCCTATGAAGAAAATCTGGGTTCCCAAGAAGTGCCTTGAAAGTCTTCAGGTGAATGTCCTCATGACACCACCAGTGAAGAATAGGAACCCCAGATCAAACTCTTCATATGGACCAAATTCTTCATATGGATCCAAGTCCTCATACGGACCAAATTCCTCACATGGATCAAAGTCCTCATATGATTATCATCGTGCTAACAACTCTGTTTCGCAGGGTAGAGCTAAGGGCTGTGAATATGTGCATTATTCTTCAAACCAATATGTTCATAAGTCCTCGAAGAATTTCTCTGCTTATTCATATGCTTACCCTAACCCCTCTTATGTGAAACAAAATGGATTGGCTTCTATGCCACCATTCTCATATGGAGCTCGTAGAGTGATGAACTCTTTGCCACCCCTTCAGATGTGGGTGGTGAAGAAAAGGAACTAATCTCTTCTGCAGGGTCAGGCCTCCAGACGTGCTTTAACGTCTGAAGAATTTGCTGGGGGCCTGACAAAACTTCCTGATAGGACGCAGGCTAATCATGAAGAAATGAACTTTCATTTCACACGTCCTCATACTGCTTATCTCATTATCTTGCTCGATGAAATTCATCGATGAAATTGATATCATATTCTTCACTAATGAAGTATATGAGATCGTAAGTTGCACTAATTCATCTGCAGGATGATCAACCCAAAACCAATGACCGGGTCCTCGATAGTGGATGTACAAATCACATGGTAGTGACAAGAATATATTGATGGATGCTCCCTTATCACCGTCACATCTGAAGCATATCATCTTTGCTGACAAAGGCAAAAGTCAGGTATTGGGTCTTGATAAGGTTGCGATCTCTAAGGACATACACATGGACAAAGTCATGCTTGTTGAGTCCTTAGGATACAACTTCACGTCAGTCTCAATGCTTTGTGATCTTGATATGGTTGTTGTCTTTGGCAAGTATCATTGTGTTGTGATCATGGAAGCTGACAATTCCAAAGTCTTCGAAGGCTTTAGGAGAGGAGACTTGTATATTGTTGATTTCTCTACAGGACCACAACCAGCCGTGTGTCTACTTGCAAAAGCTTCAGAAGGCTGGCTATGGCATCGACGACTTGGTCATGCAGGCATGAGGAATTTGCACACGCTTGCGAAGAAGAAGCATGTCATTGGCATTGAGAATGTCAAATTCCTCAAGGATCACTTGTGTGGAGCCTGTGAAGCCGGAAAAATGACCAAGGCCAAGCACGCAGCGAAGACTATCATGACCACTACTCGTCCATTCGAATTGCTTCACATGGACCTCTTTGGTCCTAATCATTACTCAGCAGTCAATAATGATGCATCTCTATATGGCTTTGTTATTGTTGATGATTACTCTCGTTACACATGGGTACACATTGTTACTTACAAACATGAAGTGCAGGAAGTCTTCTGACGATTTTCCTCGAGGGCTTCAACCAACTTTGGTGTGAAGATCAGGCACATCAGGAGTGACAATGGAACTGAGTTCAAGAATTCCGGTCTCGATGACTATCTTGATGAACTTGGTATTACTCATGAGTTATCTTCTCCCTATACTCCTCAGCAAAATGGCGTCATGGAGCGCAACAACAGAACTCTTGTTGAGATGGCTCGCACTATGCTTGATGAATACAAAACGCCTTGTCGTTTTTGGATTGATGCAATTGATACCGCGTGCCACATCATCAACAGAGTATATCTTCTAAATTCTTCAAGAAGACTGCCTATGAACTCCTCAACGACAAGAAACCCAATGTGAGTTATTTCAAAGTCTTGATTGCTAAATGCTGGATTAGAGATCCTCATCACAATGCTAAATTTGCACCGAAAGCACATGAAGGTTTTATGCTTGGTTACGGAAAGGACTCGCACACCTACAGTAGTCTTCAACATCGCTCTTCTCAAGATTGTTGAAAGCTGTAGATGTGCGGTTCGATGAAACTAATGGCTCGCAAAGAGAGCACCTACCTTCTGTGATAGATGAACCCGCACCAGAGGAATCTATCAAGTTCAAGGCTACCGAGGATGTAATTCCTCTTGAAGAATCTCTTGAAGAATTCATTCCGAACGCGAAGAACGTTGAGCTGATGCACTGAAGATAATCTTTGAAGAAAATGGTCTTTGAAGAAAATGTTGATCAAATTCCTCGGCGACAACCAGCTCATCCTCGCGTTGCAAAAGAAGTGCAAGTTGACAAGATCATCAATGACATTGAAGCGCCAGGTCCTCTCACACGCTCAAAAGCTTCACATTTATCTAACTTTTGTGGGCACTATGCTTTTGTCTCTATCACAAAACCCACTAAGGTAGATGAAGCATTTCTGGAGCCTGAGTGGATTCAGGCAATGCAAGAAGAATTACATCAGTTCGAGCTCAACAATGTCTAGGAACTGGTCAAACGTCCAGATCCTCGCAAGCATAATATCATTGGCACAAAGTGGATCTACTGCGACAAGCAAGATGAAAATGGCCTTGTGGTGAGGAATAAGGCAGGACTTGTAGCTCAAGGCTACACACAGGTTGAAGGAATTGATTTCGATGAAACTTTTGCACCTGTTGCTAGACTTGAGGCTATTCGCATATTACTTGTTTATGCTAACCATCATAATATCACTTTATATCAAATGGATGTGAAAAGTGCATTCCTCAATGGTAAGCTTGAGGGAGAAGTATATGTTGCTCAACCCCCAGGTTTTGAAGATCCAAAGAATCCCGACAAAGTCTTCAGACTCAACAAGGCCCTCTATGGCCTCAAACAGGCCCCACGGGCGTGGTATGATACATTGAAGGAATACTTCATGAAGAATGGCTTCACACCTGGTTCACTCGACCCTACTCTCTTTACTAAATCATATGATGGTGAACTGTTTGTGTGCCAAATATATATTGATGATATTATCTTTGGCTGTACTGACCAACGTTATAGTGATGAATTTGCCTATATGATGAGTGAAGAATATCAAATGTCTATGATGGGAGAACTGAAATTCTTCTTAGGTCTTCAAATTCGTCAACAACACAATGGCATATTCATATCTCAGGAGAAATACCTCAAAGATGTTCTGAAGAAATTCGGCATTCAAGATTGCAAAGGCGTCAAAATTCCTATGCCCACAAATGGCCATCTATGCACTGATGAAAATGGTATTGACTTCGATCACAAGGTATACTGCTCCATGATTGGTTCTCTATTGTACTTATGTGCATCTAGGCTTGATCTAATTCTTAGTGTTTGCATGTGTGCCCGATTTCAAGCTACACCGAAGGAATCACACCATAAGGTTGTGAAGCATATTCTTCGATATCTAGCTCACACACCAACACTAGGATTATGGTACCCCAAGGGCTCTACGTTTGATCTCATTGGATATTCTGACTCTGACTATGCTGGTGATCGTGTGGACCGCAAGTCAACATCTGGTACTTGTCATTTCCTCGGGCGATCTTTTGGTCCGTTGGTCCACGAAAAAAGCGAACTGCGTATCCTTTGTCTACTTTGGTGAGTACATTGCTGCGGCTCTTGTTGTGCTCAATTGCTGTGGATGAAGCAAACTCTCAAGGACTACGGCATCAACGTGAAGAATGTGCCTCTCTTTGTGACAATGAGAGTGCCATCAAGATTGCTCACAACCTAGTTCAGCACTCGAAGACAAAGCACATTCAGATTCGTCATCATTTTCTTCGTGATCATGTGTTGAAGGGCGACATCTCCATCGAGCATGTGAAGACTGAAGAACAGCTAGCCGATATCTTCACAGAGCCCTTGGATGAGAAGAGATTTAGCAAGTTGCGGTGTGAGCTAAATATCTTAGAATCTTCGAATGTTCTTTGAAAGGGACACACATCCTGACACTTATGCAAAATTGATGACTTAGATGTGCAACACACCAAGAAAACTTTTTCTTCAAACAATGAAGAATAACACTCTAAGTGTGAAGAAATTAATGAAGAATTTGATTCTCGTAACCCTCGACAATTATGCAGGGTGTCTGAAATCATCATTCTTATACGGTGGGTCACGCCGCCACCAAAATTGAAAATCTTCAATTTGAGTTTTTCCTCAGTTTTGAAATTTTTTAGTTTTTCAAATTCTTCAACTTTGCAAAATCTTCACTGTTTCCGTTGTCTTTCTTCATTGACTATATATATATATATATATATATATATATATATATATATATATATATATATATATATATATATATATATATATATATATATATATATATATGGGTTTATGTTCTCTGACATTCACTTATGGCTATTTCTTCAAGTTACTTTTTCTGCTAAGTGAATGTGATCGGACCCTTCCCCCTCTATGCTATACTCAACCCAAGCTATTCACAAACTCTTCATGTGCGTTCTATTAGAAACTCGTTCAAAATCTTCACCGTGTCCTTGTCAGCTCAAGAAAATGCGAACGGAACTTTTAACTTATCTTATCCAAATTTTCGGCTTTGCCGCTCAAACCATTCCGCATCCCACGATAAACTTATCTATTCACCCATGATCTAACACAATCTCCACTTTTCAAAGACGTGGGTGACACATGTCAGCGAATGAGAAGGATCGAGCACGTTAAGTCCAAAATCTTGAGTGACGGTTTTTCACTGTGGCTATATATACCCCCTCTCCCCTACCTCACTTCCTTTACTCTGCTCGACCGCTCTCTCTCTCTCTCTCGCTCGAGCTTCTCAAACCCTAGCGCCGCCGCTACTCCATCGTCGCCGGTGAGGAAGAGCTTCACTGCCTCGACCTCGTCACCGTTGTACTCGCGCCGACCGCGGAAATCTTCACTCCACCGCCGACGTAGCTGTCTTCCTCCGCCGAGTTAGGGCGTGGGAGATCTAAACTGACGAACTTCTAATCTACACTTCTCAGTTCGTCGTGTTCTTGATTCGGAGTAATTAAAAGTTACTTTTATTACTCGCTTTGATTCTCAAACCTTCATGAAAATCTTCAAAGGTGTTTATTCTTCAAATCTTCACACATATGAACACCTCAAACGAAATATGCTCTTGATTCGTTTCTCTAAGCAATGATTTTTCTTCAAGATTCCTCAATTGTGTGGATCCTCGATCTATACAACTCTGGAACCTAAGACAAAGATCGCTTAGTGAAATTCTTCAAGGCTCATCTGGTCAAATTCCTCAAACTAGTTCTTTTGAAAAACCTTACGAGAACGCATATGACCTCTCCAAATTCCTTGCAACTATACTCTGTTCACAGTACTCATGTCCATTCTTTGAATCATGGGTTCTCATCAACTTAACTCATTTGCGGCGTTCCTCGAAGAAAAGTTGCATACTTCTTGAGAGAATTCGATTGTTCAAATTCCTCAATTTGAAGAATATTGCGAAGGAAATAAGCCACGAGAAAGGAGGAAAGAGGCCCGAGGTCATGACTGCTTCGAGATACACGAGGACATATCTGGCTGACTATTGCACAACTGATGAAGCCAAGTTTGGCAAGGAAAACAAAAATCAGCGCAAGGTGCGCATTCAGAGGATTGAAAGGAGATGGGCAAGGGAATGGAGGGAGTACAGATATGTTACTCCAAAGTACATGAAGAAATTCGCACTGAATCCTCCATGCCCAAGAGCTCCATTGGCACCTGGCCAAGAAGCTGACCCCACCAGCATCAAGCGTGGTGAGGACTTTCCTGAAGAATGGGCCAAGCGCCAAGCCAAGTTGGCGAGACAAGCCAAAGAAGCAAAGGAGGAAATTCAATGAAGACTCACATCGCTGGCGATCAATGGCAAAGAAGCCAGCGCACAAGCCAAGTGCTTCACCAACAGTGCCCTCACGGCCAAAATCCTTGGCAATGCCCTCACGGCCAGAATCTTCAATGCCCTCACGGCCAGTTCCTTATGCTGCTCCTGCTCCTCCCAGATCCTCAGCTCCTACAAAGTCCTCAACAGCTCCTCCAAAGTCCTCAGCACCTGTGCATCTGGCCACGTGCCAAAGGACTGCATGCATCTCTATTGCCTCTGGTGTCTCAGCAAGTTCCTCAGCTGCACCAAATTCTTCATCAGGCCCCACTCTGCTGAAGAAAAAGGCAGCTGCTGGTCGAGGTCCTCGGCCAAGTCCGAAGAAGAAACATGTTGCTTTCCAAGTGTCATCTGACGATGAAGCTGATGATGATGAACTTGCAGAAATCATCAGAGACCGACAAGTTAAGGCCGCTAGAGCCAAAGGCACACCTGTGCCACTGCTTTTGGATCCAAGGGCGATCCTTGAGTACATTGATCTCTGGCACAAGGATCCAGAGACACCTATGCCTGATTTTCATCTCACACCTGGACAAAGTCACATGCTGACCCATTTCATCGCTGAAGAGAAATGGAAATTTGAAAAGGCCAGACAGATCAAGAAGGCCTCGATTCAGAAAGAAAAGTTCCTGAGGAAAAACGTTGTCAGAATGACAACTAAGGAACTCCTCAAGATCCAGACTGAAATCCAAACCCTCAGCAAAGACTTTGATGCTTATTATGCTGATTGGCAAGGAGCCAAAGTCAGATTTGTCAATCTGACAAAGAAGTTCACAAATGTTGCAGCCCCAACACAACAAGAAATTCCTCAGGCTGGAGCCTCTGCCACTGGCCGAAGAACATGCCAAGACTACGATGATTTTCAGCCTGCGAAGACAATGCTAGTTCGGGGTTGATGACTCCATTCCAGCCCGAAGAAATTGCGTGGCATCCACTAGTGGTGCGCTCAAGAAAGCGAAGAAGTCGAGGGCAAATGCATCGATTGCGCTGAGGAAATTCAACCCGACTCCTCAGCTCCTCCCGCGCCTACACCAACTCCAATCCTTCCATCTGCATCTGATGTGAAGAAGACCAAGGCTGCAGAGCAAGCTGCAGTGAAGAAAAGGAAAGCATCACCTGCTTCAAATTGTTCAGCCCCGAAGAAAATGAAGCCTATGACAAGCTCTTTTGAAAATCTAATCGATGATGTTCCAATTTCCTCCATTCCATCAAAGGACCTTGTTCCTTTTGGTGAAGAGTATGAGATCCCAAGCGGATCTGATGAAGAAAATCATTCTTGCTTCGTCACGAGCAGATTGATGAAGAAATTGAAGTGGATGCAATCCCTTCAACACCAATCATTTCCTCGACTATGCCTCGGTTCACGGTGAAGAGGCTGGTGTTGAGGAAATTGAAGACGAAGACGTGGATATTGGATGCACCACGCATGTGATGAACGATGACTTTTGGGAAAGTCAAAGACATCCCAATTCTCCACTCTTCACCCCAATCCAACAGATTCCTTAGTCCCTGCACCAACGGTTCAAATGGGCTCAAGAAACTCATCCCAACTCATCCGTGCATGAAGAAATTCCAGCCACTAGTCTTTGAAGAACTGCTTCTTCTTGATCCTATGAACAGGCAGACTGCATATGAAGAGGAACAAGAAATTCCTCAGCCTGAAGAACCTGAGATTGCGATTCCTGAGGTCGTGATGCAACTCACTGACACTCCACTGCTAAAGTGAAAGAATCCATTCTCAACAAAGCAAAAGTTCAAGGCTAAAGATTTCTTCGGCGAGCATGTATTCTTCACTGACTACAACCCATATGACTCTGCTCGCATAAGGAAGAGGCGTTTCTGGACTGCTAGTCAAGCCAACTTCTATTCCTCTGTGCTATTCAACAAATACAAAGTCTTCGATCATGCACATATTCCTCACGTGGACATGGAATCTGCCAGCTTCGAGCCAGCCCTCGGTGTTCTTCATGATGCAGGATTGCTGAATTTCTGCATCGACATCCTGTGATTGGAATGAAGAACTCATTCTTCAATTCTATGCGATCTTTGCACATCACCGGAGATTCTCAAGATGTGAACTCATGGGTATTGGACCGGATGACGTAAAATACTCACTACAAGGCACCAAAGAACTGAATTGCTTCGCACTCCCACTCAGTCCTCCCTTGATGGTGCTCGTTGCATCTACAACGAACCTGAAGCTTTCAAATCATTACATGCAAGTGCCGATGAAGCCTTTGAAGCCGTGATGCACCTCGAACCAAATTCTTCGTCAAGGAATTATCAGATGTGCCTCGGACTCTCTATCGCATTCTCGACGAAGACAATGAGTCCTATCAAAGGCCACGACTCAAATGATGAAGAAGTCGTTGGCATCATGAAGAATATGCTTTTCAATATCATTCATGGCGTTCCGTCAACTTCCATGATTTCTTCATGAGGACTCTGGCAAACATTGCTATGTCACCTTTTGAGCTGAAGCCTTATGCACCTTGGATTATGAGATTCATCAGAACAAGGTCTTCACTCAATTACAAGGCTGATACTCTGAACCACTGTAGCTACTTGCCTCCAATTGAACTCCTCAAATGGACATTTTCCTCAGCTGATGACAAAGGCAAGGCAACTGCTGTGATAGATGAAGGCATTCGTCCATTGGATGGTAAATTTCGCAAAGCTGCATCCTACTCCACCAATGATGACTCTGCTACACATGACTCTGCCGCCAATACCTCAACCAAGCAAAATCCTCAAGCCACAGCACCCAGGGTGATGACTGAGTTACTCCTCAGTCTTCATCAGAAGGTTGATCGCAATCATAAATGGGTCAAGAGTCAGTTTGGTTCAATTCTTCACAACATGACCTCAACACACAATGCAGTGAAGAAAAACCAATACTACCTCCATGAAACCTTCAACCGCACTTTTTGGGCTGTTCTTTCTAATGTCTACAACAGAAGAACTCAAGACAATGGGTCTCAAGGAAGAATTTGACTGGTCTGCACCTCTACCGAAGAAATTCAAGAAGGTCAAGGTTCCTTCCTTGGTGGCCAGCTCCTATTCTTCATCGCACGACACTGATGAAAATGAAGACTTGGACGACACTGCGGTAGGCCCTACTACGACAACCGACCCCGACAACGCTGGCGCTCCTTCCTCAACTTGAAATTCTTCAGGGGCGTTAGTCCTCAGTTTCAATCTTTTTGGTCATTTGATGACAAAGGGGGAGAAATTTGAGTTAGTCTTCAAGCGGGTCTACTATATGGGCGTTTTTTTGCTAAGTTACAACTCTCGTTCTTCTAAAACTTTATTGGATCGATTTGTAATCTTAAACCCGATGGTGCTCTGATACTTTTGATGTGTTCCTCTGCATGCTTATTCCTCATTATATGTTAATACACGCATGCTGAACTACATCAGTCACCATATTTCATCATGCATTTCAAATTCTTCATATTATATGTCAAATGCGTGTATGAATTACAAGATATATGATGAGATCTCCATTATACAACACTTCAAATGTGCAATGCCTCAAAAGCAAAATTCCTCACTATGCACATCTTCGGGGGGAGTTCTTCTATATCTTGCAATCAAATTCCTCAATATCAGTATTTACACTTCATATGTTTATCCCCGTTGAAAACTTAACCTATATTGTCATCAATCACCAAAAAGGGGGAGATTGTAAGTGCATCTAGTGCCCCTTAGTGATTTTGGTGTATTGAAGACTTATAGGTTAAGGGACTAATGTGTTTATGAGTGTACACAGGTCTATAAGTCTATGAGGAGTTTGATATTTAAGAGAAAGTCGACCCTAAAAATGAAGTTCTTCGATCAAGACTTTGATATTCTCAAGACTTTCTCAAGACTTTGAAAGTGAAGAAATTGGTGTGAGCTTGAAGACTTGGCATTCATTTGAGGAACATGAAGCGTGAAGACTTTTGTTTTCGTAGTTTCGCTTTTCTCTTTCTTGAGTCATAGGAAACACCGTCTTTGTTAAAGGGGGTCGAGGAAATACTAAGGAAAAATTTCCATCCGATGCTCAACTCAAAATCCTACACCTACCAATCCTTCGAGTGAAGCCTTTGGAAATCTCATACAGCTCACCAATTTCTTCAAAGGATGTGAGACGAAGTTCTTCCGTCGCTAAGGAATTTGTTCTGACCGAGGAGTTAGGAATTCGCCAAAGGCGGATTGCCTACACAAATGAGGAACATGATAGCCCCGAGGAATTTGAGAGTCAAATTTCTGACCGTTGTTGTCTTCTTGGCACCTGTCCCAAATTATCTTATCCACCTAACGTTCATATCATTGAAGGGCATTTATGTCTTATCATGTCGGGCTGCTCCCTAGGCTATAAATAGCCGCCCCCTACAACCACTAGCTGGTTGGCTGCTCCGAGAGAACTTGACACTTTTCATTTGAGAGCAACCCATCCTCCGAGGACTTTGAGCGAAAATCATCGAGTGAGGAAAAACCCAAAACCAAACCCCTACAAACCCAAAGTGATTGAGCATCACTGAAGAGATTGATCCTGCATGGATCCGACGTTTGTTACCTTTTAAGACTGTGCTTCTTCCAGACGGTTAGGCGTCATGGTCTAGAGCATCCAAGAGGAATTGTGGATCGCCGAGTGACCAAGTCTGTGAAGGTTTGGAATTTGCCTGAAGACTTACCATGAGTGATTGGACGAGGTCTGTGTGAGCTTAGTTCAAGGAGAATACGGTGAGGACTTGGTGTCCTGAGCTGCGTGCTCAGCGACTGGGTGTCCGGGACTGTGTGTCCTCGAGTTTAAATACTCAGCCGCTCCAACCAGACGCATAACCGAGACAGGTTGGAACTGGTCTACCAAATCATTGTCTTCACTAACCTAACTGGTTCTATTTCCTCAACTCTTTCATTTCCTCATTCTTGTGTTGAGTGTTCGTTCATATCTGTGTTTGAAGACTTTGATCAAGACTTTCTCAATTTCCTCGGTTCAATTCTTCACTGCTTGTCTTCATCTTGTGCTATCTTGTGTTTACGCTTTCATGCTCTTTGATTGTCTTCATTTCATCATGATGACCATGCCCGCATTCTCTTATGCTTACTTCTGAGTACTTATTTCGTTGCAAGTAGTTCTTCACTTAGGAATTTCCTCACCGGAAAATTCCTCATTGAAGAATTCATAAAAATCACCTATTCACCCCCCCTCTAGTCGATATAACGCACTTTCAGGTACGGCCAATACACCAGGGGCTTACGCACCCTAGAATATGGTGTGAGAAGTCCGAACACTCTCATGAGTGTGGCACCCCAAACTTATAGCATTATATGCATCGGCTCCGAATCATGTCTTCGGGCAATAGTTGGGTTTGCCCGGCTCCCATGTTTTGGTACCTTACATTTTGTTATATCGGCAGAGGTAGCACTGGGAGAACCACTGTGATTGTGCCCCGGTTGAGCTGGGCTGAGCACCTCAGTGGAGAAAGCTTGTAACATCCCAAAATTCTAAATTTTGGAATGTTATAAACAAATAGATAGATTTGATTGATTGTTTGATTGATTGACTGAAAATGAGTGAATTCGAAACTTCTGAAAGTTAAATGAGAGGGAATAAAAGGACTTTCCCAAACTTTCATTTTTGCTTTTATGATCTTCGGAATTCAAATTCTTTTCATCACAAAACCCTTGAGAGAAGATAACATGACTTCTTCCATTTATTTAAATGACAAGGGTGTTGAAAATATTTGAATTTCATTTGGAAAATATTTTCCAATTCTGAAACTTTATGCAACTCAATGATTTTCACGAGCGAAGATAAAATGACTTCTTCAAAACATATGAAATATGAGTTGGGAGTTTCAAATAAATAAATTCAAAGTTCTTCTGAATTTATTTTCAATTTGGAGTTATTTGAGTTTTATTCAAATTATTTTTCTCCAAAATAAAATATATGAAAATAGGGTAACATGATTCCCTACATCAGAAAATTGGAGAGAAATTAATTTGAAGTCATTTTGGTATTTTAAAAATGATTTTTATTGGATTTTATTAGAGCTGAAACACTCTTTGCTTTATTTGAATTTATGTGTATTTTATTTGAAGCTAGAATAATGTTCATGTTGTAGGAAATTCTTTTCTGAAAATTTTGATATATTATATGCCTATATAACATATTTACTTATTTGGTTTTATTATTTTTAATTGTCTCTGTCAAAAAAAAAAATTTAAAAAAAAATGCAGCGCCTTGGGCCAAAGGCCCAAGCCGCTAACCCTTGACCGCCAAGGCACAAGGCCAACACGCACGCACGCACGCACCTAGGGAGCAGGAGCCCAAGTTTCCTATTCGTTTACAATTCTTAGTAGAATTTGACCCCGTTTGTTATTCCGTTTTTTATTCCTAGGATTCCTAATCCTAATCTATTTCTTGTCCCCTACCCCAAGCAAAATCCCTCCCCTCCCCAATATAAATACCCAAGCACCCCCCCCCTCCAACACATCAAATCAACTCTCCTCTCCTCTCCTCCTCCTCTGCGGCCTTAACAACACCGCCGCCGCCATAGCCAGCCCGCCGCCCTAATCGCCCGCCGCCGCCCTCACCCGTGCCGCCGCCGCCATAGCCAGCGCCGCCGCCCTAGTCGCCGCCGCCGCCCTCACCAGCGCCGCCGCCCTACATAGCCGCCGCCGCCACTTGCCGCCGCCGCCACTTGCCGCCGCCGCCGCCCTACGCCGCCACCGCCGGAGCCCCTCGCCTCTTCGAGGTACTAGCCTCAAGGCCGCGTCACGTTTTCTAGATCGGTTTTCTAGATCGGTTTCCGTTCCGTTTTCTAGATCGGTTTTTCGTTTCGGTTTTCTTTCCGAAACCTAGATCGGTTTTCTCGCCGGTTTTTCTTTCCGGTTTTGTTTAGCGAGCGTTCGCTCGATAGATTTTTCTTTTTATTTTTAATTTTCGTCATGGACCTATCCATAGTCCCTAATCTTCAAACGTTCATAACTTTTTACTCGTAAGTCGGAATCCAACGAAACCAACGCCCACTTCTTCGTTATGATCTCCTCTATCCAGTAATACAACTCAAACATGTTTTTGAAAGTTTTAAAATTTGATTTCAAACAGATTTGTATTTGAACTTCGTTTGATCATAACTTGAGTTTTATAACTCCGATTTAGTTGATTCTTTTTGCAAATCGAAGCTCTTGACCTAAACTTTCTGATAAGGCCAAATACACATAGTTTTGGTACTGTTAGAAATTGTTTTATGCTGCAAGAGTTATTAGATTTGGTTTTGACGTTTTAATTGTTTCTTCGATCCTTCCGATCTTTTGAGTGATTGCTTATGTGTGGTTACTATTGCTTGATTACGATAGATTGACCGGAGTGTGACGAGTATATCTATCAAGAGTTTTGAGTGCGAATCATCTTCATCAACTTTGCAGGCAAGTAACACTTTGATCATACTCTTCTCATACCCAGTTTTATGCATTAGATCTATTCCCAAACCCTTGCATGGTTAGGATCTAATTAAATTGTGGGATGGGAAGTAGATTGAGGTAGTACCTATTACCTGTTTTACTTATGAACCCTTGGGAGTTACTTCTACGTTTGCTTATTACGCCATGCTATGCTCGTAGACATGGATTGGGTTTGAGTGAATATCCATGACAGATGTGAGATTGATAATTAATGGTTTATCTAAGGTGGCAACTTAAACACACATCTGGTGGATTGAGGCACTGGCTATTCCAGACTTGCCTGTCAAGGCACCAGGTAGACAGGATTTGCCTGTATTTCTTCGGACCGCCACCCAGGCCCAAAGGGATCATGAGATTATTCAAACTAGAAACTTCCGTGTGCAGCCACAAGCCATTATGGGCTCTGGCGTAGTTGACTAAGTTGTGCGAACTCTTACGGGCAGACTAGCAGATGTAGGGGATGTAGGTTGGCACGGTCTACCCACATGTAAGGTGCTAGCGCTTACGAAAGACTATGTCTCGGTCATCCGCTTTCTCAAACACCATGTAGTGCGAGAAACCAAACGGAGGCGATCGAGTCTTGTGGGGAAAAGTGCTGAAACCTCTGCAGAGTGTATAAACTAATCATGATTAGCCGTGTCCCCGGTTATGGACATCTTGAGTATCTAGTTCTTGGATTATCCTGTTGATCTCATCACATTACTTAATATAATTTGTTTGGGTTTAATGAGTACTTTTAATTGGGATTGAGGATGCTGTCAACCATTCTCAATGTTCAACAACCACCATGATAGTTAAATAAACTTATTTCTTTGAAGTAGGAAAAAAATTGGCTTTTCGCAAAACTGTAACCATAGAGCTTTCCACCAGCCATATATGCATGTAGTATAGCCTATTCTTTCATTACTCTCTATGTGTTACATTGCCAGCATATTCCATGTGCTGACCCGTTTTCGGGCTGCAACTTTTCATGTTGCGCACTTTTCGCAACGACGAGTAAGTGATACATTAGGGTTACGATTTCCTATACTCAACTTTGCCGTTGGTGTTGATGGGAATCCACAACCTTGTTGCTTCTGCTATATATGTTGGATTGAGGTAATAGTATTTACGTTACTTTATACATGTGATTTACCTCTGTTATAAATCCTTCGAGTACTGTGTGTGTCAAGATACCGATCCGAGGATGACACGAAAGCACGAAGACTTGATCCATTCGGTCGGGTCGCTACAAGATGGTATCGAGCACATGTTGACTGTAGGACGTGACCCTAGAAACCGACAAGCCCATAGTAAAGATTTTTCTCTACAACTTCATTTTAAAAAATATCTTTTACCTCTATTCTCTTCTGAGCTTATTCAAATATTCCTTTTTAGTGTGACCATACCCTTTTACCTTTTGACCACTCTAAGATTTGACTGGTGAGACCACTCCAAGGAGACAAGATATCGGACAACTAAGACCATTTGGAATGAAGATGATTTTACCGTGTAAACGGAAACTACAACGGTGAAGACTCCGAAGACTAGGAGATTTGAAGGCTCCAAATAAATTCCGGATTTGTATGACCTAGGAAGGTTACGCTTATGGAACTTGGCAGACTATGGAAGTTATCAATAACCGAGATTAAGGTGTATTGGAGTAAGACCAGGATCTGGAGTATTACATCAAGAGTTAAGATGGACCTACAAGAAGCTAAATTTTGACAAGGAAGTATTTCATGAAGAACTCAGGATCCAGAAGCTGAAAGTAGACAAGCTGAGGAGCAAAACCTTGAGACATCAAAGTTTTGTCAGGAACTGAAGGACCATACGACCATGGTTCCTGCAAAGGAGGTTGAAACCAGAAGTTTGGAATGCAACTCCAGAAATATTACAGGACGTCGCGAGAGACTTCGCGTCAACAGAGATGATCCGCAAAAGAACTTGAGAAGGACAAGCATGATCGTAAGGAGCCATCGGAGACATGATCAAGATTGGAAGAGTTTGATGACTTTGAAGATTTATTGACCGTTAGAAGACCAAACCCTGTTACATACCTACGTTAGATGCGACGATTGTGAGCTGTCATTTGTTTGATGTTTTCCGACAGCCACAATAAAATCTGTCTTTTCAAAACCATTGTTTGTATTGTGTGCATCCCTCTCGATCTCTCTTATCCCACCCCAAACCCATGGACCCATTAGAGGATGGATGGAGATGAGCTTGTAATTTCCGGACCAATGAGTCAATTGGAGACAGACCGATGGATTCGTAACATGGAGGATCACATGAAGAACAACCCGATAGTCGAAAAGATATGACCCAAAGCATGCTCTTCAAAGGCTTTGAAAGAGGTGCTGCTATCTAGTGGAGGATGTACCAAACCATCAATGTGGCTGGAGTAACCACTTGGGAAGAATTTAAGTTGACTTTGCTAAAGTCTCGGTTTGTGTCCCGAAGTTGAAGCCTTATGGAAATGATATGGAGAAAGTGCATGCAAGCCTTGTGGAGAAATAGGATATAACCATAAATAAAACAAGGACGAATACCCTCATAATCGGAGGATTACCAAAGGAGTTAGCGAGGATCTCAAGGAACTTCAGTTGGAGATTGTTCCCAAAGGTTTTGTTGTAGCAATGGAAGTTCAGTCTACATTGTTGAGAAAGATCCGTGAAGCTCAGAAGGATGACAAAGAGATTGCTGAGGTAAAAGATAGGATGAGCAAAGGAAAAGCCAAAGGTTTTCGTAAGGATGAGCATGACACCTTATGGTTTGAGGACAGTGTACATGTACCCAATAATGCAAAGATCAGGAAGTTAAAACTTCAGGAGGCTCATGACTCACCATACTCGATTCGCCCTAGAAGCACCAAGATGTATTTTGGATTTGAAGGAGTGTTTCTGGTGGACCTGGTATGAAAAGGATATTGTCGAGTATGTAGTCATATGTGACGTATGTCGAGATTTAAGGCAAAGCATCGAAGCCAGAAGATTACAACAGCCTATGCCGAGACCGAATGGAAGTGGGATAAAGCTTGGCATGAATTTCATTACCGGATTTCCCAGAACCCGATTGGGATATGATTCTATCTGGGTAGTAGTTGATTAGCTTGACCAAAGTGGCTCGCTTTATTCCATTGAAAAACCACCTATACAAGTGTGAAGTTGGCCAAGATATATTTGACAAGGATCGTATATACGCATGGAGTTCGAGGACCATCATAGAGGAACACAGTTTACCTCAAAGTTTTGGAATCAGCTGCACTGCACTTTGGGTACTAGGCTAGAGTTCAGTACAGCCTTTCATCCGCAGACAGATGGATAAACCAAGAGAGTCAATCAGATACCGGAGGACATGTTGAGAGCGTGTGCGCTAAATTTCGGATCTAGTAGTGATGATAATCTACCTTACATCGAAGTTCTCATACAACAACAGCTACCAAGCCAGTTTGAAGATGGCCCTTTTAAAGCTTTGTATGGGAGAAGGAGCGGACACCGTTGATGTGGGATGAAGTTGGAGACCGTCAGTTGTTTGGACCAAATGTGATCAAGGAGTGAGAAGAGAATGTTAGGTTGCTTGAGATAGACCAAGGTAGCTCACCCAGCAGAAGAGTTATGCAGACTCAAAAATGCAAGGAGGTAGTCTATGAAATCGGAGACAGAGCATATCTTTGTGTGCCACCTCTGCGAGGAGTTAAACGATTTGGGTTAAGGGAAAGTTAGCCCCGAGATTTGTAGGACCATACCGAGTTTTGGAGCGTATGGGAGAAGTTACCAACAAGTTGGAGTCACCAAGGACTGTCGAGTTCATGATGTGTTTCACGTTGTCCCGTTGAAGAAGTGCCATGCAGAGATGGCCAAAATTTCCTTGTAAGGACGCTTGACCCTGGAAAGGATAATGAGGATCCACGAAGTGGAGTATGGATTTCATAAGTATAAGTTTTATCTCGGTATGTGGGACATCCCACGAGGATGAAGAGATGAATTACTATTGGATATAAAGGAGGTGTGATGTTGGAAATATGGATCAATGGAAATTCCATGATGAGTCTGAGTAATCACGTCTTAGTTTGGTGCAAATATAAGGAAAAGAGACAAGACAATTGGATGGATTTAAGTATGCGTGGAGTTGGATGTTGGGATAACGATCAGTTTCCCGAGGATGTGTTCAAGGATTGCAAGTGTTGAGATGGGCCATAACCCACAGGCCCCTGTGACTTGCCAAGAAGCAAGCACACTCTTCTTTGAAGGAAAACCACGGAAGAAGTTACGACTTGTATCAACCGACGATCTTATAGGAGTTTACGCAAAACCTGAGAGTTGTGAAGGATCGATAGTTGTTTGTTTGGCTTGCAGAAACAATGGATTTTTCGAACTTGGTTCGTCGACAAGAGAAATTCTGCAATGCTTGTGAGGATGACCGAGTGTTAGAATGCGAGATTCGCTAAACCATGTACAAGGTAATGATTTGGGTGCGGGATGGATTGATCACCATACCGACTTACTCTTATTATTCGCTTGCTATACGGGATTGTAAATCTGAGTGACTTACCTATAGCAGAGAGACGACGATATTAAACCTTGTTTAAACCTTAGAAAGGTATAGGTATTGTTTTTCCCTTGTACACGGCAGTTGTTGCCAACCGTAGGTCATACGGTGAGGTTCAACCAGACCCATTTCCTGCAGGACAAACCATAATTTGTTGACCACCATGAGATATCGATAGTTGTTTAGCATTGGCGCCGGACCGTCGACTATGAAGACCCAATTTCGGGATAACCTTACCAAGAGGAAAGGACAAAGGAATTGAGGAAAAGGTTATGCCACTACCGGAAGAGCCCAGAGAAGGAATTATCCTTAATATCTGAGAAGACCGACACTGTCAACGATAAGGATGGAGTATATGAGTTTTGATGGAACCGTAACCATGCTTCTAAGGGTGGTAGCACCCGAGACCCCGGAGTCGATCGATGGACTTTGAGAAGACCCCCAAACCCTAACCTATTTCTTGCTAGCCTCCCGAATCTCGAGGACGAGATTCATTTTAAGGGTGGTAGTTTGTAACATCCCAAAATTCTAAATTTTGGAATGTTATAAACAAATAGATAGATTTGATTGATTGTTTGATTGATTGACTGAAAATGAGTGAATTCGAAACTTCTGAAAGTTAAATGAGAGGGAATAAAAGGACTTTCCCAAACTTTCATTTTTGCTTTTATGATCTTCGGGAATTCAAATTCTTTTCATCACAAAACCCTTGAGAGAAGATAACATGACTTCTTCCATTTATTTAAATGACAAGGGGTGTTGAAAATATTTGAATTTCATTTGGAAAATATTTTCCAATTCTGAAACTTTATGCAACTCAATGATTTTCACGAGCGAAGATAAAATGACTTCTTCAAAACATATGAAATATGAGTTGGGAGTTTCAAAGAAATAAATTCAAAGTTCTTCTGAATTTATTTTCAATTTGGAGTTATTTGAGTTTTATTCAAATTATTTTTCTCCAAAATAAAATATATGAAAATAGGGTAACATGATTCCCTACATCAGAAAATTGGAGAGAAATTAATTTGAAGTCATTTTGGTATTTTAAAAATGATTTTTATTGGATTTTATTAGAGCTGAAACACTCTTTGCTTTATTTGAATTTATGTGTATTTTATTTGAAGCTAGAATAATGTTCATGTTGTAGGAAATTCTTTTCTGAAAATTTTGATATATTATATGCCTATATAATATATTTACTTATTTGGTTTTATTATTTTCAATTGTCTCTGTTAAAAAAAATTTAAAATTTTTTTTAAAAAAAAATGCAGCTAGCCGCCGGCCGGCCAAGGCACAAGGCCAACACGCACGCACGCACACACCTAGGGGAGCAGGAGCCCAAGTTTCCTATTCGTTTACAATTCTTAGTAGAATTTGACCCCGTTTGTTATTCCGTTTTTTATTCCTAGGATTCCTAATCCTAATCTATTTCTTGTCCCCTACCCCAAGCAAAATCCTCCCTCCCCAATATAAATACCCAAGCACCCCCTCCAACACATCAAATCAACTCTCCTCCTCTCCTCCTCCTCTGCAGCCCGGCAACACCGCACTTGGCCGCCATAGCCCGCCTGGCCGCCCTAGTCGCCGCCGCCGCCATAGCCAGGCCCGCCGCCTAGTCGCTGCCGCCGCCCTCACCAGCCCGCCGCCCTACATAGCCGCCGCCGCCCCCTCGCCGCCACCGGAGCCCTCGCCTCTTCGAGGTACTAGCCTCAAGGCCGTCACGCTTTCTAGATCGGTTTTCTAGATCGGTTTCCGTTCCGCTTTTCTAGATCGGTTTTTCGTTTGGTTTTCTTTCCGAAACCTAGATCGGTTTTCTCGCGGTTTTTCTTTCCGGTTTTGTTTAGCGGCGTCGCTCGATAGATTTTTCTTTTATTTTTAATTTTCGTCATGGACCTATCCATAGTCCCTAATCTTCAAACGTTCATAACTTTTTACTGTAAGTCGGAATCCAACGAAACCAACGCCCACTTCTTCGTTATGATCTCCTCTATCCAGTAATACAACTCAAACATGTTTTTGAAAGTTTTAAAATTTGATTTCAAACAGATTTGTATTTGAACTTCGTTTGATCATAACTTGAGTTTTATAACTCCGATTTAGTTGATTCTTTTTGCAAATCGAAGCTCTTGACCTAAACTTTCTGATAAGGCCAAATACACATAGTTTTGGTACTGTTAGAAATTGTTTTATGCTGCAAGAGTTATTAGATTTGGTTTTGACGCTTTTCCTAATTGTTTCTTGATCCTTCCGATCTTTTGAGTGATTGCTTATGTGTGGTTACTATTGCTTGATTACGATAGATTGACCGGAGTGTGACGAGTAGATCTATCAAGAGTTTTGAGTGCGAATCATCTTCATCAACTTTGCACGCAAGTAACACTTTGATCATACTCTTCTCATACCCAGTTGTATGCATTAGATCTATTCCTCAAACCCTTGCATGGTTAGGATCTAATTAAATTGTGGGATGGGAAGTAGATTGAGGTAGTACCTATTACCTGTTTTACTTATGAACCCTTGGGAGTTATTTCTACGTTTGCTTATTACGCCATGCTATGCTCAGAGACGTGGATTGGGTTTGAGTGAATATCCATGATGTATGTGAGATTGATAATTAATGGTTTATCTAAGGTGGCAACTTAAACACACATCTGGGTGGATTGAGGCACTGGCTATTCCAGACTTGCCTGTCAAGGCACCACAGGTAGACAGGATTTGCCTGTATTTCTTCGGACCGCCACCCAGGCCCAAAGGGATCATGAGATTATTCAAACTAGAAACTTCCGTGTGCAGCCGCAAGCCATTATGGGCTCTGGCGTAGTTGACTAAGTTGTGCGAACTCTTACGGGCAGACTAGCGGATGTAGGGGATGTAGGTTGGTACGGTCTACCCACATGTAAGGTGCTAGTTCTTCTGAAAGACTATGTCTCGGTCATCCGTTTCTCAAACACCATGTAGTACGAGAAACCAAACGGAGGCGATCGAGTCTTGTGGGGAAAAGTGCGCAAACCTCTGCAGAGTGTATAAACTAATCATGATTAGCCGTGTCCCCGTTATGGACATCTTGAGTATCTAGTTCTTGGATTATCCTGTTGATCTCATCACATTACTTAATATAATTTGTTTGGGTTTAATGAGTACTTTTAATTGGGATTGAGGATGCTGTCAACCATTCTCAATGTTCAACAACCACCATGATAGTTAAATAAACTTATTTCTTTGAAGTAGGAAAAAAATTGGCTTTTCGCAAAAGCAGTAACCATAGAGCTTTCCACCAGCCATATATGCATGTAGTATAGCCTATTCTTTCATTACTCTCTATGTGTTACATTGCCAAAGATATTCCATGTCTTTGACCCGTTTCGGGCTGCAACTTTTCATGTTGCGCTTTTCGCATTTACAGTAAGTGATACATTAGGGTTACGATTTCCTATACTCAACTTTGCCGTTGGTGTTGATGGGAATCCACAACCTTGTTGCTTCTGCTATATATGTTGGATTGAGGTAATAGTATTTACGTTACTTTATACATGTGATTTACCTCTGTTATAAATCCTTCGAGTACTGTGTGTGTCAGCATACCGATCCAGGGATGACACAAAAGCACAGAGACTTGATCCATTCGGGTCGGGTCGCTACAAAGCTAAAACTGACCGTCATGATAGGGCGAGAGCTGGTCGCTGTTCGAGAGGTTTTCGAGTCCCTAAAGACTTATTCCGCTTAGAGCGAGGAGTCGGCTTTGTCCGGCCTAGGAGTGAATAGTGCCCCGAACTCGGTCTTCCGAATACTGGGGGCTTCACCGAAATTTAAAATTATAGAATTCTATGGCTAAGTGAGAGTGTTCAAGCATTATAGTCCGATTGCGTTGTTCGTTGTGTTGAGCGCCTCCCTCGAAGGACCTAATAATGGGAAAAAGAGCGCTCAAGTTTATCCCGAACACCCCAGCACTCCCGGCATGGGGGCAGAAGCCAACGACTCGCCATCTCTCAATTTTGATAAACGGCCGCACAGAAGTAATATTTTAAATTCAAAAGCGTTGCTTAGCGCATATGAAACAATTTTTCACTGTACAGGATTACAAATGCGAGTTTACTCAAAAATTACATCTTTGGAGCACTCATCCGCTATACGGCGGGCACCCTTCAGGACGCCCTCATAATACATCTCAGGCTTGCGATGCTCCTTGCCCGGCGGTGGTCCGTCCGTCACAAGCTTCTCAGCGTCCATCTTGCCCCAGTGCACTTTAGCACTGGCAAGGGCCCTACGGGCACCTTCGATGCATATGGAGCGCTTGATGACTTCAAGCCTTGGACAGGCATCCACCAGCCGCCTTACCAGCCCGAAATAGCTTCCAGGCATGGCTTCCCTAGGCCACAGCCGGACTGCGAGACCCTTCGTGGCCTGTTCGGCCACCTTATGGAGCTCGACCAGCTGCTTCAGCTGGTCGCTCAAGGGCACCGGGTGTCCGGCCTCAAAGATCTTGTGACTGAACACCTTCTCCGTCGAGCTTCCCTCCTCGGCTCGGTAGAATGCGGCTGCGTCGGACACACTCGGGGAAGATCTGCGAATGCTCCCGAGAGCTCCGGACTCGGGTAAGTAACAAGTAATTCACTTTCGCGTGCTTGCTTTGCATAAAGAATGCCTTTCCCTCCGCTATCTTCTTCATCGCCTCAATTTCCTGGAGGGCTTTTTGGGGCTTCGGCCTTGGCAGATTTGGCGCTCTCAAGCGTCGAGGCGAGCTCGGACTCTCGAGTCTTCGAGTCACGCTCCAAACTCTCATGTTTTTCCACGAGAGCCTGGAGCTCTTGCTGCACCGCCGCCACCCGCGCCTCCTGCTTCTCTCGCTCGGTGCGCTCCGCGGCCGCATTGTTTTCGGCCTTGGACAGCGCTTCCTTCAGGGTCGCCACCTCGTTCGTGGCCCTTGCTTACCCACATTGATCCTGTCATTTTCTTTGCAACCACATTTTTTATATACTTACATAAGGCATTACTTACCTTCCTTGTCCTCGAGCTGCTTCTTGGCAAGGCCGAGCTCGTCCTCGGACCGCTTGAGGCTCTGCTTCAATACATTGACCTCCGTAGTCAGTGCGGCAGAGGTCAGCAGCACAGCCTGCATTCCCATATTGACACACTTATGTTAGACTCCTGCGTATATCTTTTTGATCCTCAGTTCGGCTTTTCTTTCCGAACACCAAACTGAGCATCGGGGGCTACTGTCTATGGGGTAATATTTTTATATATCTTAATTACGTACCTCAAAGCCTATTAGGAGGCTTGCACAGGCTTTGGTCAGCCTGCTCTTGGCGGGCCGAACCTTCTAGATCACCGCACTCATAACAGTGCGGTGCTCCTCGTCGATGGAGGCGCCGTCAAGCACCTCCAGCAGATTATCTGGTGCCTCCGGTTGGACGGAGGTCACCGGCGTCGTAGGCTTGCCCTTCTTAGTAGGGGGCCACCTGCCGGATGCCGGAACCATTGAAGGTTCCGGTGCGGTGTCCGGCCTAGGGCCGGACTTAGAGCCCTTAGGGGTTTTATCCCCTTCTCGCCTGGAGTCCAGGAGGTTGCCTTGCGGCGCCTCCAGGACCACCTCCTCCTAGCTTAGCCCCTTTTGGGATGCCACCTCGGCATCATCCATGACACGAGGAGAGGAGGCGGTCGGAAGTGAAGTGTTGTTTACATCCGACGAACCCAGGGAACCGCTCGACGAAGCGTCGAGCCCGGCCTTGGGCGGACTGCATGATTATACCTGACGTCAGAAGGTACTGTGCAACAAAGGAACGCCATGAGTTATTCTGGTATCTGGAGACTTACGATTTCGCCAGGGGCTTGGCCCTGGGTGGCCACTCTTCTTCGCCGTCGTCGGCGTTGGTGGAGTAGTCCGGAGGGAGGGTCCTTCCCTTTTTGGACCCTCCGTCCTCCCCAGTTGGGGTGGCCTTCCTTTTCTTCTCTCCCCCTGCTGGGGAGAGGCCTCTCTTTCCTCCTCCTCGTCTTCACGGGAGGAGTCCGCCTCGGAGTCATCGGACGATGAGTCCGACACCACCTGGCGCCGGGAACTCCTTCGAGTTCCCGCGGCCTTCTTCTTGGACTTCTTCTCTGGTACCACATAAGGTGCCGGAACCAGCAGCCCCGTCAAGCGGGCATTCGCTGGGTCTTCTGGTAAGGGAGCCGGACAGTAAATCTGCCCGGACGTCCTCTGCCAATCCTATCAAAGGTAAGGGAGTTTACATCCCGCATAGAGTTAAACTATGAAAACAAGTGTCCCGTAAAGTGAAAAATAACTTACCGCGTTGGCTTGATGTTGCGCGCTGAATCCGCGATCCTCGGTAGCGGATGCGGGAGCCTCGGCGCCCTTGAACAGCACCTTCCAGGCATCTTCGTACGTAGTGTCAAAGAGCCTGCTTTCGGGGTTTGGTGCTGTGCCGGATCAAACTCCCACAAGCTGAAGGCTCGTTGTTGGCACGGGAGGATCCGGCGGATGAGCATGACCTGGACTACATTGACGAGTTTGATCTTCTTGCTCACCAGGTTTTGGACGCACGTTTGGAGTCCGTACAGCTCCTCCGAATTACCCCACGATAAGCCCGTCTCTTTCCAGGAGGTGAGCCGTGTAGGGAAGCCAGATCGGAATTAGGGGGCCGCTGCCCATTCAGGGTCACGCGGCTCGGTGATGTAGAACCACCCCGATTGCCACCCCTTTATGGACTCCACGAAGGAGCCCTCGAGCCATGTAACGTTGGGCATCTTGCCCACCATGGCGCCTCCGCACTCCGCTTGTTGGCCGCCCACTACCTTCGGCTTGACACTAAAGGTCTTCAACCATAAACCGAAGTGGGGTTGGATGCAGAGGAAGGCCTCACACACAAAGATAAACATCGAGATATTGAGGATGAAGTTTGGGGCCAGATCATGGAAATCCAGGCCGTAGTAGAACATGAGTCCCCGGAGAAATGGGTGAAGTGGGAAACCTAGTACGTGGAGGAAGTGGGTGATAAACACCACCCTCTCCTGGGGCCTGGGGGTGGGGATGAGCTGCCACTTGTCGAGAAGCCGGTAGACAAGTATCCGGCCTTCCTTAGCTTCTTGATGTGTCCCTCCGTGACGGAGGAAACCATCCACTTGCCTCCCGCTCCGGACATGGCTGGAGAAGGTTGAGGTGGGATGTGCGGAGTTGGGCGCTGGAGCTCGGGTGCGCGAAAATGCATAAGCAAAGGAGGAAGAAGGCGTAGATGGAAAAGGTGGATCCTTATCCCCTTATATAGGCGGACGAAACTATGCGCCCCCACTCGCCTGGTAAAACTCGCTTATCTCCCAAGCGCCGTAAATTGATGGCACGGTTGGGTTACCCACGTCCGTATTGATGAGAATCCCGGAATAAGGGGGACACGATCTCTGCTTTGACAAGACGTGCCAAGGAAACCGCCTCGCTAAACGCGCTGAGGTGGGACAGTAAAAACGATTCGGATAAAGGCTTGGCCGTGGTGTGATGACACGCTGCAAAAATGTCAGCAGATTAGATTTGTGTGAATATTGTTCTCTCTACGGTGGTATGTGGAAATTATTTTGCAGAGCCGGACACTATCCTTGTGTTCAAAATCTTCTATGAAGTATTCGGAGGAGGAACCGACTTGCAGTGCCGAAGACAATATGCGCGCCGGCCTCGTTGTCATTGAAGCCTGGTTCAGGGGCTACTGACGGAGTCCTGGATTAGGGGGTGTCCGGATGGCCGGACTATGACCTTTGGCCGGACTCCTGGACTATGAAGATACAAGATTGAAGACTTCGTCCCGTGTCCGGATGGGACTTTCCTTGGCGTGGAAGGCAAGCTTGGCGATCTGGATATGTAGATCTCCTTCCATTGTAACCGACTCTATGTAACCCTAACCCTCTCGTGTGTCTATATAAACCGGAGGGTTTTAGTCCAGAGGGACGAACAACAATCATACCATAGGCTAGCTTCTAGGGTTTAGCCTCTACGATATCGTGGTAGATCTACTCTTGTACTACCCATATCATCAATATTAATCAAGCAGGAGTAGGGTTTTACCTCCATCGAGAGGGCCCGAACCTGGGTAAAAACATCGTGTCCCTTGTCTCCTATTACCATCCACCTAGACGCACAGTTCGGGACCCCCTACCCGAGATCCGCCGGTTTTGACACCGACAGTAACGGTGGCAAAAGTAACAGTAGTAGTTTTGTAGCAATCGTAACAGTGGCAACAGAAAAGTAACTAAGCAAAGATCAATATGTGAAAAGCTCGTAGGCAATGGATCAGTGATGGATAATTATGTCGGATGTGATTCCTCATGCAACAGTTATAACATAGGGTGACACGGAACTAGCTCCAGATCATCAATGTAATATAGGCATGTATTCCGAATATAGTCATACGTGCTTATGGAATCTTTTGTGCTACCCTCCCGTGGCAGCGTGGTCCTATTGGAAACTAAGGGATATTAAGGCCTCCTTTTAATAGAGTACTGGACCAAAGCATTAACACTTAGTGAATACATGAACTCCTCAAACTACCGTTATCACCGGGAGTGGTCCCGATTATTGTCACTTCGGGGTTGCCGGATCATTACACATAGTAGGTGACTATGGACTTGCAAGATAGGATCAAGAACTCACATATATTCATGAAAACATAATAGGTGCAGATCTGAAATCATGGCACTCGGGCCCTAGTGACAAGCATTAAGCATAGCAAAGTCATAGCAACATCAATCTTAGAACATAATGGATACTAGGGATCAAACCCTAACAAAACTAACTCAATTACATGGTAAATCTCATCCAACCCATCACCGTCCACCAAGCCTACGATGGGATTACTCATGCACGGCGATGAGCATCATTAAATTGGTGATGGAGGAAGATGGCGTTGGATTCCCCTCTCCGGAGCCCCGAACGGACTCGAGATCAGCCCTCCCGAGAGAGATTAGGGCTTGGCGGCGGCTTCGTATCGTAAAACATGATGAATCCTTCTCTCTGATTTTTTCCCGAACGTGAATATATGGAATTGGAGTTGAGGTCGGTGGAGTCCCAGGGGGCCCACGTGTCGGTGTGGAACGACACCTATGGGATCACAAGAATCCCTACTACGGTTGCCGGGGCATAGGGTTGCGAGAAGAGCAGGATCAGTAGTCAGCACAAGGATCGTTTACCCAGGTTCGGGCCGCGAGGATGCGTAAAATCCTAGTCCTTCTTTGGTGTGTGTATTTCAGAGATTTCTTGAGCTCTTGAACTAGCTATGGTGAGTGCATGGTTCAAAAGAGCCGAATCCTTTCCCAGTATGCCATGATCCTCCTTTTATAGGCGAAAGGGGCTGCCACAGTGGCATACGGGAGGTGGAAAGGCGTACAGTAATGCGAGCTTATCGCTCGCATTATAGGACAAGTTGCATTTAAGGTGCCACTGAGGTGTCCCCTAGCTTTATCGGGGGCGGGGGTGAGGCCCGTCCCGTCTGTCGCTGCTCCTCGTCGCTTCGACACGCGCCCTGGCCAGCGTTGCATGCGGCGCCATGTAGGCAGGCAGGCAGCTGAGGTGGCGCGGTGGTAGGGCCTTCATGAAGATCTGCATGCTGCCACGCAGGCGCCTGCTGAGTTGGCTTGGAAGCTGCATGTTGCCACGCAGTGCCTTGCCACTGGTTTGGGCTGGCAGCTGCATGCGAACGGCGGTGGAGACTTGGCTGGTGCGGGCCAGGCAGTGGTCCTGTTGGCGTCTTTGGCGAGAGCCTTGCCAGGGGGCCCGGCAAGGGTCTTGCCGTGGTGCGCTGTTGTCCCCAGCAAGAACCTTGCCAGGGGGTCTCGTGGCTCTCCTCGGCAAGGATCTTGTCGAGGGTCGTTGTCTTCTGATCCTGATCTGATCTTGAATATTTCTTCACAAAGATCTGCTTGCCACCACGGAGGTGCCTCCCGAGCCCTGGCCCTACGTGGTTGATGATGTTGAGGACGTGGGCTCAAGGGTGGCTCGCCCTGTTGGTGTTTGGGCGTGCTGCCCCGGCAAGAGTCTTGTCGGGGCTGCTGAGGCAGTCCCCGGCAAGGGTCTTGCCGTGGGAAACTGCTCCGCCCCTCTGCTTCTTTGCGCTCTTGGTCTTGGCGTTGCTCTGGTTGTCTTGGGCTTTGGTTTTGCCTTTGTTTACCTCCCCTGTTCTGCTTGGTGTGACCGCGGGCGCGGCTCCGACTGCCCGTGCATAGGTAAAGGGGCACAAAGGTGCACCCCTTCTTTTGTACACCGACAGGATCCCTCGGGCCCAGGCCATACATAAGCGCGACGCGTTGTTGGGCCGGGCCCAAAATGGTGCGCGGGCAGGCGGGGTAGTTTTTTTAACGAGGTAAAACTTTTCACGTGCTTCGCTTCCCACGACCCGTGCGCGGCGTGCGGCGGTGTGGAGGGGTGCGCGTGACGTGCGCGGCATGCGTGGGTCGATTCCCGCATGCATGTGTCACATCATGGTAAAGAGGCGGCTCGCGCCTTCCCCATAAAAAGAGGGAGGCATGGAGGCGAGGCTCATTTACCGTGCAGGGCCAGGTCGCGGTCTTCAAGGGGTCCACACCCCATGATCATGGGGTGGGGAGAGGTCGCCTCACCTGTCCCCTTGATTCTGCATGTTCGCCACGCGTCCTCCATGTGCTTGGGGTGGCAAGCAGTGGAGGCGGGAAACCGGGCCGTCGCTGGTTCGCGCAGCGAGTCGGTCCCGATTCCCTGCGCCTCTATTGGCTGGATTGGCCGAGCAGGGCGGCCGAGCCCCGACCCCGCCCCTTTGTAAGGATGGGGAAGGTGGGATGGCGTCCCGCACTCTTCTGTCATCCATCTCCTCTCGCTTCTGCTTCTTCCTTTCACTCGCCATGGAGAAAGGGAATCATGGTCCCTCGACGGTGGAGGCGAGGGTCGCCGCTCGATAGCGCGTCCCTCCCCCTCCTGAGCCCGCGGTGGTGGAGCCGACCGCGAGGGGAAGGGGGAGGGGGCGAAGCCGTGGGCGAGGCCGGGGCAGAGGTCGTAGTGCTCGGGGAAGAGGAGGGCGGGGCGGCGCGCCAGCTTCACCCCCGCCAATGATGCTTTTACCGACGGAAGGCCATGTTGGAGACTAGCCCCGCGAATTCTTCATCAGGCTGCGCCGGCCTTCACGTCGCCTCTTCGTCTTCCCGCCCCGTTTTCTCGGGAGATGGAGCGTGACCCGCCCCAATCCCTCAGATTGCACATGAGGGGCTGTGGGAATGGGGGCACGCGGGTCGATGTCGACTTCCCGGCCCCTCAGGTCATGTACCTCCGTCGTGGGTGGAAGACGTTCGCTCGCATCCACAGCTTGACGGCGGGGCTCGTCCTCTACTTCAAGTTAACGGAGGACGGCCTGCTCTCCTTCAAGGTCTTCCTCGGAACTTCGGGACTCGCCTGAAGTGCTGCGTGGAGAGCTCCTCCGACGTTGATTCCGATGATGGAAGCTCTTCCTCGAGCGAAAGTGATGATGAGGACAGAGAGGCAAATGACGGGGATGAGTCCGACTAGGCGTCGGACGCCCCGCGCCTGGGCAGGTGCGGCAGCAGCAGCATCTGCACCTGGCCGCTCCTCCGGCAGAGTTCTGCCGGGGGTGGGGCCAGCTCCTTGAACTTCTCGGGGCCGTCTCCTTGGGCTGCTGGCGTCGGGAGGCTGCGGAAGAGGAAGAGGGCGGGCGGCAAGGTCGTCAACTCGGAGCACGCGGGCACCGACGCCTTCATCGTGTATTGCTGGTACTGCCGCCTCATCTTCCAGCTCCTTTCCCGGCACCATCATCACCGACCCACCCGTAGGCGGCCACCGAGGTGTTCTCTTGGTGCTTTCTGCTGCTCGTAGCTCGCCTAGGCGCCCCATTTGCCCTTTCCCCTCCTTGACCTGCCTCCTGAGGAGAGGGACAAGAAAGGGATTACGGGCATCTCAACTCTTTTTTAATCTGTAAGCCTTCGGGCCTTGTTAAATTTAAAGCTTATAATCCCCCTTCTTCATGTTTTTCATTCCATACAGACTGTACATGTGTGGGATGTTTTTAATGAAAAAGGTATGTTTGCCGGGTTTTTCGTTTGTGGGTAGACCCCGTGACAAAGAGCGAATCCTTGTTACAATTTAAGATAAACGTTTTCCGCCCGGCAACAGGCCTTGCCGTCCCCCCACTTTGCTCGACCACTCTCGCGCCCTTGGCGGAGGCAGGGATGAAGCAGACTTAGGCTCCTCGTTCTACTTCCTTGCCACCGCGACTACAACCAAATCCGGGCCTAGGAGATAATCCTTGGGTATAGAAAAGGGGAGCACGGTGGCCAAGAAATAAAACGAGGTTTCACATATCCCAGCTCCGTTCCGAAATGCATGATAGAGGATGAAAGACTTATCTGGATCTGCAGTCCCTGGCAACCTTGTCTTGCCGCGGTTGGATCCTTGTGCTTGCAGCACCCGGCAACTCTTGTTTGCCGGGGTCGGGACGCCGGTCCATTTCCTTTCTTCCAAGTAGCTCAGCAGAAGTGCTCATGTGCCCTGCGAACCAAAGGAGGACATAAAAGAAACAGATAGAGGCGCACTCGACCTCTAGGCTAGGGGTTAGTCGCCGCTAAGCAATATCAACCCTAACCAAGGAAGAGACTCGACCTATCATGCATGCTATAACTTAGGGCACCAGCGCTTCATTTATTTATGCTCAGGGTCTGTGCCTGGCTTTGTACAAAGGGTTACATGCCTTTCCGGCAAAGCTTGTACAAAAGGTGGCTTGCCGGGAGGCCCGGCAAGCCGCGCCTTATGGGTAAAACTTGCGAAGATGCTCGATGTTCCAGGAGTTGCTCACTGGGACAGCATCTTTGTTCTCCAGGCGGACTGCGTCGGGCCTGGTGACTCTTATTACCCAATAAGGGCCTTCCCACTTTGGCATCAACTTGTTGGAATTCTTGGCCGACTGAGCGCGCCGAAGAAACAAGGTCTCCTTCCTCAAAGCTTCGGGCATGAACCTTGCGGCTATGGTAGCGGCGCAAGGCTTGGTGGTAGTTTGTTGCTCTCACAGCCGCCCGAAGACGCTCTTCCTCATGGAGCATTGCGTCATCTTGCCGCAATCGCTCTTGCTCAAGCTCGTCATAAGCGAGCACTCGAGGTGACCCGTATGTGAGTTCTGTGGGGAGAACTGCCTCCGCCCCATATACTAGGGCAAAGGGTGTTTGACCGGTGGCTCGATTTGGCGTCGCCCTGATCGACCAAAGAACCGCCGGCAACTCATCAATCCAACGCCTTCCACTCTTGTGCAGCTTGTCAAAGGTCTTCGTCCTTAGGCCTCGCAACACTCCAGCATTTGCCCTCTCCGCTTGGCCGTTGCTCCATGGGTGTGCCACGAAAGCAAAACAAACCTTGCTGCCGAGGTCTTGAATGTATTGCATGAAGGTGTGGCTCGTGAACTGTGTGCCATTGTCGGTGATGACTCTGCTTGGCACACCAAAACGGCAGACTGGGCAGTCACCTTTCTCACTGCTTCCACCTCCGGCCACTTTGTGAACTTGTCGATTGCAACGTACAAGTACTCAAAGCCCCCGACAGCGCGGGGGAAAGGGCCCAGTATATCGAGCCCCAGACCAAGAATGGCCAGGAGAGAGGGATTGTTTGAAGGGCTTGAGCTGGTTGATGAAGCTTCTTTGAATGGAACTAACATGCTTCACACTTTGTTACTAGTGCCGTCGCATCCTGGAGGGCGATGGGCCAGAAGAAACCTTGACGGAACACCTTTCCGGCGAGGGCCCTCGACCCTATGTGGGAGCCACATATGCCTCCATGTATCTCTGCCAACAGCTCCAGTCCTTCCTCCCGGGGGATGCACTTCAATTTCACATCGTTAGCCTTCTTCTCTCATGCAGACGCCGTCGATTTAACTGCATGTATGGACCGGCGGACTACTTTTTCCGCTTCCTCCTGCTCCTCAGGAAGTTCCCCTATTTGGAGGAATCAGACAGTATGATGTGCCCATGCCGGAGCCTGGGACTCGACGGCAAGGACCAAAGGCATTTCCTAAGCCATGGGCGTGACTGCCTCCATGACCAGGGCTTGACGCCCTGCCGAAGCCAGTTGCCCTTTGGCAGGCTCAGCGTCATGGCAAAGACTTTTGCCGGCAGCCCCAGGGGGCTCGGTAGGAAAGTACTTGCCCGGACCTGACTTCCGCCGCTTGTTCTGCCCCGTTGATGGTTCGACGGATGGTTGAGTTAATCGGAGCAAAAAGGTACCTGGTTCCATAGGTAGCTTGAATGCAGCACGCTTCGACAGGTAATCGGTAATGTCGTTCTCCATTCGAGGGACGTGCTCCTCTTGGATACCGTCAAAGCGTTCCTCCAGCTTCCTCACCTCATCTACGTAAGCCTCCATCAATGGGCTCTGGTAATCCTTGTTGACCTGCCTAACAACAAGCTGCGAGTCACCCCTGACGATGAGCTTCTTAACCCCGAGGTCTGCCGTGATCCTGAGACCGGCGAGCAATCCCTCGTATTCAGCAGTGTTGTTGGTGGACATCTCCCTGGGAAAGTGCATCTGGATCATGTACTTGAGGTGCTCTCCGGTGGGTGCGATGAGCAGCACACCGTCACCGGCGCCTTGCAGCGAGAAAGCCCCATCAAAGTACATGATCCAGTCGCATTCTGCCTCCTTGCCGGGGAGAGTGATCTCTTGGATTTCTTCGTCAGGCGTTGAGGTCCATTCTGCAATGAACTCTGCTAAGACTCCGCTCTGGATTGTCGAGGTACTTTCAAACTTCAAACTGAAACTTGATAACTTCAAGGCCCATTCCACAATCCTTCCAGTTGCATCTAGGTTATGCAGTAATCGTTGCAACGGGAGGCGGGTGACGACAGTGATCTTGTGGGCTTGGAAGTAATGACGCAGCTTCCTCGAGGCCATAAGGAGGCCGAAGAGCAATTTCTGCACACCGGAGTACCTCGACCTAGCTCCCTGCAAGAGGGAGCTGACAAAGTAAACCGGGTGCTGCATCATCTTCTTCTTCTGCACCACCTCACTCGATTGCTGTGAGCCTTTGCCTTGGTGGCATCAGACTCTGCCGGGGGCCTCGCCTTGCCGAGACCAGGCCCTGCCGGGGGAATCTTTGGCTTGCCATCCGCTGGTTCTGCTGCTGTCACTACCTCCTCGTCGACCACCCTCTGTGCCACCAGTGCGGCGCTAACCACTTGATTTGTCGCCGCTAGATACAGCGGCAACGGCTCCTGTGGTTTAGGCGCAACCAGTATTGGCATGGAGGAAAGGTATTTCTTCAGATCCTGTAATGCTGCCTCGGCTTCTGGGGTCCACTCCATTGGGCATGCCTTCTTTAAGATTTTGAAGAAAGGAAGGGCGCGCTCGGCGGACTTGGAGATGAATCGGCTCATGGCAGCGACGCAGCCGGTGAGTCGACGCACATCCTTGATCCGCTTGGGCGCCTCAATCTGCTCAATAGCCTTGATTTTGTCTGGGTTTGCCTCGATCCCGCGCTGCGACACAAAGAACCCGAGAAGCTTGCTGGACGGAATGCCGAAGACATACTTCTCAGGGTTCAGCTTGAGGTTGATCTTGCGCAAGTTGGCAAATATCTCTTCCAGATCTTGCACAAGAGTTGCCCCGTCTTCGGTTTTGACCACTATGTCATCTATGTATGCTTCCATATTTCTATGGAGCTGGGGTTCAAAACCGATTTGGGCTGCTCTTGCAAACGTCGAGCCAGCACTCTTCAACCCGAAAGGCATCCGTAAAAAGCAATACATACCACATGGGGTGATGAATGTTGTGTTCTCTTCATCTTCTCTTGTCATGAAGATTTGGTCGTAGCCTGAGTAGGCGTCGAGGAATGACAACAGATCACACCCGGCCGTGGAGTCGACAATCTGGTCGATGCGCGGCAATGGGAAGGGCTCCTTGGGACAAGCTTTATTGATATCTGTGTAGTCAATACACAGCCTCCACTTCCCATTTGCCTTGCGCACCACTACCGGATTGGCCAACCACGTCGGGTGAAGCACTCCTCTCACCAAACCTGCCGCTTCCAACTTCCTGATCACCTCTGTGATGAACTCCTGCCTCTCGAGAGCCTGCTTTTTGACCTTCTGCTTGACGGGCCGCGCAGGAGGACAGACAGCTAGGTGGTGCTCAATCACCTCCCTGGGAACACCGGGGATGTGGGATTCTTGCCACGCAAACACGTCGACATTCGCCCGCATGAAGGTGATGAGCGCGCCTTCCTATTAGCTAACGAGGGTGGAGCCTATGGTGAAGGCCCCTCACATGCCATCCTCCCTGACGGACACCTTCTTGGTCTGCGGCGGCTCAGCTCTGGATTTCTTGCTCTTGCCAGTAGAGCTCTATGGCACATCCTCGATGGTAGAACAACACTCCGAGGAGGTGCGCTTGCCGGAGTGGGTGCGAGAGGTCTTGCCGGGCTTCTTCTTCCCTCCCGGGCCTTCAGCGGCAGGAGCAGGTGCCTTGACAGCAGCTGCTGCAATTGCTTCCCGGTAGAGTTGGTAGGCGCAAATCAGCGCGTCCTTCTTGCCGGGGGGACGGAGACGATGGTCAACGTCCCGGGCATCTTTAGCCTGTTGTAGGCGTAGTGTGATGCCGCCATGAACATGGCTAGTGCCGGGCGGCCGAGGATCCCATTGTAGGGTGCTACCTCTTGAGCACTGTGTTGGATTTCCCCGAAGAGAAGAGGATGATGCAGCAAAGTAGCATAAGTATTTCCCTCGGTTTTTGAGAACCAAGGTATCAATCCAGTAGGAGGCCACACACAAGTCCCTCGTACCTGCACAAAACAATAGCTCCTCGCAACCAACGCGATTAGGGGTTGTCAATCCCTTCACGGTCACTTACAAGAGTGAGATCTGATAGAGATGATAAATAATATTTTTGGTATTTTTTTGGTATAGAGATGCAAAGTAAAAGGTAAAAGGCGAAGTAAAAACAAAGCAAGTATTAAAGTAATGGAGATTGATAGGATGAGAATAGACCCGGGGGCCATAGGTTTCACTAGTGGCTTCTCTCAAGAGCATAAGTATTCTACGGTGGGTGAACAAATTACTGTTGAGCAATTGACAAAATTGAGCATAGTTATGAGTATATCTAGGTATGATCATGTATATAGGCATCACGTCCGAGACAAGTAGACCGAAACGATTCTGCATCTACTACTATTACTCCACTCATCGACCGCTATCCAACATGCATCTAGAGTATTAAGTTAAAAACAGAGTAACGCCTTAAGCAAGATGACATGATGTAGAGGGATAAATTCATGCAATGTGATAAAAACCCTATCTTGTTATCCTCGATGGCAACAATACAATACGTGCCTTGCAACCCTTTACATCCTTTGGGTAAGGACACCGCAAGATTGAACCCAAAGCTAAGCACTTCTCCCATTGCAAGAACTACCAATCTAGTTGGCCAAACAAACGGATAGTTCGAAGAGACTTGCAAAGATAACCAATCATACATAAAAGAATTCAGAGAAGATTCAAATATTATTCATAGATAATCTGGATCATAAACCCACAATTCATCGGTCTCAACAAACACACCGCAAAAAGAAGATTACATCGAATAGATCTCCACGAGAGAGGGAGAACATTGTATTGAGATCCAAAAGAGAGAAGAAGCCATCTAGCTACTAGCTATGGACCGAAGGTCTGAAGTAAACTACTCACACTTCATCGGAGGGGCTATGGTGATGATGTAGAAGCCCTCCATGGTGGATGCCCCCTCGTGAGCCTAAGAACAGGCCCCAAGATGGGATCTCGTGGATACAGGAAGTTCTTGGCGGTGGAATTAGGTTTTGGCTCCGTATCCGATCGTTTGGGGGTACGTAGGTATATATAGGAGGAAGGAGTACGTCGGTGGAGCAACAGGGGCCCACGAGGCAGGGGGGCGCCCCCCACCCTCGTGACCGCCTCTTTTTTTCCTTGGAGTAGGGTCCAAGTCTCACGGATCACGTTTGGCGAGAAAATCACATTCCTGAAGGTTTCATTCCGTTTGGACTCCGTTTGATATTCCGTTTCTTCGAAACACTGAAATAGGCAAAAAACAGCAATTCTAGGCTGGGCCTCCGGTTAATAGGTTAGTCCCAAAAATAATATAAAAGTGGAAAATAAAGCCCAATACAGTCCAAAACAGTATATAAAGTAGCATGGTGCAATCAAATATTATAGATACGTTGGAGACGTATCAGGCATCCCCAAGCTTAATTCCTGCTCGTCCTCGAGTAGGTAAATGATAAAAAGAGAATTTTTGATGCGGAGTGATACTTTGGCATAATTTCAATGTAAATCTTCTTAATTGTGGTATGAACATTCAGATTCGAATGAATACAAAATAAAAGTTCATATTGATAAAATAAATAGTAATACTTCAAGCATACAAATCAAAGTAATCATGTCTTCTCAAAATAGCATGGCAAAAGAAAGTTCATCCCTACAAAATCATATAGTTAGGCTATGCTTCATTTTTGTCACACAAAGATGCTCCCAACTTCTATACCCCCGATGACAAGCCAAGCAATTGTTTCATACTTAAATAATCTCAAACTTTTTCAACCTTCACGCAATACATGAGCGTGAGCCATGGATATAGCACTATGGGTGGAATAGAATATGATGATGGGGATTGTGTGGAGAAGACAAAAAGGAGAAAGTCTCACATTGACGAGGATAATCAACAGGCTATGGAGATACCCATCAATTGATGTCAACATGAGGAGTAGGGATTGCCATGCAACGGATGCACTAGAGCTATGAATGCTCAACAAAAGAAAACTAGTGGGTGTGCAACCAACTTGCTTGCTCATGAAGACCTAGGGCATTTGAGGAAGCCCATCGTAGGAATATACAAGCCAAGTTCTATAATGAAAAATTCACACTAGTATAGAAAGGCAACTTATGACACTCACTATATGAAAAACATGGTGCTACTTTGAAGCACAATATATGAGACTCACTACATGAAAAACAAGGTGCTACTTTGAAGCACAAGTGTGGAAAAAGAACATAAGAAACTTGCCTTTTTATTTATTTTCTTTTTTTGGGCCTTTCCTTTTTTTCTTTTTGGCCTTTCTCTTCTTCTTTTTTGATTGGGTAATGCTCTAATAATGATGATCATCACACTTCTATTGATTACAACATAAGGATTACAAGTCGAAACTAGAACAAGATATGACTCTGTATGAATGCCTCCGTGATGTATCGAGGATGGTGCAATGAATCAAGAGTGACATGTATGAAAAATAATGCATGGTGGCTTTGCCACAAATACGATGTCAACTACATGATCATGCAATGGCAATATGACAAAAGTAAAGTATGTCATGATGATGATGAGCGGAAAGGTGGAAAGTTGCATGGAAATATATCTCGAATGGCTATGGAAATGCCATAATAGGTAGGTATGGTGGCTGTTTGAGGAAGATATAAGGAGGTTTATGTGTGATAGAGCGTATCATATCACGGGGTTTGGATGTACCCGTGAAGTTTGCACCAACTCTCAAGGTGAGAAAGGGCAATGCACGGCATCAAGAGGCTAGCAAAGGTGGAAAGGTAAAAGTGCGTATAATCCATGGACTCAACATTAGTCAAAAGAACTCATATACTTATTGCAAAAATTTAGAAGTCATCAAAAATCAAGTACTACGCATGCTCCTAGGGGATAGATTGGTAGGAAAAGACCATCGCTCGTCCACGACCGCCACTCATAAGGATGCACAAGCCAGGTACACTTCATGTTTCAAATTTGTTACACAACTTTAACCATATGTGCATGCTACGGGATTTGCTAACTTCAACACAAGCATTCTTTAAATTCATAATCACCCAACTAGCATGACTTTAATATCACTACCTCCATATCTCAAAACAATTATCAAGTATCAAACTTTTCTTAGTATTCAATGCACTCAAAAGAAAGTTTCACATGTCTTGAATACCAAGTATATTAATATTAAGCAAATTAACATGTGTAGGACCTTGAAGTATGTCTAGAAGGGGGTGATTAGACTACTTGACCAATTAAAAGCTACGCCTTTTCCAATTTTAGACTTTGGCAGATTTTAGCTATCTTTGAACAATTCAAGCAATCATCACGCAATTCAAGAAAGCATTCAAAGAGTATATAGGAAGCGGAAAAAAAGCATGCAACTTGCAAGAATGTAAAGGGAAGGGTTTGGAGAATTCAAACGCAATTGGAGACACGGATGTTTTTGTCGTGGTTCCGGTAGGTGGTGCTATCGTACATCCACGTTGATGGAGACTTCAACCCACGTAGGGTAGCAGTTCTTGTGAGTCCACGGAGGGCTCCACCCACGAAGGGTCCACGAAGAAGCAACCTTGTCTATCCCACCATGGCCGTCGCCCATGAAGGACTTGCCTCACTAGCGGTAGATCTTCATGAAGTAGGTGATCTCCTTGCCCTTACAAACTCCTTGGTTCAACTCCACAATCTTGTCGGAGGCTCCCAAGTGACACCTAGCCAATCTAGGAGACACCACTCTCCAAGAAGTAACAAATGGTGTGTTGATGATGAACTCCTTGGTCTTGTGCTTCAAATGATAGTCTCCCCAACACTCAACTCTCTCTCATAGGATTTGGATCTGGTGGAAAGAAGATTTGAGTGGAAAGCAACTTGGGGAAGGCTAGAGATCAAGATTCATATGGTTGGAATGGAATATCTTGGCCTCAACACACAAGTAGGTGGTTCTCTCTCAGAACTGGTAAGTTGGAAGTGTAGGTTTGTTCTGATGGCTCTCTCCACGAATGAAGAGGAGGTGGAGGGGTATATATAGCCTCCACACAAAATCTAACCGTTACACACAGTTTACCAAATTCGGTGGGACCGAATCAACAAACTCGGTCAGACCGATTTAGTAAACCTAGTGACCGTTAGGGTTTTCGGTGGGACTGATATGCAACTCGGTAGGACCGATATGGTTAGGGTTAGGGCATAACGTAATCTCGGTGAGACCGATTACACAAACTCGGTGAGACCGAATTTGGTAATTAGCTAACCAGAGAGTTGGTCAGGTAAACTTGGTGGGACCGATTTGCTCTTTCGGTGAGACCGAAAAGTTACAAAAGGGAAACAGAGAGTTTACACTATAATCTTGGTGGGACTGATTCGCTCTTTCGGTGAGACCGAAAAGTTACAAAAGGGAAACAGATAGTTTACATTGTAATCTCGCTGGGACCGATTCGCTCTTTCGGTGAGACCGAAAAGTTACGAAAGGGAAACAGAGAGATTACAATCCAATCTCGGTGAGGCCGAGATCCCTATCGGTGAGACCGATTTGCCTAGGGTTTGTGGCAGTGGCTATGACATCTGAACTCGGTGGCGCCGGGTAGAAAGAATCGGTAGGGCCGAGTTTGACTTTAGGTTTAGGTCATATGTGGATGTGAGAAAGTAGTGGAGGGTTTTGGAGCATATCGCTAAGCACATGAAGCAAAAGGCTCATTAAGCAACACCTCATCCCTCCTTGATAGTATTGGCTTTTCCTATAGACTCAATGTGATCTTGGATCACTAAAATGTGAAATGTAGAGTCTTGAGCTTTTGAGCTTGAGCCAATCCTTTGTCCTTGATATTTTGAGGATCCACTTTCATCATCCATGCCATGCCATTCATTGAGCTTTCCTGAAATATTTGTCTTGTAATAGCATTAGCTCAATGAGCTATATGTTGTTATGAATTACCAAAACCACCTAGGGATAGTTGCACTTTCAATCTCCCCCTTTTTGGTAATTGATGACAACATATATATCAAAACTTCGACAAATGATAATAAAATTTGAAAAACATCGTAAGCTTTGAGAAGTATGTGATAAGCAAGAGCTCCCCCTAAATTTATGCATAGTAATATTTGCTTTGGACTGCAAATGCACAAGGAATTAGGCTCATGGGTTACTCTTCCATGTCACATACATCTTGGTGGAGCGCTCAAAATAACAAAGATTGAATACATGCACTCATCACCAAGCAAAGTGAATGATCATATAAGGATAAGTAAGATAATATCATAATGAGCATAAGTGTAGCTTATGATCAAACACATGATCATCAATGTCTCACAGGTAATTGCATAGTATCTCAAACAATCAAAAGCAAATAAAGTTCAACCAAAAATACAAGAGAGACTAAAAGCAAATCTCTCTCTCTCTCTCGAAGCCTATGATCTATACATTTTTCTCCCACTTTGGCAACAAGTTACCAAAAAGTTCCTAGAAAATTCATAGGACTATATCGTCTCTCAGGCTTGGTCTTCTGGTGGTGGTGGTGTCCGAAGAACTCCAAGAACGAAGGCTTCAGCCGATGTAGACATAGATGAAGGAGTTGGTGCTGGAGCTGTAGCTGGAGCTGATGAAGTGACTCTGGTGTCTTGAACTGGCTCTGCAGCTGGTCTCTGAGCTCGTGGCACTCTGGCAAATGCATCAGTCGTTGTCCTGCCCTTCCTCTCCTGCATGTCATCCTGTAGCTGCTCCACGGTGGCTGAATCTCAGTTACTTTGACATCAAGATCATAGAATTTTTGTTCCATGATTCTTTCCAGGCTCTCCTGGTTTGAGTTAGGGTGGCCAACCCCTTCTCAATCTGCAGAGTTGATGCTATCAAGTAACCAAGCTGCTCCTGCTTGTTCTTCAAAAACTATTCAGATGCCTCTGCTTGAGTTGGCATCTTGGCAGCCTTCTCTTTCCTAGCTTTCTCCTTCTTCTCTTGCGCTTGCACTGATGTTGGTTCATTCTCAGTCATGACAACTTGATTGTCCTCAAAGTCGGGATAGAGAACCATGTGTTCCTTATCCAACAGATACTTCCACATGCCCATCTTTGAGTTTATCAACTCCTGAATCTGTGGGGCATATCCACAGCTCCTCTTCTGGTCTGCTGCAGTCCTCTTGATAGTTTCAACTATGAGGCTCATGACTTTGAATTTTTGAGGCACATCAAAAACGTGAAGCAAATTGATTGCATGCCCTCTAATCATGTTGTGGTCACCTGATTTGGGCAAAAGAGTGTGCCTTAGAATCCAGTTTATTGTAGGCAGCCCTGACAGAAGATAATGAACTGATCCAAACTTGAAGGACTCAAGTGCATCATCTGGGAGTTCCTTGTACATGTGTGACATTGAGTTGTGTCCCATCTTCTTCTTGGAATAAATGTCCAAGTCATCTTCATCTTCCTTTGGGGCATTGATCAGACCTGCCCATTCCTCTATGGTTGACTGATATCGTGTTCCTTCAGACATCCACACTATCCTTCCATCTGGATAGAAATGTGTTGTGGATTAGAATTGCATTATGAGCTCGTCGTTCCAATTTGTGAGCTTCTGCCTAACAAAATCTGCAACTCCACAAGCACTGAAGTTGTCATATACTCCAAGATAGTGTTCTTCATTCTCCTGAATGTAGGTCCAGTCGACCCACCTCATATCACAAACTATTGGCTTCTTATCCAACAAGATAGTCTCATAGAAGTCCTGATGTTCCTTGGTGTGGAACATGTAATCCACAACAGTCCTTCTCCTGGTGGCATATGGATCTGACTCTCTCCATAGCCTCAACCCTTGATCTCTCCACGATCTTCATGTTCTCGACCACAGGATGAGCATCATTGTGGTCCAGGATCTTGGGTTTGAGCTTCCTTAGGACCTGCCCTTCTTCATCTTCTTCAGCATCAATCTCAGGCATTGGAGCCTTATTCTTCTCAGTTGCTGGTATACTCCTGGTATTTCTCTTTGGTGCACTCTTGGGCTTGGGGGCAGCTTTGGGCTTTGAAGTTGCAGCTCCTGACTTTATGGCATCACCCATCAGCTTTTGTGCCTTGGGTGCAGGCTCAGCAACCTCTTCTTCTTCCTCTTCCTCCATCATAAATGGTTTCCCAATAACTCTGGCCATGGTCTTCTTGACCCTTTCCTTCCTTTTCTTTCCTTCAGCAGCAGCAAGTTCTTTGGGTTGGGATTCCAAAGAAGCTTGAGTGGAGACTCTGGCTTTGGACATAGGTTGTCTACCTGCTGGACTTCTGATCTTCATTCCGTGCTTAAGCTGTTGTTCAAATTGTACTCCTTCTTGAGCACTTTCTTCTTGGGCTGGCCTCATCCTCGGCTGCCACATAATCTTCATCCTCGGACTCTGAGGTCTTCTTCTTCCTTGTCCTTGTGGCAGCCTTGGGCAAATTCTTTGGGAGTGCTTGCTCCCCTCATCTGAGCTGCTAGAGGGACTAGTGCCCTCACTTATGTGAATTTGCTCTTACGGCTGCTCGGCTGTCACTTTGGTCCGACATGCTGCCTTGGTATTCTTGACCACATGAATAGTTATAGATGAGGTAGAGTGGATGAGCATCACAAAATGCAGAGATTTTTGCAAAAGAATGATTCAAAAAAAACTTAGTTTTAGTTTCCACAGAAAGCATTTCGGATCTACCGATTTTCAAAAAACTCGGTGATACCGAAGCAGTTTTGGAAACCTAAGCTAGTGAACTCGGTCAGACCGAGTCACAGTTCGGTGGCACCGAGACTGCTAGGGTTTCACAAAGTTCTAAAATCGGTCACACCGATTTGTAATTCTCGGTCAGACTGAGACTTACTAGTGCAATGGCGTTAGCCAAATCGGTGGAACCGAGTTTTTCAACTCGGTGGGTCCGAGATGGTTTCGGCGGAAACCTAACCCTAAATTTTCGAATCATACCTATTCTAAGGATTGTTTTGACTGGATAGAAGTGTTTCAATCGTGGCAAGATGCATTACGAATACAATGTGCTGAGAATCGGATGAGGATAGCACAGAGATCGAGTTCATACCCTAGTTCGGCGCCGAACTCGCTACGGCGGCAACGGCGGTGGAGAATTTCGTTGACGGCGGCGGAGACCAGCGACAGGAGGCGGCTGGTGACGCAGTCGACGATCCGTAGACCAAGTAGGCAGAGCGAGCTATGCACGGGCGATAAGTTTCGGAGAAAATTTTCCAAAAATTTGTCCGTGTGTATATATAGCCCGACACTGTCGGTGTGACCGAGTTGAACAACTCGGTGGCACCGAGATGCATAATCATATGATTCTGACAACTCGGTGTGACCGAAAATTTAAAATCTGTTGCACCGAGATTGAAAACCTAGATCGACTTAGTAATCTTGGTATGACCGAAATGGAGGAATCGGTCAGACCGAAAATCACAAAGAAGTTTTGGAAGTTTAAGTCTATGACGAATCGGGGACTCTGAGTGCTCCTCACACAGAGTGGTTCGAATCTGACTTGATCAAATTTTGTGATGTAGCATGAATAGAGTTTGAGACGAGAAAAGCATAGATAGCTAGAGAAGGTTCTTAGGAATTCTTGTCCATCCACTTGGCCAAAGAAAAAGAAACCAATCAATCAAACAACAAGTGGATGTCCTCGAATGAGTAAAATATGCAATCAACATGCTCACACAATAAAATGACAAATGAAATATGTGAAAAAGCATGCACAACCAATTCTAGCATCTATCAAATAATTGGCGATGACTAGGTCATCTATATATGATTATATTGACTTAGGAGTCAAATGAGAACATTTGATCATAGGTCATACTCATCGTTTAAGCTCAAGTGGGGTTACCACTTTTACATAAAGCATCTATGTGTTCACATCATTAGAGTTATTTTGACTCAATTCTTAGAGTTAAGCTCCCCCTAGATGTGAGATCCCCCTTAGAGGGATGAACTAACCTTGGGTTTTGTCGATGATGACTTCATGTAGATGTTGAAGATGTGGATGCTCAATGTTTATGTAGATCTTTTGGAGCAATCCTTTGGAGTGAGTTGCACTTTCAATACCTACACGGGTTAGTCCCACAAGGAACAAACAAGAATATCTTGACATAGAGTGATGCACACACAAAATGATGTCCATGAAAACATTAGGTTACCTTGTCCCTTGCCTTACCAACATGAGGATTTGTGACTCCTTGAACTCGTGCAAGATATGGAAGTTGATTGCACTTGTCCTTGCCATAATGATATGAGTGAAAGATGTTGGCAGAGTCACCCTCAAGAACTATCTAGTTCTTGTTCTTCGGGATCCACATCATCTTGATGGGAATCCTTGGTGTAGTAGTTGTGCTTGATGAAGTAGAACTTGACGTAGTCTTGGGAACCCACTTGACCAAGGCCTTAGGTGCTTCTTCAAATGCATCAATCTCCTCTTGAAGCTTGTCCTTGCCTTTGTTCTTATGGTCTTGTGGTGGAAGATCATCTTGAGCTTGTGTTCCCTTGAAGGAAGTAGGATCATACTTCTCTTGTTGAGGAACAAACTTCGTCTTGGGGTATTGATATTCTTCCCACTCAACTCCATTGGCATTGAACTTTCGTTCAAAACCAACACCTTGATTCTTCCGGTGCCTTCCTTGCTTGCGTACAATTTCCTCAAATTGCTTACTCCGCAAGGCTCTTGTATACACCTTTCTCTATAATTCCCTTCAATAAGCTGTTTTCTTGCTCAAGTGTAACTTGGCTAAGAGAATCACTAGTGGAATCAAGAGAACTACTAGAAGCAACAATATTGGGTTTAGCATTGTTATTGTTACTACTAGAAGAAGAATCCTTTTTGTTCTTGTTACTAGACTTGACTTGAGGCATGTACGTAGATAAGAGTAAACACTTGGCAATGTAAGAAGAACTTTTCTTACGAAGATCATCATTGATCGCTTTTAGGAACTCATGCTCTTGCTCAAGATTGAGCTTTTCAAAGCGTAACTTCTCATGAGCCCTTAAAAGTTCTCGATGATCTTCGAAGATAGTTTCATGAGATAACTTAAGAGTGTTTAGTTCTTTAGTTAGGCGCTCAATTTTCTCCTTATCACTGTCATTCGTTTCAACTTGATTAGCATGATTAATTGACGTTTCATCATAGTATTCATCACTAGAGTTGTCAACAAGTAAATCATCATCACCTAGCAAGTCATCTTCATCACTATTAAAATCAACATACTCGGGGTGTGTTACCTGAGGACCTTTGGCCATGAAGCATCTTCCAATTCCTTCATTTGGTGATTCAAATATGTCGTAGAAGTTGGTTGACACAAGTGCTAAGCCGGCAACACCTTCATCTTGAGTGTATTCGGAGTCGGAGTGATAGTTTCTCTCGGAGTGATTGTCGGAGTCGGATCCGGATACCCATTCACCAACATGAGCTTGATGTCTTCGTTTTGTGTAGCTCTTTGATGACTTGTCTTTCCTTTCCGAATCCTTGATTCTCCATGAGGGTCTTCGTTCATAACGGTCATATCTACTCCTTCTCTCTCTTGGTGGTGATTCTTCTCTTCTACTTCTTCTCTTGGGAGAATCTTCTCTTCTTTTGTAGGGTGCCGTACACTCATTGGAATAGTGTCCGAGTCTCCCACAATTGTAGCAATTTCGCTCTCGACTAGAAGATCTTTTGTCATTGTAGGACCTTGACTTGGACCTTGTTTCTTTGCTTCTACTCTTGTAGAATTTGTTGAAGTTCTTCACCACTAAGCTCAATTCTTCATTGAAGGTTTGTTTCTCACTTGATGATGTGGGGGCTTCACATGAGGCTTTGTAAGCACCACTTGACTTGTTGTGAAGTTCCTCCTTATCCTTGAGTGACATCTCATGAGCAACAATTCTTCCAATGACTTCCGTTTGCTTGAGATCTTTGTAATTTGGCATCATTTGGATCAATGTACACACGGTATCATATTTTCCATCCAATGCTCTTAGGATCTTCTTGATGATGAATCTGTCGGTCATCTCTTCACTTCCTAAGCCGGCAATCTCATTTGTGATAAGATCACATCCAACTTCACTTCATCTCACTGCCTAGAGTACATTTCAGCGACACCTTCACCATCCTTCATTTTGAACTTGTCAAGCTGACTTTGGATCACATCCAACTTGGATTCCTTGACAGAGTCGGTACCTTCACGCATATCAATCAAAGTATCCCAAATTTCCTTTGCATTCTCAAGACGGCTGATTTTGTTGAATTCTTCGGGGCACAATCCGTTGAAGAGGATATCACAAAATTGAGCATTGTATTGCAACATCTTCAACTCTTCCGCACTAGCTTCACGGTTCGGTTCTCTCCCATCAAAGAATTCACCTTGCAAGCCAATACACACAATAGCCCAAACGGTGGGGTTATATCCGAGAATATGCATTTTCATCTTATGCTTCCAACTAGCAAAATTAGTGCCATCAAAGTAAGGACCTCTATGGTGATAATTTCCCTCGCTAGACCCCATACTCTCCTAGGTTGTGAAACCAAGGCTATGACCACCAAAAGCTATGGAAATCAAAGCAAATGGAGACCAAAGCTCTGATACCAATTGTAGGACCTTGAAGAATGTCTAGAGGGGGGGTGATTAGACCACTTGACCAATTAAAAGCTATGCCTTTTCCCAATTTTAGACTTTGGCAGTTTTTAGCTATCTTTGAACAATTCAAGCAATCATCACGCAATTCAAGCAAGCATGCAAAGAGTATATAGGCAGCGGAAAATAAAGCATGCAACTTGCAAGAATGTAAAGGGAAGGGTTTCGAGAATTCAAACGCAATTGGAGACACGGATGTTTTTGTCGTGGTTCCGATAGGTGGTGCTATCGTACATCCACGTTGATGGAGACTTCAACCCATGTAGGGTAATGGTTGCGTGAGTCCACGGAGGGCTCCACCCATGAAGGGTCCACGAAGAAGCAACCTTGTCTATCCCACCATGGCCGTCGCCCATGAAGGACTTGCCTAACTAGCGGTAGATCTTCATGAAGTAGGCGATCTCCTTGCCCTTAAAAACTCCTTGGTTCAACTCCACAATCTTGTCGGAGGCTCCCAACTGACACCTAGCCAATCTAGGAGACACCACTCTCCAAGAAGTAACAAATGGTGTGTTGATGATGAACTCCTTGCTCTTGTGCTTCAAATGATAGTCTCCCCAACACTCAACTCTCTCTCATAGGATTTGGATCTAGTGGAAATAAGATTTGAGTGGAAAGCAACTTGGGGAAGGCTAGACATCAAGATTCATATGGTTGGAATGGAATATCTTGGCCTCAACACATGAGTAGGTGGTTCTCTCTCAGAAGTGGAAAGTTGGAAGTGTAGGTTTGTTCTGATGGCTCTCTCCACGAATGAAGAGGAGGTGGAGGGGTATATATAGCCTCCACACAAAATCTAACCGTTACACACAATTTATCAAACTCGATGGGACCGAATCAACAAACTCGGTCAGACCGATTTAGTAAACCTAGTGACCGTTAGGGTTTTCGGTGGGACTGATATGCAACTCGGTAGGACCGATATGCTTAGGGTTAGGGCCTAACGTAATCTCGGTGAGACCGATTACACAAACTCGGTGAGACCGAATTTGGTAATTGGCTAACCAGAGAGTTGGTCAGGTAAACTCGGTGGGACCGATTTGCTCTTTCGGTGAGACCGAAAAGTTACAAAAGGGAAACAGAGAGTTTACATTGTAATCTCGGAGGGACCGATTCGCTCTTTCAGTGAGACCGAAAAGTTACAAAAGGGAAACAGAGAGTTTACATTGTAATCTCGGTGGGACCGATTCACTCTTTCGGTGAGACCGAAAAGTTACGAAAGGGAAACAGAGAGATTACAATCTCATCTCGATGAGACCGAGATCCCTATCGGTGAGACAGATTTGCCTAGGGTTTGTGGCAGTGGCTATGACATCTAAACTCGGTGGCGCCGGATAGAAAGAATAGGTAGGGCCGAGTTTGGCTTTAGGTTTAGGTCATATGTGGATGTGAGAAAGTAGTGGAGGGTTTTGGAGCATATCACTAAGCACATGAAGCAAAAGGCTCATTAAGCAACACCTCATCCCTCCTTGATAGTATTGGTTTTTCCTATAGACTCAATGTAATCTTGGATCACTAAAATGTAAAATGTAGAGTCTTGAGGTTTTGAGCTTGAGCCAATCCTTTGTCCTTGATATTTTGAGGGATCCACTTTCATCATCCATGCCATGCCATTCATTGAGCTTTCCTGAAATATTTTTCTTGGAATAGCATTAGCTCAATGAGCTATATGTTGTTATGAATTACCAAAACCACCTAAGGATAGTTGCACTTTCACCATGCTATTAACGACTCTCAAAATAATCTAAGTGAAGCATGAGAGATCAACAGTTTCTTTAAAATAAATCCACCACCGTGCTCTAAAAGATCTAAGTGAAGCACTAGAGCAAAAATTATCACGCTCAAAAGATATAAGTGAAGCACTATGAGCAAAACTATCAAGCTCAAAAGATATAAGTGAAGCACATAGAGTATTCTATCAAATTCCAATTTATGTATGGCTGTATCAAAAGGTGTGTACAGCAAAGATGATTGTGCTAGACTAACAAGCAAAGACGCAAATGATACAAGACGCTCCAAGCAAAACACATATCTTGTGGTGAATAAAAATATAGCTCCAAGTAAATTACCGATGGAAGTAGACGAAAGAGGGGATGCCTTCCGGGGCATCCCCAAGCTTTGACTTTTTGGTGTCCTTGGATTATCTTGGGGGTGCCATGGGCATCCCCAAGCTTAGTCTCTTGCCACTCCTTGTTCCATAATCCATCAAAAGAATTTACCCAAAACTTGAAAACTTCACAACACAAAACTCAATAGAAATCTCGTGAGCTCCGTTAGAGAAAGAAAACAAAAGACTACTTTAAGATACTGTAATGAACTCATTCTTTATTTATATTGGTGTTAAACCTACTGTATTCCAACTTATATATGGATTATAAACTATTTTACTAGCCATAGTTTCATCAAAATAAGCAAACAACACACGAAAAACAGAATCATCAAAAATAGAACAGTCTGTATTAATCAGAACTAACGCAAACTTCTGAACTCCAAAAATCTACCAAAATTAGAAGACCTAGACAATTTTTTATTGATCATAAGATATTAGAATCCGTATTTTATCACGTTCTGGTGATTTTTAATAATTCGAATCGAGCGCAAAGTTTCTGGAAATTACAGCAAGATCAAATAACTATCATCCAAGAAGATCCAATAGGTCTAGCTTGGCACAAACACTAACTAAAACATAAAACCAAATCTAAACAAAGGCTAGAAGGATTATTTATTCCTAAACAGAAGCAAAAGAAAAAAAGTAAAAGTAAAATTGGGTTGCCTCCCAACAACCACTATCGTTTAACGCCCCTAGCTAGGCATAAAAGCAAGGATAGATCTAGGTATTGCCATCTTTGGTAGGCAATCCATAAGTGGCTCTCATGATAGATTCATATGGTAATTTTGTTTTATTTCTAGGAAAGTGTTCCATGCCTTTATTTAATGGAAATTGGAATCTAATATTCCCTTCCTTAATATCAATAATTGCACCAATTGTTCTAAGGAAAGGTCTACCAAGAATAATAGGACATGAAGGATTGCAATCTATATCAAGAACGATAAAATCTACAGGCACATAATTCCTATTTGCAACAATAAGAACTTCATTAATTCTTCCCATAGGGTTTTTAATAGTGGAATCCGCAAGATGCAAGTTTAGAGAGCAATCATCAAAGTCACGGAAATCTAGCAAATCACACAAAGTTTTGGGAATAGTGGAAACACTAGCACCCAAATCACACAAGGCATGAAACTCATAGTTTTTAATTTTAATTTTAATAGTAGGTTCCCACTCATCATAGAGCTTTCTAGGGATAGAAACCTTCACCTCAAGTTTTTCTTCATAAGATTGCATCAAGACATCAACAATGTGTTCGGTAAAGGCCTTATTTTGACTATAAGCATCAGGAGAATTTAGCACGGATTGCAACAAGGAAATACAATAAATTAAAGAGCAATTTTCATAATTAAATTCCTTGAGATCCAAAATAGTGGGTTTAGCAACATCTAGGTTTTTATTTCTTTCAATCCCACATTTATCAATTTCATCATCAAGATCTAAAAACTCCGAATTCTTAGAACGCCTTCTAGGTAAAGGAAGATCATATTCAGCTTCATCAAGATTCATATTGCAAAACAAAGATTTAATGGGGGACACATCAATAATTTTGAGATCTTCATCTTGATTTTCATAGGAATTTGGTTTAGCGGCCATCTTATTGACTAAGGTAGCCTGCATATCCGAAATTTCGGCGATCAACTTTTCAAGACGAGCAATTTGGGATGTTATACCATCAAATTCTTTAGACATATCATCGAGCTCTTTATTCATATAACTCATAAAACCTTTTTGTTCCTTAAGCTCGTTTGTAAAGAAATTATTATGTTCAAATTGCAAAACCATAAACTTCCTGACATTGGTTTCGATCTCCTCTAACCTTTTAAGGTGAAGATCACCAAATCTAGGTAGAGCCATCGCGACAAACAAGCAATCCAACACATGAGCAAACAACAGGCAAACGAGAAGGTAAACGGGAAAAAGAGGAGGAGATTGGGAAAGAGAGGGCGAATAAAACGGCAAGGGTGAAGTGGGGGAGAGGAAAACGAGAGGCAAATGGCAAATAATGTAATGTGGGAGATAGGGATTGTGATGGGTACTTGGTATGGTGCTTGACTTGCTCTTTGTGTGAGCCTCCCCGGCAATGGCGCCAGAAATCCTTCTTGCTACCTCTTGAGCACTGCGTTGGAGTTCCCCGAAGAGGAGAGGATGATGCAACAAAGTAGCGTAAGTATTTCCCTCAGTTTTTGAGAACCAAGGTATCAATCCAGTAGGAGGCCACGAACAAGTCCCTCGTACCTGCACAAAACAATAGCTCCTCGCAACCAACGCGATTAGGGGTTGTCAATCCCTTCACGGTCACTTACGAGAGTGAGATCTGATCGAGATGATAAATAATATTTTTGGTATTTTTTTGGTATAGAGATGCAAAGTAAAAAGTAAAAGGCAAAGTAAAAATAAAGCAAGTATTAAAGTAATGGAGATTGATATGATGAGAATAGACCCGGGGGCCATAGGTTTCACTAGTGGCTTCTCTCAAGAGCATAAGTATTCTACGGTGGGTGAACAAATTACTGTTGAGCAATTGACAAAATTGAGCATAGTTATGAGTATATCTAGGTATGATCATGTATATAGGCATCACGTCCGAGACAAGTAGACATAAACGATTCTGCATCTACTACTATTACTCCACTCATCGATCGCTATCCAAAGATGCATCTAGAGTATTAAGTTAAAAACAGAGTAACGCCTTAAGCAAGATGACATGATGTAGAGGGATAAATTCATGCAATATGATAAAAACCCCATCTTGTTATCCTCGATGGCAACAATACAATACGTGCCTTGCAACCCTTTCTGACACTGGGTAAGGACGCCGCAAGATTGAACCCAAACCTAAGCACTTCTCTCATTGCAAGAACTACCAATCTAGTTGGCCAAACCAAACGGATAATTCGAAGAGACTTGAAAAGATAACCAATCATACATAAAAGAATTCAGAGAAGATTCAAATATTATTCATAGATAATCTGGATCATAAACCCATAATTGGCCGGTCTCAACAAACACACCGCAAAAAAGAAGATTACATCGAATAGATCTCCACGAGAGGGGAGAACATTGTATTGAGATCCAAAAAGAGAGAAGAAGCCATCTAGCTACTAGCAATGGACCCGAAGGTCTGAAGTAAACTACTCACACTTCATCGGAGGGGCTATGGTGATGATGTAGAAGCCCTCCGTGGTGGATGCCCCCTCCAACGGAGCTCCGGATCAGGCCCCAAGATGGGATCTCGTGGATATAGGAAGTTGCAGTGGTGGAATTAGGTTTTTGGCTCCGTATCTAATCGTTTGGGGGTACGTAGGTATATATAGGAGGAAGGAGTACGTCGGTGGAGCAACAGGGGGCCCATGAGGCAGGGGGCGCGCCCCCTACCCTCGTGACCGCCTCTTTTGTTCCTTAGATTAGGGTCCAAGTCTCCTGGATCACGTTCGGTGAGAAAATCACGTTCCCGAAGGTTTCATTCCGTTTGGACTCCGTTTGATATTCCGTTTCTTCGAAACACTGAAATAGGCAAAAAACAACAATTCTGGGCCTCCGGTTAATAGGTTAGTCCCAAAAATAATATAAAAGTGGAAAATAAAGCCCAATATAGTCCAAAACAGTAGATAAAGTAGCATGGAGCAATCAAAAATTATAGATACGTTGGAGACGTATCATAGGGCAAGGGGATCTCGGCCACGTCGAAGATGATCCTCTCCATCCTGTAGCTCAACTCTCCTCCAAACATCACGGGCAGTGTGACCTTTCCCTTCGGCTGGCTCCTCACCGGATTGACCCCTTGAAACGTGCCCGTTTCCTCGAGGTCTTCATCAAGAATTTGCATCCTTTTGATCACAAAGGGCGAGATCAATTTGAGGCCAGCCCCGCCGTCAACCAACATCTTGTTCATCTTGAGGTTGCGTATCATTGGTGAGACCAACAATGGCACACACCAGACCGCGGTCGTGCGGTCAGGGTGGTCCTCGGTGTCAAAGATGAGCGGCGTGCTGGACCACTTCAACGGCTTCTGAGCGTCGAACGATGGCTCCGCCGCTGTAATATCAGGCGCCCACTGCTTGAGCTGGCGGTGAGAAGTATGCAACAAGGCACCACCATCGACGCACATGGCCTCCGTAGCCTTCTGGAACTCTTGCTCACCGGACTCGTCGTCCTCGTCATGATCATCGTCTTCTTTTTTCTTGTCATGGCCCCGGGCGGGCCTCTCTTGCTAGTTGTCCTTGCTGGGGCGGCTTCCTTGGCCGACACGCTTCTTGCTGGATCCCTCGGCACCGTCCTGACCTTTCTCCTTGTCCCGCCTTTCATACTCGACCTTTTGCTATTTAGCAAGCAGCTCGACTTGTCGGCAGTTCTGGAGGTCGTGGCCCTTGGTGCGGTGGATCTTGCGATCGCTTGCGAGCCCTGGCTTGTCGGCAGCTGCTAAGGCCCGGCAGGCGGCGCACCCGGCAATCTCCTTGCCAGGGCCGTCTGCCTTGACCTTCTTGGCAGCGCCGGTGTCCTTAGACGCCTCGACGGCAAGTACGGCCTTGCCCTTGCGTTTCCTGTTGCGACACCGGCCCTTCTTCGTCGGGGTGGCGGCGTCTTCATCGGTAGAGTCGGTTTCCGCATCGGCGTCTTTGCCGGGGTACTTCCTTCCCTCTTCAGCCCGAGCGCATTTATCGGCCAGAACGTAGAGCTCGACCACATCCTTAACCTTGGTCATCGCCAGCTCTTCGCACATCTTGCGATTGCGCATGTTTTGGTGGAACGCGCTGATCACAGCGGAGGGATGAACGTCAGGGATGTTGTACTGCACCCGGCTGAACCTCTGGATGTACTTGCGCAGGGTTTCCCCTTCCTTCTGGGGAATGATATGCAGGTCACTGGCCTGGCCATGAGCTTGGTGGCCTCCTGTGAAGGCGCCAACGAACTCATGGCACAGATCTGACCAAGAAGAAATGGAATCCGCCGGCAAGTGCATCAACCAAGACATAACATTGGGCTTCAGTGCCTGCAGGAAATAATTGGCAAGCACCTTGTCGTCGCGAGCTCCGGCCGCCTACATCGCTATGGTGTAGATGCTAAGGAACTCGGACGGATGGGTCTTGCCAGTGTATTTCTCGTTGACGTCGGGCTTGAACATGCGGTGGGACGGCCACTGGAACTGCCGCAGCTCACGGGTAAAGGCTGGGCAGCCCACCTCGTAAGGTAGGGCGCCGGGGCCCCCCGGTGCTGGGTGGTCCATAGCGGGTCCCGCCCGCTTGTCCGACTGGTGGCGTGTATCATGCCGGTGCTCAATAGTGGTTCGAGCATCTTCGTGAGCTCGTTCTCGAAGAACTTGGCGCTGGTCACGGTGGGTCCACGGGTCGTACGACGCTATAGAGATGTTATCACAAGCATCATCACGATGGGCAGACGCCCGTGACGGTTGGCGAGGAGGAGGAGAGTGCACCATGGCCGCAGCTCCCCCGGACCTCCCAGCGCCAGCATGTGGCGGCTCGGTGGAGCGCCGCCCCGAGGGCCCCGCCGGTCGCAGATCATCTTTGTTGGCGATGGCGACGAGGCTCCGGATGGTGGCCCACCACTCGTCGAGCTTCTCTGCAGCAGGAGGGAAGTCGAGGAGCAGCTGCGCGCGCGCCAAAGCTTCTGCTGGCGTGGGTGGCGGCGATAGCTGCATGGACCGTGGCATGCTTCGACTTCTAACCATGTTAGAAGGAGCTCCACCACGACCCAGCGGCTGCACGCCATTTTCGCCAGCACTTCGGCAGGCATGCTGAACTCCTTCATCCCGCGGATGACGCACAGGGCTCTTCCCACGGCGGTGCCCAGGGTCGCCGGCATGGCATCGCTGTTTGTCGCGCACACCATGGGAAGAGCGCGTAGTGGTCGCCGGCGTGGGTGTCTTGGAGGTCGCTGCGCCGCCGGAGGTAACTGCGACACCTGGACGGCCCCGCGCCGCCTACGGGGGGCCCAACTCCGTCTTTGGATCTGGCGACGTGCGGCCGGTCGTCGAGCGTGCGAACGATGCCGCTCGCCCGATCTCGACTGCCGGTGATCTTTGGTGCTTTCATGAACGCGGCCAGATCTGTCCGCGATCGGGCGCTGCTACAGTAGTGGTACGGGCTGTTCAGCCCCCGACGAGCCGATCGTTGTGGCCGTCTTCTTCTTGGGAGCCATAGCGATGAAGAAACACTAGGATAGCTACTAGACCAGATTCTCACAATTGCGTGCCCCCTACCTGGCGCGCCAAAGATGTTGGTGTGGAACGACACCTATAGGATCACAAGAATCCCTACTATGGTTGCCGGGGCGCAGGGTTGCGAGAAGAGCAGGATCAGTAGTCAGCACAAGGATCGTTTACCCAGGTTCGGGCCGCGAGGATGCGTAAAACCCTAGTCCTGCTTTGGTGGGTGTATTTCAGAGATTTCTTGAGCTCTCGAACTAGCTATGGTGTGTGCGTGGTTCAAAAGAGCCGAATCCTTTCCCAGTATGCCACGGGCCTCCTTTTATAGGCGAAAGGGGCTGCCACAGTGGCATACGGGAGGTGGAAAGGCGTACAGTATTGCGAGCTTATCACTCGCATTACAGGACAAGTTGCATTTAATGCGCCGCTGAGGTGTCCCCTAGCTTTATAGAGGGCGGGGGTGGGGCCCGTCCCGTCCGTCGCCGCTCCTCCTTGCTTCGACATGCGCCCTGGCCAGCGATGCGTGCGGCGCCATGTAGGCAGGCAGGCAGCTGAGGTGGCGTGGTGGTAGGGCCTTCACGAAGATCTGCATGTTGCCATGCAGGTGCGTGCCCAGCTGGTTTGGGCTGGCAGCTGCATGCGAATGGCGGTGGAGACTTGGCTGGTGCGAGTAGTGGTCCCTCTTGGCATCTTGGCGAGAGCCTTCTTAGGGGGGCCCAGCAAAGGGTCTTCTTGAAGTGGCTATTTGTCGTCCCCGGCAAGAATCTTGCTGGGGGGTCTCGTGGCTCTCGTCGGCAAGGATCTTGTCGAGGGTCGTTTTCTTCTGATCCTCATCTGATCTTGAATATGTCTTCACAAACATCTGCACGCCACCACGGAGGTGCCTCCCGAGCCCAGGTCCTACATGGCTGATGGTGTTGGGGACGTGGGCTCAAGGGTGGCTCGCGTTGTTGGTGTTTGGGCGTGCTGCCCCGGCAAGACTTCTGCTGAGGCAGTCCCCGGCAAGGGTCTTGCCGGGGGAAACTTCTCCGCCCCTCTGCTTCTTTGCATTCTTGGTCTTGGCGTTGCTCTGGCTATCTTGGGCTTCGGTTTTGCCTTGGTTTACCTCCCCTATTCTGCTTGGTGTGACCACGGGCGCGGCTCCGACTTCCCGTGCATAGGTAAAGGGGTACAAAGGTGCGCCCCTTCTTTTGTACACCGACACCACGATGCAGGGGCGTGCCCCAGGGGGGTGGGCACGCCCTGCACCCTCGTGGACAGGGTGTGGGCCCCCTGATGCTGATTCTTTCGCCAGTATTTTTATTAATTTCAAAACGCGTCTCCGTGGATTTTTAGGTCATTCCGAGAACTTTTATTTCTACACAAAAATGACACCCTGGCAGTTCTGCTGAAAACAGCGTCAGTCCGGGTTAGTTCCATTCAAGTCATGCAAGATAGAGTCCAAAACAAGGGCAAAAGTGTTTGGAAAAGTGGATATGTTGGAGACGTATCAGACATGATGCTTGTTTCTTTGTTGCAACAAAACTCTGCATCACCCCCTTTATAAGTAGATGGAAGGACATGCTGTTGTTGCGCCCACTCTCCCCTAGAACTGTTTATGCTTTTTGTTAATCTAATGCTGCTGGTAAAATTAAGCAATGCCACTCTCGGAATTAACTACTGAATCTTAGTTCAAAACTGCAACACTTGTTAGGAATTGGCAGGATGACCATTTATCTGGCCGCATGTTTCATCCTCCTTTATTGGCCAGTAAATGATTCCTTTTTTGCCTCTTTTAAAATAGTGATATCTATTCAACTTGTTGCTATTGCGACATTTTGCTTCACTTAATTTTGGTGGAACTGCACAAAAGGAGACCGGATTTCCATATATGTGTTGAGATCTCTTTGAGGTCTTCCTCACGAGTTGTTTCAAATCTTGGTCTTGAAAGGTCAGTACCGACTTTCAGGACCGGCTTTCCTCAGAATTAACTACTGAATCTTAGTTGAAAACTGCAACACTTGTTAGGGATTGGCTGGAGTACTATTTCTGTTAGGGATTGGCCGAAGTACATGTTTAAGAAATGTAGTGTTCAGATACTGTCTCTGTTATTATATATCAGTTACAGTGTTTTACAAATGGTACTATCCTACTTTATAGTTCTTTCTACATGTTTAACAAAGGTATTGTTAAGATAATGTCTCTGTTATAATGAATCAGTCACATTGTTCTAGGAATGGTATATTTTTGGTTTGTCATTCTTTATACATGTTGAAACAAGGCACTGTTAAGATAATGTCTCAGTTAATATGAATGAATCACACTGATTGAGAATTGTTACTCTCCTGCTTTGTTTCCCATTAAGATAAGGTAGATCAGTAGATGTTTTTCTTCTGGGAGTACACGTCATCAACCCTTATTTCTCAGTAATTGTTTCCCTTATACCTATTGTTGCTTACAGGGATATCAAAATTAAAGATCAGTTTTATTCCGAATCTGATTTTAGTTGAACTACACAAAAGGAGCCAATGTGTCTAAGGCAAACTGCTGCATTAGTGGGTCCATTTGGTCTTACCACTTTGCAGAAAGAAGCAGTCACTATTTGTGCTACATTACAGAAGGAATGATCGAGAAGCTTTACAGAGTATTAGTAGACACTGGTGACATGACTAGTCTGCGGAGAGCATCGACAACTCTACAACACCTGGAGTGCACTAGGCAGAAATTGCCCAAACAAGTACAAGAAGCCAGGATAGGACTCCAAGTCTGTCAATGTCATTCTAAGCAACAATGATGGGGCATCTGGGTATGGTAATCTGTTTACCGTACTTTCAGTTTGTTAGTCCGCCGATTGGTGGGTTGACACTGGGGCCAATATTCGTGTGTGTGATGATGTGTCATTGTTTTCTTGCAGCATAATAGTACGAAATCCACAGGGATGCTCAGCCTGATTTTAGTGGAACTGCACAAAATGTTCAGATGGTTCGTGTCCTCCATAATACTTCATCGTGCACAATACGTCGAATGGTTCTGTAATCATTCATTGTTACCTTGAGCCACCGGACTAGCAGGTGACAAACTGATGACAAACCCTACCTGTTCCACAATCATAGGCATTACATATTTTGAATGGGAAAAGCTTGTCAAAGTTTAATCATTGATGTTAGCAAGAAGACATGCATTTAATATTTGAGTGGGACGCCCTTTGCTGTGAGCAACATCGATCATTTTTTCGTATTCATGTCTTAGTTCATAAATATTTACTCTGCTGAGATGCATAGTCACATGAATGTTGACTTATGTAAGGTATTTTAAGTGTTTGTTCTGAATGTTTTCTATGTAATGCCAGGCTTTGTGAGTTTGATTGCAAAGTTGAGGTTGGAATGTTGTGGCATGCGGCATCACGAGCTGTTCACCGTGCCTCCAGAGAATAATGCTTCATATTGTTTTGCATGTTGAGCTAATGCATGTGATTTGCATGATATGAATATCATCCTCTTCTATTGTCTCTGTTCTTAAGAAGTTCATTGTCTTATGTTTCATTCATAGCCTATACGGCAACTCGAGTAGGTTAGAGGTGAAACCATATGATATTCCGACCAACTCATCATCTTAGGTCGTGATTGGATTGTCGTTTTCCATCCAAAACCGCTTGTAAAACTGGCGCCTGTAAATAAAAGCAGATGGTCTCGGGCGAAGCGCTTGGTTGGTCAATTTTGACTAGTAAAATATACACTGGTCTCTCAAATTACACGCGTAACACGCAGGTTTTCGTTACAGACCTCGGGCCCTTGGTTTCATTACGCCTGTAGTGTACGCGTTGTTTCCGATGACGAGTAAATTACACTTGTATCTTAATACAGGTGTGAAATAAACCAGAGCTCCCAAGCGCGGCCTTAGCGTTTCATGCCGTCTCAGTCTCTCGAAGGTGCTTATAGATGTCCGATGATCCAGGCTTCCTGAATGAGCAACGGGCGCTGTATCAGAGCATCCGTAGGTCTCGCGAGGCCCTCTCAATCGTCCTTCAAGTTGTTGCGCTCCCCGTGGCGCCGAGCATTGTCAACATGGTCAATGAACATGAGGATTCAGGAGATGACTTTATTTTGACTGGATGACAGTAGGGACCCACTAGGGCCATAGGCGTACGTACGCAAGTGCCTCCTTATTATGTAAAACTATAATTTTTTTGCTTCCTCCTGGTTTCCTGACATCACGGTCCCACACCATTGCCAACCTATATAGTCAATAAACGAGAGAATTGCACAAGGAGCAGCCGACAGCTGGGACCAAGCAGCTCGAGCAGTATTTGTGTTTTTGAGGTGTGAGCACTGCAGAGTTTTTCTTGACCGATGTTTTCATTGTTGTTCAGAGGAGACTAGGGTATTAAGTGGGCGGGTTGTGGCTTGTCTAGCCCAGGCCAGATATCCAGCACATATATTAATTCTTCTCAAGCTGAAAATGGCTAGCCCAGCTATACTTTTTTTTGAGGAATACCTAGGCAAGGTAAACTTGTTATTCTCCACCCCGCTGTGCTGCAATTATAAAATCTGGGAGAACTATAAAAAAATGCAACCAACACGTAATTAGTTTATAAAATATTATTTTTCGATTTTGAAAATTTTAGTTTCATTAATTGTTGTGCGTGCAATGTTTCGTTGGATTTTTACGTAATACAAATTTTATTGAAATTGTATTTAATCTGGCTACAAATTTCGGGATAAAAATATTTCGGATCCATCAAAATGTGGGAAATTTTATTGAATTCTGTTCTGAATGGTTGGTTGAAATTATTAATTGTTGTCCTAGCTAGAAAATGGGTTGTACTTTTAACAAACTGTAAATGGGTTGTAGTTAATTCCACTAAAATTCAAAAATGGGTTGTACGTTCTTACAAATCGCAAATGTGCTATAAGTTCTCTGCCACACACTTTTGGGCCTACTAAGTTGACACGTCCCCTAAAAAAATTAAGTTGACGCGTATGCAAGGCTTTGCAACTTATAGTCAACACACGGTTCTAACAGTAGTGGCCGTTGGATGTCCATCCAACGGATGTCGTGCTTCTTCTTCTATCTCGGATACTCTAGCTTCAAATTACCAAAAATGATTCCTCCCCCTGACATCTGGGGCGCACCGTTTCGGAAGCTGACCTATGGGCCTACTAAGTTGACACGTACCAAGGGATTTGTCAACTTAGTCAATATAAACGATTCCAGCTACAAGGACCGTCTGATGTCCATCCAACCGCTGCCGTGCTTCTTCAACCTCTGGTCTTCTTGCTCCAGCTGCCCAAAAGCAGCGCCCGTCTTCCGCTTTGCTCCTGCCTCCCGTGACCGGCTATGCTGCCACGAAGGCCTCACCACCCCCTACTACTCCCACCGCTGGCCAGGCCATCCCTCTGCTCTTCCTGATCCAGCCGCTCAAACAAGCGCCGGCGGGACTGCCTGCTCCCTCCTCCCGCGGCCGACTGAGCTTCCGCGCAGGCCTAACCACCCCACCGTACTCCCATCGCTGGCCTAGCCATCCCTCTACTCACCCAGACCTGCTGTTATTCTCCGGCAACGGCAGATGAACCAGTAAATCTTCGTACTCCCCTTCGCGTGGGAAACAACTGCCGAGTCTTCCCTGGCTCCGTGTCGTTCCCTTCCTAGGCCTCGTCATCGTCCACCGCCTTGGTGCTCTCAGCGCGGCATGGTCAACATGGTCAACGAATGACATCCATCAGAAGTGGATTGTACGTGGAGAGGCTGACAGTTGGGTCCACGACCGCACGCAAGGAAATGCCTCCTTATTACGCGCAATATAATGATTCCTCGACCTGACAGCTAGGACCCACCGGAAGGACCTCTGTATTTCGAGAAAAAAACGTTCCCCCCGCTGACAGGTCGGACCCACCAGCTATATCTTTGCACGCAAGGAAGTGCCTCCTTATTACGCACAAAAAAATGAATACTCCCCCTGCTGGCTGGGACCCACCATAGTGGGAGGCTGACTTGTGGGCCTACTAAGTTGACACGGACAGAGGGCTTTTTCAACTTAGTCAATATGAACGATTCTAGCAGTAGTGATTGTACGATGTCCATCCAATGGCCATAGTGCTTCTTAAACCTCTGGTCTTCTTTCTCCAGCCGCCCAAAGCAGCGCCGGTCATGCCGCATGCTCCTGCCTCTTGTGGCCGGTTGTGCTTCCATGGAGGCTTTACCGCCCTACAATGCCCACCGCTAGCCAGGCCCTGCGGCGACGGCAGCCTCACACCATAGTCGAACCAGTGAATCCGCGTACTCCTCTCCGCGTGGGCATCCACTGCCGCGTCATCCCCTTCCTAGGCCTCGCCGTCGTCCACCGCCCTGGTGCTCTCGGCGTCACGTGGTCAAGGTGGTCAAGGAACGACTTCGATCGGAAGAGTACTTTACGTGGAGAGGCTGACAGCTGGGTCCACGGCCGCAGCAAGGAAGTGCCTCCTTATTACATGGAAAATAATGACTCCTCCACCTGACAGCAGGGACCCATCGGACGGGTCACCGTATTTCACAAAAAAAAGTGTTTCCCTCCTGACTGCTGGGACCCACCAGGTACATCTTCGCACGCAAGGAAGTGCGTACATATTACGAGAAAAAAATGATTCGCCCCCTGACTGCTGGGACCCACCAGCTACATCTTTGCATGCAAGGAAGTGCCTGCCAGTCGGGACCCACCTGGTCGTAGCGTATGTAGCATTGTCATTCTGGTCGAGAACATGTACGTACATACTGTTCGATGTAGAGGCGCGCACGTGTCATAGTAGAGGCGCGCACATAGCATGTACACATACGTACAACGGCTAGGGTGCAAGAAAATAAATACTGCCACGTACGTAGAACTGGCTGGGTCGGAATGGAATGCGTCCTCGTGTTCATCGGGAGCCAACCGGCTTGGACGGAACAACCGATGGAAACGAGGCCTGGCGTACCGCAGAACTGAGAAAATGGCCTTGTGTTCGACCGGCCATGGTCGAAACAGGATCCTTTTCACCAGGAGGGGTCTGGCATACAGCAAAACGGAGGAAACAGACTTCTCTTGGACCTCCTATGGTCGAAACAGGGTCCTGTTGATCGGGAGGGGTGTGGCGTACCGCAAAATGGAGGAAACGGACTTGTGTTGGAGCGCTACGATTGAAATGGGGGTCCTGTTCATCGGGAGGGGTGTAGCGTACCGCCAAACGGGACTACACGGGATACTATTCATCTCCACCGTCGACCTCCTCCAGCCTCCACGGGCTACTGTTCATTCATCATCGACCTCCTCCAGCCTCCACCTGCGACTGTTCATCCACGGGCTCCTGTTCATCTAGCCTCCACCGTGCGCTCCTCCACCGGCTACTGTTCAACCAGTCCTCTCCACGGGGTCCTGTTCAACAACCGCTCCACGGGTTACTATTCATCCAGCCCTCCACCGGCTACTGTTCAACCAGCCCTCCATGGGGTCGTCCTGTTCATCCAGCCCTCCACAGGGTCCTATTCATCCACCCCCCAACCGGCTCGATCTATCGGGGTCCTGTTCATCCAGTGGCAACACCACGGGGTCCTGTTCATCCAACCCCTACCGGGAACTGTTCATCCAAACCCCCAACAAAGCTCACTGTTCATCAAGAGGCAGCATTGATCGGCTTCAGTTAGCAGCAGTAGCGAAGGAATCACTCGGGTTCAGTTAACAGCAAGGGAGCGATCGCTCTGGTTCAGTAACGTAGCTAGTGCAATCGCTAGAGTTCAGTTAGAGCCCAACGCCTCGCTCGGGTTCGGTTAGAGCCCAACGCCTCGCACCCACGCGCGTACGTGTACGAGAGAAACGCGCATCGCTCGGCCCCCGACCACCCACCATAACTGGGAAATCCCCGATATTTTCCTTGCCCTCACTTCTACCATATTTTTTCCGTCATGGACGGCCCAAAGAATTGCATGCAGCTACTATCCGGCCAGCCCAGGACAAAAAGCCCATTTTCTGTCTTGATTTTTTGTCATAGAAGTAGGAGCCCAACACATCTATGATGATACTGGGTTTTGTCACAATTATTGTCATAGAAGTGTCATAACCATGACAGAAAAAAATTCGTTTGGCCCAAAATGTCACGGATGTGTCCTTTTTTGTAGTGTGCGCCTTGAATTGTTCGGTCCAGCAACCCTCCTAAGGCTCGAGCGCAAGGAGCAGGCGTGCTTCTGAGGTCGGGGCGCAGGCGGGGGCTCCCGAAGTTGGTGGCGGGAGAAGCTCCTCCTGAGGCGGTGTTGGCTCCGTAGCCGGAGGGGCTGTCGAAGGCTTGAAGAGTCGCTCCTTGAAAACGCCGGGCTCCTTCTGCTGGCATTTGGACGCTCTCTTGGCTATATCGTCAGCTTCCTTGTTCATGCTGCGAGGTACATGCTACAGCCCAGGCCTAAGAATTTCTTCTCCATCTTGCGTACCTCTGCGAGGTATGACTCCATGTGTTCATCCTTCGGCTAGTACACTTTGTTGGAGAAGTTGACGAGGACCTGGGAGTCGCCCTTGATGGTGAGGCGCTTCACGCCTAAGGCGGCCGCCGCCTTGAGGCCGACGATCAAGCCTTCATACCCCGGATGTTGTTGGAGACGTTCTCGCCACGTTGGAAATAGAGCTACACGGCGTAGTAGAGCTTGTCGTGGGCGGGCTAGATGAGCACGACTCCAGCCACCGCGCCCTGACGTGTGAAGGCGCCGTCGAAGTACATGATCCAGCCATCTGGTGCTTCACTTCCTAGCGAAAGGGACCGGTCCTCGCCTGCCTCGGGCCCTGGAGCGTCGGTCCACTCCGCCACGAAGTCGTCGAGCGCAGCACCCTGGATGACCCTGGTGGTGCTGAATTCTAGCTGGAATTCATGTAGTTCGATGTTCCATTCGGCGACCCTGCCCGCAGCATTGGGGCTCCGGAGTACCCTCTCCAATGGGTAACTGAGACAACCTTAATGGGGTGGCCTTGGAAGTAGTGGCGCAACTTGCGCGAGGCAACGAGGAGCGCGAGAAGAAGCTTATGCGGCATGGGGTAGCGTGCTCGCGCGTCACGTAGTACCGTGCTGTCGAAGTACACCGGGTCCTCGACGAGGGCGGAAGTGTTGGTGGAGTCCGAGACCTCCTGAGGCTGGGGCGCTTCCTGAGGCTGGGGGAGCTCAGGAGCTCGGTCGCCCGTCGGGGCAACCGCAGCCTCCGGAGCGCCATCTTGTGGAGCCTGATCATCTGCTGGAGCTGATGTGGCTTCAGGGGCGTCGTCTTGGTGTTGCTTCATCCCAACCGAAGGCATGGTGTCGTGTGGCTGGCTCTTGGCCCGGCGCTCCTCCCGGGCGGCCACCGACGCTGCGCTAGCAGAATGAGACGTGGTGGCCAGGTAAAGCACCAGGCGCTCAAGAGGACGCGGCGCCACCATCACCGGTGGGCTGGTGAGGTATCTCTTGAGGTCTTGAAATGCCGCGTCAGCCTCCGGAGTCCACTCAAATGGGCCCTTCTTTTTCATCAGCTTGAAGAATGGGAGGGCACGCTCCCCAAGCTTGGAGATAAAAGGGCCCTACTGAAGTCACGCAGCCCGCCAGCTTTTGGATTTCCTTGAGAGTCTGTGGGGGGCTCATCTCTTCTATTTCCTTGACCTTCTCTGAGTTCGCCTCGATTCCCCTGTGTGACACAAGGAAACCCAACAACTTTCCGGAAGGAACACCGAAACGCATTTCTCCGGGTTGAGCCGCAGGTCCACCTTGCGTAGGATGGCGAATGTTTCCTCCAGATCCTGGATGAGGGTCTTTGCCTCCCGAGATTTCACCACGATGTCGTCGACGTAGGCCTCATCGATCCTCCCGAGTTGCTGGCCCTAGAGCGATGTGCATCAGCCGCTGGAAGGTTGCCCCAGCGTTACGTAGCCTGAACGACATGCAGGTGTAGCAGTACACCACACATGGGGTCAAGAAGGCAATCTTCTCGACTTCTTGTACCGCCATCTTGATCTGGTGGTAGCCCGAGAAGGCATCCAGGAAGCACAGTAGGTCGCACTCGGTGGTGGAGTCGACGATCTGATCAATGCGCGGAAGCGGGAACCGGTCTTGAGGGCATGTCCTTGTTGAGGTTGGTGAAGTCGACACACATGCGTTCCTTCCTGCCCTTCTTGCGCACGACGACCGGGTTCGCCAACCACTCTGGGTACCGCAGCTCGCGGATGACACTAGCTTCTTGCAGCTTGAGGGTCTCCTGGACGATGAAGGACTGCTTCTCCGTGGACTGCCGCCGCGCCTTCTGCTTCACCGGGCGTACGTTAGGGCACACACTCAGGTGGTGCTCGATTATCCCCCTCGGGACCCCAACTAGCTGCTTGGGATCCCATGCGAACACCTCCTTGTTCGCGCGCAGGAAGTTCACCAGTGCGTCTTCTTGTTCCGGGATGAGGTCAGCACCTATGGTGAAGGTGGCTCCCGAGGCCCCGTCCTCGTCGACCGGTACCTGCTTCGTCTTAGCCCGATCTTGAGAGAACAACTGGTTCTTTTTGGCCGGGGCAGCCCCTGAGACCTCAGGGGCCCCTCCTGCTTTTGGCAGTGCGGCAGCCGCGGCCCTGCAGGCGACCTTGAGAGCCGCCAATGCCTCCTTGGTGTCTCCATCCACGGTGAGGACACCGCTACTTCTCGACATCTCATGAGGTTCTACAAAGGGTGAGTTGCCGCCATGAACTTGGCTAGGGCTGGGTACCCGAGGATGGCATTGTACGAGAGACCGATGCGGGCGATGTCGAAGTCGATGAGCTCGGTGCAATAGTTATCACTGGTGCCGAAGGTGACGGGAAGGCGGATTTACCCATGGGGCAGGTGGAGCCATCGACGACTGCGGAGAAAGGCTTGGTGGGGCGGAGCCGGCCGAGCGTTACATGAAGCAGGCCCAAAGCTTCCATGGAGAGCACGTTGAGGCCGGCTCCGTCATCGATGAGGGTCTTGGTTACTGCTACGTTGCAGATGGTGGGGGTGCAAAGCATCGGGAGCGCGCCCACACCCGCGATGGTCGCGGGGTAGTCCCTCGAGTCGAAGGTGAGGTCGGCTCTGGGCGCCTCCTACCCTGGTGTAGCTCCCTGCTCTACGCAGGCTGCACCCACTTGGCGGAAGAACTGCTTGACGTGGCGATCCGAGGGCGATGCCTGTGTACCGCCGAGGTGGGCTGTGATGGCGGGGGGCGCCGACACTGTGAAGTGCACAACAAAGTGGCCGCGCAGTTCAGCCCGGGAGGCCACAGAAGAACCTGGCAGGCTGAGAAGCCAGGCGCGCGGCACGACCGTGAGGTCCATGGCGAACCAGATGGCCATGACCTTGTCGTCGCCGCCGGCCACCCAGACGGCCTCCTCGTAGGCCTGAAGGAAACCTGCCGTATCCGCCGCGCCGTCATAGTGAGGCGGCATTTGTGGCCTGAACTTGGGCGGCCACAGGACCCACCGCAAGGCGGGGGTGAAAGCTCAGGGGCCCGCAGCGCCTTCGTGCATGCTTGTCAGTCTAGTCGAAGAAGCGGTGCTCACCATGGGAGCAGGTTGGCGAGGCGAAGCGGACGGAGAGGCCAAGCTTTGACACACCCCTACATGACACGCCAAATGTCGGATTCGGGGTTCCGCAGACCCTTGAGAGCTTCGAAACTCTGGGGTGCGTGCGAAGAACTCTCCCTTCCCTATCTGCCTGCCTGACGATCTCACAGCCTACCTCGAGTAACCCAAGGGACAAGGGACACAACAGTTTATCCTGGTTGGGCCCACCTTGTGGTGTAATACCGTACTCCAACTTTGTGGTGGATTGCCTCGAGGGGCTGATGATGAACTAGTATAGCAGATGAATAGCCTCAGGAGGAGAGGTGTTCTTGAGCTCGATGAGCTGGTGAGGTGGTTCGGGTGGAATTGATCCATCCCCCCCTATGGTGGTGGCTAAGTCCTATTTGTAGTGGCCTTGGCCCTCTTCCCAAATGTAGGCGGGAAGGGATCCCACAACGGCCAAATTCGAAGGGAGACAACTAGTACAAGCTATCCTGACAAAGGTGGTCTTCGCCTGCAAAAGGCTCTGGTGGTGACGCCGCGGTGGGCTCCGCAATTACCTCCGTCCTGCCGTCTTGGCAGTCTTGATCTTGTTGCACCGATATGGAAACCTTTCCTTGATTCCTCGGGACCCCGTGCCTGCGCTTGCCTCCTTAGCACCAAAGAGGAAATTGGTACACTGCACCCGCTGGCGCCCGCCTGGCCTTGGTCATCATGGCTCACGTCATATGAACCTCGCGAGGTGCACCCCGCATAGATATCTCCACTCCTCGGGAGCCAGCCTAGAGAAGCCACCCCCAAGGAGGTCTTAGTGTCATCCACCTCGCGAGGGTCTTGGGCGGTTGTTGCTGAAGCTGGGCCGTACCGGGCCATTGACGGAGCCACGCCGTGGGCCGCAGGCAGGCAAGTCCGGGTACCCCCATTCCCAGGACACCGACAGAAAGCACACTCGTTGCCTTCCTGCAGGCGAATGTCGATGTGTTTGGTTGGAAACCATATGATATCCCCGGTGTTCCCAGGGAGGTAGTCGAGCACCACCTTGCTGTCTGCCCACATGCCCTACTCGTCAAGCAGAGGGTTCGGAAGCAAGCTCTGGAACGACAACAATTCATTGTAGAAGAGATCAAGAAACTTGAGGCAGCTGGTTTGGTCAGAGGAGTACTGCATCCAACATGGTTAGAAAACCCAGTGGTCGTACGCAAGGCTAACGTAAAGTGGAGGCTTTGCATAGATTTCACAGATCTCAACAAGACCTGCCTGAAGGACCCAATTCCCTTGTCGCGCATCGACCAGATTGTGGATTCCACTTCCGGATGTGATTTGCTATCTTTTCTGGATGCATACTCTGGATATCATCAGATTTGCATGTCCAAGGAAGACAAAGAAAATACCTCATTCATCACCCCATGTGGCACATACTCCTTCGTGTGTATGCCTTTCGGGTTGAAGAGTGTCGGGTCAAGTTTCACCAGAGCAGTCCAGATTGGTTTTGAATCACAGTTGCACACAAATGTTGAGGCTTATATGGATGACATTGTGGTCAAGACCAAGGACAGATCAACCCTCATTCAGGATTTGGAGGAGATATTTGCTAATCTGCGCAAGATCAACTTGAAGCTAAACCCGGAGAAGTGTGTGTTTGGCGTTCCCTCCGGTAAACTACTTGGGTTCTTTGTATCCCATCGCGGGATAGAAGCCAACCCCGATAAGATCAAGGCCATCAAGCAGATTCAAGCACCCAAGACAGTTAAAGATGTGAGGCATCTGACAGGGTGTGTTGCCGCACTTAGCAGATTCATCTTCAAGTCTGCCGAGTGTGCCTTGCGGTTCTTCAAAATTTTGAAGAAGGTAGGACCCATGAAGTGGACTCCGGAAGCAGATGCAACACTTCAAAATTTGAAGGCCTACTTGTCCTCTATGTCCACTTTGGTTGCTCCCAAACCACAAGAGCCATTGTTGCTATACTTAGCGGCAACTAATCAAGTGTTTAGTGCAGCCCTAGTAGCGAAGTGGGAAGTAGAAGAGACAGAGGGTTAGAACAGCCCGACAAGGCTAGATATGGATCAGGACAAGAAAGAGCACGACAGCATAGACAACCCCAAGGACGCAACAAGGAAGAAAGTGGTGCAACGCCCAGTGTACTTCGTGAGCTCCCTGTTGCAGGGGGCTAGATCCAGGTACTTTGGCGTGCAAAAGTTTATTTTTGGCCTCATCATGGCCTCAAGGAAACTGCACCGCTACTTCCAAGCCCATGAGCTCACGGTTGTCACTCGCTTTCCTTTGCAAAGGATACTCCGAAACCCTGAGGCTACTAGAAAGATAGTGGAGTGGGTTTTGGAGTTATCCAGCTTTGGCCTGATCTTTGAAAGCACATCAACAGTCCAGTCCAGGGCCTCGATAGAGTTTATTGTAGAATAGATGCCAACCCCTGACGAGGAAATGTTGGAGATAGTTATCCCGGCAAGGAAGAACCCCAAGAATGGGTCATGTATTTTGATGGTGCCATCTCCATACAAGGTGCAGGGCTGGTGCTTCTCGTTGCTCCCACTAGATAACACCTGAAGTACGTTATCCAAATGCATTTTCCCAAGGAAGAGGCGACCAACAACACAACAGAGTATGAGGGGCTCCTTGCCAGGGTCAAGATTGCTACTAAATTGGGAATCAAGAAGCCGATCATTCGAGGAGATTCACAACTTGTGGTGAAGCAAGCCAACAAAGATTACCAAAGTCCATTGATGGAGGCATGCGTTGAGGAAGTGAGGAGATTGGAGGAGTGCTTTGATGGATTGCAAACAAAGCACATACCTTATGCAGAAAACAACATTGTTGATTGTCTGTCGACGTGTGCTGCGCAAAAGCTTCCTGTGGAACCAGGAACTTTTGTTCTCCATCTTACTCAACCCTCCATATCCCCGGCAACAATGGCCTGGAAGAGGAGGAAATTGGACTCTGATAAGCCTCTCCCGGTAGAGCCCCTCGGTGCTCCTGGCAGGGACCCTGCCGGAAACAACTCCCCATTGTTTGCTGGGCTGCGAACTCCTGCCAGGCCAATGGTCCCCGCGGCCGAGGAACGCGCTCCCGCAGATAAGGAGGTGCCGCTAGTCCTTGTTTCCGAGCCCCAGGCCCCAACTCGGGCAAGGCACATAGTCCACTTCCTCCAAACCGGAGAACTTCCCGAAGAGCAATAACAAGCCGAAAGAGTAGCCCGAAGGGCCAGTATGTATCGGTTTGTTGATGACACGCTATACAGAAGAAGGCCCTATAGTGTGAAATTGAAGTGTATTTGCCGGGAAGAAGGAAAGGAACTACTGGTAGAGATAGACACAGGCATCTGCGGCTCCCACATTGGATCAAGGGCGTTAGTTAAGAAAGATTTCCGACAAGGATTCTATTGGCCCATAGCCCTCCAAGATGCGGTCGAGCTAGTCACCAAATGTGAAGCCTTCCAGTACCATTCCAAGAACATCCATCTGCCTGCCCAAGCTCTTCAGACAATCCCTTTATCATGGTCGTTTTCGGTCTGGGCTCGATAACCTCGGCCCTTTCCTCCGAGCTACCGAGGGCTTTGAATTCTTGTTCGTTGCCATCGACTAGTTTTCAAAGTGGCTGGAATTAGATTCCATGAGGAAGGTGACTGATCAGGCAGCTACCAAATTCTTGAAAGGATTGGTGTGCCGCTTCGGGGACCCTACCAGGATCATCACCGACAACGCCACCCAGTTCACAAGCCGCGCCTTCAATCAATATGTTCATGCTCTCGGAAGCAAGATCTCATTTGCCTCTATTGCACACCCCAGAAGCAATGGACAAGCTGAGAGGGAAAATGCTGAAGTGTTGCCAGGACTCAAGATAAGAATATTTGATAAGCTGCAGAAGTGCGGCAGGCGATGGATCGACGAGCTGCATGTGGTTCTTTGGTCCCTTAGAATGACACCAAGCTGAGCTACCGGGCAGACTCCCTTCTCCCTAGTCTATGGGGCAGAAGCAGTTATCCCCATGGAACTCATTCATGCGTCACCTCAAGTGCATACCTACGATGAAGTAGCGCAAGATCAGCACCGGAGTGACGATGTTGTGCTTATCGAGGAGAACCGTCTCCGGGCTGCTACGCGTGTTGCACGCTATTAGCAAGCCATACGTCGCTGTCATAGCCGCCGGGTTCATGACCGGTGTTTTAAGGAAGATGAGCTTGTCCATTGGCCCGTTTAGTCCACCAAGGGTGCAAACATGTTGACGCCGAAGTGGGAAGGCCCTTACTGGGTATTATGAGTCACCAGACCTGGCGCAGTCTGTCTGGAGACCGGAGATGGCATTCAATTGCAAAACTCATGGAATATTCAGCATCTCCGCAAGCTCTACCCGTAAGGCGGGGCTGTCAGGCCCTGCCTGACAGCCACCCTTTTGTACAGGCCTTGCCTCAGTTGCATGTAACCCCTTGTACAAAGCCAGGCGCAGACCCTAAGCAACAGAGAAATAAATGAAGCACAGGGGGCCCTCGACAAGTTGCATGCACGCATAAGCATTTCATGAGCATCGCATGTTCATGTAGATAAGATGGCATCTGGCATCATTTTCATGTGCATAAACTGCAGGCTCCTGCCGAGGACTTGGCCTCCAGGAGAAGATGGAAAGATGAAGCCTACACTGCGGTCTCCGACAAGCCAAACATATAAGTTCTTTCTCTTATCCATACGTGTTCTGTAAGTAAAGACTTGTGCATAAGAAAACCTCTCCGCTTTGAGAAGCTTAGGTGCTCCTGTCCCATGACTCGAATGTTGCTTCGGTCAGGATGGTCGCAGTGGCCTTTGATGAAAGAAGGTTGGCGGGGGGGTGGTCCCTCTTCGTAATTTGTGCTCGGTAGGCCTAACTCCCCGGCAACAAAATAGAGGGTACTCATAGGGTAGCCTGCCGGGGGAGACTCGTTTACTTAAAAATATTGAGGCATCCCACCTCTGCATGGACATATACATGCACGAGTTCCCCACAAGGTTTATCTTTTTCATCAATATGCTGATCAAACAAGTACAGACCTTACATGACAAAAACATGGATTCAAGAGATTACATAATTTGAACTAAAATTTGGCAAGTGCCTATAGATTTAAGATCGAAAAAAGATAAGTACCTCGTAATCTCCTCATTTCATTTTCCCTCCGCCAGGTATTGCGGTGGGAAGAGGAGAGGCCTAAAGGGACACCCAAGCGGGAGCCCACCCCGGTACCATCACGGCTTGCAGGGCATAGCCTAACAAGATCGGGAGTGGCGAGGTTGCGAAGGAGGAGGGCGGAAGGAGCTGCTCGGCAGTGCCCTGGTCACCACCTCCAGGACCAGTCGGAAGCCCCAGTATGAGCACCGGCAGGAAAGGCCGCCGGAGCTCAGCTGGAAGACTGCTGGAGGAGCCGAAGGCACCAAGAGAGCGGCCCCCACCCCGGTGACCGGGAGGTCGGTGATGATGGTGCCGTGGAGGGAAGGTAAGGACGGAATGAGAGGTGGCAAGTCGCCAATACGAGACGAACGCGTTGGTGCTATCGTACTCCAACCTCACGGGCTGCCTCCTGCCTTTTCCGTCTTCCCTGGCTTCATCTTCATCAACACCGCTCCGGGGAAACGCCGACCTCATGGTCCGGCAGCTCCCTCGGGGAGACGTCGGGCAACCAAGACGGCCAGGGGCGCTCGAGGTGCGCCGCTCCCCACCTTGGCGGGCAGGAAGGCGCCCCTCTCCTCAGCATCAGCCCCAGTTCTGCTAGAAGGGGCAGCACTGGATTGCCAATAGCCCCTAGCCCTGCATCCCGGATGGGCGTCGAAAGTTCCAAGAACCTGGTTGCCAGGCCAACGGGCTGCAGTGGTTCACGAAAAGGTCCCGCGCTCCAAATCGGACTACCGGTCAAGGCGGAGGAGGCAAGCATATCACCACAATGGGAAAGCTTGATATATCCTACATGGCAAACGGCTCGCCCGCCGCACCTCCTGCTGATCCGGATCAAACTCACTCCTGAAGGATCAGCACAAGCATTCGACATCACCAACCCCAAGCTACTACCTAGGGCCTGGCCCTAGGCTCTCCCCTTCAGCATGACCAGCAGAAAGAAGAGGATGGAGGAGAAGGGATGTGAGGATGAATGCCTCCACTCCTCCCCCGCCCCTCCTTTTATAGGCGGGTCGGGGAAGAGAGCTGATCCCTCAATGAGTAATCGCCGCCCCCTGCACTAATTCAAGAAGACTGGGCCCCTGCCTTGATACTCTCCCGCACCACGCGCCCCCGTTACTTACCCCACTCGATGCATGCAACATACGTGGCTAAGGATAAGGGCGTGGTGGGAAGAGTGAATTGACAGTTACTCACCCGCACGCTAAAGTCATTCACGGGCCATTACAAGAGTGGCCGCACCACGATTGGTTTTACTCGACGTGTGGAAGAACCGGAAACTGGCTCGGACTCAAATGATTGAAGGATCAAAGAAGATCTCAAAGGGCTAGCCACTTCTATGCCCCTGCCTGTGCACTGGTTAGGGCCTACCCCGACGACGCCTGACAACGCGTTCGGTCCAGGCCCGGGGGCTCCTGTCGGTGCAACAAACCCTGGGTCCATTGACCACACTTTGCACAGGCGTAGGGACAAGATCACAGCACCAAGATCAGATCGAACCATGAGGGATTAGTACTTTGAAGGATCAAAGTGCAGATGAAGAAGACCAAGATTAGCTAGAGAGACAAGATACAACTACGAGAAGAACCTCCCTTCCCGGGCAGGCGAGCCTGGCGAGGATGGGGTTACCCCGGAAGCAAGTCTCCATGTTGTCCCGGCAGGCCTGCCGGGGCTTACGGAGGCAAACCACTCCACCGCACCACCTCACAGTGACGCACGTCGTCAATTAGTGTGGTGTCAAGATCCTAAGTGACTAAGTGGCTGCTCCCTCCTAGATGGTAGCCACTTCCTATAGAAAATACCTCCAAGCAATACCCGTCCTGAGACGTGTCAAGAAAGCAGGTGTGAAGCTGGAAAAATAGCCCGGCAGGGCCTTCCGGGTAAGCTATGATGTGACATTGAGTGGCGCATTTAATGCCCTCTGTCAGCCTACAGAGTTAGGTATGATAGCACTATTTGCTATCTAATCACTATGTAAAGATTGATTTGCCATTGTGGTGAACCCTTAATCTATAAAAGGGGGCCCATGGCAACCGTAGAAAGGATTCGGACCCCCTCAACCTTCCTGGGCAAGAGCGCTGCGCTTCTCCACCACTTTCCACCATCAATCCACCAAACCAAGAGTAGGGTTTCATGCCTCGCGGTGGCCCGAACCTGGGTAAAACTACCCGTGTGATCTCTGTCGTGCTGTGTTACGCTTCTCCGCTCTTTGTGCAACATGCCCATCCCCCCGCCGAACCAAAAGGGGCTCATGGTCCCATAGGTGGCCGTGGTTTCCCACAACACAAGTGCCTACATCTTTTAAATTGAAAAAATATAAGTGCCCCATAGTGCCTTTCTTGTCCCTCTCCTCCTAGGACCTACAGTGGGAGGTGAAAACGACAAAAGGAGTGCCTGGGCAGAAGCCCAGCCTGACCCCATCAGGGCCCGTGGGACGCAGCCTGACATGATTGGGAGGGCGCAGATGAAGGCGATGGACGGAGAGAGTGGCTAGGCGATGCCCTGGTCACCACCGCCAGGATCAGGGGAACACGTCGGGAGGGACACCGGCAGGGAAGACGAAGCCGACGTCCTCGAGGAAGCCTGCCAGAGAGAAGCTGGAGAAGGCAGAGTCATCCACGCACAACACCCTAGCAAATCGCTTTACCGGGGTGAAGACCAAGTGCAGATGATGGTGCTACCGGCGCCTAGCTGACGGTGACGGTGCTTCTGGCGCTGAACTGGAGTCCGAGCTGCCGTCCTCCTGCTCGGCGCCATTGTTATCACCGTCACAGTCCTATTTGTCGTTGTCGCTCGAGGAGGAGCTTTTGACATCGGTCGAGCTCTCCGCGCAGCACCCTAAGCGAGCACCCGAATGCCCGAAGACCTTGATTGAGTGCAGGTTGGCCTCTGGTAATTTGAAATGGAGAACATGCCCCACTGCCAAGCTATGGGCACGAGCGAAGGTTTTCCAGCCGCGCCGGAGAAGCATGACATGAGGTGCGAGGAACTCCACGCCCGCCTGCATGCTGCCATTACAACAGCCCCTCATGTGCATTTTCAATCCTGGTGGCTGTTCTTCCTCCATCACCCTCACAAAAAGGGTAGGAAGTTGAAGGCGGTTGTGCGGGGGGCCGCGTAGCTTGACGATGAACTCCAATGGCTCGTCCACAATGTGGCCCTCCATCCGAGCCAGGGTGAACGGGGGAGGAGCGGCCAGAGCGACTCCACGCCCTCCTCGGCCCCGAGCCCCACGACAACCGCGCCCACGTCCTGCAGCACCACCTTGTGCACTGGATTCTGCCCCTACATCCCCAACTGGGGAAAGGAGGCGTTGTCGAGAAGAGACCCTTGTCGCCACCACTGGAGCCCGACTGCATCCTTTTCCCCTCACCATGATGGAAGAAATACGCAAGAAGGAGGAGATGAGTGTGTAGGTGAGCCCCTCACCCGTTCCTCCTTTTATAGGGGAGCGTGGCCGGGGGCTTGCTCCTCACCACCCAGGAGGCAGCCGCCCCACTCCACTAATCCAGTAGCTCTATGCTACCGTTGACGTCCGGAATTGATGACCGACCTCCTACGCCTATCCAGCATGCTGAGATTTCTGCCATGGCACTCATTCCCGTGCCCTATGCGTCCTCCACCAACTCTGCGTAGTGCATGCAGCGTAGGTGGTGGAAACGATAGGAGTAGTGGGATGGGTAAAATGGCAGTTATCTCTCCGTGAACATCATCCCGCACGTTGTCCCGCACAACGCATGGGAAAACCGGAAACTGATTCAATCACAGGTTAAAGAAGAAGCAAGGAGAATATCAAGAGAGACCTAAACCCCATCTCAGCATGGTTCAAGTGCTCGCCTGTGTATTTTTTGGGGCCTACCCCAATGATGCTCGGCAGCACGTATGTGCCATGCTCGGGGGCTCCTGTCGGTTCAACAAACATTCACATTTTTACCCAGACTTATACACAGGTGTACAGAAATCACGTGCCCAACACCAACCTACAAAGCAAGATCGAACTAGAGAAACCGCTCTTCGTGATATCAAGGAGCGGATCAAGAAGACCAAGTCAACATACAAGACAGCAGAACACCACCTTGGGAAGGCCTCCCTTGCCGGGCAGGAGGGCAGGCTAGGTCGAGACCACCCCATTGACAAGTCCAAGATTGCCCCGGCAAGCTTGCCGGGGCCGCTAAGAGAAGGAAATCCCTCCAAGGGACCACCGCTCCACCGCACAACAACGCAAATCATTTTTCAGTGCGGTGTTGAGCCACCAGATGATTAAGTGGCCTCCACTATGCACGTGGCGGCCTGTTGAAAGACAGGTTACACTCATATGACACCCGTCCAGAGGCGTGTCGAACAGATAAGCAGAAGAGGATTAAGCGGCATGGCAGGCTAGCCGGGCTTCACCCTCAGCATGACAACTAGGAGTGCATTCAATGCACTTTGTTCTAACTGCCAGCCTTAGGTATGATAACACTGTTAGCTATCTAATCACTAGATAAAGACTATTTTGCGATTGTGGTTACCCCTTTAGCTGTAACAGGAGGTCCAAGGCAACCTAGGAAGGGATTCAGATGCCCTCACACTTGTACGTGCGTAGTTACTCCCCCAAGGCCACCTCGCTGGGCTCGAGCATTATGTGTGGTTGTGATCCCTCCATTTAATCCACCGAAAGAATGATTAGGGTTTTATGCCTCACGGTATCCCAAACCTGGGTAAAAACCACCATCGTCATCGTCGTCGTGCTGCCTCATGGCTTCCGCTCTTTGTGCAACGTGATATCCCCCTTGCCGAACCACAAAGGGGCAAGAGATGTCATGGGTGGACACGATCACCTATGGGGCCATGAGCCCCTTTGTGGTTCGGCAAGGGGGAGATCATGTTGCACAAAGAGCGGAAGCCATAAGGTAGCACAACAACAATGACACTGGTGGTTTTTACTCGGGGTCATGCCGATGTGAGGCATAAAACCCTACTCCTGCTTTTAGTGGATTAAATGGAGGGATCAAAACAACATGCAATGCTCGAGCCTGGAAGGTGGCCTCGGGGGAGCAGCTACGTGCGTACAAGTGTGAGGGGGTCCAAATCCCTTCCTATGTTGCCTTAGACCTCCTTTTATAGCAAAAGGGGTAACCACCATGGCAAAATAGTCATTATCTAGTGATTAGATAGCTAACAGTGCTATCATACCTAACTCTGGCAGTGAGGACAAAGTGCATTAAATGCACTCCTAGGTGTCATGCTGAGGGTGAAGCCGGCAAGCCTACAGTGCCGCTTAATCCTCTTCTGCTTATCTGTTCGACATGCCTCTAGACAGGTGTCATATGAGTGTAATCTGTCTTCCAACGGGCCGCCCCATGCATAGTGGAGGCCACTTAATCATCTAAGGGCTCGACACCGCATTGACAAGTGACTTGCGTTGCTGTGCCATGGAACGGTAGTGCCTTGGCGGTATTCCCTGCTATTGGCGGCCCCCGCAAGCCTGCCGTGGCAATCTTGGACTTGTCCTTGGGGTGGTCTCTACCTGCCGGGCCCCCCTGCCCAGCAGGGGAGGCCTTCCCAATGTAGTGCTTCTGCTATCTTGTATGTTGACTTGGTCTTCTTGATCTACTCCTTGATCTCACAAAGAGCGGTTTCTCTAGCTTGGTCTTGCTTTATATACTTGTGGTCGGACATGCAATGCCAGCTTGCCAGTGTATAGGTCTGGTCAACAAAAAGTGCACATATTTGTTGCACTGACAGGAGCCCCCGGGCCTGGCCCATACATGTCACCAGGCATCGTTGTGGTAGCCCCAACAAATACACAGACGAACACTTTGGCCAAACTACAATGGCATCCATGTCCTTCTTGATATCTTCTTTGCTTCTTCATTAACCTGTGATTGAATCAGTTTCTGGTTTTTCCGTGCGTCGTGTGGAATGACATAGGGTAGTTTACATAATGGTCTGCAGGCCGCCCACGCCCCACATTCGCAAGGAGGTAACTGCCATTTTACTCATCCCACTACATCTCCCGTTTCCGCCATGTACATGCATGCATTGTGCAAGGTTGGTGGTGGGCACGTAAGGCGCAGGAATGAGTGTCATGGCAGAAAGCCCATCGCCATGGATAGGCGCAGAAGGACGGTCGTTGATTCTGGACGCTGTCAACAATGGAGAGGGACTGGATTTGTGGAGCGGGGCGGTTGCCTCCAGGGGGTGAGGAGCCAGCGCCCGGCCACGCTCCCCTATAAAATGAGGTGCGGGCGAGGGGTTCACCGACACACACATCTCTTCCTCCTTCTTCTTACATCTTTCTTACGTCAATGTGAGGGGAAGAGGACGCAGTCGAGCTCCAGTGGTGGTGATAAGGGTCTTTTCTCGACAGCACCTCCCTACCCCAACTGGTGATGCAGGGGCAGAATTCAACGCATATGGTGCTGCCGTAGGATGTGGGCACGGCCGTCGTGGTGCTCGGGGCCGAGGAGGGCGTGGAGGCGCTCTGGTCGCTCCTCCCCTGGTCGCCCTGGCTCTGATGGAGGGCCACGTCGGGGATCAGCCGTTGGAGTTCATCGTCATGCTGCACGAACCTCCGCGCAGCCGCCTTCGGCTTCCTACCCCTTTTGCAAGGGTGATGGAGGAAGAACATCTACCAGGATTGAAACTGCACATGAGGGGTTGCTGTAATGCCAGCATGCGGGCGGATGTGGAGTTACCCGCACCTCATGTCATATTTCTTCGGCGTGGATGGAAAACATTTTCTCGTGCGCATAGCTTGGTGGCGGGGCACGTTCTCCATTTCAAATTAATGGAGACCAACTTGCTCTCCATCAAGGTCTTTGGGCATTCGGGTGCTCACTTAGGGTGTTGCGTGGAGAGCTCGATTGACGACAAAAGATCCTCCCCGAGCGACAGCGACGGAGACGATAGTGACGGTGATGACGATGACACCGAGCGAGAGGATGGCGGCACAGACTCCAGCTGAGCGCCAGACACACCGTCATGTCAACTAGGCAACGGCAGCACCATCATCTGCACCTGGTCTTCTCCCCGGCAAAGCGATTTTTCGGGGTGTTGGGTGTGGATATCTCAGCCTCCTCCAGCTGGACCTCGGTAGGCTTCCTCGTGAACTCCGGCTTCATCTTCCCTACTGGTCTACCTCCTGCCATGTTCCGCTGGTCCTGTTGGTGGTGACCAGGGCATCTCCTAGCCGCTCTCTCCATCCATCGCCTTCATTCAAGGCCTCCCCGATCTTGTCAATTGCGTCCTCCGGGCCCCTCGACAGAGGTAAGGCTGGGCTTACCTTGAGCACTCCTTTTGCCCTCTTCACCTCCCATTGTAGGTCCTAGCAGGAGAGGGACAAGAAAGGCATTACGGGACACTTATCTTTTTTAATTCAAAAGATGTAGGCACTTTCCAAACTTTATTCTTAACTATGTAATCTTTCTCATCCATATTTGTACCTTGGAAGGTTCATACTTGTTTATCTGCGTATTAATGAAAAAACATATGCTTGCCAGGCACTTGTGCATGTATCACGTCCATGCAGAGGAACGACTCCTCTATACTTTAAAGTAAACATGATTTTCCTGCAAGACACCTTGTCGATCTCTTCCATTGCTGCCGCAAGGCTCAGCCTGGCGGGTTAGGAGCGTGGAAGAGAGCATGCCCCTTGTCAACCCTATTTTCAAATGCCATTGTGACCATACTGACCAAAGTGATCTTTGAATCAAAAGATGTGAGCACAATTGTTGGAGGGTGACAAGGTTTTTCTACGCACAAGTTTTTCACATAGAGGTACACTATGGATGACCAAAGGAACTTATCTGCTTTGTGTTTCCAGGGGTCGATACGCAGGCCTGTTCTCTTTTTCTCCCCTTGGAAGTTTATCCTCGGCAGGGTCCCTATAGTTAGTAAAGGGGGAGAAAGAGCAGCCTACGGCCTTTCTAAATGACCATGGCAACATCATACTAAAAATAAACATGCATGCAAGTTTTTGGGCGCCAGCGCTTCGTTTTATTATCTTTGCAGAGGGTCTGCGCCTGGCTTTGTACAAAGGCTTACATGCACATCAGCAAGGGTTGTACAAAAGGTGGCTGCCTGGAACTACACCTGGTAGCTGCGCCTTACGGGTAGAACTTGCGAAGATGCTCAATATTCCATTAGTTTTGCACCTTAATGCCATCTTCGGTCTCTAGACGGACTGCGCCTGGTCTGGTGACTTGTACAACCAGGTAAGGACCTTCCCACTTTGACGTTAACTTGTTGGAACCCATGGCAGACTAAACACGCCTAAGGACAAGGTCGCCTTCCTCAAGGCTCCGGGCATGAATCCTGCGGCTATGATAGCGGTGTAGGGCTTGCTGGTAGCGTGCAACGCGCACAGCGGCTCAGAGATGATCTTCGTCAAGGAGCAGGCATTGTCACACCATGGCTCCTCCTGCTCTACTTCATCGTAGGCAAGTACTCGAGGTGACCCGTATATGAGTTTCATGGGGAGCACTGCTTCTGCCCCATAGACTAGGGAGAAGGAACCTGGCCGGTGGCTCGATTTGGTGTCACTCTTGGAGATCGTGGCCCTTGGTGCGGTGGATCTTCTAGTATGGCCCATCAGACTTCCCAGCTTTCTCTGCCACCGCGGCCTCCCGACAATCAGTGCACGCGGCAGCTTCCTTGCCCAGGGCTTCGATTTTGGCCTTCTTGCTGGGGCCGAGATCGCCAGAACAATCAACGACCAATACAGACTTATCTTTTCACTTCTTGTTGCGCCTCCGGCTTCTCCCCTTCGGGTTAGTGGTCCCATCGATCCCCTCCGAATCAACCTCGACGCCATCCTCCTCCCCGGGGAGTCGCCTTCCTTCCTCAGTCTGAGCACATTTATCCGCCAAGGTGTACAACTCATTGACTGTCTTGGGCAGCCGAACATTCATTTTGGAATGTATACTTCTGTTGTGCCTGTTCGAATGGAACGCGGCAATCACAGCTACTGGATGTATCTCTGGAGTATTACGGTGCACTCGACTGAACCTCTGCATGTACTTCCGTAAAAGCTCTCCCCTTCCTTCTATGGAAGGACTAGGAAGTCAATGGTCTTCCCGGGTTCTTGATGGCCACCCATGAAGGCACCAACAAATTCATTGCACAAGTCAGCCCATGACGAAATGGAGTTCTCTGGCAGGTGCATCAGCCATGACCTCACATTTTGGCTTGAGCGCCAAAGGGAAGTAGTTGGCAAACACATTCTCATCCCTGCCCCCGGCGGCCTGAAGGTGATCGTGTAGATGCTTAGAAACTCTGCAGGTTTTAGTTTTCCATCATATTTTTTGGTAGCTCTGGCTTGAATATGCGAGTAGATGGCCAACGGACCTCCCGCAACTCACGAGTGAAGAAAGGGTACCCAACCTCGAAAGGTACGTACCCGCCAGCATCGGGTGCGGGCTCATCATTGTCTGGTCCATTGTGCCTGTTGGAATGATGGCGTGCCTCATGACGTCTTTCTATGGTGACGCGCGCCTCTTCCTTCCGCCGGTCTTCCAGAACTCGCCGCTGATCATGACGGGCTTGTGGGCGAGACGAGGCCATCCATGTCTCATCAGGATCGTCGACGTGCTGGTCTTGTTGTGGCCGCCCCTGGGCCTGCTGTCATGGAGGGGGTTGCACCATTAGTGTGCCCCCTCGACATGACCATCAGCCCGGGTTGCTGTTGCTGTTTGCGGGCACCGCGATGGCTCTACCTGCTTTGATTTTCCAGCTTCAACAAAGCCAATCAAACTCTGGATGGTGGCCCTCCACTCATCCATTTGATCAGCTGCCGGTGGGAATCTCAGTAGCAGTTGGGCCCGCATGGCTTCCGTAACCATGCTCGCCATAGCTGACGAGGCAGACCGCGACGTCGCTCGACTCCTAGAAGTTCCAGAAGGAGCGTCGTCGTGTTCTCGCCGCTGCGAACCAGTCACCAAGGGGGTTTGGTGACGAGGAGGACGCGCTTGGGACCCGACGGCCTTGTCCGGCTCCTCGTCTTGTTTATCTAGGCAAGGAGTGTGTGTCGTGGCTGCATCCGTGGTGGGAGGAACTAGAGGGTCGTGGCTTGCACCGGAGCAGGTGTCACTGCAACCACTACACCCGCTGGCACGGCGGGGAGGTGGAGACTGGTTGTCCTCTCTCCCCGTGGCTTCCGGGTCAAGCTCGCCTTGATGAACTGCGACCGCTCCAAAGATTCTTTTTTGACCTTCTTCTTGACGGGCCGACCATGAGGGCAAATAGCAAGGTGGTGCTCGATTACCTCCCTAGGAACACCGGGGATGTCAGGTGGTTGCCAAGCAAACACATTGACATTCGCCCGCAGGAAGGCCACGAGCACGCTTTCCTATTTGTCATCAAGGGTGGCACTGATGGTGAATGTACCGTCAGCGCCATCCTGCCTTACCGGGACCTTCTTCACAGCGGGTGAAGCAAATTTGGGTTTCTTTCTAGTGGAGCTTTCCGGCAGATCATCAACAGGTCTAGCGCACTCCAAAGAGGCGCGCCAAAGATGTCGTGGGTGGACACGATCACCTATGGGGCCATGAGCCCCTTTGTAGTTCGGCAAGGGGGAGATCACGTTGCACAAAGAACGGAAGCCATGAGGCAGCATGATGATGATGACACTACTGGTTTTTACCCAGGTTCAGGCCGCCGTGAGGCGCGAAACCCTACTCCTGCTTTCAGTGGATTAAATGGAGGGATCGCAACAACACGAATGCTTAAGCCCGGCAAGGTGGCCTCGGGGAGCAGCTACGCGCGTACAACTGTGAGGGGGTCCGATTCCAATCCTAGGTTGCCTTGTACCTCTTTTTATAGCTAAAGGGGTAACCACAGTGGCAAAATAGTCATTATGTAGTGATTATGTCGGTGTCCTGGGAATGGGGGTACCCAGACTTGCCTGCCTGTGGCCCAGGGCGTGGCTCATCCAGCGGCATGGTACGGCCCACCTTTATCAACAACTAATCAACCCTCGCGAGGGTCCAAGCCTCGTGAGGCGGACGAAGCAAGACCTCCTAAGGGGCGGCCTCCCTAGGCTGGCTCCCGAGGAGCGGAAATATCTATGCAAGGGGCACCTCGCGAGGTTCGCATGACGTGAGCCATGACGACCAAGGCCAGGCGGGCGCCAGCGGGCGCAGAGTACTCGTTGCCTCTTTGGTGCTAAAGGGGGCAAGCGCAGGGGAGGAGTCCCAAGGCATCAGGCGGAGGTTTCCATCTAGGTGCAACGAGACCAAGACCAGCTGGACGGCAGGACGGAGGTCACCGCAGAGCCCACAACGGCGTCACCACCAGATCCTTTGGCAGGCGAAGACCACCTTTTGTCAGGATAACTTGTACTAGTTGTCCCCCTTTGAAATGGCCATTGTGGGATCCCTTCCCGCCTAATATTTGGGAAGAGGACCCGGGCCTCTATAAATAGGACTAGCGACCACCATAGGAGGCAACTGATCTTGGACTGGATCCATTCCACCAACGCCACCATAAAAGCTCACTGAGCTCAAGAACACCTCTCCTGAGGAGGTTGTTCATCCCTTGTACTGTTCATCGTCAGCCTACAAGAAAATCCACAACACCACACTAGACTACGGTATTACACCACAACGATGGCCCGAACCAGTATAAACCCTCGTGTCTCTTGTTCTTTGTGTTCGTCGAGTTAGGCCTTGAGATCCCTGCGAGAGTGAGCTAGAGAGAGATATCTTCATGTGCACCCCAGTGTTCGAACCTCAAGGGTTTGCCGGAACCTAGAATCTGACATTTGGCGCGCCAGGTAGGGGTGCGCTGAAGCCTTTCTTCTGTCGATCCACGCTCTGCTGCTCCACCGGATCCATCGCAAACGCTCGCCGAGCCCGTGCCGAGCGCCGTGTCACCCTCGCCGCTTGCGTCGCTGCTACGTCTTGAGCTTGCGTTGGTTTTCCCCGAAGAGGAGAGGATGATGCAGCACAGTAGCATAAGTATTTCCCTCAGTTTTTGAGAACCAAGGTATCAATCCAAAGAGGAGGCCACGCCAAGTCCCTCGTACCTGCATAAAACGATAGCTACTCGCAACCAACGCGATTAGGGGTTGTCAATCCCTTCACGGTCACTTACGAGAGTGAGATCTAATAGAGATAATATTTTTGGTATTTTTGGTATAAAGATGCAAAGTAAAAAGTAAACGCAAAGCAAGTATAAAAGTGATGGAGATTGATATGATGAGAATAGACCCGGGGGCCATAGGTTTCACTAGTGGCTTCTCTCAAGAGCATAGATATTCTACGGTTGGTGAACAAATTACTGTTGAGCAATTAACAGAATTGAGCATAGTTATGAGGTTATCTAGGTATGATCATGTATATAGGCATCACGTCCGAGACAAGTAGATCGAAACGATTCTGCATCTACTACTATTACTCCACTCATCGACCGCTATCCAGCATGCATATAGAGTATTAAGTTAAAAACAGAGTAACGCCTTAAGCAAGATGACATGATGTAGAGGAATAAATTCATGCAATATGATAAATACCGCATCTTGTTATCCTCGATGGCAACAATACAATACGTGCCTTGCAACCCTTTTACATCCGGTAAGGACACCGCAAGATTGAACCCAAAGCTAAGCACTTCTCCCATTGCAAGAACAACCAATCTAGTTGGCCAAACCAAATGGATAATTCGAAGAGACTTGCAAAGATAACTCAATCATACATAAAAGAATTCAGAGAAGACACAAATATTATTCATAGATAAGCTGGATCATAAACCCACAATTCATCGGTCTCAACAAACACACCGCAAAAAGAAGATTACATCGAATAGATCTCGAGAGAGGGGGAGAACATTGTATTGAGATCCAAAAAGAGAGAAGAAGCAATCTAGCTACTAGCCATGGACCCGAAGGTCTGAAGTAAACTACTCACACTTCATCGGAGGGGCTATGGTGTTGATGTAGAAGCCCTCCGTGGTGGATGCCCCCTCCGGCGGAGCTCTGGAACAGGCCCCAAGATGGGATCTCGTGGATATAGTAAGGTACGGCGGTGGAATTAGGTTTTTGGCTCCTCGTCTGATTGTTTGGGGATACGTAGGTATATATAGTAGGAAGGAGTACGTCGGTGGAGCGTCGGGGGTCCACGAGGTAGGGGGGCACGCCCAGGGGGGCGCCCTCCACCCTTGTGACCGCCTCTGGCACTTCTTGGAGTAGGGTCCAAGTCTCCTGGATCACGTTCGGTGAGAAGATCACGTTCCCGAAGGTTTCATTCCGTTTGGACTCCATTTGATATTCCGTTTCTTCAAACACTGAAATAGGCAAAAACAGCAATTACAATTTGGGCCTCCGGTTAATAGGTTAGTCCCAAAAACAATATAAAATTGGAAAATAAAGCCCAATATAGTCCAAAATAGTAGATAAAGTAGCATGGAGCAATCAAAAATTATAGATACGTTGGAGACGTATCAGGCATCCCCAAGCTTAATTCCTGCTCATCCTTGAGTAGGTAAATGATAAAAAGAGAATTTTTGATGCGGAGTGATACTTGGCATAATTTCAATGTAAATCTTCTTAATCATGGTATGAATATTCAGATCCAAAAGATTCAAGACAAAAGTTCATATCGACATAAAAATAATAATACTTCAAGCATACTAATCAAAAGTAATCATGTCTTCTCAAAATAGCATGGCAAAAGAAAGTTCATCCCTACAAAATCATATAGTTAGGCTATGCTTCATTTTCGTCACACAAAGATGTTCCCAACTTCTACACCCTCGATGACAAGCCAAGCAATTGTTTCATACTTAAATAATCTCAAACTTTTTCAACCTTCACGCAATACATGAGCGTGAACCATGGATATAGCACTATGGGTGGAATAGAATATGATGATGGGGATTGTTTGGAGAAGACAAGAAAAGAGAAAGTCTCACATTGACAAGGATAATCAACGGGCTATGGAGATGCCCATCAATTGATGTCAACATGAGGAGTAGGGATTGCCATGCAACGGATGCACTAGAGCTATGAATGCTCAACAAAAGAAAACTAGTGGGTGTGCATCCAACTTGCTTGCTCATGAAGACCTAGGGCATTTTGAGGAAGCCCATCGTAGGAATATACAAGCCAAGTTCTATAATAGAAAATTCCCACTAGTATGAACAAGACAACTTATGAGACTCACTATATGAAAAACAAGGTGCTACTTTTAAGAACAATATATGAGACTCACTACATGAAGAACAAGGTGCTCCTTTGAAGCACAATATATGAGACTCACTATATGAAGAACAAGGTGCTACTTCGAAGCACAAGTGTGGAAAAAGAGAGAGTAGCATTGCCCTTTTTATTTTCTTTTTTTTTGGGCCTTTCTTTTTTTGGCCTTTCTCTTTTTTTGGGCAATGCTCTAATAATTATGATCATCACACTTCTATTTATTACAACAATAAGGATTACAACTCAAAACTAGAACAAGATATGACTCTATATGAATGCCTCCGGCAGTGTACCGGGATGGTGCAATGAATCAAGAGTGACATGTATGAAAAATAATGCATGGTGGCTTTGCCACAAATACGATGTCAACTACAGGATCATGCAATGGCGATATGACAAAAGTAAAGTATGTCATGATGATGATGAACGGAACGGTGGAAAGTTGCATGCCAATATATCTCGGAATGGCTATGGAAATGCCATAATAGGTAGGTATGGTGTCTGTTTTGAGGAAGATATAAGGAGGTTTATGTGTGATAGAGCGTATCATATCACAGGGTTTGGATGCACCGCTAAGTTTGCACCAACTCTCAAGGTGAGAAAGGGCAATGCACGGTATCAAGAGGCTAGCAAAGGCGGAAAGGTAAAAGTGCGCATAATCCATGGACTCAACATCAGTCAAAAGAACTCATATACTTATTGCAAAAATTTAGAAGTCATCAAAAATCAAGTACTACGCGCATGCTCCTAGGGGGATAGATTGGTAGGAAAAGACCATCGTCATTCCCCGACCGCCACTCATAATGATGCACAAGCGAGGTACACTTCATGTTTCAAATTTGTTACATAACTTTAACCATACGTGCATGCTACGGGATTTGCTAACTTCAACACAAGCATTTCTCAAATTCACAACTACTCAACTAGCATGACTTTGATATTATCACCTCCATATCTCAAAACAATTATCAAGCAACAAAATTATCTTAGTATTCAACGCACTCAAAAGAAAGTTTCACATACCTTGAATACCAAGTATATTAACATTAAGCAAATTACCATGCTATTAACGACTCTCAAAATAATCTAAGTGAAGCATGAGAGATCAAGTTTCTTTAAAACAAATCCACCACTGTGCTCTAAAAGATCTAAGTGAAGCACTAGAGCAAAATTTATCACGCTCAAAAAGATATAAGTGAAGCACTATGAGCAAAACTAACAAGCTCAAAAGATATAAGTGAAGCACATAGAGTATTCTATCAAATTTCAATTCATGTATGGCTCTCTCAAAAGGTGTGTACAGGAAGGATGATTGTGGTAAACTAACAAGCAAAGACTCAAATAATACAAGACGCTCCAAGCAAAACACTTATCATGTGGTGAATAAAAATATAGCTCCAAGTAAATTACCGATGGAAGTGGATTAAAGAGGGATGCCTTCCGGGCATCCCCAAGCTTTGACTTTTGGTGTCCTTGGATTATCTTGGGGGTGCCATGGGCATCCCCAAGCTTAGGCTCTTGCCACTCCTTGTTCCATAATCCATCAAAAGAATCACCCAAAACTTGAAAACTTCACAACACAAAACTCAATAGAAATCTCGTGAGCTCCGTTAGAGAAAGAAAACAAAAGACTACTTTAAGGTATTGTAATGAAATCATTATTTATTTATATTGGTGTTAAACCTACTGTATTCCAACTTCTCTATGTATCATAAACTATTTTACTAGCCATAGATTCATCAAAATAAGCAAACAACACACGCAAAACAGAATCTGTCAAAAACAGAACAGTCTGTAGTAATCTGTATCTAACGCAAACTTATGGAACTCAAAACATTCTACCAAAACTAGACAACCTGGAAATTTTGTTTATTGATCAGCAGCAATTGGAATCAGTATTTTATCACCTTCTGGTGATTTTTAACAATTCGGGCACTGAGCGCAAAGTTTCTGGAAATTACAGCAAGATCAAATAACTATCATCCAAGAAGATCCAATAGGTTTAACTTGGCACAAACACTACTTAAAAGATAAAATCACATCTAAACAGAGACTAGATGGATTATTTATTCCTAAACAGAAGCAAAAAGCAAAAAACTAAAAATAAAATTGGGTTGCCTCCCAACAAGCGCTATCGTTTAACGCCCCTAGCTAGGCATTGAGATTTCAATGATGCTCACAAGAAAGACAAGAATTGAGGCACAAAGAGAGCATCATAAAACATGTGAAAAACACACTTAAGTCTATCATACTTCCTATGCATAGGCATATTATAAGCAAACAAATTATCGTAGCAAGCAAAAACTAGCATATGCAAGGAAGCGGAAAGGAACAATAGCAATCTTAACATAACGAGAGGTGATTTAGTAACATGAAAATTTCTATAACCATATCTTCCTCTCTCATAATAATTACATGTAGGATCATAAGAAAATTCAACAATATAGCTATCACATAACATATTCACAACACGATCCACATGCATGCGAAGTTGACACTCTTCCGAAATAGTGGGATTAATATTAACTAACGTCGTGACCTCTCCAAACCCACTTTTATCAAAAACTTCATAAGATTGAACATTATCCAAATATGTGGGATCTAAAGTTGACACTCTTCCAAACCCATTTTCAATATTATTGCAAACACTATTATCAATCTCATATTCATCATGGGAATAAATAAATTTTCAAGATCATAAGAAGAATCACCCCAATCATGATCGTTGCAACAAGTAGAGGACATAGCAAAACTAGCATCCCCAAGCTTAGGGTTTTGCATATTTTTAGCACAATTGACATCAATAGAATTTATAGTAAAATCATTGCAATCATGATTTTTATTGAGGGAACTATCAAGCACGGGTGCAATAGCAACAATCTCATTTTTAACATAAGGAACTATAGCAAATTCATCTTCATAAATATTGGCATCATGGCCACAAGAATAGCAAGCATCATGTTCATCAAGGGATATTTCAATCAAATCATCGGAATCATCATTATCTATAGATTCATGCATATCATTATTTTCTTCCAAAGCAACAGTCATTCTTTCAATAAATTCTTGGACATAGACATTGTGAGCAAGGTTTTCATTGCAATATTTAAGTATGATGGCATTTTCAGATTTGTTGAGAGTAAAATCATGCTTTTCAATCAAAGAAGCAACTTCATGAGCACCCTTAAAAATGACAAATTCTTCAATTTGTTCGATATCATAGTAATTATGAACACCCTTTGCATAAGAAGATAAGATTTCATTATCATTGAACACACATAGGTAGGGAAGGTGTTTTTAGGGTTCTTAGAGCAACAAGTAAAATCACACATTTCACAAAGATTCCAAGCATAGCATAGCAAACTATTTATATGATACCATAAGAGTCTCCATTTTTCAGACAAACGATGACGCAAAAAATGAGCATGCTCATCTAAATATTCCACATCAACTAGGCTAGTTGGGGTTTCAGCACGAGCGCATAAGGATCGAAGATGATCCAAGTAGAACACTTTAAGTGGATCCATATCAATAGATTTTTAGCAAGCAAAGATGCAAGCAAATAGAAGGCACGTGGAAACACAAACAAAGATACAAACGGGAAGAAGAGGAGGAGATTGGGAAAGAGAGGGCGAATAAAACGGCAAGGGTGAAGTGGGTGAGAGGAAAACAAGAGGCAAATGGCAAATAATGTAATGCGAGAGATAGGGATTGTGATGGGTACTTGGTATGTTGACTTTTGCATAGGCCTCCCCGCCAACGGCGCCAGAAATCCTTCTTGCTATGTCTTGAGCTTGTGTTGGTTTTCCCCGAAGAGGAGAGGATGATGCAGCACAGTAGCGTAAGTATTTCCCTTAGTTTTCGAGAACCAAGGTATCAATCCAGTAGGAGGCCACACGCAAGTCCCTCGTACCTGCACAAAACGATAGCTACTCGCAACCAACGTGATTAGGGGTTGTCAATCCCTTCACGGTCACTTATGAGAGTGAGATCTGATAGAGATAATACTTTTGGTATTTTTGGTATAAAGATGCAAAGTAAAAAAGTAAAAGCAAAGCAAGTATAAGAGTGATGGAGATTGATATGATGAGAATAGACCCGGGGGCCATAGGTTTCACTAGTGGCTTCTCTCAAGACCATAGATATTCTACGGTGGGTGAAGGAGTAACGCCTTAAGCAAGATGACATGATGTAGAGGAATAAATTCATGCAATATGATAAATACCCCATCTTGTTATCCTCGATGGCAACAATACAATACGTGCCTTGCAACCCTTTTCTCACATCGGTAAGGACTCCGCAAGATTGAACCCAAAGCTAAGCACTTCTCCCATTGCAAGAACTACCAATCTAGTTGGCCAAACCAAATGGATAATTCGAAGAGACTTGCAAAGATAACTCAATCATACATAAAAGAATTCAGAGAAGATACAAATATTATTCATAGATAAGCTGGATCATAAACCCACAATTCATCGGTCTCAACAAACACACCACAAAAAGAAGATTACATCGAATAGATCTCCACGAGAGAGGGGGAGATCATTGTATTGAGATTCAAAAAGAGAGAAGAAGCCATCTAGCTACTAGCTATGGACCCGAAGGTCTGAAGTAAACTACTCACACTTCATCGGAGGGGCTATGGTGTTGATGTAGAAGCCCTCCGTGGTGGATGCCCTCCCGTGAAGCTCCTACAGCCCCAAGATGGGATCTCGTGGATACAGGAAGGTACGGCGGTGGAATTAGGTTTTGGGCTCCTCGTCTGATCGTTTGGGGATACGTAGGTATATATAGGAGGAAGGAGTACGTCGGTGGAGCATCAGGGGGCCCATGAGGTAGGGGGGCGCGCCCAGGGGGCGCCCTCCACCCTCGTGACCGCCTCTGGCACTTCTTGGAGTAGGGTCCAATTCTCCTGGATCACGTTCGGCGAGAAGATCACGTTCCCGAAGGTTTCATTCCGTTTGGACTCCATTTGATATTTTGTTTCTTCAAAACACTGAAATAGGCAAAAAAAACAACAATTCTGGGTTGGGCCTCCGGTTAATAGGTTAGTCCCAAAAATAATATAAAAGTGGAAAATAAAGCCCAATATAGTCCAAAACAGTAGATAAAGTAGCATGGAGCAATCAAAAATTATAGATACGTTGGAGACGTATCAGTCGCCCAGACGGCGGCTGTCGGCGGACCCCCCCCCCCCCCAACACCGCCACCTGCCCGGTAGGGAACGAACAACAAGCTTCATCGCTGCACCCTTCCGTGCGGCGGGACAGACGCACCGCCACCCCGTCACTGACTCCCGCCAGCTCGTCGTCCCATGCTCATCTCGCACCCACGGACGCGCGGGCTGCGCTGCTCATGGCGCGTGAGCTCCTGCGTTACTGTCCAGTCAACGACCTCTACGACGACTGGCTCGGCCGCATCGCCGAGCTCGTTAGCGCCACTGGGGGCTCTCCTACACCGTCCCTTTTGCTACCTCGACCACCTCCAGCTGTCGGTGTCCTGGGAACAGGGGTACCCAGACTTGCCTGCCTGCGGCCCAGGGCATGGCTCATCCAGCGGCCCGGTACGACCCATCTTCATCAACAACCACTCAAGACCCTCACGAGGGGCCATGCCTCACGAGGCAGACGACACAAGACCTCCTCAGGGGCAGCCTCACTAGGCTGGCTCGCGAGGAGCAGAGAGATCAAGGCGAGGGGCACCTTGCGAGGTTTTCGTGACGTGAGCCATGACGACGAAGGCCAGGCGGGCGCCAGCGCGCGCAGAGTACCGGTAGCCTCTTTGGTGCTAAAGGGGCAGGTGCAGGCGAGGAGTCCCGAGGCATCAGGCAAAAGTTTCCATATCGGTGCAATGAGACCAAGACCAGCAGGACGGCAGGACGGAGGTCATCGTGGAGCCCATGATGGCGTCACCACCAGAGCCTTTGGCAGGCGAAGACCACCTTTTGTCAGGATAGCTTGTACTAGTTGTCCCCCTTTAAATTGGCCGTTGTGGGATCCCTTCCCACCTAAACATTTGGGAAGAGGACCAGTGCCTCTATAAATAGGACTAGCCACCACCATAGGAGGCTACTGATCGAGAACGGATCTGGAGGATGATTCAGATCATCCCCAACCACACAAGCTCATCGAGCTCGAGAACGCCTCTCCTCAGGAGGTTATTCTTCCCTTGTACTTGTTCATCCTCAGCCTACAAGGCAATCCACCACACCACACTGGAGGAGGGTATTACACCACATCGGTGGCCCGAACCAGTATAAACTCTTGTGTCCCTTGTCCCTTGGGTTCGGCGAGCTAGGCCTTGAGATCGTTGCAAGAGTGGGCTAGGGGGAGAGAGATCTTCGTGCGCACCTAGTGTTCGAACCTCAAGGGTTTTGCCGGAACCCATAATCCGACACCAGCAGCTGGCGATGTCACCCATGGAGCTGCTCCACCACCTCCGCATCAAGACGCTGCCCTCGCACCAACACGCAAGGCTCCACGGTGTGACCCGCCACGCCGGGCGCCCGTGCATGAAGAAGGAAGCTGCCAAGAAGTCCCTCGGCCGCAAGAAAACGCTCCTGCGCTCCAGGCACCACAGCATCAATACCGCGCGCCGCCTACCGCGGCAGCGCGTGGATATCAAGACCAGGCTCTGCCTCTGCGACAGGCTCCGGTGACCATAGCAGGTTGTCGCGGCTTCACTCCCGAGCGGCGCAACATCCTCTGGCCCGGCAAGTTCAAGCTGGACCTGCTTCCGTGCTACGACGGCACCCCCAACCCCGCGGAGTTCCTGCAGCTCTATGAGCTAAGCATCGAGGCGGCCAACGGCGATGAGAAGGTTATGGCGAATTGGTTCCCTATGGCCCTCAAAGATGGCGCACGCTCGTGTCTCCTGAACCTGCACGTGGGACTGATCTCCTCCTGGGGCGATATGCGCGAGCGTTTCATCGCCAACTTCCAGGGCACTCGCGACCGCCCGTCGGCTGCGGGTGACTTGCGGCGCATCAAGCAGCAACCAGGGGAAACTCTGCAGAAGTACATCTAGCGCTTCAACAGTGTTCGCCTCAAGATCCCCATGGTGACGGACGAAGCAATCATCTCCGTGTTCTCCGACGGTGTCCGCGACGTCAAGATGAAGGAAGAGCTCACCATCCACAAGGAGCAATGCACGACCCTGGAGATGTTCAACATGGCGACCAAGTGTGCAAGAGCTGAGGAAGGGCGCCTTTCCCTCCTCGAGCTCCCAGCTGCCGACCAGGAGGACAAGAAGGCCAAGGTCAAGGACGTGAAGCGCAAGGGGGCTGCCGTGCTCGCGGCAGAGCCAGAGATGAAGCGCGGCCGCGACAAGCCCTGAGTTGTCTAAGGCCAACCGCCCATTCTACGCCTTCCACAACATTCACAGCCACAACACAAGCGACTGTCAGGAGCTCAGGGCCATCCGTGATGGGTGCTTCGGTCGACGCCCCGAGCGCAACGACCGGGGCTACGGCTGAGGAGGAAAACGAAGTAGGGGACGCTGGGACGACCACGGCCCCTGCCAGGAGTGGCGCGACCGGCCTCGTGAGAACCGTTGGCAGGACCCACCGCACGAGGGCACCTGGAGAGACCAGCCTCGTAAGGACCTCCCTCAGGGCAACGCCGGGCTCCCTCCGCTGCCGCCACCGCCAAGGAGGAACGACGACCATCATCAGGACGAGGGGGCTGGGGGCTTCCAAGAGCCTCACACCATCGCCTGCATCTTGGGTGGCGCCCAAGCCCCTGCCTCTCAGCGTATCTTCAAGCAATTTGCTCGTGAGGTGAACGCGGCCCTCCCCAGGCTCGAGGCCACGCACCCGCTCAGGTGGTCCAAGTGCGCCATCACCTTCAGCTCATCAGATCAGCTCAAGTGCGCGGCAATAGCCGGCGCCCTCCCGATGCTCTGCTCGCCCGTCATCAGCAACGTCCAAGTCACCAAGACCCTCATCGACGGCAACGCAAGGCTCAATGTCCTGTCCGTGGAGACATTCGAAAGCCTTCAAGTGCCATACAATCAGTTGCATCCTACCAAGCCCTTCTCAGGAGTGACCGACGGCTCCACCACCCCGATAGGGTAGGTCCGCCTCCCTGTCACCTTCGTCCAGCGTGACAACTACCGCACTGAACTCATCGACTTCGACGTCGTCCACATCCGCCTGCCGTACAACGCCATCCTTGGGTATCAAGCCTTGGCCAAGTTTATGGCAATTACCCACCACGGCTACAATGTCCTCAAGATGTCAGGGAGTGGCGGCATCATCACGGTCCCATGCGAAGAAAGAGATGCGGTGTGCTCCCTCGAGCACGCCTACCAGGCTGCGGCAGTCGAAAACCCCGACAACGAAGGCACCGTGTATCCTCCTGAGGCCATCCCCAAGAAGAAGAAGAAGTTGTTTCACCCAGGACCTCAAGAGAGCGGCGTTTCTAGTGGCACCACCTCAGGATCTGCGCCTGCAGTCGGGGCGCCTCCCTCTCTCTCATAGGAAGGCGCACTCGGCACCCTCCTCAGGCTGGGCTCGGGGGCTCTCTTCTGGAGGGCCTTAGACCTAGCCAATGTCATGAGGGAGGCGCTCGGGCACCACGTGGAGGCGTGCTTCGCCGCATGTTTCCCTCAAGAGGGCGTGAGGCGTGGACCGCCTAGTGCTCAGGAGTTCATCACCAAGGGACCCAGGAGCTTCAGGAAGCAAGGACCATATGCGGCGACCACCACCCACCACCCGGCGCAGCTCCCTATACTGGCGAGGACAGCGGGCTACGCGTCTGCGTCGACATTCCAGGGCTCAACATGGCTGCATCTCAGGAACGTTTCTGGCCTTCGCGCGTTGGACGGTGCGAGGGTCCACCTCACAGCTACGTTCGCATGTCATTCAGCTTGCAGAACCCGACTGGCACCTTCTAGCGCCACTTGCAGAGCATCCTGGCGGCTCAGGGGCCAGACATCATGCCGTCCTGGAGGAGATCGTGATGGTTCTCCATGAGCCACCTGGACCTGCGGAGCCTGCTGAGGCTCAGGACCCTGGCGGCTCGTGAGGAGCAACTCTTCGACATGCATCTTCGGCTACTCCAACATCGCTCCAGCTACGGTATCAGGTGACTCTTTCCAGTTCATTCAGTTGGGGGCGCACCTTGGGCAGCATTATGCCCAAGTCGCACGGGTATGTCCCTGCGACATGTATCATTTTGCATCTTTAGCTTACTCTGCTGGGAGCGCCCCTCGGGGTGCATCTTCCCCAGGCCGCTCGGGTCCGTCCTAGTGGCATGTATCGTTCCTGCATCTATCTGAGCTAACCTGCCTCTTTGCTTGAGTCGTTCTATGATTGTCACCTGCTTGTCTGGTACTTCGATACCCCACCCGCGACCGCCCTCGTTACCACGGGAGCCACGCGTTGGTTGTCTTTCTTTAGGATTCCTCGCATGAGTAGGCTAGGCACGGCGTCTGTGCTCGGGCCTGTCCCTGCAGCGTCGATAAACCCAACGACTGAGCTCTGTCTGGTGGGCCGGCCCCATTCATGTCACCTCCTGGGGTCGTTGGTGTCTGGCCTTCTCATTTGATCGCCTCAGGAAATTCGTCCGGCGCAGGTTGCCTAACCATCTCGCAGGACCACTGAAGTTATCGAGAACCAAGACGAGGCGCAACCCGCCTTGAGGTAGGGCCTTGTGAGTCTCGCGCTGGATCACGGGTGCCCAGACACACCTCGTCAAGCCCTGCCGTGCAAGCCACCTATCAGGGTGGGGTTGTACACGCCCCAGGGGCTCCACTCAAAGGGATCCCTCACCCATGCACCAGTGGAAGCACAATGCTCCACGCTGGCAGTCGACACGGTCGAGGAGCGGCTATGCCCGTGCAAGTGCGGAAGTGCTACGCTCCGCGCTGGTGATAAACAACTGAGGGCGGCCTCATGGCCGTACCAACCTTAGGGAGCCGTGCAAGCCACCTATCAGGGTGGGGTTGTACACGCCCCGAGGGCTCCACTCAAAGGGATCCCTCACCCATGCACCAGTGGAAGCACAATGCTCCACGCCGGGCAATGACGCGTCGAGGAGCGGCTATGCCCGTGCAAGTGCGGAAGTGCTACGCTCCGCACTGGTGATAAACAACTGAGGGCGGCCTCATGGCCGTACCAACCTTAGGGAGCCACCTGGCTAAGTGTCCATCCTCACCGCAACGCTTCCCCCTCGGGAGAGTCGCGCCAGGGGGCTGGGCACAGGGCTACGCTTAGGCCTCGGCTAGCGTACGCCGCCCTGCCAGGTCCATCGGACCTGGTCGTCGCGCACCCCTCCCGAGCAGGACCTCGGTGAGTGCTGGTATGAAGGTCTGTTTGAGCGTCAAGGGGGACTCCTGAGCATCGCGACTCAGGAGCCTAATTGGCCACATAGCCCCTCACCCATTGGTCCCGTCCTGGTGATCCGGACGGCCCAACGGCGGCTGAGGTATGCGCGGGGTCGGGCCCTGCCGACGTAGAACCCTAAGGCCTATTTTAGCATCTCCTTCCTGCAGGCCGTTTGCACGTCAAGGGGACTCCTGAGCGTCGCGACTCAGGGGCCTAACTGGCCACATAGGTCCTCACCCCTTGGTCATGTCCTGGTGACCCGGACGGCCCAACGGCAGCTGAGGTATGCACGGGGTCGGGCCCTGCCGATGTAGAACATCAAGCAAACAGGAAGGAAATCGCGGAACCTAAATAAATTATTACACATCATATTGTCCCTCAAACATCAAGCAGAGTTTTAACGCCTCCACGAGGCACGTCTCATGTCATAGGGAAGTTCGCAGGAAAATAAAACAAGAAGGAGCGCCATTCTTCACCAGCAAGCCTTTTCTTCCTTTGGCGTTGTCGCCGTGGAGCGCCTTCCCGTCGGCAGCGTCACCGTCGGCCACATCGTTGGCCTTGGTCATGGGATTGGCGGCGCCGTCGGTTGGAGGTGCAGGCTCGACGATGAGGAACATCTTCAGCAGGGCCTCCTCCTGGCCCTTCACGGCTGCGGCAGCAGCTGTGCAGCGCTCCTCCTCCACGGGCTCGAGCAGCTCGCCGAGGTCAACGTCGGGGTTGTGAAGATGTAGATGGCTGAAGACGCACGTTAGAGCTAAAGAAGAAAGCGTGCGGGCCTCCCCCTCCACCATGGCGCTGATCTCGTCGACGACCCCCTCAAGGAAGCAGCTGGGGGGGGGGGGGCTTCGTCGTGTGTCACCAGCGGCTTCTCCAAGCCCTTCTCGTAGAGTGCCCCCAGCGCCTCGTGGGACTTGAAGGCCATGCGATCCTCAGCCAGAACACTCACCTTGGCTTCCAGCTGGGTTTTCTCAAGGCCCACCTCCCGCCCAAATTTTCTCCAGCGGTTGCGCTTATGCGGCTCGCGCCTCGCCAACTGCTCCAACTCAGCGTCATGACCGGTGACGGCGTCCTCTCAGGCCTTCATCTTCTCCTCCACCGCCTTACGACTGTGAGCCTCGGCCGCGCGTGCCTCCTCTTGAGCACTGCATTGGTTTTCCCTTGAAGAGGAAAGGGTGATGCAGCAAAGTAGCGTAAGTATTTCCCTCAGTTTTTGAGAACCAAGGTATCAATCCAAGAGAGGAGGCCACGCAAGAGTCCCTCGCACCTACACAAACAAATAAATCCTCGCAACCAACGCGATAAGGGGTTGTCAATCCCTACACGGTCACTTACGAGAGTGAGATCTGATAGATATGATAGGATAATATTTTTGTGTTTTTATGATAAAGATTCAAAGTAAAGAAAGTAAAATAAAAACGGCGCCAGAAATAGCTTGTTGTCGGAAGATTAATATGATGGAAAATAGACCCGGGGGCCATAGGTTTCACTAGTGGCTTCTCTCAAGAGCATAAGTATTTACGGTGGGTGAACAAATTACTGTTGAGCAATTGACAGAATTGAGCATAGTTATGAGAATATCTAGGTATGATCATGTATATAGGCATCACGTCCGAGACAACTAGACCGACTCCTGCCTGCATCTACTACTATTACTCCACACATCGACCGCTATCCAAAGATGCATCTAGAGTATTAAGTTCATAAGAACAGAGTAACACTTTAAGCAAGATGACATGATGTAGAGGGATAAACTCATGCAATATGATATAAACCCCATCTTGTTATCCTAGATGGCAACAATACAATACGTGCCTTGCTGCCCCTACTGTCACTGGGAAAGGACACCGCAAGATTGAACCCAAAGCTAAGCACTTCTCCCATTGCAAGAAAGATCAATCTAGTAGGCCAAACCAAACTGATAATTCAAGAGACTTGCAAAGATAACCAATCATACATAAAAGAATTCAGAAGATTCAAATATTGTTCATAGATAAACTTGATCATAAACCCACAATTCATCGGTCTCAACAAACACACCGCAAAAGAAGACTACATCGAATATATCTCCACAAGAGAGGGGGAGAACATTGTATTGAGATCCAAAAAGAGAGAAGAAGCCATCTAGCTAATAACTATGGACCCGAAGGTCTGAGGTAAACTACTCACACTTCATCGGAGAGGCTACGGTGTTGATGTACAAGCCCTCCGTGATCGATGCCCCTCCCGTGAGCTTCTAACAGGCCCCAAGATGGGATCTCACGGGTACAGAAGGTTGCGGCAGTGGAATAAGGTTTTTTGGCTCCGTATCTGGTAGTTTGGGGGTACGTAGGAATATATAGGAGGAAGGAGTACGTCGGTGGAGCAACATGGGGCCCATGAGGGTGGAGGGCGCGCCTGGGGGGGTAGGCGCACCCCCTACCTCGTGGTTTCCTGGTTGAAGTCTTGACGTAGGGTCCAATTCCTCTGGATCACATTCGTTCCGAAAATCACGTTCCCGAAGGTTTCATTCCGCTTGGACTCCGCTTGATATTCTTTTCTCGCTAAACTCAAATAGGCAAAAAACAGCAATTCTGGGTTGGGCCTCCGGTTAATAGGTTAGTCCCAAAAATAATATAAAAGTGTATAATAAAGCCCAATAATTTCCAAAACAGAATATAATATAGCATGGAACAATAAAAAATTATAGACACGTTGGAGACGTATCAAGCATCCCCAAGCTTCATTCCTGCTTGTTCTCGAGTAGGTAAATAATAAAAACAGAATTATTTATGTGGAATGCTATTAGGCATAATTTCAATGTAATTCTTCTTAATTGTGGTATGAATATTCAAATCTGAAAGATTCAAGATAAAAGTTCAATATTGACATAAGAATAATATTACTTCAAGCATACTAACTAAGCAATTATGTCCTCTCAAAATAACATGGCCAAAGAAAGTTCATCCCTACAAAATCATATAGTTTAGTCATGCTCCATTCTCGTCACACAAGAATGCTCTCATCATGCACAACCCCGATGACAAGCCAAGCAATTGTTTCATACTTTAGTAATATCAAACTTTTTGAACCTTCACGCAATACATGAGCATGAGCCATGGATATAGCATTATGGGTGGAATAGAATATTGTCGGTGGGAACGACACCTATGGGATCACAAGAATCCCTACTACTGTCGCGGGGCGCGGGATCGTGAGAAGAGCGGATCAAACAGATAGCACATGGTTTCCTTATCCAGGTTCGGGCCGCGAGGATGCGTAAAACCCTACTCCTGCTTTGGTCGTTTGTTTATCTGTGTTCTTGGGCTAGCAATGGGGCGTGAGGAGCTCCAAAAAGCCGAACCCTCCTCCTGGTCGCCTTGGGCCTCCTTTTATAGGGAAAGGGGTTGCCACAAAGTGGCACATGTGAGGTGGAAAGGGCAAGGATGCGAGTTTATCCTCGCATTACATGACAAGGCGCCTTTAATGCGCCTCTTGCTTAGGTGTCCTTGCTTTATCGGGACGGGAGAGCCATGTCTCGTCTGTCGCCGCTCCTTTCGTGGTCGACACACGCCTGCCAGCGGTGCCATGGTGCCATGTAGGCAGGCAGTACCGAGGTGGCGCAGCTGGTGGGTCTCCACGAAGATCCGCTTGCCGCCACGCAGTGCCTTCCCAACTGGTTGGGTCGGCACTGCATGCGAACGGTGGTGGAGGTTTGGTTGGCGTGGGCTCGATGGTGGCCTCACGGGTGTTCTTGGCAAGGGCTCGCCAGAGCCCCGGCAAGGGTCTTGCCGGGCCCCGGCAAGGGTCTTCTTGCCGTGGCGCCTTGTCATCCGCAGCAAGGCTCTTGCTGGGGGCCTAGTGGTCCTCCTTGGCTGGGATCCCGCCAAGGGTCGTCGTCTTCTATAGTGTGTATCTGATCTTGAATGTCTTCACAAAGATCTGCATGCCACCACGGGGATGTCTCCCGAATCCTTACCCCATGGGGGCAGTGGACTCAAGGGTGATTCGCTCCGTAGGTGTGGGGCGAGCTGCCACGGCAAGAGTCTTGCCGGTTTATAAAACCGCCTCCGGCAAGGATCTTGGCGAGGAGTCCTGCCTTGCCCCTTTGCTCTTTGTGGTCTTGGTCTTGGCGTCGTTCTGCTCCTTTCGAGCTTCGGCCTTACCTTGGCTCACCTCCCTTGCCTTGCTCAGTGCGGTGGTGCCCGCGGCTCAAACTGCCCGTGCATAGTTATAGGGGTACAAAAAGTGTACCCCTCTTTTTGTACACCGACAAATATAATGATGGGGGTTATGTGGAGAAGACAAAAAGGGAGAAAGTCTCACAACAATGAGGCTAATCAATGAGCTATGGAGATGCCCATCGATTGATGTTAATGCGAGGAGTAGGGATTGCCATGCAACGAATGCACTAGAGCTATAAATATATGAAAGCTCAACAAAAGAAACTCAGTGGGTGTGCATCCAACTTGCTTGCTCACAAAGACCTAGGGAACTTGAGGAGGCCCATTGTTGGAATATACAAGCCAAGTTTTATAATGAAAAGTTCCCACTAGTATATGAAAGTGACAAAACAAGAGACTCTCTATCATGAAGATTATGGTGCTACTTTGAAGCACAAGTGTGGAAAAAGGATAGTAGCATTGTCCCTTCTCTCTTTTTCTCTGACTTTTCTTGGGCCTTTTTTTATGGCCTTTCTCTCTTTTTTTCATTTTCCTCACTTGGGACAATGCTCTAGAAAATGATGATCATCACACTTCTATTTATTTACAACTCAGTGATTACAACTCAATACTAGAACAAGATATGAATGCCTCCGGCGGTGTACCGGGATATGCAATGAACCAAGAGTGACATGTATCAAAGAATTATGAATGGTGGCTTTGCCACAAATACTATGTCAACTACATGATCATGCTAAGCAATATGACAATGATGAACGTGTCATGATAAACGGAATGTTGGAAAGTTGCATGGCAATATATCTCGGAATGGCTATGGAAATGCCATAATAGGTAGGTATGGTGGCTGTTTTGAGGAAGATATAAGGAGGTTTATGTGTGAAAGAGCGTATCATATCACGGGGTTTGGATGCACCGGCCAAGTTTGCACCAACTCTCAATGTGAGAAAGGGCAATGCACGGCATCAAGAGGCTAGCAATGATGGAAGGGTGAGAGTGCGATAATCCATGGACTCAACATTAGTCATAAAGAACTCACATACTTATTGCAAAAATCTACAAGTCACCAAAAACCAAGCACTAGGAGCATGCTCCTAGGGGGATAGATTGGTAGGAAAAGACCATCGCTCATCCCCGACCGCCACTCATAAGGAGGACAATCAAAGAACACCTCATGTTTCAAATTTGTTACATAACGTTACCATACGTGCATGCTACGGGACTTGCAAACTTCAACACAAGTATTTCTCAAATTCACAACTACTCAACTAGCACAACTTTGATATCACTACCTCCATGTCTCAAAACAATCATCAAGCATCAAACTTCTCTTAGTATTCAACACACTCATAAGAAAGTTTTTACTAGTCTTGAATACCTAGCATATTAGGATTATTTAAGAAAATTACCATGCTATTTAAGACTCTCAAAATAATCTAAGTGAAAGCATGAGAGATCAATAGTTTCTATAAAACAAAAGTTACCACCGTGCTCTAAAAGGATATAAGTGAAGTACTAGAGCAAAAACTATATAACTCATAAGATATAAGTGAAGCACATACAGTATTCTAATAATTTCTGAATCATGTGTGTCTCTCTCAAAAGGTGTGTACAGCAAGGATGATTGTGGTAAACTAAAAAGCAAAGACTCAAATCATACAAGACGCTCCAAGCAAAACAAATATCATGTGGTGAATAAAAATATAGCTCCAAGTAAAGTTACCGATGGAAGTAGATTTAAAGAGGGGATGCCTTCCGGGGCATCCCCAAGCTTAGGATTTTAGGTGTCCTTAGATTATCTTGGGGGTGCCATGGGCATCCCCAAGCTTAGGCTCTTTCCACTCCTTGTTCCATAATCCATCAAATCTTTCACCGAAAACTTGAAAACTTCACAACACAAAACTCAGCAGAAAATCTCGTAAGCTCCGTTAGCGAAAGAAAACAAAAGAACACTTCAAGGTACTGTAATGAACTAGTTCTTTATTTATATTGGTGTTAAACCTACTGTATTCCAATTTATCTATGGTTTATAAACTATTTTACTAGCCATAGATTCATCAAAATAAGCAAACAACACACGAAAAACAGAATCTGTCAAAAACAGAACAGTCTGTAGTAATCTGTAACTAACGCAAACTTCTGGAACTCCAAAACTTCAGCCAAAATAGAACGACCTAGACAATTTGTTTATTGATCAGAAGCAATTGGAATCAATATTTTATCACGTTCTGGTGATTTTTAACAATTATTTTCGTGAACAGAATGTTTCTGGAATTTTCTGCAAGATCAACTAACTATCATCCAAGAAGATCATATAGGTTAAACTTGGCACAAACACTAAGTAAAACATAAAAACACATCTAACCAGAGGCTAGATCAAAAATTTATTCCTAAACAGAAGCAAAAAAGCAAAAAACTAAAAATAAAATTTGGTTGCCTCCCAACAAGCGTTATCGTTCAACGCCCCTACCTAGGCATAAAAGCAAGGATAGATCTAGGTATTGCCATCTTTGGTGGGCAATTCTTCAATGAGACGTCTATCATCCTTAGGAGTTTCTTTATTTTTATTAATCGTAAAACTTCTAGGCACATAATGGAAAAATTCATTTGTAGCAAATGGTTCCTTAATGATAGAGAAAAGATTGGGATGAATACTTATAGATTTGAGATCCGCAGTTTCCTTACTAGAGGATTCACCCTTATTTTTAGGAACATACATAAGCTTGCCAATTTTAGTTGGAGGATTTGGAGTATTCTTTACGGAATAAAAAGCGGTTCCCAAGTTGGTAATGATACCCTCAAGTTTATCGATTGTAGTGGAATCCTGATTTATTCTTTCATTAACTATGGGTTCCTTCTCCTTAATATTTTTCAAAGTGACTCCTACTTTAGATCCACATTGGGTAATTTGGTTGTGGATCTTTTTATCCAAATTTCGATTAACTCTATGGTAGCAACTTTATTTTCAATAATTTCAAGTCTTTGCATTATGTGCTCCAAAGTTAACATAGTTCCATTAACCAAAAGAGGTGGTGAGCTAAACAAATATATCATAGCAATATAAGAATCAAAAGTATGGCTACCCAAGAAATTCCCTCCGGTAATGGTATCAAGGATATATCTATACCAAGGAGTAGCGCCTACATAAAAATTTCAGAGAAGAACAGAAGTAGATTGCTTCCTGGTAGATCTATTTTGAGCATTGGAAATTCTATACCAAGCATCTTTCAGATTTCCCCCCTCCCATTGCTTAAAATTTAGAACTTCATTCTCGGAAGACAACGGAGAAGATAGAGGACAAGCCAAAACGACAAGCAAACGGAAAAGAGGCAAACGAAAAAGAGAGGGCTAATAAAACGGCAAGGGTGAAGTGGGGGAGAGGAAAACGAGAGGCAAATGGCAGATAATGTAATGCGGGAGATAAGGGTTTGTGATGGATACTTGGTATGTTGACTTTTGCGTAGACTCCCCGGCAACAGCGCCAGAAATCCTTCTTGCTACCTCTTGAGCACTGCGTTGGATTTCCCTTGAAGAGGAAAGGGTGATGCTACAAAGTAGCGTAAGTATTTCCCTCAGTTTTTGAGAACCAAGGTATCAATCCAGTAGGAGGCCACGCAAGAGTCCCTCGCACCTACACAAACAATTAAATCCTCGCAACCAACGCGATAAGGGGTTGTCAATCCCTACATGGTCACTTACGAGAGTGAGATTTGTTAGATATGATAGGATAATATTTTTGGTATTTTTATGATAAATATTCAAAGTAAAGAAAGTAAAATAAAAATGGCGCCAAAAATAGCTTGTTGTCGGAAGATTAATATGATGGAAAATAGACCCGGGGGCCATAGGTTTCACTAGTGGATTCTCTCAAGAGCATAAGTATTTATGGTGGGTGAACAAATTACTGTTGAGCAATTGACAGAATTGAGCATAGTTATGAGAATATCTAGGTATGATCATGTATATAGGCATCACGTCCGAGACAACTAGACCGACTCCTGCCTGCATCTACTACTATTACTCCACACATCGACCGCTATGCAGCATGCATCTAGAGTATTAAGTTCATAAGAACAGAGTAACGCTTTAAGAAAGATGACATGATGTGGAGGAATAAACTCATGCAATATGATATAAACCCCATCTTGTTATCCTCGATGTCAACAATACAATACGTGCCTTGTTGCCCCTACTGTCACTGGGAAAGGACACCGCAAGATTGAACCCAAAGCTAAGCACTTCTCCCATTGCAAGAAAGATCAATCTAGTAGGCCAAACCAAACTGATAATTCGAAGAGACTTGCAAAGATAACCGATCATACATAAAAGAATTCAGAAGATTCAAATATTGTGCATAGATAAACTTCATCATAAACCCACAATTCACCGGTCTCAACAAACACACCGCAAAAGAAGATTACATCGAATAGATCTCCACAAGAGAGGGCGAGAACATTGTATTGAGATCCAAAAAGAGAGAAGAAGCCATCTAGCTAATAACTATGGACCCGAAGGTCTGAGGTAAACTACTCACACTTCATCGGAGAGGCTATGGTGTTGATGTAGAAGCCCTCCGTGATCGATGCCCCCTCCGGCAGAGCTCCGGAACAAGCCCAAAGATGGGACTCACGGGTACAGAAGGTTGCGGCAGTGGAATTAGGTTTTTTGGCTCCGTATCTGGTAGTTTGGGGGTACGTATAGGTATATATAGAAGGAAGGAGTACGTCGGTGGAGTAACATGGGGCCCACGAGGGTGGAGGGCGCGCCGGGGGGGGGGGGGGGGGGGTAGGCGCACCCCCCTACCTCGTGGCTTCCTGGTTGAAGTCTTGACGTAGGGTCCAAGTCTTCTGGATCACATTCGTTCCGAAAATCACGTTCTCGAAGGCTTCATTCCGTTTGGACTCCGTTTGATATACTTTTTCTGCGAAACTCTGAAATAGGCAAAAACAGCAATTCTTGGCTGGGCCTCCGGTTAATAGGTTAGTCCCAAAAATAATATAAAAGTGTATAATAAAGCCCAATAATTTCCAAAACAGAATATAATATAGCATGGAACAATAAAAAATTATAGATACGTTGGAGACGTATCAGCGCGCTCGTTGCGTATGGTCTCCAGCTCGGCCTCCATCGACCGGCAGCGCTCCATGGCGGCTTCGGTATCCTTCAGCGCCATCTCGCGGGCGACTGTGGCTTGGTCGGCGGCTCGCTTGTCCTCCTCGGAAGCTGCCACGGCCTGGCCCAACGCCGCTCTGACAGATGCGTTGGAGTGTGGCCAACCCGAGATCAGCTCCAGGTGCCCTGCCACCAGGCGATAGTCGGCGCCTTGAAGGTCGCCCCAAAGCCGCTTCAGCACAGAAAGGGCCTCCTCCAGGGCCTCGGGCGAAGCAGAAGGATCATGAGCCAGTGCTGCGACCGGAGGAGGAGGCTGCGCCGTCGCCAAGACCTGCGAGCCGACAACGGCAGGAAGAGGACAGGGGACTTCTGAGCCTTGGCAGCATCCGCGGGTGAGCTAGAGACGGGCGCCTTCGGAGCCGGCTTGGCCAAGGAGGTTAGCTTCTCCTGAGGGTGGTCCACTGGGCCTCGCGAGGACGACCAAGCGGGAGAAGTAGGGGCGCCCTCATTGCCTTTCTGTGCGGGAGGGGGTGCGGCCAGGCCAGGCTACTGGGCCTTCGAGGATGCGGTCGCCCCCTCTCTCTTCTTCTTCGCCGATAGAGTCGGCCTGACAGGGCAGGAAGAGAACATCAGGAAGTAGCAACAGAAGCAGGAGCAAGAACAAAGTCAGGGTGAGGTGCTTACTGGTCCACGGTGGCATAGTGTCGTGGCCTCTTCAGGAGCATGGAGCCCAAGGGCCTCGCAGCATGGGGCGCTAGCGCGCGAGCTCCCAGAGCAGATGAGGCCACGACAGCCGGCTCGGCGGCAGCACCGGACGGCGCCAGGGTAGGAGCATCGCACCGGGAGACCAGTGCTGACCTGCTCCTCGTCGGGACCACAGCCGGCGAATTCTTTGAGGGAGTGACCTTGGACCTCGTGGTGACCCCAGCAGGGGGCAGGACCTCCCTCACCAGGTGGTCGCCGGCCTCGTCGTCGTCGGGCAGGGCGCGAAGGAGATTGGCCTTGCACGGAGGGGAGGTCTCCCCGGTCCCCTCCGGGGTCGCCTCCGAGTCCTGCTCCTCCTCCCCGTCAAAGTCATTGGAGGACACCACCACCGGAGCCGCCACCACCGGGGCCTCAGAGGGCGCTGGCGGCATGAGCCCGCGCCCGTCGAAGGTAGGCATGGAGGCGGCTATCTTCGCCCTGTCTGGGCGGCGATACAGGGGAACGTGGGTGTCCGGCGGATACCCCTTGTCAACCCCGACCAAAAGGAGGAGAGCTGCGCCCAGCTCCTCGTCTGACAAGGCGCCGGGGCGCAGACAGAGGTCGTCCTCCTCGTCCCCGAGCTTCCACAAGGAGCGCGAGCGCACCTGGACTGGAGCTACGTGCCGCGCCAGGAACTCCTTCACGATCATGGACCTCATCAGCTTCGCCACCTTCAGGTCGTCAGGCTTCAGGTCGGCAGTCATCTTCTCTAGCACCTGCGCCACCCGAGGGTCGGTAAGCTTCACACTGAGCCACTCGTCGCGAGGTGCGGGCAGCTCAGTCGGCAGCACCAACCGATGGTGGGAGCACTTGGCGTCCATGAGGACCCACTTGCTCCTGAAGTTCTCGGCCTTCTTCCCGGCCTTCGAGATCGCGTTGGTCCTGTTGGCCGCGACGAAGTTGGCGCACCCCGAGCAGTGGCCGCCCTTGTTCCGGAGGAAGAAGAAGTGGCGAAGCAGAGCCACGGATGGCATCACCCCCAAGAACGCCTCACAATAGAAGGCCAATATCGATAGGAGGAGGAAGGAGTTGGGATGGAGATGAAGAGCATGCAGCTTATAGTGGCTGAGGACGATGTAGAAGAAATCGGAGAAGAGGGGAACCAGCCCCGCGACGACACTACTCATGAAGAAGGGATAGAAGGTGCTCCCTGCATCCTCTGGCTTAGCGGAGGCGGCCCGGAGTGCGGTCTTCCCCTTCTCGTTGCTACCCTCGGCCGTCATCAGGAGCACGGCGGCGAGGTTCTTCTCTGAAACGTTGGGCGCGCTCAGGGTTGGCTCGTACCAGGCGGGCGGAGAGGCGGCCTGTGCCTTGCCGGACGCCATCGGTAGCAGGCTTGAAGGGAGCTGGCACGGATCTGGAGTGTTTGCGAGAGAGGAGCAAGAAAGGGGATCTGGAGCAAGATGAAGGCAATCAATGAGTTCACTGCGGCGCGCGCCAGCCTTTTTGTCAGTCGACCGGTTGCCGAGGCAGAGAGGGGAAGTGGAGACACCCATGTCCTGTCAATCACCACGCGTCAATCAAGGCCGCGGGCTATTGGGGCCTGCGGCACTCCGCACTTTCCCCTTGGCTTTGCCTCGAAGCCAAGTCCGAGCGCGCCTTGGGCCGGGGGCTACTGTCGGCGTCCTGGGAACGGGGGTACACAGACTCGCCTGCCTGCGGCCCAGGGTGTGGCTCATCCAGTGGCCTGGTACGGCCCACCTTCTTCAACAACTACTCAAGACCCTCACGAGGGGCAAAGCCTCGCAAGGCGGACGATGCAAGACCTTCTCAGGGGTGACCTCCCTAGGCTGGCTCCGAGGAGCAGAGATATCTATGCAAGGGGCACCTCGCGAGGTTCGCATGACATGAGCCATGACGACCAAGGCAGGCGGGGCACCAGCGGGCGCAGAGTACTCATTGCCTCTTTGGTGCTAAAGGGGGCAAGCGCAGGCGAGGAGTCCCGATGCATCAGGCAAAGGTTTCCATATTGGTGCAACGAGACCAAGACCAGCAGGATGGCAGGACGGAGGTCACCGCGGAGCCCACGACGGCGTCACCACCAGAGCCTTTGATAGGCGAAGACCACCTTTTGTCAGGATAACTTGTACTAGTTGTCCCCCTTCGAATTGGCCGTTGTGGGATCCCTTCCCTCCTAGTATTGGGAAGAGGACCCGGGCCTCTATAAATAGGACTAGCCGCCACCGTAGGAGGCAACTAATCTTGGACAGGATCCATTCCACCAAGGCCACCACACAAGCTCACGGAGCTCAAGAACACCTGTCCTGAGGAGGCTGTTCATCCCCTGTACTATTTATCATCAGCCTACAAGGCAATCCACCGCACCACACTGGACTAGGGTATTACACCACAACGATGGCCCGAACCAGTATAAATCCTCGTGTCTCTTGTTCTTTGGGTTTATCGAGTTAGGCCTTGAGATCCTTGCGAGAGCGAGCTAGAGAGATAGATCTTCGTGCGCACCATAGTGTTCGAACCCAGAATCCGACAGATGAGATAGCGAACAGTGCTATCATACCTAACTCTGGCAGTTAGGACAAAGTGCATTAAATACACTGCTAGGTGTCATGCAGAGGGTGAAGCCCGGCAAGTTTCTTTACTCATCCATAGTGTACCTTGTGCGTAGAAAAACCTTGTGCTTAGTAGAGGCCACTTAATCATCTAGGGGCTGGACACTGCATTGACAAGTGATCTGCGTTGCTATACGGTGGAGCGGTGTAGCGGTGGTGCCTTGGCGGGATTTCCTGCTCTTGGTGGCCCCGGCAAGCCTGCCAGGACAATCTTGGACTTGTCCTTCGGGTGGTCTCGACCTGGCCGCTCCCTCCTACCCGGCAAGGGAGGCCTTCCCAAGGTGGTGCTTATGATGTCTTCTATGTTGACTTGTTGTTCTTGACCCGCTCCTTGATTTCACAAAGAGCGGTTTCTATGGCTTGTTCTTGCTTTGTATGCTGAGGTAACCATTCATTTGCCATGCCTTGGCTGTCGGGCCGAGGCTCCTTGTCCGTGCACAAGTCAGGGAAAACAAACACCCCTGTTTGTGTACCCCGACAAAACGTGAAAGTGCAACTAATCGCAGGGTGGTTTTGGTAATTAATAACAACTTATATGTCATTGATCTATTGAATAATGGTGATAGATTTCAGAAAAGATCAATGATTGGCATGGGAAAGTAATATGGATGTGGACCCCTCAAAATGTCAAGAACAAGAATTGGCTACCCCAAGACTCTACATTTTTTGTTTAGTGATCAAAGATCACATTGAGTCCCGTAAGAAAGCCAATACTTAAAAAGGGATGAGGTATTGTTGATGAGGTTGTTGTTCAAAGTGGTTCGTGGTATTGCTACGAAAACCCTCCATCACTTTCCCAAAACACATTTGTCCAAAACCCCAATTCATCATTTCGGTCCCACTGATATCTCATACTCTGGACCCACCGAGATGATCATTCCATTGCCACAGCCAAAACCCTAACAATTCGGTCTGACCAAAATGGTTCTCAGACCCACCGAGACGGCCTTGCCAAGCTTCTGTAATGAAGTCACTTCATTTTAGAATCACCAAGATGAATTAATCTGAATTACCAAAACGAAGGTTTTTCCCTAGCCATTGCACTTCGGTTTGTCACGCCCAAGATGCGGCCCTATCCTAAAGGAACTCGAAGGTCCCACCAAGGATAGAAGCACATCTTGAAGACGCTTTTGCAAGGTGGATATCATTACATCAAACCATTACATAATAGTTGGCGATACATACATAAGGCACAAACGCCCCAAGGATACATCAACATCATACAAGAGATCAACATCCGACTACGGATGAAACATAAACAGAAGCCCAAACGACATCCACCCTGCTAGCCCAGGGTGCCGACCTGGAACCTATCCCCTGATCGAAGAAGAAGCAGAAGAAGAACTCCAAAATAAGCAAACATCGCTCTCGCGTCATGATCATCGCAAAACCTGTATCTGCAACTGTTTGTTGTAGTAATGTGTGAGCCACGAGGACTCAGCAATCCCATTACCATGGGTATCAAGACTAGCAAAGCTTAATAGGAAAGGAAGGGGTAAAGTGGTGAGGTTGCAGCAGCGACTAAGCATATATGGTGGCTAACTTACGCAAATAAGAGCGAGAAGAGAAGCAAAGCAAGCGGTCGTCAACTAGTAATGATCAAGAAGTGATCCTGAACTCCTACTTACGTCAAACATAACCCAAGAACCGTGTTCTCCTCTCGATCAGCCCCGAAAAGAGACACTCACGGTTACGCACACGATTGGTGTATTTTAGAAGAGTTTACTTCAAGTTTACTAACCGGATATTAACAAATTCCCATCGGCCACATAACCGCGGGCACGGCTTTCAAAAATTCAAACCCTGCAGGGGTGTCCAAACTTAGCCCATGATAAGCTCTCGTGATCAATGAAGGATATTCCTTCTCCCGGGAAGACCAGATTAGTCTCGGAATCCCGGTTTACAAGACATTTCGACAATGGTAAAACAAGACCAGCAAAGCCGCCCGAATGTGCCGACAAATCCCGATAGGAGCTGCACATATCTCGTTCTCGGGGCACACCGGATGAGCAAGACGACGGGTTGGCATAGACCCTGGTTGCCCAGGGGGCACCGGACATCGTTCGGTTTGGACCAGCACTGAGAGGAGCACTGGCCCGTGGGGGTAAAATAAAGATGAACCTCGGGAGCGCGACTCCCAAGGGAAGAAGGCTTAGGTGAGGCAAATGTAAAACCAAGTTGGGCCTTGCTGGAGGAGTTTTATTCAAAGCGAACTGTCAAGGGGGTACCATAAATCACCAAACCGCGTTACAGACGCAAAATCTGGGAACATAATACCGATAGGACGGAAACTAGGGCGGCAAGAGTGGACAAAACACCAGGCATAAGGCTGAGCCTTCCACCCTTTACCAAGTATATAGATGCATTAATAATATAAGAGATATTGTCATATCCCAACATAAACATAATCCAACATGGCACAATCTTCATCTTCACCTGCAACTAGCAACGCTATAAGAGGGGCTGAGCAAAATGCGGTAACATAGCCAAACAACGGTTTGCTAGGAAGGGTGTCAAAGGTTCGAGGTTCATGGCAAATTGGGATGCTTGATAAGCAAGTGTTAGGTAATGCAACATAGTGATAGAATGAAGCAACTAGCATAGTAATGATAGTAGTGAGATCCAAGGTGACAGCCATCTTGCCTGAAATTCTGCTAGGAAGAAGAACGAGTCCATGAAGAAGACAACCGGACGTAGTCGTACGAATCCTCACAACTCCGGAACAAAACCGAAGCTAACGAGAGAAGCAAACCGGAAAGAAGCAAACAACATAGTAAACAACCATCAGATAAACATGGCATGATGCACAACCAAGTATGATGCATGTCCGGTTTAGATAGGCATGGCATGGCAAAAGTGCAACAAACGATACTACAAGTTAAGTGGAGCTCAATATGCAACGAGTTGCATATCGACGAAACACCACATTGACATATTTAGTTTAATCATGTTTAAGCTACCAAACAATGTTAAATGTTGTTAAACATGGCAAGATGTGAAGCATATGAAAACTACCTATCTAGGCAAGTTTAAATGAGGCCGGAACAACAAACAACAATTCCGGAAATTCCCCATGTGCATATTTCGAATTTGGTACTGTTCTGCCCTAAACCATATTTTAATGTTGTTAAACAGGAAAATAAAGTGCAACAAGTTAATCTATGCGTTTTCTACCCCATTTACATATAAAGTTTATTTAAAACCGAGCTACGGTTATTTAGTTATGAAATAAATCATTTTAACATGGCATTTGAGCAAATTTAAACAAACAACATTTTAAACATTTCAAACATGGATGAAAGTGGGATATTATGAAAGTACATGTAATTCCAAGCATTTTACATGTTTAAACCATTTTAATCCTATGCACGGTTGTGGAGTTATTAAATGCATGAACATGAGGGTTTTTCTGTAAACTGCACTCCCTGGATTAATAGCTTAAATCACTGGAAAGGAAAAAAAAACAGAACAGGCTGAATCTGAGGCGAACTGGGCTGGGTTCTCACCATGGGCTTAGCCCAGTCGGTGAGGAGGAGGCCGGGCAGGCAGCGCTGGGCCTTGGAGCCAGGCTGGGCCGAAGGCGATCGAGGCCTGGTCCACGCGGGCGCGGTCAACGCACGCTGTCGAAGGCCGCTTTCGCTCACAGACAGAGACGAAAGCGGGCGAGGCGTATAGTGGCACGCGGGCGGCAGCGGGGACTTGGTGAGGCGGTGGGGCCGAGGGACTTGGGCGCGACTCCGGCGAGGGACTTGGGTGGCGGGGAGGACCGAGAACGGCGGAGATGGCTGGGACTCGACGGATCTGGGCGGCGAAGATCTCTCCGGTGAGGCAGGGACTTGACGCGGGCTCGACGAATCTCGCGTGTTCGCACGCCAGAAGCAGGGGACGGTGCCGGAGATGAGATCCTGGGCGGCCGACGGGAGTTGCAGGGCGGTCTGGTTGGTTTCACGGACCCGGCGACGACGAGTGAGGGGATCCGCTGAACCGGGCAAGCGGGACTCGAGCAACTTGCCGACGAGGGGCTCCATGGCGGCTGTGTTCACCGAGAGAGAGGTGAGAAATTTGAGACAGGAGAGAGAAGAGGGACAAACCGTAAGGAGAAAGAGCACGGGAAAAGGAGGCGGGGCAGCCTGGTTCTTTCTTTATTTCTTCTGCAAGTGGACGAGGCGTGCAGGAGGCTGGTCAGCTCTGTTGGCCCTCGGGAAGAACAAGAGGAGGCGCGGGAGTTTCGCTCCATGGAGGTGCTCGAAGCAGAGGATCCAGGGGCGCGATTCCGGTGGAGCTCGAGGGTGAGGGCGACGCTCGGGGTTGGCTGCGTGCGCGGGAGGGAGGAGGCTGCGGCTTGCCGGGGACTTGGGGCTGCTGATGTGGTTGGATCGGTGTGGATCGAGGGGAGGAAGGTGGTTGGCCCGATGGGGAAAACGAGGAAGGAGGCTGGTTGCGAGGGGATTTGGGAACTGGATGGCTGCAGTGATCTGGTTGGCGGAGATGGATCTGGAGGGATCCCGAGGTGGAAGAGGACTGGCGGCGGCGGCTGGGGGATGGGACAAGGCTCCTAATTTCTAGGGTTGGATCTCGGGTTAGACTAATATATATAGCAGAACAATTTAGGTTAGGAGATATCTAGTCCCTCCAATCGCAATAGGATAACCGAGAAATAAATAGGTAGGGGGTCCAAATAAGAAAACGGAGATGTTTTATAGATGTTTGGGGATGATCCGGACCCAACGGTCATGACAACCAGGTTCAAGTTCGGGGAAGTTCCGGATGCGCGCGGGAGGGGGTCGGTGGTTGTGCAAAGAGGGGTTAGGCGGTTTGACAAGAGGGAAACGAAAACCCTGATTGGTCTCGAAATGGTCAACGAAGGCAAGGGGGGGACGCGGCAACTACGAACGGATGCAAACTTTATGAAAACATGCAGATGCAATGCGGATGATGCTATGAGATGAGATTGCATGACATGAACAAAATACAAAATGAAAGACTAAAACCCAACCACAGAGGAAATAACATCTCACATAGCCGGAAATGGCAAGAGTTGTAGTTACAATAATGGAAAGATGTATCCGGGGCGTTACAACATTCCACCACTACGAGAGGATCTCGTCCCGAGATCTAGGATGGCACCAGAGAGAAACGGAAGAGGAAGAGAAGAGGTAGAACTAAGTGGCTTCTTGGACAAAAGAGTGAAAGTAAAAAACCTTGAGAGGTTGAAAAGTTGAAAGAAATAACACAGCGGAGTTGAACACAATTGAGAGCACTGCGGTAGAGAATAGAAACAAGGAACACCATGTGAACCTTGAAGGTTGTAAAGCTATGAATGATGAGTACAATGGACAAGAAGGAATCGGAACCACTCTGGATGAAACGAGATAAACAAGGAATAAGGAAGAACAAATTCGGACAACACTCCGGTTGAAAAGAGAGGCAAAACTTGATAAGATGAAAGAACTTGAGCAGAGGACATAACACTCCTGTTAAACGGGTAAGCATGAAAAGAACACGATCCTCACAATTCAAGATGATGAGTGAAGAGAGCAACAACACAATGCCTCCGGAAGAAAGAATAGAAGATAGATCATTGGAATAATAGAATGGAGAAGAAAATGCCAACTTCTTCCACAAATGAACTTGGAAAGCACCCTTGCAAAGAAGAATTGAATGGAGTTGTTGCAAAATCAACAACGAAAAGCACAAGCTTGTTGTGGGCTTATGGCAAACATCTCAAAATGATGAGGTGACAACCGACCACCGATGGAAACAGTTAATTGGATTGAGATCAGCAAGGAGATGAAAAACTTCTTCACCGAGATGAGAAGGAGAAAATTGGATCATTGATAAGCACCACAAATGGCTACATTCCTTAGGGAAGGCTGTAGGTGAAATATAACCCAATATAACTCCAACAAAAAGATTGATTGGTTGAAAAGACCTCTTGAACGAACAGAAAATGATGGATTTAAATATGTCAGTCTTGAAAACTTGTGAATCATGAGACACGAAGGAAAATTATCAAGAATGGCATAATACCGCCTCAAAAGATAAGGTAGGAAGAATTGCACTTTGGAATGCAAGATGAAGTATACTTGAGCTCCTCAAAACAAAACATGTGTTGAACACCATGTTTATTTAGAGTAGAGCTTGGCGGATCATAACTTCGAGAGAAATCTTGAAGAACAATTGAAGAATGAAAAGAATCCTTGACGAAGCCCCATGTAGAGCCTCCATGAAGAACTCCAGTAATAGAAGGATGATAAAAAGAAAGAGAAGTTGAAAACACAGGGTGAAGCCTTGCGATGCTTTAGAAGGAGCTTCGCGATGAGATAATGCCGAAAACTTGGAACTCCGGAAAAAGAAAAGATGAAACACTAGAAACGAGAATTACTTCATCATGAACAATCTCCTAAGAAAAGAATTGAATCACCTAGAGGAAATAAGAATAAGATTTATTGTATGCTTATCCTTCATCAAATTAAATTGATGACAAGCAATGGATTTGGCATACTACTTATTCCCGTAGAAAGGATTAAGAGAGGTATAGCGCAAACTAGAGAAGGTATTGATGGAACCACCGGTGGAATTTGGAAACAACGAATGAATTAATATGATAACAAAGGAAGTGAAATCTTGAACGAACCACCATAAGAATTGAAAATGAACGTAGCAAAGGCACAATTCACCGGGAAGAATTGGAATACGAATGAAGATCCTTGAGAGAATTTAGATACAAGAGAATGAAGAGATCATGAACTGATTAGACGATATTTGAACGATTCACCGGTAAGATTTGGAGAACGGTAGCTACACGCTGAGAATGAAGAATTATGACATGATGGCCTTCGGAGGAAAGAAATGGAAACAACTCATGAAATGCTCCGGATGGGTGAAAAGAATTCCCACAATCGAAAACAATTATGAGAGGATGGCATCAAACTTGAACTACGCATCTTTGGAAGAACGGGTAAGGATTTAAGAGGAACTCTTCTTCGGTCTTCACATGCTGAGAATGTCGAGGAGAAACACCACCAAATTGTTGTGAAACTCCGGAAGGATTAAAAGAGGAAAGGTTGAGCCAGAGATGAAAAGAATTTGAAAGAGGCCTAGGAGAAGGCATGTGACTGATGAAAATTCATTCTTACATCAAACTTGAAAAGAATTTGAGAATAACTTTGGGATAATTAGAAGAGTCAGGTAAGATCCTAGGAAAAGACATGTGGGTTAGGGACCACTCAAAAGAACCATCGTTGAAAGATTGTTTGAAATAAAGATTGCACCTGTAGAATTAAATGGCTTGAATGGGATAACAACCTTGAAATATCTTGAACGGATTGAGAATGGAAACACAAATCTTGTGAGATATTTTCAGCACTCCAGAACAAATGAATAGGAAGAAGTGAATGAATAAGAGGTGCATCGGCAAGAGAAAGCATTTGCAACAAGGAAATGAATATGATCAACACTGAAAGCTTGAGTTGAATCCACCGGAAAAGAATACGAGAATGAAGAATGATGAACTTGGAGTTGTTGAGCATCTTCATGAGGGATCACTGGATCAGAACATTGATTGAAAAGAGTGAAGAGACTTCACATGAATAAATGGATACTTGATTAAAATATATAAGTCCTTGCAGAAAAGGGTGGGAGGGCAGGAAAACAAAGACAACTTGGGACGGATGAAACAAACACCATTGAGAAAACTTAGAATTGATCTCGCAAATGTTGAAATGATCGGATCCACTTGAAGAGAAGCACGCCGATTGGGAAAATAATTAACATGAAGACCTCGATGATCAAGAAGGATTAGTATTCACATAGCAATATGAGAACGCCGTTTAGGAAAGGTATGGATTCAACATTTGACTTCGAAGCAACTCGAATACCACAAATAAAACAAAACAAAGGATTTGGCTTGCAGAATAAGCCGGAACAAATACATATGATAGAGATTTACCCAATCTCATATCATGCATCTGTCGGAAAGATATTCTAGGAGCTACTTGAATACCCACCTATAAACTCCCGAAACTTTCTGGTTATGCAATCTGTGTTGGGGATACAGGGACACAAAATATATCACCCAAACTAACAATACCTAGATCCAAATTGTATCCATCCTTCAACACATAACCAAGAAAACTCCGGCAATTGTGTACCTCAACCTTCGAAAAGCATCCGTTATACAAGCTATGGCAATACTCCCAAACTCCCCAGTACTGGGTGGCGTCGAGGTTATCCCACCAACAACTTCATAAAAGAGATTTTCGATGTCGGCAAAACTCAGGTATTCCAGAACTACAACGATAAAATTGTGACGACAACACCTCGGAGCTCAACTCCCCGGACACCGCCACAACCCCTAAATGTCGAGGCACCAAGAACAATGTTCTCGTCACAAGAATATCGAACGATCCCAAGATACCCGCGTTATCGTAAAAAAAAAATCGTGAAATTTGAGGAGAGGAAAGTCAAAACATCTACGTTAGGAGGCCTCACCAGAGCGACGAAGGGACTGAGGAGTAAAAAGAATCCTACTCTCCGATATATATATATATATATATATATATATATATATATATATATATATATATAATAATAAGACTCAAAATAGTTTTCTTATAGACTCAACAACAGCCAACAATCAAGGGGGCTCCTATGGTCGGTCGAGGCTCTGATACCAACTTGTCACGCCCAAGATGTGGCCCTATCCTAAAGGAACTCGAAGGTCCCACCAAGGATAGAAGCGCATCTTGAAGACGCTTTTGCAAGGTGGATATCATTACATCAAACCATTACATAATAGTTGGGGATACATACATAAGGCACAAACGCCCAAGGATACATCAACATCATACAAGAGATCAACATCCGACTACGGATGAAACATAAACAGAAGCTCAAACGACATCCACCCTGCTAGCCCAGGCTACCGACCTGGAACCTATCCCCTGATCGAAGAAGAAGCAGAAGAAGAACTCCAAAATAAGCAAACATCGCTCTCGCGTCATGATCATCACAAAACCTGTACCTGCAACTATTTGTTGTAGTAATCTGTGAGCCACGAGGCCTCAGCAATCCCATTACCATGGGTATCAAGTCTAGCAAAGCTTAATAGGAAAGGAAGGGGTAAAGTGGCGAGGTTGCAGCAGCGACTAAGCATATATGGTGGCTAACTTACGCAAATAAGAGCGAGAAGAGAAGCAAAGCAAGCGGTCGTCAACTAGTAATGATCAAGAAGTGATCCTGAACTCCTACTTACGTCAAACATAACCCAAGAACCGTGTTCTCCTCTCGATCAGGCCCGAAATGAGACACTCTCGTTTACGCACACGATTGGTGTATTTTAGAAGAGTTTACTTCAAGTTTACTACAACCGGATATTAACAAATTCCCATCCGCCACATAACCGCTGGAACGGCTTTCGAAAGTTCAAACCCGGCAGGGTGTCCCAACTTAGCCCATGATAAGCTCTCGCGATCAACGGCGATATTCCTTCTCCAGGAAGACCCGGTCAGTCTCGGAATCCCGGTTTACAAGACATTTCGACAATGGTAAAACAAGACCAGCAAAGCCGCCCGAATGTGCCGACAAATCCCGATAGGAGCTGCACATATCTCGTTCTCGGGACACACCGGATGAGCAAGACGACGGGTTGGCATAGACCGTGGTTGCCCAGGGGGCGCCGGACATCACTCGGTTTGGACCCGGCACTCAAAGAGCACCGGCGGGGGTAAAATAAAGATGACCCTCGGGAGCGCGACTCCCGAGGGAAAAAGGCTTAGGTGAGGCAAATGTAAAACCAAGGTTGGGCCTTGCTAGAGGAGTTTTATTCAAAGCGAACTGTCAAGGGGGTCCCATAAATCACCCAACCGCGTTAGGGACGCAAAATCCGGGAAAATAATACCGATATGACGGAAACTAGGGCGGCAAGAGTGGAACAAAACACCAGGCATAAGGCCGAGCCTTCCACCCTTTACCAAGTATATAGATGCATTAATAATATAAGAGATATTGCAATATCCCAACATAAACATAATCCAACATGGAGCAATCTTCATCTTCACCTGCAACTAGCAACGCTATAAGAGGGGCTGAGCAAAATGCGGTAACATAGCCAAACAACGGTTTGCTAGGAAGGGTGTCAAAGGTTAGAGGTTCATGGAAAATTGGGAGGCTTGATAAGCAAGTGTTAGGTAACGCAGCATAGCGATAGAACGAAGCAACTAGCATAGCAATGATAGTAGTGAGATCCAAGGTGACGGTCATCTTGCCTGAAATCCCGCTAGGAAGAAGAACGAGTCCATGAAGAAGACAACCGGACGTAGTCGAACGAATCCTCACAACTCCGGAACGAAACCGAAGCTAACGAGAGAAGCAAACCGGAAAGAAGCAAACAAGATAGTAAACAACCATCACATAAACATGGCATGATGCACAACCAAGTGTGAAGCATGTCCGGTTTAGATAGGCATGGCATGGCAAAGTGCAACAAACGATACTACAAGTTAAGTGGAGCTCAATATGCAACGAGTTGCATATCGACGAAACACCACATTGACATAATTAGTTTAATCCCGTTTAAGCTACCAAACAATGTTAAATGTTGTTAAACATGGCAAGAGGTGAAGCATATGAAAACTACCTATCTAGGCAAGTTTAAATGAGGCCGGAACAACAAACAACAATTCCAGAAAATCCCCATATGCATATTTCGAATTTGGTACTGTTCTGCCCTGAACCATATTTTAATATTGTTAAACAGGAAAATAAAGTGCAACAAGTTAATCTATGCATTTTTCTACCCCATTTACATATAAAGTTTATTTAAAACCGAGCTACGGTTATTTAGTTCTGAAATAAATCATTTTAACATGGCATTTGAGCAAATTTAAACAAACAACATTTTAAATATTTCAAACATGGATGAAAGTGGGATATTATGAAAGTACATGTAATTCCAAGCATTTTACATGTTTAAACCATTTTAATCCGATGCACGGTTGTGGAGTTATTAAATGCATGAACATGAGGGTTTTTCTGTAAACTGCACTGCCTGGATAAATAGCTAAAATCGCTGGAAAGGAAAAAAACAGAACAGACTGAATCTGACGCGAACTGGGCTGGGGTTCTCACGATGGGCTTAGCCCAGTCGGTGAGGAGGAGGCCGGGCAGGCAGCGCTGGGCCTTGGAGCCAGGCTGGGCCGGAGGCGATCGAGGCCTGGTCCACGCGGGCGCGGTCAACGCACGCGGTCGAGCGCTCGTTTCCCTCGCGTACAGAGACGAGCGGGCGAGGCAGAAGCAGGGCACGACGGCGGCAGCGGGGACTTGGTGAGGCGGTGGGGCCGAGGGACTTGGGCGCGACTCCGGCGAGGGACTTGGGTGGCGGGGAGGACCGAGAACGGCGGAGATGGCCGGGACTCGACGGATCTGGGCGGCGAAGATCTCTCCGGCGAGGTAGGGACTTGACGCGGGCTCGACGGATCTCGCGTGTTCGCACGCCTTGAAGCGAGGGACGGCGCCGAGATGAGATCCGTGGTGGCGGCGGGAGTTGCAGGGGCGGTCTCTGGCTGGTTTCCGCCGGACCCGGCGACGACGAGTGAGGGGATCCGCCGGGAACGGCGCGGGGCAGCGGGACCTGAGCAGCTTGCCGACGAGGGGGCTCCATGGCGGCCAGGTTCACCTGAGAGAGAGAGAGGTGAGAAATTTGAGACGGGAGAGAGAAGAGGGACAACCAGAAGGAGAAAGAGCACGGGGAAAAGGAGGCGGGACGGCCTGGTTGCTGATGTTGCTTGCCGGCGGCGGGGACGAGGCAGAGGAGGCTGGTCAGCTCTGTTGGCCCTCGGGAAGAACAAGAGGAGGCGCGGGAGCTTGGCTCCATGGAGGTGCTTGAAGCAGAGGATCCAAGGGCGCGATTCCGGTGGAGCTCGAGGGTGAGGGCGGCGCTCGGGGTTGGCTGCGTGCGCGGGAGGGAGGAGGCTGCGGCTTGCTGGGGACTTGGGGCTGCTGATTTGGTTGGATTGGTGTGGATCAAGGGGAGGAAGGTGGTTGGCCTGATAGGGAAAACGAGGAAGGAGGCTGGTTGCGAGGGGATTTGGGCACTGGATGGCTGCAACGATCTGGTTGGCGGAGATGGATCTGGAGGGATCCCGAGGTGGAAGAGGACTGGCGGCGGCGGCTGGGGGATGGGATGAGGCTCCTAATTTCTAGGGTTGGATCTCGGGTTGGACTAATATATATAGCAGAAGAATTTAGGTTAGGAGATATCTAGTCCCTCCGATCGCAATCGGACAACCAAGAAATAAATAGGTAGGGGGTCCAAATAAGAAAACGGAGATGTTTTATAGATGTTTGGGGATGATCCGGACCCAACGGTCATGACAACCAGGTTCGAGTTCGGGGAAGTTCCGGACGCGTGCAGGAGGGGGTCGGTGGTTGTGCAAAGAGGGGTTAGGCGGTTTGACAAGAGGGAAACGAAAACCCTGATTGGTCTCGAAACGGTCAACGAAGGCAAGGGGGGGACGCGACAACTACGAACGGTGCAAACTTTATGAAAACATGCAGATGCAATGCAGATGATGCTATGAGATGAGATTGCATGACATGAACAAAATACAAAATGAAAGACAAAAACTCAACCACAGAGGAAATAACATCTCACATAGCCGGAAATGGCAATAGTTGGACTTACAATAATGTAAAGTTGTATCCGGGGCGTTAATGGTCCCACCGAGTCGGTATAATCGATCTCACCGAAAAGCCTAACGGTCAAGTCTTTTGCACTACTCGGTCTCACCGAGATTACCATATTGGTACCACCGAGTTGGGTCAAAGGCTTGTAACGGTTGGATTTTTGTTCTACCTATTTATACCCCTCCACCACCGCTTACTCTCAAAGAGAGCCATCAGAACGAAACACAACTTTAACCATTCATTTTCTAAGAGAGAACCACCTACTCATATGTTGAGATCAAAAGATTCCATTCCTACCATTTGAACCATGAATTCTAGCCTCTTCAAGTTGCTTTCAACTCCAATCCTTCTCCTACTAAAGCCAAATCTATGTGAGAGAGATTGAGTGTTGAGGAGACTATCATTTGAAGCACAAGAGCAATAATTTCATCACCAAAACAACATCTATTACCTTTTGGAGAGTGGTGTCTCCTAGATTGGTTAGATCTCACTTGGGAGCCTCCATGATCATGTGGAGTTGAACCAAGGAGTTTGTAAGGGAAAGGAGACCCCCTACTTCGTGAAGATCTACCCCAGTGAGGCTAGTCCTTCATGGATGGAAGCCATGGTGGAATAGACAAGGTTTCTTCTTCATGGACCCTTCGTGGGTGGAGCCCTCCATGGACTCGCGCAACCATTAACCTTCGTGGGTTGAAGTCTCCATCAACGTGGACGTACGATAGCACCACCTATCGGAACCACGCCAAAAATCATCGTGTCTTCATTGCGTTTGAAATCTTCAAACCCCTCCTTTACTTACATGTGCAATGTTTTACTTTTCGCTGGTATACTCTTAGAATTGCATGTGTCGGGTGATACTTGACTTGTTAGATTTGCTAAAATCTACCCACAACTAAAATTGGGAAAAGGTTAGATTTTTTATTTTGTCAAGTTGTTTGATCACCCCCTCTAGACATACTTTCGATCCTACAAGTGGTATTAGAGCCTTGGTCTCCATTGCATTGGTTTCACAACCTAGGAGAGTATGGCGTCCAGTGAGGGAAACTTGAAAGCGTAGGTTATCTCGCAGAGGGGGTGAATGGTAGATTTTTAGAAATTCATCAAACTCTGAAGAATTTGACGAAGATCAGAGTGAAGAAATAGAGACACAAGGGAAACTAAGTCCTCACATAATAAGAATACATGCAATCAGGATACATAAGAGTGAAGAACATGCAATCGTACAATCATACAAGCATGAGGAATGAGAATTGAGGAAATGAAAGATAGCTTGATGAAATTCTTCAGTTCAAATTCATCAGAGCATAGATCACAAATTCTTCAGCAGCGGAATAATGTAAGAGAGGGTGAGGGATTTGAAACCATGTTGGCTCGGTGAAGACAATGGAATTTGGTAGACCAATTCCAGTTGCTGCATCAACTGTATGTCTAGTTGAGGCGGCTAAGTCGCAACTCAAAGGACACATTGTCCTCACCGTATTCCTCTTGAGCTAAGGCTTGCAGACCTCGCCCAACCACTCGTGGTAAGTCTTCAAGGTAGACTTCCAAAACCTCCACAGACTTGTTCACCAGCACACTACAATGATGCTTGGTCTACTGAGAACTTGACGCCTAACTGTCTGGAAGAATGACACTCTTCAAAGGTAATAGGCATCGGATCACACAGACCAATCTCTTCAGTGATGCTCAATCACTTTGGCTCTGGGTTTTTCCTCACTTAGGCTTCTCTCAAAGTCGTCAGAGGATGGTTTGCTCTCAAATGACAAGTGTCAAGTTCTCTCAGAGTAGCCAACCAACAAGTGGTTCTGGGGGGTGGCTATTTATAGCCAGGGGCAACTCAACATAAATTATCATAAATGCCCTTCTCTGATTCGATCGTTGTCAGGATAGGATCCACTCGACAGCTGGCCAGCGGTGCAGCAATGGTCAGAATTTGAACTCTCAAATTCATTGGGGCACTCAATTTCCTCACTTTTAGGTAGATCGCACTGGCAAACTCCTAATTCCTCAACATGACCAAATTCGTCAGCGATCAGATGAACTTCGTCACTATCGCCAGCAAATGCGTAACCTGTACTAGACATTTCCAAAGGCTTCACTCGAAGTGGCTTTTGTGTATGGGTTTGAGTAAGTTTGAGCATCACTTTTTGGAAATGTGAAATATGTTTCACCTTGACCCCCTTCAACAGTACTATTTTTCCTATAACTCAAATAAGAAGAAAAGAATATAGGAAAACAAAAGTCTTCAAGCTTCAAAGTCTTCACATCAATTTCTTCTAAGGTCATACCAATTTCATCACCAAATTCTTCACTTGAAGAAATCCATTTTTAGGGGTCGTCTTCCATGTGTTAAACCAAATATTCAGGGACTCTGTTTCCTGTGTATACCCACAAACACATTAGTTCCTCAACCTATTTGTCTTCAATACTCCAAAACCACTAAGGGGAAACTTGATGCACTTACAATCACCCTTTTTGGTGATTGAAAAATTGGTTAGGCTTTCAACGGGAGTAAGAATAAATGAAGTGTAAGTACAGAGTTTGAAGAAATTTGTCACAGGAACTCCCCCTGAAGATGTGCATATGAGGAATTTGCTTTGGATTGCAAATGCACAAGGCAGGTTGAAATTTTGGAGTTCTCCCCCTATATCTTGTAATCCAATCATGCATGATCATAAGATATTTGAAGAATATGAAAACATGATGAAAATTGGTGTCTGACAAAATTGTGCATGCATGAGCAGATACATTTCAGACCAGACAATGCGTATCAAGTGTAGCAAAAAGAGTCAGACGGCCAATAGTAATTAAGTTCGAACTCATCAAAGAGCAAAAACCAATAAAGTTCAAGAGTTGCAACTTAAGAAAAAACCGCGCATATATCAGCCCGCTTCAAGATTAACTCAGACTTCTCCCCGTTTGTCTTCAGATGACCAAAAAGGCGTGGAATCTGAGGAATAGCGCCCCTAAAGAAAAACATCATGGACAGGTCAAGGGATCGCCAACATCGTAGGGGTTGCGCGGTGCAGAAGGACCAGCAACAGTGTCTTCAACACCTTCATGTTCGTCAGTGGAGCGTGATGAAGACTCTGAGCTCAGTATTAGAGGAGGAACTTGAGTTTTCTTGAACTTCTTCCTTGGCGGTTAATTTGAAATTTCATGGCAGCAAGTTCTTCATCAGATTTGAGGTGCGAGAGTATGGCCCATGATATGTCAAATATCTCATGAAGATATTAGCGGTTTTTTCGCATTGCGTTATGCGTCACAGTCATGGTGGCTTGAACAGCAAAAATCTAATGCTTAATCCAACAATGATGTTGTCAACTTTCTGATGTAGACTTATAAGCAACTTATGGTCAGTCATGACACGTGGTGCTTCAGGTGAAGTGGATGGCCTTAAAGCTTTTGTTGCGGTATCCTTGCTAGCAGTTTCATCAGCATTGGAGCTGGATATAGGCTGACGGAATTGTCCATCAAGGGGACAAATTCCCTCATCAATGACGGTCTTGCCTTTGCCAGATACAACGGACAAGGTGCTTTGAAGAATTTCAACTTCAGGGAAGTAGCTCAGGTGATGTTGATGATTAGCCTTGTAGTGAATGGAAGACCGGGATCTAATGAATCTCATAATCCATGGTGTGTACAGCTTCAATTCAAAAGGTGACTGAGCCACAGTGACCAAAGTCCTCAGGAAGAAATCATGAATGTTAATGGGATTGCCATGAATGATGTGGAACAATAGGTTCTTCATAACTCCCACGGCTTCTTCAGTATCTGAGTTGTGACCTTTGATTGGACTAAGGGTCTTTGACAAAATGCGATAGACAGTCTTTGGCACATGAAGCAAATCCTTCACAATGAAGCTTGTCCGTGGATTATTTCCATCAGCCATTGGCTTCATCAGCACTTGCATCAAATGGTTGGGCAGCTCAGGTTCCTCATATATTTTCTTTACACCTTCTTGGGGTGGATCAAATGGAAGAGCACGAAGTAATTCATCAATTGGTGCTTTCTAGTGAGTGTCTTCACTCATCCAGTCCAGAGCCCAAGTTGCAGTGTCGTCAGCGTTGCCAGAGAAACGTGCAGTTGCATAGAATTGAAGAATGTGTTCTTCATTCCAATCGCAGATGTCAGTGTATAAGTTGATTAGTCCAGCATCATGAAGAACAACCATAAATGGTCGGAAATAGGGAATTGACTCCGTATCCACATGAGGAATATGGCGACGCGGGAATACTTTCTTCTTGTCGAATAGGAGTGATGCTTAGAAATTCATCTACATTCTTTTCTAGAACCTCAGATGCCGGAGTTTGGCAAAGCCATAGGGTGACTTGCCAATGAAGAAATTCTTCTCTTCGAAGAATTTGGCACTATCAAACTTTGGCTGTCTGAGGCCTTTGCAAATCTTTGGCATTACGGGGATGGGTTGAAGATTTTTCGTCTTTGTCCTCACATTAAACATAGTCCTGGGAGAGCCAGTTGAATCATTTGGGTCTGTAATTGCAAGGGATTTTGCAACTTCCTTAGCAGTGGCTATTGGTACTTTATCTGTTTCAACTGAGGGGGTGGAATCTGCATGGAGGTTTATATTGATGATGTCAACAATTGGGTCATCTTGAGTAGTTTCATCGGCTGCTCCAGCTGGAATTTCTTCAGGGATGTTGTGGAGTCATGGAAGTCTTTCCTCAGAGATGGTATGGACTTCTTCAATGCGCATAGGCGACTGAGGCTCTCGAGTGTGGGGAGTGGTGACGGGTGAATTTGAGTGAGTTGCTTCCCAAAATTCATCATGAAGAACAGGTGTTGTAGCACCGTCAATATCCACTTCCTCTTCATTTTCTTCACTCAGCGGAGTGCACTGAGGACTTTGTGCAGTATTTTGAGGCATTGATACATCATCATAAACCTCAATCTCTTCATCCATTTCCCCTATGATAGCAGCAGAATGGGTATCTTCATCATCATCAGCTTGAGGAATTTGATATTCCACCCCATAGGGAACCATTGGAAGATATTCAAGATTACTAGTAGGGGGCGCTGATGAAATTGGTATAGCATCGATTGGAATGATAATTGAATACAATGTTTCCATCTTCAATTTCTTTACAGATTCATGTGCAGGTGGAGCTGACGCCTTTCTCTTCTTAGCTTCTCTCTCATAAGCCTTGGTCTTCTTCACTTCTAATGTAGAAGGAAGGGTAATGAGCTTCAAAGATGAAGTCATTGTTGGTGTTGTTGGTGAGGAACTGGTTGGAACATTTTCATTAGGCATGAGTGATGTAGTCACACTGGAAGGTTCTTTAGGCATAACTTGATCAATTGCCCTTTCATTTTCTTCAGGCACAACTTCTTTAGTTGCCCTGGCAGTCTCTTGAGGAGATGGAGGCACAGTCTCACTGGCCCGTGCAGTAGAGGATGGAGCTGAGGAACTAGATGGTGGTACCATGCCAAACTTGGCGGCTTCTCGCTTGTTGTGGTCTTCAACCACTTTGGTTGATGGAGTGATGAATATCTCTTTGACACCATATCAATAATTAGTCTGTCTCTAATATTCTTCATACAACTAATGAATCTCGGATTGTAATGTCACAAGCTCCCGAGGGGATATAGACAGCATGTTTTCCCTTAGTTCCTTCTCCTTCTGGATTTGCTGTTTCTTCACCAGTTTCCCCTGTGCAATCTTGTGCTTCTAATTCAAGATGAATGAGGAAATCATATGGCTTGGGCCAGGTGGCAGATTCAAATCATCAAGAGTGTGTCTGGCTTGGTGCACTAGATGTCAATGAAAGCAAGGAGCATTGGAACTGAAGAATTCTTTGCAATAGCAGCTTGCTCTTGCTTTCTTCTGAGGAACTCAACAAGTTCGTCTTCATTGGCCAGCCTGTGTTCGTCAACCTGAGGCACTACGGCCTTGCTTTTGAGACTTGGCCTAGTTCCACCGCCTGTACTGACTTTTTGTTTCAGCTTGGGTGCTGAAGAAGATGGTTGCCCACTACTCGAGGCACTTGATGTAGCAATTGAGGCTTTTGCAAAGCTCTCAGTGCGATGGAAAGATGCGAGCACGACCAGTGTAGAAGCTCCAGCTGCTACCATAGATGAACTTGAAGCAGGAGGAGGAACTGAAGATTTTGAAATCTTAGGTGTTGAAGCCTTTGATGCAGCTAGTTGGGCCATTGAGGGCATTGGGACAGTCAGCCTTGGCTTATTAGCAGGCTTCTTCTTCATTATCTTCTTGAGAGAGCTTGCGCTGCCACTGCCACTTGTACCTGCTTCATTTGAAGCTTTTGCAGCCCTGTTGAATTCTTCAATTACTATTTCGCTTGTTTGGGCAGTTTAGCTTCATGCTTCGCCAATTCCTTGGGGAATTCTTCACCCCTTGAGATACTTGAGGGATTAGCGTGTTGTCCTTCAGCAAGCGGTGGCCTCTTGCAAGGAGGCTTCACAGCAAAGTCCTTCATATTTTGCCGAGTGACATATCTGTATGCTCTCCACTCATATGTCCAATATCTCCTGATTTGCTGTGTGCGTGTTTTGCGCTGCTTCTTGGTATCAGGGTCATGAGTGTTCTCATCTGGTGTAAAATACCCTGCATACAAGTCATCAGGAATCTTAAAAGTAGTATGTTTCCCTTTCCTTTTGCCATCCTTTTGAGGTTCCATCAGCCATTTCCATCAACTAGGTTTTTGTACTCGTGAGGACTCTGAAGATGTTTGAACATTTTCTTCAAGTTGTGCTGCAAATGAATTAAGTTGACGAGAACCTAGAGATTCATTGGCAAACATTGTACATGTAAATAGAGTATAGTTGCGAGCAAATAAGGAAGAGTTGTAAGTGCATCTAGTGCCACCCTTAGTTGGTTTTGGAGTATTGATGACAAACATGGTTGAGGGACTAATGTGTTTGTGAGATTCACATGATAACACAAGTAGAAGTCCCTCATTGATTTGGTTTACCTACCAGAACTGACCACTAAAAATGTATGAATACATTGAAGACAATGGTGGTTCGTGAAGACATTCACGTAGAAGCTAATAACGTGTGAAGACATTCACTTGAAGACAATGGAGCGCGCAGACATAGTTTCTTTTGTAATTTCATTTTCTTCTTTCTTGAGTCATAGGATCCACCGAGCTGTTGAGTGGGGTCCAAGTGAACAAAGTCAGGAAAGTGATGTGATGCTCAACCCAAATCCCATGTCTTCAAGTGAAGACAATGAGAGAAAATCTTATCCAGAGATGGACGAGTCAGCTTTTCTTGTAGCTCAAGTCAAGCCGCAGCGTGTGTTTGAAATCTGATCGTTGGACACATGTTGGTTCCTTAGTGACCCAGGGTCATTTCAGACATATCATGTCGGGTTGCCTCCTGGCTATAAATAGCCCACCCCTTACACCATAAATTGGTGGCTGCTCAGAGTTAGTGCATGGCTTTTGTCGTTTGAGAGCAACCCACCTCCGAAGCCTTTGAGAGAGAAACCTTGCGAGGACAAAGCCCAAAACACCCAGAGCCCAAAGAGTGTTTGGCATCACTGAAGTCTTTCTGTACGTGTGATCTGAAGACTTATTGTGTATCTTCCAGTCAGTTAGGCATCGCGTTTTGAGGATCCAAGAGTCATTGTGGATCGCCGGCGAACGAAGTCTATGGATGTTTGGTAGTCTACCTTGAAGACTTACCAGAGTGATTGGGCGAGGACTAAGTGTCCTTAGCTCAAGGGGAATAAGGTGAAGACACTGTCTTCTGAGTTCAATCTTAGCCTCCCTAACCAGACGTACAGTTGTCACAGCAACTGGAACTAGTCTACTAAATCCTTGTCTTCGTCAAGCAACTGGTTCTATCACTTCACCCTTTACTTACTGATTATCCTTGTGAAGTCATTGCTTGCTTGCTCTTTTTGACTTCACTGTGTGAAGACAATCTCCTTGTTTGCATATTTGGCTTCATACTATCTTCCTAGTCTGATCCACTCTGCTTAGTTGCTATTTGTTTTCGTGTTTACTCAGTACTATTTCCTATACTATGGCTTGGCTAGTGTAATTAATCTTCCGCTGCATACTATGTAGGTTGTACTTGGTTGTCTGTCTTCAAAGACATTGCTTGTCTTGAAGACTTTCATGAAACTCGCCTATTCACCCCCCTCTAGTCGAGAACTAGCACTTTCAATTGGCACCAGAGCAAGGTGCTCCCTTGTTCTGTGTGATTCGGTTTAACCACCTAGAGTTTTAGCTATGTAGACTACATGGATAATCAAAGTCTCCGCTGCATGCCCCATCTTCGATGTCACTAATTACCCCTACAAGAAGAATAAGATGCATATGCATCTTGAAGCCATTAACAACGACCTCTGGTATGTTGTCAAGACTGGTGCCACCAAAGTTGGTGAAGGCATCACAGCTGCTGATGTCAAGAGGTTCGTGCAACTGGACTCAACCGCCAAGAACATCATCTGTGGTCATCTGACGACAGGGCAGTATGGCCATGTGAGTGCTTTGGAAACTGCGAAGCTATTCTGGGACTGGCTGTCCAAGGTCAACGAAGGTGTCTCAACATAGAGAGACTCAAGGATAGATGTGCTTCTAAATATCTTCCATCGATTCAAGAGGAATGACAATGAGAATGTCCAGCTCACTTTCGAACACCTCACTGATATCACAAATGAACTTTGTGCTCATGGCGCCAATAAAATCAACAAGCATGAAGTCGTGAAGAAGCTACTAAGATCACTTGACAGCTCATTTGACACTCTAGCCTTGATGATCCAAGAATGCCCTGCTTCAAAGATCTTGATCCGTCTGACATACTTGAGAGGCTCAACACACATGAATTCCAGCTATCTAAGAAGAGAGATATCTATGGTCTCAACAATGGCCGATCTCGTGCCTTGAAGACAAAAACTATATCCGCATCTGAAGAATCTGACTGCAATTCTGATGATACTGAAGACATAGGCAAAGAGCTAGCAATGCTTGTGAGAAAGTTCCAAAAGTTCACCAAGAAGAATCGCTTTAGAAAGTCTTCAAGATCTAGCTCCAAGAATGATGAGGCTTCCACTAGTGACTACAAGAAGAGAACATGCCACAAATGCAAGAAGCCAGGACACTATATATCTGAATGTCCTCAACCGGACAAGGAAGCAAAGAAAAAGAATAAGAGCAAGGAATATGACTATGACGATAAGAAGAAGAAATCCTCAAAGTCTTCTTCAAAGTCTTCATCTTACAAGAAGGGCTCATCTGGCAAGGCTCGTGCGTGGCAAGGAAATGGATTCAGAGGAGGAGTCTTCTTTTGTGGAGGCGGAGGTGGAGTCTGCGGAGGAGTCTGATTCAGGCATGGCAAGCCTGGCTCTAGCTTCGGCATTCGTCGCCAAGTTCATCTTCAACACTGAAGAAAATGGTCACGACGCCGACACTGAAGCAAATGATGACGACGATTCTGCTCCACCTACTGCTTCATGGCACGAGATGATAATGTAAACTCTCGTGGTGCTTACTTTCAGACCTCCAGTGAAGATGGCTCTAAAGAATCTAAACCCAGCTAAAACTATTGCTAAGATTGCAACTGAACAACAAACAGCCATTGAAAAAATTCAAAAGTAGCTAGACAAAAGTGATGACCTGTTGTACAGAGAGGTATCTCTGGGCCCTCTCGGTAATACACATCACTATAAGCCTTGCAAGCATTGTGACTAATGGGTTAGTTGCGAGATGATGTATTACGGAACGAGTAAAGAGACTTGCCGATAATGAGATTGAACTAGGTATTGAGATACCGACGATCGAAACTCGGGCAAGTAACAGACCGATGACAAAGGGAACAACGTATATTGTTATGCGGTCCGACCGATAAAGATCTTCGTAGAATATGTGGGAGCCAATATGAGCATCCGTGTTTCGCTTATTGGTTATTGACCGGAGACGTGTCTCGGCCATGTCTACATAGTTCTCGAACCCATAGGGTCCGCACGCTTAACGTTTCGATGACAGTTATATTATGAGTTTATATGTTTTGATGTACCAAAGGTTGTTCGGAGTCCCAGATGTGATCACGGACATGAAGAGGAGTCTCGAAATGGTTGAGACATGAAGATTGATATATTTGAAGACTATGTTTGGATATCAGAAGTGTTCCGGTGAAATCGGGATTTAGGAGTACCGGAGGTTACCGAACCCCCGGGACTTAATGGGCCTTAGTGGGCCTTGGTGGAAGAGAGGAGGCAGCAGGCAAGGGCCACACGCCTCCCCCATAGTCCGAATAGGACAAGGAGAGGGGGGCGGCGCCCCCCCCCGGTTCCTTCCTCTCCTGCACCTCTGTCCCCCTCTCTCCTGGTCCAACAGTGGAAAGGGGGGTAGTCCTACTCCAGAGGACTAGGACTCCTCTGGCGCGCCTCTCTAGGCCGGTCGCACCCCCCCTTGCTCCTTTATATACGTGGGCAGGGGGCACCCTAGACACAACAATTGATCATTGATCTCTTAGCCGTGTGCGGTGCCCCCCTCCACCATAATCCACCTCGTTAATATCGTAGCGGTGCCTAGGCGAAGCCCTGCGTCGGTAGCACATCATCATCGTCACCACACCGTCGTGCTGACGAAACTCTCCCTCAACACTTGGCTGGATCGGAGTTCGAGGGACGTCGTTGGGCTTGTCAGTGTACAAATAGAGGGTACACTTTTTGTACCCCTATACCTGTGCACGGGCAGTCAGAGCCGCGCCCATGGTCGCACCAAGCAGAGCAAGGGAGGTGAGCCAAGGTAAGACCAAAGCCCAAGATAATCAAAGCAACACCAAGGCCACAAGGATCGGATGGGCAAAGTAGGTTTCCCCGGCAAGGACCCTTCCCGGGGCAGCCTCAACGGCCCCGGCAAGACCCTTGCCGGGGCAGCTCGCCCATGCCAGCCGAGTGAGCCACCCTTGAGCCCGCCAACGCTTGACGAACGCATTGGGACAGGGCTCGGGAGGCACCTCCGTGGTGGCATGCAGATCTTTGTGAAGACAAAGAATAGTCAAGATAAAGTGAGTATAGGAAGGCAATCATCCTCACTGAAGAAAGCCACAAGACCTTGCCGGGGACGCCTACGCGCCGCGGCAAGACCCTTGTCGGGCCACCCGGCAAGGCCCTCGCCAGGTGCACCAGCAGGGCTGCTGCCAGCCCGCACCAACCAAGTTTCCACTGCCGTTCACATGCAGCTGCCGACCCAACCAGCTGGGCAGGCACCTACATGGCAACATGCAACCCTTCCTGGAGGCTCCACCACCGCGCCACCTCAACTGGCTGCCTGCCTACATGGCACCGCATGCATCGCTGGCCAGGGCGCGCGTCGAAGCAAGGAGGAGCGGCGACGGATGGGACGGGCCTCGCTCCCGTCCCCGATAAAGCAAGAGGACACCTAAGTGATGCATTAAATGCATCTTGTCCTGTAATACGAGGGATAACCTCGCTGCATCAGCATTTTTTCCACCTCCTCGCTTGCCATCGTGGCGACCCCTTTTCCTATAAAAGGAGGCCCGAGGCGACCAGGAGAAGGATTCGTCTTTTTGGAGCTCGTTACACCCCGTAGCTAGCTCAAGAACTGAGAATACATCCACCAAAGCAGGACTAGGGTTTTACGCATCCTCGCGGCCCGAACCTGGATAAATGAACCGCGTCCTCTCTGTCAGATCCACTCTTCTCTCAACCTCAAGGCCCGCAGAACCGTAGTAGGGATCCTTGTGATCCCATAGGTGTCGCTCCCACCGACATCTTTGGCGCGCTGTAGGGGGCGCAGCCAGAGAATCAGCTTTAACAGCTAGTCCGGCGTTTTCTTCATCGCCATGGCGCCCAAGAAGAAGATGACGGTGGCGGTCGGCTCGTCGGGAGCCGAACGGCCTGTCCCGACGCGGGCGAGCAGCGGACCGGTCGCGGAGAGGACCAGGGGCGCGGCTCGCGAGCACCAACACCACCCCAGCAGCCGGAGCTTGGAAGGCGGCGATGTTCGTGTGCCTGGCAACGGGCCGCACGTCACCAAATCCAAAGATGGAGCCAGGCCCTCCGCAGGCGGCGCGGGGCCCTCCAAAGGCGCCGTCACACCGCCCGAAGGCGATGCGGTGGCCTCGAAAGACACCCACGCCGACGCCCACATCGCGCTCCTCTCAGGCCGCGCGTGACCAACGGCGCCATCATGCCAAAGATCCTGGGCGCCGCCACGAGAAGAGTCCCGAACGTCACTCATGGGACGCAGAAGACCCGCCCGCTCGCCGAGGCACTGGCGAAAACGGCATGCAACCGCGGGACCATGATAGAGCTCCTTCTAACGTGGTTAGGAGTCGAAGCGCATCGCGGTCCGCGCAGGTTTCGCCACCGCTGACACTAGCAAAGGCCCTAGCGCGCAATTGCTCCTCGACTTCCCTCCGGCTGCGGGGAAGCTCGACGAATGGAGAGCCACCATCCAGAGCCTTGTTGCCATCGCCAACAAAGGCGAACCAAGGCCGACAGGCCCTTCGGGCCGACGCTCCAGAGGAACACCACACGCTGGTGGCGGGAGGACTGGTGGCGCTGCGGCCACGGTACACTCTCCTCCCCGCCAATTGCCACGGAAGTTGACCCGTCGCGACGACGCGTGTGACGACATCTCCATAGCGTTGTCCGACCCACGGACCCGCTACGACCAATGCCATGTTCTTCGGGAGCAAGCTCATGAAGACGCTCGAACCACCATTGAGCGTCGGCGCGAAACACGCCACCAGTCAGACAGGCGAGCATGGCCTGCTGTGAACCACCCAGCTCCGGTAAGCCCTGGAGATTTACCTTACGAGGTAGGCTGCCCGGCTTTTACCCGTGAGCTGCGGCAGTCCAGTGGCCCACTCACCATACATTCAAGCCTGACGTTGGCGAGAAGTACAACGGCAAGACCCACCCGTCGGAGTTCCTCAGCATCTACACCATCGCGATGCAAGCTGCCGGATCCCGCGACGATAAGGTGCTTGTGAATTACTTTCCATTGGCCCTTAAGCCCAACGCCATGTCATGGTTGATGCACTTGCCAGTACATTCTATTTCTTCTTGGTCGGATTTGTGCCATGAGTTTGTTGGCGCCTTTACGGGAGGTCACCAAGCTCATGGTCGAGCAAGCGACTTGCATGTCATTCCCAGAAGGAATGTGAGAGTCTGCGCAAGTACATACAGATATTCAGCCGGGTACAATACAATATCACATATGTTCATCCTGCCGCCATCATCAGTGCGTTCCATCAGAACGTGCACAACCGCAAAATGCGTGAGGAGCTGGCGTTGAACAAGGTGAAGGATGTGGCGGAACTCTACGTTCTTGGCGACAGATGTGCCCGGGCTGAAGAGGGCAGGAAGTACCCTGGCGAAGATGCCGGCGTGGAAACCGACTCTTCAGACGAGGATGCTGCCGCCCCGGCGAAAAAAAGCCGGCTTCGTAACAGGAAGCATAAGGGTAAAGCTGTGCTTGCCGTCGAGGGATCTGATGACGTCGGCACCGCCAAGAAAACCAAGGCAGACGACCCCGGCAAGGAGATTGCCGGGTGCGTCGCCTGCCGGGCCTTGGCGGATGCCGAGAAGCCAGGGAACTCCGATAAGCAATACTGCAATATCCATCACACCAAGGGCCATGACCTCCAGAACTGCCGACAGGTTTAGCTGCTCGCCGAGAAGCAAAAGGCTGAATATGAAAGGCGGGACAAGGAGAAGGGCCAGGATGGTGCCGAGGGATCTGGCAAGAAGCGTGACGACCAAGCAAGCCTCCACGGTAAAGATAAACAACAAGAGAGGCCCGCCCGAGGCCGCGACAAGAAGCAGGAAGACGATGATCATGACGAGGACGACGAGTCCGGCGACCACGAGTTTCAGAAAGCCACAGAGGCCATGTGCGTCGATGGTGGCACCTCGCTGCATACATCCCACCGCCAACTCAAGCAGTGGGCGCGTGAGATTACAGCCGTGGAGCCATCGTTCGACGCACGGAAGCCGCTGAAATGGTCCAGCATGCCCATCATCTTCGACACCGAGGACCACCCTGACCGCACCACTGCGGTCGGGTGCTTGCCATTGTTGGTTTCACCAACAATCCGCAACCTCAAGGTGACAAAGATGTTGGTCGACGGCGGGGCCGGCCTAAACTTGATCTCGCCTGTTGTGGTCAAAAGGCTGCAGATCCCCGATGGGGACCTCGAGGAGACGGGTACGTTCCAAGGGGTTAACCCGGGGAGGAGCCAGCCAAAGGGAAAGATCACGCTTCCCATGACATTCGGAGGCGAGCTGAACCATATGACGGAGAGGATTGTTTCTGATGTAGCCGAGATCCCCTTGCCTTACAACGGGATCCTCGGCCGCCCGGCACTGGCCAAGTTCATGGCGGCTTCACACTATGCCTACAACATGCTGAAGATGCCCCGGGCCGATGAACATCATCACCGTCCCCTTCGACAAGAAAGATGCGTTGATCTGTGCTGACCAACTCTACCGGGAAGCAGTTGCAGCAGCTGCCGCTGAGGTACCCGCTCCTGCCGACGGAGCCCCGGGGAAGAAGACCGCGAAAAAGACTCCTAGCACCCACTCCGGCAAGCGCACCTCTTCGGGGTCATGCGCTCCCGTTGAGGACGTGCCAGAGAGCTCCGCCGGCAAGAGCAAGAACTCTAGAGCCACCCCACCAGAGACCAAGAAGGTGCCTGTCAAGGAGGACGGCTCGGGGGGAGTTTTTACCATAAGCTCCACCCTCGATGGCAAATAGGAAAGCGAGCTCGTCGCCTTCCTGCAGGCGAATGTTGATGTGTTTGCATGGCAAGCCTCCGACATCCCCGGCGTTCCCAGGGAGGTGATTGAGCACCACCTTGCTATCTGTCCTCATCGCGCGCCCGTCAAGCGTAAGGTCGGGAAGCAAGCTCGAGAGGCGTGAGTTCATCACGGAGGAAATCGTAAAGCTAGAGGCGGCAGGTTTGGTGAGAGGAGTACTCCATCCAATGTGGTTGGCCAATCCGGTAGTGGTGCGCAAGGCGAATGGGAAGTGGAGGCTGTGTATTGATTACACAGACATCAATAAGGCTTGTCCAAAGGATCCTTTCCCGTTGCCGCGCATTGACCAGATTGTTGACTCCACGGCTGGGTGTGACCACTTATCATTCCTAGACGTCTACTCAGGATACCACCAGATCTTCATGACAAAGGAAGACGAGGAAAATACAGCATTCATCACCCCATGTGGTATGTATTGCTTTTTACGGATGCCTTTCAGGTTGAAGAGTGCTGGCTCGACCTTTGCTAGAGCAGTCCAAATTGGTTTTGAACCCCAGCTACATAGAAATATGGAAGCTTATATGGATGACATAGTGGTCAAAACCAAGGACAAAGCAACGTTCGTGCAAGATCTGGAGGAAACATTTGGGAACCTGCGAAAATCAACCTCAAATTGAACCCTGAGAAGTGTGTCTTCGCCCGTCCGAAAGCTTCTCGGTTCTTTGTGTCCCAAACAAGGATTGAAGCAAACCCAGATAAGATCAAGGCTATCGAGCAGATTGAGGCACCCAAACGGATCAAGGACGTGCGTCGGCTCACTGGCTGCGTTGCTGCCATGAGCTGGTTCATTTCCAAGTCCGCGGAGCATGCCCTTCCCTTTTTCAAGATCTTGAAGAAAGCAAGGCCGATTGAGTGGACCCCAGAGGCCGAGGCAGCGCTGCAAGATTTTAAGAAATACCTCTCCTCTACCCCAGTGCTGGTTGCGCCCAAACCACAAGAACCGTTGCTGCTTTATCTAGCGGCAACGAATCAGGTGGTTAGCGCCGCACTAGTGGCGAAGAGAGAGGTTGATGAGGAGACAACAAAGAGCGGCAGAAGTCGACGGTTGGCGGGTCGGAACCTCTCCCGCAGGCTCAGCCCGGCAAGACCGAGTCCCCGGCAAGGCTCGGCCCGGCAAGTCTGGCGCCCGTCTGACAGGACCCACGCGACCAGTGAAGAAGCGCAGAAGAAGAAAATGGTGCAGCACCGCCATTTCGTCAGCTCCCTTTTGCAGGGGGCTAGGTCGAGGTACTCAGGTGTGCAAAATTTGCTCTTCGGCCTCCTTATGGCTTCGAGGAAGCTGCACCATTACTTCCAAGCGCATGAGATCATGGTGGTCACCTGCCTCCCATTGCAACGGATACTGCATAAGCCAGATGCTACGGGGAGGATGTGGACCCTGGAGCTGTCAAGCTTCGGTTTAAAGTTCGGAAGTACCTCGACGATTCAGAGCAGAGTCTTGGCGGAGTTTGTTGCAAAATGGACCTCGACGCCCGATGTAGAGGTACAAGAGACCACTCTCCCCAGCAAGGAAACGAGTCGCAACTGGATCATGTACTTTGATGGTGCCTTCTCGCTGCAAGGCGCCGGTGCTGGTGTGTTGCTTGTCGCACCCACCGGAGAGCACCTCAAGTACGTCATCCAGATGCACTTCCCCCGGGAGATGTCAACCAACAACACCGCCGAGTACGAGGGTTTGCTTGCCGGTCTCAGGATCGTGGTGGACCTCGGAGTTAAGAAGCTCATCGTCAGGGGCGACTCGCAGCTCGTCGTCAGCGGATCAACAAAGATTATCAAAGCCCGTTGATGGAAGCTTACGTAGATGAGGTGAGGAAGCTGGAGGAACGCTTTGACGGTATACAAGCGGAGCATGTCCTCGGGCGGAGATCGCCGACTACCACAAAGCGCTGCCCTCAAGCTACCTGTGGAACCAGGTACTTTTGTGCTTCAGTTAACTCAGCCATCCGTTGAGCCATCGACCGGGCAGAACAAGCGGAGGAAGCTAAGCCTCGGCAAATACTTCCCCACCGAGCTCCCCGGAGCCGCCGGCGAAGATGTTGTCGTGGATGCTGATCCTGCCACGGGGCGACCAACTCCGGTAGGACCTCAGGTCATCGCCAGAAGCGGCCGCCCCGAAAGCGTAAGAAATGCCTTTGGTCCTTGTCGTCGAGCCACAGGCTCCGGCATGGGCATAGCACACCGTCTGATTCCTTCAGAAAGGAGAGCTTCCTGAGGAGCAGGAAGAGGCGGAAAGAGTAGCCCGCCGGTCTGCCATGTACCAGTTCGTAGATAACAAACTGTACAGGAGAAGACCGAATGGGATGAAATTGAAGTGCATCTCCCAGGAGGAAGGACTAAAGCTGTTGGCAGAGATACATGGAGGCATATGTAGCTCCCACATAGGGTCGAGGGCCCTTGCTGGCAAGGCTTTCCGGCAAGGTTTCTTCTGGCCCACCGCCCTCCAGGATGCAACGGTACTAGTAACCAAGTGTGAAGCGTGCTAGTTCCATTCGAAGAAGCTCCATCAACAAGCTCAGCCCCTTCAAACTATCCCTCTCTCCTGGCCCTTCTCGGTTTGGGGTTCGACATATTGGGCCCTTTCCCCCGTGCCGTCGGGGGCTTTGAGTACTTGTACGTCGTAATCGACAAGTTCACAAAGTGGCCAGAGGTGGAGGCAGTGAGGAAGGTGACAACGCAGTCAGCCATCAAGTTCTTCAAGGGACTAGTGTGCCGCTTTTGGGGTGCCCAACAGATCATCACCGACAACGGCACGCAGTTCACAAGCCATGCCTTCAAGCAATACATTGAGGATCTCGGCAGCAAGGTCTGTTTTGCTTCCGTGGCACATCCACGGAGCAACGGCCAAGCGAAGAGAACAAATCATGAAGTCCTGCGAGGCTTAAGAACGAAGACTTTCGACAGGCTGCACAAGAGTGGAAGGCGCTGGATTGACGAGTTGCCGGGGGTTCTTTGGTCAATCAGAATGACACCAAATCGAGCCACCGGCCAGACACCCTATGCCCTGGTTTACGGGGCAGAAGCAGTTCTCCCCACAGAACACATATACGGGTCACCTCGAGTGCTCGCTTATGATGAGCTTGAGCAAGAGCGATTGCGGCAAGATGATGCGACGCTCCTTGAGGAAGATCATCTCCGGGTGGCTGTGAGAGCAGCACACTACCAGCAAGCCTTGCACCGCTACCATAGCCGCAAGGTTCATGCCCGGAGCTTTGAGGAAGGTGACCTTGTTCTTCGGCACATTCAATCGGCCAAGAATTCCAACAAGTTGACGCCAAAGTGGGAAGGCCCTTATCGGGTAACACGAGTCACCAGGCCCGGCGCAGTCCGACTGGAGACCGAAGACGCCATTCCAGTGAGCAACTCTCGAACATCGAGCGCCTCCGCAAGTTTTACCAGAAGCGGCTTGCTTGCCGGCCTCCCAAGAAGCTATCCTTTGTACAAGCCTTGCCGGCAAGGCATGTAACCCTTTGTACAAAGCCAGCGCAGACCACGAGCATAAATAAACGGCGTCGGGCGCCCTAAGTTATAGCATGCATGCTAGGTTGAGTCTCGTCCTTGGTTAGGGTTGATAGTGCTTAGCGGCGGCTAACCCCTAGCTTAGAGGTCGATTGCGCGTCTCTCTGTTCTTCTCTATCTACTTTGGTTCGCAGGACACGTGAATATCCTTGCCGAGCTGCTTTGGAAGAAAGGGGACGGACCGGCGTACGGGTCCCGGCAAGCCAATACTGGCGGGGGCTACAAGGGTGAAGATCCACCCGCGGCAAGCCAAAGTTGCCGGGGGCTGCAGATTCAGATAAGTTCTCTATCCGTTATCATGTGTTTCGTTATGAACTGAGGGATGTGAAACCTCATTTTATCCTTAGGCAACCGTGCTCTCCTCATTCCGGACACTAGGACTCGTCTCCTGGGATTGAATTTGGTCGTAGTCGCGGCAGCAAGGAAATAAAACAAGGAGCCAAGGCCCACCACATCCCTGCCTCCACAAAGGGCGTGATAAAGGTCGAGCGAAGTGGGGGAACGGCGAGGTTTGTTGCCGGGCAAAAAAAATGTTTATCCTGAGGATAACGAGGATTCATTCCTTGTCGTGGGTTCCACCCGCGAACAAAAATCCCGGCAAACATCCCTTTTTCATTAAAAAACATCTCGTACCGGTATAGTTCATACAAAATGAAAAACATGAGCAAGGTGATTACAAGCTTTAAATTCTACTAAGGCCCGAAGGCTTACAAAAAAAAGATAAGGTGCCCATGATCCCTTTCTTGTCCCTCTCCTCAGGAAGCAGAGCAAGATGGAAAAAGGGTGAAAGGAGCGCCTAGGCGAAATACGAGCAGCAGAAGGCACCAGGAGAACATCCCGGCGGCCACCCCGACGAGAGGCTGGTGATGATGATGACGGTGGAAGAGTTGGAAGACGAGGCGGCAGGACCGACAATACACGACGAAGGCGTCGGTGCCCGCGTACTCTGAGTTGACGGCTCGCTATCCGCCTTCTTCGCCTTCCCCGTGCCTTCTACGCCAGCCGCCCAAGGAGACGGCCCCGAGGAGTTCGAGGGGCTCGGTGCAGATGCTGCTGCTGCCAACATCGCCCCTGGACGACGGGACCGACACCTAGTCGGACCCGTCATCCTGCCGCCTACTACCCTCGTCGTCGCTGTCCTCCTCATCACTCTCGCTCGAGGAGGAATCTTCATCATCGGAGGAGCTCTCCACGCAGCACTTCAGGCGAGGGTCCAAGATCTCCAAAGACCTTGACGGAGAGCACGCCGCCCTCCATTAACTTGAAGAAAAGGACCAGCCCCACCGTCAGGCTGTGGATACGAGCAAACGTTTTCCATCCCCGACGGAGGTACATCACATGAGGAGCAGGGAAGTCGACGCGGACCCGCGTGCCACTAATCCCGCAGCCCCTCATCTGCAATTTGAGGGTCTGGGGCGGGTCAAGCCCGATCTCCATAGCAAAGGGGGTGGGGAGGCGAAGACGATGGCGCGGTAGTCGGCGCAGCCTGATGAAGAATTCAAGGGGCTGGTCCCCGATGTGACCCTCCATCGTAGGAGACACCGTTTGCAGAAGCACAGCCACCGCTCCGCCTCGACCTCCTCTGCCCCGACCACCACAGCGACCTCGACCGCACCCCCTCCCTCTCCCTCTCATAGCCGGCTCCGCCGCCTCGGGCTCGGGAGGGGGAGGGACACGCTGACGAGCTGCGACCCTCGCCGCCACCGTCGAAGAACCCGCGCCTCCTCTCGTCATAGCAAGAGGGAGAAAGAAGCAGAGAAGAAGAAGAAGATGGATGATGGGAGAATGTGGAATGCCGCTCCCCTCCCCTCTTTATAAAGAGGCGGAGTCAGGGGCTCGGCCGCCTGCTCGACCAATCCAGCCACCAGAGGCGACGGAATCGGGACCGACCCGCTGCCCCAACAAGCGACGCCCGGTTTCCCCGCCGCTATGCACCCCAAGTGCATGGGGGACGCGCGGGCGACGTGCGTAACCAAGGGACAGGCGGTTTAACCTCTCCCCACCTCATGGTCGTAGGAAGTGGATGCCTTGAAAACCGCACCCCAACCCTGTTCAGTAGATGAGCTGCGCCTCCACGCCTCCCTCTTTTTACGGGGAAGGCGCGGACCGCCTCTTCACTACGACGTCACGCATGCGTGCGGAAACCGCCCCACGCATGCCGCCCATGTCACGCATGCCCCTCCACGCCGCACCGCGCGCGCGGGTCGTGGGAAGCGGAGCTCGCGAAAAGTTTTACCGCAGTAAAGGCCACCCTACCTTCCCGAGCACCGTTCTGGGCCTAGCCCAACAACGCGTCACGCTTATGTGTGGCCCATGCCCGGGGGCTCCTGTCAGTGTACAAATAGAGGGTGCACTTTTTGTACCACTATACCTGTGCACGGGCAGTCAGAGCCGCGCCCACGATCGCACCAACCAGAGCAAGGGAGGTGAGCCAAGGTAAGACCAAAGCCCAACATAATCAAAGCAACGCCAAGGCCACAAGGATTGGATGGGCGAAGCAGGTTTCCCCGGCAAGGACCCTTGCCGGGGCAGCCTCAACGGCCCCGGCAAGACCCTTGCCGGGCAGCTCGCCCATCGCCAAATGAAAGTGAGCCACCCTTGAGCCCACCAACGCTCGACGAATGCATTGGGACAGGGCTCGGGAGGCACCTCCGTGGTGGCATGCAGATCTTTGTGAAAACAAAGAATAGTCATGATCAAGTGAGGATAGGAAGGCAATCATCCTCACCAAACAAACCCACAAGACCCCCGGTAAGATCCTTGCCGGGGACACCTACGCGCCACGGCAAGACCCTTGCCGGGCCACCCGGCAAGGCCCTTGCCAGGCGCACCAGCAGGGCCGCTGTCAGGCCCGCACCAACCAAATTTCCACCGCCGTTCACATGCAGCTACCGACCCAACCAGCTGGGCAGGCACCTGCGTGGCAACATGCAACCCTTCTTGGAGGCTCCACCACCGCGCCACCTCAGCTGCCTGCCTGCCTACATGGCACCGCATGCATCGCTGGCCAGGGCGCGTGTCGAAGCAAGGAGGAGCGTCGACGGATGGGACGAGCCTCGCTCCCGTCCCTGATCCCGTCCCCGATAAAGCAAGAGGACACCTAAGTGATGCATTAAATGCATCTTGTCCTGTAATACGAGGGATAACCTCGCGGCACTGTACCCTTTCCACCTCCTGCTTGCCACTGTGGCGACCCCTTTTCCTATAAAAGGAGGCCCGAGGCGACCAGGAGAAGGATTCGGCTTTTTGGAGCTCGTTACACCCCGTAGCTAGCTCAAGAACTGAGAATACATCCACCAAAGCAGGACTAGGGTTTTACGCATCCTCGCAGCCCGAACCTGGATAAACAAACCGCGTACTCTCTGTCAGATCCGCTCTTCTCTCAACCCCGCGCCCTGCAACCGCAGTAGGGATCCTTGTGATCCCATAGGTGTCGTTCCCACCGATAGGGCTGAATGTGTGCTGAACTCGGAGGTGACGTGCGTTTGGTACTTGATCAGTCGGATCGTGAAGACGTACGACTACATCAACCGTGTTGCGCTAACGCTTCCGCTTTTGGTCTACGAGGGTACGTGGACAATACTCTCCCCTCTTGTTGCTATGCATCACCATGATCTTGCGTGTGCGTATGAAGTTTTTGAAATTACTACGTTCCCCAACAGTGGCATCCGAGCCTGGTTTTATGCGTAGATGTCATATGCACGAGCAGAACACAAGTGAGTTGTGGGCGATACAAGTCATACCGCTACCAAAGATGTCATACTTTGGTTCGGCGGTATTGTTGGATGAAGCGGCCCGGACCAACATTACGCCAGACGCTTACTCGAGATCGCTTCTACCGACGTGCTTGGCACATTGTGGTGGCGGGTGTCGCTTTCTCAACTTCAGTTGAACCGAGTGTGGCTATGCCCGGTCCTTGTGAAGGTTAAAACAACACCAACTTGACAAACTATGATTGTGGTTTTGATGCGTAGGTAAGAACGGTTCTTGCTAAGCCCGTAGCAGCCACGTAAAATTTGCAACAACAAAGTAGAGGACGTCTAACTTGTTTTTGCAGGCATGTTGTGATGTGATATGGTCAAGGCATGATGCTAAATTTTATTGTATGAGATGATCATGTTTTGTAACCAAGTTATCGGCAATCGCAGGAGCCATATGGTTGTCGCTTTATTGTATGCAATGCAATCGCCCTGTGATGCTTTACTTTATCACTAAGCGGTAGCGATAGTCGTAGAAGCATAAGATTGGCGAGATGACAACGATGCTATGATGGAGATCAAGGTGTCACGCCGGTGACGATGGTGATCATGACGGTGCTTCAGAGATGGAGATCACAAGCACAAGATGATGATGGCCATATCATATTACTTGTATTGATTGCATGTGATGTTTATCTTTTATGCATCTTATCTTGCTTTGATTGATGGTAGCATTATAAGATGATATCTCACTAAATTTCTAGAAAAAAGTGTTCTCCCTGAGTATGCACCGTTGCTAAAGTTCGTCGTGCCCAGACACCACGTGATGATCGGGTGTGATAAGCTCTACGTCCATCTATAATGGGTGCAAGCCAGTTTTGCACACGCAGAATACTCGGGTTAAACTTGACGAGCCTAGCATATGCAGATATGGCCTCGGAACACTGAGACCGAAAGGTCGAGCGTGAATCATATAGTAGATATGATCAACATAGTGATGTTCACCATTGAAAACTACTCCATTTCACGTGATGATCGGTTATGGTTTAGTTGATTTGGATCACGTGATCACTTAGAAGATTAGAGGGATGTCTTTCTAAGTGGGAGTTCTTAAGTAATATGATTAATTGAACTTTAATTTATCATGAACTTAGTCCTGGTAGTATTAGCATATCTATGTTGTAGATCAATAGCTCGTGTTTAGCTCCCCTGTTTTATTTTTAATATGTTCCTAGAGAAAACTAAGTTGAAAGATGTTAGTAGCAATGATGCGGATTGGATCCGTGATCTAAGGATTATCCTCATTGTTGCATAGAAGAATTATATCCTTAATGCACCGCTAGGTGATAGACCGATTGCAGGAGCAGATACAGACGTTATGAACGTTTGGCAAGCTCGATATGATGACTACTTGATAGTTTAGTGCACCATGCTTTATGGCTTAGAATCGGGGCTTCAAAGACGTTTTAAACGCCATGAAGCATATAAGATGTTCCAAGAGTTGAAATTGGTATTTCATATTCATGCCCGTGTCGAGAGGTATGAGACATCTGACAGTACTTTGCCAACAAGATGGAGGAGAATAGCTCAACCAGTGAGCATGTGCTCAGATTGTCTGGGTACTACAATTGCTTGAATCAAGTGGGAGTTAATCTTCCAGATAAGATAGTAATAGAAAAAGTTCTCTAGTCACTATCACCAAGTTATTAGAACTTCGTGATGAACTATAATATGCAAGGGATAACAGAAATGATTCCCAAGCGCTTCGTGATGCTGAAATCGACGAAGGTAGAAATCAAGAAAAGCATCAATTGTTGATGGTTGACAAGACCACTAGTTTCAAGAAAAGGGCAAAGGGAAGAAGGGGAACTTCAAGAAGAACATCAAGCAAGTTGCTGCTCATGAGAAGAAGCCCAAGTCAAGACCTAAGCCTGAGACTAAGTGCTTCTACTGCAGAGGAAATGGTCACTGGAAGTGGAACTGCCCTAGGTACTTGGCGGATAAGAAGGATGGCAAAGTGAACAAATATATATTGGATATACATGTTATTTATGTTACTTTACGAGTGTTTATAGCAACCCCTCGGTATTTGATACTAGTTCAGTTGCTAAGAGTAGTAACTTGAAACGGGAGTTGCAGAATGAACAGGGACTAGTTAAGGGTGAAGTAACGATGTGTGTTGGAAGTAGTTCCAAGAATGATATGATCATCATCGCACACTCCCTATAGTTTCGGGATTAGTGTTGAACGAAAATAAATGTTATTTGGTGTTTGCGTTGAGCATGAATATGATTTGATCATGTTTATTGCAATACGATTATTCATTTAAGTTAGAGAATAATTGTTATTCTGTTTACATGAATAAAACCTTCTATGGTTATACACCCAATGAAAATGGTTTGTTGGATCTCGATCTTAGTGATACACATATTCATAATATTGAAGCCAAAAGATGCAAAGTTAATAATGATAGTGTAACTTATTTGTGGCACTGCCGTTTAGGTCATATTGGTGTAAAGCGCATGAAGAAACTCCATGCTGATGGGTGTCGGTGTACTAGAGTAGGGGTACCCTAGTATCCTCAGATTGCAGTACCTGGACAGTTGCAGACACCTCATGGCAAGGTTTGCCTCGTCACCGCAAATCTCCTCCGGGCTCCCTTGGATCCATTCAAGAACAAAGTATTAGGTTGAGAAGACAAGGCCCCGACAAGAGGAGCTTGTCGGAAAGCCACCTGTGCACACAGAGCAGAAGGCCCCGCAAGAGGAGCTTGCCGGGAAGGCTCGAGCGACAAGTCTCCGAGCGTGACAAGGATTCGCCGCAGCAAGGCGCTTGCCACGGCATGCAACTTCTCTCCGCCTCCGCCCAGCTCACCCAGCCGACGTGTCGCCATGGGACCGTTCCATGGGCGCTGCGTGTCGAGCAGCCAGCCAAGAGCAGCGATGAGCGGCGGCCGACAAAGCTCGCCATCGTGGCGAAGTGAGGCGCACTGACGGTCTCTATAATCGCTTGGGGCGACAACGTGCATTTATTGCTTTTGTCCCTTGTCGCCGAGTTAGGTATTTTGCACTGCATAATCGCTCAAGTAGGTGTACCAACTCCTGTTTTTACATTCGCATTCTCGCCTATGTTGCCACTGTCGGAGACCCCTTGAGCATATAAAAGGAGGCCCGAGTGCAACGTGAAGGAGGTTCCGCGAGGTTCGGTTCGCGTCTTGCGCGAGGCTCGCCTCATTCAACCGCCATAGACTAGATACACTCACGCTTAGGTTTTAGGGCTGACATTGCTCCCTAGCATGAACACAATAGATCAATCGTGCAGCAAGAGGAGTTTTATCTCCGGAGAGCTCAAGCTGGGTAAAACCGCCGTGTGCATCACCTCGATCCGCTCTTCAGGCGACCTCCGCCCCCTCCGAACCACAAGGGGCTCGCTCCGCCGCCCCATAGGTGTCCGTGGGTACGATCAGCCTCCTCGACATCTCTCGGGCGCGCCAGTAGGGCGCCGAGGCCGTGTGAATCCAATCCGCGCTCACGCTGGCGGCGCCATCAACATCTTCCTCAACATGCCACCGAAGAAGAAGGCTTCGCGGCAGCAGAGCCGTCCCGCTGTCGCACCCACCCTCACCGCAGCAAACGGGTGGCGGTGCAGACGCCGGGCGAGGAACGGGCGCCGACGGCAGGTGCTCGCGACGCTGCCAAGTCCAAGGACAAGGCACCGCAAACCTCGGCGTCACAAGATCCCCGCGCCCATCTCAGAGACGCGACCAACAACGCCATGGCATTCACAACGCCATACGCTCGCTGGATCGAGACCCTCAAGACCAGCATACGCGCCAACATGCCGGGCGCTAGTGAGATACGGTCGCCGGACGGGCGCAGCTCCTTCTAACGTAGTTAGAAGTCCGGCGTGTCCCGCTCCTCGCACTGCTTCTCCAATGCTGCCTACTACTCCAGCAGGCTCTGGCGAGAGCTCAATCGCTCTCGACTACCCTCCAACGGCCGACAAGGTCGACGATTGGAGGGCCACTATCCAGAGCCTCATCGGCTTTGCCAACGACGACGCTTCGCGACAACCAACGCCATCGTTGCCGCGGCGAGGCGACAAGGCACGAGCCGGTGGCGACGACACTGTCGGAGGTGCAACCACCGTGCACTCTCCACCAAGAAGGCCAAGATCGCCGACTCACCGGATCCACCTCGACAGCGACTCCACTGCGTCGTCGGATCCGCGAACCCGCCGCGATCAGCGCCAAGTTCTTCATGAGCGACAACAAGAGGACGCTCGAACTCGCATCGAGCGTCGAAGAGAAGCGCGACGTCAGTCCGACAAGCGCGCTGGGCCTTCTGTTGACATGCACGCGCCGGAGGCCAGGCGACTTGCCGTGACGCGGTAGGTTGCCCCTGCGTTCACTCGTGAGTTGCGGCAAGTCCAAGGGCCCAGCCGTAAAAACTTCAAACCAGATGTGCCGGAGAAGTATGATGGCAGGACGCATCCGTCGGAGTTCCTCAAAGATTCTACACCATCGCGGTGCAGGCTGCGGGGGACGAGACGACAAGATCCTCGCCAACTACTTCCCGCCGTGCTCAAGCCCAATGTCAGATCTTGGCTCATGCACTTGCCGGACAGCTCCATATCCTCTTGGGCAGATCTGTGCCATCAGTTTGTTGGCGCCTTCACAGGTGGCCACAAACCTCATGGCCAAGAGAGCGACCTTCACTTGCTCGCTGAAAGTGCAATCATGCCCTTGAATCATATTTTGATGTTGATGACAACACATATGCTCGGGACTAATCATGTTTATCAAGTATATCTCAGGATTGTGTTCCAAAGACCGTATGCATGGATCATGACTAGGGACAAAAATCATATAACTCAAGAATGGAGATACAAGGTGTTAACTTCATTTATGGTTTGTTCTTGAGTATAGGGATCCCGCACTATTAAGAGGGGATCGATGGATCATCTGTGAAAAACTTGCTCAAAGCTGGTATACCTTCGGACGTCCGGCTCTCTACGGACGTCCGGTCCTTCCTGACTGCCCGGACGTCCGGACGCTTACGGACGTCCGACACTTCCACAACAGAAACATTTTTACGGATGTCCGGAACCCTCCGGACGTCCGACACTTTCGCATCAAAAACTTTCTTACGGATGTCCGCCCCGCCGGACGACCGTATCCTCGTATTAATCGATTTGTGAGTCACACTTTTCACAATGGCGAAACATTTTTATGACGTCCGGAACTCTCCGGACGTCCGACACTTTCACATCGAAGCATTCTTACGGATGTCCGCCTGTTCGACGACCGTATCCTGTACATTGGTTTGTGGGTCACACTTTTCACAGCGGTCGGTCGTCCGATGACTGTCGGACGTCCGGACCCATTTGGGCCTCCGGACGACTGACGTTCTCCGGACGTCCGGCCATCCTGTACCCCAAACGGTCACCTTTTCCCACCACATATATATACTCCTTCTCCTTCCACGGGTTGAGTTGACCATTCACTTTGAACAAATCCTAGAACACTTCACTCACTCTCTCTCAACTCTCCACACCAAATCTTAGATCCCCAAGGGGTTTGAGAGCTTTGAAAAGAAGTTGTCCGATCAAGTGATAGATCCACGCCTCCTCCTTCTTTGCACCCAAGGAATTCATGATTTGAGCAAGTCTTGAGCAAATCCCCATTGATCTTATTACTCTTGGAGGTTGGAGACTCCTAGGCGGTAGGAGTCTTTCGAGAGGAATCGGCTTTTGTGATTACCCCTGATAAGTTTGTGAGGGTTTGGAGACCACCCCAAGGTCTACCACTAGTGGTTGAGAAACATCTTCGTGGTGTTGTCTCAAAGGGAGAATAGGGTGAGCCTTCGTGGCGTTGGTGTGCCTTCATGGTAACATCCACCTCTCTAACGGTGACTAGCTTCCTCCAAGGAAGTGAACATCGGCATACATCCTTGTCTCCCTGAGTTGCGGTTATTCCTAACCCTAACTCTATACTTGTGGTTACTTGTTTTGGTTTGCACTTACTTACATCATATTGTGCTTGCTCACTTATATGCTTGTGTTACTTACCTAGTACTTGCACCTACTAGCAATTGTTAGGCTCACTTTCATATTCCGCACTATTGCCTAAAATTGCTAAGTAATAATTAAAATTTGTAATTGTACCTATTCACCCCCCCTCTAGGTCCATCTCGATCCTTTCAATTGGTATCAGAGCCTCGTGCTCTATTCTTGTGGCTTAACCGCCCTAGAGCGAGATGAACCCAGATGGGACTCCCCTTGTTGTAGATCCTAAGGATAAAGGCGGGGCTTCTTCTGAAGTCAAGTCCTTTACGTCGGAGGATCTAGAACGGGCCCTTGCTAAGCAAAAAAGAGGAGCATGATGCTTCTCTTGAGGCCTTGGTCCAAATGAGATTAGCCACGTTGTCCTCGGTGCTTGCACCACTCTCGGGTGGTGCTGCCTCAAGACCAACTGTGCCTACTCCATCACTTGGTCAACAACCTCCTAACAATTAACACGCCAGTGTTCCTTGGCTTTATGCAACACCTCAGGTTGAGAAACCAAGATATAATCCTCAAGGCAGTCCTCCTTTGCTTAGTGCCACTTCCGATTTTCCTTTGTGGAGAGTTGCTATGCAGGACCATCTTCGACATGGAAACGATGAGATGTTGGAGATCTTGGAGTATGGCTATCATGTGGTTGATCCAAAGAACCCCACTCCAAGAGAAATATATGACAAGAACCTCAATGACCCGGCCATCATGTGGATAAGGAGAGGCTTGGATGAAAAGCAAAGGAGACCGTTCATACACATCACAAGTGCCAAGGAACTATTGGAAACTGTTGTACGATCCAAAACTGGCACCTCTACCCTCCGGAGTGCTCAATATGAAATTGCCAAGGGGCAATTGTAAAACTTTTGTATGGAGAAAGGTGAAACCCCCAATCAACTCCATGAGCGTCTCATGACACTCCTTTGCCGATATTGAGTCATGTGAGTGTGACAAGACACAAGATGGATTCAACATGACAAAGAGGTTCCTTGTGGATAAGTTACTCCATGCTCTTGCTCCATTTCACCATCAAATGGTGTGGGACATAAGACAATATCATACCTTCAAGGAAATGACTACAGATGACATCGTATCCACCTTTCAACTATATGAAGAGTCAAAGACTAATGCCACAAAACATCTTGCCATGCATGGTTCTCCATCATCAAAGATCAATCTTGCATTGAAGGCCAAGCATGTATGTGAAGATGAACAAAGTGAAGAAGAAGAAGAGGATGACGAAGATGGTGATGAGATTGAATCGACGAGGGCCCTACATATGAAGACATGGCTCTTTTGTCAAGAAGTTTAGCGGTAAGTTCAAGGAAGATTCCAAAAGAAGAAAGTAAGAAAATGCTACAACTGTGAAGAAACCAATCACTTCTCCAACGAAAGTGCCCTTATGAGAAGAGAGAAGATAAACCAAGGTTTCCCAAGACCTTTCCCAAGAAGAAGTTGCCAAATCCTTTGAACTCCAAGCTCAAGAAGAGAGATGGAAAGGCAATGGTTGCTCAAGAAGAATCTGATCCGGATGATGTTAGTGGTGTTGCCGGAGTTGCTCAAGACTCTCAAAACACCTTGAGGTTAGTAAACAAGAGTGGTGATGTGGTCACCTACAACTACATGAAAGATTACAAGGGCAACGCTCACAAATGCCTAATGGCAAAGGCCATGGTTGAAGAAGAATAGGACCAAAGCTCTTCTGACAAGGTCAAGGTAACTCTACAATCAAATCCTCCTCTTTTCACGCCATCTACTTCTAGTGATGAGTATCTTGATGCGGAGGATAGTCATGAGGATGATGATCTAATTGATCCTATGCTTGCTAAACTTAATAAGTTCATGTGCTCCCTCAAAGGAAGGAAGCTCACTATGTTTCAGAGGCTTATGGAGATGGTGAGTAAGTACACCATCTCCATTAAGGAACTCAAACCCTCGTCATCGAGGAAAAGGAAAAATATGAAATCCTTGAGCGGAAAGTCAAATATGAGGAAGCACGAAATGATGAACTATGTTTAAAAATTGGTACAAATATTGATGTTCATACTAAAGATCTTGCCTCCTTGAAAAAGGCTATTGGCTCTTGTGAAGAGTTGATGAATGATAAAAGTAAGCTTGCAAAGTCTCATGCCTCTCTCACTAAGGATTGTGAGCTCCTATCCGTGTCTCTCAAGACTAAGGAAGAAGAGCTCACCCTTCTTACAAAGAGTTTTGAGACACTCAAACTTAATTATCTTGAAACTCTAGCCAAGGCTTACTCATCTCCTATTATCAATGTTGATGCATGTTCTACTAACTCTAGTAGTGATCTAGCATCCATCCTTGAGGAGAATCGGGTTCTCAAAGCTCAAATCGAGAAAGGGCTCATGACATGTGCTCAAGGGCAAAAGAACCTTAATGAGGTGTTGAGCCAACACAATGAAGCTGTTCACCAAAGAGGGACTCGGGTTTGACCCAAGCACAAGCAAGAAGAAGACGCCCTCCCAAAATTGCACCACTCCTTTAAAAGAAACCTTTATGCGAGAAGGACACAAGGAGAAAGGTAAGGTTGTTAGTGGGAAGGCCACAAGGGCATGCCCACTCTCAACAAGCCAAAAGAGTTCATGCCTCCATCCTATGTAATCGCGTAAGACTAAGGATGGAGAAGTTTATGCAAAGTTTGTTGGCCCCCAAAAGGCATTTCTGCTTTTATGCTATTTGGGTCCCTAAGACCCTTGTGACTAACTTGAGAGGTCCCATTGTAAAATGGGTGCCTCTAACCAAGTAATAATTGTGTGTAGGTAGCTTTCTTCTGATTGGAGTAAAATGGGTGATTGATAGTGGATGTACAAATCATATGACCGAAATAGCAAATTGCTCTACGATTTCATGGAAGCTATTCAACCATTTATGAGCATTATGTTTGGTGGAGGATCAAAAGGACAGTACTTGGGTTGGGTAAGGTGGCTATCACTAATGGCATGTCTCTTGCAAATGTCATGCTTGTCCAATCCCTTAAATATCATTTGCTTTCTCGTCCGCCAATTGGCTTCGCTGGTTATGATACACTATTTGGACTAACGGATGTGAAAGTCTTTAAGAGAGATACTCTCAAGTGGCCTTTGTTGGAGAGTTGGATGGCAACCTTTACACGGTTGATTTCTCGAAGAGAGCACATTCCATGCAACTTGTCTAATGGCCAAGGCCGACAAGGGTGGCTATGGCATCGCCGGCCAGCCCATGTCGGCATGAGGAATCTCCAAGATCTCTTAAAGGGGAATCACATCCTTGGACTAACAAATGTCTCTTTTGAGAAAGATCGTGTGCAAAGGTATGTATAGCCGGAAGCAACAGCAATCAAAGCACCCACCCAAGAATATTGTGTCTACTTCAAGGCCTTTGGAGCTCCTTCATGTGGATCTTTTTGGGCCTCCTTCATGGGATAGTCTTGGTGGGAAAAAGTATGGACTTGTCATTGTTGATGATTACTCAAGATATAAATGGGTGCTTTTCCTCAAGTCCAAGGATCTAAACGAAGATCACTTTCATTGACTTTGCCAAGCAAGCACAACGCAAGTTTGACAAAGAAATCTTGGCAATAAGAAGTGACAATGGATCTGAAGTTCAAAAACTATACCTTGGAAGAATTCCTTAGTGATGAAGGATTGAGCATCAATATTCAGCTCCATACACTCCTCAGCAAAATGGTGTAGCCGAAAGGAAGAACCGCACACTTGTGGAGATGGCAAGGTCCATGTTGGATGAATACAAGTCACCACATAGTTTCGGGCCGGTTGTCAACACCGCATGTCATGCTTCAAACCGGCTTTTCCTACGCACTATATTGGAAAAGACTCCATATGAGCTTCTAACTGAAACAAGCCAAATGTCAAGTACTTTCGTGTATTTGGGTGCAAATGTTTCATCCTCAACAAAAGAGAAAGGTTAGGAAAATTTCAATCCAAAACAATTGACGGTATATTTGTTATTATGGATCAAACTCTCACGCATATAGAGTCTACAACAAATCCAATGGATGTGTTGTAGAAACTTGTGACGTGGTGTTTGATGAATTTAATGGCTCCCATGGGGAGCAAGTTGATCTAAGTGATGTAGGTGAAGAAGATTCTTCTCAAGACATTTTGACCATGGGCGTTGGTGCACTTCTTCCTATGGAACAAGAACCTCATGATGATGAAGAAGAAGATAGAAGTCTCCCACATCATCAAACTACTTCAACATTCATAACACCACAAGCCCCTATTGCTCAACCGGTACCTTTAGCCCAAGTTGAAGAGGATGATCAAGCTCCTCCTCATGACAATCTTCAAGAACAAGAACAAGAAAGTCCAATCATTGATGATGAACCTCAACAAATGCAATATGAACAAGAAAATCTTCCTCCACACATTAATGATCCATATGTTGAGGATGTGGATGATGGACATGAAGTTGAACCTCGTGAAACCCTTACCTCTATCATGCCACGAGTGGCCTGGTCGTGTTGATGTTGACAAAATACTCACCGCATATCGGAAGGTAGAGTCACCGTAAACACTTGACCAACTTTTGTGCTCACTTCTCTTTTGTGTCTAGTTTTGAACCCATCAAGGTACAAGATGAAATGATAGACAACGATTGGCTAGTTGCTATGCAAGAAGAGTTGAACAGTTTTGAACGCAACCAAGTGTGGTCGTTAGTCAAGAGGCCACCTACCGAACACAACGTCATTGGAACAAAATGGATTTTCAAGAACAAACAAGATGAGAATGGTGTAATCATCCTAACAAGGCAAGGTTAGTGGCACAAGGGTACTCACAAGTTGAAGGTTTGGACTTTGGTGAGACTTTTGCCCCCGTTGTCTGCCTTGAATCCATTCAGCATCTTACTTGCTTATGCTGCTTTCAATGGTTTTACATTACATCAAATGGATGTGAAGAGTGCTTTTCTTAACGGTCCTCTACAAGAAGAAGTATATGTATCACAACCACCTGGGTTCGTTGATCCCGATCACAAAGACTATGTGTATAAACTTCATAAGGCTTTGTATGGTTCTCAATCAAGCACCTCGTGCTTGGTATGATCATCTTAAGAAGTTTTTACTCGATGATGGTTTTGTGAGAGGGGTGATCGATCCTACTCTTTTTACTAAGAGGGATAAGGGTGATTTGATCTTATGCCAAATCTATGTAGATGATATCATTTTGGTTCTCCTAACATTCATTTGTGCAAGAAGTTTGCGGCTTCAATGACCAAGAATTTTGAAATGTCACTCAATGCGGATTTGAAGTTCTTCCTTGGTTTTCAAATTCAACAATTTCAAGAAGGAATTTTCTTGTCTCAAGCAAAGTACCTCAAGGATATCCTAGAGAAGTTTGGTATGTCTGATGCTAGTCCATGTAAGACACCAATGCCAACGAAAATAACACTCACTGAAGACACAGACGGGTCCAGCGCTCGCCAAGTTCATGGCAGCCTCTCACTACGCCTACAACCTACTCAAGATGCCGGGCCCGATAAGCGTCATCTCTGTCCATGGCGACAAGAAGGATGCCCTTATCTGTGCCGACAAAATCTTCCGGATGCAAAGAACATGACAGATTGCAGACACTTGTCACTGAAGCTCCGGGAAGAAGACCAAGTCCAAGTCCGGCAAGGGCTCGATGCTCACTCCAAAGAAGCGCACCTCTTCTGAGTGTCTGCGCTACCGCTGAGGACGCACCATCGAGCTCCACCGCAAGTGCAAGAAGATGGTGGCTCTACCAAGACCAAGAAGGTGCCGCCGAGGAGGACGGGCGCTGGTGGTACCTTCACCATCGCTGCCTCCCTCGACCCCAAATAGGAAGGCGCGCTCGTTGCTTTCCCATGGCGAATGTCGACGTGTTTGCATGGCGACCGTCCGATATCCCCGGTGTTCCTGTGAAAGTGATTGAGCACCGCCGCCGCTTGTCCTCACGCCGCGCCCGTCAAGCAAAAAGTCGAAACAAGCGGTGGGCGCCAAGAATTCATAGTCAAGAGATCAAGAAACCGGAAGTAGCAGGCCTTGTCGAGGAGTACTCCATCCCACGTGGTTGGCCAATCCTGTAGTCGCAGAAGGCAAATGGGAAATGGAGGCTTTGTATTGACTTCACGGATGTTAATAAAGCTTGTCCCAAAGATCCATTTCCCTTGCCGCGCATTGACCAGATTGTTGACTCCACGGTGGATGTGATTTGCTTTCGTTCTTGATGCATACTCAGGATACCATCAGATCTTCATGGCTGAAGAAGATGAAGAGAAGACCGCATTCATCACACCATGTGGCACATACCGTTTCATACGGATGCCTTTCGGTTTGAAGAATGCTGGTTCAACATTTGCAAGAGTAGTCCATGACGCTTTTGAGCCACAGATGCACGTAAATGTAGAAGCCTACATGGATGACATAGTGGTCAAGAGCAAGGACAAAGCAACTCGTTCAAGATTTGGACGAGACCTTTGCAAATCTGCGCAAGATCAACCTCAAGCTCAACCCCGAGAAGTGCGTGTTTGGAGTCCCTTCCGCAAGCTTCTCGGTTCTTCAGATCTCAGCCGGGGATTGAAGCTAATCCCGACAAGATCAAGGCCATTGAGCAGATTGAAGCACCAAAGCGCCAAGGATGTACGAAGACTTGCCGGCTATGCGTGGCTGCTCTCAAAGAGGTTTATTTCTAGGTCTGCTGAGCGTGCCTCGCCATTTTTCAAGATTTTGAAAAAGGCAGGTCCAAGAAATGGACTCCGAAGCGGAGGCTGCTACCGCAGACTTAAAGAGATACCGTCCTCCACTCCAACACTTGTCGCGCCTAAGCCACAAGAGAAGTTGCTGTATATAGCGGCGACCAATCAAGTGGTTAGTGCTGCGTTAGTGGCGGAGAGGGAGGCGAATGACGAGCCAAGAACCACGGGAAACACATCTAGCGACAAGGTGGGGCTTCGCCGACAAGCTCGCCCCGACAAGGACGAGTCCGCTGAAGACGCATGAGCGGTCACGCGTAAAAGGATGGTGCAGCGCCCAGTCTACTTTGTCGATTCCCTTCTGCGGGGCTAGGTCAAGGTACTACGGTGTGCAAAAATTGCTTTTCGGCCTCCTCATGGCCTCGAGAAAGCTGCGCCATTACTTCCAAGCACATGAGATCACAGCTTGTTACCGCTTTCCTCAAGAGGATACCGCAGAATCCGTGGTTTACGTGCAGGATTGTCGAGTGGGCACCGGAGCCGCCAAGCTTTGGTCTTAAGTTTGAAAGCACATCAATCGTCCAAAGCGTAGCCTTGGCGTAGTTCATAGCGTAACGGACGCCAACGCCAAATGAAGAGATTCCGGAGACGAGCATCCCGTCAAAGAAGCAAGCAAAGAGTGGTCGATGTACTTTGATGGTGCCTTCTCGCAGCAAAGGCGCCGGTCTTGCCGGCGTGCTGCTTATCGCACTCCACCGGAGAGCACCTCAAGCACGCCGTCGGATGCACTTTCCCAAGGAGCAAGCGACAAACAATACCGCAGTATGAAGGTTTGCTTGCCGGTCTCAGGATCGCCGTGGACCTTGGGATCAAGAAGCTTATTGTCGTGGGTGACTCGCAACTCGTCAGTCCGACAAGTGAACAAAGATTACCGTAGTCCGTTGATGGAAGCCTACGTTGATGAAGTGAGGAAGCTAGAAGAGCACTTTGACGGCCTGCAAATGGAACATGTTCCAAGAGCTCGTAATGATATTGCCGACGGCTGTCAAAGTGCGCCAGACTTAAGTTACCAATGGAACCGTGGATTTTCGTGCTCAAGCTGACTCGACCAACCGTAACACCATCGACCGGATAGAGCAAGAAGAGGAAGTTGGCCTCTGGTGACTACTTTCCGGCTGAGCTTCCCGGCCGCTGCTGCAAAGGTCCCCAAGATCAACACCAACAAGTCTTTGAGGAGCGATCTGCTCCAACAGACCCGTGGTTTGTTTCGTTGAAGCAAACGCCCCGACAAGTCTTGCTCCGCAAGAAGCTTGTCGGGAGCATCAAGCTCGGCAGACGCAGGTTCTTGCCGTAGAAGCTGATGTTCTGCCGGCAGCAGATATGCCTTTAGTCCTTGTTGTCGAGCCGCAAGCTCCAAAGATGGGCGCAACAGATTGTCCATTTCCTCCAGACAGAGAACTTCCCAAGAGCGTGAAGAAGCGGAAAGAGTAGCCCGGCGATCAAGTATGTACCAGCTTGTCGACAAAGATACTGCATGTAAGAAGACTCAACGGTGTGAAATTGAAGTGTATTCCTGTGGAAGATGGATGTAAGCTGTTGGCGAAGATACATGGAGGCATATGTGGTCACCACATTGCAAGAAGAGCACTTGCTAAGCAAAGCTTTCCAAGAAGGTTTCTTCCGGCCGACAGCCCTCCGTGATGCAATCGCACAAGTAACCAAGTGTGAAGCGTGCGGCCCATTCCAAACAGATACACCAGCTAGCTCAAGCTCTCCGCACGATCCCTTTATCCTCGCCATTTTCGGTCCGGGGCTCGACATCCTCGGCCCCTTCCCCGAAGTCGTCGGGGCTTTGAGTACTTGTACGCCGCCATCGACAAGTTCACAAAGTGGCCGGAAGTGGAAGCGATGAGGAAGGTGACCGCACAACAAGTCAAGTTCTTCAGTCGATTGTTTGTCGCTTGGAATCCCTAACAGGATCATCACCGACAATGGCACACAATTCTGAAGTCGCACCTTCATGCAAGACGCCCAAGACCTTGGCGCCAAGGTTCCGCTTCCTGCTGCTCACCCGAGAAGCAACGGTCAAGCGAGAGGGCAATGCTGAAGTGCTGCGCGGGCTCAAGACCGTAACTTTCGACGAGCTGCACAAGTGCGGAAGAAACTGGATCGAGGAGCTGCCGGTGGTTCTTTGGTCGATCAGAACGACGCCAAATCGAGCCACTGGCCAGGCACCCTTTGCTCTAGTCTACGGAGCAGAGGCAGTTCTCCCCACGGAACTCGTATACGGATCGCCTCGAGTGCTCGCTTATGACGAGCTTGAGCAAGAGCAGCTGCGACAAGATGACGCGCTGCTCCTTGAGGAGGATCGTCTTCAGGCCGCCAGGCGAGCTGCTCGCTACTGACAAGCTCTGCGTCGCTACCATGGCCGCAGGGTTAATGCCGAAGTCTCGAGGAAGGCGACCTTGTTCTTCGGCGCTGCTCAGTCCGCCAAGAATTCAAACAAGTTGACGCCTTGAAGTGGGCGGTGCCCTTATCGGGTGAAACGAGTCACTAGGCTCGGCGCTGTCCGCTTTGAGACCGAAGATGGCATTCCGGTGAGCAACTCCCGGAACATTGAGCATCTTCGTAAGTTTTACCCATATAGGCGCGGTTGTCGGAACCTGCTCAAGACAACCACTTTTTGTACAAGTCTTGCTGTTGCATGTAATCCTTCAGACAAAGCCGGGCGCAGACCCGATGCATCAAGAAAGCCCATGTGTTGCGCACAACCCGTCAAGTTCATGCTTTCATCAATTTATTGCATGTTTTGGCTAACACTTTGTGCAAAGAACCACACCCGGTAAGCAGTAATCGAGCCACTTTGGGCTCCATAACGCTTTTTCCTCTTCTTTCTCTTGTCGCAAAGAAGGGAGGCCCCCTCGCGCACAAGTTAACCAGGGGAAGGAGGAGACAATGCTATGGACCGTGACACCGCCGAGGAAGATTCACCTCATCGGGAAGCAAGAGACCGAAAAGCTAAGTTGCCAAAGTTTGAGCAATCAATTTTAAATTTTTAAGTTATCTTCCTCGAACGATAGTACTTTGTATGGAGAACACATGCGGCGCAGAGGAACCAAATCGTGATCGGTCGCTACTTACTTTGTTTCGAGTCCGCTCAACAACTTAAGTGAGCTGCGGCTAGTCCGCGACAAGGTTGCTTGTCGGTAGCGACCTGCCAAAGAAGTCACTGAAGTTCCGACTTTTCGGCGCATGACAAGGGTGCCTGCACCGCAAGTTTCCGGAAAAGCGAGGGCAATAACGCATAAAGGAAGAAATCAAGTAGAGGAAATAACATTGCATCGATCGATTCGCACCAGTAATAAATTTGTAAAGTTATCTTCCTTGAACGACCGGCGCTTTGTATGAAACACCCGTGCGCGGAGGAACCAAATCGTGATCGGTCGCACTTACTTTGCTTCGAGTCCGCTCAACAACTTAAGTGAGCTGCGACTAGTCCGCGACAAGGTTGCTTGTCGGTAGCGACCCGCCAGCAGATCGCTGAAGTCCCGCACTCGCGCCATGCAAGGGTGCTGCACCGCAAGTTTCCGAAAAGCGTAGGGTAATAACATACAAAGCCAAGGGTCGAGTAAAGGAAGTAACGTGAGCGTATGTAGCCCAGAATAAAGTTATGTTACAAAGATAACTTATTGCAGCACTGGCTAAATCGTCCTCAGAACTGAAATAACAGCGAAGAGGAGAAGAAGGGCGCGCCGGCACCCAAGCCCCGGCAAGCCAGAGTTGCCGGGGGCTGCGGCAAGCCAGAATTGTCGGGGCTGCAAGCGTAGTTGCCGGGCTGCGGCAAGCCGTAGTTGCCGGAGCTGCGGCAAGCCGTGGTTGTTTGGGGCGGCAAGCCAGAGTTGTCGGGGGCTGAGATATCAGATAAGCCCTTCGTCCTTTTTCAAACATCCCTTTTTCATTAAAAACATTCTACTCGGATACAATCCGTGGTGAATGAAAAACATGAAAGAGAGGATTACAAGATTTAAAAGCGGATAAGGCCCAAGGCTTACAAACTAAAAAGATAAGATGCCCGTAATCCTTTTTCATCCCTCTCTTCGTGAGGTAAATCAAGGAGGTGGAGGCCAAGGTGTTCATTATGTCGCAAAAGAACTTCGAATACGGCGGGCAAAGACCGCAATAGAAGAAAAAGGGCGAAGAAAGGGTACCTGTTGGGGCCAGATCGGCGGAGGTGGGAGCACCTCGCGGCGCGGATGCGCCCGAGTCTCCGTCGACTAGAAAAGATAGTAGACGTCCCGCAGCTCCCGTGCGCCGAGCTACGGGGGGAAGACGGCTCGCTCCTTGCGCAGCGCCGCGAGCCGCTGCGCCTCGGCCGACTTGACGCCCTTCTCCTTATCGGCCTTCAGGGCCATGGCGAGGGGGGCGGAGGAGGTCGATGGCGGTGAGTGTGCTTGTGGCGAAAGGGGGCAGGGCGTTGCTCTCTTCGCACCGGAGAAGACGAGGGGAGCGGCGGTGGTTTCTTGACAAGACGGCAATGGCAGGAGTGGTCGGCCTGCCTCTGTTTCCTCCGCTTATAAAGGGGGGGGAGGGGGCGGACGTTCCGCTTATATTAATAAAGAACCCCCCACGACCGCGCCCACGATCTCTCGCACGACGCCACGTCCGGCGCGTGCCGTTAGTGGGGATCGTGGTGGGTCCGGGGCGGGTTGCGGCGTGGTCGAGGCCGCGCGTGTCCGTGCAGATTACGGGCCTGGCCCGACAAGCGCTTCGGCACTGTAACGGCCCAGCCCGGGCTCTGTCGGTGTACTAGAGTAGGGTACCCTAGTATCTCAGATTGCAGCACGGACAGTTGCAGCACCCCGCGGCAAGGTTTGCCTCATCACCGCAAATCTCCTCCGTGGCTCCCTTGGAGCCATTCAAGAACAAAGTATTAGGTTGAGAAGACAAGGCCCCGACAAGAGGAGCTTGTCGGGAAAGCCACTCCAGGCACACAGAAGGCAAGGCCCCGGCAAGAGGAGCTTGCCGGGAAGGCCTCGAGCGACAAGTCTCCGAGCGCGACAAGGATTCGGCCGCGGCAAGGCGCTTGCCGCGGCATGCAACTTCTCTCCGTCTCCGCTCCAGCTCACCCAGCGACGTGTCGCCATGGGACCGTTCCATGGGCGCGTGTCGAGCAGCTGTGCAGCCAGCGGAGAGCAGCGATGAGCGGCGCTGACAGGCTCGCCATTGTGGCGAGCGGAGGCGCACCTGGCGGTCTCGTTAATCTGTTTGGGCGACAACGAGGCATTTATTGCTTTTGTCCCTTGCCGCCGAGTTAGGTATTTTTGCACTGCATAATCGCTCAAGTAGGTGTACCAACTCCTGTTTTACATTCGCATTCCCGCCTATGTTGCCACTGCCGGAGACCCTTGAGCATATAAAAGGAGGCCCGAGTGCAACGTGAAGGAGGTTCCGCGAGGTTCGGTTCGCGTCTTGCGCGAGGCTCGGTTCATTCAACTGGCCATAGACTAGATACACTCACGCTTAGGTTTTGTGGCTGACATTGCTCCCTAGCATGAACACAATAGATCAATCAGCAAAGAGGAGTTTTATCTCTCCGGAGAGCTCCGAAGCCCGGGTAAAACCGCTCGTGTGCATCGCCTCGATCCGCTCTTCGTGCGACCTCCGCCCCCCTCCGAACCACAAGGGGCCTGCTCCGCCGGCCCCATAGGTGTCCGTGGGTACGATCAGCCTCCCCGACAATGGGCTTTTGGAATCACTTGATTACGAATCACTTGATGCTTGCGAACCATGCCTCTTGGGCAAGATGACTAAAATGCCGTTCTCCGGAACAATGGAGCGAGCAACAGATTTGTTGGAAATCATACATACTGATGTATGTGGTCCGATGAATATTGAGGCTCGCGGCAGGTATCATTATTTTCAGACCTTCACAGATGATTTGAGCAGATATGGGTATATCTACTTGATGAAACATAAAGTCAGGAACATTTGAAAAGTTCATATAATTTCAGAGTGAAGTAGAAAATCATCGTAACAAGAAAATAAAGTTTCTACGATCTGATCGTGGAGGAGAATATTTGAGTTACGAGTTTGGTCTTCATTTGAAACAATGCGGAATAGTTTCGCAACTCACGCCACCTGGAACACCACAGCGTAATGGTGTGTCCGGACGTCATAACCGTACTTTATTACATATGGTGCGATCTATGATGTTTCTTACCAATCTACAACTATCGTTTTGGGGTTATGCATTAGAGACAGCTGCATTCACGTTTAAAAGGGCACCATCTAAATCCGTTGAGATGACACCTTATGACTGTGGTTTGGCAAGAAACCAAAGTTGTCGTTTCTTAAAGTTTGGGGTTGCGATGCTTATGTGAAAAAGTTTCAACATGATAAGCTTGAACCCAAATCGGAGAAATGCGTCTTCATAGGATACCCAAAAGTTATTGTTGGGTACACCTTCTATCATAGATCCGAAGGCAAGATATTCGTTGCTAAGAATGGATCCTTTCTAGAGAAGGGTTTCTCTCGAAAGAAGTGAGTGGGAGGAAAGTAGAACTTGATGAGGTAACTGTACCTGCTCCCTTATTGGAAAGTAGTTCATCAAAGAAATATGTTCCTGTGACTCCTACACCTATTAGTGAGGAAGCTAATGATGATGATCATGTAACTTCAGATCAAGCTACTACCGTACCTCATAGGTCAACCAGAGTGAGATCCGCACCAGAGTGGTACGGTAATCCTATTTTGGAGGTCATGTTACTTGACCATAACGAACCTACGAACTATGAGGAAGCGATGATGAGCCCAGATTCCGCAAAATGGTTTGTGGCCACGAAATCTGAGATGGGATCCATGTATGGGAACAAAGTATGGACTTTGATTGACTTGCCCAAATGATCGACGAGCCATTGAGATTAAATGGATCTTCAAGAGGAAGACGGACACTGATAGTAGTGTTACTATCTACAAAGCTAGAATTGTCGCAAAAGGTTTTCGACAAGTTCAAGGTGTTGACTACGATGAGAGTTTCTCACTGGTATCTCACGCTTAAGTCTGTTCGAATCATGTTAGCAATTGCCGCATTTTATGAAATCGGCAAATGGATAAACAAAACTGCATTCCTTAATGGATTTATTAAAGAAGAGTTGTATATGATGCAACCGTAAGGTTTTGTCAATCCTAAAAGTGCTAACAAAATATGCAAGCTCCAATGATCCATCTATGGACTGGTGCAAGCATCTCGGAGTTGGAATATACGCTTTGATAAATTGATCAAAGCATATAGTTTTATACAGACTTGCGGTGAAGCCTGTATTTACAAGAAAGTGAGTGGAAGCACTACAACATTTTTGATAAGTATATGTGAATGACATATTGTTGATCGGAAATAATGTACAATTATTCTGCAAAGCATAAAGGAGTGTTTGAAAGGAGTTTTTCAAAGAAAGACCTCGGAGAAGCTGCTTACATATTGAACATCAAGATCTATAGAGATAGACCAAGACGCTTGATAAGTTTTTTCAATGATTACATACCTTGACAAGATTTTGAAGTAGTTCAAAATGGAACAGTCAAAGAAAGAGTTCTTGCCTGTGTTACAAGGTGTGAAATTGAGTAAGACTCAAAGCCCGACCACGGCGAGAAGATAGAAAGAGAATGAAAGTCATTCCCTATGCCTTGGCCATAGGTTCTATAAAGTATGCCATGTTGTGTACCAGATCTATTGTATACCCTACACTGATTTTGGCAAGGAGTACAATAGTGATCAAGGAGTAGATCATCGACAAGGTCAAAATTATCCTTAGTGGAATAAGGATATGTTTCTCGATTATGGAGGTGAAAAAAGGTTCATCGTAAAGGGTTATGTCGATGCAAGTTTTTGACACTGATCCAGATGACTCTAAGTCTCAATCTGGATACATATTGAAAGTGGGAGCTATTAGCTAGAATAACTCCGTGTAGAGCATTGTAGACATAGAATTTGCAAAATACTTACGGATCTGAATGTGACAGACCCGTTGACTAAAATTATCTCACAAGAAAAACATGATCACACCTTAGTACTCTTTGGGTGTTAATCACATAGAGATGTGAACTAGATTATTGACTCTAGTAAACCCTTTGGGTGTTGGTCACATGACGATGTGAACTATGGGTGTTAATCACATGGTGATGTGAATTATTGGTGTTAAATCACATGGCGATGTGAACTAGATTAATTACTCTAGTGCAAGTGGGAGACTGAAGGAAATATGCCCTAGAGGCAATAATAATGTTATTATTTATTTCCTTATTTCATGCTAAATGTTTATTATTCATGCTAGAATTGTATTAACCGGAAACATAATACATGTGTGAATACATAGACAAACAAAGTGTCACTAGTATGCCTCTACTTGACTAGCTCATTGATCAAAGATGGCTATGTTTCCTAGCCATAGACATGAGTTGTCATTTGATTAACGGGATCACATCATTAGGAGAATGATGTGATTGACATGACCCATTCCGTTAGCTTAGCACTCGATCATTTAGTATGCTGCTATTGCTTTCTTCATGACTTATACATGTTCCTATGACTACGAGATTATGCAACTCCGTTCTGGGAGGAACACTTTGTGTGCTACCAAACGTCACAACATAACTGGGTGATTATAAAGGTGCTCTACAGGTGTCTCCGAAGGTACTTGCTGGGTTGGCGTATTTCGTAGATTTGTCACTCTGATTGTCGGAGAGGTATCTCTGGGCCCTCTTGATAATACACATCACTATAAGCCTTGCAAGCATTGTGACTAATGGGTTAGTTGCGAGATGATGTATTACGGAACGAGTAAAGAGACTTGCCAGTAACGAGATTGAACTAGGTATTGAGATACTGACGATTGAATCTCGGGCAAGTAACATACCGATGACAAAGGGAACAACATATATTGTTATGCGGTCTGACCAATAAAGATCTTCGTAGAATATGTGGGAGCCAATATGAGCATCCAGGTTCCGCTATTGGTTATTGACCGGAGACGTGTCTCGGTCAAGTCTACATAGTTCTCGAACCCATAGGGTCCGCACGCTTAACGTTTCGATGACAGTTATATTATGAGGGTATATGTTTTGAAGTACCGAAGGTTGTTCGAAGTCCCGGATGTGATCACGAACATGACGAGGAGTCTCGAAATGGTCGAGACATGAAGATTGACATATTGGAAGCCTATGTTTGGATATCGGAAGTGTTCCGGGTGAAATCGGGATTTTACCAGAGTACTGGGAGGTTACCGGAACCCCCCGGGGACTTAATGGGCCTTAGTGGGCCTTGGTGGAAGAGAGGAGAGGCAGCCAGGGCAAGGGCCGCACGCCCCCGCCCTAGTCCGAATAGGACAAGGAGAGGGTGGCGGCACCCCCCCTTTCCTTCCTCTCCTCCACCTCTTTCGCCCCTCTCTCCTAGTCCAACATGGAAAAGGGGGGGAGTCCTACTCCCGGTAGGAATAGGACTCCTCCTTGCGAGCTCCCTCTCTAGGCCGGCCGCACCCCCCTTGCTCCTTTATATACGGGGGCAGGGGGGCACCCTAGACACAACAATTGATCATTGATCTCTTAGCCGTGTGCGGTGCCCCCCTCCACCATAATCCACCTCGATAATATTGTAGCGGTGCTTAGGCGAAGCCCTGCGTCGGTAGAACATCATCATCGTCACCATGCCATCGCGGTCTTGTGAAACTCTCCCTCAACACTCGGCTGGATCGGAGTTCGAGGGACGTCATCAGTGAGCGTGTCTTTGAACTCGGAGGTGTCGTGTGTTCGGTACTTGATTGGTCGGATCGTGAAGACGTACGACTACATCAACCGCGTTGTGCTAACGCTTCCGCTTTCGGTCTACGAGGGTATGTGGGCAACACTCTCCCCTCTCGTTGCTATGCATCACCACGATCTTGCGTGTGCGTAGGAAATTTTTGAAATTACTACGTTCCCCAACATGAACACCGTTTTGGCATGCTGTGAGCGTGTCCAAAACGTTGTTTTGCTCGGGCCCTGCTCGTGATCATCGTTCTAGCGCGCCCGTGCATGTCTAGCGGGTTCGTCGTGGCTTCGTCCTCCCCCTAGACCCCTCTCCCCTTCTAGTAGCTCGCTCGTCGGACCTCGTCGCCGCACGCCCATGGGCACACAGTAGCCAGTTGTCTCTGTTTGCACCCTGGATATTTCCTCCTCGTGTCCCCTTGGCCTTCTCTGCTCCGTGACCTCTGCCGGACCCGAGCGGCGGCATCCGGCTCGGCCATCCTCGGCCCTACTATAAATTTCCCTCCCCGAGCCATTTCGAGCACACCACCAGCGTCCCCTTCTCCTTCTAGCCCTGCCTAGCCTCTCGTCCGAGCTGGAGAGCCTCTCCTCGCCTGGGTTGGTCGCCATGGTCGTCGCTCCCCGTCGGTAAAATAGGCGGCAACCGAGCCCTCATTCTTCCCCCTAACCTCTCCAGCCACTTCCCCACTCTCCAGTGATCCTCCCCAGCCCCTCATCTCGTCGCAGGAGTGCCTGACGCCGCCGCCCCCATGATGCAGCATCGCCGCGGTTGCTCTCTGTTCCAGTGGCCATCCCATCTCCCATCCTCTTCGACGTCCGTGCACCACCAGGACGGATGCGCGGCATCCTCCCGAGCCCGTTGGTGGGCCGAGCACAGCTGGAGACGGCTGGAGTCTCCCAGGAGCGCGTCGAAGCCGAGCCCCTCCCCTGTCCTGCGAGCGCCGTCGGGAATAAGAAGGAAGAAGGAGGGAGGAGAGAGAAAGCCCGACGGGACCCACCTGGCAGCGAGACAAGCCCCGGCCCCGCCACTGCCATCGTGGATAAGTGGAAGCGCATTCTGCGATTTATGCTTTCCCCATGGGAAAGCGTAGTTTGCTGGAATGCGCGACCCGCGAGCTGCCAGGGGCCTGGCTGTGAATATTTTATTTATAGAATAGTCCCTTGTCTTCAACCCTTCATATCTTTTTGATCCGAACTCCAAATGAGGTGATTCCAAAGCCTACTTCTTCGTATTGTCGAGCTCTATTTGTCGGTATCATTTTCACTAGGTGGCCCCACTATGAAAATGATCATTTTTCCCTTGCCCCAAATCAGCCCCTTCCGAGGGAGAATCCTTTCCGGCGATTCCTTCCGCGATCTTTCCGCACATATCCCTGGTGTATCCTTCAACCCCAGGCAAGCCACGACAACCACTTGCATGATAGACATGCAATAGCCATGGTTTTCTACTTAAAAATTTAAAAAAGTGCTTGTTTGTTTGCAACTGCCATTGTTGTTTCGGTAATGCTTATCGGTATGTGTTCACCTTCATGCTATGTTTTGATGCATATCATTACCTTGTGCTACTTTCTATTATGTTCGTATGCCTTGCTTGGTAGTAGTAATAGTAGTACATGCTCGTAGTAGTGGTGCTCAGTCTGATGCATGTTTGTCGTCTGTTATCCAGTACCGTTGCTATGCATGTTCTGTTGCATCTAAGTGGTTACATGCTTACTTGGTAGTATTATGTTCTTGCATGGTAGTTAGTTCCGATGCTGGTGGTCATGTTATGCTGTGAGTTGTGTTATACTTGTGATATTCATGCTCGTCAGTATGGCATGCTTGTTCGGATATATGATTTATTGTTGTTGCTATGCTTGATGATTATGTTGCACCCCCATGATTATATTGATATCATGCATTATAGTTGCATCATGTTACTTTATCATTGCTCAACTTATTGCATTCAAGTTTAACCAGATAATAATCAAACTTGAACAACTGTTGGCTGAGCCATAGTGCCACCAAATCGAGCTGACCAGTTGATACGTCCATTTTGCATCATGCTTTTATATCGATATTTATTGCATTATGGGCTGTTATTACACATTATGTCACAATATTTATGCCTATTCTCTCTTATTTTACAAGGTTTACATAAGGAGGGAGAATGCCGGGAAATGGAATTCTGGGCTGGAAAAGGAGCAAATATTAGGGACCTATTCTGCACAACTCCAAAAGTCCTAAAACTCCACGAAAGTTACTTTTGGAAATAATAAAAAATACTAGAAGAAGAATCCACGTCAGGGAGGCCTCCACCTGTCCACGAGGGTGGGGGCGTGCCCTACCACCCTGGGCGCGCCCCCCTGCCTCGTGTGCCCCCTGTTGGCCCTCCGATACCCATCTTCTTCTATATGAAGTCTTTCGTCCGAAGAAAAATCATAAGCAAGCTTTCGGGACGAGACTCCGCCGCCACGAGGCGAAACCAATCTAGGGCTCCGGCAGAGCTGTTCTGCCGGGAACACTTCCCTCCGGGAGGGGGAAATCATCGCCATCGTCATCACCAACGCTCCTCTCATCAGGAGAGGGCCAATCTCCATCAACATCTTCACCAGCACCATCTCCTCTCAAACCCTAGTTCATCTATTGTATCCAATTCTTGTCTCATAGTCTAGGATTGGTACATGTAGGTTGCTAGTAGTGTTGATTACTCCTTGTAGTTGATGCTAGTTGGTTTATTTCGTGGAAGATCATATGTTCAGATCCTTTATGCATATTAATACTCCTCTGATTATAAACATGAATCTGCTTTGTGAGTAGTTACGTTTGTTCCTGAAGACATGGGAGAAGTCTTGCTATTAGTAGTCATGTGAATTTGGTATTCGTTCGATATTTTGATGAGATGTATGTTGTCTCTCCTCTAGTGGTGTTATGTGAACGTCGACTACATGACACTTCACCATTATTTGGGCCTAGAGGAAGGCATTTGGTAGTAATAAGTAGATGATGGGTTGCTAGAGTGATAGAAGCTTAAACCCTAGTTTATGCGTTGCTTCGTAAGGGCCAGATTTGGATCCACTAGTTTCATGCTACGGTTAGGTTTACCTTAATACTTCTTTTGTAATTGCGGATGCTTGCAATAGGGGTTAATCATAAGTGGGATGCTTGTCCAAGTAAGGACAGCACCCAAGCACCGGCCCACCCACATATCAAATTATCAAAGTACCGAACGCGAATCATATGAACATGATGAAAACTAGCTTGACGATAATTCCCATGTGTTCTTGGGAGCACTTTTCTCTATATAAGAGTTTGTCCAGGCTTGTCCTTTGCTACAAAAAGGATTGGGCCACCTTGCTGCACTTTACTTACTTTTGTTGCTTGTTGCTCGTTACAAATTATCTTATCACAAAACTATCTGTTACCTACTATTTCAGTGCTTGCAGAAAGTACCTTGTTGAAAACCGCTTACCATTTCCTTTTGCTCCTCGTTGGGTTCGACACTCTTACTTATCGAAAGGACTATGATAGATCCCCTATACTTGTGGGTCATCAAGACTCTTTTCTGGCGCCGTTGCCGGGGAGTGAAGCGCCTTTAGTAGGTGGAATTTGGTAAGGAAAAAATTCATATAGTGTGCTCAAATTTACTGTCACTTGTTACTATGGAAAGTAATCCTCTGAGGGGCTTGTTCGGGGTATCTTCACCCCAACCAGTAGAGCAAAGAGTTGCTCCTCAACCTACTTAAACTACTGAAAATGAAAATGTCTACTTTGAAATTCCTTCGGGTATGTTAGAAAAACTGCTAGCTAATCCTTTTGCAGGAGATGGAACAATGCATCCTGATGAGCACCTAATCTATGTGGATGAAGTTTTTGGATTATTTAAGCTTGCAGGTATACCCGATGATGTTATTAAGAAGAAGGTCTTCCCTTTATCTTTGAAGGGAGATGCATTGACATGGTATAGGCTATGTGATGATACGGGATCATGGAACTACAAATGATTGAAATTGGAATTTCATCAGAGGTTTTATCCTATGCATCTTGTTCATCGTGATCGCAATTATATATATAATTTTTGGCCTCGCGAAGGAGAAAGCATCGCTCAAGCTTGGGGAGGCTTAAATCAATGTTATATTCATGCCCCAATCATGAGCTCTCAAGATAAATAATTATTCAAAAAATTTATGCTCGGCTTTCTGATAACAATCGCACCATGCTCGATACTTCTTGTGCTGGATCTTTTATGATGAAGACCATTGAATTCAAATGGGATTTATTGGAAAGAATTAAACGCAAATCTTAAGATTGGGACCTCGACGAAAGTAAGGAGTCAGGTATGACACCTATGTTTGATTGTGTTAAATCTTTTATGGATACCGATGTTTTCCGTAAGTTTAGCACTAAATATGGACTTGACTCTGAGATAGTAGCTTCTTTCTGTGAATCTTTTGCTGCTCATATTGATCTCCCTAAGGAGAAGTGGTTTAAATATCATCCTCCCATAGAAGTAAAAGTAGATGCACCTATTAAAGTTGAAGAAAAGACTATCACTTATAATGATCCTATTGTTCCTACTGCTTATGTTGAAAAACCACCTTTCCCTGTTAGGACCAAAGATCATGCTAAAGATTCAACTATGGTTCGTAAAAGCAATATTAGAACCTATACACCTCCTGAGCAAGATAAAGTGGGCTTTAGGCCCCTCGCTCTACCTCCTTGCCGCCGAGGTTACAACCAAATCCGGACCCAGGAAAAAATCCTTAGGTATAGGAAAAAGGGGAGCACGGCAGCCTAGACATAAAAACGAGGTTTCACATGCCCCAGTCCCGTTCTGAAATGCATGACAGAGGATAAAAGACTTATCTGGATCTGCAGCCCCCGGCAACCTTGTCTTGCCGCTGTTGGATCCCCGTGCTAGCAGCCCCCGGCAACTCTGGTCCACCGGGGTCGGGACGCCGGTCCGTTTTCTTTCTTCCAAGTAGCTCAGCAGAAGTGCTCACGTGCCCTGCGAAGCAAAAGAGGACAGAAGAGAAACAGATAGACGCACACTCGACCTCTAAGCTAGGGGTTAGTCGTTGCTGAGCACTATCAACCCTAACCAAGGAAGAGACTCGACCTAGCATGCATGCTATGACTTAGGGCGCCAGCGCTTCATTTATTTATGCTCGGGTGCTACAGCTTTGTACAAAAGGTCACATGCCTTGCCTAAGCAAAGCTTGAACAAAAGGTGGCTTGTCGAGGCCCAAAGAAGCCGCCTTCACGGGTCAAACTTGCGAAGATGCTCAATGTTCCGAGAGTTGCTCATCGATATGGAATCCTCGATCTCCAAAGCGGATCGCGCCAGTTCGGTGACTCGTATTACCCGATAAGGGCCTTCCCACTTTGGCGTCAACTTGTTGGAATTCTTGGCCGACTGAACGCACCGAAGAACAAGGTCGCCTTCCTCAATGCTTCTGGCATGAACCCTGCGGCTATGGTAGCAGCGCAAGGCTTCTTTGGTAGCGTGCCGCTCTCCTGACCACCCGAAGACGACCTTCCTCAAGGAGCATCGCGTTATCTTGGCGCAACGGCTCTTGCTCAAGCTCATCATAGCGAGCACTTGAGGAGACCCAGATATGAGTTCCGTGGGGAGAACTGCTCGCCCGTATACCAGGGCAAAGGTGTCCGGCGGTGGCTCGATTTGGCGTCGTCTGATCGACCAAAGAACCGCAAGCAACTCATCAATCCAGCGCCTTCCACTCTTGTGCAGCTTGTCAAAGGTCTTCGTTCTCGTGCCTCGCAACACTTCGCATTTTCCCTCTCGCCTTGGCCGTTGCTCGCGTGGATGTGCCACGAAAGCAAAATGCACCTTCTTTGCCGAGGTCTTGGATGTATTGCATGAAGGTGTGGCTTGTGAACTGCGTGTCGTTGTCGGTGATGACTCTGTTTGGCACACCAAAACGGCGGAACCAGTCCTTTGAAGAACTTGACGGCCGACCGAGCGGTCACCTTCCTCATCGCTTCCACCTCCGGCCACTTTGTGAACTTGTCGATTGCAACGCATAAGTACTCAAAGCGCCCGACAGCTGGGGAAAGTGCCCAAGATATCGAGCCCCAGACCGAGAATGGCCAGGAGAGAGGGATTGTTTGAAGGGCTTGAGCTGGTTGATGAAGCTTCTTTGAATGGAACTGGCATGCTTCACACTTGGTTACTAGTGTCGTCGCATCCTGGAGGGCGGTGGGCCAGAAGAAGCCTTGCCGGAACACCTTCCCGGCAAGGGCCCTCGGCCCTATGTGGGAGCCACATATGCCTCCATGTTTCTCTGCCAACAGCTCCAGTCCTTCCTCCCGGGGGATACACTTGAGTTTCACACCGTTCGGCCTTCTCCGATACGGGACGTCATCGACGAACTGGTACAGGGCGGACCGACGGGCTACTTTTTCCGCTTCTTCCTGCTCCTCAGGAAGCTCCCCTGTTTGGAGGAATTGGACGGTATGTTGCGCCCATCCCGGAGCCCGGGGCTCGACGGCAAGGACCAAAGGCATCTCTTCCGCCATGGGAGCGGCTGTCTCTACGGCCAGGCTTGACGCCCCTACCAAGCTGGGCTTGCTCTTAGGCAGGCTCGGCGTCATGGCAGCAGACTTTGCCAAGAGCCCCAGGGGGCTCGGTAGGAAATACTTGTCCGGACCTGATTTCCTCCGCTTGTTCTGCCCCGCTGATGGTTCGACGGATGGTTGAGTTAACCGAAGCAAAAAGGTACTCATAACCCACAAGTATAGGGGATCAATTGTAGCCTCTTTCGATAAGTAAGAGTGTCAAACCCAACGAGGAGCTAAAGGTAGAACAAATATTCCCTCAAGTTCTATCGACCACCGATATAACTCTACGTACACTTGACGTTCGCTTTACCAGAAACAAGTAGGAAACTAGAAGTACTTTGTAGGTGTTTTTGGATAGGTTTGCAAGAAAGTAAAGAGCGAGTAAATAAAGACTAGGGGCTACTTAGATAAAAACACAACTAAAGTAAATATGGCGAGTGTGGAAAAGTGGTGGTAGGAGTTCTGGAATTGTCCCTAAGCAATTGACTATGTTACTAGACCGGTAATCACTATTGCAATTCTATTTGAGGGAGAGGCATAAGCTAACATACTTTCTCTACTTGGATCATATGCACTTATGATTGGAACTCTAGCAAGCATCCGCAACTACTAAAGATTCATTAAGGTAAAACCCAACCATAGCATTAAAGTATCAAGTCCCCTTTATCCCATAGACAAACAACCTACTTACTCGGGTATGTGCTTCTGTCACTCACGCCACCCACCATAAGCAAATCATAAACATATTGCAAACCCTACAGTGGGAATCCCTCACGCTTGCGGGAATCCTCTTTGGTGCAGACTTGGCCTTGGGGGCAGCTTTGGGTGCTTCCTTGGGCTTAGATGTGGCAGCCCCTGATCTTATTGCATCACCCATTAGCTTTGGTGCCTTTGGTGCTGGTGCAGCTATCTCTTCTTCCTCTTCCATCATGGAAGGCTTCCCAATAACTCTGACTGTGGTCTTCTTGACCCTCTCTTTCCTTTTATTCCCTTCAGCAGCAGCTGGCTCTCTGGGATCAGACTTATCAGGAATTTGAGTTGATGCTCTGACTTTTGGCATAGGTGTCCTCTTGGCAGGAACCTTCTTATTGAGTCCGGGCTTTGAGCTATGTGCTGAGCCATAGTCCTTTTTTAGCACAACCTTCTTGGAGGTTGCTTCATCCTCTTCTGCCCTATAATCCTCATCTTCTGAATCTGAGGTTTTCTTCTTCCTTTGCCTGGTGGCAGCTTTAGGCAGATTGCTTGGGGTGCTCCTGCTGCCTTCATTTGAAGAGCTGGAGGGACTAGTGCCCTCACTCATGTTCACCTGTTCCTCTGACCTGTTCTGACTGTCACTCTGGTCTGACATGCTGACTGCTGACCCTGTGAAGAGTTATAGATGAGGTAGAGTGGATGAGCATCACAAAATGCAGAGATTTTTGCAAAAGAATGACTCAAAAATTCAGTTTTAGTTTTCCACAGAAAGCATTTCGGATCAACCGATTTTCAAACTCGGTGATACCGAAGCAGTTTTGGAACCTAAACTGATGAACTCGGTTGGACCGAGTCATAGTTCGGTGGCACCGAGACTGCTAGGGTTTCACAAAGTCCTAAAATCGGTCTCACCGATTAGTAATTCTCGGTCAGACCGAGTCTCACTAGTGCAATGGCATAAGACAAATCTGTGGGACCGAAGTTTTTCAACTCGGTGGGTCCGAGATGGTTTCATGAAACCTAACCCTAAATTTTCGAATCAAAACTATTCTAAGGATTGCATTGACTGGATAGGAGTGTTTCAATCGTGGCAAGAATCAATAAGAACACAATGTGCTGAGAACCGGACGAGGAAAGCACAGTGATCGAGTCCATACCCTAGTTCGGCGGAGACTCGCTACGGCGGCAATGGCTGGGTTGAATTCTGTTGACGGCGGCAGATACCAGCGACAGGGGGCGGCTGGTGACGAGGAGACGATCCGGAGACCAAGGAGGCAGAGCGAGCTATTGCGCGGGCAAAGAGGTTCGGAGAAATTTCCAAATTTTTGCCCGTGACTATATATAGCCCGACCCTGTCGGTGTGACCGAGTGGAACAACTCGGTGGCACCGAGATGCAAAATAGTCTGATTATTGCAACTCGGTGTGACCGAAGAGTTCAAATCGGTTGCAACGAGATTGAAAACCTAGATCGACTAAGTGATCTCGGTAAGACTGAAATGGAGGAATCGGTAAGACCGAGAATCACAAAGAAGTTTTGGAAGTTTAAGTCTATGACGAACCGGGGACTCGAAAGTGCTCCTCACACAGAGTGGTTCGAATCTGACTTGATCAAATTTTGTGATGTAGCATGAACATAGTTTGAGACAAGAAAAGCATAGATAGCTAGAGAAGGTTCTTAGGCATTCTTGTCCATCCACTTGGCCAAAGAAAAAAAAGCTGATCAATCAAAACAACAAGTGGATGTCCTCGAATGAGTAAAGTATGCAACCAACATGCTCACACAATAAGATGGCAAATGAAATATGTGGCAAAGCATGCTCAACCAATTCTAGCATCTATCAAGCAATTGGCGATGACTAGGTCATCTATATATGAGTATATTGACTTAGGAGTCAAATGATAGACATTTGATCATAGGTCATACTCATCGCTTAAGCTCAAGTGGGGTTACCACTTTTACATAAAGCATTTATGTGTTCACATCATTAGAGTTGCTTTGACTCAATTCTTAGAGTTAAGCTCCCCCTAGATGTGAGATCCCCCTTAAGAGGGATGAACTAACCTTGGGTTTTGTCGATGATGACTTCATGTAGGTGTTGAAGATGTGGATGCTCAATGTTGATGTAGATCTTTTTGGAGCATTCTTTTGGAGTGAGTTGCACTTTCAATACCTACATGGGTTAGTCCCACAAGGAACAAACAAGTATATCCATAGACATAGAGTGATGCACACACAAAATGATGTCCATGAAATCATTAGGTTACCTTGTCCCTTGCCTTACCAACATGAGGATTTGTGACTCCTTGAACTAGTGCAAGATATGTAAGTTGATTGCACTTGTACTTGCCATAATGATATGAGTGAAATATGTTGGCGGAGTCACCCTCAAGAACTCTCTAGTTCTTCTTCTTCTGGATCCACATCATCTTGATGGGAATCCTTGGAGTTGTAGTTGTACTTGATGAGGTAGAACTTGACGTAGTCTTGGGAATCCACTTGACCAAGACCTTAGGTGCTTCTTCAAATGCATCAATCTCTTCTTGAAGCTTGTCCTTGCCTTTGTTCTTGTGGTCTTGTGGTGGAAGATCATCTTGTGCATGTGTTCCCTTGAAGGAAGTAGGATCATACTTCTCTTGTTGAGGAACAAACTTCGTCTTGGGGTATTGATCTTATTCCCACTCAACTCCATTGGCATTGAACTTTAGTTCAAAACCAACACCTTGATTCTTCCGGTGCCTTCCTTGATTGCGTACAATTTCCTTGAATTGCTTACTCCCGGCAAGGCTCTTGTATACACCTTTCTCTATAATTCCCTTCAATAAGCTATTTTCTTGCTCAAGTGTAACTTGGCTAAGAGAATCATTAGTGGAATCAAGAGAACTACTAGAAGCAACAATATTGGATTTAGCATTGTTATTGTTACTACTAGAAGAAGAATCTTTCTTGTTCTTGTTACTAGACTTGACTTGAGGCATGTAAGTAGATAAGAGTAAACGCTTGGCAATGTAAGAAGAACTTTTCTTACGGAGATCATCATTGATAGCTTTTAAGAACTCATGCTCTTGCTCAAGATTGAGCTTTTCAAAGCGTAACTTCTCATGAGCCCTTAAAAGTTCTCGATGATCTTCAAAGATAGTTTCATGAGCTAACTTAAGAGTGTTTAGTTCTTTAGTTAGATGCTCAATTTTCTCCTTATCATTGTCATTCGTTTCACCTTGATTACCATGATTAGTTGACGTTTCATCATAGTATTCATCACTAGAGTTGTCAACAAGTAAATCATCATCACCTAGCAAGTCATCTTCATCAAAATCAAAATCAATATACTCGGGATGTGTTACCTTAGGACCTTTGGCCATGAAGCATCTACCAATTCCTTCATTTGGTGATTCAAATATGTCGTAGGAGTTGATTGACACAAGTGCTAGACCGGCAACACCTTCATCTTGAGTATATTCAGAGTCGGAGTGATAGCTTCTCTCGGAGTGATGGTCGGAGTCGGAGCCGGATACCCATTCACCAACATGAGCTTGATGTCTTCATTTTGTGTAGCTCTTTGATGACTTGTCCTTTCTTTCCGAATCCTTGCTTCTCCGTGAGGGTCTTCGTTCATAACGATCATCTCTACTCCTCCTCTCTCTTGGTGGTGATTCTTCTCTTCTACTTCTTCTTTTTGGAGAGTCTTCTCTTCTTTTGTAGGGTGCCGTACACTTATTGGAATAGTGTCCGGGTCTCCCACAATTGTAGCAATTTCACTCTCGACTAGAAGATCTTTTGTCATTCTAAGACCTAGACTTGGAGCTTCTTTCTTTGCTTCTACTCTTGTAGAATTTGTTGAATTTCTTCACCATTAAGCTCAATTCTTCATTGAAGGTTTGTTTCTCACTCGATGATGTGGGGGCTACACTTGAGGCTTTGTAAGCACCACTTGACATGTTGTGAAGTTCCTCCTTATCCTTGAGTGACATCTGATGAGCAACAATTCTTCCAATGACTTCTGTTGGCTTGAGATCTTTGTAGTTTGGCATCATTTGAATCAATGTGCACATGGTATCATACTTTCCATCCAATGCTCTTAGGATCTTCTTGATGATGAATCTGCTACCATCTCTTCCCTCCCTAAGCCGGCAATTTCTTTTGTGATAAGTGCAAGCCTAGAGTACATTTCAGTGACACCTTCACCATCCTTCATTTTGAACTTGTCAAGCTGACTTTGGAGCACATCCAACTTGGATTCCTTGACGGATTCGGTAACTTCATGCATATCAATCAAAGTATCCCAAATTTCCTTTGCATTCTCAAGACGGCTGATTTTGTTGAATTCTTCGGGGCACAGTCCGTTGAAGATGATATCACAAGCTTGAGTGTTGTATTGCAACATCTTCAATTCTTCCGCATTAGCTTCACGGTTCGGCTCTCTCCCATCAAAGAATTCACCTTGCAAGCCAATACAAATAATTGCCCAAACAGTGGGGTTATGTCCGAGAATATGCATTTTCATCTTATGCTTCCAACTAGCAAAATTAGTACCATCAAAGTAAGGACCTCTACGGTGATAATTTCCCTCGCTAGACGCCATACTCTCCTAGGTTGTGAAACCAAGGCTATGACCACCAAAGCTATGGAAATCAAAGCAAATGGAGACCAAAGCTCGATACCACTTGTAGGACCTTGAAGTATGTCTAGAGGGGGTGATTAGTCTACTTGACCAATTAAAAACTTAGCCTTTTCCCAGTTTTAGAGTTTGGCAGATTTTAGCTATCTTAGGACAAGTCAAGCAATCATCACACAATTCAAGCAAGCGTGCTAAGAGTATATTGGCAGCGGAAATTAAAGCATGTAACTTGCAAGAAAGTAAGGGGAAGGGTTTGGAGGATTCAAGCGCAATTGGAGACACGGATGTTTTTGGCGTGGTTCCGATAGGTGGTGCTATCGTACCTCCACATTGATGGAGACTTCAACCCACGAAGTGTAACGGTTGCGCGAGTCCACAGAGGGCTCCACCCACGAAGGGTCCACAAAGTAGAAACCTTGTCTATCGCACCATGGCCGTCGCCCACGAAGGACTTGCCTCACTAGCGGTAGATCTTCCCGAAGTAGGCGATCTCCTTGCCCTTACAAACTCCTTGGTTCAACTCCACAATCTTGTCGGAGGCTCCCAAGTGACACCTAGCCGATCTAGGAGACACCACTCTCCAAGAAGTAACAAATGGTGTGTTGATGATGAACTCCTTGCTCTTGTGCTTCAAATGATAGTCTCCCAACACTCAACTCTCTCTCATAGGATTTGGATCTGGTGGAAAGAGGATTTGAGTGGAAAGCAACTTGGGGAAGGCTAGAGATCAAGATTCATATGGTAGGAATGGAATATCTTGGCCTCAACACATGAGTAGGTGGTTCTCTCTCAGAAATGGTAAGTTGGAAGTGTAGGTTTGTTCTGATGGCTCTCTCCACGAATGAAGAGGAGGTGGAGGGGTATATAGCCTCCACACAAAATCTAACCGTTACACACAATTTACCAATCTCGGTGGGACCGAATCAACAAACCCGGTCAGACCGATTTTAGTAAACCTAGTGACCGTTAGGGTTTTTGGTGGGACTGACATGCATCTCGGTAGGACCGATATGGTTAGGGTTAGGGCATAACGTAATCTCGGTGAGTCCGATTACACAAACTCGGTGAGACCGATTTTGGTAATTAGCTAACTAGAGAGTTGGTCATGTAAACTCGGTGGGACCGATTTGCTCTTTTCGGTGAGACCGAAATGTTACAAAAGGGAAACAGAGAGTTTACATTGCAATCTCGGTGGGACCGATCCGCTCTTTTGATGAGACCGAAAAGTTACGAAAAGGAAACAGAGAGATTACAATCCCATCTGGGTGAGACCGAGATCCCTATCGGTAGAACCGATTTGCCTAGGGTTTGTGGCAGTGGCTATGACATATGGAATCGGTGGCGCGGATAGGAAGAATCGGTGAGACCGATTTTGGCTTTAGGTTTAGGTCATATGTGGATGTGAGAAAGTAGGCGAGGGTTTTGGAGCATATCACTAAGCACATGAAGCAAGAGGCTCATTAAGCAACACCTCATCCCTCCTTGATAGTATTGGCTTTTCCTATAGACTCAATGTGATCTTGAATCACTAAAATATAAAATGAAGAGTCTTGAGCTTTTGAGCTTGAGCCAATCCTTTGTCATTAGCATTTTGAGGATCCACTTTCATCATCCATGCCATGCCATTCATTGAGCTTTCCTGAAATGTTCATCTTGGAATAGCATTAGCTCAGTGAGCTATATGTTGTTATGAATTACCAAAACCACCTAGGGATAGTTGCACTTTCAGCGAGGAATCAGGAGATCTACAAGTAGTCCGACCGCTTCGAGAGGGATCGTCTGGAGCGGCAGTGGGCGTTTGAGCCGGTGAGCGTCGTTAAATGTGCAGCAACGGCAGGCACCGTATTGCAGTTGCCCTGCTCGTCGGTACACTCCTCCTCCTCTGCCTCTTAATGAGCATGCTTGACAGAGGAGAGGCTGCCGGAAGTAGCACAAAGCCCCTCCGTAGTAGTAGCACTATTTAGGGGCTATTTTGTTCAGTTCATCTGACTATAGATGTGGTGGAAATGTACAACGTACTTAAAATTAGCTAGTATATATAGTTGAACTAGCTATTTCAGTACGTGGTTGGCAACAATTGCGGAAAAGTTTGGTCGGTTCAGCTGTCAAGTTGAACTGTTTGTATAAATTAAGAACGACTGCTTAATCTATGAGTGAAATCTATGCTTGATTACTGAATTATAGTTGGAAAAATTAGATAGTGGTAGTGATTTTTAGCTGCATATTTTGACAAATCGCGGTGTTACAAGGATTGACAAATGGCAATGTTACTAGATCAACAAATGTCAATCTTTCCAGTTTGAAAAATGGCAACATACCCAATATGACAGATGCAAATCTTACCAAATTGTTTGTACGTGCTCGCACACGGGTCATCCAAAACAACCATTTGCATTGAAGGGATGCACAAATCCTGCGCTGCGAATTTTCCCTCGACTTAAGGGGGAAGATGATACGTCCATTTTGCATCATGCTTTTATATCGATATTTATTGCATTATGGAATGTTATTACACGTTATGTCACAATACTTATGCCTATTCTCTCTTATTTTACAAGGTTTACATAAGGAGGGAGAATGCGGCATTTGGACTTACAGGCCGGAAAAGGAGCAAATATTAGAGACCTATTCTGCACAACTCCAAAAGTCCTGAAACTCCACGAAAGTTATTTTTGGAAATAAAAAAGAAATAATGAGCGGAAGAAATACATCAGGGGGGCCACCACCTGTCCACGAGGGTGGGGGCGCGCCCTACCCCCCTGGGCGCGCCCCCTGCCTCGTGGGCCCCCTGTTGGTCCTCTGGTGGCCATCTTCTGCTATATGAAGTCTTTCATCCGAAGAAAAATCATAAGCTAGCTTTCGGGACGAGACTCCACCGCCATGAGGCGGAACCTTGGCGGAACCAATCTAGGGCTCTGGCAGAGCTGTTCTGCCGGGGACACTTCCCTCCGGGAGGGGGAAATCATCACCATCGTCATCACCAACGCTCCTCTCATCGGGAAAGGGCAATCTCAATCAACATCTTCACTAGCACCATCTCCTCGCAAACCCTAGTTCATCTCTTGTATCCAATTCTTGTCTCCAAGTACGGGATTGGTACCTGTGGGTTGCTAGTAGTGTTGATTACTCCTTCTAGTTGATGCTAGTTGGTTTATTTGGTGGAAGATCATATGTTCAGATCCGTTATGCATATTAATACTCCTCTGATTATGAACATGAATATGCTTTGTGAGTAGTTACGTTTGTTCCTAAGGACATGGGAGAAGTCTTGCTATTAGTAGTCATGTGAATTTGATATTCGTTCGATATGTTGAGGAGATGTATGTTGTCTATCCTCTAGTGGTGTTATGTGAACGTCGACTACATGAAACTTCACCATTATTTGGGCCTAGAGGAAGTCATTGGGAAGTAATAAGTAGATGATGGGTTGCTAGAGTGACAGAAGCTTAAACCCTAGTTTATGTGTTGCTTCGTAAGGGGCTGATTTTGACCATATGTTTCATGCTATGGTTAGGTTTACCTTAATACTTTTGTTGTAGTTGCGGATGCTTGCAATAGAGGTTAATCATAAGTGGGATGCTTGTTCAAGTAAGAACATCACCCAAGCACCGGTCCACCCACATATCAAATTATCAAAGTACCGAACGCAAATCATATGAACGTGATGAAAACTAGCTTGACGATAATTCCCATGTGTCCTCGGGAGCGCTTTTCTCTATATAAGAGTTTGTCCAGGCTTGTCCTTTGCTACAAAAAGGATTGGGCCACCTTGCTGCACTTTATTTACTTTTGTTAGTTGTTGCTCGTTACAAATTATCCTATCACAAAACTATCTGTTACCTACTATTTCAGTGCTTGCAGAGAATACCTTCTTTGAAAACCGCTTATCATTTCCTTCTGCTCCTCATTGGGTTTGACACTCTTACTTATCGAAAGGACTATGATAGATCACCTATACGTGTGGATCATCAAGACTTCTTTCTCGCCGCTGCGGGGAGTGAAGAGCCTTTGGTTGGTGGAATTTGGTAAGAAAAAATTTATATAGTGTGCTGAAATTCTTTGTTACTTGTTACTATGGAAAGTAATCCTCCGAGGGGCTTGTTCGGGGTATCTTCACCCCGACCAAGAGAGCAAAGAGTTGCTCCTCAACCCATCTGAACCTCATCAAGATGAAAATGTCCACTTTGAAATTCCTTCGGGTATGTTGGAAAAACTGCTAGCTAATCCTTTTGCAGGAGATGGAACAAAGCATCCTGATGAGAACCTAATATATGTGGATGAACTTTGTGGATTATTTAAGCTTGCAGGTGTGCCCGGTGATTTTGTTAAGAAGAAGGTCTTCCCTTTATCTTTGAAGGGAGATGCATTGACATGGTATAGGCTATGTGATGATACGGGATCATGGAACTACAAACGATTGAAATTGGAATTTCATCAGAAATTTTATCCTATGCATCTTGTTCATCGTGATCGCAATTATATATATAATTTGTGGCCTCGCGAAGGAGAAAGCATCGCTCAATCTTGGGGGAGGCTTAAATCAATGTTATATTCATGCCCCAATCATGAGCTCTCAAGAGAAATAATTATTCAAAATCTTTATGCTCGGCTTTCGGGTAAAAATCGCACCATGCTCGATACTTCTTGTGCTGGATCTTTTATGATGAAGTCTATTGAATTCAAATGGGATTTATTGGAAAGAATTAAACGCAACTCTAAAGATTGGGATCTCGACGTAGGTAAGGAGTCAGGTATGACACCTAAGTTTGATTGTGTTAAATCTTTTATGGATACCGATGTTTTCCATAAGTTTAGCACTAAAGATGGACTTGACTCTGAGATAGTAGCTTCTTTCTGTGAATCTTTTGCTACTTATGTTGATCTCCCCAAGGAGAAGTGGTTTAAATATCATCCTCCCATAGAAGTAAAAGTAGCTGCACCTATTAAAGTTGACGAAAAGATTATAACTTATAATGATCCTATTGTTCCTACTTCTTATGTTGAGAAACCACCCTTTCCTGTTAGGATAAAGGATCATGCTAAAGCTTCAACTGTGGTTCGTAAAAGCAATATTAGAACTTATACACCTCCTGAGCAAATCAAAGTTGAACCTAATGTTGCTATTGTTAAAGATCTCTTGTCTGATAATATTGATGGGCATGTTATTTATTTCTGTGAGGAAACTGCTATAATTGCCAAACCTTGTGCGAAAGATAAACATAGACCTGTGGTAGGCATGCCTGTTATTTCTATTAAAATAGGAGATCATTGTTATCATGGCTTATGTGATATGGTTGCCAGTGCTAGTGCTATACCTCATGACTTATACAAAGAAATTATGGATGAAATTGCACCTGCTAAGATAGAAGGTAATGATGTTACCATCAAACTTGCTAATAGAGATACAATATCACCCATTGGAATTGTTAGAGATGTTGAAGTCTTGTCTGGGAAAACTAAATATCCTTCTGATTTTCTTGTTCTTGGTTCCCCACGGGATAGTTTTTGTCCCATTATATTTGGTAGACCCTTCTTGAACACCGTTAATGCTAGGATAGACTGCGAAAAGGATGTTGTTACTATTGGTCTAGGTGATATGTCTCATGAGTTTAATTTCTCTAAATGTAGTAGACAACACCGTGAAGAGGAATTACCTAGTAAGGATGAAATTATTGGTCTTGCTTCTATTGTCGTGCCTCCTAGTGATCCTTTAGAACAATATTTGCTAGACCATGAAAATGATATGTATATGAATGAAAGAAGGGAAATAGATGAAGTATTCTTTAAACAGGAACCTATCCTGAAACACAATTTGCCTGTTGAAATCCTAGGGGATCCTCCTCCACCCAAGGGTGATCCCGTGTTTGAGCTTAAATCGTTACCTTATACTCTTAAATATGCTTATCTTGATGAGAAAAGATATATCCTGTTATTATTAGTGCTAACCTTTCAGAGCATGAAGAAGAGAGATTATTGAAAACTCTGAAGAAGCACCGTGCTGCCATTGGATATACTCTTGATGATCTTAAGGGCATTAGTCCCACTCTATGTCAGCATAAAATAAATTTGGAGGAAGATGCCAAACCAGTTCGTGATCATCAATGACGGCTGAATCCTAAGATGAAGGAAGTGGTAAAAAAAGAAATACTAAAGCTCCTTGAGGCAGGTATAATTTATCCCGTTGCTGATAGTCAGTGGATAAGTCATGTCCATTGTGTCCCTAAGAAGGGAGGTATTACCGTCGTTCCTAATGATAAAGATGAGTTGATTCCGCAAAGAATTATTACATGTTATAGGATGGTAATTGATTTTCGCAAATTAAATAAGGCTACTAAAAAAGATCATTACCCCTTACCTTTTATCGATCAAATGCTAGAAAGATTATCCAAGCATACACATTTTTTCTTTCTAGATGGTTATTCTGGTTTCTCTCAAATACTTGTGTCAGCCAATGATCAATCAAAGACTACTTTTACTTGCCCTTTTGATACTTTTGCTTATAGACGTATGTCTTTTGGTTTATGTAATGCACATCCTACCTTTCAAAGATGCATGATGGCTATATTCTCTGACTTTTGTGAAAAGATTTGTGAGGTTTTCATGGACGATTTTCCGTCTATGGATCATCTTTTGATGATTGCTTGAGCAACCTTGATCGAGTTTTGCAGAGATGTGAAGAAACTAATCTTGTCTTGAATTGGGAAAAGTGCCACTTTATGGTTAATGTAGGTATTGTCTTGGGGCATAAAGTTTACGAAAGAGGTATTGAGGTTGATAAAGCCGTGGTTGATGCTATTGAAAAGATACCATGTCCCAAGGACATCAAAGGTATAAGAAGTTTCCTTGGTCATGCCGGTTTTATAGGAGGTTCATTAAGGACTTCTCAAAATTTCTCGGCCTCGACTAATTTATTACAAAAAGATATACCATTTGTCTTTGATGATGATTATGTAGAAGCATTTGAAATACTTAAGAAAGCATTGATCTCTGCACCTATTGTTCACCAATTGATTGGAATTTACCCTTTGAAATTATGTGTGATGCTAGTGATTATGATGTAGGTGCTGTTCTAGGGCAGAGAGTTGATAAGAAATTAAATGTTATTCAATATGCTAGTAAAACTCTATACAATGCCTAGAGAAATTATGCTACTACTGAAAAATAATTCTTAGCAATTGTATTTGCTTGTGATAAGTTTAGACCTTATATTGTTGATTCTAAAGTAACTATTCACACGGATCATGCTGCTATTAAATATCTTATGGAAAAGAAAGATGCTAAACCTAGACTTATTAGATGGGTTCTCCTGCTACAAGAATTTGATTAGCATATTGTTGATAGAAAAGGAGCTGAGAACCCGTTCTGCATACAACTTGTCTTGGTTAGAAAATGTTCTTGATGACCCACTACCTATTGATGATAGCTTTCCTGATGAACAATTAAATGTCATAAATGCCTCTCGTACTGCTCCATTGTATGCTGATTATGCTAATTACATTGTTGCAAAATTTATACCACGTAGTTTCACATACAAGCAAAAGAAAAAGTATTTCTATGATTTGAGATATTACTTTTGGGATGACCCACATCTTTATAAAGAAGGAGTAGATGGTGTTATTAGACATTGTGTACCTGAGCATGAACAGGAACAGATCCTACGCAAGTGTCATTCCGAGGCTTATGGAGGACACCACGCTGAAGATAGAACTGCACATAAGGTATTGCAATCCGGTTTTTATTGGCCTACTCTCTTCAAGGATGCCCGTAAGTTTGTCTTATCCTCTGATGAATGTCAAAGAATTGGTAATATTAGTAGACGTCAAGAAATGCCTATGAACTATTCACTTGTTATTGAACCATTTGATGTTTGGGGCTTTGATTATATGGGACCTTTTCCTGCCTCTCATGGTTACACATATATTTTAGTTGCTATTGATTATGTTACTAAGTGGGTAATCTATTCCAACTAGTAGTGCTGATCATAACACTTCTATCAAAATGCTTAAAGAAGTTATTTTTCCGAGGTTTGGAGTCCCTAGATATTTAATGACTGATGGTGGTTCACATTTTATTCATGGTGCTTTCCGTAAAATGCTTGCTAAATATGATGTTAATCATAGAATTGCATCTCCCTATCACCCGCAGTCTAGTGGTCAAGTAGAATTGAGTAATAGAGAGCTCAAATTAATTTTGCAAAAGACTGTTAATAGATCTAGAAAGAATTGGTCCAAGAAACTTGATGATGCATTATGGGCCTATAGAACTGCATATAAAAATCCTATGGGTATGTCTCCGTATAAAATGGTTTATGGAAAAGCATGTCACTTACCTCTCGAACTAGAACATAAGGCTTATTGGGCTATTAAAGAGCTCAATTATGATTTCAAACTCGTCGGTGAGAAGAGGTTATTTGATATTAGATCACTTGATGAATGGAGAACCCAAGCTTATGAGAATGCCAAGTTGTTTAAAGAAAAAGTTAAAAGATGGCATGACAAAAGAATACAAAAGCGTGAGTTTAATGTAGGTGATTATGTATTGCTATACAACTCTCTTTTAAGATTTTTTACAGGAAAACTTCTCTCTAAATGGGAAGGCCCTTACGTTATCAAGGAGGTCTATCGTTCCGGTGCCATAAAAATCAATAACTTCGAAGGCACAAATCCGAAGGTGGTGAACAGTCAAAGAATCAAACATTATATCTCGGGTAATCCTATAAATGTTGAAACCAATGTTATTGAAACCATAACCCCGGAGGAATACATAAGGGACACTTTCCGAAACGTTTCTGACTCCGAAAACGAATAGGTATGTGGTACGGTAAGTAAACCGACTCCAAAACAGTTCTAAAGGCAATTTTTATCCGTTTTGGAATATTTAGAAAAATAGAAAAATAAGAAGCAGTCTGGGAAGGACACGAGGCCTCCACGAGGGTGGAGGGCGCGAGCTACCCCCCTAGGCGCGCCCCCGTACCTCGTGGGCACCCCGTGTGCTCTCCAGACTCCGTTTTCTTGCACGATACGTATTTTGGTCGGTAAAAATTCATTATATAATCTCCCGAAGGTTTTGACTCCTGTATCACGCAATTATCCTCTGTTCTTGTTTCGAGCTGTTTTTCTGACAGATCTAGAGTATCATGACGCGTCTCCAAGTGCCCCCAAGGACAAGTTCTTTGAGAAGGTCATCAACCCTTACCTCGCGGAGGTGCTGCGACACCCTCAAACCATTGAGATGCGTGATGGGTTGCTGCACATCCGCGATGTTGAGGGACCGAAGGGGACCGTGGCGTGGAGACGAGGCTCGAAGCAATGGAGCAACAAGTTTTCAAGTGCCAGGGGATGGTGGAACATGGACTCAACTCCAACCACATGATGATCGCGGAGTTCACCAACAACCACAAGCTGGATGCCAACAACATTGTGGAGACCATCTTCAAGCTTCACGAGAAGATCAAGCACCTTCAAGCCCAAATCTATGACCTGCAAAACCAAAACTGTGAGTATGAATACAGATTCAAAAGGATGAGTTTGGCTGCAGATTTGAGGATCCCGGAGACTCGATCATCCTTCTATGATTGTGAGCCTATGCCTTGGAAGATGGACGACAAGACCGCATCATCAACAACTCCACCTTCTTCACCAGCCAAGGAGACATAATCACATGGGTATGGGCACTCCCCTTGGCAACTACCAAGCTTGGCGGAGGTGCCCCGGTATCGTATCACAACCACATCTCCTTTCTTTACCGTTTTTCTTAGTTCGATCCTGTTAGTAGTATCTTGATCTAGTAGAATAAAAGTTTTGGTATGATCTAGCTTTGAGTTTTGCTTTATGATCCCTCTATGTAATCGAGTCCGTGAGCTATATAATAAAGATTAGTGTTGAGTCAAGGGCTTGATTATTTTGCCATGATCTTGAGTGAATAAAAGAAAGAAAAGAGAAAAGAATAGAAAGAAATACAAAGAGATCATATCGATCTTATGGATAGTAATGACTTCACATAGAAGGAGTATGATGATTAAAATTTGTTGGGAGTTGTCAAACATAGCTTTGGCCATCGTTGCAATTAATAGGAAGTAATAAAGAAAGAGAGGTTTCACATATAAATATACTACCTTGGACATCTTTTATGATTGGGAGCACTCATTAAAATATGACATGCTAAAGAGTTGATGTTGGACAAGGAAGACAACGTAATGGGTTATGTTTTCTTATATCTGAGATAAAGTATATTGTCATGGATCATCCAACATGTTGAGCTTGCCTTTCCCCCTCATGCTAGCCAAATTCTTTGCACCAAGTAGAGATACTACTTGTGCTTCCAAAAACCCTGAAACCAGTTTTAGCATGAGAGTCCACCATATCTACCTATGGATTGAGTAAGATCCTTCAAGTAAGTTGTCATTGATGCAAGCAATAAAAATTGCTCTCTATATATGTATGATTGATTGGTGTGGAGGAAATAAGCTTTATACGATCTTGTGATGTGGAAGAAATAAAAGCGACGGACTGCATAATAAAGGTTCATATCACAAGTGGCAATATAAAGTGACGGTCTTTCGCATTATGATTTTGTGCATCCAACCCTGAAAGCGCATGGCAACCTCTGCTTCCCTCTGCGAAGGGCCTATCTTTTATTATTATCTTCTACCTTATGCAAGAGTCAAGGTGATCTTCACCCTTCCTTTTTTACATTTTATCCTTTGGCAAGCACATGATGTTGGAAAGATCCTGATATTTATATCTAATTGGATTTAAGTTAGCATGAATTATTATTGTTGACATTACTCTTGAGGTAAAAGGTTGGGAGGCGAAACTACAAGCCCCTATCTTTCTCTGTGTCCGGTTAAAACTCCGTAACCACAAGTATTGCGTGAGTGTTAGCAATTATGAAAGACTAATGATAGTTAAGTATGTGGACTTGCTAGAAAGCTCTGACATAGACTCATTCTAATGTTATGATAAATTGCAATTGCTTCAATGACTGAGATTATAGTTTGTTAGTTCTCAATAAAGTTTATGGTTCATACTTTGCATTGTGAATAGATTATTACTTGAGCATAAGAAATCATATGACAATATTCATATATGTTGCTGTTATGAGAATAATCATGATGCCCTCATGTCCGTATTTTATTATATCGACACCTCTACCTCTAAACATGTGGACATATTTATCGTTATCGGCTTCGGCTTGAGGACAAGCGAGGTCTAAGCTTGGGGGAGTTGATACGTCCATTTTGCATCATGCTTTTATATCGATATTTATTGCATTATGGGCTGTTATTACACGTTATGTCACAATACTTATGCCTATTCTCTTATTTTACAAGGTTTACATAAGGAGGAGAATGCCGGTAATTTGGACTTACAATTTGGAAAAGGAGCAAATATTAGAGACCTATTCTGCACAACTCCAAAAGTCATGAAACTCCACGAAAATTATTTTTGGAAATAATAAAAAAATATTGAGCGGAAGAAATACATCAGGGGGGCCACCATCTGTCCACGAGGGTGGGGGCCGTGCCCTACCCCCTGGGCGCGCCCTGCCTCGTGGGCCCCCTGTTGGTCCTCCGGTGGCCATCTTCTGCTATATGAAGTCTTTCGTCCGAAGAAAAATCATAAGCAAGCTTTCGGGACGAGCCTCCGTCGCCACGAGGCAGAACCTTGGCGGAACAAATCTAGGGCTCCACCAGAGCTGTTCTGCAGGGGACACTTCCCTCCGGTAGGGGGAAATCATCACCATCATCATCACCAACGCTCCTCTCATCGGGAGAGTGCAATCTCCATCAACATCTTCACCAGCACCATCTCCTCTCAAACCCTAGTTCATCTCTTGTATCCAATTCTTGTCTCCAAGTCCGGGATTGGTACCTGTGGGTTGCTAGTAGTGTTGATTACTCCTTGTACTTGATGCTAGTTGGTTTATTTGGTGGAAGATCATATGTTCAGATCCGTTATGCATATTAATACTCCTCTGATTATGAACATGAATATGCTTTGTGAGTAGTTACGTTTGTTCCTGAGGACATGGGAGAAGTCTTGCTATTAGATGTCATGTGAATTTGGTATTCGTTCGATATTTTGATGAGATGTATGTTGTCTATCCTCTAGTGGTGTTATGTGAACGTTGACTACATGACACTTCACCATTATTTGGGCCTAGAGGAAGGCATTGGGAAGTAATAAGTAGATGATGGGTTGCTAGAGTGATGTAAGCTTAGACCCTAGTTTATGTGTTGCTTCGTAAGGGGCTGATTTGGATCCATATGTTTCATGCTATGGTTAGGTTTACCTTAATACTTTTGTTGTAGTTGCGGATGCTTGCAATAGAGGTTAATCATAAGTGGGATGCTTGTTCAAGTAAGAACAGCACCCAAGCACCGGTCCACCCACATATCAAATTATCAAAGTACCGAACGCGAATCATATGAACGTGATGAAAACTAGCTTGACGATAATTCCCATGTGTCCTCGGGAGAACTTTTCTCTATATAAGAGTTTGTACAGGCTTGTCCTTTGCTACAAAACCAATTGGGCCACCTTGCTGCACTTTATTTACTTTTGTTACTTGTTTCTCGTGACAAATTATCCTATCACAAAACTATCTGTTACCTACTATTTCAGTGCTTGCAGAGAATACCTTGCTGAAAACCGCTTATCATTTCCTTCTGCTTCTCGTTGGGTTCGACACTCTTACTTATTGAAAGGACTACGATAGATCCCCTATACTTGTGGGTCGTCAGAAGACCATAGATCTCACTTTGCATACGGGTGTTCTATCTAAAACGTTTGCGATCAAGAGCTGTAGTAATCCTGCTCGGCACATTTTCTCTTAGCTTCCCGGGGAAGCTGTTGGTTTGCATACGGGTGTTCTAACTAAAACGTTTATGATCAAGAGCTGCACAAATCCTGTTAGGCACATTTTCCCGTGGCTTCCTGAGTAAGTTGTCGGTTTTGCATACGGGTGTTCTAACTAAAACATTTGCGATTACTGTTTTCTATTTAAAAACCGTATCAAACTGCGGCTTGGGAGCCATTAATGGAGAGGATGCGAGCAAGGCGGGCGGCCATGGAAGTCAAAGGGCTCGTTTCCTGGTGAGCCTACACGGCGTACAGCTCGCACGCTTCCTGTTGAGTCTCCGCATTGGAGTACAACTCGCACGCCTCCCGTTTAGTCAAGCACTCAAGCACCTGTCCGCACGACACCTCCTGGCAATTAAAAGAGTGAGGCGTGGCGTCACGTAAATTGTTAACAGAACGCATGCAATTTAAATTATACAAAACATTTGAGATGTTACAGTGGCAGTTATTTGTTTCAAAATGCCTCTGTGGATGTTATTTGAGTGCGCCTTCTCTCAAAATGGACACAAAAAATACCACAACATGTCAGGTGCCATTCCCTTATAGCATGCCAAGTTTCATGAATTTCAAATGAGTTTTGGATTTACTAGAATTTAAAAACAAAGTATCTCAATGTTTTGCTGGCAATTAACAGTGCACTGGTGTTTGAAAGTAATTCCCATTTCTTACATCATACCTAAGCATGCATCGAAGGACACAGATTTGATTTTTCAACCAATTTATATGCACTGGAGCATGTGCATGTAGTTCAAATTTGAATTATGCACATAAAATGCCTAGAAAACCCAGTTAATGTATAAAAATGTCCAAACGAACCCCGAAAATTTCCAAAATTAAACACAACACTCCCGTTGTTCTATGTTGACACTAAATTTTTTTTGAAAGCAATAAGAGGCAACGAATATCGTTTCGTCCTCAAAGGTGACACGTTCCCTAATGAAACCATCACGCTTGTTGTGAGAAGCTCTTGTTTGTGTGAAGCTTATACCCAAACCTGCCCCAAATGGGACAAAATGTTTACCGCCGCATGTTGATGCCTCTCCATGATAGCATGCCAAGTTATTTGAATTTCAGACGAGTTTTGGATTTACTAGAATTTTAAAACCAAGTGTCTCAATGTTTGCGCCCGAGTGACGGTGGTAGTATGTTTGACATTCATTCCCATTTCTTGCATGGGACCTAAGCATGCACCGAAGGACACAAATTTGGTTTTTGAACAAATTTATATGCACTGGAGCATTTGCATTTAGTTCAAATTTGAATTATGCACATAAAATGCCTAGAAACCCCAGTTAATGTATAAAAATGTCCAAACGAACACGGAAAATTCTAAAATTAAACACAACACTCATGTTGTTCTATGTTGACACTAGAAAATTTTTGAAAGCAATAGGAAGCAATGGATATCGTTTCGTCCCCAAAGGTAACACGTTCCCTACGGAAACCATCACGCTTGTTGTGAGAATCTCTGGTTTGTGAGAAGCTTATACCCAAACCTGCCCCAAATGGGACAAAAAATTTACCATGGCATGTTGATGCCGCTCCATGATAACATGCCAAGTTTCATGAATTCCATATGAGTTTTGGATTTACTAGAATTTAAAAACCAAGTATCTCAATGTTTGCTACCGAGTGACGGTGGAAGGGTGTTTGAGATTCATTCCCATTTCTTGCGTGGGACCTAAGCATGCAACCAAGGAAACGGATTTGATTTTTCAACCAGTTTTTATGCACTGGAGCATGTGCATGTAGTTCAAATTTGAATTATGCACCTGAAATGCCTACAAAACCAAGTTAATATATAAAAATGTCCAAACGAACGCCAAAAAAATCCAAAATTAAACACAACACTCCTGTCGTTCTATGTTGACATTAGAATTTTTTTGAAAGCAATAAGATGCAACGGATATCGTTTCGTCCCAAAAGGTGGCATGTTCCCTGCCGAAACCATCATGCTTGTTGTGAGAAGCTCTAGTTTGTGAGAAGCTTATACCCAAACCTGCCCCAAATGGGACAAAATTCTTACCACAGCATGTTGATGCCGCTCCATGATAGCATGCCAAGTTTCATGAATTTCAGACGAGTTTTGGATTTACTAGAATTTAAAAACCAGGTATCTCAGTGTTTGCGGCCGAGTGACGGTGGCAGGGTGTTTGAAATTCATCCCCATTTCTTGCATGGGACCTAAGCATGCACCGAAGGACACAAATTTGATATTTCAACCAATTTATATGCACTGGAGCATGCGCACGTAGTTCAATTTGAATTATGCACATAAAATGCCTGGAAAACCCAGTTAATGTATAAAAATGTCCAAACGAAACCCCAAAAAATTCCAAAATTAAACGCAACACTCATATTGTTCTATGTTGACACTAGAAAATTTTGGAAAGCAATAAGAGGCACGGATATCGTTTCGTCCCCAAAGGTGGCACTTTCCCTACCGAAACCATCACGCTTGTTGTGAGAAGCTCTGGTTTGTGAGAAGCTTATACCCAAACCTGCCCCAAATGGGACAAAATGTTTACCATGGAATGTTGATGCCGCTCCATGATAGCATGCCAAGTTTCTTGAGTTTCAGACGAGTTTTGGACTTACTAGAATTTAAAAACCAGGTATCTCAATGTTTGCGGCCGAGTGACGGTGGAAGGGTGTTTGACATTCATCCCCATTTCTTGCATGGGACCTAAGCATGCAAACAAGGACACATATTTGATTTTTCAACCCGTTTATATGCACTGGAGCATGTGCATGTAATTCAAATTTGAATTATGCACATAAAATTCCTGGAAAACCCAGTTAATGTATAAAAATGTCCAAACAAAACTCCAAAAAATTCCAAAATTAAACACAACACCCCTGTTGTTCTATGTTGACACTAGAAAATTTTTGAAAGCAATAAGAGGCAATGGATATCGTTTCATCCCCAAAGGTGGCACGTTCCCTACCAAAACCATCACGCTTGTTGTGAGAAGCACTGGTTTGTGAGAAGCTTATACCTAAACCTTCCCTAAATGGGACAAAAAATTTACCATGGCATGTTGATGCCGCTCCATGATAGCATGCCAAGTTTCATGAATTTCGGACAAGTTTTGGATTTACTAGAATTTAAAAAACAGGTATCTCAATGTTTGCGGCCGAGTGACGGTGGCAGGGTGTTTGACATTCATTCCCATTTTCTGCATGGGACCTAAGTATGCAACCAAGGACACATATTTGATTTTCATCCCGTTTATATGCACTGGAGCATGTGCATGTAGTTCAAATTTGAGTTATGCACCTGAAATGCCTACAAAACCAAGTTAATGTATAAAAACATCCAAACGAACCCTGTACAATTCCAACTTTTTTGACGACACACCTATAGTTGCATGTTCACTGCAGATAAAAGTTCTAGCAATTTAAACACCATCCTTTGCAGCTGTGACCCCATTTCGTAATTCAAATCAAGACGAAAAATCAAGTAGACCGCACATAGTTTATTATCACCAACCGTGTGAGATGCATCTCAAAATATCATGGAGCACCGTCGATGTATAGTACGCCTATGGCTTACGCGAGAAGGTGTGTCGGCTATAGTCCACAGCCGGCGTGTCAAGCACACTAGCTCACTCACCAAATATCATTTTACTTTTCAGCCGTCGCTGGTGAAAGATGGGGATGTGAACCCGCTTCGTGAGGGCAACTTCGGCGGCCCACTCCGGTGAGAGCGCGGCCACAGCCGCCAGGCACGTGCTAACAAGCTTCATGAGGGTGACCACAATCTCTGTCCGGGCGGCCAAGGCAGCCCAAACAGCCGATGTTGCTTCTCAGGCGGCGGTAGCAACATCTGCCTTGGGGATAACAACTGGCGAGAGCGGCACAACAGTTGTCCGTTTCACAGCGGCGGCCTTAGCTCTGATGGAGGCTGCCCACGACCATGTCGTGGCAGTCCATGACCAGCTCGTGGTGGTCACCGCACAAATCGAACGAAGCTTCTCCGACAACGGTCGGCAACCCACGACCGAAGAGTTGGCAATCACCGAGAGAGTTCGAGCAGCCGTCCGTTCCTGCGTGGATACCTTGCCACGACGGAGCTCGCCAAAGCCCAAATCGCGGCCGCCCACGCCCAGCTTGTGGCAGCCTATTCCAAAGATATGGCAGATGCGGATGGCGAGACGCTTGCCGAGTATGGTGCAATTGATGCCATGGAGCCCCTTCCCTAGGAGACCGTCGGGCGCGAGCTGGACATGGAGGCGGCGGCGGCGATCGACGAGCACCAGCCATAGTAGTACTCTTTGTTTTGTTTAATTAAGAGTGCCGGTCTTTAATTTGTTAGAGTAATTTTTCAGTCAGCTAGCTCTGTTTAATTGCTGAACTTGCTCGATTAAGAAGTGTGGGTGTGCTGTAGTCTCCTTTGTGTACACAAATTATGCAATGACATGGATGACCACCGTAACCAGGGAAATTCGAACCAAAAATTTTGACGTTCAAACTCATCACACACGGATTAAGCTATCTGAATCGTTTGTGATGTACATATATCGTACACAGTTCTGAATAAGGGACCGTGTCTGATGAAACTTTGCCGCCAGTTTTTTCGCTGAAGCGATTCCAAAATTTCGGCTTCTGCGGAAATATCTACCTCCCCGCCCCCTCCCCCTCACCAAAATCCACATTTCCCCTGTTGTTGCCTTCCTTTCCAAGTTGAAACCTTCACTCCTTGCTTGCAGCCCCGCCTCCTCGCCGGTGACCCTCCTTCATGCTGCTCGGCCTCGCCTATCCAGGCAGGTAATCCACACCCGACCCCCATCATCCTCCTCCTTCCACATCCCACATGCCCCGACCGCAGGCGTGGCACCTTACACCAAAATCACCGACCCCTCCAGCAAATAAGCGCCACCCTAAGCCATGGTGCGCGTAGTATAGCTAGGATCTCAAGGAGCATTTGGCAGCGGAGAAGCAAATCACGGCCGCACGCGCGGATGAGGTCGCGATGGCTGCCATTCGTGTCGACCCCCAGATCATGGAGGAGCACCTCGCTGTCGAGGCCACCGTCGATGCCTCACACGCCGACAACGCGACACGGTTGGCTGTTTGGTTCAATTCTGCAATGCGGTGTTGAATTTTTGTGGGTGCCTTCTGTTATTGTATACCATGTGAGAAATAAATAGAATTTGGCTATACTAAATACATGAGAAACATATACAATCGCTATATTTCCAAGTTGTTAAGCATGCTTGGTTTGGTTAACTGGATCTTCTATTAGGAGTATGTTATATTCTGCAATGTGGTGCTAAGTTAACGTTTGGTTCATTTGTTGTGGTGTTTAGTTAACTGTTTTGTTTGGTTCAATTCTGCAATGCGATGTTCAATTGTTGTGGGTGCATTCTGTTATTGTATACCATGTGAGGAATAAATTGAATTTGGTTGTACTAAATACATGAGAAACAAATACAATTGCTATATTTCCAAGTTGTTAAGCATGCTTGGTTTGGTTAATTGTCTGATCTTCTATTAGGAGTATGTTATATTGTGCAATGTGGTGCTCAGTTAATGTTTGGTTCATTTGTTGTGGTGTTTAGTTAACTGCTTGGTTCAATTCTGCAATGCGATGTCCAATTGTCATGGGTAGAATTTTGTATTGTTGTGCATGTGAGGAATAAATCGAATTTCGCTGCACTTAATACGTGAGAAACATATACAAGTGCTATATTTCCTAGTTCTTAATCATGTTTCGTTTGGATAAATGGGTTTTCCACGTGGCTTGAATTAATCTGATGAATCTGCAATGTGCTTATTTTTCATGAACATATTTCACTGATAGCATGCGAACCTTACTTAACCTTATGACTAACTACCATATATGTGTTGCAGGGAAACAATGGGAAGCACTGAGGTTTACAATCGAGGTTAGCACGTGCATGGTCCGTTGTCCAATAGCACATTATTGTGTAATTGCAGGAAGCATTATAATATTTAGGTTTTTAACAATTTGGTCTTGCACATGTAGGTCCCGGCCATCACGGGTTTTGACCCACTGTTAGACCCTTTTGCATATGGGGAAATGAGTTGTCCATGAATATCGGTCAATTCAAGAAAATCGTAAAGATTGTTAGGATAAAGAAATTAGCGACAAAAAACAACAAGATCTTTGTCTGCACAATGAAGAAGACATCAGTTCACTACATGATGGTACTAACTATTATACCTTGCCTTTTTTATTCCTTTGCCCGGTTTTCCAATATAGGGAACATATTTATGCACATCCTTGTTTTCAGGCCTTTCCAAAGCAATTCATTGATGATCACCTCTCAAACCACCTGTATGGTCAAGAGGCAAGGAAGGTATTCATACAACACCCACGGTTCAATATTGAAGTGTTCCTGAAGAGGATGAAGGATGGATGGTCAATCATCCACAGGCACTGGCCTAAAGTTACAAAGACCTTCAAGATCAATGAAGGCTCAATATTCGCCTACCTTGACAATTTTCCGGATGAGATACATCTGTCTATGTACCGCCTATGATGCTAATTTTGAAAGGTTATAGATGTTGCATGTGAAACTTGGTGCTGGTGTAGTTGTGTAATGGGGTAGCTGAGTCTTTGAAGTTATATGATGTTGTACTGGATGTATTTCAATTATGAAAATGAAATATATTGTGTCCTTAATATGAAATGTCAATTAGATTAATAAATGGATTATTAATAATCGGATAATTAGCCTGCTAATTGGGTTTTTCCTATTGCAAACGGTTATTGAGAAAATACCGTGTGTGATGCATTCAATAATACACACAGTTTCTAGGAATAAACCGTGTTAGATTAATGAACAATCACACACGACATCCTCTTGAAAATTGTTTACATTAGCCACCTGGCACAAACGTTTACCACATAAAAACTATGTGTAATGGACAGCCTTTGCCACGCAGATTCTTCTACGCACCGTGTGTGATGCTTTCAATAACGCAAATGATAAAATTGTTAATATTGTGTGCAATGGCAACACAATCACAAACGATTTAACAGGGAAAGTTGTGTGTGATGTACATATGAACGAAAACGTTTTCCTTGGAGTGACTGTGTGGGATGTACATACGAACGGAAATGTTTAGTGGGGACTGACTGTGTGGGATGTACTTGTGACCGGAAACAATTTCGTGAGTATAATTGTATTTTTTAGCTCTACTGTACGTATTTCCGTATTTGAGCGCAGGTCGGTCATACACAACCTCATTTTGCCGAGCATGTGAGCTAGGAGGGCATATCCCCGACGGTTTCCGGGTCGTGTGGGAAAGACCCCCTATCGTTGTCACTCACTAGGCGACGGTTCCAAATGCCGTCGCGGAAACGGTTTAAAAACCATTTGTATAGCACCTCGCTGTACTAGTGAGGACTTTCGGGACGGAGCACCGCCGTCTCGAGGCGGAACTTGGGCAGGAGCACTTTTGCCCTTTGGCGGAGCGATTCCGCCGGGGGGAACTTCCCTCCCAGAGGGGGGAATCATCGTCATCATCATCACCAACAACTCTCCCATCTTGGGGAGGTCAACCTCCATCAACATCTTCAACAACACCATCTCATCTCAAACCCTAGTTCATCTGTTGTATTGAATCTTGTTACCGGAACTATAGATTGGTGCTTGTGGGTGACTAGTAGTGTTGATTACATCTTGTAGTTGATTACTATATGGTTTATTTGGTGGGAGATTATATGTTTAGATCCAATATGCTATTTAATACTCCTCTGATCTTAAACCCCAGTTTATGCGCTATTCCGTAAGGGACTGATTGGATCCAAAAGTTTAATGCTATGGTTAGAATTTATTCTTAATACTTTTCTCATAGTTGCGGATGCTTGCGGGAGGGTTAATCATAAGTAGAAGGTTTGTTCAAGTAAGAATAGCACCTAAGCACCGGTCCACCCACATATCAAATTATCAAAGTAGCGAACACAAATCGAACCAACATGGTGGAAGTGACTAGATGAAATTCCCGTCTACCCTCAAGAACGCTTTGCTTATCATAAGAGACCATTTTGGCCTATCCTTTGCCTCAAAAGGATTGGGCTACCTTGCTGGACTTTTGTTAATACTATCATTACTTGCTCATTACAAATTATCTTGCTATCAAACAACTCTGCTACTTATAATTTCAGCACTTGCAGACATTACCTTACTGAAAACCACTTGTCATTTCCTTCTGCTCCTCGTTGGGTTTGCCACTCTTACTTATCGAAAAGAGCTAAAATTGATCCCCTATACTTATGGTTCATCAAGGCTACTTTCTGGCGCCGTTACCGGGGAGTGAAGCGCCTTTGGTAAGTGGAATTTTGTAAGGAAACATTTATATAGTGTGCAGAAATTTATTGTCACTTGTTACTATGGAAAACAATCCTTTGAGGGGTTTGTTTCGGGTATCTTCGCCCCAACCGAAACCACAATTAGCTACCCCTCAACCTACTACACCTACTGAAAATATTGAATATGAAATTCCTTCGGGTATGATAGAACAACTGCTAGCTAATCCTTATGCAGGAGATGGAACCGAACATCCTGATATGCACTTGATATATGTGGAACAAATTTGTGGATTGTTTAAGCTTGCAGGTTTACCCGGAGATAAAATTATGAATTTTTTTCCCTTTATCTCTGAAGGGAAAAGCATTGTCATGGTATAGGCTATGCGATGATATTGGATCTTGGAATTGGAATCGATTGAAATTGTAATTTCACCAAGATTTTTTATCATATGCATCTAGTTCATCGTGATCGGAATTATATATATAATTTTTGGCCTCGTGAAGGAAAAAGTATCGCTCTAGCTTGGGGGAGGATTAAGTCAATGCTATATTCATGCCCCAATCATGAGCTCTCAAGAGAAATTATTATCCAGAATTTTTATGCTCAGCTTTCTCGTAATGATCAAACCATGCTTGATACTTCTTGTGTTGGTTCTTTTATGAAGAAGACTATTGAATTCTGTTGGGATCTTTTGGAAAGTATTAAACGCAACTCTGAAGATTGGGAACTCGACGAAGGTAAAGAGTCAGGTATTAAACTTAAGTATGATTGTGTTAAATCCTTTATGAATACCGATGCTTTTCAAAAGTTTAGCACTAAATATAGACTTGACTCTGAGATAGTAGCCTCCTTTTGTGAATCATTAGGTACTCATGTTGATCTCCCTAAAGAGAAGTCGTTTAAATATCACCCAGCTATTAAAGAAGAAATTAAAGAAATGGTACCAATTAAAGAAGAAACCATAATTTACAATGTTGATCCAGTTGTTCCTTCTGCTTATATTGAGAAACCACCTTTCCCTGTTAGGATAAAGCAACATGCTAAAGTTTCAACTGTGGTTAACAAAATCTATATTAGAACACCTAAACCTGATGAACAAATCAAAGTCGAACCTAGTATTGCTATGGTTAAAGATCTCTTGGAAGAAGATATGGATGGGCATGTTATTTACTTCTGCGAAGAAGCTGCTAGAATTGCCAAACCTGATAAAAAGGATAAACATAGATCTGTTGTTGGCATGCATGTTGTCTTAGTTAAGATAGGAGATCACTGTTATCATGGTTTATGTGACATAGGTGCTAGTGTGAGTGCTCTTCCTTACACCTTATATCAAGAAATTATGAATGACATAGCACCCGTAGATAGAATACATAGATGTTACTATTAAACTTGCTAATAGAGACACTATATCACCAATTGGGATTGTTAGAGATGTTGAAGTCTTGTGTGGGAAAATAAAATACCCTACTCATTTTCTTGTTCTTGGCTCCACACAAGATGACTTATGTCCCATTATTTTTGGTAGATCTTTCTTGAACACTGTTAATGCTAAGATAGATTGTGAGAAACAAACTGTCAGTATTAGTTTTGGTGATGAGTCTCATGAGTTTAATTTCTCCAAGTTTAGTAGAAAGCTTCATGAAAAAGAATTGCCTAGTAAGGATGAAATAATTGGTCTTGCTTCCATTGTGTGACGCCCTCGATTCCCTCGTACACTAATCATACATGCAAATGTGTATGATCAAGATCAAGGACTCACGAGAAGATATCACAACACAACTTTAGACACAAATTAAAAAAATACAAGCTTTATATTACAAGTCAGGGGCCTCGAGGGCTCGAATACACAAGAGTCAGCGGAAGCAACAATATCTGAGTACAGACATAAGTTAGACAAGTTTGCCTTAAGAAGGCCAGCACAAAAGCATCTACGATAAAAAAGGCAAGGCCTCCTGCCTGGGAGCCTCCTAACTGCTCCTGGTCGCCGGCGGTCTCCACGTAATAGTATGCATCGGCGGTGGCATCTGGCTCCTGGGCTCCGACATCTGGTTGCATCAACTGGAAAGAAGAAGAAAGGGGGAAAAGGGGGAGTGAAGCAACCGTGAATACTCATCCAAAGTACTTGCAAGCAAGGATCTACACTACCTATGCATCGTATCAATGAAATGGGTTGTATATGTGGACTGAACTGCAGAATGCCAGAAGAGAAGGGGAAAGCCTAGCCTATCAAAGACTAGCATCTTCAAGCAGCTCCAAGCATCTTGCAGCACCAGAAGAGATAAGAGTAGCATAAAGTAAAGTAGTAGTAGTGTTATCAACCTCGCCTAGAGATCCTTTCTCGACTCCCTACGAGAAAGCAATCCCAGAGCCATACTATCCAATTATCACCTCAAGTATCCAGTTCTAGTTGTATCGATCGGGATACAAGTCCAAGTGTCCGTTACCATAGGACAAGCTATCGATAGATGTTTTCTTCCCTGCAGGGGTGCACCAACTTACCCACCACGCTCGATTAACTCCAAAGGACACACTTTCTGGGTCATGCCCGCCTCGCCAAACAATACGCCGCAACCCGACCTAGGCTTAATAGAGAGGTCAGCACGCTGGACTAAACCTATGTCCCCAGGGGTCATGGGCCATCGCCCCGGGATCTCCTGCATGTTGTGAACGCGGCCGGTGAGCAGACCTAGCTACCTCCTTAAAAAGCGGTGCTTACATGATCCAACCCAGTAGCGCCCGCTCGATCAGCAGCGTCTATTAAGCTTGGTGATGCATACGACGCAGAACGCCCATACTATGCCCACGTTATGGTTAGTGCTATCAGGCCAGAGGCCCGTCAGATCAAATATCCAAATCGTAGTGGATTAGGAGCACGCGGTAGAGCAGAGATTCGCTATCGATGTGACCCCGTCGCCCCGTCTCGAGGACTTGCGGCAAGGGCTAAGAATGCCTGGCCACGCCTCGTAAGTATCTCGCGGGCACCTTCCAGGTCAACCCAACTCCACATCACTCGCGGGTACCCCTCAGGGTCGACCCGCCTTTCCAAGTAACAATTGTAAATTCCAAGTATCCGTGTGTCCAAACATCAAGGGGGAAACCCGAGGAATCACCCCCGGTGAATTCCACTTGATGTAATCATCAAGGTGAACGTAAGAGGAACCACCCCCGAGGTTCACACTTGAGGGGTTGCACGACAGAGTCGTATCGCAAGTGGTTAAGGAGGAAATCACCCTTGATGACCACGACCGAATAGCTACACTACAAAGATCTCATCAGGAGTGATGTAAAAGGGGCATGATGTGATGTGAGGTGTCGGGCTCTGGTCATTGATCATGTTGATCGAGTCTTCGATGATGAAGCAGGGGCAACAAGGACAAGGTGGGGGTCACTGATGGATCACTAACCAACCTATACTAAGTAGTTTTGGATAAGCAGGTTACAAAAGCAGGCTATGCATCAGAATAGGAGCAAACAATAACAGTAGCAAAATCTAATGCAAGCATGAGAGAATGGAGTGGGAGATATCCGGATGATCAAAGGGGGGCTTGCCTGGAAGCTCTGCTGAAAAGGAAGAAGTGTCGTCGGTGAAGTAGTCGATCACAGGGGCATCATCGGTCTCGGGGTCTACCGGAGAGAAGAGGGGGAAGAAACAGTAAATACAGAGCAAACATAGGTACCACTAAGCATGACATGACGAAAAGTAGAAGTGGGGTCGACCTAACGTAGTACTGCATGATATAGGTGAAGGGGGAATTCAACCGGAAATGTTTTCCCGGTTCTGGACCTGTCTCAGACAAATGACCGGAGGGGGAATGTTCCAAGTTCAGATTGTTAGAGGCATCTGACAGGTAAATGGACCGCGTATTCGGATTCGTCGCGTCGTTCTGAGTAACTTTCATGTATAAAACTTTTTCATCCGAGCTACGGATTATTTTCTATGAATTCTAAAGTTTAAACAATATTCTGAAATCATTATTAATTCGAAATTAAAATAGCTAAAAGCTATGTGCACCCACAAGTGTACACAGAAGTGTACCTGTGGCAGACATGTCGGTCCAGGGGGTCCCAGTTGACCAGTCAACATTTGACTGGTCAACAGGGGTGGGGCCCCCTGTCATACACACAGCAGCTAATTAACTAATTAATTAGACTAACTAAGTAGTTAGTTTAATTAAACCAATTTAATTAAGTTAATTAACTAATTAATTCATTATATATTTTATTTATCATTATTTTTTAATCCTTTTTAACACATTTTTTAACAAGGGCATGGGGCCCAGCTGCGAGTGGCACAAAAGGCCACTAGAGCGGATGGTTTAGCAGGCGCGGGCGGGGCGCCCGTTGGGGCGGACCTGGCCGACGGTGCGTCGGTGGGCGATGGGAATGGCAGTGGGGCGAGGCCGAACGGCCGTAGGTGCGCCGAGTAGAAGGCGACAGTGCGCGCCCTAGGCCCACAATGAGGAGCGGCGAAGCGATTGGCGTGGCATGATGAGAGGAGGCAATACGGCGAGCAGTGGCGGTGGGGCACCGGCGAGGCAAGACGACAACAATGGCGGCGGCCGGCGTTATGACGGAGGAGCATCAGCAGTAGCAAGCCAGCAATAGCTGCAACACAGCAACAACAGCGATGCGCCGGGCAGCAGCGGCGCAATGGCGTGTGGCAGCGCGTCTCGGGCGCGACGGTGGAGCAGAGCGGCACGAGGACGAGCAGTAAGGGCTGCGGGCGGCAGCGGGAAGGAGGCCACGCGGCGCTGAGGTAAGCGGCATGGGCGGAGCCGAGCGGTACGGGGACGCTGTGAGGCCAGGCAGGGCGGAGGCCTGATGCGTGCGCGGGAGACGAGCCGCAGTGCGAGCCAAGGCGCGTGGCAACGCAGCGGCGGAGCTTCAGCAAGTTAGCGGGGGGGTCAGGGAATGAGCGCAACGCGAGGCGCGGCGAGTGCGGCCAATGGCCGGGGAATGAGCGGCGCGTGGAAAGTTCTACGACACCAAATACGGAGGGGGTAGGAGGAGGGGGAGCATGCAATGCTCACCGTCGTTGCTGGGAAGGCCTGAGGGAGAGTCGAGGCGGCCCGAGACGGAGATGACGGGCGGCGGCCCGAGGAAGAATTCGAGCTCCGGGCGGTCTCGTGGGGGCGTCCGGGTCCTCGTGGCTCGGCGTAGACGGCCCGGGGAGGAGACGAGGATGACGGGGAGGCGGATGAGTACGGCGACAACATTGGGGACGAGCGCAGCGGCCGGGGAATCGACGAAGGCGGCGGCGACAGTTGCATATGTGGGCCTCTCCAGATCAGGGAGGAGAGCGAGGGGGAGGGGAAAAAATGGGGCTAGGATTCGGAAGGGGGGTCGCTGCGACGTTCTTATCCACCCAGAGGACCGCGGGATGCCTGACATGGCGATTGCAACGGCCACGGTTGGAGTGGATGCGTGCCACGCCATGGCCCGTGTCTCCTGTAGCGGGAGGTGGAGGAAAAGCCAGTTGGGCTGGGCCAAAAGCACTATGGTCATCAATGGCCCAGTTGCATAGTAGTTTAGTAAGGCCATTCTCTATTTTCCCTTTTACGTATTTCACTTAGCCATTGTTCGTATTTATTTGAGTGACAAAATGAATTTAGTCAAACCTGAAATTTGTCCCACAATTCGAGAACAACATTGTGGTGTTGCATAAAAGGTTTTAGAGCCAAACGGAATTGTTCAAGCATTTTTAGAAATTGAATAGGTCAACTAATATGCTGCTGTGCCACTTTATATTTTCCTAAGGATTAAAGGGAGAGCCAAATGATGTTGGTTGCCACATGATAATTGTCTAGTGAATATTTGCAACCCAACAAACATTTTTCTTTTGACATTTGAAAACTTTATTTGTTTGACTTTATTTTGAATTAGAATTTGAACGGGATTGAATCAGAGTGAGTTTAACACAGTAATAGTGGTGATGTGGCGTCATAGCGGAGGTTTACTGTAGCTTAATTATCCGGGCGTCACACATTGCTATGCCACCTACTAATCCTTTAGAACAATATTTGCTAGATCATGAAAATGATTTACCTATGCATGAAAGAAATGAAACAGATAAGATTTTCTTTGAACAACGTTCTCTGCTTAAACACAATTTGCCTATTGAAACTATAGAAGGTCCTCCTCCACCTAAAGGTGATCCTGTGTTTGAATTAAAACAATTGCCAAACACTTTGAAATATGCTTATCTTGATGAAAACAAGATATATCCTGTTATTATTAGTGCTAACCTTTCAGAACATGAAGAAGAAAGATTGCTGAAAGTTCTAAGGACGCACCGAGCTGCTATTGGATATACTCTTGATGATTTGAAGGACATTAGTCCCACTCTATGTCAGCACAAATTAATATGGAACCTGATGCTAAACCCGTTGTTGATCACCAACGTCGGTTAAATCCGAAGATGAAAGAAGTGGTAAGAATGGAAATATTAAAACTTCTGGAAGCAGGTATAATCTATCCTATAGCTGATAGTAGATGGGTAAGTCTTGTTCATTGTGTTCCAAAGAAAGGAGGTATTACTGTTGTTCCTAATGATAAGAGTGAACTTATTCCACAAAGAATTTTTACAGGCTATAGAATGGTAATTGATTTTAGAAAATTAAACAAAGCAACTAGAAAAGATCATTACCCTCTGCCTTTTATTGATCAAAAGCTAGAAAGATTATCTAAGCACACACACTTTTGCTTCCTTGATGGATATTCTGGTTTTTCACAAATACCTGTTGCTCAACCTGATCAAGAAAAGACCACTTTTACTTGTCCCTTTGGAACTTATGCTTATAGACGTATGCCCTTTTGTTTATGCAACGCACCTGCCACCTTTCAAGGATGTGTGACTGCTATATTCTCTGACTTTTGTGAAAAGATTGTTGAGGTTTTTATGGATGACTTCTCTATTTACGGGAAGTCTTTTGATGATTGTTGAAGCAATCTTGATCAAGTTTTGCAGAGATGCGAGCAAACAAATCTTGTCTTGAATTGGAAGAAGTGCCACTTTATGGGTAATGAAGGTATTGTCTTGGGTCATAAAATTTCTGAAAGAGGTATTGAAGTGGACAAATCTAAGGTTGATGCAATTGAGAAAATGCCATGTCCTAAAGATATCAAAGGTATTCGTAGTTTCCTAGGTCATCCTGGTTTCTATAGGAGAATTATCAAAGACTTTTCTAAAATTTCTAGGCCTCTTACGAGTCTTTTGCAAAAGGATATTCCTTTTGTTTTTGATGATGATTGTTAAGAAGCCTTTGAAACAATCAAGAAAGCCTTAATTTCTGCACCTATTGTTCAACCACCTGATTGGAACTTGCCTTTTGAAATTATGTGTGATGGTAGTGATTATGCTGTTGGTCTTGTTCTAGGAAAAAGAGATGATAAGAAACTGAATGTTATTCATTATGCTAGTAAAACTCTAGACAATGCTCAAAGAAATTATGCAACTACTGAAAAAGTATTCTTAGCAGTGGTGTTTGCTTGTGATAAATTTAGACCTTATATTGTTGATTCAAAAGTAATTGTTCACACCGATCATGCTGCTATTAAATATCTTATGGAAAAGAAAGATGCTAAACCTAGACTTATTCGATTGTCTCTCTTGCTAGAAGAATTTGATTTGCATATCACTAATAGAAAAGGAGCTCAGAACATCGTAGCTGATAACTTGTCTAGGCTTGAAACTGTGCCTGATGACCCACTACCTATTGATGATAGTTTTCCTGATGAGCAATTAGTTACAATAAATGTCTCTCATAACACTCCTTGGTATGCTGACTATGCTAATAACATTGTTGCTAAATATTTACCACCTAGCTTTACTTACCAACAAAAGAAAAAAAAATCTATTATTTAAGACACTACTTTTGGGTTGATCCACATCTTTATAAAGAAGGAGTAGGTGCTATTATTAGACGTTCTGTACCTGAGCATGAACAGGGACAAATCCTTCGGAAATGTCACTCTGAAGCTTATGGAGGGCACCATGCTGGAGATAGAACTTCTCACAAGGTATTGCAATCTGGATTTTATTGGCCTACTCTCTTCAAGGATGCCCATAAGTTTGTCTTATCTTGTGATGAATGTCAAAGAATAGGTAATATAGGTAAGCGTCAAGAAATTCCTATGAATTATTCACTTGCTGTTGAACCATTTGATGTTTGGGGATTGGATTACATGGGACCTTTTCCTCCTCTAATGGGTATACTCATATTTTGGTTGTTGTTGATTATGTTACTAAATGGGTAGAAGCTATTCCAACCAGTAGAGCTGATCATAAAACCTCTATTAAAATGCTTAAGGAAGTTATTTTCCCAAGGTTTGGAGTCCCTAGATATTTAATGACTGATGGTGGTTCACAATTTATTCATGGTCCTTTCCGTAAAATGCTTGCCAAGTATGATGTTAACCATAGAATTTCATCGCCCTCTCATCCCCAGTCTAGTGGTCAAGTTGAGCTTAGTAATAGAGAAATAAAATTAATTTTACAAAAGACTGTTAATAGGTCCAGGAAGAATTGGTCTAAGAAACTAGATGATGCACTTTGGCTTATAGAACAGCGTATAAAAATCCTATGGGTATGTCTCCTTATAAAATGGTTTATGGAAAAGCTTGTAATTTGCCTCTTGAGTTAGAACATAAAGCATATTGGGCAGTTAAAGAACTCAACTATGATTTCAAACTTGCTGGGGAAAAGAGGTTATTTGATATTAGTTCATTAGATGAATGGAGAACCAAAGCTTATGAAAATGCAAAATTATTCAAAGAAAAAGTTAAAAGATGGCATGACAAGAGAATCCAAAAGCGCGAGTTTAAAGTCTGAGAATATGTTCTTTTGTACAACTCTCGTTTCAGATTCTTTCCAGGAAAACTCCTCTCAAAATGGGAAGGCCGATATGTTATCGAGGAGGTTTATCGGTCTGGAGCTATCAAGATAAATAATGCCGAAGGTACTAACCCGAAGGTTGTCAATGGGCAACGAATAAAACATTATATCTCAGGTACGCCCATTAATGTTGAAAGTAATATTACCCAAACTATGACACCGGAAGAACAAATAAAAGAGTCCTTCCGGAACACTCTAGAATCGTGAAAATAAGGAGGTACGTGATACGGTAAGTAAATGGACTCCGAAAAATCCGCAAAAATACTTTCTGTCAGTTTTGGAATATTTAGAAAAATAGGAAAATAATAAACTTCCGGGAAGCGTACCCTGGTGGGCACAAGACACCAGGGCGCGCCCAGGTGGGTTGTGCCCACCTGGGGAATCTTCCGGACTCCGTTTTTCTTTCGTATGCTTGTTCCCCAAGATAAAAATTCTTTTGTATACTCCCCGAACCTGTTGACCACGGTATCACGGAGAAATCCTCTGTTCTCTTTTCTTGCTGTTTTCTGTTAGATCCCATCTACCATGGCCGCTTCAAGGTCCTCCAAGGACAAGTTTTCAAGAACGTCATCAACCCATATTTGTGGGAGGTGGTGCAGCACCCTCAAACCATCCAGATGCATGAGGGGGTGCTCCACATCCGCGATGTGCAAGGACCCAAGGGGACAGGAACCATGGAGGCCAGGCTTGAAGCTATTGAGCAGGAAGTCTTCCGGTGCAAGGGGATGGTGGAGCATGGGCTCAATGCCAATCGCCTAATGATCACGGACCTTTCTCGTGATCTCAAGGTGGATGGCAAGCCCATGAAGGATATCGTCTTCACCCTCAACAAGCAAATCAACTTTCTCCAAAGCCAGATCTATGATCTTCAAAACCTATTCTTTGAATATGAGGCGAGGTTTAAAGGTATGAGTTTGGCTGCTAGTTGCAGGACCCGTGAGACACATTCTTCCTCTTACGATGGTGGACCTCTGCCGTGGAAACCCGAGGACAAGATCTCCTCTTAACCACCACCACCAAAGGAAAGTTGAGTATCGGGTATGGGCACTCCCCTTGGCTTCCGCCAAGCTTGGGGAGGTGCCCCGGTATCGTATCATTCCCACTATCCTTTTGCTTTTACTATTTTAATTCGATCTTCTACTTTAGATGAATAAAAGTTTAGTTCGATCCTCTCTTATTTGAGAGTTTGCTTAGTGATCTATAATTGTAATCATGTGCAAGATATATAATAAAGTTTAGTTTGAGCTTTTTCTTTCTTTACTTTCTTGCTGCAATTAAAAGAAAAGAAATAAACAAAGGAAAGGAAATAAATCAAGAAGATCATATGCTAATCTTATGGTAGGTGATGGCACCACATAAGGAAAAGTATAAGTAGAAAATTTTATTAGAGATTGACAAACATAGCATTAGTGAATGATGCAACTCATGAAAGAATTAATAAGGGAAGAGAAGATTCACATAAAAATACACTATCCTAGAAATCTTTTGTGATTGTGAGCCCCCATCAAAATATTATATGCCAAAATTGTTGACGTTGGACAAGGAAGACAACTTAATGATTTATGTTTGTTCATATTCACATAGAAGTCATATTGTTATAGATCCTTTAACATGTGGTGCTTACCCCCTATCTTTGCTAGCCAAAAATTGTGCACTAAGTCGAGATACTACTTGTGCATCCAAAAACCCTTAAACCCAAATCTTATTTCAAGTGTCCACCATACCTACCTAGGGATTTATCAAGATCCCTCAAGTAAGTTGTCATCGGTGCAAAAAGGCAATAAAAATTGCTTCTAAATGTGCGAGATCATTTTGTGTAGGAGAAAATTGAGCGTTGCACGAACTTGTGATGGTGAAGAAGAAAAGCGACAGACTACATAATAAAGGTCGCTATCACAAGGGGCAATGCAACATGACGTTCTTCTGCACTAAGGGGTTGAGCATACAAACAAATGAGCGCATGACAACCTCTGCTTCCCTCTGTGAAGGGCCTATCTTTTAATTCTATGTATTTAATTTTATGCAAAGAGTCAAAGTTTCTTCTCTCTATTCCTTTTTATTTTTCTCCTCTGGCAAGCATAATGTGGTGACGAAATGTAGCGATCCAACCTCAAACGGTCAAATCTCTGTGCATAAGTGTCATCCCTGGATCGGTAATGCTGACACACATAGTACTTGAAGGATTTATAACAGAGTGCAATCACACACTTTATTACATCGAATGTCTCAAAAGAGAACTTATTAGAATAATATTGCTTAAGGCCATCTAAATAAGATAACTGCGGAAGCATCGAAGGTAAATGAGTCCATCAACTCCAACGGCATAGCTGAGTGCACGACAACGACCTAGCTCACCTTACTCTTCGTCTAAAAAGTCTGCAACATAATACGTTGCAGCCCAAAACGGGCCAGCACATGGAAAATGCTGGCAAAATAACACCATAGAGCTATGAACAAGATAACAACTATATCTACATGCATATATGGTTGGTGGAGGCTCTATGGTTATCATTTTTTTGCGTAAAACCAATTTTTCCGTACTGCAAAGGAATATATTTTATTTAACTACAAAGTTTGTTGAAAACATTGAGAATGGAAACCCCATCTCAATCCCAATTAAATAATCAATAACCCAACAAATTAATTAAGAGTGATGAGATCAAATCAATAATTCAAGAACCAGATACTCAAGATGTCCATAACCGGGCACACGGCTAACCATGATTAGTTTGTGCACTCTGCAGAGGTTTGCGCACTTTTCCCCACAAGACTCGATCTCCTTTGGATTTCTTGCACTACATGGTGTTTGAGAAACGGATGACCGAGACACAGTTTTTCAGAAGCATTAACTCTTTCGATGGGTAAACCGCACCACCTACATCCCCTACATCTGCTAGTTTACCACTGAAAGAGGTCACACAACATACTCAACTATGCCAGAGCCCATAATGGCTTTTGGCTGCACACGGAAGTTTCTAGCAAGAATAATCTTATGATCCCTTTGAGCCTGGGTGGCGCACCATAGGATGATCACACGGATTCCCCGAGACCTCCTTGGACAACACTCGATTCCCCAGGTGCCCACAAACAATACACCCATATGTGTATTAAAGTAGCCACCTTAAATAAACCCTTAGTTCATAATAATCTCTCACATCTGTCATGAATCACTCAAACCAAACCACGTCTACGAGCATAGCATAGCAGTGTAAGCATAACGTAAAAGTAACTCCCAGGGTTTGAAATAAAGGGCAATAGGTTCTACCTCATCGTCTACTTCCCAATACCCACATGTTAGCAATCCTACTCATGCAATGTTTGAGAGTTGAAACTAATGCATAAAAACTGGGTAGTAAGGGATATGATCAAAGCGTTACTTGCCTAGCTGATGATCTGAAAACCCAGGTGACTCGTAGTAGCATGCTTCGCACTCGAAAATTCTATCGCAAACAAACAATAGCATACGTAAGCAATCAGGCATAGATGCACGGGTAAAACTCAAATAAAAAGATCCAAACTAAAATTTCAACTGAAGAGCTTCGATTTGCAAAAAGGATCAATCGAATCGGAGGTACGGAACTGAAACTACGATCAAAAGAAGTTTGAATTCAAATATGCTTGAAACCAAATTTTAAATTTGTAAAAACCATGTTTAAGTTGATTAACTGAAAGACGGTTTCGAGATGAAGATTTTGGCATTGGTTTCACTGAATTTGGATGAACGGTTAAGAAGTTGCGAGGGTTTGAAGGTCAGGGGCTAATCTGCGATAAAAAAATCGCGGATAGGTCCCTGGCCGAAAATAAAATAAAAAGAAAAACGCTATCGAACGAACGTTCGCTAGCAGAGACAAACGAACGAAAACGTTCATGAATAGAGACGTTCGGGTGAACGTTCGCTAATTAGCGAAACAAAAAAAAAACAAATCGAACCGATCTAACGAAAAAAAATCGGGGCGACGGTTTTTGTTGGTTTTTAACCGACTCAACAAAAAAACCGGTGGCGGCGAGATCCGGCGAGGCGGGCTCCAGCACAAGGGCGGCGGCGGCGGCTGGAGAAGCGGCGACGACGGTGAAGCAGCGGCTGGGCCGGCGGCTCGGGACGGGGTGGAGAGGCGGCGGGGCGACGCGGTACTTAAGGAGGGAGGCGTCGCGGCTTGGGGAGGGAGCCGACACAAGCGGGAGTCCGGACCAGACTCTCCTCGGCGTCCGCGCCACATGACGGCGGGAGGAAGGCACAAGGCTGGCTTCGGCCTAGGGCTTTGGCTCGATCTGGATGATTTTTAATTCCAATCAAGAAAATCCTAATAAAAATTAAAAATTCCAAAAATGCCAAATACAATTATCATCGTCTAAATAAAATATTTAGAACAAAGTGAACATTTTTCTTGCCTAAGATGCAATTTTCAAAAATGCATTTTTTTCTAATTCAAATAAAATAGCAATAAAATCCAAATAAAATATTTATTTGATTTTAATTTTTTTCCTCCAATATCCCTCTCTCTTGGAAGAAGTCATATTATCTTCTCTCTTTTATTTTTAATATTAGAAATATTTGGAGAGAAAAATATTAAAACCAAAATGATCCTCTTTTCAAATTTGAGAAAATTCAAATATGAAAAATTTATGAAATCTCCAACTCTCTCCTTGGGTCCTTGAGTTGCTTAAGATTTCTAGGATCACGACCAAAATGCAAATAAAATATGATATGCATGTGATGACCTATGTATAACATCCAGATTGAAAATTGGGATGTTACAGACCTACCCCCCTTAAGATGAATCTTGCCCTTGAGATTCGGATTGGCTAGAAAATAAGTGTGGGTGGTCTTTCCGTAGATCTTCCTCTCGTTCCCAGGTGGCTTCATCCTCGGTATGGTGGCTCCACTGAACTTTGCAAAACTTGATAACCTTGTTGCGTGTAACTCGGCTGGCAAACTCAAGAATCTTGACGAGTTTCTCCTTGTAGGTTAGGTCACTGTCCAACTGAATTGCTTCCAGGGGCACTATATCTCTCAGAGGAATATCGGCCATCTCTGCATGGCACTTCTTCAACTGGGAAACGTGAAACACATCATGAACTCCTGACAATCCTTCGGGTAACTCCAATTTGTAGGACACTTCTCCCATACGCTCCAAAACTCGGTATGGTCCTACAAATCTCGGGGCTAACTTTCCCTTAACTCCAAATTATTTAACTCCTCGCAGTGGTGACACACGAAGATATGCTATGTTTCCGATTTCATAGACTACCTCCTTGCGTTTTCTATCCGCATAACTCTTCTGCCTGGACTGAGCTACCTTCAGTCTGTCTTGAATCAACTTGACCTTCTCTTCGGACTCCTTAATTAAATCAGGTTCAAACAACTGACATTCTCCAACTTCATCCCACATTAACGATGTCCTGCACCTTCTTCCATACAAGGCTTCGAAAGGTGCCATCTTCAAACTAGCTTGATAACTATTGTTGTATGAGAACTCTGCGTAGGGCAAATTATCATCCCAACTAGATCCATAATCTAGCGCACAGGCTCTTAACATGTCCTCCAGAATCTGATTGACTCTCTCGGTCTGTCCATCACTGCGGATGAAAGGTCAGATCTTGAATTCGAGCCTAGTACCCAAAGTTTGGTGCAGTTGATTCCAAAACTTCAAGGTAAACTGTGTTCCTCTATCTGATACGATGGTCCTCGGAACTCCATGCGGACATACGATCTTGGTCATATATATCTTGGCCAACTTCGCACTTCTATACGTGGTTTTCACTGGGATAAAGTGAGCCACTTTGGTCAAACAATCCACTACTACCCAGATAGAATCATATGCTGATTGGGTCCTGGGTAATCCTGTGATAAAATCCATGCCAAGCTTGTCCCACTTCCATTCGGGTATCGGCATAGTCTGTAATAATCCTGCTGTCTTCTGATCTTCTGCCTTCACTCTCTGACATACATCACATACGGCTAAATACTCGGCAATATCCTCCTTCATACCTGTCCACCAGAAACGCTCCTTTAAATCCAAATACATCTTGGTGTTTCCGGGGTGAATCGAGTATGGTGAGTCATGAGCCTCCTGAAGTATTAGCTTCCTGATCTCCGCATTATTGGGCACATAAACCCGATCCTCAAACCATAAAGTTTTGTGCTCATCCTCACAAAAACCTTTGGCTTTTCCTTTGCTCATCCTCTCTTTTATCTTAGCAATCTCCTTATCATCCTTTTGAGATTGCCGAATCTTTCCCAATAATGTAGACTGAACTTCCATTGCTACAACAAAACCTCTTGGAACAATCTCCAAATGGAGTTCCCTGAGTTCGTCAACTAACTCCTGCGGTAATCCTCCACTTACGAGGGTATTGACATAACTCTTCCGACTCAAAGCGTCTGCTACAACATTGGCCTTTCCTGGATGATAATGCAACTTCATATCATAATCCTTTATAAGCTCCAACCATCTCCTTTGCCTGAGATTTAGCTCCTTCTGAGTGAAAATGTACTTCAAACTCTTGTGATCCGTGTACACATCACAACGGTTTCCAATAAGAAAATGTCTCCAGGTCTTGAGCGCATGTACTACGGCTGCTAACTCAAAATCATGCGTGGCATAATTCAACTCATGTGGTCAAAGCTGACGTGAGGCATATGAAACAACTCTTCCGTCTTGCATAAGTACTCCTCCAAGTCCTTGGCGAGAAGCGTCGCAATACACTTGGAAATCCTTGCGTATGTCCGGAAGAATCAGCACTGGGGCTGTAACCAAACGTTGCTTCAACTCTTGAAAACTGGCCTCACATTCTTCGGTCCACTTAAACTTGGTGTCCTTCTTCAATAACTCCGTCATGGGCTTCGCAATCTTGGAAAAAATTTCAATGAATCTCCGGTAATATCCCGCGAGCCCAAGAAAACTGCGGATCTCTCCTACTGAGGTGGGTGACAACCAATCAAGGATCGATCGAACCTTGGTAGGGTCTCTTGCTATACCCTCTCCGATATAACATGCCCAAGAAATCCAACTTCCTTCAAACAAAACTCACATTTGCTGACCTTGGCATATAGCTGATGTTCCCTGAGCTTCTCGAGAACTAAACGCAAATGTTGCTTGTGCTCCTCTTCATTCTTCGAGTATACCAAAATATCATCAATGAACACCATAATGAACTTATCCAAGAACTCCATGAACACCTTATTCATCATACTCATGAAATAGGCGGGGGCATTAGTTAATCCAAATGACATGACCGTGTACTCATACATCCCGTACCTTGTGGTGAAAGCTGTCTTAGGTATATCCTGTTCTCGGATCTTCAGCTGGTGGTATCCTGATCGCAGATCGATCTTGGAAAATACTTTAGCTCCTTGCGACTTGAAAGTGCGTTATATCGACTAGAGGGGGTGAATAGGCGATTTTATGAATTCTTCATCGAGGAATTTGCGGGTGAGGAAATTCCTTAGCGAAGAACTACTTGCAATGAATAGGTACTCAAAAGTAAACATAACGAGAACACAAGCATGTTCATCATGATGAAATGAAGACGAAACAGAGTACGTAAAGTGTAAACACAGGATAGCACAGGATGAAGACAAACAGATCAAGAAATTGAACTGAGGAAATTGAGAAAGTCTTGATTGAAGTCTTCAAACACAGATATGAGCAAATGCACAACACGATTATGAGGAAATGTAAGTATTGAGGAAATAGAACCAGAGGGCTTGGTGAAGACAATGATTTGGTAGACCGGTTCAATCATTGTCTCGATTGTATGTCCGGGTTGGAGCGGCTAGGTATTTAAACCTGAGGACACACAGTCCTCACCGCATTCTCCTTGAGCTAAGGTCACACAAACCTCGCCCAATCACTCGTGGTAAGTCCTCGGGTGACTTTCAAACCTTCACAGACTCGGTCACTTGGTGATCCACAATTCCTCTTGGATGCTCTAGACCATGACGCCTAACCGTCTGGAAGAAGCACAGTCTTCAAAGGTAACAAGCGTCGGATCCACGCAGGATCAATCTCTTCAGTGATGCTCAATCACTTTGGGTTTGTAGATGTTTGGGTTTGGGTTTTCCTCACTCGATGATTTTCGCTCAAAGTCCTCGGAGGATGGGATGCTCTCAAATGACAAGTGTCAGTTTCTCTCGGAGCAGCCAAACAACTAGTGGTTGTAGGGGGCGGCTATTTATAGCCTAGGGAGCAGCCCGACATGATAAGACATAAATGCCCTTCAATGATATGACCGTTAGGTGGGTAGATATTTTGGGACGGTGGCACAAGGCACAAAGAACGGTTGGAAATTTGAGTATCAAATTCCTCGGAGCTATCATGTTCCTCATTGTGTAGGCAATCCGCCTTTGGCGAATTCCTAACTCCTCGGTCAGAACAAATTCCTCGGAGACCGTAAGAACTTCGTCTCTATCCTTTCAAGAATATGACTGAACTGTAAGAGATTTCCAATGGCTTCACTCGAAAGGGATTGGTAGGTGTAGGATTTTGAGTTGAGCATCACTTGGAAATTTTTCCTTAGTATTTCCTCGACCCCCTTTAACAGTACGGTGTTTCCTATGACTCAAGAAAGAGAAAATGAAACTACGAAAACAAAAGCCTTCACGCTCCATGTTCCTCGAATGAATGTCAAGTCTTCATGGTCACACCAATTTCTTCACTTTCAAAGTCTTCAGAAATCCAAAGTCTTCAGTCGAAGAACTTCCTTTTTATGGGTCGACTTTCTCTGTAAATATCAAACTCCTCATAGACTTATAGACCTGTGTACACTCATAAACACGTTAGTCCCTTAACCTATAAGTCTTCAATACACCAAAATCACTAAGGAGCGCTAGATGCACTTACAATCTCCCCCTTTTTTGTGATTGATGACAATATAGGTTAAGTTTTCAACGGAGATAATCATATGAAGTGTAAATACTGATACTGAGGAATTTAATTGCAAGATATAGAAGAACTCCCCCTGAAGATGTGCATAGTGAGGAATTTGCTTTTGAAGCAATGCACACTTGAAGAGTAGAATCATGAAGGTCTCCCCCTATATCTTGTAATTCATACACGCATTTGACATATAATGTGAAGAATTAAAATGCATGATGAAATATGGTGACTGATGTAATTCAGCATGCATGCATTAACATTAGCGAGGAATAAGCATGCAGAAAATCTCAGCAAAAGTATCAGTCCACCATAGAGTTTAAGTTTACAACTCGATCCAGCAAAGTCATCAGAAGAACGAGAGTTGTAACTTAGCAAAAACGCCCATATAAGATAGACCCGCTTGAAGACTAACTCAAATTTCTCCCCCTTTGTCATCGAATGACCAAAAGGATCAAAACTAAGGACTAATGCCCCTGAAGAATATCATGTTGATGGAGGAGCGCCGGCGTTGTTGGGGTTGTTTGTCATAGTAGGGCCTGCCGCAGTGTTGTCCAAGTCTTCATGCTCGTCGGTTTCGCGCGATGAAGAATATGAGCTGGCCACCAAGAAAGGAACCTTGACCTTCTTGTATTTCTTTGGTGGAGGTGTAGACCAGTCAAATTCCTGCTTGAGATCCATTTGTTTCAGATCTTCTTCACCATATACATGTGACAGAATAGCCTAGGTGCGACCGAAGACTTCATGGAGGTAGTAATGGTTTTTCTTCACTGCATTATGTGTAGCAGTCATGTTGTGAAGAATAGAACCAAACTGACGCTTGACCCATTTATGGTTTTGATCCACTTTCTGGTGAAGATTAAGAAGTAGCTCACGGTCAGTCATCACTCGAGGAGCAGTGGCTTGAGGATTTGGATTGGATGCATTAGCAGTAGAATCATGAGTGGCAGAGTCATCATTGGTGGAATAAGATGCAGCTTTGCGAAACTGTCCATCCAATGGACGAATGCCTTCATCAATGACAGCAGGTGCCTTGCCCTTTTCATCAGCTGAGGAATATGTCCGCTTGAGGACTTCAATCGGGGGCAAGTAGCTGAGGTGATTTTGAAAATCAGCCTTGTAGTTGAGTGAAGACCTTGTTCTGAGGAATCTCATAATCCAAGGAGCATAAGGCTTCAGCTCAAACGGAGAGAGTGCAACGTTTGCCAGAGTCCTCATGAAGAAATCATGATAGTAGACAGGAATGCAATGCATGATATTGAACAGCAAATTCTTCATGATGCCAACAACTTCCTCATCAGATGAGTCATGGCCTTTGATCGGACTCATAGTCTTCGTCAGAATGCGATAGACTGTTCTGGGCACATATATCAATTCCTTCACGAGCAATTTGGTCCTTGGGGCTTGACCCGAGCCTTGAGGCTTCATAAGCACTTGCATATAGTGAGCGGTGAGCTCGGGTTCTTGAAATGCAACGAGCTCCTTCAAGGGGAGGACTAATTGGCAGGGCATGAAGTAATTCAGAGGCCGGTGCTTTGTAATGAGTGTTATCGGTCATCCATTCCAGAACCCAGGTGTTGATGTCATCAGCATCGCGTGTGATGTGCAGGGTTGCACAGAACTGAAGAATAAGTTCTTCATTCCAATCAACAATGTCTGTGCAAAAGTTGAGGAGGCATGCGTCATGAAGCACACTGAGGACAGGGGTGAAGCAAGGTAGTGATTCCATGTCCACGTGAGGAATATGCTTGTGGTCGAAGACTCTATCCTTGTTGAAGAGCAGTGAAGAATAGAAATTGGCCTGGCTGGCAGTCCAGAAGCGCTTCCTTCTAAGATGAGCAGAGTCATAGGGGTTATAGTTAGTGAAGAACACGTGCTCGTCGAAGAAGTCATCAGCCTTGAATTTTTGTTTCTTCGAGAATGGATCCTTTGGCTTGGGCTGAGGAGTATCAGTCAATTGCATAACTACCTCAAGAATCGCAATCTCAGGTTCCACGGGTTGAGGAATTTCAGCTTCTTCTTCAGCCGCAGCATGGGTCTTCAATTCTTCATTTACATTTTCTTCAGCACTAGTGGCTGGAATCTCTTCATGGACAGACGGTGTGGCATGTGGTTCATCAGATCCCATTTGAACTGTAGTTACTAGGGACTGAGGAATCTGTTGCAATGGTGTGAACAGTGGAGAGTTGGGGTGCTGACTTTCCCAAAAGTCATCATTCAGCACGGGTGTGGTACAGCCAATGTCCACATCTTCTTCTTCCATTTCTTCAAGCCGGCCTCTTCAGCAGTGAACTGAGGCATAGGCGAGGAGACAATTGGTGTTGAAGGGATTGTATCCACTTCAATTTCTTCATCCAACTGCTCTGACGAAGCAGGAGAAGGAATCTCTTCATCTGATTCACTTGGAATCACATATTCTTCATCAAAAGGAACAAGGTCCTTTGATGGCATGGTTGAGATAGGAACAACATCAATTGGATTTGCAAAAGAGCTGGTCAACGGCTTCATCTTCTTCTCGAAATAAGAATCGATGAGGTTGATGCTTTCCTTTTCTTCACAAAGAAGTCGCTCTGACCTTGTCTTCTTCACATCCGATGCGGATGGAAGGATCGGAGTTGGGGTAGGTGCAGGAGGAGCAGAGGAATTTGGTTGAATTTCTTCAGGCACAACTGATGCAGTTGCCCTGACTTCTTCATTTTCTTCAGGCGCACCACTAGTGGATGCCCTGGCAATTTCTTCAGCGGCTGGAATGCATTCATTAGCCCTGGTACTTTGAGTTTCTTCAGCAGCCTGATTGTCATTAGCGGTGCTGGCATTTTCTTTAGTCGATTAAGCAGATGCTTCTGCCTGAGGATTTTCTTGTTGCGTTGGAGCCGCAACTTTGGACGTGAACTTCTCAGTCAAGTTCACAAACCTGACTTTGGCTCCAAGCCAGTCAGCGTAGTAACAATCAAATTCATCACTTAATTGCTTGATCTCAGCTTGCAAGGCAGCTAGTTCTTCAGGGGAAAGCTTCAGAACATTTTGCTTCAGAAAGCGTTGTTTCTTGTATTGAGCTTTCTTCACTCTTCTTCCTTGTTCAAATTTCCATTTCTCTTCTTGATAAAGGCGATTGAAACATGACTTTGACCAGAGTGAGGTTCATCTCCGTGAAGGTGTGTTGGGATCCTTGTGCCATAGGTCAATGAAGTCTAGCATCGACGAATCCGAAGCAATGGCACATTGTCGCCTTTGGCTCTAGCGGCCTTGACTTTGTTGTCTCTAATGATTTCAGCAAGTTCTTCATCATCAGCTTCGTCTTCATTAGACGACACTTGGAAGGCGACCTGCTTCTTGTGAGGACTTGGTCGAGTGCCTCGTTCAGCAGTGGCCTTTGTCTTCAGCAGAGAGGGGCCAGTTGAGGAATTTGGTGCAGCTGAGGAACTAGCAGAAGCTCATGAGGCAATAGAGATGCATGTGGTCCTTTGGCACGTGGCGAGATGCACAGGTGCAAATGATTTGGTCGGAGCAGCTGAGTACTTTGGCGGAGGAGCTGAGGACTTTGGAGGAGCGGGAGTAACATGAGGAGTTGGCCGTGAGGGCTTTGAAGATTCTGGCCGTGAGGGCATTGCTGAGGAACTTGTCCGTGAGGGCATTGAAGATGAAGCACTTGGCTTATGAGCAGGCTTCTTTGACATGGCCTTCTTTGGCTTGATAGCAGAGGCCTCAGCAGTGGCAGCAGCAGCAGCAGCAGCAGAGTCTTCGTTAAATTTCCTCATTGCTTCTCTTGCTTGTCTGGCCAATTTGGCCTGGCGCTTGGCCCATTCATCAGGATAATCCTCACGGCGCTTGAGGCTGGTGGGATCTACTATTTGGCCAGGTGCCAATGGAGGTCTTGGGCATGGAGGATTTAGAGCGAATTTCTTCATGTACTTGGGAGTAACATACATGTACTCCCTCCACTCTCTTGTCCATCGCCTCTCTATCCGTTGTATGCGCACCTTGCACTGATTTTTGTCCTTCTTGCCAAACTTGGCCTCATCAGGAGTGCAGTAATACTTGTATATGTCATCCGAGATTTCAAAAGAAGTGTTGACCTTAGGCCTCTTTCCTCCCTTATGTGGCTTCTTTCCATTAACCATTTTCTTCAGTTGAGGAATTTGGACAATCGAATTCTCTGAAGATGTATGCAACTTTTCTTCGAGAAACGCTGCAAATGAGTTAAGTTGATGAGAACCTAGTGATTCAAAGAAATGACATGAGTACCGTGAGCAGTATAGTTGCGAGGAATTTGGAGAGGTCATATGCGTTCTCAGAAGGTTTTGTAAAATGAATAAGTTTGAAGAATTTCACCAGATGAGTCTTGAAGAATTTCACTAAGCGTTCTTTGTCTTAGGTTCCAGAGTTGTATAGATTGAGAATCCACACAATTGAGGAATCTTGAAGAAAAATGTAGCTTAGAGAAATGAATCAAAAACAGATGACATGTGAGGTGTTTAGTGTGTGAAGATTTGAAGAAAAACACCTTTGAAGATTTTGTAGTAATCATTTGAATCAAAGAGGGAAGTCAAAGTAACTTTTAATTACCCTGGACGAAGAACACGACGAACTGGGAAGTGTAGATGTGAAGTTCGTCAGTTCAGATCTTCCACGCCCTAACTTGGCTGAGGAAGACAGCTACGGCGGCGGCGGAGTGAAGAAATCCGCAGCCGGCGCGAGTACGACGGCAACGAGGCGGCGGCAAAGTGAAGAAATCCCTCTCTGTATTCGTCAAATGCAGACATTTCCTTCCTCCAAATTCAGATTTCATACTCAGTGCCTCTTTATCTTTATCTAATCCAGATGCAAATTCTCGCCGGATGAAAAGCCATCACAAGATTCATAACCAAGATGCAACTATACCTATTTATTCAGTGCGAACAGGGCCGCCGATGCCGACGATGAAGGCGTGGTCGACGAAGGAAGTCGAGGATCGGCGCACGCTTGGAGAAGACCAATTTTTGTCAATACCATTTTCTTAGTATGGACCGTGGCGTCGACCTGATGGCGTAGGAGCTTGACAAATGTGGCTACCGACTACAGTGGGCGAAAGATGATGTGAGAGGGGTGGGGCGAGGCTACGGTGGAAAGAGAGGAGGTTGACGATGGCCGACAGGGGAGGAGGTGGTCAACGATGGGCAGGCAGAACGAGGCGGGGACAAAAATCCAACCGTGAGAGGGGTGGAACGAAGCTTGTTGTTTCCTTCACTTTGTAATCTCTTATAAATATTCTCTATCTTCTATAAAGCTAAGGACATACTCTGAAAAAATGATGGTCGACGGGGGAATGGGGCAGCGACGTGGGGAAGCAAGGCAGCGGTGGCGTGGGGCGGCGGAAGGGGGCGATGGGGGGTGGGTGGGGTGAGGAAGGCGACGTGGGGCATGGGACGGAGGAGGGAGCAAGGCGGCCGTCGTCGGCGTTGGGCGCCGCCATTTGGGAAGAACAAAGCGAGGAAGGATAGGGCAGCGAGGAAGGGGTGTGGATTCTGCCGGGAGAGAGGTAGGGACTAATTTGCGAAAAAATCGCTGACGGAGGGAGTATTAAATTTTTTTGTGGGTGGACGGAGCATTATAAGTTGCAAGTAGAGTTATAGATTGAGGCCGACCAAGGGACGGCCGCGAGGCGAGGCGGCGACGAGAGAGGCGGGCTTCGCTCACCAGTCCGAGCCGCTGGCCATGGATCCCATCATGAAGCTCCTCGAGGACGACGAAGAGGTGCCTGGCCCAACACCGAACTCCTCCCACCTTCCTGCCATTTCTATCCAGTTTTTGGGGAAAGGAAGGGCTCAATGGCGGTTTCTTGTTGTTGGGGTTGCGCAGGATGAGAGCATGCACTCGGGCGCTGACGTCGAGGCCTTCACGGCGGCGCTGAACCGCGAGGTGGAGGGCAGCGCCAGCAGCAGCAGCAGTGCCGCCTCTGCCTTCTCCTTCCAGCCGCTGGATCACGCCGCTGGTAAGCCCGATTTCCTGTTCTAGAATCGAATTTGGGCCCGCCCCGATTTCCCAAGAACCTGGTATCAGAATACGCGGTTCTTGCATTAGAATTTTGATGAATAATGGAATCTATAAACATAATGCGGAATGCAGCTCCAAAGTTGGCATTGCCGGTTTGCAGTTTTAGGTTTAGAAGTACCCCAACACGTGGCTTTCGGACAAATGAACCAGTCATCAATGGACCGACTCTCCTCTATGAGGGAATGTTTGCTATGAGGGAATGTTTGGAATCAATAGAAGATGAATTTTGTTGAGCTGAGACTCTTTTTATGGAGGAACCGGCAGGAGCGCTGCCTTATTTTTAGGAACCGGCATTGGGCTGAGACTAGGGTTTGTACTTGAAGCTTATCTATGCCATCGAGGAAACAAAACTTACGAAGTAAAATTTTGAATTACTGGAGATATGGGCGGTCTGTTATGAGGTCTCCTTGACTGCATGCATATACTAATTAAGAGCTGTTATTCAATTTGACAACTTACCTTGTTACTCCCCCCCTTCACAAATATAAGAGGTTTTAGATATTTTAATATGGACTACATAGGGACTGAAATGAGTGAACAAACACACTAACATGGTTCTACATACATCCGATTCACAAAAAAGCCACAGCATATTAGATTTGTGAACGTAGGGAGTATTATAGAGAAATGGTTATGTACTAATGTTAGTGCATGAATATACTCTAGCATATTGCAAGTCAATTAACTACTATGTTGTCCAATTAGAATGGTGTTCTCCTAAGTAGGTCTGGATTGAGAAAAATGTATTCAGTGAGCATTAGGATACCAATGTACCATTCGATGTTCCTCGATAATTATTCAAATACAGTAGGGGCTGCTTTGATTCATAGGATTTTTACAGGATTTTCATAGGATTAGAATTTTTTCCTATATGTGTTGTTTGATTTGTAGAATGCAATCCTTAGGAATCATTCCTATGTATTTTTCCCCAGTCTATTGAGTAGGGAGTTTTGCATGAAGTCTGAGCTCTTGGAGAAGTCCCTATGCTTCCATCAAACACACACTCGTGCCAATTCCTTTGTTTTGCAAGTCCATAGGATTCAAATGGGCAGGGCGTAATGATCGTCCATTTTTCGTATCCTATGAATCAAAGGAGCACTAGATAGGGATATGTTGGCCAATAATGTTTACTGAGCTGCTTGTGTTTCTTGAACGGACATGAGTTGCAACTTAATTCAGGAATTGCGACGTGGTGATAGTTTTAATAGTATTTTGTGTCGTCCTTTTGCTGTAATAGAATTTAAACAAGTGTACAACATCTAGGGCCTCCACAATGCGTTACTTCAGCATTATTTGGATCAACATTGTTAGATTCATTATGAAATGTATTTTCATAGTATATATATTGGGTATTGTAGATGTTGATATTTTTAATATAAATTTGGTCAAACTTTGTAAAGTTTGACTTGACACAAATCTAATACGCGGAGTAAAAAGGACCGGAGGGAGTATTGTAGATGCCTGCCCATGCACTGGTCTTTTACTAGCAGTGAGGTTTTCAAACAAATAATTTTTGAAGTTTAAAATCAGTTAGGAGTTACTGAGTTAATAACTATGCATGGTGGTATTTTTCTTGGAGTATTTATTTTCCAGTTTGCTACGAAGAACTTGAACAAGAGTCAGCATCAACAGTGGTGCTCTAGAAGCACTTTCATTTTAATTTACTGAATTGGTGTCCAATAACTTTTTAGCTGTATTTACAGTTTTACTCTGTCATTGTATTTGAATTGGAGTGAAGAAGCTTACTAATTTGACGCAAAATTGCAGGTACATTACCTCAGAAAAGCAACCCAGTAGTAAACAACAGTCATGGACAGTGGCAAGGTTCAGTAAAGAATGACAGTGGAAACCAGGAGAGCCAACAGCAGGAAAAAAAACATTTATATTGCAAAAAAGAGCAGTCATCCGGACCTGAAGCAGTTCCCATAGGTGCTGATAACAAACAACTTCACTCTAATACTCAAATTGAATGTTTCCAGCTAAAGGTTGCGAGAGCCAGGAAACAATGCTCAACAAAGCACTGTTGGTCAGCAGCAGCCTATGAAACAAATAAAGAGTCAACAACCACCAGGCACAAACCAAACCAATAGTAGTCCAGCTATGGTGGGAAAACCTCCTGTTGTTACATTTCATATGCTAATCCCGATTTTGAGACGCTACCTTGACAAAGACAGGGATATACAAGTTCAGTCCATTTTTGCAAAGTTACGGGTTGGTATTTGTTACTCAGTCATGTTGAATTAGATAAACAGCTGGTTCAAGAATTATTGTCATTGCATAACAGATTACCTAATTATTTTTATTACTTTATTGAAGTTTAATTTTTTTCCGATAGAAAAATGAGGTCAGCAAGGAACATTTTTTAAAGGTTATTAGGACTATTGTTGGTGATAAGTTGCTCAAGCAAGCTGCTTCACAATATCAAATGCAGGTAGCAAAGCTTTTCCATTTTATTGTGGTCCATTTGAAACATAACCTGATTCCACTTCATTTTGCTTAAGTTAGGTCAATCTACATATCTTTAAGCAGTCCCTATATTGTTATTCTTACTCTTATAAACATATTCTTTTTCCTTTGATAGTTATTTTCTTCTTGTTTGGCTGCAGGCTGCTCAGGCACAACGGAATCCCCCGGCAAACCCAAGCAGTTATTCTATGTCAAGTCAAGTCCCAGGTCAGCAAAATGAGAGCCCAAGACCGCCTCAATTCTCATCAGGCCAAATGCAGAGTAACATGGGTTATGCAGCTTCAGAAGGCAACTTACAAATGCCTAATGAAACTGGTAACATGTCAGATAGGAAAGGGTTGCAGATGCTACAAAGCCGTCCACCTAATATCCACTCAATCCCACTGCAAGCAACCCAGGATCATGTGCAGCGTCCATGAGACATTTTTGCCAGCCTTAGGGGCAAATAATATTCATTCTTGTCAATTTCCACAGTCAGTTGGAGGTCCAATTGCACCACTTAGACCGCAGATGACAGATTCCAGTCAAAGAGGACAATCAGTCCAGGGAGGTGTTGCCAGTGTTCTTGGCAGTGTGGCCACACAGCCAGCATTGCAAAATAATCAACCTTCACAGCAACAACCAAACAAGGAGCAGAAAACTAATTCTTTCACTCCAACAGTACATATGAACAAAGAAACTGCTAACCAACCCTCTGAATCATCACAGAGCTCTTTTGCCGCCTTGAATGTGAAACAAGTCAACCCAGGCCTTCTATCTTCAAAGGTTGGTGGTGTTTTGGAAAATCAATCATCTACGTTGGCCATTCCTAAATCTTTGACAACAACAAGCTCAAGTCAACCTCATCCATCTTATGGAACTCCAGCAGAACTTAACATGCAGGTATGCACCAGTATATTGTTCTTCGGATGTATGTTTTTTGTGTACTTGTTGCACTTTAATGTTACAGTGCCAATCATTTTATCTATTGCATCGAGTTGGGGTATACACCAAGTTATATGAGCCTATATAAGTTATACAACAGGTTCATTCAACTCATACCCATTTTTCCTATGTTGACCTACTTTGAGCCTTTGTGAAGAATTTTGCAACTTGAGGCTCCAATGGGACATATTGAAGATTGATCCTTGCCTGCTGGCAGTGGGAACTTGGGAATGATGCCTCGACACCAATATGCTGGTTATTCATGCTTGAGTGGGTTGTTTGCAATCATGTATAGCAATAATGCTATCACATAGAATAGATGTGTGTGCATCACATGAAACACCAAAATCAGCCAACAACGAGCGAAGCTAGAAAAACTTTTCGGCGAAGGGAGCCGGACCCATACATCGAAATGGACTAAAGCAAAGGATGCTTTGAGACAACGACTCACTAGTAGGATAAGTTAACTGAATTTGTTTGCCGTCTACAACCCTTACACTCTAAAGAGACATCTCCCGAGATAGACCCGAAGACCTCGTCGAACTAAGGACGACAAACGAGAACCACAAAGATGACTAAGTCGATGATGCCACTTCTTTGGAAGGAGCCGGCAGTCAAGCGGCTGTGGAGGGACCGACAATAGTGGTGGCAGCGGAAGGAACATGAAGCCGCCTAACTCCCAAAGACCACGAGAGTCACGGCCACGAGGGCCAGCCCCAACCAAAGTGTGCGTATGACGATCCTGAACAGAACAAGAGTCAACGTCAAGGATGACGTGACAACCAAAATCGATAAGTTGACCCGGTGAAAACAGATTCATGGCAAGTCGAGGAAAACATCAGAACATAATGAGTGGTTAGATTGCCTCGACTAGCAACAGTAAAGGAGTACCATCGGCGGTGAGTACATGAACAGGAAAATCAAGAGATCTAAGAGAGGACAAATTGGAAGAATGAGAAGACATATGAAAAGAAGCTCCGAGTCCGTAACCCACGGGATGTACTCGATTGTGTAGAGGGTGGTCGCCGGTCTTGAAAGCACCGCACCAATCACAGAGCCTGCAGACTGGCGAAGAAGAATCAAGTGGCAAGCAGACGCTTAAGTCTCGTAATATCCTGCCCAATCAACACGGTGGCTGAAGGTGTTGGAGTAGAAGTCCACGAAGATGATATCCGCACCTTATGCATGTGCCGCTTCTTAAGGAAGCACCGAGACTCGAGATGACCATCCTGGTTGCGATAGCATAATGAGGACAAGACCGTACGACCGCCAATAGGAGTGGGCAAGAGCGGCAGAAAACCTTGAGCGGGAAGGAGTCGGTGCGACAAGCGGCATAGCAGAGCTCGAGCGGCAGCGCGCAGAGGAACCTCAAGTAAACTAGCACCACGTAAGCGAGTCTCGGCACGAATCTCAGAGAGCGCCTCCATGAGGGAAATACTGCCACGAGCAAACAACTAAGCACGTCGGGGCTCAAACTCCTTACGGAGTTGGCAAGTACAACAGCCAGCAGTGCGGAGAGAATCAAGCTGACACTAGATAGCAGAATTGTGCCTAGAAATCATCTAAAGTGGAGTAACCCTGCTGAAAAGCATGCTCCTGGCGGACCACAGATAGGTATAAAGGCATCACCAGAGGGCTGATAAGCGGCCGACGAAGACGGGTCCGCATCTCAAATACTGATCGGGAGGCCCAGAACTCGAGAGACAAACCGAGGCGTAACACTAGCAGGAAAACAGCAATGCAGACGAGCATCATCATCAAGCCACCGAGTGTAAGCGGACAAAGCCTCATGATAAGTGTGAAGAGCATCCTCATAAGTCAAAACCTGCTCATCATAAGCACGAACAGCTACCTCATCGGCAAGCTTAGCTTCATCCTTCGCCCTGATTAGCATCTCGCATCAAGAACTGGTGGTGTCGGCAGAGTAGGAGCCACAAGAGGAACCGGACGGGCGGACAGGGGACCTTGCTAGAAAGAACGCCTGAGAGACGAATGCCACGCATATGAATGCGCATGAAGCCAACGAACTCGATGTAGTTGGTACCATCAAAGGTCATCGGATAACAAGGAACCGCAACATAGACCGACGATGTAGACATCATACCTGTTTTTTTCTTTTCTTTTTCTCTCTCTCTTTACCCAAGGGAGCCTCGGTGCTGCGGTGAAGTTGTTGCGTTGTGACCATGAGGTCACAGTTCGAGTCCCGAAACAGCCTCTTGCGTAAATGTAGGGAAAGGCTGCGTACTATAGTCCCAAAGTGGTCGGACCCTTCTTGAACCCAGCATGGCGGGAGCTACATGCATCGAGCTGCCTTTTTTTAACCAATGAGCCGGATCGGACAGACCCAAAACAGAAGCAGCAGTGCAAGCGCAGTGAAGCGCTTCGATCCTGATCGAATCGAGCAGCGATGGAGAGGTCCGTCAGGCGTCCGAGGCGATGGCGGTCGGCGAGAATCATCACGGGAGGCGGCGTCGTTGGCGGCTTGTCATGAACGGACGCAGAGGCCAAAAAGGGGCGGGTGGTTTGCCTGCAGGGCCGGGCGCGGGCCATTGTTGTTGTGGGCGGGTTTGGTCGGAAGCGATGGAGGCTCGATTTGGAGGTGAATCCCGGCACGAGATCGGAGGCAGATTTGCTCCAACAGCAACGCGGACACCCAATCTGGGCGGGAGGTTGCCGAATCGAGCCGGAGCAGGATCCAAGGGCTGACGGCAGGAGATCAAAGGCAGGGTGGCTCGATGGTGGGTCTACTTCCGGAAGTGGAGAGCAGAAGTTGGCGGCCGAGTTGATCCGCACGAGGGCTGTGTTGACCAGGGCAGCTGCAACCCGTAGATCGATGGGATCCAGCGGAAATAGAGATCGAGGGAAATCAGCAACTGGCCGAGAGGATGATGGCGGCGCGAGAGATTGGATCGAGAGCACGACTTGCGCATGCGAAAAAATACCCTAAGGCTCTAATACCATGTTAGCGATATGCAACTTGTATTTCCTGAGGGCTAATGTATATATAGGACACATTTTTCCTACTACCGGGTGTAGTTACTCCCATTTTTGTTCCGTACGTTCTAGGTAGTACCTATCATATCGGAGAGTATGTACGCGTAGTATGTAGTATATAAGAATGTTTAGGTAGTGTATATATACTACTTTTTTGATGGTATGTATCATATAATGTGCATACTCCATTTCACGCATTACAAATGTGCATGCATTTCACAAATAAAATAAAACTATGGGCTCACTTGCAATTTTTTTCATAAAACTCACTTTGGAGTATCTTAGATATAGTATATGAACATACTAAAAATAATAAAGTAGAGTATATACTACCACATGGTAGTATATGAGAAATGGGTGTAACTACACCCGGTAGTAGGATGCATTTTCCTATATATATATATATATATATATATATATAGGTGGTAAAATATGCAGGAAAACACCTCATACAGGTGGTAAATATACATGGTAGAATATAACTCTTAACAGTCTACATGCAGACACCATTTGGGTATTCTGTTCCTGATGGCATGGTATACCGTCTTCGTCGCGCTCTATGTGGCAAGCTTCTCGTGCTTGGTTTGAGTGCCTCTCCTAAGTGGTCACTGTTGCTGTTTTTTTGGTAGAGTGATCATGATCCCGTGTTCTTGGCCCACCTTCTGTCACGCGGTCAAACACTTCTATGTGTAGACAACATAATCATCACGGAGATGATTCTGAGTACATTTTCTTTGTGAAGGCTTGTCTTAGTGAGCAGTTTCTTATGTCTGATCTTGGTCATCTTTGCTACTTCCTTGGGATTGAGATTTCTTTTACCTGAGATGGGTTCTTTATATCGCAAGAGAAGTACATTCAGGATCTTCCTGCTCGTGCTGCTCTTACCGATGAGCATACTGTTGAGACTCTGATCAAGCTCACTGTCCACCTCCGAGCTTCTGATGGTGAGGTCAGCCTTTGTCTGATCCAACGCGCTATCGTCATCTTGTTGGGCTTGTCTATCTAGCTATCACTGATATCTCTTATATCCTGCGTCGGTTCGTCTCTGCTCCCACCTCCGTTCACTACAGTCATCCACTTTAAGTTCTAGATATCTTCATGGGACCATTTCTCGCTGTACTTCCGCGCTCAAGTTCGTTACAGCTTCATGCCTGTTCAGATGCTACTTCGGCTAGTGATCCTGTGGATCACCAGTCGCTTTGTGCTTACTATGTTCTTCTTGGTTCTCTCATTGCCTAGAAGACAAGGAAACCAACTGCAGTTTACCGTTCGTGTGCAGAGGTTGAGTTGCGAGCGATGGCCCTTTTGACATCGTGAGGTGACTTGGCTACGATGGTTGCTTGTGGATTTTTGTGTTTCTGTCACTACACCAACTCCTTTTATGTCCGATAGTACAGGTGCTATTAGTATCGTGTGACCATATGAAGCATGAGCTCACCAAGCATATTGGTGTTGATGCTTCTTTCATGTGGTTATGTGTGGAGGATCAGGTGATTGCTCTACAGTATATGTGCCTTCCAATCTACAGCTAACAGTTTTTTTTCTTTTAAGGTCAAGATTAGAACACGGCATTGTTTTTAGCTCTCCAAACTCATGTATGTGCTATATATATATATATATATATATATATATATATATATATATATATATATATATATATATATACTGTATACTGGCCTATGGCCTCATGGGAATACCAAGTTGCATATTCCTAACAAATAACACCCTGATCCCCGTTATATACGGGGTTTTCTGCATATTTTAGCACGCCTATATGTGCATATATGTACTGGCCTATGGCCTCATGGGAATACCAAGTTGCATATTCCTAACAGATAACACCCTGTGAGATCCGGTTGCAGAAGTGTAATTTTCCTTTATTTGCGTGCACACAAAATGAACACATTGCTGTCTGTTTTCTGTTTATTTCTTAGCAATTTGACTAATTCGTGCACTCTACTCAACGGTATGATTATTGCTGCTTGATTAGATTCAACCTAGTACTCAAGCACCTCCTTCTGGAGCAGCTTCCCAAACACCTCAAAAGAAGCCATCTGCTGGGCAGAAGAAACCTTTGGACGTAATTGGCTCATCCCCTCCACCATCTGGGTAATTGTTTTTTCAATGCCCATTATTACTCAATTTGATTGTACTTGCTCTTGGTTCCTGAGGCCTTTTTATATTGTGCCAGCAAAAAGCAGAAGGGATCTGGAGGCTTCCATGATCAAAGCATTGACCAGTTGAATGATGTTACTGCAGTTAGTGGTGTTAATCTGAGGGTATACATACTAAGATTCTTTAATGTGCTTTTGTTCTTTTGTGTTGCTTTGTGCATACCTTCCAGCACCCATTATCAAATGAATTTTAATGCTGTAACTGTTACTTTTGCCAGGAAGAGGAGGAGCAACTTTTCTCTGCTCCTAAGGAAGAGAGTCGAGTTTCAGAAGCTGCTCGTAAAGTTGTACAACTGGAAGAAGAAAGGCTCATTCTACAGAAGGGGCCTCTGACAAAGAAATTAGCAGAGATCAGTTAATACTTTTATCATTCAAGTGTTGTTAAATTGATAGAGGAACTCCGTGTTCTATTCTCTAATGTTGTTGTTTTCGCAGTGAGAAAATATAATCTGAAGAGCATAGGATGTGACGTAGAGCGTTGTCTATCGATGGTGAGAGATTATATAGCAAGGCCCTTCCCAGATTTTGCTTATGCCTAATCTAACTTAAGCTTTCTCCAGTGCGTTGAGGAGCGGTTACGAGGATTCATAAGCAATACAATAAGGCTTTCAAAACAGGTTCAATTTGCTGGTCTGTGGTCTCATTGACATTTCATACGTAAAATGTAATCTGTGTATTTATTTTTTAATTTTTGAAGAGGGTTGATGTTGAAAAATCAAGACATCATTATTATCCTTTATCTTCGGATGTTCGGAGTCATATACTGAGGGTGAACCGGGAAGCTAGAGAACAGTGGGACAGGAAGCTGGCGGCAGATGCCAACAGAATCAGGAAACAGAGTGATGTTAGTTCTGCAAGATGTTTCTGCTTGCATTTAATTTTATATTTACATATACATTCATAGAAGTATGCTTTTGTATGAAGGATTTTTTATGAAGTGGATTTTAGTTTTTTATGCTTGGAATTTATTTAAGATCTTTAACAATTGTCTTACATGCTTATTAACACATTAATTGGCAATATCATGTATGTTATATCTTGTTTATAGCACATACTTTAGATGTTGGTGGTAATGTTTAATGTTTGAGAAGCTCGATAGAAAATCAAATTTGGAACTAATATGGACTATCTGAAAGAAGGCATGTGTTAGGTTTGAGAGTGCATGTGTGACTGGTTCACCAATTCAATCTCAGTTATTACTAGTTTTTTATTAGATAGGAACATCAGTGAATTAGATGTCAGATCTATCCAATGTTTGTTGCATCAGTTAACGTGGGACATCTGTAGCAGTTATACAGAAATATGGCAGTACAATTTGTGTGTGCACTGCAAACTTTCAGTTTAATTAGTCAATAAGTCGTTACATGGAAAGAATCAGGCATCCATTGTATAATTTCTGATAGTTTTGTAGGGGACTGTTACGGTGTTGTTTGACCGAATTTGTAACTGCAGGGAGATGACAATTCAGTTGTTTCTTCAGAAAAGGACAAGGCTGAGAGCCGTGGAACATCAAAGCATGCTAAGGTTAGTTCTTCCACTTTCAGGTCTCAGATGATTATTCTGTACATAGATATTACGTACTTGAGATGTGTATGATCTTATATGCGTTTTAGACTTACAAGGAGGAAGATGATAAAATGAGAACAACAGCTGCAAATGCTGCTGTGCGAGTTGCAGCAGGGGGAGATGACATGCTTTCAAAGTGGCAATTGCTAGCTGAAAAAAATAAACTGAGAGGTGAAGGAGGCGATGGTTCTTCTGACTCACTGCCAGGTATCATGTCGCCTCACAAGCTTTCACCAAAAGCAGGAAAGGGCTCAAGAGAACAGCAGGAAATTGAAAAGCGAGGCTATTTTTCAATGCTTGGTCCTGGTAAGCTCGTGATCCTTTGGCTGTTTATTAGCCTTAGGAGTTTGTCATTTAGCTTAGTCAGAAGTTCTTTTCTTCTTTGAGAAAACGCGAAAGCTTTGTATCTCGATGTATTGAAAGATAGAAATATTTGCTAATTTGGTGTTTGCTAGCGAGTCAGTTCTAATTGAGAAGTCTTGCTAGTGGTATTACTAGTCCCGAGTCCTATCGGTACCTAATCATATCGTGTATACGAGATTAGTAAGGATCTATTGGTTAAATTAGGAATTGTCTATCTTATCTATTAGAGTTGTGATCTTATAGGATTAGGTTAGTTGATTTGTCTATAAAAGAGGGATGTCATTCTTTTCCAAATGGAAGCAGTCGATCAATAAACCTTATCCGCACTTTCTCTATTCTCTGGTATGCTCCTGCCTTTCCGATTGTCTCTGCACAATCTCCTTCTCCTTCGCTCAGATACCTACCCCCTACCCTGTCCTGACCCTATATCTCCTATTAACCTCTATTGCCAGCAGCCCCACCCACTTTTTTTGTCTCCCCCAATGAAACGTCTCTACCTTACCAGGACGTGCCATGGCTTCTGATGGCACGAACAATATGACCATGGCACAGCTCGGGGAGCAGATGTAGACTTTGACCATTCACATAAATGTGGTTACTGACCAACTGGACGGTCTAGTCAAACAGGTCACTGTCATCAGTGGTTATTTCTCATGATAGCGCCACGGTTATGAGGGTGCCTATAATGTGGATAGGTTGTTGCGAACAATTCTTTTTTCTTCAACGCACCCTGGAGGAAGAGAAGGTTTGGCTGGCATCATACCACATTATTTTTCTCGAACACTCGCGAAACATGCATCATTTCATGTCAGAAGAAATGCCAATGTAAGATCAGAACCAGCCAACAGACCAAGCAAAGACACTAAATAAATAAGAGAAGAGGAAAGAACTACATAGGAGCAACACCCCAACCAAACCCACCGGTTCACCCACCATTTCCCGGCCGTTGCGCCTAGAATTTAATCCGGCCCTAAAGACCAACACTAGTCTTTCTTGCGCACTTTGTCCTCACTCGTGAGCATCCGGTATGAAACTTCCCAGTCGGTTACCCATCCTCAAATTTCTCGAAGCCAAGCATGCTTAACTTTGAGATTCCTTTTGGATGGGCTCTTGAAAAATAAGGTGCACCTTATTGATATGAGTAGTCTATGATTCCTATTAAGCTGGGATATCACATACACCCCCCTCAAAGGAACCGATGTCCTCGTCGGCCCAGCAGACCCGTTCCCTTTTGGCACGTCTGTGCGGGCCAGTGCCAACATCCACATGTGCCCCATATACGCATCACTAACCTGCACACGCCCGTTTAACCGTGAGGGTCGGCTCTGATACCAATTGTAATGCCCTGGCCAAACCCATCGGCTCACCCACCAGTTCTTGGCTGTTGCGTCTGGGATCTAGACTGACCCCACAAATCAACAATAGTCTTTCCTGTGCACTTTGTCCTCACTCGTGCGACCTGGGATCAACTTCCCAGTCGGTCACCCATCCTCAAATTACTCCAAGCCAAGCACGCTTAACTTTGAGGTTCCTTTCGGATGGCCTCCAGAAAAGAAGGTGCGCCTTATTGATATGAGTAGTTTGTCATTCCTATTAAGCCGGGATGTCACACCAGGAAGGCTGAAAACCTAAGCTACAAATAAACAACACGATTTGGCCAACACCGTGTGAGTTGCACTCATAGCATTGTCCGGTGATCATCGCCATCTTCAAGAGGTTGAAAGTCGCCCGCGCATTGTCGTTCCAAGCGAAGCACTTGGTGAGCAGTCGTGTCAACGGCTTAGCGATGATGCCGTAGTGCGGCACAAATTTCCTGTAGTAGCTGGTGAGGCTGAGGAACCCGTGTAGTCTAATGGAGATCTTGGGCACCTACCAAGCCTTCATCACGCTCGTCTTGCTCGTGTCAGTCGCCACGTCGTCCTTGGAAATGACATGGCAAAAAGTTGATGACGCCTCAGGAGCTCGAGAACTATGCGTAAGGTGCTTCTCGTGATCTTGGATGTTAGCACTGTAAACAAGAATATCATCGAGGAAGATGATGACAAACTTATAGACGTAAGTAGCGCAGATTGTGTTCATGAGGCATTGAGAAGTGGCCGGCGCATTGGTGACGCCATATGGCATCACTTAGAAAGTGGAAATGGCCATTGTGTGTCTTGAATACTGTCTTCTCTTCACCCTACGGTCTTACGCTATGGTAGTCGACGAGCAAATCAAGCTTGGAGAAGAATGCGGCGCCGACTAGCTCGTCAAGAAGCTTATCGACGATTGGCAGAGGGAATTTATTCTTGACGTGATTGTGTTAGGGCGATGGTAGTCGACGCAAAAACGCTCCCATCCTTCTTTACCAGGAGCACGGGCGCGGCGAACAGGCTCATGTTGTGCACAATGAAGCCAGCCACAAGCATATGACACACCTGCCGTTCGATTTCATTTTTTTGTACAGGTGAGTATCAATACAACCACGTGTTCATTGGAGGAGGTTATATTGAGCTTCACGGAGAGCTCGGTGCTCTTCATTTGCTTGCTCCACGCGGCGTTCTTCTTCTTGCCGGACAACATCTTGTTCATCAAGTTGTCGACGTCGATCTTATTGTACTTGAGGTCGTTCGCCATCTTGATGAATTTGGCGCTCGAAGGCAATCTTGCTCTTCACGATGACGTCGTTCATGCTCGAGGATGCGGTCTCGCAATCCATTGCCTCGGATAGGTATTGACGCTTGAGGTTCTTGGCGGTCGTCTCTGAAGATGAGGACAATGTCGTAGTGTACTTGCGTCGGATGGAAGCTTCGAAGAATGGCTACTTGAGCGTCTTCTCCTTTATGAAGTCGAAGATGATGAAGACTTGCGGATGGCTATCATTGTTCGAAGTTCATCCATTTGCGTAGCCATCTTGGCGTTGAGATAGTCCCTATTCCAAGCTTTGGATTGTCGGATGTTGGCGAGGTTCTCGATGCACGCATTCTAGGAGTCATTTGCATCATTCATAACGCGTTGAAATCCAAAGTGGTGTAGCTTAGTGACGTAGTCGTTCGTGTCTTCTTGGTCATCAAAGACCGTAGATGAAGTACCTTGCCTATCCATCACAAGACTTGAGCAAGTGTAAGTGGAAAATGAGAAGACAATACCAAAGTTACCTCTTCCCAAAGTTGAGAGTGTATCTCATATTGCTCAATGTGGAATGTGAAGATAGTAAAATTGGTATCGTATCTTGTTACTCATACCCAATAAAGCTTAGGGCGTGTTCGGATCTCCTCCAGCTTCACAAAACTTCTCAAATCCAGCTTCTTTTTGTGGCTTCTAGCTTCACCTGGCGATCAAGAAACCGTTCTGCTTGAATCGACAATTCTCGTGAAGGCTGAGCCCACTGGAGGGTTGTAGCCCATTTGGCACCGACTGGGCCGGCTAGAGGCAGCTAATTCAGGCCCAGTGCATCGATTCATGTGGGAAGAGGTGTACCGATTCGCTGGAGATCGCTAGATTCTTTTCTTTGAGCGCGGGGGTAGCGAACCGTTTTCTTTGGCGGTGGCAACACCTTGTAAATTGAGCAAACTTCCGATTCTCCAATCCGTGGAGCTGGGCCGACGTTGCTTCGCGTTTTTGCGCTGCAATCGGTTGTAGCTTCCTGAAGCTAGCTTCTCGGAGATATTTCGTTCGGCTCAGATCTACTCCAGGAATTTATGGAGCGTGGAGTGGGAGGAGCTCCGAACACGCCTTAGTGGCTTGGTGAGGATAAGTGGCACAAAATCATGCAATAGTTAGCAAGATATTGAAAATGTTGAAAATGATTCACAAATTTCAAATGTGATGCAAATAGATCAATAGTAGGTGTTGAACACAGAACACACACATGGATAGATAGATGGGATTTGTGCAACAAAGGAATGAGCAAAAATGATTTTCCATGACCAAGCTCGTGTTGCACAAATGCAAGAGAGGCGCTAGCTCGATTGCTCTAATGGGCTAGATACGCACTTGTGCATGAACATATAGGAGCAAACTTGTCGTCTTTCTATCCCAAATATGCCATTGTAAGTATGTATGATACCAAGATAATAACACAAGGTGATGTATGTGAGATGCTCAAAGCTCTTGCTTATAAGCTCTCCGTGTCTTTCTCTTTTGCTTAGAAGCTTGTTTCTTTTTATAAGCTTCCTTTACCACTATGCTTGATGCTCGAGCCAATATGCAAGGCAAGTATGTATGATATGCACGGGAGTAACTTATGACACACAAGAAGATACCAAGATATGGAATATGGCGTATCACTATAGTGCACAAGTAATGTGGCCTGACAATACTCAAATCCCTAGTCTTAGTGGGTATGGTATGCAAAAGGCTCGGGGCTATCGATGCAATGGCAAGGGAAGATAAGTGCTGACGGAATGGATACCTTCGTCAACGCAGTACCTTCGTCGTGGTCGGAGAGGTAACCGGCCTTGCTTCCGGTTGTTGTGTCAAAGGGTGTAGTCGTCATTGTTGTTGAAGAATTCGTTCGCGGTGAAGCATGGCGGTGATGTTGATGACGTAGCCGTCCCTATGTAGCCGAAACACCTTAGGAAACGAAAGCTGCAAGCTCAAAGAACCACAAACGAAATGGAAATGAAATTGCGGAAGATTTGGTGGATTTTTTGTTGAAGGGATGGATGCCGGTGGTGGACCGGATGTCTGGTGGGACCGGATGTCCGTTAGAGTGGATCAAGAGGACACTCAAGAACACAACGGGGCAATCACTCAATCAAGATCCAATTACACATCCACTATAAGGCAAACACACAAGAGATCCACAAAGGTACATGAACAACAAAGGGAAAAGAGTAGCAATGGTAATTTCATTCCAAATCCAAGAGATGAGGTCTTGATGGGGGTAGTCTTCTCCAATCCACAAGAGGATGGGAGGTCTTGGAAATCATTTGGGATTCTTCTCCAAAGAAGGCCTTGATCTCCAATGGGGAGGGGGTAAATGAGCAAAGCTCTCTCAATTTAGTCTAATATGCTTTGCTAACCCTAACTAGGAGGTAGGATATGAATATATATATATATATAGTGCTAGGCGAGATAGGGTAGGTGGGAGAGAGAGATACAAGGCCACTTGGCTGGTTTTGCATGTAGGCAGCTACCTGATGTCTGGTTACTCGAGGTAGCACCGGATGTCCAGTCAGGCTGGCCTAGCTTCCGTTGCTCCTTCGCCGGATTTCCTGTATGCACCGGATGTCCGGTCGCTGGAGCACGTCCTGACTTTGGATGCTCCTCGCCGACCCTCTTCGTGTGGTACGGATGTCTGGTGGATGCACGAGATGTCCGGTCACTGTAGTTTCTCAGCAGCTCCACTTGGTACTTCTTCCGCTCTGATTCCGTGCTAGCTTGGCCTTCGCTCCGAGCTTCTTCATGATTGTTTCCTTGGTACCCGAGTAGGCATAGGACTTCCGTTTAGGTAGTAGCCATGTCTCACATGTAGGAAATGGTAGTTCAAGGAGTGACTTAACCTTATCTTCAATGGCACGTGCACGGGCTCTTGTCATCGGTCCACTTGGTGCGTGTTGGTGTAGAATCCATGGGGATGACCATTGGGTGCTCTGCACCAGTTAGACTTCGAAGGTGCAATGGTGACACACAATATCATGCAATAGTGAATCAAGATGTTGAAAATGTTGAGGAAGATCCAAAATGCGAATATGATACAAGTAGATCAAAGAGGAGAGATAGAGCAAGGTCTTGTGCAAACAAGGAATGAGCATACAAGTTTTGCCTAGCAACGACTAAGCTCGTGTTGCACAACACTTGGAGAGACGCTAGTTTGATTGCTCTCGTGGGCTAGATTCGCACTTGTGCACCAAACTACAAGCTAGTAGCAGATCAAATCCATGGACCAAAACCAACAAAATCTCACAAGAACCAATAAATTGCAAGAAATTGAAGAGGCTATTTTTGTGGGGATTTTCAAATTCGGCAAGAACAAAACAAAATTAGGCTAGAAAGGTGAGGGGGAGAGGCTCCAAATTGTCCAACCCAAGCTCATGATACCAAATGATGTAGGACCAAGTCCGAATTTGTGCCCATTCTTCACAATTTGGAGGAGAGCAAGAGGAAGAACTCAAATAACTCACGAAACACAAGAGGAAATCACTATATGAACTAGATTCACATCACACATGTGCTATCCAAGCATCCAAGCAAAGAGACACTACTAGATTCACAATCAACAAAAAGAACAAGTAGCTAGGTAAAGTTCTTCCCAAATCTCTAAGGAGAAGTGAGGTCTTGAGAGATAGATCTTCCCCAATCCTATGGATTTGGAGGTCTTGGTAATCCCTTGAGATTCTTCTCCTAATGGAGGCCTTGATCTCCAAAGAGAAGGGGTAGATGAGCAAAGCTCTCAAGTAGTTCTAATATGCTTTGCTAACCCTAGAAAGTGAGAGGGGGCTGGTTTATATAGTCTAGGGACGAACTAGAGTAGGTGGGAGGGAGGGATACATGGCTTTTGGCCAAACTGCACGCAGGCAGACGTCTGTGCTCAGGCGGACTGTCCGGGTTGTTAGCCGGACATCCGACGGCTGCAGCCGGCGCGGTTTCGGCCGGCATGTTCTTCAGGCGTGTCACGTCCTCTAGGGGTCGCTCTAGGGGTCAGAAGTCTGGGCTCCAGGCCGAACTGTCCGGGCCAAGGCCGGATGAAAAATCAGTGCCCGTCAAGATGGACGTGTGGTTTGGTGACTGGACCATCCGGTGTAACGTCGGACGTCCAGGTTGGTGGTTGGACTCTGGCTACTGTAGCTTCGACTGCCTTCTTCCTTGTCTTCTTGCTTCTCCTTCGCTAGGACTTGGCCTTCTTCCCTCACTTCTCCATGGTCGATTCTTGGTACTTGGGTATGTGTAGGGTCCCCGTTTGAGGTAGTAGCCATGTCTCATATGAATGCATATGAAGTTCAAGAGGAGCGAATTCACCTTGGTTTCAATGGCGCGTGTGCGTCTGGGGGGTGTCCATGGGGGTGCTCCGCACCAACCTCGCACTACTGGACTGTCGGCTTGAGGAAGACAATGGCACCGTCCACATAGAAAGGCACAGGGGGGGTGGGACCAAATCCCATGATCAGTAGCCATAGCAATCAACTTATTAAGGACCTCCATGGCCATGACAGACATGGCCCTGCCGCAGCATGTGGCGATGAGAAATGGGTTCGCCCGGCATGGGTAACTTCCAACTTTCAACTCTAGGAGCACCACTGGTTGATTCGCAGCATGAATTGATTTGGTCATCATTTGAACCAACATGAAGTTATCCTGGATTGATCCCCATTTGATAGAAGCACATTCATTGGTCGACACGATGGAAGGCAAAACCAGGGCGATGCAGAGGGACAACTCCTAAGCAACTAACTTCGAGATGCTGTGGACTATACTTATTGGCCAGAATTCCTTGCTCCATGGCATGTTGGGCCTAGGCAGCAGGTTCGTTTGCCATGGAACGAGTGGAGGGGAGTGGAAGGATCGGGTAGCTGGGGCCCGAACTGCAAGAGACTACTGTAGACCTACTACTGGCTGGAACGTGATAGAGGCTGACACGGCTGTATTGCAAGGAGTGCCTGCATCTTGTTTTCGCCTCTCCAATGTGCAGCAACCACCTGGGAGAGCTCATTGCTCTAAGCATGACGTGGACAGTTACCAGAAAAAAAATTCTTGGCGCTTTGTCGTGCAGGGAAGCTCACATTGTTGCAACAAGCACAGCTGTTCATGGCAGGATTGGTAGATCACATCGATGTTGAAGTGCGGTATCTGCAGGACCTGCATTTGGCCATGAGTATGGCGCGGGCATACGAGGAGGCACCTAATACCACGAGCTGCCACCAAAGCACAAACCAATGATGAGCTGCAATGCAAGGACCAGGACCATAAACCAAAGATGTATGAGTAGTAGTACTAATTGTGAAGGGTATGGTTTTGTTGAGGAATTGTACTATTAGGTCAGTTGGGATGTGGGTTTAGACTGCTACAACCTACGTTTGAGTATATATTCAACTCATTGGTTGTCTGTTTCTTGTACATAAAAACGATGCCTATTTTATACTAGCTGTTCTCATTAGAAAATTCATTCTTGTTATATTAGGAAGAGTTTTGTCTGTTAAGAGTGCTTTCTGGGATTGATTAGTTGATCATTTGCGGTGAGTTTCTCTGGAAAAGAAATAGAAGAGCAATGCCAATCTCTTTCAAAGGGGAGCAACAAATCAGTCTTTTTTAGATCAAGCAACAGATCAGTTAATTATCCTCAAAAATGGATATAGGAATAAATCAGCCTCTGAGAGTTGAATAAAGGAAATAAATATTCCAGGCGTAACTGAGAGTATCTGCCATGCCTACACTTGTTTAACCCTGAGTATGTTGTGTTTTTTCATTAGGTGGCGTTAGAAGGTCAGCACACATGAAAGTGGCGCGTAACATCACGGTGAAGGATGTGGTTGCGGCACTTGAGAGAGAGCATCAGATGTCAAAATCGTCTTTTCTATTCCGATTACACGGGAGACAGTCGACAGAACCAGCTTCGAAATAGTAGTTGCCCAAATTGCAGTGTTCAGTTTTGTTATTGTTGCATGTTCATGTGTTCTCTTAGCCAACTGGGGATGCATCTTCTCTGGGAGTAGAATGGCTGATATGGGAGTTCCATTTGTCAAGCAATAATCAATTTTGCAGGCAATTTAGAAACAATAGCTCACCAACAATTTTTTCACAGGATCAGTATGCAGGCGTGCTTGCGCTTATTTCTTCAGGTCTGTATAATCTTGTCATACTCTTCAGTGTGTGGTAACTTCGGATCCACCATGCTTGCTGGTGGTATAGAAAGTGTTTTGTTGGTGGAAACTCAATTTGGCTGCCGAGCTTATCTGCACCTGGAATCTGAACCGACCAGATCCATTGAGATTTGCGTCATGTACTGTATTCCATCAGGAACGACTAGGTGGGGGTTACCCCTTTGGCTGGGAGACCCAGTGGACACTTTCTTGGGCATGGTGTCGCCACATGTCCCACGTTGGGCGCTTTCTTCACCTGGAAGGTTTTTTTCCCATGGTTTTTTGGGTTTTATGTTTTTTTTAATATTTTTCCTGTTTCTTTGTTTTTTCGCGGGGCTGTTTCTTTGGTTTTTGGTCTGGAGCATGAAGCACGAAAAACGGTAGTGCTTCCACGTGACGCGCATGTGTGCTTCTGCGTGAATCGGTGCTTCCACATGCCGCGTGAACCAGTGCTTCCACGTAAGTGCATTAGTGATTCCGTGAAAGCAAATTAGTGCTCCACCGGCGCGGGGAGTAGTTTGTGAAGCACTGTTTAGTATGTATTGGGAGCATAGTTTAGTTCACAAGCACAAGTACTACTAGCTAGAAGCACAAATTTGCTTGCAAAAACAGTTTGTCGAAACCTATTAACATCGGATTTACTCTTTGTCCCATAATATAAGATCATATTACATCTAGCAAATATATTGATGTAATAAGATCTTATATTATGGGACGGAGGGAGTAGTTCCATAGATCTCAATGTGTTTCCACAAAAAAAAATCTCAATGTGAGGAACACAACAATTTGTAATTTTGACCTCCAATTTAAGAGATTTTTGCCTGAAAAAAATGAATATATGAAAAAAAAGCACAAACCACCCATGTGGGGAGAAATCCAACCATGTGACAAGTGTCGTATAGGTAGTGAGTCATTTGTCACCACTAAACGATGTGGGGGTTTTGCAATGCAAAGGGTACTCCTTAATTGTGATTTTGTATTTCATCCGCATATTTCTCCTTGTTTTTTCATACTTTGGTGCCAAAAATGAATCTATGAAAAAAGCACAAACTCACCCATGTGGGGAGAAATCTCACAATGTGACAAGTGTCGTATATGTAGTGTGGCGTTGGTCATCCACTAAAGCATGTGGGGGTGGCCTTGGCAAAGAATACCCCTTAATTGTGATTTTGATTTCATCTTGCATATTTCCCTGTTTTTCTGTAATCTGGTGGTCCACAACTAGCCCACCCACATAAATTGTGATTCCCAACGATGGATGATTGGTCCAATATTCAGATGACGTTTTGTTTTGGTCGCTCACGTTCTTGTGACACTCCACAAGGAGATACAAGATTTGGAGCTCAATGTCGCGTCGAGATGCACCAGATTCAGTCTGTCGATGCGTCAGAACAACAAGGTAGGTGAGGGAAATATTCAGTCTGGTGCATCACACACAATAACAGTGCACTCACACCCACCGGCGAAGCTACGCGTTAGTCTGTGGGGTCAGTTGACCCCACAGCTTTTTAAATAATAAGCCTAAAATACTATTCAGTTACTGTTCATACTGAAGAAAAAAATTCCAAAAAATACCATTGACCCACGGATACCTGCTCAAGCCACACACATCTCCATCAATGGCTATTTAACGGTGCACTCACAACACACACATCTCCGTCCATGGCTATTTAACAGTGCACTCCTGCTGCCGTGTCACTGAATGCTGGTGGTGAGCTCATCTTGTGCTAACTGTGTCACTGAAAGCCGGTGGTGAGCTTGTCTTGGGCCAGTTCTTGCTTACTTTTTTTTCAAAACGGAGACAAAAGATTTGCCTCATCTATTAAATAAGGAGAGAATAGAGTTTAGAGTTTAACATAACCCCCTACACACAAGCGGCATGAAAATTACTCGCACAAAATTACAGTCCCAAGTTTCTTTGCGCCGGCAGAAACCTATAACTTTGCTTCTTCAAGAATGGACTAAAAAGAATAGGTGGTGGAGCAAATTTTTGACGAAACACTAGCATTCCGCTCGTTCCAAACGGTCCACGAGATGAGCATGGTGAGGGAGGTCATGGCATGCCAGTTTGGTTGTCGGTTATCGGTTCGTTTGCCCCACCACTCGTTGACGGATTCATCAAGATGCCACCCAGAGGTGTTGATGTGAGCTAGCCCAAGCTTCTCGATGATAGATCTCCATAGCCTAAGCGTGTATCGACACTTGAAGAAGAGGTGAGGCCTCGTTTCTTGTTCTCTCTTGCATAGTTGGCAAAGGCCACAGTTAGCCCAACCGCGCCTCTCCAACCGTTCTGCGGTCCAGATACGGTCTTGTAGAGCTAACCAAGAGAAGAATTTAACCTTGGGGGGGGGGGGGGGCAAGCCTTCCAAACCATGCAGTCCATGGGCGACAGAGTCAAATCAAGGAACTGAGCCTTATACGCGGTGGCTGCCGAGTAGATCCCATCATTCGCGTGCTTCCAGATGATATCATCTTCAGCTTGCCCATCAAGGTGGAAATCATGAACAAGCATCCAAAGAGTGAAGAGTTCACGAATGTGACCAACGGTGACAACGATGTTGGGATTGATTTTGAGAATCCAAGCATTTCCTTTAAGAGCCTCCCGCACCTTTCAATTTTTTTCTCCTTGAGGCCTCGAAGATTAACGGTGCAATATCCTTGGGCTTCCGCCCAAGCAGCCAAGGAGAGTCCCAGAACGGCGTCTTAGCGCCATCACCAATGGTGATAGTTGTAGAGGCGTAGAAAAATTCCAGGTCTTCATCAGTGCAAGGGTTACCAAAACCCACCCAAAGCTTGTTGGGCGCCTTCCATTCGTACCATAGCCACCGAAGTCGTAAGGCACACGCAAACTTGTCGGTGTTGAGTACCCCAAGACCCCCATACTCCTTGGGTCTGCAAACCATTTTCCAATTCACTTTGCATTTGGCTCCCATTGTCTTGTCCGCGCCGGACCATAGGAACGCCCTCTCCAATTTATTGAGGCTGTTAAGCATGCTTGGCGGCACGATGAGAGGCGTGATTGAGTAGATTGCTTGGGAGGAGATGACCGACTTGCAAGTGCCGTGCGACCGATAGTAGTGATGTTTTGGCCGTCCCACGTGACCAACTTGCCAGCCGCCTTGTCCTCAAGGTATTGGAAGTCCACCTTCCTAAGTTGCCAACCGGAGAGTGGCAGGCCTAGATACTTCACCGGTAAAGTAGCACGAGATGCCGACATGCTCTGAAGAATGTGCCCAAGATTAAGATGATTGCATCGAATTGGCACGACGGAGCTTTTCTGAAAGTTGGTGTTAAGGCCAGTCACGTCCCCAAAACCTCTCAAGATGGACGCAAGGTTGCTGTTTTGATAGGAGCACAAAAAACAGCATCATCATCCGCATATAGGGAGGTTCTCACCATGGGGCCTCGCCCACGAATCTTATGAAGAAGGCCTTTCCGGGTTGCCAAATCCAGAATCTTATGGAGCGGATCAATCGTGATGACAAAAAGGAGTTGGGAAATGGGGTCACCCTGTCGGAAACCACTACCGTGAAGAATGGGGCGGCCGGGGATCCCATTCAAGAGAATGCGAGACGAAGACGAGGAAAGCAATGCGGCAATCCAAGCCCGGAACTTGAGTTGATCTTGAGTGCTCGATCTTCGAGGAGATCGTTTCCTGCAGAGTTTATCTCCGTCGTCAACGTGTTGAATGAAGATCTCGAAAGCAAAGACGTCAAGATCAATATGATGCAATGAAGCTACTTCGAGAAGGGCAGTTGGATCGAGAAGTTTGTGATAGTTTGTGACCTCCTTTCTTCTTACCTCACGTCTATAATATCGGGACAAGATTCTTGTTTAGTGGGGGTGAGTTGTCACATCCCTAGCTTTACCTTGGCCTTGGTCTAGCTTGGTTGTTGCATCATGTTTAAATTCAAATGAATTTTGAATTGAGGAATTTTCAAAGCCTCAAAATCCTTTTAAAAATGGTCAAGATAAAATTGCTTCAAATAAGTCCAAGAAAATGTTCCTGTTATCCTCTGGAAATATTGGCAAGAGGTAAAATCCAAACCAATATTTTTGGTGTCTCAGAAACATTTATTATGGGCATTTGAATTAAATCAATAGCTATTTGAATTGGATTTATATCTACTATTAATAAATATAGGTCCAATAATTCTGAAATATTTTGTGGAGCTTGGTTTAATTCTTTTAGCTTCTCAAAAAATATTATCAGAAGCAACAAAATTGAATTGGTTTCAAAACCAAATTCAAAACAAACCTGCAAAATAGAAACAGAAGAGATTTAGAAAAAAACAGAGAGAGAGAGAGAGAGGAAAAACCCACCTGGCATTTACCGCAGCCCAGCAGGCCGTGCCAGTCGTCTCCTTCCTCGCGCCAGGAGGACAGGGGCACGCGCGGCCACGCGTCCGGCCGGGGCCACGTCCCCCGCCACCTCCTGCTTCTCCCCCTCGTCGTCTGGATGCCCCACGCGACGCCACGCTCCAGCCCGACCTCTCTCCCTCTCCCTCGCTCTCCCTCCTCCCCTGGTCCTCTCCCGCGCGACCGCCCGAGCACCACCGTCGCCGCCGCACGCCATTGCCGCGGCCACCGCCTCCCCGTCGCCTCTCCGACCAGCTCAGAAGCTCCGCCATGTCGCCGTCCACCCCTCCTTCGAGCCACGCGACACGGGAAGCCCTGGAACGCCGTCAACATCACCATCTTCGCCTTCGGCCGCCGGAGATCGTCCTCGCCGCCACGCCGTCGTCTGGCCTTCCCCGAGCTCTCCGTCGACACCGTCGAGTCCGCAGTGAGCCTCTGCTCCGTTTCCCTCTCCCCGTTCCCCCGTTCGCCAGTAGCCCCTTCCCCGCCATGGCCGTAGCTCCTCGCCACGGCCGTGTCGCCGCTGCCGTCTTTCTAGCTTCGCGTTAGTCGACCCGAGCACACGGCCGTGCTCCCTGGTGCCACGAGGGTGACGCAGAGCCCCTCGGGTGGCTTTGCTCGTGCCCCCCGCAGCCCGCCTCCCTCGAAGCCGTGCTCCGGCCGCCACGATATCCGGCCTCCGTGAGCTCCGGCCACCCTCCTCCTCCTTCCCACCTTTGGATGCAGACGAGCAGGTTACGCCCGGTGGTCTCCGCTAGCCATTTGGGCCTTGAGAGATGCGACCCCGAGCCCCTCCGCCGTGTTCGGCCTCGCCGGCGGCTAAACGCCGGTGGGGTTTGACTCTTTGACCTCGCCGGCTCGTCAGGTGAGCCCCGTTGGTCAGGTGATTAGCTTAAGGCTAATCACCGTTAACTAACCCCCTGACTCTGACCAGTGGGCCCAGTGCCACTAATCCTTTAATTAAAATAAAGCTAACCCCCCCCCCCCCGTTTAACCCGTGTCACTGACGTGTGGACCCCACACGTTAGGTTTGACATGGTCACCCGCAGTTGACCTGCTGATGTCACACCTATGTCATGCTGACACGGTAACTTATTTTTTGGATTTATTCTTATACAGGAAATTCCAGAAAATAACCAAAACTTCTAAAATTCATAGTAATTCAACCGTAACTCCAAATCAAACAAATTATATATGAAAAATGATCAGAAAAATCCAATCTATCCATCTGTACCTTTCTCATGCATGTTAGAACACTTTAACCTTGCTGTTTAGGTGAAACAAGTTAATGCACTAACATGACCTCTTAAAATGGTTTGCATTTGAATCTTTGGTTCAAATGGACTCATCTCAATCTGTTCTAACTTGCATTAGCCCAAAACACATTCATATTGCCATGCCATAGCATGCATCATATTGTGCATTGCATTGATCATGTTTCTTCTCTGTTTGTCGGTGTTGTTCCCCCTCGGTAGACGTTGTACCGACGTTGTGATCGTTGACACTAATGAAGACTCAATGCTATCTTCAGAAGTGCCAGGCAAGCAAAACCCCCTTGTTCATTTCGATACAATCCCACTCTCTCGCTCCTGCTCTCTTTTACTGCATTAGGACAACATCGATTCAACTGTTACATGCTGTGGTAGTTGAACCCCTTTCCTCTGCATGACCTGTCATTGCCACAAGAATAGATGAAACCCACTAGCATGAGTAGGAGTTGTTTGAGCCTGATGTGCCTACTCATTCATGCTTGTTTGTCATGCCTGCTCTTTGCTTAGAGTTGAGTCAGTCCGATTCATCGGGATGAATTGGAGGTGTGTGAACATGTCCTACTCAGGTGAGCTAAGTGTGTGAACACGATTTGGTAAAGGTAGCGGTGAGAGGCCATGTAGGAGTACATGGTGGGTTGTCTCATTGAAGCCGTCCTCAGAACCGAGTTACGTGTTTGTGATCCATGAACAACTACTACCACACATTGGAATGCTTAAGTGCCCCTCTCGACTTATTAATCAACTCGATCTCTGTCCAGGAGTTGCAGCTAGTTTTTGGTGTTTGTAGGATATGTGTTGGGGGCCGTGCGTAGCGCTGACCCTAGGGGTGGGCTATGTTGCGGTAGAGACACGAGGCACGGTGTACCGGGACGCCCGTTTGGTGCCTCGGGAACCCTGCTCTCATCGTTTGGGGCCGTGAGCGACACCCCGGCCGGATCTCCTCGCGGATGGAACCCGAATAGGCGATAAACCTGGACTAGAGACTTGTGTGGTTAGTCAGGTCGTGGCCGACTCCCTCGCCAGGCTTCCGCTTGAAGGTTGACGAGATACACGACGTGTACATGGTGGTAAGTGGCGAGAGCGTGTGTGAAGAAGTACAACCCTACAGGTTTAACATCATCTATTCGAATGGCCATGTCCGCGGTAAAGTACTTCTGGTTTGCCTGCATAGTTCATAGACAAGTGAAAGTGGATACTCTAAAATGCGCAAGATAAGCATGAGTGCTATGGATGGCGTTCTCGTAGGGAGACGGGAGAGGATCCATAGTGGTGTATTGATATGGTGAATATGTGGACTCGTGTGCGCCACCTCAAAAGAGTTACTTGCAGTCGTAGTTCAGGATAGCCTCTGAGTCAAAGCTGGCTTGCTGCAGTTAAACTTCACCACCCCTTTGTTGATAATGATGCATATGTAGTTAGTTCTGATGTAAGTCTTCTTGAGTACATTTGTACTCACGTTTGCCTATTTTATGTTTTTGCAGAGAGACTTGATCTCACTAGTAGTTCTGCGTGGACTTGACGTTTAGCTTGTTACCTCGGCTACGATCTTGTGCCCTCGGCAGATCTGGTAGTTAGTCCGGCTTATCAGCCTTTTTCATTTGTAGATGTCTCTGTACTCGGACATGTTAAGCTTCCGCTTGTGCTTTGACTTGTATGCTCAATGTTGGGTCATGAGACCCATGTTTGTAATATCTCGCTCCTCGGAGCCTAATGAATAAATACTTGAGTCATAGAGTTATGTTGTGATGCCATGTTGTATTTACACATATCGAGCATATTGTGTGTATGTTTGTAATGCTTGGTATGTGTGGGATCCGACAATCTAGTTGTTTATCCTTGGCAGCCTCTCTTATGGGGAAATGTATTCTAGTGCTCCTTGAGCCATAGTAGTCCGCTACAGTTCTGCTCATCGGAGTCCCGCCAAATTTCAAAGACTACCGCCAGACGCTTGATCGCCAAAGATGTGTTTCACTTCATTCCGTGTCTGTCCCTTTGGGGAAATGTCACGCGGTGACATCCGAGTCCTGCCTAGCTGCTACAGCCGGGTTCCCGAGTCCTGTTAGCCCAATGCTATAGCCCGGATTCACACGCCAATCGACATGCTCGATGTGATTTATGTATGCCTGTCCCCATGGGTTAGTGCCGCTTTGGGTTCATGACTAGCCATGTCGGCCCGGGTTCTCTGTCATATGGATGCTAGCGACACTATCATATACGTGAGCGAAAAGGCGCAAACGGTCCCGGGCCATGGTAAGACGACACCCGTGGGAATACCATGCGTGAGGCTGCAAAGTGATATGAGGTGTTACCGGCAAGATCGATGTGACTTGGAATCAGGGTCCTGACAGGGACCACCTGAGCGCACGCGTGGCCTCGAGCTTGGGGAGTGCCGCATTCACCTCGCGAGCGAACTGTTTGAAGATGCACTGAGAGGCTGGGGCTTGTGCACCGCCCAAGATGCAAGCGATCGCGCGCGGCTCCTGGAAGCCTTCAGCCCTCTCGTCCTGGTGGTGGTCGTTGTTCCTTCTTGGTGGTGGCAGCGGGGGAAGACCGGTGTTACCCTAAGGGTGATCCTCGCGAGGTGGGTCTCTCCAAGCGCCCTCATGAGGTTGGTCCTACCAGCGATCCTCGCGAGGCCGGTCACGCCACTCCTGGCATGGGCCACGGTCATCCCAGCGTCCACCTCCACGTCCTCCTCCGCGGCAGTAGCCCCAATCGTTGCGCTCGGGGCGTTGACCGTAGCGTCCTTCTCGTATGGCTCTAAGCTCTTGGCAGTCGCTGGTGTTGTGGGTGTTCAGGTTGTGGAAGGCGCAGAACGGTCGGCCGTTCTTGGACGACTCAGGCTGATCTCTGCCTTGCTTGGTGTCGGGCTCCGCTGCGAGCACAACTGCCTCCTTGCGCTTCATGTCCTTGGCCTTGGTCTTCTTTTCTTCTGCTCCTACAACTGGCAGCTTGAGGAGAGAGAGACGCCCTTCCTCAGCTCCCGCGCACTTGGTCGCCAGGTTGAACAACTCCTAAGAGGTGCAGAGCTCCTCGTGGATAGCCAGCTCTTCCTTCATCTTGACATCACGGACGCCGTCGGAGAACGCGGAGATGATGGCCTCGTCCGTGACCTTGGGGATCTTGAGGCGGGTGTTGTTGAAGCGCTGGATGTACTTCTGGAGGGTTTCTCTTGGCTGTTGCTTGATGCGGCGCAGGTCACCCGCATCCGGTAGGCGGTCGCGAGTGCCCTGGAAGTTGGTGATGAAGCGGTTGTGCATCTCATCCCAGGAGGAGATCGAGCCATGCTGCAGGTTCATGAGCTAAGAGCGGGCCCCATCCTTGAGAGCCATGGGAAACCAGTTCGCCATGACTTTTTCGTCGCCGTTGGCCGCTTCGATGCTCAGCTCGTAGAGCTGCAGGAACTCCGCGGGGTCCGCGGGTGCCGTGAGCGAGGAGGCAGGTCTGGCTTGAACTTGCCTGGCCAGGCGACGCTACACAGCTCGGGGGTGAAGGCGCGGCAGCCAGCTGTGGTTGCCGGAGCTCGCTTCGGGGGTGGAACTTGGTCTTGACGGGGTTCGCGCTGCGCTGCTGCGGGTGGTGCGCGGTCTTGACGAGGTGGCGCAGGGAGCGCGGGTGCAACTTCTCGCGGCCGAGGGATTTCTTGGCAGCTTCTTTCTTCGCGCGCGTGCGCCGGGCGCGGTGGATCACGCTGCGGAGGTGCGCGCCTTGGTGCCAAGGCACCGTCTTGGGGGTGAGGTGGTGGAGGCACGCCATGAGCCCCGTCGCCCGCGGCTGGTTGAGGGGGAGGCAGAGAGTTGGACGGCGCTGGAGAGCCCCATGCGGCGCGGACGAGCTCGGCGACACGGTCGAGCAACTCCTCGTAGACATCGTCGACATGGCGGTAGTGGATGAGCTCGTTCGCCGCGATGAGCGCGGCTCGTGCCTCCATGGGGGCGGGTGTGCGCGGGACGAAGAACCAGCAGGGGTGAGCGACGGAGTAGCGGTGCGACCGTCCTGCCACACCGAGGGTGCCGCAGGGCGCTGCTCGTTCCCCGCCGGGCCGGTGGCAGCGTTGGCGACGGGAGACGGAGAACGACGAGGTGGCCCGCCTACAGGAGCCGTCTGAGCGACATGGGCGGAGAGGGCAGCCCGATGCTCAGCTCAAGCACGGCGAGCGTCTGCCATGGAAACGACGGAGCGATGGAGCGACGAACCGATGGAAGGGAAACCACGACGCACCCCTACCTGGCACGCCAAATGTCGGATGTGGGGTTTTGGCAAACCCTTAAGGTTCGAACACTGGGGTGCGCGCGAAGTCTTTCCCCCCTACCGATCTACGCTCTAGCTCGCTAAGATCTTGCGGACGAACTCGACGAACTCACAACACAGGAAGAGACACGGGGTTTATAATGGTTCGGGTCACCGTTGTGGTGTAATACCCTACTCCAGTGTGGTGGTGGTGGATTGCCTCTTGGGCTGATGATGAACAGTACAAGAGAAGAACAGCCTCCTGAGGTTGAGGTGTTCTTGTGCGTGTGTTGGCTTCTCGATCTGCTCGAGTCGTACCTCGGTTCAGCCTCCCGCCCTCTTTGTGGTGGCTAGCTCTACTTATATAGGCCCTGGTCCTCTTCCCAAATGTTGAGCGGGAAGGGAGCCAACAACGGCGGGCAAATTTGAAGGGGGACGGCTAGTACAAGCTATCCTAACAAAAGCGGTCTTCGCCTGCGAAAAGCCCTGGGATGACGCCGTCTTGGGCTCCACGATGACCTCCGCCTTGCCGTCCCCCTGGTCTTGGTCTTGTTGCACCAATATGGCAACCTTTGCCTGATGCCTTGGTACTCTTCGTCTATGCTTGCCTCCTTAGCACCAAAGAGAAAATGTGGACGCTGCGCGTACTGGCGCCCGCCTGGCACCGTTCGTCATGGCTCACGTCACGAGTTCCTCGTGAGGTTTGCCCCGCCTTGATATCTCCGCTCCTCGTGAGGCCGCCTGGCTAGGCCACTCCAGAGGAAGCCTTGCGTCGTCCGCCTCGCGAGGCTTGGACCCTCGCGAGGGTCTTGGATGCCTTGTTGATGAAGATGGGCAGACGGCCCTGACTGCTTAGCCACGCTTGTGGCAGCAGCGAGCAAGTCTAGGGACCCCGTTACTGCAGAACAACGATTATGGACCCAGTCCGTGTAGTTGCTACCATCATCTTTCAACTTAGTTTTCTCTAGGAACACATTAAAATTCAGGGGAATGGTAGCTCGGGCCATTGATCTACAACATAGATATGCAAAACTATAAGACTAAGTTCATGATAAATGAAGTTCAATTAATCAAATTACTAGAGAACTCCCACTTAAATAGACATCCCTCAAGTCATCTAAGTGATATGTGATCTAAATCAACTAACCCATGTCCGATCATCACGTGAGATGGGGTAGTCATCAATGGTGAACATCTCTATGTTGATCATATCTACTACATGATTCACGTTCGACCTTTCGGTCTCCAGTGTTCCGAGGCCATGTATGTACATGCTAGGCTTGTCAAGTTTAACCCAAGTACTCTACATGTGTAAAACTGTCTTACACCCATTGTATGTGAACCTAGAGTCTATCACACCCGATCATCAGGTGGTGTCTCAAAACGACAAACCGTAGCAATGGTGCATACCCAGGGAGAACACTTTCACCTTGAAATTTAGTGAAGGGATCATCTTATAATGCTACCGTCGTTCTAAGCAAAATAAGATGCATATAAGATAAATATCACATGCAATCAAAATATGTGACATGTAATGGCCATCAACATCTTGTGCTTTTGATCTCCATGTCCAAAGCATCGTCATGATCTCCATCGTCACCGGCTTGACACCTTGATCTCATAGCAATAACTATTGCTTCACTCGATAACTATTGCTTCTACAACTATTGCTAACTCATAGCGATAAAGTAAAGCAATTACATGGCGTTTGCATTTCATACAATATAGAGACAACCATAAGGCTCCTGCCGGTTGCCTGATATCTTAAAAAACTTGATCATCACATACAATAACGTATATCATATCATGTCTTGACCATATCACATCACAACATACCCTGCAAAAACAAGTTAGATGTCCTCTACTTTGCTGTTGCAAGTTTTACGTGGCTGCTACAGGTTTCTAGCAAGAACCATTCTTACCTATGGCAAAAACCACAATGGTGATTCGTCATGTTTGCTGTTTTAACCTTCTTCAAGGACATGCTGTCGGAGGGATTGGCCACGAGTAGCCTCATCAGCACCCCATAGTATTTCAAGACATCGGGGCTAGCAAAGCCCCTCGTACCCCCCAGGCGCATGGCCGGCTCCTTGGGCCGGCTAGGCCCAAGCGGCCAGCTCCTAGAAGATGGCGCACTCTCAGAAGGCGGTGCAGGGGGAGGCCGACTCCTAGCAGACGACCCCTCCTCCCCTCAGAGTCTGCACCCATTCATTACGATAAGACGGGGCATGGCTACAGGGCCACCGGCTCCCTCGTCAGCTACATGCTCCCACGATGGACGGTCGGTACAACCTGCAGGCAGCGGACCCTACCTGTCCGTGAGTAACCAAAAGATGGCGCCCCCAAGAAGGTGGCCTCAGGGGCGGGCCGGCCTCTAGCAGCCGGTACTCCCCTCCTCTCAGAGTCCACGCGCCATTACTTCGACGAGATGGAGCATGGCTACAGTGAGCGCACGCCAGGCGGCGGGACTGTAGCCATGCGTCTCCCGACAAGGCTTCCGTCATCAAGGGCGAGGCTACAGCAAAAGGCAATTAGCGCAGCCCGTAGACGGCGAGCCCTACCTGTCGGCCGGATTCTTGGCAGTCGGCGGGACCCACCAGGCGGTGGGCCCCAGCAGCCGGCGGAGAACCCGACGCCCTTATATACCGACGGCCGGGTCCTACACCCGGTCGTGTTACCATTGTACCCCTGGGGGATAGGCCTATATAAACCCCCACGCTCACCCATGCAAAGGGCTGAGCACCCACGCCATACACACACACATAGCTAGGAGAAGCAAGAAAGCTAGCCCTGCCTTTCTTCTTTCTCTAGTATACAGCTCAAGGAGCAAGCTTGTAGTCTCCATCTGATCATAGTCATAATGCGGAGACCCCGAAGAGCAGGACTAGGGGTGTTATCTGCTCGGAGAGCCCCGAACCTGGGTAATACTCGTGTGCGTTTGAGATCTCGCGTACTCCCGCTTCCAGGGCCCGATGACGTCCTCATGTCCCCATCCATGATAAGCCACCCTGGCATCTGTTGCCAGTATACCCCGACAGTTGGCGCCCACCGTGGGGCTAAGTGCAGCGTTGACCGGAGACATGTTCTGGACGGGAACCCTATTCCTCTTCAGCGAGCACGTTACGGCTGGCCTGATCAGCTAGCCCGATGCGCTCGTTGGCGCATGCACTAATGCATCGCCTGACGCGGGAGCAGCCTGCCCACCGAGCTTCCTCGCCGACCTCCTTGGCAAGGTCAATCTCTCCGACGAGCCCGCACCCGGTGCGGGAGCAGCCTGCCCCTCGAGCTACCTCATCGACCTCTTCGACAAGCTCGGCATCTCCGAGAGCCCACCTTCGATGCGGAGTCCGTTGGCTCCATCGACCCCTTCATTGAGCCCATCGAGATGCTCATCGAATCTGATGCGGCCTCCACCAACGGGTTCCTCGTTGACATGGTGGTCACTGATGACCTGCTCCCTCCTATCGCCAGCAACGCCGAAGCCGGTATCATCGCGGAGGTGCTGGTCATTGGCCGCAGCGGGGACTCCGTTGGGGCTGCCCAGGACCCGCTGCGAGCGGTCATGCAGGGCCTGGCTACCCCCGTTGCTGCCAACACCGATGGAGCGACACTCGAGGCATTCCATGTGACGCTCCTTGACAGCGCCAACAAGATGGCGACCATGAGGTGCCGCGCTGAGGCCTGCCAGCGTGAGATCGGTCGCATTGAGGGTGGCACGCCGACTGCTGGCCAGCCCAGTCGAGCCGGTGCGGTTCGGCAACGCGGCGTGGCCATTGGCACCATGCCGGGAGCCGGACGCCCCATCTACGCTACCCAAGTGGAGAACCTGCGTGCCGCCCAGGCGGCGGCAGAAGAATTGGATCACTTGGAGGGCGACAAGCGGCGCAACCAGATGGCGCGCCTCCAAGAGCTCCTCGACGCTGTGACCATGCAACAAGACATGTGCCACCGCAACGATGGCAGCCGGCAAGCAAGCCGAAAACCATCCCCCCGTCATGAGCATGGAGCGACCTCCCAGTCCCAACAGCCGGTGACCGCGATCCGCGGAACCCGGAGCCGGCTGCCAGCTGCAGTCGGCGCACTTACCTTATGGTTGTGTGCAGCCAACGTGACCATCCACGAGTGGAGCACCGGCGGGATGAGCATCTGCCCCCCTCGTAGCGAGAGGCTAGCCTCTCCGCCGCCTATAGATCATCTGACTCTCGGAGGCCGGCTAGGCCCCCGTGAAGGAGTCCGTGAGAACGATGCGCGCCACCGGATCGAGCGGCTCGCTCGTTCCCTGGCCTAGAAGAGGAAGACATGATCGGCTGGCCTGCTTCAGCCGCCGCATCCACGACGAGCCCTTACCCAAAGGGTTCTCGCTCCCTCGAGACACTCCCAAATACACCGGCTCCGTGAAGCCGGAGGACTGGCTGACCGACTACTCGACGACGGTCAGGATAGCAAACAGCAACAAGCGCGTTGCCATGAAGTACGTTCCGCTCATGCTCCAGGGCACGACCCGGACATGGCTGAACAACCTCAAGCCCTACAGCGTCAACAGCTGGCTAGACTTCACCGATGTCTTCATCCGCAACTTCACCAGCACCTACAAGCAGACCCCCAAGCCTTGCTAGCTCTCCATATGCGTTCAGGGGCCGACCGAGTCCACCCGCGACTACCTGACGCGCTGGGCCAAGCTACGCAAATCCTGCGAAGGGGTGCACGAGGTGCAGGCCATCGAGTACTTCACCGCCGGGTGTAGAGAGGGCACTCTTCTCAAGCACAAGCTCCTGTGCGACAAGCTGGCTCCATTGGACGAGCTCCTAGTCGTGGCGGACAAGTACGGCCGACTCCTCCATGAAGTCGGAGATCTGGGTTGACGCATCCAGAAAGGTGATCCACCCAGCCTCTCAAGCTCCGGCTGGTGACTCCAACCAGCGCCAACAGCCGAACGACAACAAGCGCAAGGCCCAGCAGCCGGCTTCCAATAGCTGGCAAGTGGTGTCCGTCGAAGACCAGCAGCCGGAAGGGCAACCCGGCCCCAAGCGTCAGAAGGGCGGCAAGGGTGCTTGGCTGCCCGCCTTCTCCTTCAGGCAAGCCCTTGACGCTCCGTGCAAGTTAAACAGTGGCGCGAAGCCATCCCACCACACCACTCGAAAGTGCAACTCGCTCGCCCGATCGCCAAGGGTGAGGCCCTGCCGCCTCCTCCAGCAGGCACGGCGGCTCCGCCTCCTCAGCAGCCGACGCCCCGCCCAGTCGGCATGCTCCAAGACGAGTTCCCCGACGCCAACGCCACCTACGTCGTCTTCACCAGTGAAGCCGACAACAAGCACAACCGGCGCCAGCACCACCGTGAGGTTAATGTTGTCGCCTCAGAGGTCCCCCAATTCATGCACTGGTCCGAGAGGCCCATCAGCTGGAGCCATGATGACCATCCGGCCGTGACGCCCTCGCCTGGTGCCTATGCAATGGTGCTGGACTCCACCTTCTCAACGGAGAGGCGGTGATGTAGAGTGGAACCCTATATGGCCGATTGTCGGTGTCAAAACCGGCAGATCTCGGGTAGGGGGTCCCGAACTGTGCGTCTAGGCGGATGGTAACAGGAGACAAGGGACACGATGTTTTTACCCAGGTTCGGGCCCTCTCGATGGAGGTAATACCCTACTCTGCTTGATTAATATTGATGATATGGGTAGTACAAGAGTAGATCTACCACGAGATCAAGGAGGCTAAACCCTAGAAGCTATCCTATGGTATGATTGTTGTTCGTCCTACGGACTAAAACCCTCCGGTTTATATAGACACCGGATAGGTTAGGGTTACACGGAGTCAGTTACAATGGTAGGAGATCTACATATCCGTATCGCCAAGCTTGCCTTCCACGCCAAGGAAAGTCCCATCCGGACACGGGGACGAAGTCTTCAATCTTGTATCTTCATAGTCTTGGAGTCCGCCGTGACGATAGTCCCGCTATCCGGACACCCCTAGTCCGGGACTCCTCGGTAGCCCCGAACCAGGCTTCAATGACGATGAGTCCGGTAGCGTTGATTGTCTTCGGCATTGCGGCGGGTTCTTCTCCAAATTCCATATACTTGTCGAATAGTGTCCGGCTTCTGATAAATGCTGCGCTCCTCGGCTTCTGCGCCCAATAATGGCCATCTTCCACGTGCTTGAATGAATGCTAAAAGCCAGGGTATTTTTACAATTACCCCCCTACCGTGCAAATGAGCCGCTTATAAAAGGGGCAAGGATCTAGATCTGAGTCACACCATCCCCCCTTTGCGAGCTTTCATCGGAGCGCCTCTGACCAAAGCCCATTCCATCATGGACAGTCGACGCGGCTCCTCCTCTCGCGCTCCCAGCCCTGACCAGAAATTGGAGAGATGCTCGGTCCGCATAGCGAGCTAGTTATACTCCAAGCCAAGGGATTTCTCCCTCCGGCCTTCATGGTTCCGGTTCGAGCCGGACTTGCCACCTACAAGGGCGGAAAGCAAGCGGAGAGCGTCCCCGATCCCTCTAAAGGAGAGCGGGTGTGCTTCATCTCTTATCTAGTAAGAGGACTCGGATTTCCCATCCATCTATTTCTCCGGGGGCTCTTGGAGTTCTACGGCCTCCAATTGCACCACCTTACTCCTGCCTCCATCCTGCACATCGCGGGCTTCGTGGCCCTTTGCGAACTATTCTTGGGCGTCGAGGCTCATTTAGGACTGTGGAAGAGAATATTCTGCCTAGTACCCCGTTCTCATGAGGGGTCAATATATCAAGTGGGCGGAGCCGAGCTATGGCGCATCGCCGAGACCGGATACCTATCCGGAACCCCAAAGAAGGCGTCCGAAGACTGGCCTTGAATGGTTTTACATGGAGGACGTCCGCTGCCGAGATCCTGTTCGGATCGGTCTTCCGAGTTCAGCAATGCTCCTCAAGAAGCGCCTAAGCCGGGCGCCCTCGGAGCCCCGAGAGAAGATGACCGGATGTCCGTTATTTGATGAGACGAATAAGGTTCTTGGCTCATGCCGGATTGACCATGACAGAGTCATGTCAATCTGCATTATGAGGAGTGCAGCCGCTCCAATACAGGGGCCACCCCATGTGGGACTTCAACGGGGAGGACGATGCCACCCGCCATGGCCGCAAAGGGCCAGGATCGGTCACCGAACTGGTGAAGATCTTGTCTGCCATGTACAAAGGGGAGGAGGAGGATATCTTCCGTGTCAATCCACTGAAGGAGTTTTCTTCGAATAATCCTCGAAGCTGGGTAAGCAAACATCTTTGTGACCTGTCCGATCCATGTTCCCATGGTTAAATATCTCATTTCGTGGTTTCTCTGCAGGAACTGCGCTGGACTGTGGAGAAGATACACAGCCCGCCCCCACAACCCGAGGATCCGGAACGGTCCTCGATCCGACCTCAAGAGGATCCGGATATAAAGGTGGAGTTGATCGACGGGTATTCCACCAACTTAGCATCGACAATGCGTTGGTTGCCATAATGGCTGATTACCGGAACACTTCCGGCCTCACGGTGTAAATGAGACCGAGATCCCAAAACCCCGATAACGACCCATCCATGCTTATTTTTGATCGCCATTATACCAATGGTGCTTCGCAGGGGTACCTTCGAGGCAGAAGTCGAACTCGCGCGGCTGGCCAACAAGGCAGCACGGCCCGCAGGTTAAAAAGAAGTGCGGTCCGGATCGAAACTCCGCCGCATAGCGGTATAGCGTGTCACCATACTCCCGGATTGATTCCCGGAAGGCGTACTAACGATGATGCTCTTTTCAGGAAAAAGAGCGCCGCCGGACCGAGTCCGAGAGATTATAATCGAACATTCACCGCCAAGCTTCAAAGCTGGGTCCGGAGGCCGAGGCGAGCACCAGACGTCGCATCGGATGCTCCTCCGACAGAGGATGCCGACAGGTTGTCCGCCACCAACTCCGAGGTGGAGAGCGCCTTGAATCACAGGCGTCGCCGGACAGTTCTTCGTGACGCATGTTTCTCCCAAGAGGCCTTGAATGCCTTTGATTCGGGAGATGCGCACCTCCATGCCGCTCAAGATGGTCTAGCCAGAGCCACGGAGCGATATGTAAAGGACATACGGGTAAGAAAATCAGCGATTATATATGCCAAGAGCCCCGAGACTTAAAATAGTTAGAATAACTGATTTATGGATCATTTGTTATCTGCAGATCTTCTGAGAAAAGAATACCCGATTGTCCCAGAGCTTGAAGAGTGCAGGCCCAACTTGAGGCCGCACTAGCTGCCATTCTGGGGAGCCACAGAGACCCCTATGGTAATATACGCTTGTAAGATAAATAATTTATGAAGTGCGGCGGGTGTGTAAATCGACAAAATCATTGCGAGATGGCGCCAGACTAGATCCGGACAAGCAACAGCTCTTCACGCCAGTTAAAGGTCAAGGCGAGCGTGCTTACGAGGGTGCGGCAGAGAAGAATAACCTCCAAGACGCCAACACCAAGCTGGGTGAGGAACTAAAGGACGTTCGTGCCCGGTTAGTGACTCCGTAAAGGAGAATCGGTAACCGTCGCGACATTTTCAGAAAGTGCTTGAGCGAACTTTGAAAGAGTTCGGCGAGGAAGGCGACTAACATAAACATGTATGTAGGTTTGCTCACAGGTCGTCCTGAGGAGGAGATGCCCAATCTTCGGGTGATCTTCTTCCGAATCGCATCACCGCAAAACGAGTCCGGCAGGTGATGAAAGGCATCGGCCAGGCCTTGTGTCCATCTATCTTCCTGCCCGAAGGCATTGGGGAGCTGGTGGAGCGGCTTCAAGGAGCACGGCGGTGCTTCCGGCTATGGAAGATATCGGCCTGCCGTCAAGGCGCCAGGGAAGCCTGGGCCATGGTAAAGACGCGGTACACGGTTGTGACCCAAACCACATGGCCGAGGTCGGACCTGTGGGGCGGATGGGATGGAGATCCTCAGAAAGCAGTGTCTGACCAAGTAGAATTGGCCGCCAAGTATTCCCAAAGCAAGATTGTAAATTAGATAGCCTATTAGATGGCATTGAGGAGGAATACAATGAGTCGAGTTGACTATGTAAAATATGACATGAAAGAATGTCTTCTAGCCGGATTGTAGATCGTTTGTCATAGCGGACCTTTTAACCCGACCTCCGGACCCAATAGTCCGGAGTGTGTCCGAATACCTTCGTGGTTATATAAGAACCGTGGTATGCATGGAGACCGAGCGTAGGGTTCATTGTTGCTTTATCGGACAAGTGCCCAACTAGTTATGTTATATTACATGGGTAGTAAGAAACATCTTCGGGGAGAATAGTTCCGCTAAGGGTTCCTTTTATTTGGGATGCATGCCCTAAAGTGCATGTCAAAGCTGCTATAAAAGCGTAAAATCATCCGGGGCAGATGGGTAAATAGTTAAAAATCATCTTTCAGTTCACCGACCGAATATTCCCTTAAGAACGCTTAGCTTCGGCTTCACCCAGTCTGAGGTACACATCCGGCTGACCCGGACAAGAATAATCGCAGAGGTGGTCCCTTTACAACCTAGCCGAACAATCGGGAACGTAGGGGTAAGCACAGGAGCCAGGCAACCCAGCTTGGCCAAAACTTAAGTCATATCGATGCATATAATGGTGAATAAAAGGGACATGCGGAAGTTTAACACATGTGCTGGGCATGAAGCCCGTATAAAAAGCTTCTGTTAAAGAAGCCCCCAGGTATAATGAGCACGGACAGCGCGTCAAGTGTGTGCGGAAAAAGCGCAAACGAGCCTCTAGAGGCTACAAGAAGAAGAAGGGGGAAGGAGAGAAATAAAAGACAAAGCAAAAGCAAAAATAAAGAATGCGGACGGAGGAAGGAGACGAACTTGGAATCCGACACTTAGGCGTAGAATCTTCGTGAGACGGGCTGCGTTCCATGGGTTCGCTCGAGTCGGTTATCCGATGCGCTTTCGCAGACGGTATGCTTCACGGTCGGGACCTGGTCGATGATGAAGGGACCTTCCCATTTGGGCTTGAGTTTGTCCTTTTTCTTGTCCGGCAGCGTAGAACTAGTTCGCCAACGCGTTATAAGCTTTGGACCGTACTTCCCTGCTTTGATATCTTCGAGCCTGCTGTTGATAGAATGCGGAACGAGCTTTTGCCACGTCGCGCTCCTCCTCCAATGCGTCTAAACTGTCCTGCCGATCGAGCTCGGCTTCTCTTTCTTCACACATGCGTACGCGAGGTGAGTCATTTATTATGTCGCAGGGCAAGACTGCCTCTACGCTGTACACCATGAAGAATGGTGTGAATCCGGTAGTACGATTCAGCGTGGTCCGCAGCCCCCAGAGTACGGAGTCGAGCTCCTCGACCCAGTGCGTGGTAGATTCCTTGAGGGACCGCACTAGTCTGGGTTTAATGCCGCTCATGATTAGACCGTTTGCCCGTTCGACTTGGCCGTTGGTTTGAGGGTGATAGACTGAGGCGTAATCGAGCTTGATGCCCATGTTTTTGCACCATGATTTGACCTCATCGGCCGTGAAGTTGGTGCCATTGTCGCTGATGATACTGCTGGGGACACCATAACGGTGCACTACCCCCGATATGAAGTCTATCATCGTCCGGATTCGGCCGCTTTTAACCGGGTTTGGCCTCTATCCATTTGGTGAATTTGTCCACCATGACCAATAGGTATTTTTGCTTGTGGGTTCCTCCTTGAGGGGTCCAACCATGTCAAGCCCCTGCATCATGAACGGCCAGGTGATGGGTATAGTTTTAAGGGCGGTGGGTGGCATGTGGCTTTAGTTAGCAAAAAGTCGGCAACCGACGCATCGTTGGACTAAGTCCTCAAGATTCTGCCTCGGCCGTCGGCCAATAAAATCCTATACGGAAGGCCTTGCCTACAAGGGCCCGGCTGTATGGCGTGGTGCCCACCCAGTCCGCATGAATTTCAGCCAAGAGGTTTCGCCCTTCCTCTTCGGAGATACACCTTTGAAGGACTCCGTAGTGCTTTTCTTATAAAGCTCTCCCTCATGGACTTTATAGGCTTTAGAGCGCCAGATTATGCAAATGAGCCTCACTTTGGTCTTCGGGGAGTTCCTGCCTAGTTAGGGTAGGCTAGGAATGGTTCCGTCCATGGGGCGATAACCGCCATTATTTCGTGAGCGTAGGGTGTTATCTCGGGGCGGAGCCTCCGTTGTGTCGAGTGTTGGCGTCGGTGATGCGGTTGGGTCCGGATTGTTATTGCGGACTCCTTCCCATAGTACGGATGGCTTGAACAGCCGTTCCAAAAAGATATTGGGTGGGACGGCATCGCGTTTTGCACCGATGCGTGCTAATATATCCGCCGCTACCGTTGTTATCCCGGGCTATATGATGAAATGCGAGCCCTTCGAACCGTGCTGACATTTTTAGGACCGCATTGCGATATGCTGCCATTTTCGGATCTTTGGCGTCAAAGTCTCCGTTTATTTGAGATATTGCTAGGTTTGAATCGCGCACCTCTAGGCGTTGAATGCCCATGGAGATCGCCATCCGGAGGCCGCGTGTATGGGCCTCGTATTCGCCGCGTTGTTGGAGTCCGTATACATTATCTGAAGGACGTATTGACTGTATCTCCGGTTGGGGACGTCGAGACGACGCCAAATTTCGTGCCACCAACATATTGGAGCCACAAAGTGCATGATCCAATTGGAGTATGCACCGCACTCTTTAGGGAGTTCGGCTTCATCATTCGGCCACGAAGTCGGCCAAAACCCGCGACTTAATAGCTCGTCGTGGCTTATATGTTATGTCGAATGGGAGGAGCTCTATGGCCCATTTAGCAATCCAGCCCGTCGCGTCGCGGTTGTTTATAATGTCATTAAGAGGTACTTCGAGGCTACCGTTATCGAACACTCTTGAAAGTAGTGTCGCAGCTTCCGGATGCCATGAACACCGCGTATGCTATCTTTTGATAGTGTGGGTACCGGACTTGCATGGAGTTAGGACGGTGGACACATAATAAACCGGTTTTGAATAGGGAACCGTGTCCGTCCGCTTCTCGTTCGACAACGAGCACCGCTACCGACAACTTGATGTGTTGCGGCGATGTATAATAGCATTGGTTCGCCTATACGCTACGCGCGGCCAGACCGGATTTGTTGCCAAAATGGCCTTTATTTCTTCGAAGTCCGGCCGTGGCGGCATCCGCCCACTCGAAGTGTTCGTGCAGCGGAGGAGGCGGTAAAGAGGTAATGCCTTTTCTCCTAAACGGGAGATAAAGCGGCTTAGAGCCGCCACGCATCCCTGTCAATTTTTGTATTTGTTTGAGGTCTTTTGGAATATCCAATTGTGACAGAGCTCGAATCTTGGCTGGGTTTGCTTCAATTCCTCTACCGGACACAATGAAGCCCAGGAGCTTTCCGGCTGGAACGCCGAAGACGCATTTTTCCGGATTGAGCTTGATGTCATATTTTCAAAGATTGTCGAATGTGAGCCTCAAGTCGTCTACTAGAGTTTCGACGTGCTTGGTTTTGACGACCACGTCATCTACATATGCTTCCACCGCTTTTGCCGATCTGGTTTGCCGGACATGTCCGAATCATGCGCTGATATGTTGCGCGGCGTTTTTGAGCCCAAATGGCATTGTGTTGAAGCGTAACGGGCCGTATGGAGTGATGAATGCTGTTGCAGTAGCTTGGTCTGCTCCGCCATCTTGATTTGGTGGTAGCCGAGTACGTCGAGGAAGCACAATGAGTCGTGGTCCTGCTGTAGCGTGAATGATTTGATCAATTCGAGGGAGGAAGGGATCCTTTGGGCAAGCCTTATTAAGGTCTTTGAAATCAACACATAGGCGCTGTGTTTTATCCTTCTTTGATACCATCACCAGGTTCGCTAGCCAGTCCGGATGTTTTATATCTCGATGAATCCGGCCTCCAAAAGTTTGGCTAGCTCCTCTCCCATGGCCTGTCTCTTGGGTTCTAAAAGCGCCCAAGAGCCTGTTTGACTGGCTTGAATCCTTTTAGGATATTTAGGCTGTGCTCGGCTAGTCGACGTGGGATTCTGGCATGTCTGAAGGGTGCCTGCAAAGATGTCCCGATTTTTCTTGTAGAAATTCTCGTGAGTGCGGTGTCTACATCAGGGTTTAATTGTGCCCCGATGGAGGCCGTCTTTGCAGGGTCCGTTTAGCCAACCCTCCAGTACGGTTCCGTACCCTTTAGGGGGTTTTGGTTTTTTGGTATTCAACCCAGGTGCTTGATAATGATGCACCCTTTTGTTCCGGACTAGGGATGTATTCGGGGCCGGATTATCCCAAAATTTACTTTCAGTTTTCCAGGCGCTCTCCATCGCACAATACTTTTGTACGATGGTCCCCAAGTCGGCAAAGCGTGTAATTTCGCGACGACTTATGGCATTTAGGATTCCCTTGTCCGTGCAATTATTGCGTAAGATTGGTATTATGCCCTCCTCTCGACAGTCCTTTATCCTGTTCATAACCAGGAGGAATCTGGCCCAGTAATGATGTACTGTTTCGGCGGGCTCTTGCCGAATTCGAGAGAGATCGCTAATGTTTGGGTGGGCGGGTGGCACTAAATCCGGAACCCCGTCCAATTTAGGACTCAAGGGCCGGGAAGTTTCCGAACTCGGAAGTTTGGATTTTTGAGTGCTATCCAATGAGTCCGACCCGCCGCCTGACTTCAAGTTCAGGGCTTGATCGACATCTGTCCCTCCGCAGGAATCCGGCATGGAGGGATCGGGAATCCGGACGTAGCTAGTCCTTAAGATAGAAGAAGAATCGCCGCATTGCTCCTCTATCACAGCAACATGATGGGTAGCACCGGGAGAGTTGATCTCTCTCGGATCGGTTTTAGGCCCGATCCGGTCGTAATCTGTGGTGACTCCTGGCGGCGATGTGATCCAAGAGCTCGCTTATGGAGGAGAGCTCGATCGGATCTAACTGTTCGGCAAGTTCGAACTAACATGGAGATTGGTTTCGATGACTCGAGAGGTCATCGTCATGCCGCGGCCATGAGAAACCGCCTAGCCAAAGAGTCGACCATGGCCAAGGCTTCTTTGGCGATGGTATCGCCTTTAAAGACGAGATGAGGCATCCTACCGATGGCGGCACGCACAGAGGAACTCTCAATGAAAGCACCAATGTCGGTGTCAAACCGGCGGATCTCGGGTAGGGGTCCCGAATCGTGCGTCTAGGCGGATGGTAACAGAGACAAGGGACACGATGTTTTTACCCAGGTTCGGGCCCTCTCGATGGAGGTAATACCCTACTCTGCTTGATTAATATTGATGATATGGGTAGTACAAGAGTAGATCTACCACGAGATCAAGGAGGCTAAACCCTAGAAGCTAGCCTATGGTATGATTGTTGTTCGTCCTACGGACTAAAACCTTCCGGTTTATATAGACACCGGATAGGTTAGGGTTACACGGAGTCGGTTACAATGGTAGGAGATCTACATATCCATATCGCCAAGCTTGCCTTCCACGCCAAGGAAAGTCCCATCCGGACACGGGACGAAGTCTTCAATCTTGTATCTTCATAGTCTTGGAGTCCGGCCGTGACGATAGTCCGGCTATCCGGACACCCCCTAGTCCGGGACTTCCTCACCGATCTTTCACGAAAGGAGCGGATCCCAACTAAGAACACGAAGAACACGAGGGGAAACACGAGGGAAAACACAAGAGAAACACTAAAACCAACAAGATATAGTCACACATATGCTAGATCGACGAAACACGAGAGGAGATAGATGATCCACGATCAACAAAGGATGATACAAAGGTAACCAGTTCTTCTCCTCGAGGAGGTCTTGATGGGGCCACCCAAGAGGGGGTCTTGAATCCAAGGGGGATCTTCTTCGTAGAGGGGCCACGGTATCTCTCAAGGAGCAGATCCGTATGGATGAGCGAGGCTCTATCTCACAAATGAGCTACCACAATGCTAACCCCAACTAGGAGGAGGAGGGGGTCTATATATAGTGTTAGCCCACGAAGGGGTAAGTGAGAGGGGGATACATGGGCCCTTGGCCCGATCTCTGTGCACAGGAAGGTGCCGATGTCCGGGATGGGGGTCGGATGTCCGGCGGCTCACGTAGAGCCGGATGTGCGAGATGGACTTGGCTAGCTTCGGTTGCATTCTGTGATGAGGGGCTGGATGTCCGGGCGAAGAGGCCGGATGTCCGGGGCTTCGGGAGGAGCCTGATGTTAGGGGCATGGTGCCGGATGTCCGGGTTGTCGGGGTCGCTTTCGGAGCTCTCTCGATAGGAAGGGGCCAGATTTCCGGGAGTCGGGCCGGATGTTCGAGCTGGGGCCGGAGGTCCGGCCGCTGTAGCAGCTGGCTCTCCTTCCTTCGCTCCTGCACACACTCGGCGTTGGTCCTTGGGCTCTCCATGGTCTACTCGGGTGTACCTGAGTATGCACAAGGTCCGCGCTTGAAGTAGCATCCATGTCATACATGCGGAAAGGGAAGATTCGGAAAGGAGCGAGTTCACCTTAGGTCCAATGGCGTATGCTTGAGGTATCAACATGTGGACACTTGGGGCTTGGGGAGTAGTCGTAGTGTACATGGGGTTGATCGTAGGATGCTCCGCATCATCTCCCCTCCCTTGGGAAAGATCCGACCTTGGATTGAAAACCTCATCACCATGGAAACGGTTGTCGTTCACGGACTTGTAGTTGGACGAAGTGGAAGACATGGCGCAATCCAAGTACTCCAAGGTGTCTCCGGAGTGGTACACATGCAAAAAGAGCAAACACAAACGACACTTGGAAATACAATGGTTAGCGCACACAACGTGTCCATCATGTAAGAATGAGTCCGTGCGGCAGGATTGTTCGTGGCAAAGCGCATGAAGCTTATCAAGATGATATAGAATGATATGCAACGCGTTCATGGGGACAAAAGCATTCATTGTGCACACAAATGTGTTGTGAATATGATCAATGCAACCACGATGCAAAATGATGTCATAGTGAGACGGTTATCAATAGCATGAATATGGCAATGGATGCTCAATGTGAGTATGTGATCATGCAATTGATGGTAGGCAATATGATCATAATGTATGAATATCAATCAAGCTCATATATCATGGATGACATCGAAATACAACAAATTTGCTAAGGAAGTGCACAAGCTCATATATCATGGATGACATCAAAATACAAGATGCAACAAGGCAATCATAATGTGAGTCAATCCATGCATAAGATGCAAATTTTTCATGGGTGTTGTTGTACCATAGCTCGATGTCATGGTAGAAGTGTTGGTCCGGTGGTGCATCCACTAAGTCCGGGCACTCATCAACTTGAAGGTCCATAGGGTCCATCTCCAATGTCGGTCCTCCATCCAATGTATGTATCATGTAGACAAGAAGAAGGAAACAACAATGAATGTATGGCCCATCCAATATGCATATGTGAAGATGGCTCAAAGGGAAGGAGTTCACCTTTAGTAGTTTCTCGAAAATGTTGGTGTCGCACATCTTGTACGCCTTCACATAACCAATATGTCTTGCGATGGTACCGCCTTGTGAATTCCTCAAAATGAAAGAACATGACAAACACTCGGAAAAACAAATGAGGTTAGTGCAAATGTAACACTTATCATTTGAGAGGTAAGATACCCAACAAGTGTTCTCATCATTCTTATCATAAGAAAGGACAAGGTGTGGTATGGTATGAAAGCATATGATGCAACTAAAACCAAAGACAATAGGCTCAAGTAAGCAAGCATGCTTCACAAGTAATATGCCCAAGCCTCCACGGTCAATAAGCATAGCAAGTTGGCACTCAATACAAGGTGATATGAGAGATGCAACTAATGGAGACAAGAGACAATGTTCAAGACAAATCAATTGAGAGGCATGAACATATATGTCATCAACCCAAGAAAGTGAATAAGAATGGAACATGGGTGATGCGACAAAGCAATCAATCATAGTGATCAAGTCAAGCAAGCTAGTAGTGCGAAGATGCAACGTACTAGAAGTAATCATGGCAATCATGTCATGTGTGCAAATAGTGAGCATATATAATGCACATGACATATCACAAGCATGAAAGCAAGATATGAGTAATGTATCATCATTGTATTGGCAAGAAGTCCTATGTAAATAGCAATTGAACAATATGACTCTCCGAACACAAGAATCAACAATAGCATGAAGTACAAGGAAAACATGGTAATAGCAACAAGGATCTCCACCAAGCATGCAAATACACATAGAAGTAGCATAATGGTGTATCATGGGTAAATGCACGCAAGGGTCACAATTGCATGGAAAAGGAATAGAAGCAAGCATAACATGCAAAGTGAACACGATAGAATAGGCATAGGGTGACAAGTGGTAAATAGCCCATAGCCGTGTGAGAGACAAGTAAAAGAGATGCGCATAGTCCTTGCGCGAAGGGAACGGTGGTGAGGACAATCCACGGGATCTCAAATCGTCGTTGCTCTCAAGAGCCCGTTTCGTCAACTCTTGGGATTGAAAGGCAAAGGAAAAATTGTGTGTGCGTGGTATATGTACACATCATCCATCATGATGCATACGTGCATGTGTTGGTTAGCACAAAATAGCCAATGCTCAAATAAATGAGATGCGTGATATAGAAACATGTCATCCATCATGAGAGGTTTGTTATTATGTATAGCATAATGAGACTCAAATTATGTAATGCATCATGAGAAATATGTAGAGCATTGTTATTCATGGAATGCATATGGTGCACACAATTATGGGAATCATGCAAAGTATGGAATGCATCAAGATCTCCTAATATGTATGAGGAAACTATGGGGGTCTCCTCATGAGCATTAGTGGAAACATCACATGGAGAATATTGACAACATCCAAAACAATGCATATTCTGAACAATGTGATCATGGCATGGCATAGTAGATGAATTGCACAAATCATGTAAAGGAAGCATAACAATATCATCGCATGAAAAACAAAAGCCAATGACCCTCATCTCGTCATCTATGCCATAAGTGCAAATGGGATTTATTTTAATGGGGCATGCATAGTTACTATGTTGAGATTGAAATGATGCAATATGAGAGATCTCACTCATAGAATATGACAAGTTTAATGGATTGTCAAATATGAAGTGACCAATAGAATTTTAACATGATATCCTATGGAGCATAGCATCACAACTAGGCAACTCAACATGCTCATCATCATATTCATCATAAATTTGTAAGTCATGACATGAAGAAGTCGCACTAGCATGAAGCATGGGAATAGGTGGATCAACATCATGCAAGCAATCATTGGTGAGATAGTCCACTAGTGGGACAAGAGAAGCACCATCACCTATGTTACCTTTGGAGCGTCGCTCATGTGCTGTAGGTGAGGTGTCGAACACCAAGTCGTGATCATCTTCATCTTGATGGAACCATGTGGGTGGTGCATCATCGTCCACCACGGCCATCGTCATCTCCATTGGAGGTATGGACTCGTCGATGATAGGCATGTCGTCATGTAGGAGACCTAGCACCAAACAAAACACACTCGGAGTAGAGGTTAAGTTGTTAGAAATCATAATGGCCTCACATGTCATGTCAACTACCTCACTCACTAAGTGTTGTCGCTCACTCACTCCCTCTTGGATGCTCTCACTCGTATGGTTGGTGGAGTCACTCAAATGGATCTCAACCTCACATAGGATGTGTGGCATGCTCCCATGTGTGGGGCTAGTGGTGGTCACACTCATCCTCTCATAGGAAATGCACTCAAATCCACATATGGTGGAGTAACTCATATCACTCATGGTGGGGTGGCTCTCCTCACATGGCAATTGGGGCATCTCTTCATATGTGGGTGTCAGAGAGATGTTGGTGAAAATGTCTCCTTGCTCAACCTCCTCATCCATAATGCCTCTAAAGATGAATGCCGTAGGAAGTGGCAAAACACCACCCTCCTCCGAGACCAAAGTATCATGTGCGGTCTCGTAGCTTGACTTGGAGTAGGAGACATATTGGGGCGCTGTTTTCATGTTGTTGAAGAGGTTCATACTCGCTGCCGTGGTTGAAGGGGATGGCTCTTGCTCGACCGTCTTGTCGCCGTCTTGTTGTTGGAGGCCCATATGATGTGGCACCTCGTAGCTCGTCTCCATGACCAAAGCGAATTTCCCATGCCCGCCCTTCTTCCTTGAGGGGCTTCCGAAGATGGAAGTGTCGCCCTCGCTCGTAGGTGGTCACCTTGTTGTTGAAGATGTCGATGTAGGCGAACTCACGGGAAGTAGGAGAAGATGCCGTACGTCCTAAGGCAAAGATGCCTTGATAGCACTTGGCGAAGATGCCGAAGTGGTGGTGGTAGTAGCTGTAGCGCCTCTTGGTGGTGCTTGTCTCGCAGTCTTCTCTTATGCTCATGAAGTTTGGCCGTAGCTTGATGTAGAGCTTGTTGGGACTTGTAGGTAGGCGCATCTCGAGCATCTTCATGTTGATGGTGTCGTTCTCATACTTGATCTCGATGGCGTTCGTCGTCGCGCACATGTTGCATGGAGGTGACTTGCTCTTCATGACGATGTGGATCACGAACGTGATGATGGTCGCCATGTAGATGTGGACGTGGATGAATTACGCTTGCATCACTTTGGCGCTTCGAAGATTATTGACTTGCTCGCTGTCGCCTTGAGGATGATGAAGGGGAAGAACGGTTGATCAACAAGGTTCAAATCTCCTCCATCCTTGCATCTTCATCCTTATTTTGTGCGGAAAGCTTGTTGTCGAAGTAGTCTCTTGTATGTGTTTCGGAGTGTCGTATGTCGATGGCGAGGTTGTCGATGCGCTCTCGCAATCTTGATTGTGCGCCTTGCATTTGTCATTGTAGATCGAAGATTGACGATTTGGTGATGTAGTTGTTCGCGCTGTTGTTGTTGTCGAAGACCGGAGATGAAATGCCATTGCTATCCATCACAAGACTCGAGCAAATATGAGTGGGAGAAAGAGAAGAACTATACCAAATGTACCTTGACCGATGTTGAAGATGGATCAATGATCACTCAATAATGTAACAAGGAAATATCACAATTGGTACTGATCTTGTCAATTTCTCACACCTAAACAAATAAGGCTTATGGTGGAGCTCGGTGAGGATAGTGGCACAAAAATTTGATGCAAAATGTTAGCAAGAGTCAATAATGTTGAAAGAGATCCACAAATTTGCAAGTGAAACAAGTAGACCAATAGCAATGAATATAATGGCACATGGAAACACACACACGGATACATAAATGGGGTCGTGCAACCAAGGAATGAGCTCAAAATGTGGAATCCACGGAAAATGCTCTTGTTGCACAACTCTAGAGAGACGCTAGCACGATTGCTCAATAGGCGGATATGACACTTGTGCAGAACCTATAGGAGACAAAAATGCAACAACTTTTATCCCAATTATGCTATGTATATATGGTTCCCGGTGTTCCTCTCAAGATGATCCAAGATGATCTTATATGCAATGTCGTATGATGCTATGGCACTTGCTCACAAGCTCTTTGTTCACTCTTTTTCTTTGCTTAAAAGCTTATTCTTTTTTTGTATGGCCACAATGCGAAATGCACAAACCAAGATAGCAATTGTGTATATGCGGGAACAATCTTGTGGCACAAGAGATGATATGATGATAACAAGATGGTACCAATATGATATGGTATGTATGCAAAGGATGGTGTAGATCACTAATATGCACAAGTAACATTGCTAGCAATACTCAAATGGATAGTCTCGATAGGCAAGTGACGCAAAATGGGCTAGGGGTTAACAATGTAATGGCAAGGAGAATATACAATGGTGTCGTCGAGGTTACCGTCAATGGTTTGTCAATAGTGAAGCGGTCAATGTCGATGACGACCTCGAGGCGATGATGAGTGGTGGTGTTCTCGATGTCGAACTGTCCCTAATTAGCCGAAACACCTTAGGAAACGGAAAAACCGCGAACTCAAATCTCAAACGTCAAATGTCAAATGGTGGTAGCGGGAATGCGGTGGTGGTTTTGCGGACGCTCAATGGGATTGCGGAAATGCAATGATGGGTTTTGAGACGCAATGCGAAAGTGGAAGGTAAGGTGGTGGACTATACACGGTGTCGGAGTTGGAAGCACAGTCCCTAAGTAGCCGAAACACCTTAGGAGACACAACTCACAACACAAACAAAATTGGGTTAAGTTGGGGTGGTGGAAGTGTATGGTGGTCAATCCTATGCGGAAGTTATGGTGGTGGTTGATGAAGAAGCAACCGTCCCTAAGTAGCCTAACACATTAGGAGACTCGAATCTTAACTCAAACAACCACAAATGCTATAAGGAACAAAAAGGGTTAGGTTGCGGAAGTCGGTGGTGGTTATGCGGATAATATGCTGGAAGCCCTAGTCAAAGATGCCAAAGTACCAAAAAATTTGATGGAGTCAAATGATTATGGTGGTATTTTTATGGGATGGGGGATGTCAAGAGCTTCAAACGAGCTAAGAACGTCAAAATCGGACTCCAGATGAATTAATTATGGACAAAACAGTGAAAGGGGACAGGCTGAATCCCCAGGGGCTGGACATCCGGGGTCGGGGCTGGAAATCCGGGACCTGATGTCCAAAACCGCGCGTGAATTGCGCTCCAGGAGCCAGATGTCCGGGCCTACGGGCCGGATGTCCGGGGGGCAGATGTCCAGGGCTACGGGCCGGATGTCCGGGCTCCAAATCTGAGGATGAACTCGAGGAACTCGATTTTGGGGGCGGAAATTGATGATTTTGGGGGCAAAATTGGACGGATTTCGTGGATTGAAAGTGGGGAAACTCGGGGAAATGCTAGATCCACTAGTAACAAAGCAAATCCATGGATCAAATCCAACAAAACTTCATCACACCGACAAATCACAAAAAAATTGGGGCTATTTTTGGTGGGGATTTTCGAAATTTGGGAAGAACACAACAAAATTAGGCTAGAAAACGAAGAGGGGAGGCTCCGAAATCGTGATCAACGTGGCTCATGATACCAAGATGATGTAGGGTGGAACCCTATACGGTCGATATTTCACGAAAGGAGCGGATCCCAACTAAGAACACAAAGAACACGAGGGGAAACACGAGGGAAAACACAAGAGAACCACTAAACAAACAAGACATAGTCACACGTATGCTAGATCCTCGAAACACGAGAGAAGATACAAGATCCACGATCAACAAAGGACGATACAAAGGTAACTGGTTCTTCTCCTAGAGGAGGCCTTGATGGGGCCACCCAAGAGGGGGTCTTGAATCCAAGGGGGATCTTCTCCGTAGAGGGGCCGCGGTCTCTCTCAAGGAGCAGATCCGTATGGATGAGCGAGGCTCTATCTCACAATTGAGCTATCACAATGCTAACCCTAGCTAGGAGGAGGAGGGGGTATATATATAGTGTTAGCCCACGAAGGGGTAAGTGAGAGGGGGGATACATGGGCCCTTGGCGCTATCTCTGCGCATGGGCAGGTGCCGGATGTCCGGGATGGAGGCCGGATGCCCGGCGGCTCACGAAGAGCCGGATGTCTGGGCTTCTGGCCGGATGTCCGGGATGGACTTGGCTGGCTTTGGTTGCATTCTGTGATGAGGGGCCGGATGTCCGGGCGAAGAGGCCGGTGTCCGGGGCTTCGGGAGGAGCCGGATGTCCGGGGCATGGTGCCGGATGTCTGGGCTGTCGGGGTAGCTTCCGGAGCTCTCTAGATAGGAAGGGGCCGGATTTTCGGGAGTCGGGCCGGATGTCTGGACTGGACCGGATGTCCGGGCTAGGGCCGGATGTCCGGCCGCTGTAGCAACTGGCTCTCCTTCCTTCGCTCCCGCACACACTTAGCCTTGGTCCTTGGGCTCTCCATGGTCTACTCGGGTGTACCTGAGTATGCACAAGGTCCGCGCTTGAAGTAGCATCCATGTCTTACATGCGGAAAGGGAAGATTTGGAAAGGAGCGAGTTCACCTTAGGTCCAATGGCATATGCTTGAGGTCTCAGCATGTGGACACTTGGGGCTTGGGGAGTAGTGATGCTCCGCATCAGGCGGGCTTGCCGCTTCTCCTGGATCCTGATAGACGGCGGTAGCAACATCAACATCCTCTACCGCGACACGATGGAGAAGCTAGGCATCAAGGAGAAAAAACAGCTCCTACCCAGCCGGACCGTCTTCCATGGCATCGTCCATGGACTTTCCTGCCCCCTAATCGGCATGATCAAGATTGATGTCCTGTTCGGCGACAAGACCCACTTCCGCCGTGAGCCAATCTGGTTTGAGGTGGTTGACTTGGACAACCCCTACCACGCGCTCTTGGGCCGGCCCGCACTGGCCAAATTATGGCGGTTCTGCATTATGCTTACCTGAAGATGAAGATGTCGGGTCCCAAGGGCATCATAACCATTGCCGGTGACTACCAGAAGTCGCTCACGTGCGCCACTGCCAGCAGTCGGCTGGTCGAGTCCCTCGTCATCGCCTAAGAGAAGCACCTCCTTGACCGGGTGGTGGCCATGGCCAGCGAGCAGCCGACCATACCATCCGACCCCAAGGACGCGGAGGCCCAGTGCTCCTTCCAACCGGCCATGGAAACCAAGAAGATCGCCTTGGACCTGGCGCACCCGGAGATATTTGTTGTCATGGGGTCTCACCTCGACAGCAAATAGGAAAGCGAGCTCGTCGACTTCCTCCGTGAGAATTGGGACATCTTCGCATGGTCTCCCAAAGACATGCCCGGTGTCCCGAAGGATCTTTCCGAGCACAAGCTACATGTGAGATCAGATGCAAAAACCGGTCAAGCAAACCCTCCGCCGCCTGTCAGAAGAGAAGAGAAGGATCATTGGTGAAGAAACCGCCCGACTTCTGGCAGCCGGCTTCATCATGGAAGTGTTTTACCCGGACTGTCTTGCCAACCCAGTCCTCATTTTGAAGAAGAAAAACAAGTGGCACATGTGTATCGACTACACTAGCCTCAACAAAGCCTGCCCCAAGGACCCTTTTGCCTTGCCCCGGATAGATCAAGTGATCGACTCCACGGCCGGCTATGAGCTGCTGTAATTCTTGGATGCCTACTCTGGCTACCACCAGATCAAGCTGGACCTGGCCGATTAGCTAAAGACCGCCTTCATCACACCATTCAGAGCCTTCTGCTACTTGACCATGACGTTCGACTTAAGAAAAGCGGGCGCCACCTTTCAGCATTGCATGCACAAGTGCCTCCTCAAGCAACTTGGCAGGAGCGCCCACGTCTATGTGGACGATATTGTGGAGAAGACCGAGAAACGCGACACCCTTTTGGAGGACCTCAAGGAGACCTTCGACAACCTGTGCCGTTTTCAGATCAAGCTCAATCCGGAGAAGTGTGTCTTCGGAGTAGCAGCCGGCCAACTCCTTGGTTTCCTTGTCTCTGAGCGCACGATCGAGTGCAACCCCATGAAGATCAAGGCCATCGAGCGGAAGTAGAGGCCAACCCGACTGCGGGACGTCCAGAAGTTCACCAGGTGCTTGGCATCTCTCAGCCAGTTCATTAGTTGGCTGGGCGAGAAGGCCCTCCCACTATACTAGTTGATGAAGAAGACCACAAGCTTCAAGTGGACCGACCAGGCGGACGAGGCCTTCCTCCAGCTCAAGCGGATGCTATCCACGCCGCCTGTTCTGGCTGCGCCGACTGCTAAAGAGCCCATGTTCCTCTACATCACCACTACCCGCCGGGTAGTCAGCACCATGATCGTGGTCGAGCGCCCAGAAGACGGCAAGGCCTAGCCTATCCAGAGGCCGGTCTACTACGATGTCCGCCTCCAAGCAGAACTACCCCCACTACCAGAAGATGTGCTATGGCGTGTACTTTGCCACCAAGAAGCTGAAGCAATACTTCCAGGAGCACACCATCACGGTTGTCTGCACCGCCCCCCTTGCTGAGATCATAATCAACAGAGATGCCTCGGGCCGAGTGGCCAAGTGGGCCATTGAATTGGCACCACACACCATCCTCTACCAGCCCCGCACCGCCATCAAGTCCCAAGCGCTGGCCAACTTCCTAGTCGACTGGGCTGAAACCTAGTACCTGCCGCCAGCGCTGGATTCTACCCATTGGTGGGCGCACTTTGATGGCTCAAAGATGCGCACCACTTTGGGAGCCGGCATTGTCCTCACCTCCCCTAAAGGCGACATGCTCAAAATACACGCTGCAGATCCATTTTGCCGCCTCCACTAACGTGGCCGAGTACGAGGCGCTCATCCACGGGCTCCGACTAGCCAAGGAGATCGACATCCGCCGGATTCTGTGCTATGGCGACTCGGACTTGGTGGTCCAACAGTCCTCCGGTGACTGGGACGCCAAGGACGCCAACATGGCGAGCTACCGCTTCCCCGTCCAGTAGATCAGCGGGCACTTCGACGGGTGTGAGTTCCTTCACGTGCCACGGGCCGACAAGAAGCAAGCCAGCAAGCCATACCAGCCGGCGTCTCCCTCGAGTGCCTGCGCAATCCGTCTATCAAGCCTTCACCGGAATCAGAGTCCATCTTCGTGTTGGCTGACCCCGGAGCAGTCGGATCCGGCTCGGGGACTTCAGCAGTCGGCCTAGGGACTTCAGCAAGCGGCCCGAGGGCTGCAGCACCCGAACCCGGCCCGGGGAGTTCAGAACCCGGCCCGGGGACTGCAGAAGGTCTTGAGACTTCAACGACGCAGCAAGCAGCGGCCGGCTCCGACCCGCCGCCTTCCCACCCGACTGCCCTGGTGCCGGTGGCCGTCATGACGGTGGTAGAAGCTCCATCTTGGGCGCAGCCCATCCTCAGCTTTCTGGTGAGCTGAGAGCTACCAGCCGACGAGTTCTTGGCCCGGCAGGTGCAACACCGGGCGGCAGCATACACAATAGTCAACAGAGAGCTTGTCAAGCGCAGTGTGACTGGCGTTTTCCAGCGCTGCATAGAGCTGGAGAAGGGCATAGCAATCCTAAGATATATCCATCAAGGCGAATGTGGCCACCATGCTGCCTCCAAAGCCCTCGTCGCCAAAGCCTTTTGGCCGGCCAGCACTCGCTTCATCACCCGCTGGCCGAAGCGTTCTTCGAGACGATGGGGTCGGTCGCCCCCTGCCCCAACACCGTCTGGCCGCCTCCGCCTCCTCCAATCAGCGTACGGTCCTCCACCACAGGCGGCTCCCGCTACTACGGATCGGCGGCCTCTGGAACCACGATGCGGGCCAAGTCCTACGCGGCCTTTGTGTCGTCCTTCGTCTACGCCTTGGCCGCGGCGTCCGTTTGCGCCTTGGTCGTGGCCTCGGCCTCCGCCTATTCCGTGCTCTCCGCCTCGGACTTCTGTCGCGCTGCGGCGTCCCGCTCCTCCTGCGCCTCCTGCGCGTTCCTCTCTGTTGCCTCCCGAAGGGCGGCGGCCGGGTCCACGCGGCAGGCATCCTCAGGGCCACCTGACGCCCCAATCACCGAGGCGGACGGGGCCCGTGGAAGTGCAACAAATCCCTGGATGGTTTTGGTAATTCATAACAACATATAGCTCATTGAACTAATATCCTTTCAAGATGATTATTTATGAAAGTTTAATGATTGGCATGGCATGGACTAGAGATGTGGACCCCTCAAAATGCTAAGGAAAAGTATTGGCAAAACCTCAAGACTCTACATTTCAATTTTAGTGATCCAAGATCACATTGAGTCCATAGGAAAGCTAATACTATTTAAAGGGGATGAGTGTTGCTTAATGGTCTACTTGCTCAAAATGCTTAGTGATATGCTCCAAAGCCCTCAACCATCTTCTCAAATCCAAACTTGTCCTAAACCTAAAAGTCAAACTCGGCCCCGCAGATTTGATTCATCCGGTGCCACCGAGTTCATTTGACATAACCATAGCTAGAAACCCTAATCAGTTCGGTATCACCGATAGGGATCTCGGTCTCACTGAGATGGGATTGCAAACTCTCTGTTTCCCTCACAATGTTTCAGTATCATCGAAATGAGCGATCGGTCCCACCGAGTTCGCAGTGCAAACTCTTTGTTTCTCTTTTGTACGTTTCGGTATCACCGAAAGGAGTGATCGGTCCCACCGAGTTTGCCTGACCAACTCTCTGTTTGCTTGTTACTGAAATCGGTCTCACCTAGTTGAAGTAATCGGTCAAACCGAGATCAAGTTTTTCCCTAACCCTAGCTCATCGGTCCCACTGAGTTGATCATGTTGGTCCCACCGAAAATCCTAACGTTCACATTTTGAACCGAATCGGTCTCACCAAGTTCATACATTCGGTCTGACCAAGTTGGCTCTTTTGTGTGTAACGGTTAGATTTTGTGTGGAGGCTATATATACCCCTCCACCCTCTTCTCCATGTGTGAGAGAGCCATCAGAGCATGCCTACACTTTCAACATTCATTTTCTGAGAGAGAACCACCTACTCATGTGTTGAGACCAAAACATTCCAATCCAACCACAAGAATCTTGATCTCTAGCCTTCCCCAAGTTGCTTTCCACTCAAATCATCTTTCCACCATAGCCAAATCTGTGAGACAGAGTTGAGTGTTGGGGAGGCTATCATTAAAAGCACAAGAGCAAGGAGTTCATCATCAACACACCATCTATTACCTTTTGGAGAGTGGTGTCTCCTAGATTGGTTAGGTGTCACTTGGGAGCCTCCGTCAAGATTGTGGAGTTGAACCAAGGAGTTTGTAATGGAAAGGAGATCGCCTACTTCGTGAAGATCTACCCAAGTGAGGCAAGTCCTTCGTGGGCGATGGCCATGGTGGGTTAGACAAGGTTGCTTCTTTGTGGACCCTTCGTGGGTGGAGCCCTCCGTCGACTCGCGCAACCGTTACCCTTTGTGGGTTGAAGTTTCCATCAACGTGGATGTACGATAGCACCACCTATCGGAATCACGCCAAAAATCTCCGTGTCTACATTGCGTTTGCCATTCCAAACCCCTCCCTTTACCTTCATATGCAATACTTTACATTTTGCTGCTATACTCTTAGAATTGCAGGTGTAGGTTGATTGCTTGACTTGTGCTAAGTTGCTAAAATCTGCCAAGACTTAAAATTGGGAAAAGGCTAGATTTTATTTGGTCAAGTAGTCTAATCACCACCTCTAGACCTACTTACGATCCTACAAGTGGTATCAGAGCTTTGGTCTCCATTTGCCTTGATTTCCATAGCTTTGGTGATCATAGCGTTGGTTTCACAACCTAGGGGAGTATGGCGTCTAGTGAGAGAAATTACCATCGTACAGGTCCTTACTTTGATGGTACTAATTTTGCTAGTTGGAAGCATAAGATGAAAATGCATATTCTTAGATATAACCCCGCCGTTTGGGCTATTGTGTGTATTGGCTTGCAAGGTGAATTCTGATGGCGGCTTGAAGCTACATCGGTATTTCCCCAAAGAGGAAGGGATGATGCAACACAACAATGGTAGGTATTTCCCTCAGTGATGAAACCAAGGTTATCGAACTAGTAGGAGAACCAAGCAACACTACGTAAACAACACCTGCACAGAAATAACAAATACTCGCAACCCGACGTGTAAAAGGGGCTGTCAATCCCTTTCAGGTAACGACACCAGAAATTGGCAACGGACGTGAGAGACTAGTAAATATTGATAGATCGAACGCCAAATAAAATAAATTGCAGCAAGGTATTTTTGTATTTTTGGTTTAATAGATCTGAAAATAAAATCAAAGGAAAAGTAGATCACAAAGGCAAATATATTAAAGAAGAGACCCGGGGGCCGTAGGTTTCACTAGTGGATTCTCTCGAGAAAAATAGCAAACGGTGGGTGAACAAATTAATGTTGGGCAATTGATAGAACTTCAAATAATCATGTCGATATCCAAGCAATGATCCTTATACAAGCATCACGTCCAAGATTAGTAGACCGACTCCTTCCTACATCTACTACTATTACTCCACACATCGACCGCTATCCAGCATGCATCTAGTGTATTAAGTTCATGGAGAAATGGAGTAATGCAATAAGAACGATGACATGATGTAGACAAGATCTATTTATGTAGAAATAGACCCCATCGTTTTATCCTAAGTAGCAATGATACATACGTGCCGGTTCCCCTTCTGTCACTAGGATCAAGCACCGTAAGATCAAACCCACTACAAAGCACCTCTTCCCATTGCAAGATAAATAGATCAAGTTGGCCAAACAAAACCCAAATATCAGAGAAGAAATACAAGGCTATACGCAATCATGCATATAAGAGATCAAAAAAGACTCAAATAACTTTCATGGATAAAAAGATAGATCTGATCATAAACTCAAAGTTCATCCGATCCCAACAAACACACCGCAAAAAGAGTTACATCATATGGATCTCCAATAGACCATTGTATTGATAATCAAAAGAGAGAGAGGAAGCCATCTAGCTACTAACTATGGACCCGTAGGTCTACAAAGAACTACTCACGCAACATCGGAGATGCACCAATGGAAGTGGTGAACCCCTCCGTGATGGTGTCTAGATTGGATCTGGTGGTTCTGGACTCTGCGGCGGCTGGAATTGATTTTCGTCGACTCTCCTAGGGTTTCTGGAATATTGGGGTATTTATAGAGCAAAGAGGCGGTTCAGGGGGCACCCGAGGTGGACACAACCTACCTGGGTGCGCCTAGACCCCCAAGCGCGCCCTGGTGGGTTGTGCTCCCCTCGGAGCACCCCCTAGGTGCTTCTCCGGCCCACTGGATGTCTTCTGGTCCAAAAGAATCTCCAAATTTTTTTGTTGCATTCGGACTCCGTTTGGTATTGATTTCCCGCGATGTAAAAAACATGCAGAAACAGCAACTGGCACTTGGCACTATCTCAATAGGTTAGTACCAAAAAATGACTATAAAATTATTATAAAACATCCAAGAATGATAATATAACAACATGGAACAATAAAAAATTATAGATACGTTGGAGACGTATCAGAATCCCCAAGCTTAATTCTTGCTCATCCTCGAGTAGGTAAATGATAAAAACAGAATTTTTGATGTGGAATGCTGCCTAACATGGCATCTCATATTCTTTTCTTTATAGCTTGGACATTTGGACTTTTATATGATTCAAAACAATAGTGTAATTTTGACATGATGACTTAAATACTCAAGCATATAAACAAGCAACCATGTCTTCCAAAATATCAACGCTAAAATAAGTTATCCCTAGCCTATCATGCTCAATCATTGATCCATTCATGAAACACACTCGCATATTAACTACACCCAATACTCAAGTAAAATCATAGTGCCTCCTGGTTGGTGCTTTTATAAGAGAAGATGGAGACTCAAATTCAAAATAAAAAATGCATAAAGTAAAGAAAGGCCCTTCGCGGAGGGGAGTAGGGATTTGTAGAGGTGCCAGAGCTCAAAGCGAAAAACTTAGAGATAAAAACATTTTGGGAGGTGTGCCTTTCCCACCAACGAAAATGACTTAGAGTTCCCAACACTTTCCATGCTAGATATATCATAGGTGGTTCCCAAATAGAAAATAAAGTTTATTCCTTTTTCCTCCATACTTTCACTTTCCATGGCTAAACGTATCCACGGGTGCCCTCCATAACAATACTTACCGAGGAATTTATTATTTGACAACATAAAGTAAATTCATTTTTCATTTTAGGACTGGGCATCCCTAATACCTTTGCCTTACTCTCGTGCAATGACAAGTGAATAAACACTCATCATAAGAATAACACATGTAGCATGGAAAATATTAGCCACCCCTCACCGCCTCGCGAGCGGTACGAACACACAAAAGAGAAGTTTATTTTGAAAATTAGAGACGGCACATACAAATTTGCTTAGAACAACAAAAGAATACCACATATAGGTAGATATAGTGGACTCATGTGGCAAAACTGGCTTAAAGGTTTTCAGATGCACAAGTAGTGATCATACTTAGTGAAAAATGAAGGCTAGCAAAAGGTTGAGAAGCGACCAACCAAGAAACGAATAATCTCATAAGCGAGCATTAAGCATAATTAACACCGAATAATGCACCATAAGTAGGATGTAATTTCATTGCATGATGCTTGCATAGGGAATCACAAACCTTAACACCAATATTCTTACTAAAGCATAATTACTCATCAACATGAATCACATATCACATCATCACGTCTCAAAACTATTACAAGGAATCAAGTTTATTTTGTCCAATGATCTTCATGAAAGTTTTTATTATATCCTTCTTGGATATTTATCACTTTGGGACTAATTTTCATGTGTTACTTTTGATAAGCTAAAACAAATATAAGTGAAGATCATGAGCATAATATTTCCTTCTCTCAAATTAATTTAAGTGAAGAAAGAGAGAATTTCTTCAAAATTAACTAAGCACGCCGTGCTCAAAAAGATATAATTGAAGCACTAGAGGAAATCCATAGCTCACAAAAATTTAAGTGAAGCATAGAGAGCAATTCTAACAAGTCATGGCATAATTTTGGCTCTCTCAAATAGGTGTGTCTAGCAGAGATTTTGTTGGGGAACGTAGTATTTCAAAATTTTGCCTACGATCACGCAAGATCTATCTAGGAGAAGCATATCAACGAGCGGGGAGAGTGTGTCCACGTACCCTCGTAGACCGAAAGCAGAAGCGTTTAATAACGCGGTTGATGTAGTCCAACGTCTTCGCGATCCAACCGATCCAAGTATCGAACGCACGGCACCTCCACGATCAGCACACGTTCAGCTCGGTGACGTCCCTCGAATTCTTGATCCAGTTGAGGCCGAGGGAGAGTTCCGTCAGCACAACAGCGTGGTGACGGTGATGATGAAGTTATCGGCACAGGGCTTCGCCTAAGCACTATGACGATATGACCGAGGTGTGTAACTATGGAGGGGGGCACCGCACACGGCTAAATGAGAGGGACCGAGAAGAGGTGTCTAGAGGGGGGGGGGTGATTAGACACTAAGTACCAAAAGTTGCAGTTTTTAACTTCTTTAAGTTGGAGTGGAGTTTAGGCACAAGTTTAACACTCACAATACATATCAAGCAAGCATGCAAAGAGTATATGAGCAGCGGAAAGTAAAGCATGCAACTTGCAAGAATGTAAAGGGAGAGGTTTGGAGGATTCAAACGCAATTGGAGACACGGATGTTTTTGTCATGGTTCCGGTAGGTGGTGCTATCGTACATAGACATTGATGGAGACTTCAACCCACGAAGGGTAATGGTTGCGCGAGTCCACGGAGGGCTCCACCCACGAAGGGTCCACGAAGAAGCAACCTTGTCTATCCCACCATGGCCGTCGCCCACGAAGGACTTGCCTCACTAGCGGTAGATCTTCACGGTAGGCGATCTCCTCGCCTTACAAACTCCTTGGTTCAACTCCACAATCTTGTCTGAGGCTCCCAAGTGACACCTAGCCAATCTAGGAGACACCACTCTCCAAGAAGTAACAAATGGTGTGTTGATGATGAACTCCTTGCTCTTGTGCTTCAAATGATAGTCTCCCCAACACTCAACTCTCTCTCACAGGATTTGGATTTGGTGGAAATAATATTTGAGTGGAAAGCAACTTGGGGAAGGCTAGAGATCAAGATTCATATGGTAGGAATGGAATATCTTGGCCTCAACACATGAGTAGGTGGTTCTCTCTCAGAAAATGGATACTGGAAGTGTAGGTTCGTTCTGGTGGCTCTCTCCATGAATGAAGAGTGGGTGGAGGGGTATTTATAGCCTCCAAACAAAATCTAACTGTTACACACAACTTGCCAAACTCGGTGGGACCGAATTGGTAAACTCGGTCGGACCGATTTAGCAAATCTAGTGACCGTTAGGATTTTCGATTGGGACCGACATGCAACTCGGTAGGACCGATATGGTTAGGGTTAGGGCATAACGTAATCTCGGTGAGACCGACATACAAACTCGGTGAGACCGATTTTGGTAATAAGCTAACCGGAGAGTTGGTCGTGCAAACTCGGTGAGACCGATTACACAAACTCGGTGGGACCGATTTTGGTAATAAGTTAACCAAAAAGTTTGCATTGTAATCTCGGTAGTACCGATTACTTAAACTCGGTGAGACCGAATTTGGTAATGGACATACACAGAGAGATTACAATCCCATCTCGGTGAGACCGAGATCCCTATCGATGAAACCGATTTGCCTAGGGTTTGTGGCAGTGGCTAAGACATCTGAACTCGGTGGCGCGGATAGAAAGAATCGGTGGGGCGAGTTTGACTTTTGGTTTAGGACATATGTGGATGTGAGAAAGTAGTTGAGGGCTTTGGAGCATATCACTAAGCAATCAGAGAGCAAGAAACTCATTAAGCAACACCTCATCCCCTCTTGATAGTATTGGCTTTTCCTATAGACTCAATGTGATCTTGGATCACTAAAATAGAAAGTGTAGAGTCTTGAGCTTGGAGCTTGAGCCAATCCTTTGTTCTTAGCATCTTGAAGGGGTTCCACATCCTCTAGTCCATGCCACTCCATTGTTGAACTTGTCTAAAATATACTAGGTTAAAGTGTTAGTCCAACAAGAGATATGTTGACATTAATTACCAAAATCACCCAGGGAGCACTTGTGCTTTCACTAAAATATCAACTTGTGTGTCTATGGGGTGCCCTCCTCCCCCGTATATAAAGGAGGGGAGGAGGAGGAGGGCCGTCCACAAGGGGCGTGCCCAAGGGGGGGATTCTTACTCCTAGTAGGAGTAGGTTTCCCCCTTTCCTAGTCCAAGTAGGAGAAGAAGGAAGGAGGAACAGGGGAGAAGGAAGGAGGGGGGCGCCCCCTTCCTAGTCCAAATCGGACCAGCCCATGGGGGGCGCGTGGCCACCCCTTGAGGCCCTTCTCACCTTTCCCTTATGGCCCATTAATGCCCACTGTCGGGGTTCTGGGAACGGGGGTCCCCAGACTTGCCTGCCTGCGGCCCATGGTGTGGCTGAGCTAGCAGACCTGTGCGGCCCTTCTTCATCAACAAGGCATTCAAGAACCTCGCGAGGGGCCAAGCCTCGCGAGGCGGGCGATGCAAGACCTCCTCAGGAGGGGCCTCACCAGGCAGGCTCACGAGGGGCGGAGAGATCAAGGCAAGGCAAACCTCGTGAGATCCTCATGACGTGAGCCATGACGATCGAGAACAGGCGGGCGCCAGCGAGCGCAGCGTCCTTGTTTCCTCTTTTGTGCCAAGGGGGCAAGCGCAGGCGCGGAGTACCGAGGCGTCAAGCAAAGGTTTCCATATCGGTGCAACGAGACCAAGACCAGCAGGACGACAAGACGGAGGTCACCATGGAGCCCAAGACGGCCTCACCACCAGAGCCTTTTGCAGGCGAAGACCGCTTTTGTCAGGATAAGCTGTACTAGATGTCCCCTTTAAAATTGGCCGTTGTTTGATCCCTTCCCGCTCAATATTTGGGGAGAGGACCAGGGCCTATATAAGTAGAGCTAGCCACCACAGTAGGGATGATCGAGTCCGCACCCACACAAGTTCGCCAAGCACAAGAACAACTCAACCTCAGGCATCGAGTCCTCACCGACACAGGCTCGCCAAGCACAAGAACACCTCAACCTCAGGAGGCTATTCTTCCCCTTGTACTGTTCATCATTAGCCCAAGAGGCAATCCACCACCACCACACTGGAGTAGGGTATTACACCACAACGGTGGCCCGAACCAGTATAAATCTTGTGTCTTTGTGTTGCGAGTTCGTCGAGTTCGTTCGCGAGATCTTAGAGAGCTAGGGCGTGGATCGGTAGGGAGGAGATCTTCGCGCGCACCCCAGTGTTCGAACCTTGAGGGTTTTGCTGGAGCCCATGATCCAACATTTGGCGCGCCAGGTAGGGGTGCGCCGAAGCTTCCTTCCGTCACTCCATGCCCCATTGCTCTGTCGTCTCCATGGAGGGGCCTTCCGCGCTTCGTCTTGGCCAGCCGGGCTGCCCTGCCCGCCGCTTCGCTCAAGCAGCTCCTGCCCGGGCCAGCCACCTCGTCGTTCCTCTTTGCCGCCAACGCCGCCACTGGCCCGGCGGGGAATGAGCAGCAAGCATCCTCGCTGCACCCCTTGGTGCGGCGGGATGCCCGCACCGCCACTCCATCGCTGACCCCGGCCGGTTCTTTGTCTCATGCACGTCGTGCTCCCATGGACGCGTGGGCTAGGCTCCTCATGGCGCACGAGCTCCTGTGCTACCGCCCGGTTGACGATCTCTACGAGGACTGGCTCGACCGCATCGCCGAGCTTGTCCGCGTTGCCGGGGGCTCCCCTGCGCCGTCCCTCTCTCCGCCTCGCCCTCCGCCAGCTACGGGCGACGTAGCTCACGGAGCGCCTCCACCACCTCTGCCCCAAGACGGTGCCCTGGCGCCAAGGCGCGCAGCTCCATGACGCGACCCGCTGTGTCCTGCGCCCGCGCATGAAGAAATACATGGCGAACTGGTGTCCCATGGCTCTCAAGGATGGCGCCCGCTCCTGGCTCCTAAACCTTCCACCGGGCTCGATCTCCTCCTGGGACGAGATGCACAAACGCTTCGTCACCAACTTCCAGGGCACTCACGACTGCCTGCCGGCTGCGGGTGACCTGCGCCGCATCAAGCAGCAACCGGGAGAGACCCTCCAGAAGTACATCCAGCGCTTCAACAACATCCGCCTCAAGATCCCCAAGGTGACGGACGAGGCCATCATCTCTGCATTCTCTGATGGCGTCCGCGACATCAACATGAAGGAAGAGCTTGCTATCCACGAGGAGCTGTGCACGTCCCTGGAGTTGTTCAACCTGGCGACCAAGTGCGCAAGAACTGAGGAGGGCGCCTCTCCCTCCTCGAGCTCCCAGCCGCAGACCCGGAGGAGAAGAAAGCCAAGGCCAAGGACGTGAAGCGCAAGGGAGCAGCCGTGCTCGCAGCGGAACCAGACACCAAGCATGGCAGAGACCAACTAGAGTCATCCAAGAGTAGCCGTCTGTTCTGCGCCTTCCACAACCTGAATACCCACAACACCAGCGACTGTTAAGAGTTCACAGCCATTCGCGAAGGACGCTTCGGTCGGCGCTCCAAGCGCGGCGACCGGGGCTACGGCCAAGGAGGAGGACGTGGTGGTGGACACTGGGACGACCGTGGCCCACGCTAGGAGTGGCGTGACCAGCCTCGTGAGGACCGCTGGCAGGATCAGCCTCGAGAGGGCACATGGAGGGATCAACCTCGTGAGGATCGTCCTCAAGGCAACGCTGGACTCCCTCCGCTGCCGCCACCGCCAAGAAGCACTTCTAGGAAAAGGGCTATAGCTAATATGGACATTAATGGCGCACCACATATGTGGTGCGCCATCAATAGTAGTGGTGCACCATGTGGCACGCCATTAGTGTCCATATCACTAATGGCGCACCACACCCATGGTGCGCCACTACTAACAAATTTTTTATTTTTCCAAAATTAGTAATGGCGCATTAGGCATAGTGCGCCATTACTAGTTTTAACCTAGTAATGGCGCACCATAGACTCTGCGGCGCCACTAGTAACAATTTTTTACTTTTTTTTCAAAATTAGTAATGGCGCACTGTGCATAGTGCGCTGCCGTTACTAGTTCAACTAGTAATGGCGCACCACAGCCACGGTGCGCCACTACTAACATTTTTTTTATTTTTTTGCAAAACTAGTAATGGCGCACCACGTAACAGGTGCGCCATTAGTAACCAGGGTTACTAATGGCACATTGTTAGGTGGTGCGCCATTGGTAACCCGAGAGCAGCTAGATATTTTGGACAGCCACCTACCACACTCACTTCCCCACTTCATTCTCTCCACCTCCTCCTCCAAGCTTGTCTCGGCTGCCTCCTCCTCCTCACCTCATTTGCACCATAGATTCACCCAAATTAAGTGGTTAAATTTCCTTTTTATAGGTAAGTAAGGGAAAGCTTTCTTTATGTTGTAGATCTACTTTTTTCTCCCTCCAACAACGTGCACATGCACTTTTTATGGCCTAGATCTACGTATGTTTGTGGTGTTGCATATGTTTGTGTTTGCAGGTACCGGTATTTGAAATGCAATTGTTGCCAATATTTTGCTGGAATGTTGATTCATTTCCGTTTCTGCGAGAATTTGGCACTATGCATTCTTTTTGGTCCTATTTTTAGGCAAAGTCATGCCAAATGTTTTTGGGTTCTAAAATATCATTTTGCTCTACCCCGCAGGCGACCATGGTCCGCACGATGACCAAAGGCATCGTGAATAGGTTTTTGAGCTCCGCGAAGGCCGAGATGCTTCAAAAGAACGAGACGGAGATAATATGTCTATGTCGAAGATGCAAGCTGAAGAGCCTTATGGACCCGGATTCCGTACAAGTGCGGGACCACCTGCTCTTGCGTGGTTTCATGGATGGATATCGGTGGCAAGGTGATGAAGATGACTATGAAGTCGTCCATGGGGGGCGGGCAAGAAATGAGGAAGGGCAGCAAGACAACCACGCAGGCGTATGGGCGAGAAGACGAAGAATCTCCGTGACATGATCACAAGTAGATGTAAAGACACGATCATCATGTAGAAGATGCCGGACATGATGATGAGGAAGGTCAAGACGAAAGGCATGATCATGAAGATGAAGATGCCGGAGCGCATTTACGATGGACCATCGATGGGCTGGGTGCAGGACCCTCATATTCAAGAGCTGCTTCTCAAGCGACGGATAACGCAAGAGCTGCCGCCGAGAGAAAGCCAAGCTGGATCAACTGGAGATAGATGCGTTACTCCATTGTATGAAGGATGCAAGCCCGAGGATACTCGCCGAAAGTAACGCTCATGGCTCACGGAGATGAAGGTAAAACACAAAATGACCGACGATGCTTCAACAAGAACATGTCATTCTCGCACGAACGTCTTCCCAAGGGGAACAAGTGCCCCACCGCTTCGAGGAGGCGAAGAAAATCATGTGTCCTCCGGATTTACCGCGACGTGAAATACCATGTGTGCATGAACAATTGCATCATTTATCGGGACGAGCACGCTGAGTCTACCATATGTACGGTGTCTTGGCGTCACTCGATACAAGAAGAGGAAGAAAGCTCCTCGAAAAGTGGTGTGGTACTTTCTGATCACTCCTCGTCTGCAGCGGTATTTCGCGGACCCTAAGCTAGCAAAGCTCCTGCGTTGGCACACGGATAGGGAGGAGAAGAAGCAAGAAGATGGCGGAAATGATCCAGAGATAAATAAAAAAGACAAGATGCTGAGTCACCCTAAGGATGCGAGCCAGTGGCAAGCGTTGAACTTTGAACACCCAGAATTTGGGGACGATCCAAGGAACATCGTGATGGGCGCGAGCACCAATGGAGTCAATCCGTTTGGCAGCCAGAGAAGCACACATAGCACCTGGCCTGTGTTTGTCTGGATGTACAACCTTCCCCCTGGTTGTGCATGAAGAGGAAGTACATTCACATGAGTATGGCCGAAACAACCAGGGAACAACATTAATCATGTCAGGGCTGCCGAAAGAGGAGCTAGACACGCCAGGAAAATGCCAGCCAATACGTGGACGCCGCAGAAATAATATTCCCTATGAGAGCCGTGACCGTCACGATGGTGCACGGCTATCTCGATTCTGAGATATGTCGCGGGGCAGGTGGTCCATGGATTTTCTGGATGCGTCAGGTGCATGGATGACACAACGTATCGCCAGCTAGATAGAGATCCTGGGTCTTCGAAAACCATGTTCATGGGACATCGAAGGCGGCTTCGCGACGATGACTCATGGAGAAAACGCAAGGATCTGCTCGATGGTGAAACCGAACCCCGAAGACGCCCGCGTATGAGGAGCAGCGAGGAAATAGACGAGCTGTTGAAAAATTGGAAAGATTGCCCACTGCCGGGAAAGAAGCAAAAGGCACCAGAGCCGCTGCTGAAGGTATGGAAAACAAGGTCTGTTTTCGGGGACTTGCCGTACTGGAAGATCCTCCGTGTGCCTCACAGCCTTGATGTCATGCATATCACGAAGAACGTGTGCGAGAGTCTGCTTGGTACCCTGCTCAACATGCTAGAGAGGACCAAAGATGGGCCAAAAGCAATGGCAGACTTGAAATCAATGGGCATCAGGGAGGAGCTTCACGCTAATGATGATGATGACGAGGCGAAGCAGGACACAGAAAGTCGTCGCAAAGGCAAAAAGGCCAAGAAGATCGGAAATGACTACCCTCCCGTGTGCTTCACTCTAAGTCAGGAGGAGATCAAGTAGTTTTTCACCTGCCTTGTAGGAGTAAAACTTCCTTACGGTTACACGAGGAAGATAAGCAGATACCTAGACTCAGCGAAGCAGAAGTTCAGCGGGATGAAGTCTCACGACTATCACGTGCTGATGATGCAGATACTTCCAGTTGCAATCCGTGGGATCATGGACGCGCACGTCCGTGAAACACTATTTGGCCTATGTAACTTTTTCAACATCATCTCTCGGAAGTCGGTTGCCGTGAGGCAACTCAGAAGGCTACAGGAAGAGATCGTGGTGATACTATGCGAGCTTGAGATGTACTTCCCGCCCGCATTCTTCGATGTTATGGTGCATCTACTGGTCTATATCGTGGAGGATATGATCCAACTCGGACCGATGTTCCTGCACAACATGATGTCGTTCGAAAGGATGAATGGTGTCATCAAAGTATACGTTCGCAACATGTCACGTCCAGAGGGAAGCATAGCCAGGGGCTTTCTGGCCGAAAAGTGCATCTCCTACTGCACGAATTATCTAGGCATCGAGAACCCCGTTGGTCTGCCTGTCAACAGGCACCTTGGCAGGCTCGCTGGATGGGGTCACCGCGATGGTCGCCGCGAAACGCATGTCGACTTCGAGGGTCGACGTGCCGACTTTGAAAGAGCAAACTTAGTCGCGCTACAACACATAGACGTGGTCGATCCTTGGGTGGTAGAGCACAAAACCTTTATTGAGAAGACGTACAATGACCGATGCCAACAGAGGACGGATGGAGATATAATCAAAGAGCACAACTCATGTTTCACGCGTTGGTTCAAGGAGAAGCTTCTGTCGTACCCTTTACATGAGGATTCTTCCGTGGAAGAAAACTCATATTTGCCTTGTCACAGGGCGCCAAGCACAACCTGATGACCTATGAGGCGTACGATATCAACGGCTACACATTCTACACCGAGGACAAGGACATGAAGAGCGATGCTTATCAAAACTCCGGGGTAACGATGGAATCCTACACCGGTAACGACATGGACAGATACTACGGCAGGATCGAGGAGATCTGGGAGCCGAGCTACGCTGGAGAGAAGGTCCGGATGTTCCGTGTCAGATGGGCCAAGAGCGTCCTAAAAGAAGACCGGTATTTCACCACCATGGTTATACCCGAAGCCAAATCCAAGACCGCGAGCGCAAACGTCACCGCAAAAAATGAGCCATGGGTACTGGCTACCCAAGTAGACCAATGCTTCGTCATTACCGACCCGTCAAAGCCCAGTCGTGTTGTCGTGAGGAAGATCATCAGAATGGATGGAGTCGCCAATGAGCAAGACTTCGACAAGTACGGCGACCCGAAGATGGAACATGACGACGACGATGAAGTGCCATACACCACAAGAAGAAGGAGGATGACCCTACCTAAAGGACCTCCGTTCAACAGAAGAACTCCATTTGCGAAGAAGAAGGGGTCAAGAAGATTGTGAAAAGATAGCTAGCTAAGATCGATTGTATTTAAATTGTAGTCTTCATTTCTCGATTGTATTTCGACATATTGAAATGATATTTCTTCTGTTCTAGTCCTCATGAATATTTATTTATGTTTATTCTGGTTTACCAATTTTTATTTATGCTTATTCTAGTATTGAATTTCGAACTCACAAAAAGTATTGAATTTTGTTAATATTTTTTGAACTCATGAATATTTTTAAATTTCATGGGCACGTTTCGAATTCATGAATATTTTTTCAAATTTGATGATATATTTTCATATTCATAAATGTTTTACCAATTCACAAATGAATGCAATAAAAAATAAAAAAATAAATTTGATGATATTTTCAAATAACAAATTTGATGATATTTTCAAATAACAAATTTGAAGATATTTTTTCATATTCATAAATATTTTCAAATAACAAATTTGATGATATTTTTCACATTCATAAATGTTTTCAAATTTGATCATCATTTTCTAAAAATTTATTAGATGCAACAAAAATCCAAAAAAGTTACTAATGGCGCATCAGAGAAGGTGCGCTGCTGTTATCATAGTACTTATGGCGCACCCCTATGAAGTGCGCCATTGGTATACCAATTTTTATGATATTTTTTCAAATATTTTGAAATAACAAATTTGATGATATTTTCAAATAAAAAATTTGATTATATTTTTTCATATTCATAAATATTTTCAAATAACAAATTTGATGATATTTTTTCACATTCATAAATGTTTTCAAATTTGATCGTCATTTTCTAAAAGATTATTCGATGCAACTAAAAATAATAAAAAAAGTTAGTAATGGCGCACCAGGAGAAGGTGCGCCATTGCTATCAACGTACTTATGGCGCACCCCTAGGAGCTGCGCCATTGGTATACCAATTTTTATGATATTTTTTCAAATATTTTCAAATAACAAATTTGATGATATTTTCAAATAACAAATTTGATGATATTTTTTCATATTCATAAATATTTTCAAATAACAAATTTGATGATATTTTTGCACATTCATAAATGTTTTCAAATTTGATCGTCATTTTCTAAAAAATTATTAGATGCAACTAAAAATAATAATAAAAATTTAGTAATGGCGCACCAGGGGAAGGTGCGCCATTGCTATTAGTGTGTTTATGGTGCACCCCTAGATGGTGCGCCATTGCTAACCTTCCCCCCTCTATGTAGGTGTGTTATGTCCATCTCGCTGTCCCTCCCTCGCCAGATACCCCTCGCCCCCCGTGCCCGCTCCACCGCCGCCGCCGACCCCCCGCACCCGACGACCCCCGCGCCCGCTCCGCCGGATTCGGCTGCCGAGCACTAGGAGGAGGAGGCCCGTCCACCAGAGAGGAGGCCCGAGCACCTCGCGACCTCCCGCCGTCTATCCCCGCCTCCCCAAGATCGCTGCCTCCGCCCTCCGTCTGCCTCTGCTCCGCCACCACCTCATCGTGGTCGTAATCTTCATTGCCCTCCTCCCTCATCTCTCTTCTCCTCTCTTCCTCCTCTCCTCCCTCCCGGCCATGCCCTCTTCTTCTCTCTTTTGCTAGGTTTAGGTCAAATCCCTCTCAAATTTAGGTCAAATTAGGTTAAAAAAATTGCTAATTTTGGTCAAATTAGCAAGTGTCCATCTTCCTGTGTAGGCATGGCGATGATTTTTTTAGAATGGGGATTAATTTCGGAATCAAACATTGGTCAGATGGGCCTCCTAATCATGTTAAATCCAAAGTTGCTAAATACAATCTTTACGTTGAATTGGTGTCATGTAGGAGCAAATACCGCGGTTTTAGACTTTTTTAGGCAACACAAGGTGATCTTCCAACCGCATTTTTCAAAGATAAAAATTGTACCATCTACTTATCTACTTATGAGATCAGTAAAACCAGTGCTAGAAATCAATTAGAAATTGCTTGGCTCCTCTTCTTTTTGCTCCTTACCTAGACATAAACTTGGCATGTTTTAGCAACAAGAATACAAATGATAGTCACTGCAGCTGCACATGATCTCTGCTAGTTATAGAAATTCATTGCTTGTCCTATGTTTTCTGTCAGGGTATTGTTCAGGAAGCTTGCTTGAGTTTGTGTCCTTTAATGTGTAAATCTGCAGTTCTAGCCACTGTTTGCAGTTCTAGCCACTGTTTGCAGTTCTAGCCACTCCTTGCTGCTAGTTCCTCAAGGAGTTCTGCTCAAAATTAGCTTAACAAGTTGCATCTGGCTTTTACAAAGTTGTTTCGGCTTAAGAGGATAAGCTGTTGTATATACTGTCATAAAATTTGCTTCATATTCTTGTATCTGGGTGCTAAAATCACTTTTGTTAGAGCTTTATTATTTCAGCAAAACTGATAGATTTAGTTCATTGATATGCTTCCTCTGATCTTCTTTGGCAAGAAGTCGAGAGGTGGTAGCGTATAGATTTAGTTCATTGGTACAGATAAATTTTGTTAATATTCTTCAGGAAGCTTGCTTGAGCTGTTTATATACTTGCTTGCTTGCTAGCAAATACAGTAGCTTTGTTTACGGTGTTGACTAATTCATGCCACCAAATGGTAGAGACAGAGACCAGGTCTCTTCTAGTTTCCCATGAACTAATAAACCATGCATGGTATCAAGTGAGCCATGCACAACCATGAAAAGAGCTTGCTTGCTACTATTTTAAATAGTTAGTCAAATGAATTTATTGCTTGCTACTGTTTTTATTCAAAATTATTGGAGTTTATATAATATATATTGCTGGCATGTATTTCATATGTTCTGTAGCATTAAGGCTACATAGCATGCCATTTTGTGCCTTGTATTGATTGCTTTCCCTACATGTTTGCGTGTTTAAGTGAAAAAAGAGGAAGAAAGGAGAATCAGGGTAGGGTTTCATGGCTAGAAGATATATTGCTGGGTTTTGTCTCCGACCATCGTGTCGTGATGATATTGGGGGGTTTTGTCTCTGACCATCGTGTCGTGATGATATTGTGGGGTGTTGTGGGGTTGCAGCAGGGCGGGGGTGGGATAATGATTTTGTAGGTACCGAGAGGCCCTTGAGTTTGCCGGAATGTCGATTAACTTCCGTTTGAGAATTGAATTACTCCATATGTCCTATTTTCAGCAAAGGTCATGCTGAAATTTTTCGTGAATTTTAGCATGACTTTGCTAAAAATAGGACATATGGGGTACTTGCGACTCATGCATGGGCCGGGGTATCTTAGTACTTAATTAAGTAGGATCAACAGTTTTTTTGTCCATCACTCGATAAACTACATGTATGTGTATTTGGCATGACTTTATTAGGCAACACAGTGGGTGATCTTCCAACTGCATTTTTTCAAAGAAGATGCAAATGAATGAAATTGGCTCACCGTGCCAAGGGAAATTAGGCTCAATGTAGGATGATGCGCTTGATTTGTCGTTCTTATGGAATAAATAATAGATGTTTAACTGAAACCGTTTACTGTAGGACTTGCAGGCAGCTGTGCTTGCAAGAAGTAGCCCTTCTCTCTTCTTCTCATTTCTCTCGTCTCAAGCAGTTAAAATCTTTATTTAATTAAAACTACTCCACACAAAATTAAATGAAACTTTTCAAACAAAAATGATCATATATATATGGAGTAAAGTTTCAGTATAGTTCCAAGCATAGTAAAGTTTCAGTAATGTTATGGAGTACTGAATTTTGCAATTTTGGTTCTCTGTAATTTTGCGATATTGCTTGCAGTCAGTAGTGCTTTAATCTGTGAAAATTGGAGTAGCATTATTGCTTGCTCTGTAGTGCATTTTTGCTAGGGACCTGATACGCCATAGTGGTGCATTTTTACTGCGACCTAAACTGGAGTAAACTAGAGTAGGACCTGATACATTTAAGCCATTTGCTAGCACTTCTTGACTAAGACAATTCCTAACAATTTCTAAAGAGTTCCAAAATTCAGTTTTGTACCGCACAACGAAGCCCCAAGAAAGAAAACTGCAATCTGAAACAGATGATCAATTTTCAGTCCTTGGATTAGTATTTTTTTCACACACTCACACACGCTTGCTTGCCATGTGTGTGAGAGAGATAGTGAGAGGAGACAAGAAGAAGGGGTTAGGAAGGGACTTGGACCTTAGCAACAACACACTAACAGGTTCCATCCAAAAACACCTAGGCAATATTACAAACATCTCTCAATTGTTCCTTGACAATAACTAACTTTTTGGCGACATTCCTCGAGAATTAGGTTATTTGGTCAACTTAGAAATCTTGTTCCTTGACAATAACCAACTTTTTGACCAAACTTTTTTCCTATTTAGAGCGAAACATGGCCCACAACGATGAGGCCGGCGGTTCGGGCAAGGCATTCTGGGAGCTGTCCCAGGAGATGGAGGAAGAACCTCACCGCTATGAGGACGCCGCGGAAGACACTGATCCTGACTACACAACCCCTAGTGGTGTCGGGGATGACACCACTGATGGTGCCGCGAGGATGCCACCACTGATGATGGCAGCGCACGCACAGATGGCAGCCAACCGAAGAGGTATGTATGACCGGCCGAACGTGCTCGGCACCGCCAAGGAGGAATTTATCAAGTGTCCTCCGGTGGGCATCCAACGCACCCAAAGAATTAGTCAAGTGCAGCGGGACAGCTCGGTTGCATTCTCCGGAGCACCATCTCGATCAACACCGAGAACCTAAGGCATCGTGACCGAGGGAATTTATAACCTCCTCTTCACGAAGCTGCATTTAACGATACAAGTTCCCCGGTGACTTCGCAAACGCACGCCTCTCAGGGACTAAAGTGAACATTGCCGCCCTCACGAAGATGAGCACGGCCCTGGCTACTTGGAGAGCCGCGGTGAAGAGAAGGATTGAAAAAGGTGATAGTTATGAGAAGATCAAGGAGACAAATCCTTCGATCAACGAAGCTGACTACCTGGAGTTCAAGATCAAGTGCGAGAGCAGCGCAACCACATAATCAAGTCAGTGGGGGAAAGATATGTGGGACTTGAACTTAGGGGTCCACAAACTCGGTCTCGGCGGTTACAGAGTGGGGGAACCTATATGGGACAAGGAGGACGCGGAGCGTGCCGAGCAAGGCCTACCGCCCCTCTTTGATAAATACCGTGACAAGCAGACAAGGAACTATGTCAGGGCCCGGTACAAGATTGACCCGGTAACAAAGGAGCTTACCACAGATTCGAAGACCAAGGAGCTTGAGCTTGTTCTGGTAAGGAATACACCCCAGCGTAATTAGCTCCATATGGTTGCATTCTAATTAATGAAGCCGAATTTCTAAATGGTTCACATTCCTTCCGCAGGACATTGAAAGCAGTAGCGCGGGGTCGTCTAAGAGCTCCCCTTGGGACACCACTTTAAATAGGGCGTTGAACGTAGCGGAAAACAAGGATAAGCTCAGTAAGCCGTCGTCAGCTGGTCGTATGGCCAGCAAAGGCTTGTCCACGAAATGGTCAGAATACTATACCGCTGGGCCAAAGGAGAGAAAGACCAGCTCGGAAAGCCAGGAGTGCGAGGTTCAAGAACTCAAGGCAAAAGTGGCGCGGATTCCGGAGATAGTCGAAGAGCAAGTGCGAGACCAACTAGGAGCGACGATCACCGCCATTGTGCTTACCTTGATTGAGGGGCTGCAGGCGTGGATTGCGGGCGGCCAACAGGGGCCACCCCCGATTCCTAGCTTCACGGGCAGCAACACACGGCGCCATTGGTGTCTCCGGCGGAGGCGGCATTGGTGTCTCCGGCTTCGGCGCCGGCATTAGAGCTTAATGCACCTGGGTGTGCGAAGAATACGCCGTCCGGCACCTCGGCAGCAAGCGGCTCCTCCATCACTGGCATGCTCGCCGATGGCGGTGCCTCGACATTAGCCGAGCTCGACGCCATCATGGTAACTAAGCCTCTCGGCCGATGACTTCATCTCCTTGCCTTTGACTGGGCATCCCTGAAGCCCTACATGTTTTCGCAGGGCGCTGCCGACGTTCCATGCACTCTCCTGCACTTCATCGACGGTGAGTTGATCGATGTCGCCAAGGCCAAAATCGTTCAACCGGGCGGCCGCGTGTTCCACGGTAATCCGATGCCACCCACCATGTATAGGGTTCAACTGGTTCGGGTGCTGCGGGGCTTCGACGACTTGTTACCTCCGTATCGCCCCCTGGGGCCGACGAAGAAGATGTGATGACCCTCATCGCCTGCATAAGCTGGCCCATGCTTTGGACGAAGAGCCAGATTCGTTTGGGGGCGGGGGACACCACCCCACAGACAACACCGCCAGTCGTGCCGGCGCCAAGCCATGGCAAGACCACCGCAACGCTACCGCCGTCAGCTGATCCAGACATGCATATGGCAGAGGATCCGGACGACGATGACGTTACATTTACCAACGTCGATAAGTACTTCAATGAACATGGGTACGATGACGAATTCTTGGGGCCTCCTTCTCAAGAACCCAACCCTGCAAAAGACGATCGTGATCTAGCTGGTACCGCGGAGAAACCCAATTGCAACATGCATCGTCCGGCGTTCAGTTCTCAGGAGACGCCTCCATCTGTCGCCTTCACCGTGCCTCAGATAGCTGAGGTGCGAAATATTATCAGCCCCAACACACTCAAGAAGGTGGTCTCTGAGCAGAACTCGATCCCATTACAACAGAAGAAGCAGAAGGGACGGAATAGAAAGAATAACAAGGTTGCGAGCCAGCCGGCACTGAGTACGATCCGTGCTCCGGACATGCCACCTTCACCTAAGGATATCTCGAGGAGGGTGCATGTGACGGGTAGGCCGATGCTACCGACTAATATGCTCAATGCTGCAACCGGTGCTATGCGGAGTCTCGCATGATGTTGTTCTTTCTTTGAGAAGCGGCGTCTCTCCGAGAATGATGTGGCATACCCGGTTTTCGTGGCCAAGGTGCCAGAGGGCAAGGGCTTTGTGGATAACGCCATCGGGGGTATGATCGTCCTGCGGTTTGATGACATCTTCGCTATGTTTAACCTTCATCCGCTGCACTACACCTTCATTCGGCTATTTTCGCTGAGTATGGAGATGTGGATCATTAGAGACAAGACCCTGGACATCGTGATAGTCGACCCCTTCTACATGCGTGCCAAGATCTTGGGCAGCATTGGGGACTGGCAAATCGCGAGTTCATACCTCGAAGGCGTCATTCTGGTGAACCCAGATAAGGATAACTTCCTCGTGCCTTACTTTCCCGAGTAAGTCATCCCCTCACCGCCCTGTAACATATGATTTCTTAGATTTCGATCGTTCTTTTTTTTCTAACATTCCGTGTTTTGTGGAGTGACACACATTGCACACTCATCCTCTTAAGCCCAAACTATTCCATGGCCACGTATTTCGACTTGGACCGTCTGTCGAAGAAAGACTACACAAATATCAAGAAACTTCTTGATGATGTTCTCCCCGGCTACGCCAAATCTGGAGGCACCTTCAGGAGGCCAATTTTTAGGTACGGCAAGCACGTGTTCACCCACGTAACGACGTTCCCCTGCGTCAAGCAGCCCCCTGGCGGTCAGAAGGATGCCTACTACTCCCTCCATCACATGTGGGCGATCATACGGGACCATAATCACCTTCTGCTACCAAATAGTCTCAAAGATTGGCCGCACGCTTGTCGGCAATCGAGGACGCGGACCTCAGACAAGAATTCTTTCGCATCCAGTCGGAGTTTGCGGAAATCATCCATCAAGATGTCCTTCATACCTCGGGGCAGTTCTACCTCAAATATCAACCGTCCAACAGTGAAATAGAAACAATGCTACAAATGCAGGCTGACAACGACCGCACATTCATGACCATCATGAAAGACGGCGGTTTCATCCACGCTTCGGTCCCTGAGTCGGGTCGAAAGTAGTGATGCTATGTAGTTCTGAAATATCGATTAGCTCATGTTGTAATTAAACTTTACTGAACTTTTATGTCTCTTTGGTTTGTACAGTCGTTCAACTTATATGTAATTGATGCTATTTATTAGTAGGACCATGAATCATGCTATTAATGTGTTGCTTTTCTCTTCCGATCCTTTTGTTGCATACTTATATATGGCTTATGTATTGTCTGTGAATTGCTACTAACATTTTGTTTGTCTAGTTCATAGAGATGCCGTCAGATGTCGTGGTACAAGGGTAAGGTTCCCGGAGTCTCTGACGATCGGGAGGAGTGTCGGAGACAGGTTCACCATTTCAAGAAGAACAGTTACAAAGGGTACACCACTAGGGCGGAGGCGGAAGCTAGATACGTGTGCTATCTAGCGCGAGAGAGGAGGGAGCATTGGAGGAACCGAATGAAGACCAGTTTCATCAGGATGATGCTCATCGTGATGACCGCAGCTCTCTTCTATGTGATGGTAGTTTAGATGATCGATATCGACTTGTAATGTGAAAACAAACTCGCTACTCGCGGTCTCGAGACTTGTAATGTTCTAACTTTGTTCGGTATTTTGAATTCAGAGACTAATATGATGAATTATATTTGGAGACTAATATGATGAATTATATTCGGAGACTAATCTTCTATTGTATTCGATAAATCTACTGTTTATATGTTGTGCTGTCTATATTCTGTGCAGTAACATATTTTGTAACCTGTGCAAATATCAGAAAAGAAAAGAAAATTCCTAATATTCGTACTAGTGGCGCACCATACTCACTTTGGTGGTGCACTGCAATAAACACACTAGTGGCGCATTATCTAGAAGTGCGCCATTAGTAACCCAGAGCACAAGGTAAATATGGCCCCCTGGGAGGCATAGTAATGGCGCACTGGTGGACATAGTAATGGCGCACGGTGTGGTGCGCCACTATTATCTGGGATACTAGTGGCGCACCAGAGGTGCGCCATTACTATTTGTTACTAGTGGCGTTTTAATAGTGGCGCACCTGTAGTGCGCCATTAATAGCAAAAACAAGTGCGCCACTAACAACCCTTTTTCTAGTAGTGAAGGAATGACGAACACCATCAAGATGAGGGGGCTGGGGGCTTCCAGGAACCGTGTGCTATCGCTTGCATCTTGGGCGGAGCCCACGCCCCAGCCTCGCAGCGTATCTTCAAGCAGTTTGCTCGTGAAGTGAATGCAGTCCTCCCCAAGCTCGAAGCCACACGCCCGCTCAGATGGTCCCAGTGCCCCATCACGTTCAACTCGGCAGATCAGCTCAAGTGCGCAGCTACCGCTGGCGCCCTCCCGATGCTTTGCTCCCCAGTCATCAGCAACGTGCAAGTTACCAAGACCCTCATCGACGGCGGCGCAAGGCTCAACGTCTTGTCTGTCGACACATTCGACAACCTCCAAGTGCCATACGACCAGCTTCAGCCTACCAAGCCTTTCTCAGGAGTGACCGACGGTTCCACCACGCCGATAGGGCAGGTCCGCTTCCTTGTCACCTTCGAAGAATGCAAGAACTACCGCACCGAGCTCATCGACTTCGACGTCGTGCGCATCCGTCTGCCGTACAATGCCATCCTCGGATATCCAGCCCTGGCCAAGTTCATCGCGGTGACCCATCACGGCTACAATGTCCTCAAGATGCCGGGAAGCGGCGGGATCATCACGGTCCCATGTGAATAAAGAGATGTGGTGTGCTCCCTCGAGCGTGCCTTCCAAGCTGCAGCAATCGACGACCCTGACAACAAGGGCGAGGGCCCTCCTGAGGTCATCCCCAAGAAGAAGAAGCAGCTACGCCGTGCAGGACCTCAGGAGGGTGGCGTTGCAGCCGGAGCCTCGTCAGGATCAGCGCCCGCTCCAGGGGCGCCTCCCACCATCGCATAGGAAGGCGCGCCCAGCGCCCTTCTCGGGCAGGGCTCGGGGGCTTTCTTCTGGAAGGCCTCAGACCTTGCTCACATCACGAGGGAGGCGCTCGGGCACCACTTGGAGGCGTGCTTCACGACACGTTTCCCTCAGGAGAGCACAGGGCGAGGAGCACCCACCATTCAGGAGTTCATCACCAAGACCACCCAGGAATTGCAAGACGCAAGGGCCATGCGCGGCGACCGACGCTCATGAGGCGCAGCTCCCCATCCAGGCGAGGATGCCGGGCTACGCGTCTGCATCGATGTTACAAGATCAATCTAGGAGATGCTAGCAACGAGAGATAAGGAGTGCATCTTCATACCCTTGAAGATCACTAAGCGGAAGCGTTACAAGAACGCGGTTGATGGAGTCATACTCGCGGCGATTCAAATCGCGGAAGATCCGATCTAGCGCCGAACGGACGGCGCCTCCGCATTCAACACATGTACAGCCCGGGGACGTCTCCCCTTCTTGATCTAGCAAGGGAGAGGAGAAGTTGAGGAGAACTCCAGAAGACGACGACATGGTGGCGATGGAGCTCGTGGTTCTCGGCAGGCTTTGCCAAGCACTATGGAGGAGGAGGAGGTGTAGGAGGAGGGAGGGGGCTGCGCCAGGGAAGAGGTGCGGCAGCCCTCCCACCCCTCCACTATATATAGGGGCAAGGAGAGAGGGGTAGGCACCCTAGGGTTTCCCCTAGGGGGCGGCGGCCAAGCAGATTGGATCTCCCTAGGGAAAATCCGAGGGAGACTTGCCCCCTAAGCCAAGCAGGTGGAGGATTGCCTCCCAAGCTAGGTGGAGACGCCCCACCTCCCCAAAATAACGTGGGAAAGGGTGTGGGGGGCGCACCACCCCTTAGTGGGCTGGTTTGCCCCTTCCCCTTTGGCCCATGAGGCCCTCCAACACTTGCCGGGGCTCCCGAAACACCTTTCGGTCATGCTGGACATAGCCTGGTACCCCCGGAACACTTCCGGACTCCAATACCCTTCGTCCAATATATCGATCTTCACCGCGGGACCATTCTGGAACTCCTCGTGAGGTCCGGGATCATATCCGGGACTCCGAACTACCTTCGGTAACCACATACTATTTCCCATAACAACTCTAGCATCACTGAACCTTAAGTGTGTAGACCCTACGGGTTCGGGAACCATGCGTATATGACCGAGACGTTCTCCGCCAATAACCAACAGTGGGATCTGGATACCCATGTTGGCTCCCACATGTTCCACGATGATCTCATCGGATGAACCACGATGTCAAGGATTCAAGCAATCCGTATACAATTCCCTTTGTCAATCGGTACGTTACTTGCCCGAGATTCGATCGTCGGTATCCCAATACCTCGTTCAATCTCGTTACCGGCAAGTCACTTTACTCGTTCCGTAATGCATGATCCCGTGAATAACTACTTAGTCACATTGAGCTCATTATGATGATGCATTACCGAGTGGGCCCAGAGATACCTCTTCGTCACACGGAGTGACAAATCCCAGTCTCTATTCGTGACTACCCAACAGACACTTTCGGAGATACCCGTAGTGCACCTTTATGGCCACCCGATACGTTGTGACGCTTTGGTACACCCAAAGCATTCCTACGGTATCCGGGAGTTGCACAATCTCATGGTCTAAGGAAATGATACTTGACATTAGAAAAGCTCTAGCTAAACGAACTACACGATCTTGTGCTTTGCTTAGGATTGGGTCTTGTCTATCACATCATTCTCCTAATGATGTGATCCCGTTATCAATGACATCCAATGTCCATGGTCCGGAAACCATAACCATCTATTGATCAACGAGCTAGTCAACTAGAGGCTCACTAGGGACATGTTGTGGTCTATGTATTCACACATGTATTACGGTTTCCAGTTAATACAATTATAGCATGAACAATAGACAATTATCATGAACAAGGAAATATAATAATAACCATTTTATTATTGCCTCTAGGGCATATTTCCAATAGTCTCCCACTTGCACTAGAGTCAATAATCTAGTTCACATCACTATGTGATTGTAATGAATCCAACACCCATGGCTGGGGTTTGATCATATCTCGCTTGTGAGAGAGGTTATTAGTCAACGGGTTTGAACCTTTCAGATTCGTGAGTGCTTTACAAATCTCTATGTCATCTTGTAGATGCAGTCACCGTGTGTTATTTGGAGCTATTCCAAATAACTGCTCTACTATACGAATCCGGTTTACTACTCAGAATCATCCGGATTAGTGTCAAAGTTTGCATCGACGTAACCCTTTACGACGAACTCTTTTAACACCTCCATAATCGAGAATATTCCTTAGTCCGCTAGTTACTAAGGATAACTTTGACCGTTGTCCAGTGATCCATTCCTGGATCACTCTTGTACCTCTGACTGACTCATGGCAAGGCACACTTCAGGTGCGGTACACAGCACAACATACTGTAGAGCCTACGTCTAATACATAGGGGACGACCTTCGTCCTTTCTCTCTCTTCTGTCGTGGTCAGGTCTTGAGTCTTACTCAATACTCACACCTTGTAACACAGCCAAGAACTCCTTCTCTGCCGATCTATTTTGAACTCCTTCAAAATCTTGTCACGGTGCGTACTCATTTGAAAGTACTATCAAGCGATTTTGATCTATCCTTATAGATCTTGATGCTCAATTTTCAAGTAGCTTAGTCCAGGTTTTCCCTTGAAAATCACTTTTCAAATAACCCTATATGCTTTCCAGAAATTCTACATCATTTCTGGTCAACAATATGTCAACAACATATACTCATCAGAAGTTCTATAGTGCTCCCACTCACTTCTTTGGAAATACAAGTTTCTCATAAACTTTGTATAAACCCAAAATCTTTGATCATCTCATCAAAATGTATATTCCAACTCCGAGATGCTTACTCCAGTCCTTGGAAGGATTGCTTGAGCTTTGCATACTTGTTAGCATCTTTTAGGATTGACAAAAACCTTCTGGTTGTATCACATGCAACCTTTCCTCAAGAAAATTGTCGAGGAAACAATGTTTTGACATCCTATCTGCAAGATTTCATAAATAATGCAGTAACTGCTAATACAATTCCAACAGACTCTTAGCATCGCTACGAGTGAGAAAGTCTCACCGTAATCAACTCCTTGAACTTGTCAGAAAACATCTTAGAGACAAGTCGAGCTTTCTTAATGGTGACACATACCATCATTGTCTGTCTTCCCTTTTAGAATCCATATGTACCCAACACCCTTACGACCATCAAGTAGTTCTTCCAAAGTCTACACTTTGTTTTCATACATGATCCTCTCTCGGATTTTATGGCCTCGAGCCATTTGTCGGAATCCGGGCCCACCATCACTTCTCCATAGCTGGTAGGTTCATTGTTGTCTAGCAACATGACCTCCTAAGACAGGATTACGTACCACTCTGAAGCAGTACGCATCCTTGTCGACCTACGAGGTTTAGTAGTGAATTGATCCGAAGTTTCATGATCAATATCATCAGCTTCCACTTCAATTGGTGTAGGTGCCACGGGAACAACTTCCTGTGTCCTGCTACACACTAGTTGAAGTGACGGTTCAATAACCTCATCAAGTCCCCACCATCCTCCCACTCAATTCTTCTGAGAGAAACTTTTCCTCAAGAAAGGACCCGATTCTAGAAACAATCCCTTTTGCTCCCGGATCTGAGACAGGAGGTATACCCAACTGTTTTGGGTGTCCTATGAAGATGCATTTATCCGTTTTTGGTTCGAGCTTATCAGCCTGAAACCTTTTTTCACATAAGCGTCGCATCCCCAAACCTTTAAGAAAGGACATCATAGGTTTCTCTAAACCATAGTTCATACGGTGTCGTCCCAACGGAATTGCGTGGTGCCCTATTTAAAGTGAATGCGGTTGTCTCTAATGCCTAACCCATAAACGATAGTGGTAATTCTATAAGAGACATCATGGTATGCACCATATCCAATAGGGTGCAGTTATGACGTTCGGACACACCATCACACTATGGTGTTCCAGCGGTATTAGTTGTGAAACAATTTCCACAATGTCTTAATTGTGTGCCAAACTCGTAACTCAGATATTCATCTCTATGATCATATCATAGACATCTTATCCTCTTGTCACGACGATCTTCAACTTCACTCTGAAATTACTTGAACCTTTCAATAATTCACACTTGGGTTTCATCAAGTAAATATACTTAGAATCTACTCAAATCATCTGTGAAGTAAGAGCATAACGATATTCATCACGTGCCTCAAAGACTCATTGGACTGCACACATCAAAATGTATTACTTCCAACAAGTTGCTTTCTGAAAACGAGGCTTTTCAGTCATCTTGCCCATGTGGTATGATTTGCATGTCTCAAGTGATTCAAAATCAAGTGAGTCCAAATGGTCCATCTGTATGGAGTTTCTTCATGCATATATACCAATAGACATGGTTCGCATGTCTCAAACTTTTCAAAAACGAGTGAGTCCAAAGACCCATCAACATGGAGCTTCTTCATGCATTTTATACCAATATGACTCAAATGGCAGTGCCACAAGTATGTGGTAGTATCATTACTATTTTTATATCTTTTGGCATGAACATGTGTATCACTACGATCGAGATTCAATAAACCATTCATTTTAGGTGCAAGACCATTGAAGGTATTATCAAAATAAACAGGGTAACCATTATTCTCCTTAAATGAATAACCGTATTGCGATAAACATAATCCAATCATGTCTATGCTCAACGCAAACACCAAATAACAATTATTTAGGTTTAACACCAATCCCGATGGTAGAGGGAGCGTGTGATGTTTGATCACATCAACCTTGGAAACACTTCCAACACATATCGTCATCTCACCTTTAGCTAGTCTCCATAGCCTTTTATTTCGAGTTACTAACACTTAGCAACCGAACCGGTATTTATTACCCTGGTGCTACTAGGAGTACTAGTAAAGTACACAATAATATAACGTATATTCAAAATACTTCTGTCGACCTTGCCATCCTTCTCATCTACCAAGTATCTAGGGTAGTTCTTCAGTGACTTTCCCCCCATTACAGAAGCACTTAGTCTCGGGTTTGGGTTCAACCTTGGGTTTCTTCACTAGAGCAATAACTGATTTGTTGTTTCATGAAGTATCCCTTCTTTCCCTTTCCCTTCTTGAAACTAATGGTTTTACTAACTATCAACAATTGATGCTCCTACTTGACTTCTACTTTCGCGGTGTCAAACATCGCGAATAGCTCAAGGATCATCATATCTATCCCTGATATGTTATAGTTCATCACGAAGCTCTAGTAGCTTGGTGGTAGTGACTTTGGAGAAACATCACTATCTCACCTGGAAGATTAACTCCCACTCGATTCATGTGATTGTAGTACTCAGACAATCTGAGCACATGCTCAACGATTGAGCTTTTCTCCCTTAGTTTGTAGGCTAAGAAACTCGTCGGAGGTCTCATCCCTCTTGAAATGGGCACGAGCCTGAAATCCCAATTTCAGCTCTTGGAACATCTCATATGTTCCGCGACGTTTCAAAATGTCTTCGGTGCCTCAATTCTAAACCGTTTAACATTACGCACTGAACTATCACGTAGTCATCAAAACGTGTATGTCAGATGTTCGCAACATCCACAGACGACGTTCGAGGTTCAGCACACCGAGCGGTGCATTAAGGACATAAGCCTTCTGCATAGCAACGAGGACAATCCTCAGTTTACGGACCTAGTCCGCATAATTGCTATTATCAACTTTCAACTAAATTTTCTCTAGGAACATATCTAAAACAGTAGAACTAAAGCGCAAGTTACGACATAATTTGCAAAGACCTTTTGACTATGTTCACGATAATTAAGTTCATCTAATTATTTATCTAATGAACTCCCACTCAGATAGACATCCCTCTAGTCATCTAAGTGATACATGATCCGAGTCAACTAGGCCATGTCCGATCATCACGTGAGACGGACTAGTCATCATCGGTGAACATCTTCATGTTGATCGCATCTGCTATACGACTCATGTTCGACCTTTCGGTCTCTTGTGTTCCGAGGCCATGTCTGTACATGCTAGGCTCGTCAAGTCAACCTAAGAGTTTTGCATGTGTAAATCTAGCTTACACCCGTTGTATGCGACCGTTAGAATTTATCACACCCGATCATCACGTGGTGCTTCGAAACAACGAACCTTCGCATAGCGGTGCACGATTAGGGGAACACTTTCTTGAAATTTTATGAGGATCATCTTATTTATGCTACCGTCGTTCTAAGCAAATAAGATGCAAAAACATGATAAACATCTCATGCAATCAAATAGTGACATGATATGGCCAATATCATTTTGCTCCTTTTGATCTCCATCTTCGGGGCACCATGATCATCATCGTCACCGACATGACACCATGATCTCCATCATTGTGTCTTCATGAAGTTGTCTCGCCAACTATTACTTCTACTACTATGTCTAACGGTTTAGCAATAAAGTAAAGTAATTACATGGCGTTATTCAATGACACGCATGTCATACAATAAATTAAGACAACTCCTATGGCTCCTGCCGGTTGTCATACTCATCGACATGCAAGGCGTGATTCCTATTACAAGAATACGATCAATCTCATACATCACATATATATCATTTATCACATTCTTTTGGCCATATCACATCACATAGCATACCCTGCAAAAAACAAGTTAGACGTCCTCTAATTGTTGTTGCATGTTTTACGTGGCTGCTATGGGTTTCTAGCAAGAACGTTTCTTACCTACGCAAAAGCCACAACGGTGATATGCCAATTGCTATTTACCCTTCATAAGGACCCTTTTCATCGAATCCGATCCGACTAAAGTGGGAGAGACTGGCACCCGCTAGCCACCTTTATGCAACAAGTGCATGTCAGTCGGTGGAACCTGTCTCACGTAAGCGTACGCGTAAGGTCGGTCCGGGCCGCTTCATCCCACAATACCGCCGAAACAAGATAAGACTAGTAACGGTAAGCAAATTGAACAAACCAACGCCCACAACTACTTATGTTCTACTCGTGCATAGAATCTACGCAATAGACCTAGCTCATGATGCCACTATTGGGGAACGTAGCAATAATTCAAAAAAATTCCTACGTGTCACCAAGATCAATCTAGGAGATGCTAGCAACGAGAGATAGGGAGTGCATCTTCATACCCTTGAAGATCGCTAAGCGGAAGCGTTACAAGAACGCGGTTGATGGAGTCATACTCGCGGTGATTCAAATCGCGGAAGATCCGATCTAGCGCCAAACGGACGGCGCCTTCGCGTTCAACACACGTACATCCCGGGGACGTCTCCTCCTTCTTGATCCAGCAAGGAGAGAGGGGAAGTTGGGGGAGAACTCCAGCAGCACGACTTCATGGTGGTGATGGAGCTCGTGGTTCTCCAGTAGGGCTTTACCAAGCACTATGGAGAAGAAGGAGGTGTAGGAGGAGGGAGGTAGCTGCACCAGGGAAGAGGTGCGGCAGTCCTCCCACCCCTCCACTATATATAGGGGCAAGGGGAGAGGGGGAGGCGCCCTAGGGTTTCCCCTAGGGGGCGGCGGCCAAGCAGATTGGATCTCCCTAGGGAAAATCCCAGGGAGACTTGCCCCCCAAGCCAAGCGGTGGAGGATTGCCTCCCAAGCTAGGTGGAGACGCCCACCTCCCCAAAATAACGTGGGAAAGGGTGTGGGCGCACCACCCTTAGTGGGCTGGTTTGCCCCTTCCCTTTGGCCCATGAGGCCCTCCAACACTTGCCGGGCTCCGAAACACCTTTCGGTCATCATGGCCATAGCACAGTACCACCGGAACACTTCCGGACTCCAATACCCTTCGTCCAATATATCGATCTTCATCGCCGGACCATTCCGGAACTCCTCGTGACGTCCGGGATCACATCCGGGACTCCGAACTACCTTCGGCAACCACATACTATTTCCCATAACAACTCTAGCATCACCGAACCTTAAGTGTGTAGACCCTACGGGTTCGGGAACCATGCGCATATGACCGAGACGTTCTCGCCAATAACCAACAGCGGGATCTGGATACCCATGTTGGCTCCCACATGTTCCACGATGATCTCATCGGATGAACCACGATGTCAAGGATTCAAGCAATCCCGTATACAATTCCCTTTGTGAATCGGTACGTTACTTGCCCGAGATTCGATCGTCGGTATCCCAATACCTCGTTCAATCTCGTTACCGGCAAGTCACTTTACTCGTTCCATAATGCATGATCCCATGAATAACTACTTAGTCACATTGAGCTCATTATGATGATGCATTACCGAGTGGGACCAGAGATACCTCTCCTTCACACGGAGTGACAAATCCCAGTCTCGATTCGTGCCAACCCAACAGACACTTTCGGAGATACCCGTAGTGCACCTTTATGGCCACCCAGTTACGTTGTGACGTTTGGTACACCCAAAGCATTCCTACGGTATCCGGGAGTTGCACAATCTCATGGTCTAAGGAAATGATACTTGACTTAGAAAAGCTATAGCTAAACGAACTACACGATCTTGTGCTATGCTTAGGATTGGGTCTTGTCCATCACATCATTCTCCTAATGATGTCATCCCGTTATCAATGACATCCAATGTCCATGGTCAGGAAACCATAACCATCTATTGATCAACGAGCTAGTCAACTAGAGGCTCACTAGGGACATGTTGTGGTCTATGTATTCACACATGTATTACGGTTTCCAGTTAATACAATTATAGCATGAACAATAGACAATTATCATGAACAAGGAAATATAATAATAACCATTTTATTATTGCCTCTAGGGCATATTTCCAACAGCTCCCACTCACTTTCTTGTAAATACAGGCTTCACCGCAAGTCTGTATAAAACTATATGCTTTGATCAACTTATCAAAGTGTATATTCCAACTCCGAGATGCTTGCAACAGTCCATAGATGGATCATTTGGAGCTTGCACACTTTGCTAGCACCTTTAGGATTGACAAAACCTTCTTGTTGCATCATATACAACTCTTCTTTAAGAAATCCATTAAGGAATGTAGTTTTTGACATCCATTTGCCAGATTTTATAAAATGTGGCAATTGCTAACATGATTCGGACAGACTTAAGCATCGCTACGAGTGAGAAAATCTTATCGTAGTCAACACCTTGAACTTGTCGAAAACCTTTTTGCGACAATTCGAGCTTCGTAGATAGTAATGATGTCTACTACACAACCTTCTTCTTGTAGACGTTGTTGGGCCTGCAAGTGCACAGGTTTGTAGGACAGTAGCAAATTTCCCTCAAGTGGATGAGCTAAGGTTTATCAATCCGTGGGAGGCGTAGGATGAAGATGGACTCTCTCAAGCAACCCTGCAACCAAATAACAAAGAGTCTCTTGTGTCCCCAACACACCCAATACAATGGTAAATTGTATAGGTGCACTAGTTCAGCGAAGAGATGGTGATACAAGTGCAATATGGATGGTAGATATAGGTATTTGTAATCTGAAATAATAAAAACAGCAAGGTAACTAATGGTAAAAGTGAGCGTAAAAGGTATTGCAATGATAGGAAACAAGGCCTAGGGTTCATACTTTCACTAGTGCAAGTTCTCTCAACAATAATAACATAGATAGATCATATAACAATCCCTCAACATGCAACAAAGAGTCACTCCAAAGCCACTAATAGCGGAGAACAAATGTAGAGATTATGGTAGGGTACGAAACCACCTCAAAGCTATTCTTTCGGATCAATCTATAAAAGAGTTCGTACTAGAATAACACCTTAAGACACAAATCAACCAAAACCCTAATGTCACCTAGATACTCCATTGTCACCTCAAGTATCCGTGGGCATGATTATACGATATGCATCACACAATCTCAGATTCATCCAACCAACACAAAGTACTTCAAAGACTGCCCCAAAGTTTCTACCGGAGAGTCAAGAACGTGTGCCAACCCCTATGCATAGGTTCATGGGCAGAACCCGCAAGTTGGTCACCAAAACATACATCAAGAGGCACATGATATCCCATTGTCACCACAGATAAACACGACAAGACATACATCAAGTGTTCTCATCATAAAGACTCAATCCAATAAGATAACTTCAAGAGGGAAATGCAATTCATCACAAGAGAGTAGAGGGGGAGAAACATCATAAGATCCAACTACAATAGCAAAGCTCGGGATACATCAAAATCGTGCCATAGAGGGAACACGAGAGAGAACACGAGAGAGAGAGAGATCAAACACATAGCTACTGGTACATACCCTCAGCCCCGAGGGGTGTACTACTCCCTCCTCGTCATGGAGAGCGCCGGATGATGAAGATGGCCACGGTGATGGGTTCCTCCCGTGAGGTGCTTGAACGGGCTCCCGAGAGGTTTTTGGTGGCTACAGAGGCTTGCGGCGGCGGGACTCCTGATCTATCTTCTCTTCTGGAAGTTTTACGATACGTAGGTATGTATGGGTGCAGTGGGTACGTCGATGGAGCAACAGGGGGCCCACGAGGCAGGGGGCGCGCCCTGGGGGGGCGTCCCCCGCCCTCGTGACTGCCTCTTTTGTTCCATGGAGTAGGGTCCAAGTCTCCTGGATCACGTTCGGTGAGAAAATCACGTTCCCGAAGGTTTCATTCTGTTTGGACTCCGTTTGATATTCCGTTTCTTCGAAACACTGAAATAGGCAAAAAATAGTAATTCTGGGCTGGGCCTCCGGTTAATAGGTTAGTCCCAAAATTAATATAAAAGTGGAAAATAAATCCCAATATAGTCCAAAACAGTAGATAAAGTAGCATGGAGCAATCAAAAATTATAGATACATTGGAGACGTATCAGGCATCCCCAAGCTTAATTAATTCCTGCTCGTCCTCGAGTAGGTAAATGATAAAAAGAGAATTTTTGATGCGAGTGATACTTTGGCATAATTTCAATGTAAATCTTCTTAATTGTGGTATGAATATTCAGATCCGAATGAATACAAAATAAAAGTTCATTTTGATAAAAGAAATAGTAACACTTCAAGCATACTAATCAAAGTAATCATGTCTTCTCAAAATAACATGGCAGAAGAAAGTTCATCCCTACAAAATCATATAGTTAGCTATGCTTCATTTTCGTCACACAAAGATGTTCCCAACTTCTATACCCCCGATGACAAGCCAAGCAATTGTTTCATACTTAAATAATCTACTTTTCAACCTTCACGCAATACATGAGCGTGAGCCATGGATATAGCACTATGGGTGGAATAGAATATGATGATGGGGATTGTGTGGAGAAGACAAAAAGGAGAAAGTCTCACATTGACGAGGATAATCAACGGGCTATGGAGATGCCCATCAATTGATGTCAACATGAGGAGTAGGGATTGCCATGTAACGGATGCACTAGAGCTATGAATGCTCAACAAAAGAAAACTAGTGGGTGTGCATCCAACTTGCTTGCTCACGAAGACCTAGGGCATTTGAGGAAACCCATCGTAGGAATATACAAGCCAAGTTCTATAATGAAAAATTCCCACTAGTATGAAAAAGACAACTTATGAGACTCACTATACGTGGTGCTATTTTGAAGCACAATATATGAGACTCACTGCATGAAGAACAAGGTGCTACTTTGAAGCACAAGTGTGGAAAAAGAGATAGTAGCATTGCCCTTTTTATTTATTTTCTTTTTTTGGGCCTTTCTTTTTTTGGCCTTTCTCTTTTTTTTGGGCAATGCTCTAATAATGATGATCATCACACTTCTATTGATTACAACATAAGGATTACAACTCGAAACTAGAACAAGATATGACTCTATATGAATGCCTCCGGCGGTGTACCGGGATGGTGCAATGAATCAAGAGTGACATGTATGAAAAATAATGCATGGTGGTGTGGGGACCCCGACTCATAAGTCGAGATCACCGAATGCACGTGTACAGTGATCCTAGAGATCAATGCTCACTGAACACATAGAAGGTGAATAACAAGAGTCTTACATCCATACATACCGTTTTACACAAGTAGGACCATTATGGTCAAGTCTTGAGTGTATCATCGCAGCGGAAATCTTCAATAACAACTTGGACCCATGCCATCTGCCTGAACCCTACAGGCATTCTGACTGGGAAAGCATCCTAGCTCGCAAGATCGTCACCAAAGAACTCTTCAATATATCTTGTTCTTTCATGCTTGGCCAATAAAATAACCAGGGCAAGCCAATGAGTACTTTGAATGTACTCGCAAGCAATCCATGTTTTGGTTCAAGATACAACAATGCATGATATAGGTAAATTTTTGCAGAAAGCTAGTTTTGAGTGCAATGACATGTTCAACAACTTGTAAGACATGCATCAGGAGAATTCAAGTAACCATGAGGTCAGGCTACAGATAACAACATAAATAGAGTGGGCATCAACCCAACTCAATCATGTCAAGTCCTTTGACTTGACCCAAGTAGATCTTCCCACTTATCCAAACACACACACTAGTTTGTAAACATGTGGATGTAGCCCAAGAGCGGTTACCCAACTGTCCTTGACCGTGGACACGGCTATTCGAATAGTTTTACATTCTGCAGAGGTTGCACACTTTACCCACAAGATCCGGGGAACTTCCGTGTCATCCACGACCCGCGATACCTCAAGTACCCGGGGTAAGCACCCGATCACTATCTTTCCCTAGACTACACTAACAAGGAGTCCACTTGTTGTTCCATATCCTCACGATGTACATCATACGAGACTCACTCGAGATCGTAACATCCAAGAGGGGACACAACGGTGTATCCGGTGCCCTGTGAAAACAGTCATGGCTGCCCTACCTGGCACGACCCCGTCCCGAGAGAGAGCATCAACTCTCCCCCGTCACTAGTAATGCAGGCTCCAGGCTAGTATCGGCCTAGGTAATCAATAATGCCCTTTCCCATATAAGGGTAGAGTGGTTGCGCATGTAAGGTTGGAATAACGGTCGCAACTTAAACCAATCCGTCTTTGAAAGCAACACACACACTTGCCTTGGTAAACCACTTCGTCATCAAGTGGTTACCCATCTCATTATCTCCCTCGGGCATAGGTGGCACCCGACGGGTTTTCGAAAAGTCTTTTGAAAGTACTATGCCTTCATCAACATGCATAATCCCGTCCCATTTGCGTAGCCACTACTATAGCATCCTATCTACTCCCACCAGCATAACCCTCATAGGATGGTAGGGTCATGCATAATGCAAGTATCAGCAAGGAAGTAGCGAAGGCAACCCATCAAAGTGGTTACCACCTCATCATGATTCCGTTGCAATAACAATATGGTGCTATATGACATGCATAAAAAGGGTTTCATAGACATGGTCAAAGGGCTGCTTGCCTGTTTTAACAAAGTCTTCGAGGTCTTCAAATATCTCTGGTCCAATTCCGAGCATTTCGTCTACTTCGTCAACTATCGTCGAAAACAACCATAATAAGCAACACGACAAGGCAAAAAATAATAATAATAATATAAGTGCTTTAAAATGTGAGTTGGACTTTTCTGGGATACCTCTGGTCATATGAGGAATGACCAAGGTGATTGGAAGTGGATCAATGGATATTTCTAAACATTTCGATATGATGGAATCAAGGGGTTTATGGATTTGCAAGAAGTGCACAGAAACATTATATTGAAAAATGAGCAAAGGCACCCATTTAACAAAGCATGATTTTAGAAGCCTCTCGGAGTTGGTTTTACTGGATTTGGAGTTCAAATGATTTTCCTATGAATTGGCAAAGTTCACAAATATGAAGAAATGGCTCATTATTTTGTGGGGTACAGAGAGTATTAAGAAAAATGTTCATAAACTAAGTTATGAACTTATAAGCATCTAGGAATTTTAATCATGGAATTTGGATAAAAAATGGGCTCTCTGTGATTTTCTAAAGGTTATCACAGTATTAAGAAAATTGGGGTTTACTAAATAAGTGTGAAGGAAAGTTCTCTGAAAAACTGTGCAAACTGCACCATGTGATAGAGAATGAATTTATGAACTAATAGAAATTTGAATCGTCAAATTTGGGCATGAAATGAATGAGCTATGGATTTTAGAAACTCACTGGAAAAGAATAAAAAGAAAAAAACATTTGGGCTATACCTAAACTGTGCCCTCGGCGCAACTTAGCACCTTGCAAGACTGGGCCGGCCCAGCTCGGCTACGCTGTGAGCAGGAGGTGACGTCGAAGGCGGGAGAGGGCGCACCCGCCTCCACTTGCCAGCGTGGCCCGGTGGCTGGGCCACTTACGAGCGGGGCCCACCTGCAGGCTCGTCCTCAACCTCCCGCACGCGCTTTGGCCGCAGGGAGGAGCGACTCTCGACGGTGATAGCCGGGGCTACAGAGCGTCTACGGCGACGCTCCGCCCATCGGCGTTCTCAGGAGGATGAGCCGCATCCATCGGTGTACGGCTCGCTTGCCGAGGAGAGCTGCAACGGCGACAGCCTGGATGACCGCGGAGGAGGCCATTGGCCATCTTCGGCTTCGAGCATACGATGCTCCTGGGGACGAACGACGCCGAGGGAAGGGCTTGTGGTGGTAACAAGAGGGTGCGGGGCTGTCCAGGGGGAAGAGAGAGGGGCCGAGGCCTGCGGATTTGAGCAGCGGCCGGCAGCTCGGCTCCGGCCTAGGAGGGGGATGCAGAGCGCGAGGAGGGGAGTGGGTTGGTCCAGGGGGTTCACGGGGGAGAGAGAGATCAAAGGAGCTCCAGAGGGAGGTCAGGGCGGCCTTATATGGCGAGGCGATGGTGCACCTTGGACGAGTGCACCGGCGAGGTCGTTGCCGTTGCTAGGGGTCACGGGGTATCGTATGTGCATGTCCGGGGCGTTTGTAGAGATGGTCTACGGCCAGGGGAACGGAAAGAAGGAGCGGGGAAGGGCCAGAGGTGCCGCGCGTGTGAGGCCGCTCATTGGAGCTCTCGGGGTGCCGGTGCGCGTGTGAGCAGAGGCAGCAGGAGGGAGAAGGAGGAGGGGGACCAGGCCGTGGCGTGCCGTGGACGTCGAGGCGCATCGGCTGGCGTGAGGGGGAGAGCCGAGGTGGCCGGAGGTTGTTGGCAGGGGGCGGCTATAGTGCGGGAGCGCACTGTAGCGCGCTCCAGAGCGTGCAAATGGCCGGCATGCCATTTGTTTGGCAAAGTGGGCACGGCCAAGCATGTCTGGTAGCTCTAGGTAGGAGTAAATAATGCGGGGAAAGCCTTGGATGCCTTGGGTGGCAACTGGAGTGAGGAGGGAGGTGAGGAAGAGGGGTGCAAGGGTTGTCCAGAGAGGTAAAAGAGGTGGTTTCACCCCTTAATTATTGATCTGAGATGCAACCATTGTTACTGGAGGTAGAAGAGGTCTAGGAGGGTCTGTGGTAAAAAGTAGAACTCATGGAGATTAGTGGAAGGGGTCAAAACAGGGGTTTTAGTAAAATGGCAGAAGGTGTTTGTTGCTGGTTTGGGCAAGAAGATGAACTCCTCTTGTCATGAGGCTTGACAGGGTCAAATGGCATGAGATAATAATAGGTTCCACCAAGGTTGAGTCCATTTGGGCAAAGTTGCCAATGCAACTTTTGTAAACCTTAGAAATCGGCAGAAATGGACTTTCCAAGATTTAGTCATGCAAATCTGTTCTCCTTGATGCACCACTTGGTGTAGTGTCATCATTTGAGGTTATGAACATGTCCACAAAAGTTGAGATCAAAAGGAGAAAGTTGCTAATGTAGAGTTGTTCAAATTTGGTTCTGGACAGGAAGGGTTTTGGGGCACTTTGATCAAGTTAACTTGTTCTCCAACTTGTGCTACTTGGTCTATATGATTTTTTAGACCATTTGAGCATGTGGACCAATATTGAGAGTATTTGGAGAAGTTTTCTCATGCAAAGTTGTTCAAACTTGGAAAAGGGCAGAAATGGTTTATTGAGGGTTTCATGAGGTTATACTATTCTCCATGACATGAGGCTTGGCCAGATCACCAAATATGTCATATGTGACATGATAGAATTTTCTTGGAATTTTTGGAGAATATTTCCTTTGTAAATATTTCAAAATCTTGAAATATCCAGGAAGGGTTTTTGAGGTATTTGACCAATATTTTGAACATGACCATGTGTTGAAACTCATATATATGGACAATATATGTCCATTGAGTTTCCCTAAATTTTCACAAATATTTTTAAAGCATTAAAATAATTTTAACCTATTAAATACCATTTTTAGCCTAAACAAATCCTTTAAATAAAATAATAAAATAACTTTAAAAAATATATTTTTGTGGTTTTGGGGAGTCCTATACCTAATATGTTTCAAATATACTCTTTGAAATATTTTTCATAACCCAAATCAAGTACTTGTAGTGCAACCTCAATCCAGGGGGTTTCGGAAAACTAAATTTAGAAAAATACTTTTTGGCCAAATTATTTTTGTAAGAAAATTCTATACTGTACTATACACATGGCATGATCATTGGACAGAAGTTTGGGGCAAGGAGATGAAGTATAGAAGGTGGAGTTGTGTTGACTTTAAAGAGCACTTGAAAAACACAGAGAGAAAACCAACTTCAAATAAAAGCCAATTGATGCAAAAGTTTTTGTCAAACCACACTTTATCATGATTTATTAGCTCAAGTGTTGTGGCATGAAAATCAGGGTGTGACAGGTGGCTTTGCCACAAATACGATGTCAACTACATGATCATGCAATGGCAATATGAAAAAAGTAAAGTATGTCATGATGATGATGATGAACGAAACAGTGGAAAGTTGCATGGCAATATATCTCGGAATGGCTATGGAAATGCCATAATAGGTAGGTATGGTGGCTGTTTTGAGGAAGATATATGGAGGTTTATGTGTGATAGAGCGTATCGTATCACGGGGTTTGGATGCACCGTGAAGTTTGCACCAACTCTCAAGGTGAGAAAGGGCAATGCACCTTTGCATCAAGAGGCTAGCAATGGCGGAAAGGTAAAAGTGCGTATAATCCATGGACTCAACATTAGTAAAAAGAACTCATATACTTATTGCAAAAAATTAGAAGTCATCAAAAACCAAGTACTACGCGCATGCTCCTAGGGGGATAGATTGGTAGGAAAAGACCATCGCTCGTCCCCGACCGCCACTCATAAGGATGCACAAGCCAGGTACACTTCATGTTTCAAATTTGTTACACAACTTTAAACATATGTGCATGCTATGGGACTTGCTAACTTCAACACAAGCATTCTTCAAATTCACAACTACTCAACTAGCATGACTCTAATATCACCATCTTCATATCTCAAAACAATTATCAAGCATCAAACTTTTCTTAGTATTCAACACACTCAAAAGAAAGTTTCACATATCTTGAATACCAAGTATATAAATATTAAGCAAATTACCATGCTATTAACGACTCTCAAAATAATATAAGTGAAGCATGAGAGTTCATTAATTTCTCCAAAATAAAACTACCACCATTGTGCTCTACAAGATATAAGTGAAGCACTAGAGCAATAACAAACTACCCTGAAAGATATAAGTGAAGATCAATGAGTAGTCGAATAATTATGCAACTATGTGAAGAATCTCCCATAAAAGAATTTCAGATCTTGGTATTGTATTCAAACAGAAAGCAAAGCAAAATAAAATGACATTGCAAGGATAGCGCAACTCATGTGAAGAAGCAAAAACTTAGGCTCAACCGATACTAACCGATAGTTGTTGAAGAAGAAAGGTGGGATGCCTACCGGGGCATCCCCAAGCTTAGATGCTTGAGACTTCTTGCATTACTATCTTGGGATGCCTTGGGCATCCCCAAGCTTGAACTTTTGTGTCTCCTTAATTCCTCTCATATCATGGTTTCTCTTTTTATCAAAAGCTTCATTCACAACAAACTCAACAAGAACTCATGAGATAGGTTAGTATAAACCAATGCAAAACCTTATCATTTTCTACTGTAACAAATTGCTAGAATTATTATTCAACATTGCATACTAAATGACTCTGCATATTTAATACTCCTATCCTCAAATAGAATCATTAAACAAGCAAACATATGCAAACAATGCAAACATAACAGCAATCTGCCAAAACAGTACAGTCTGTAAAGAATGCAAGAGTATCAATACTTCCCTAACTCCAAAAATTATGAAATGAAATTCACACTGTAATAAATTTATCATATCTCAATATTCAAAAAGATTCAACATTATACCACTCTCTAACTTTTCTAGAGAATTTTTCCAACAATGGTAAACTTTCTGTTTTCAAACAGCAACAAGTATACTAGCAAAATAAGCACGACAAAGGCTATCCTTGACATTTTTATTGAAAATAAAGATGCAAAACATTATTCTAAATAACATAAAGCAAAAAATAACAAAATAAAATGAAGCTCCAAGCAAAACACATATCATGTGGCGAATAAAAATATAGCTCCAAGCAAAGTTACCGATGAACTAAGACGAAGGAGGGGATGCCATCCGGGGCATCCCCAAGCTTAGGCTCTTGGTTGTACTTGAACATTACCTTGGCGTTCCTTGGGAATCCCCAAGCTTAGGCTCTTGCCACTCCTTATTCCATAGTCCATCGAATCTTTACCCAAAATTGAAAACTTCACAACACAGAACTTAAGAGAAAACTCGTGAGCTCCGTTAGCGAAAGAAAAAAAACACCACTTCAAGGTACTGTAATGAACTAATTCTTTATTTATATTGGTGTTAAACCTACTGTATTCCAAATTATCTATGGATTATAAACTATTTTACTAGCCGTATATTCATCAAAATAAGCAAACAACACACGGAAAACAGAATCTGTCAAAAACAGAACAGTCTGTAGTAATCTGTAACTAACGCAAACTTCTGGAACTATAAAAATTCTAAAATAAATTTTTGGACCTGATGAATTTGTCTAGTAATCATCTTCAAAAAGAATCAACTAAATATCACTCTCCAGTAAACAGTTATAGCTAATCTCGTGAGCTCTAAAGTTTCTGTTTTTTACAGCATGATCATAAAGACTTCACCCAAATCTTCCCAAAGGTTCTACTTGGCACAAACACTAATTAAAACACAAAACCACATCTAAGAAAAATCTAGATGGATTATTTATTCATAAACAGAACCAAAAAGTAATAAACTAAAATAAAATTGGGTTGCCTCCCAACAAGCGCTAACGTTTAGAGCCCCTAGCTAGGCATGATGATTTCAATGATGCTCACATAAGAGATAAGAATTGAAACATAAAGAGAGCATCATGAAGAATATGAGTAGCACATTTAAGTCTAACCCACTTCCTATGCATAGGGATTTTGTGAGCAAACAACTTATGGGAACAATAATCAACAAGCATAGGAAGACAAAACAAGCATAACTTCAAAATTTTAAGCACATAGAGAGGAAACTTGATATTATTACAATTCCTACAAGCATATGTTCCTCCCTCATAATAATTTTCAGTAGCATCATAAATGAATTCAACAATATAACCAGCACCTAAAGCATTATTTTCATGATCTACAAGCATAAATTTTTTACTACTCTCCACATAAGCAAAATTCTTCTCATGAATAATAGTGGGAGCAAACTCAACAAAATAACTATCATGTGATTGAAGATTAAGATCAAGATGAAAAGTTTCATGGTTATCATTATTATTTAAAGCATACGTGTCATCACAATAATCATGATAGATAAGAGGCATGTTTTCATCATAGTAAATTTGCTCATCAAAGCTTGGGGGACTAAACATATCATCTTCATCAAACAAAGCATCCCCAAGCTTGTGGCTTTGCATATCATTAGCATCATGGATATTCAAGGAATTCATACTAACAACATTGCAATCATGCTCATCATTTAAATATTTAGTGCCAAACATTCTATGTAATTCTTCTTCTAGTACTTGAGCACAATTTTCCTTCCCATCATACTCACGAAAGATATTAAAAAGATGAAGCGTATGAGACAAACTCAATTCCATTTTTTTGTAGTTTTGTTTTATAAACTAAACTAGTGCTAAAACAAGAAACAAAAGGATTCGATTGCAAGATCTAAAGATATACCTTCAAGAACTCACCTCCCCGGCAACGGCGCCAGAAAAGAGCTTGATGTCTACTACACAACCTTCTTCTTGTAGACGTTGTTGGGCACCAAGTGCACAGGTTTGTAGGATAGTAGCAAATTTCCCTCAAGTGGATGACCTAAGGTTTATCAATCCGTGGGAGGCGTGGGATGAAGATGGTCTCTCTCAAGCAACCCTGCAACCAAATAACAAAGAGTCTCTTGTGTCCCCAACACACCCAATACAATGGTAAATTGTATAGGTGCACTAGTTCGGCGAAGAGATGGTGATACAAGTGCAATATGGATGGTAGATATAAGTATTTTTAATCTGAAATAATAAAACAACAAGGTAACTAATGGTAAAAGTGAGCGTAAACGGTAATGCAATGATAGGAAACAAGGCCTAGGGTTCATACTTTCACTAGTGCAAGTTCTCTCAACAATAATAACATAGATAGATCATATAACAATCCCTCAACATGCAACAGAGAGTCACTCCAAAGCCACTAATAGCGGAGAACAAACGTAGAGATTATGGTAGGGTACGAAACCACCTCAAAGCTATTCTTTCGGATCAATCTATAAAAGAGTTCGTACTAGAATAACACCTTAAGACACAAATCAACGAAAACCCTAATGTCACCTACATACTCCATTGTCACCTAAAATCGCGAAATCTGGGCTCATCATCGCTTCCTCATAGTTCGTAGGTTTGTCATGGTCAAGTAACATGACCTCCAAAACAGGATTACCGTACCACTCTGGTGCGGATCTTACTCTGGTTGACCTACGAGGTTCGGTAGTAACTTGATCAGAAGTTTCATGATCATCATCATTAGCTTCCTCACTAATTGGTGCGGGAATCACTGGAACTGATTTATGTGATGAACTACTTTCCAATAAGGGAGAAGGTATCAAGTTCTACTTTCCTCCCACTCACTTTTTTCGAGAGAAACTACTTCTCTAGAAAGGATCCATTCTAAGCAACAAATATCTTGTTGTCGGATCTGTTATAGAAGGTGTACTCAATAGTCTCCTTTCGGTATCCTATGAAGACGCACTTCTCCGTGGTTCGAGCTTATCAGGCTGAAGCTTTTTCACATAAGCATCGCAGCCCCAAATTTTAAGAAACGACAGCTTAGGTTTCTTGCCAAACCACAGTTCATATGATGTCGTCTCAACGGATTTAGATGGTGCCCTATTTAACATGAATGCATCTGTCTCTAATGCATAAACCCCAAAACGATAGTGATAAATCGGTAAGAGACATCATAGATCGCACCATATCTAATAAAGTACGGTTGTGACGTTCGGACACACCATTACGATGTGGTGTTCCAGGTGGCGTGAGCTGCGAAACTATTCCACATCGTTGCAAATGAAGACCAAACTCGTAACTCAAATATTTGTCTCCGCGATCAGGTTGTAGAAACTTTATTTTCTTGTTACGATGATTTTCCACTTCACTCTGAAATTCTTTGAACTTTTCAAATGTTTGGACTTATGTTTCATTAAGTAGATATACCCATATCTGCTCAAATCATCTGTGAAGGTCAAAAAATAACGATACCTGCCGTGAGCCTCAACACTCATCGGATCGCATACATCAGTATGTATTATTTCCAATAAGTCAGTTGCTCGCTCCATTGTTCCAGAGAACGGAGTCTTAGTCATCTTTCCCATGAGGCATGGTTTGCAAGCATCAAGTGATTCATAATCAAGTCATTCCAAAAGCCCATCAGTATGGAGTTTCTTCATGCGCTTTACACCAATATGACCTAAACGGCAGTGCCACAAATATGTTGCACTATCATTATCAACTTTGCATCTTTTGGCATCAATATTATGAATATGTGTATCACTACGATCGAGATTCAATAAACCATTCACCTTGGGAGTATGACCTCAGAAGGTTTTATTCATGTAAATAGAATAACAATTATTCTTTGATTTAAATGAATAATCATATTGCAATAAACATGATCCAATCATATTATGCTCAACGCAAACACCAAATAACATTTGTTTTAGGTTCAACACTAATCCCGAAGGTAAAGGGAGTGTGCGATGGTGATCTTATCAACCTTGGAACCACTTCCAACTCACAACATCACCTCACCCTTAACTAGTCTCTGTTTATTTTGCAACTTTTCGAGTTACTACTCTTAGAAATTGAACCAGTATCAAAATACTGAGGGGTTGCTATAAACACTAGTAAAGTACACATCAATAACATGTATATCAAATATACTTTTGTTCACTTTGCCATCCTTCTTATCCGCCAAGTATCTAGGGCAGTTCCACTTCCAGTGACCATTTCCTTTGAAGTAGAAGCACTCAGTTCCAGGCTTGCGTCTAGCTTTGGGCTACTTCATGGGAGCAGCAACTTGCTTGCTGTTCTTTCCCTTTGCCCTTTTATTGAAACTAGTGGTCTTGTTAACCATCAACACTTGATGCTATTTCTTGATTTCTACCTTCGCCGATTTCAGCATCGCGAAGAGCTTGGGAATTACTTTCATCATCCCTTGCATATTATAGTTCATCACTAAGTTCTAGTAACTTGGTGATAGTGACTAGAGAATTTTGTCAATTACTATCTAATCTAGAAGATTAACTCCCACTTGATTCAAGCAATTGTAGTACCCAGACAATCTGAGCACATGCTCACTGGTTGAGCTATTCTCCTCCATCTTGTAGGCAAAGTACTGTCAGAGGTCTCATACCTCTCGACACGGGCATGAGTATGAAATACCAATTTCAACTCTTAGAACATCTTATATGCTCCGTGGCGTTCAAAACGTTTTTGAAGTCCTGGTTTTAAGCCGTGAAGCATGGTGCACTAAACAATTGAGTAGTCATCATACCAAGCTTTGTCAAACATTCATAACGTCTGCATATGCTCTTGCAATAGGTCCGTCACCTAGCGGTGCATCAAGGACATAATTCTTCTGTGCAGCAGTGAGGATAATCCTCAGATCACAGACCCAGTCTGCATCATTGCTACTATCATCTTTCAACTTATTTTTCTCTAGGGACATATCAAAAATAAAACAGGGGAGCTATACGCGAGCTATTGATCTACAACAACATAGACATGCAAAATACTATCAGGTACTAAGTTCATGACAAATTAAAGTTCAATTGATCATATTACTTAAGAACTCCCACTTAGATAGACATCCCTCTAATCATCTAAGTGATCACGTGATCCATATCAACTAAACCATGTCCGATCATCACGTGAGATGGAGTAGTTTTCAATGGTGAACATAACTATGTTGAGCATATCTACTATATGATTCACGCTCGACCTTTCGGTCTCAGTGTTCCGAGGCCATATTTGCATATGCTAGGCTCGTCAAGTTTAACCCGAGTATTCTGCGTGTGCAAACTGGCTTGCACCCGTTGTATGTGAACGTAGAGCTTATCACACCCGATCATCACGTGGTGTCTCGGCACAACGAACTGTAGCAACGGTGCATACTCAGGGAGAACACTTAGACCTTGAAATTTACTGAGAGATCATCTTATAATGCTACCGCCGAACTAAGCAAAATAAGATGCATAAAGGATAAACATCACATGCAATCAATATAAGTGATATGATATGGCCATCATCATCTTGTGCCTTTGATCTCCATCTCCAAAGCACCGCCATGATCACCATCGTCACCGGCTTGACACCTTGATCTCCATCGAAGCATCGTTGTCGTCTCGCCAACTATTGCTTCTACGACTATCGCTACTGCTTAGTGATAAAGTAAATCAATTACATGGCGATTGCATTTCATACAATAAAGCGACAACCATATGGCTTCTACCAGTTGCCGATAACTGTGTTACAAAACATGATCATCTCATACAACAATTTATATAATCATGTCTTGACCATATCACATCACAAAATGCCCTGCAAAAAAATGTTAGACGTCCTCTACTTTGTTGTTGCAAGTTTTACGTGGCTGCTATGGGCTTAGCAAGAACCGTTCTTACCTACGAATCAAAACCACAATGATTTTTCGTCAAGTTTACTGTTTTAACCTTCAACAAGGACGGGGCGTAGTCACACTCGATTCAACTAAAGTTGGAGAAACAGACACCCACTAGCCACCTGTGTGCACAGCACGTCGGTAGAACCAGTCTCACGTAAGCGTACGCGTAATGTCAGTTTGAGCCACTTCATCCAACAATACCGCCGAATCGAAGTATGACATGCTGGTAAGCAGTATGATTATTATCACCCACAACTCTTTGTGTTCTACTCATGCATATAACATCTACGCATAGACCTGGGTCGGATGCCACTGTTGGGGAACAGTATTTCAAAAATTTGCCTACGATCATGCAAGATCTATCTAGGAGAAGCATATCAACGAGCGGGGAGAGTGTGTCCACGTACCCTCGTAGACCAAAAGTGAAAGCGTTTAATAACGCGGTTGATGTAGTCGAACGTCTTCGCGATCCAACCTATCCAAGTACCGAACGCACGGCACCTCCGCGATTAGCACATGTTCAGCTCGGTGACGTCCCTCGAACTCTTGATCCAGTTGAGGCCGAGGGAGAGTTCCGTCAGCACACGAGGCGTGGTGAGGGTGATGATGAAGTTACCGGCGCAGGGCTTCGCCTAAGCACTATGGCGATCTGACCGAGGTGTGTAACTGTGCAGGGGGGCACCGCACACGGCTAAAAGATCAACTTGTGTGTCTATGGGGTGCCACCTCCCCCGTATATAAAGGAGGGGAGGAGGAGGGCCGGCCACAAGGGCGCTACCAGGGGGATTCCTACACCTAGTAGGAGTAGGTATCCCCTTTCCTAGTACAAGTAGGAGAAGAAAGAAGGAGGAAGAGGGGAGAAGGAAGGAGGGGGGTGCCACCCCTTCCTGGTCCAAATCGGACCAGCCCATGAGGGGGGGGGGGGGTGCAGCCACCCCTTGAGGACCTTCTCTCCCTCCCCTTATTCCCCATTAAGGCCCACTACTTCCCCCGGCGAATTCCTGTAACTCTCCGGTACTCCAAAAAATACCCGAATCACTCGGAACCTTTCCGATGTCCGAATATAGCCTTCCAATATATTGATCTTTACCTCTCTACCATTTCGAGACTCCTCGTCATGTCCGTGATCTCATCTGGGACTCCGAACAACCTTTGGTACATCAAATCACATAAACTCATAATACCAATCGTCATCGAACGTTAAGCGTGCGGACCCTACGGGTTCGAGAACTATGTAGACATGACCGAGACACCTCTCCGGTCAATAAACAATAGTGGAACATAGATGCTCATATTGGCTCCTACATATTCTACGAAGATTTTTATCGGTCAAACCGCATAACAAAATACGGTGTTCCATTTGTCACCAGTATGTTACTTGCCCGAGATTTGATCGTCGATATCATCATACCTAGTTCAATCTCGTTACCGGCAAGACTCTTTACTCGTTCCGTAATGCATCATCTCGTAACTAACTCATTAGTCACATTGCTTGCAAGTCTTATAGTGATGTGCATTACCGAGAGGGCCCAGAGATACCTCTCAGATACACGGAATGACAAATCCTAATCTCAATCTATGTCAACCCAACAAACACCTTCGGAGACACCTGTAGAGCATCTTTATAATCACCCAGTTACATTATGACATTTGATAGCACACAAGGTGTTCCTCCAGTATTTGGGAGTTGCATAATCTCATAGTCAGAGGAACATGTATAAGTCATGAAGAAAGCAATAGCAATAAAACTCAACGATCATAATGCTAAGCTAACAGATGGGTCTTGTCCATCACGTCATTCTCTAATGATGTGATCTTGTTCATCAAATGACAAAACATGTCTATGGTCAGGAAACATAACCATCTTTGATTAACGAGCTAGTCAAGTAGAGGCATACTGGGGACACTCTGTTTTGTCTATGTATTCACACATGTACTAAGTTTCCGGTTAATACAATTCTAGCATGAATAATAAATATTTATCATGATATAAGGAAATATAAATAACAACTTTATTGTTGCCTCTAGGGCATATTTCCTTCAGATTCAAGACTCAAAAAGCAAGACAAAACAAGCAAAGACTCATATCATACAAGATGCTCCAAGCAAAACTCATAGTATGCGACGAATAAAAATATAGCTTCGAGTAAAATACCGATGGTCGTTAGAAGAAAGATGTGATGCCACTCGGGGCATCCCCAAGCTTAGTTGCTTGCTTCTCTTTGGATAATAACTTGGGGTGCCATGGGCATCCCCAAGCTTAAGCTCTTCTTATTCCTTATTCCTTCATCCATCGTAAGATAACCCAAAACATGAAAACTTCAATCACACAAAACTCCAACAAAACCTTCATGAGATCCGTTAGTATAAGAAAGCAAATCACTACTATAAGTATTGTAGCAAACCAATTAATATTTTATTCTTCCATTATATCTACTGTATTCCAACTTTTCTATGGCAAAAACTCATCAAAGAAAACCATAGAATCATCAAAACAAGCACACAATGCAAAGAAAACAAAATCTATCAAAAACAGAACGTGTAGTAATCTGGAAATTTCGAATACTTCTGTATCTCCAAAAATTCTGAAAAAAAATTAGTACCACGTGAGCAATTTGTATTAATCTTCTGCAAAAGTAATGGGTATTTTATCATGCTCCTGTGATTTTTAACAATTGTTTTTCTGAGTGCAAAAGTTTCTGTTTTTCAGCAAGATCAAACAACTATCACCTAAGAAGATCCTAAAGGCTTTGCTTGGCACAAACACTAACTAAAACACAAAAAACACAATCATAACAGTAGCATAATTGTGTTAACACTCAAGAACAGAAAGCAAAAAGCAAAAATAAAGCAAGGATATAAGTTTTGTCATCTTTGGTTCGAGATCCATAAGATGCCCTCATGATTGATTCATATGGAGGCCTAGTTCTTGTTCTAGGGAAGTGTTCCATTCCCTTCCTTAGTGGAAATTGAAACTTAATATTGCCTTCTTTCAATATCACGGCACCGATAGTGCGTAAAAACGGTCTACCAAGAATAATTGAACAAGACGGATTACAATCAATATCAAGAACAATAAAATCTATGGGCACATAATTAGTTTTTGCAAGAATAAGAACATCATTAATTCTCCCCATAGGCTTTTTAATAGTTGAATCCGCCAAGTGCAAATTTAAAGAGCATTCTTCAATATCGGTAAGACCAAGCACATCACATAAAGATTTCAGAACTGTAGAAACACTAGCACCCAAGTCACACAAAGCAAAACAGTCATAATTTTTAATTTTGACTTTGATAGTAGGTTCCTATTCATCATGTAATTTTCTAGGAATATAAACTTCTAATTCCAATTTTTCTTCAAAAGCTTTCATCATTGCATCAACAATATCACTACAAGAAATATGTCAACTAGTGACCTTTTGTCAGTGACCCTGGAAGAATTGGTCATAGATCTATGACCATTTCAGACCAATTGGTCAAAAGCTGTTCGAGGGGCTCCAAACCCTAAACCATTGCGACCATTTTGGTCAGAAAGGTCGTAATTTCCTTACACGAAAAGGTCACAAAGCAAAAAGTGCTAGTCCGCTGCCTTATTTCTAGTTGTTAATGACCAATATAGATGGTCATAGCCTTGTAGATTGTGGTGGGTTGTGATGACTAGGCGCCATCTCATCAGTTTTGCCTATGTGTCATGTCCATGTGGCGGTTTTGCCCTAGGTTGTGAAGCAACCTATATTTATTATTCCCAAAATTCCCAAAAATTCTCATAAATTCTTTGGGTCATATCTTCGTCAAATATGTAAAAACCTTCCTTGCCTAGTTCAAAATAATTCAAAAATATTCATTTTCCTATTCTAATCGTAACAAGCACTTTGTGAAGGAAGTACCACTTTGGCATGTCCAAATGGTATCCATTTTCTCTGATGCTTTCCTTTGCCCAAATAACCATCCTCCACCAAATGCCAGCTCAATCCATTCATTATTTTGAGCCCAGCTTCAACATTCAGATTTATGTCCAGTGTGGTAGTTTGTAAAGCAAGTACCAGCTAGGCTCCTCCTTTTGAGGTGAAAATTTGTGAAGACGGTCTTCTTAGTAACTGATCATCATCAGCCAAAACTCACGCCCATTAGCCATGTGCATTTCCTGTACAGCAAATCAAACACTTGGCTGCTAATTCATGTTTGAGCATCGATCGGTCTCCTCGTGAGCATCTTATGTTGTGATTTTCTTCCTAGCACCTACCTGGGGAGTGCCCAACCCACTAGACATGCCTAGGCCGCCCAGAACACATGGCAACGCCACGGTCACGCGGTGACCACGCTGGCGAGCATGGGAAGCTTCTGGCGCTCTAGAGTTGGGGCCCTCGGCCATCGTCCAAACCTCGATGTCTCGCAATCAAACCATGTATTTCTGATTAAATAGATACTTATTTACCTAGAAATGATTTTTGGAAAAAATAAAGAGCAAACTATGAGGCGCTGCAGTTCAAATTTGACCCGCTTCCAGCTGAATTGACGACAATTTGTCTTTTTCACCAGAGGTGGATCAAAAATTTTGACACCCAACCATTTTGTCAATTGTGCATTATATATGGCCTAGTATTTTATAAAATTGATTTGGTCCATTTTTGCAACAATTATTTGGTAGTTCCTTCACAAAAAAACCTCCTTTTGGGCACTCGGAAAATGAAATATTGATTTTCCGTGCAAAGAAAATGAAAACTTCCTTAGGCCACATTGTTTGGAATTCCAAGATGTACCCTTGTGCACAATATGAGATCATTTGAACAAACTATGCCATGAATGTGGCCATAAGATTGATCATTTGGCTTGAAAGCCATGAATCTTCACGCATGATAGCTCATTTCTGAGAACATTTTTTTAAATAGTTACCGTATTACAAGTTTGTTATTTTTCCTGGGAACTTGGCCACATATAATGACACAATGCGAAGGTTTCCCAATTTTTTGATTTTTTTGAATTTTTTATGCCCGTTTCAAAATGCGGTCAAAACGGCGGGATTTTCCGTTCCTAACTAGTGGTTGAATCTTGGAATTTTTTTGGTGTTTCTATGATTAAATAGATACTTATGTACCCAGAAATGATTTTTGGAAAAAATAAAGAGCAAACTATGAGGCAGCTACAGTTCAAATTTGACCCGTTTCCAGCTGAATCGACGACAATTTGTCTTTTTCACCAGAGGTAGATCAAATCTTTTTTCACCCAACCATTTTGTCAATTGTGCATTAAATATGGCCTAGTATTTTATAAAAATGATTTGGTCCAATTTTGCAACAAATATTTCGGAGGTCCTTCACAAAAAAACCTCCTTTTGACCAGACTATGCCATTTGAGCACACTTTTTAAAGGTATTTATCGTATTAGAAGTTTGTTTTTTCCTAGACACTAGATCACACAATGCAAAGGCTTTCCATTTTTTGATTTTTTAATTCTTTTTGCCAATTTCAAAATGCGATTAAAACCATGGGAATAACCGTCAGAGTCATGGGTGGAATCTTACAAAACTTAAATGGCAAAAAAAGGCTAGAACAATTGGAAATGCATACAAGTTGGTTATCATCATCCATAAAATGTGGTATAACTTGAGTGAAAATTTTAGTGGTTCCAATTTACAAAAATAATTGGTAGTTGCTTCATAAACCCCTTTGTTTTTAGCACTTAGAGACTATATTTTAAATTACAGCCGTATTCTCCAACCAATCAGGACGTTTCCCCCGGATCACCCTACCGTAGGCGATCTGAACCGTCCAATCGTCCCGGATCTAACGGCAGACTTGCCCCTCCCCCACCGTCTCACCTAACTAGCCCTAGCACTACACGCACACTCGTCCTCTCGCACCCACAGCCGCCGCCCTCTCCCTCCCTCAGATCTCGATTCGATCCAGATCGACACCGCCACCCCTCTCTAACCCTAGCTTCCCGTCCGGGCGGGCGCCTCCCTCCATCGCCTCTCCTCCTTCCCTCCTCACGGCCTCGTGTAGATCCCATCCTCCCCGGTCCCGTCCCCAGCCCCGCCGGATCCACCGTGCTTGTCCACAACCGCCGCCCCCAGCCGTCGATTCCGCCCACGGCCGCCCCCACCCCGCCATCGTCCTCGCCCACGGCAGCCGCACCACCCCGCCGTCGACCTCTCCTCGATCCGCAACCAATCCCCCACCCCACCCTCCCTCCCTCTCACTCGCGCAGGTGCAGACACAGGGCACAGCGCCCAATCCAAGGCGGCGCCGTCCTCGTGCGAGCTCGCGGTGACCATGACGGCGCTCGCGCCGCCGCCACCGGAGCCGCACACGGCGGGGCGGTGGGTGGGCACACTGCTGGCCCCCGCCGTCTACGTGCCGCGGGTCTACTACGTGCAGGGCTTCTACATCGTCTCCTACGGCCTCGGCATCTACCTCCTCAACCTCCTCATCGGCTTCCTCTCCCCATGGTCGACCCGGAGCTCGAGGCGCCGACCAGGCCGGCCTCAAGGCTCCCCACCCGCCTTCCCCGCCCGCCCGGCCTCGCCAGGCGCCAGCCTTCCGGTGTCGCCGCCGGCTCTGGTCGGTCTTGGCGGAGGCGGCCAAGGAGGCGGAGGTGGGGAGCTTCAGGCCGGGGTGTCCGTCTACAAGTCGCGCTCCTACGAGGTGCTCATCTCCGACGCCGCTCACTCCCTCACCGCCGCCATCGATGACGGCAGGACCCGCCTCGAGATCGAGTTCCTGTAAGCATCCACTCCGCTCCACTATCCCATTCGTCTCGTTTCAATCTAATGCAATCCCACGAGTGTTCTCACATCCCCTTCATGTTTCTTCCATGAACCTCCACCGGTAATCCATGACTAGGCCTCTGCCCAGCAGCATCTCTTCTTACAAGGTACTGACTGCCCACCCTTCTTCTCCAACCCCTGCTCAAATTTCCTGTTGTGACATGTCGCCATATATTATTGGATACAGTTTGATTCTAGTTACATATGCACAAAAAATCAGTCCATACATAAGAATCTTGTTATGGGACACTGCAGCAACATTGATCGAATGTTTCTGCTGCAACAACATTGTGGTCATCAATGGATACGAATTGACTAGTGATCGATGCACAGATAAATAAATTCTATTATGTGGATGCACCCACATCATCAAAATAGAGTTGCAGATTGCTCACTTTTTTTACCGCCCCTGTCTTTGCTCATCTTTGTATGTACAACATGTTCTTTGAACTGAAAAATGCTATTTGCTTCACATTTTTGTTTGTTGAACTGTCCTGCAACATTTCAATTAATGTAAACCTATGAGTTAAATAAATTGTATGGGAGGCATTGACATAAGTGCTCTAGACCTGCTTCTGCTCTGCTCAGAGGAACCTTGTATTCTTTTTGTAAAATCTCCTATCATAAGCGAAAAAGCTTCGGGCATTGAGCCATTGAGCCATTGTATTGTCATGAATATCCATGTCTCTTTATACCAAGAAGTTAATCGATGCTAGACTAGACGTCTCTTTATGCAAGTTTATTGTCATGTCTATTTATATGTATAAAGTCGAATCAAGTAGTAACATGTGAACAACACTTGCACCTTTGGTGTATGTAAGGAGTTAAGTACATGTTTGTTACAGCAGGACAGAGTAGATGTTTGTGTTACCATCCAATCCACTGACAACATGTTTATGTTATTCTGGTGCTTGCTTAACTCACTGCCATCTTACATTCTGTTCTTTTTTGTATACAGCTCACCAGAAGAAGGCTGTGAAGATCTTCCCCTACCATACCTCTGGACCTCTTCGCCCGATCGTGCAATGCCAGACCTGCAAGTACAACATTAAGGCGAGGGCTGGCAGAGGCTTTACCCTTGAGGAGCTTAAGGTGATGATCATTTCTTTGCTTTGTTTCCTTCATCTCTGATTGCCTATGAATGGTGCAACATCATCAGTTGCAATAATTGGTTTATAACTGAGCATGGATTTTTAATGTTTGCTCTGTAACAATAGTAAATTTCCATTGTACATTTCATCAATTTCTTTCTTACTTTTGTTATCTAGGTACATAGAACTTGTGTTCTATCTGTAGCTTTTAATTGCTTGACCCTTCCTACAATCGACGATGTCGCTTGAGTTTAGATTCAGATGCTAGATGAGATTATCATCTGTCGAGAAATTATCAGATGCTAGTTAGCTTCCTACTGTCAATGCTGTGGTGTTAGAATCCTTGTATATATATACTTGTGCGCTAGAATATTATCATGCTGTTTTCCTCGAGTCGTCATATTGTTGATAGTTCTGACATAACACTCTGGAGCAAAATAGCTGATGGTTTCCAACAGGAAGGAACAATAGCTGATCCACTTGTTATTGTTGTTCAACGGTTATATTAGGAAATGCAGCCGGTCTTGCTATTGTGAGGTTCCTACTTTAAGTTCCTTGTGACCCATGTTTCCCTATAAATACATTCACGAAAAGTTGCAGCCATTACTGTAACTGGGTTCATGGATTTCACTTTTGAACAGGGCTAGCCGACCAGGTTGGCTAGCAGTGAACTGATAACTAAGTTAGCTTGGTTCTAATTCTTTAGACACTCATGTGATTTATCTAACTGCTGAATCTCTTTGAACATTGCAGAGTAATGCGCTTAAGGAGTTGCATCAAAGGCGTTGTTGGTGCCCGGTGTCCTCGTCAAGCTCCTTCAAAGATATGAACACGGATGTCAAAGTTGTAGGAGAGCATAGGTCGTCCCTTCTTCAGGTTGTCCTTCGCCTAATCAAATGCCCTTTGTTTTGCCGCTCTGCTCCTTCTCACCATCACCACCACCATGGAAAATCCTTTGTTTTTTTATGATGGCATTCCATTTCTAAATCCACTAAACTTGCTGCCGCACTTCTTCTCGGAACCTCTTTATTGCTGCTTGCTGCTACTCCCCTCTCCATTCCCACGCTTGCTTCTTCTTCTCCTAGCCTCATTGTTGATCTTCTCTCAAGTCTGAACCCCCTCTTGCCATCGCTGCTCTCTCTCCTTTCCGAGCTTTTCACGAGATGTGTACGTATGTGTCCCGCATAATAAGTGCTTTTTATTTTCTCTAAACTTTGTTTGTATGATTGAGGGCAAATTTACTTGGTTCTTTTCTCTAAACTGTGCTTGGAACATTCGTTTTATGATCTAAAATTGCCTTCTGTGATGATGCAGGTGCCAGTTTGTGCTCGCTACCGAAGGAGCTCCATGTTGAAGAAGATTGAAGAGCACCAGGGTTAACACCAGGGCAGCTTGTAGAGCTTGTAGAGCTTGTATATGTATAGAGCTTGTAAATGTATCACGTGTAGAGCTTGTAGAGCTTATTATGTGTAGAGCTTGTATATGTTATTTGTACAATAGGAGCTCTGTACTGAATCTGGCTGATAATATTTGGAGTATTATGTGTGTGTTTTGTTTGTGCCAATTTAAATACTGGTTATTTATTTACTGTTAAATTGAATTATGAAGAATATGAACTTGCTAGCTGGGACCCACGCACTGAACACGACATCCGGGACCCATTTGACTAGTGGACCTTTTTATATTAAAAAACTAAACTTTCTAGCGTAAAAGGCCACGGCCCCAAAATGAGAAGGCTTAATTGTTGGGCTTGGCCCATCTACCTAGCCAAAATTAATATGAGAAAAAACACAAATAGGCGAATTGTTGGGCTAGGCCCATGTAGAAAATCGAATTGGACCGGCTGAATCTTGTGCCACATCACCACACGCTGGATGCCTATGTGGCTGGGGAGGTTGCTAGTGACCAAAATGCCACAAGAGGAATATTTTGGTCAGAACGCCCACGACCTTCTCACAGAGAAGGTCGCTATAGTCGCTAACGACCTAAGCTTTTGACCTGCATTTTGGTCACAAAAAGGTCACAAATGAAAAACAATGACCTTCCAGTGACCAATAGTCAAGGTCACAAGTTGACATATTTCTTGTAGTGTATGTTTAGTAAAAGCTTTATTTTGTTCATAATCATGGTGTGAATTTATCATAGATTGCAACAAATAAATACAATCAATCAAAGAGCAACTATCATAATTAACGTCTTTGTAATCCAAAAGAGTGGTCAAATCACTAGTTAAAGTATTGACCTCTTCAAACCCCCTTTTATCAATTTCTCAACAAGATTTTCACCCTCCGAATTATCGGGATGCCTTCTAACTAAAGTTGACTCTTCTCCGGTCCCTTTTTCATCAATATTAACTTTATTAAACAAGGAATCAATAGAAGAAACACCAATCGCTTTAAGATCTTCATCACTTCTATGAAAGCAATCACTAGAAAACACTTTTTCTAAAACTTCTCTTCTAGCTCTAAGCATAGAAGTTCTTTTATTACTTTTATTCATAGAAACATAAAGAGCTTTAATTGATTCCTCAACTTTAGGCACCAAAATTTTCATCTTGAGATTTTCCACATCATGAGAAATTCTATCAACACTTCTAGACAAATCATCAATCTTATTCAATGTTCTTCTATAGTAGTGTTGAATTTTTTTTGAGTGTTGATAAATTATTTAATACTATTCTCAAGATTAGAGGTGTTCCTATTATTATTGTAAGATTTTTTCCATAGGAATTGCCATAATCATTAGAGGAATTACTAGGAAAAGGCCTAGGCTTAAAATTACATCTATAAGCATTTCGGGAGATAAAATTCACATCTATGGCATCACTATTTTTCTCAATCAAAGTAGACAAAGGCATATCATTGAAATCAATAGGAGCACTTTTACTAGCAACCAATTTCATAAGAGCATCAAATTTTTCACTCAAAGAAGAAATTTCTTCAACCGAATTAACGTTTTTACTAGTAGGAGCTCTTTCGGTATGCCATTTTGAATAATTTGCCATGATATTATCAAGCAACTTGGTGGATTCACTCAAAGTAATTTCCATAAAAGTACCACCCGCAGTGGAATCTAAAAGAATAAGAGAAACAAAATTCAATCCCGCGTAAAAAAATTCTATGATCATCCAAAGATTTAACCCATGAGTTGGGCAATTCCTTAGCATCATTTTTATCCTTTCCCAAGATTGTGCACATGCTCATGTTCAAGTTGCTTCAAATTCATGATCTGGGTTCTAAGGGATATATTTTTTGCGGGCGGAAAATACTTAGTGATAAAAGCATCTTTGCACCAATTCCAAGAATCGATACTATTGCGAGGCAAAGAAGAAAACCAAATTTTTGCAGAATCACACAAAGAAAACGGAAATAATTTCATCTTCACAATATCATTGTCCACATCTTTTGTATTTTGCATATCGCATAATTCCATGAAGGTATTAAGATGGGACACAGCATCCTCATTAGGAGTACCGGAAAATTGATCTTTCATGATAAGATCCAGCAAAGCAGTATTAATATCACAAGACTCCGCACTAGTGGCCGGAGGAGCAATTGGAGTGCCAATAAAATCATTGTTGTTGGTATTTGAGAAATCACATAACTTGGTGTTCTCTTGTGTCATGGTGACTACGCAACAAAATTGCACTCAAAAACAGATCCGTCAAGAAAACAACAAACAAAAAAGAAGGCGAATAAAATGCAAATTTTTGTGAAGTGGGGGAGAGGAAAACGAGAGGCAAATGGAAAATAATGTAAATTGCGAGGAGATGAGATGTGTGATTGGGAACCTGGTATATGTTGAAGATCCTCCCCGGCAACGGCGCCAGAAATTCCTTTTGATGGTGGCTTGAAGCTACGTCGGTATTTCCCCAAAGAGGAAGGGATGATGCAGCACAACAGCGGTAGGTATTTCCCTCAGTGATGAAACCAAGGTTATCGAACCAGTAGGAGAACCAAGCAACACTACGTAAATAGCACCTGCACACAAATAACAAATACTCACAACCCGAGGTGTAAAAGGGGTTGTCAATCACTTTCGGGTAACGGCACCAGAAATTGGCAAACGGACATGAGAGAGTAGTAAATATTGATAGATCGAACACCAAATAAAATAAATTGCGGCAAGGTATTTTTGTATTTTTGGTTTAATAGGTCTGAAAATAAAAGCAAAGGAAAAGTAGATCGCAAAGGCAAATATATTAAAGAAGATACCTGGGGGTCGTATTCACAAGTGGCTTCTCTCGAGAAAAATAGCAAACGGTGGTATAGAGCAAAGAGGCGGTTCAGGGGGCACCCGAGGTGGGCACTACCCACCATGGCGCTCCCCTCGGAGCACCCCCCAGGTGCTTCTTCAGCCCACTGGATGTCTTCTGGTCCAAAAAAATCTCAAAAAAGTTTTGCTGTGTTTGGACTCCATTTGGTATTGATTTCCTGTGATGTAAAAAACATGCAGAAAACAACAACTGGCACTTGGTACTATGTCAATAGGTTAGTACCAAAAAATAATATAAAATGAATATAAAACGATTATAAAACATCCAAGAATGATAATATAACAGCAAGGAACAATAAAAAAATATAGATACGTTGGAGACGTATCTAAGAATGATAATATAACCGCTGAAGAATTGAAGATGTTGAAATACAATGCTCAAGCTTGCAATATCCTCTTCAACGGATTATGCCCCGAAGAATTCAATAAAATCGGCCGTCTTGAGAATGCAAAAGAAATTTGGGATACTTTGATTGATATGCACAAAGGTACCAAGTCCGTCAAGGAATCCAAATTGGATGTGCTTCAAAGTCAACTTGACAAGTTCAAAATGAAGGATGGTGAAGGCGTCGCTGAAATGTACTCTAGGCTTGCTCTCATCACAAATGAGATTGCCGGCTTAGGAAGTGATGAGATGACATGTAGCGACCCGACCCGAATGGATCAAGTCTCTGTGCTTAAGTGTCATCCCTGGATCGGTATGCTGACACACACAGTACTCGAGGATTTATAACAGAGGTAAATCACATGTATAATGTAACGTAAATACTATTACCTCAATCCAAATAGCGGAAGTAGCAACAAGGTTGTGGATTCCCATCAACACCAACGGCAAAGTTGAGTGTAGAAATCATAACCCTAACGTATCACTTACTCGTCATAAGATTCTTGCAACATGAGACGTTGCAGCCACAAAGGGTCAGTACATTGAATGTACGGCAAATCCACACTATAGAGCAATGTTGAATAATGGCTATCACTACATGCATATTTGGCCGGTGGAAAGCTCTAAGTTTATTTTTGCATAAAGCCAATTTTTCCCTACAACAAAGGAACATAATTTTTATTTAACTACAAAGTTTGTTGAAAACATTGAGAATGGTAACCTCATCTCAATCCCAAATTAAAATAATCATCAACCCGACAAATTAATTAAATTAGAGTTATGAGATCAACATGATAATTCAAGAACCAGATACTCAAGATGTCCATAACCGGGGACACGGCTAACCATGATTACTTTGTACACTCTGTAGAGGTTTGCTCACTTTTCCCCTACAAGACTCGATCTCCTCTGTTGGATTTCTCGCACTTCATGGTGTTTGAGAAACGGATGACCGAGACACAGTCTTTCAGAAGCATTAACTCTAACCCCGGGTAGACAGTACCAACCTACATCCCCTACATATGCTAGCCTACCATTGGAAGAGGTCATGCAACATACTCAACTATGCTAGAGCCCATAATATCTTGTGGCTGCACACGGAAGTTTCTAGCATGAATAATCTTATGATCCCTTTGAGCCTGGGTGGCGGACCATAGGAGGATCACACGGTATAACCCCGGGATCTCCTAGGACAACACTGGTATAACCCCAGGTGTTCGGCAAGCCACTGGTATATCCCCAGGGTGCCCCAACCCATCCACCCAGATGTGTATTAAAGTAGCCACCTTAAGTTAACCATTACATACTTATCATTCTCACATCTGTCATGGATACACTCAAACCCAATCCACATCTACGAGCATAGCAGAGCAGTATGAACATAACGTAGAAGTAACGCCCAAGGTTTGAATGCAGGACAATAGGTTCCTACCTCATCAACTACTTCCCAATACCCACATGTTATCAATTCCTAACCATGCAATGCTTGAGGGTGAAACTAATGCATAAAAACTGGGTATGAAAGGGATATGATCAAAGTGTGAACTTGCCTTGTACTGTTGATGAAGATGAATCACACTCATAACTCCTGATAGTTCTACTCGTCACACTCCCGTCAATCTATCGTAAGCAAGCAATAGTAACCACACATAAGCAGTCACTCAAAAGATCGGAAAGAACGAAGAAGACAATTCGGAAACATCGAAACCAAGCAAATAACTCCTGCAACATAAAACAATTTCTAACAGTACCAAAATTATGTGAATTTTGCCTTATCAGAAAGTTTAGGTCAAGAGCTTTAATATGCAAAAGGAATCAACTAAATCGGAGCTATAAAACTCAAGTTACGATCAAACGAAGTTCAAATAGAAATCTGTTTGAATTCAAATTTTAAAACTTTCAAAAATATGTTTAAGTTGTTTCACTGGATAGAGGGGATCATAACAAAGAAGTGGGCATTGGTTTCATTGGATTTGGATAAACGAGCGTAAAGTTGTGACCGTTTGAAGAACAGGGGCTAAACTGTAAAGAAACAAATTACAGATAGGTCCCTGACTAAAACTAACAGAAAAAGAAAAGACTAAATAACGAACATTCGCTACTGAACGCTAACAAACGAAAATTGTTCGCTAACTAAGCTAACTAATGAACGTTCACTAAATAATCTAATCTAAAAACCACAAACCACAAACCACAAACAAAACCGATCGGTTTTAGAGGTTTTACCGGTCGGGCGGTTTTCTTCGAAAACCGGCGGCGAATCGGCAGCAGCGGTGAATCGGCTCCGGCGACGTCGCGGCAGGGCGAGGTGGTGTGGGGAGGCGCTGGCGAGGCTGGCGGCGGCGAGATGCGTGGCGGCGGTGGTGCAAGAAGCGGCGCGGCAGCGGCATGGCGCGAGGAGAGGAGGGGGGTCCCGAGGCGGCCTTTTAAAGGGGCAGGGGAGGAGCGGCGACTGGCGTGGGCGAGGGGCAAGGGGAGGCATGCCCGACGCGGTCACGGGCGGGCGTAACGCTGCATGGCGACAAGCGGATCACAAGTGGAGCTTAGGGACGAGTGGCGCTGGGCGTGGCTTACTGGGCCGCCCTTGGCCGGTCGGTCCAAAGTTTTTTAATAAACATTTTTCCGCACAAACAAAAATAATAAAAACAAAATAAATAAAAATATTATATAGGCATATAATATATCAAAATTTTCAGAAAAAGATTTTCTACAACCTGATCATTTTTTCTAGCGTCAAATAAAATCCACAAAAAAATTCAAACGGACTTTTAATTTGATTTCTTCGGAACTCCCAACTCATATTTCATATGTTTTGAGAAGTCATTTTATCTTCTCTCATGAAAATCATTGAGTTGCTTAAAGTTTCCGAATTGGAAAATACTTCCAAATAAAATTCAAATCTTTTCAAAAAACCCTTTTCATTTTAAATGGAAAAGTCATGTTATCTTCTCTCCAGGGTTTTGTGATGAAAAGTATTTGAATTCACGGAGATCATAAATGCAAAAATGAAAGTTTGGGAAAGTCCTTTTATTCCCTCTCATTTAACTTTCAAAAGTTACAATTTCACTCACTTTCAGTCAATCAATCACACAACAATCAAACAATCATTCAAAACTATTTATTTATTATAACATTCCAAAATTTCGAATTTTGGGATGTTACAAACCAACCACCCTTCAAATGAATCTCGTTCTCGATATTCGGAGAGGCTAGAAAGAAATAGGTTAGGTTTGGGGTCTTCTCAAAATCCATCGATCATCACAGGGGGTCTGGGGTGTTGTCGGTGTCAAAACCGGCGGATCTCGGGTAGGGGGTCCCGAACTGTGCGTCTAGGCAGATGGTAACAGGAGACAAGGGACATGATGTTTTTACCCAGGTTCGGGCCCTCTCGATGGAGGTAATACCCTACTCTGCTTGATTAATATTGATGATATGGGTATTACAAGAGTAGATCTACCACGAGATCAAGGAGGCTAAACCCTAGAAGCTAGCCTATGGTATGATTGTTGTTCGGCCCTACGGACTAAAACCCTCCAGTTTATATAGACACCGGATAGGTTAGGGTTACACGTAGTCGGTTACAATGGTAGGAGATCTACATATCTCAGACGCCAATCTTGCCTTCCACGCCAACGAAAGTCCCATCCGGAGACGGGACGAAGTCTTCAATCTTGTATCTTCATAGTCTTGGAGTCCGCCGTGATGATAGTTCGCTATCCGGACACCCCTAGTCCAGACTCCTCAAGAGCTCCTCGAACCAAAGCTTCAATGACGACGAGTCCGGCGCGCATATTGTCTTCGGCATTGCAAGGCGGCGAATACTTCATAGAAGGTTTTGAACACAAGGACGGTGTCCGGCTCTGCAAAACAAGTTCCACATACCACCGTAGAGAGAATAACTTTTGCACAGATCTGCTGACGTATTCCGCGGCGTGACATCACACCACGGCCATGCCTTTATATGAATCGTTTTTTACTGTTCCACCTCAGCGCGTTTAGCGAGGCGGTTTCCTTGGCACGTCTTATCAAAGCATAGATCGTGCCCCCTTATTCCAGGATTCCCATCAATACGGACGTGGGTAACCCAACTGCGTGCTGCGTGCCTCCTCTATCAAAGGCGAGTCTTAATCGACCACGGGGAGGGCTCTTGGTATTCAACCTCTTTATAATGAGACCAAGGCCCTCTTCTTTTTTACACCCTCCATCGAGTTCGCCTCGCGCTTCAAGTTCTAACACCCAAAACTTCAGATTTAGGCGCTTCGGACCTTCGACGATGTCCGGCTCCGACCAGCATGGCCGATGGATGTCCTCTTCCATCACAGAAGAAGATGTGCTAAAGCTGCGAAACACCAGGTACCTAACCGGCGAGATTTCGCATAGGCTGCCTGCTCCAGGGCAGGTCATTCCCACTCCTGAGTCCGGCGAGAACGTGGTGTTCGTGTCTCACTTCCTTCGGGGTTTAGGCTTCCCGACGGATCCCTTTGTGCGGGGGCTCATGTTTTATTATGGGCTGGATTTCCATGACTTGAATCCGAGTCCATCCTCCATATCTCGTCATTCATTGTCATATGTGAGGCCTTCCTCCATATTACCCCTCACTTTGGATTGTGGCTCAAGACCTTCAAGGTGGAGCCAAAGATGATCGAGGGGCAACAAGCAGAGTGCGGAGGGGCGGTCATAAGCAAGCGTGCTGATGCTCCATGGCCCGAGGGCTCTTTTCAAGAGGAGCTCGGCTTGTGGCAACGGGAGTGGTTTTATATCACCGCTCCCAGGGGCACCAAATGGGTGGCGCTCCCCGCCTTCCGCTCAGGTCCACCACAGCGGATGGCATCATGGGTCAACAAGGGGCTCGACTGGGGGCCGTCCAAGGACGTTCCTTTGTTGTAGGGCCGTATTCGAGACCTCCAAGAAAGAGAGATCAACCTGGTTGCGGTGGCGCAGGTTATGTTGATCCGGCGCCTTTTCCTCGCAAACGCCGCCTCCGCCTGTGGGAATTTAATCCGGAGGGACCACGAGCTCTCCAAAATTTTATGGGCACGACGCCCGTGGAGATGTATAAATTGTTCTTCGGATCACAAGAGAAGTGTCCGGACCTGACTGAGGACGCAGGACTAAGCTGCAATCGCCCAGATACTCAAGTAAGTAGTCCTGTAACCAGACAGGTTGTTCATTCATTCATCATATGTATGCCCTTCAAAGGAGTCATTTATTGAACAGGAGTGGATAGCCAAGGCAAAGTTAATAAGGTGTCCGGCTCCCCTCCCAGAGACCACGCCGGATCCCATGTTGACCAAGATGTTGAAGGTCGCGCCTTTTAAAGAAGGCGAAGGGGGGAGCAGGGAAGCAACTACCTCCACGAAGGAGGCTTCTGAGGAAGGAGGGATCAAAAGTCCCACCCTCCGAGGAGAGAAGAGGACCGCTTCGGAAGATCCGGAGGTCAAGGCCTCAAAGAGGGGAAAGAAATCTTCGTCAAAGAGTCAGCGTTGGGAAGCAACCCAGCCGCACTATTTCCCCAAGGGGATCAGCCCTCCAGCGAGCCGTAAGTAAAAAGAAGGGGTCTTGTAAATAAGGAACATCCCTGTATTTATTTCTAAAGATAACCGAAATTATACCTTGTAGTTCGGATCTCAAACTTCTCAGCAGAGCTCGCCTTCGGGGATCTTCTTCCGAGATGATGGAGAGCGAACGCCTCCAATTGCCGCACCCTCATGCGAGGCGGGCGACCACGAGGTGTCGACGCGAGGGTTTCTAAGTCCGCGGGGGCCGGAAGGTCCGCGCCAATCGGGCGCCCCGGCCGGAGGAGTCAAGGATTTGCTCGGCGAAGCGGTTATCTCGTAAGATCACCGTGCTCTAATGGGTACGGTGATTGAAAGAATTGCATCCGCGAAGAGCGGATTGCATGAAGCCGCCGAAGCTTATCGACGGGTTCGAGGTACGCAAAAATGATGTACCTTCCGGCGCTTATGCATATAGAATGCGCCTGTATAGATAGTAGCCCTCGAGACTCGCATGCGTTGTCAAAATTGACAGCGTGCCAAGGATCAAAATCTCGATTATAACATATCACCGCTCCTAAACAGGTGGCGGGCGTCCGTGGCCAGCCGGATCGATGAATATGCCGAACTAAAGCGGCAACTTGACGAGGCGGATGCGCATATCGCTACCGTCAATAAACGGTTTGACGAGTCACAAGGTATGCGACTTCTACGCGGACACCGTAAGGGAGCTTGACGCCCATGCCTTACTACGTGTATGATTAATGCAGATGGTGCCGCTGTTGTGGAGGAGCTGCGGCGGAACTCACCCGGCGAAAGAGCAAGCCAGAAATAGTAATGCGTTGCTTTAAGGCGGCCGAAGAGCTAGAAGTCGAACGGGCTGCTCATCGCCAAGAAGAGGAAATGGCCGATATGGCGGAAAGTTGAAGAATACTACCGATCGCTGCGAGGTTCTTGAAAAAGAACGCTAAGCGGAGCAAGAGGGCTGAATAAGGCCACCGCCAATCCAAGGATGCCTGCTCGGCTTTGAGAGCTGCCAAGGAGGAGCTGAGTCAGCCGGGCTATTGCGGCTGGAAAACCGCTTTCGCCGCGGAGGAAATATCCGGATCCGAAGTATGCTCAGTTGGAAAGGTTGTGGAGTTCGGAGGATGCTTATCTGGACTTAGCGGCGAGCGCTGCTGACGCGATTGAGCACTTCCGAGGCCAGAAGGGGCACAGAAGGGACGAGCTATATTGGTCGCAATTCCATAGTCCGGAGCGTCCTCTTCCGTTGACCGATCGGTTGGCCGAATGGGCCGAGCTGAATCGATTATCTGGACTGGCCATGAAGCATGTCATGACTCATTTGTGGCCAGGCGGACCCCAGCCGAAGAGTTATTTTGGCTTAGTGCAGCAGTTCCTTAGTGCGGTACCGCATATCGACGCAATGAAGTGGTCGGCGTGCATTGAGGGAGCGCGGATGGCTCTGGCCCGTGTCAAGACATATTGGGCGGAGATGAAGGCCACCCATGTTGCGTCCCAAGATTCGGACAGAAGCCGAGTACCTGCCGAGCACTATTTTGAGGAAGTCTGCAGGCGCTCGTTTAATAGAGACGCAGTGCTCGAAGGATATCATGTTTAAATGACATGTATGATTTGTGAAAACAATGTTTCAATATAATATAAGAGCTTTTTATACTTGTGCGTTCAAGTAGTAGATTACTCCTTGTGCGGCCGTTTATGTATATGTATATATATATAACCTGAAAGATGGCAGTCCTTGGCTTCAGCCCCCACGCACATAGTGCGGGGGTGTTTGCAGAGAAGGCGCTTTTTCACACTTAATCCAACGTCTTGGTCCTGTTAAGGAGGTGGTAGCGTAGCAAACTAGGCAACCGGACTATAATGCTTTATCACTTTCACTTAGCCATAGGAGTTCGAGGGTAGGGCTACTATATAGCCTGGGGCACCGCACTCTCCCGAATTCGGGTGCGTATGCTCGACCGAAAACCGGTCCTTCGTTAATGCGGAGGAATTCTAAACATTCCGTGAGTCATCGAGTGATTGACCAGTCTCGCTATATCATGATGATCAGTTTTCGGCTTTCTCTACTAAGGTGCTCGCCTACCTAACCGCACAATCGCAGAGTTCTCCACGGTGCCGCGTCGGTAGATAAAGCAGGAACGTAAGGCAGCAAAACACATTAGCCGGCAAACCCAACATTTGACCAAAGACATGATTCGAGCTGATGCATATAAGGCCTAATCTCGAGACGCCGAATACTCCCTAAGGTATTCGGTCTTTATAAAAACGGGCAGAATAATGCCCTAAGCCCCTGTTGTCCAGGTACGCGCGAAAATTCTGGTGCGGCCAATGCCAAAATGCCAGCCTCCTCCTTGGTTATAGTAAGAAACCGGGGGATGTATATCAACAAGAGACAGTAAAAAAGGTTTACACAGGGTCTTAATCTGAAAAGAATCCTTGCAACGGGTCCCTCACCGCACGCCTCTGCTACCAGATCTCTGTTGTGTCGTATCCTGGACGGGTGTAGCACGTTGTTCATCTATAAAAGAGAGGAACTTAGTTTGAAAGAAAAAAGATCGTGCGAAAGAATGTACTTTATATTAAATAAACAGAGTACGATTCGAAGGAGTGAATAAAATTGAGCTTTGTTGTCTCTTGTTGTACATGCATGCAGCCCCTTGTATGGGGGCATGCCGCTAGTAGGCACCGGACTCGTCTAGCCGTGTCCGGTGTTTGAATGACCTATTCAAGTTCTTTGACTAGCGTAGCCGGATGGGTGTGGGGCTGTTAAGGCAGTCTCACGTTCCTCCGTGCTCGAGTAACACTTAATACTCCCTTTTAATGAGATGATGCCGCGTGGACCGGGCATTTTAAGTGTAAGAGATGCATAATGCGGTATTGCGTTAAACCGGGCGAAAGCTTCGCGTCCCAATAGTGCCTGATGGCTACTTTTAAACGGGGCGACATGGAAGATTAAATTTTCACGACGGAAGTTGTCGGATGAACCGAACACAACTTCTAGTAGTATGGAGCCCGTACAATGGGCATATGGGCCTGGCATTACTCCTTTAAAGGAGGTGTTGCTACGGCGAATTTTGGTTGGGTCTATCCCCATCCTGCGGATTGTGTCCTGATATATCGTGTTTATGTCACCGCCACCATCCATGAGGACTTGTGTAAATTGGAATCCGTCGATTATAGGATCCAATATCAAGGCAATCCATCCTGCGTTCGGATACTTCCTAATAGTCCCGATGGTCGAAGGTGATTAGTTTTGACAACCGGTGTTGGTACTCCGCTAGGTAGTTTGTGCGCGCGCATTCTAGTGGGCGCCGCTCTGTTTTTCCCTTTGATCACTTGAAGTGAGTTTACTGTTTTAACCTCTTGTGGGAAATTCTTTTGTTTTCCGGGGCTCTGCTTGTGGTGCTCGTCATCATCTTCACTTGGTGTGTAGAGCCCCTTGTGTTCGGCGTTGAGTCTGCCGGACTGTTTGAAGACCCAACAATCTATGTGGCTATGGTTTGTAGGCCTCCCGGGAGTACTGTGGATTTGACATATCTTGTCCAAGATTTTGTTTAAGTTGGATAGCTCATCGCTATTGTCCTTAAGGGGCAGTTTTTTATTGTTCTGTCGTGAGCTTTTGAATCCGGCGTTGACTGCCGCGCTCTTTGGACCATTCCCTTTAATCCGGCGCTGGTCCTTGTTGCGCCGTGGTTTCCCATTTCCATCCCTGACTTTGGATGTACTTGGGTCGCTGGTGCTGCATCTTGCTAGCCAGCTATCCTCTCCGCAAAAGCGGGTCATGAGGCTTGTTAATGCGGCCATGGTTCTCGGCTTCTCTTGGCGAGGTGTCTCATGAGCCATTCGTCTCGGACGTTGTGTTTGAAAGCTGCTAAGGCTTCAAGCGTCCGGACAATCGACTATTTGGTTCTTTTTGGTGAGGAACCTGTTCTAATTTATGGCTGATTCTCCAAGTTGTTGAGTTATATGACTTAAATCGTCAGATCCGGAGGACGGACATAAGTCCCTTGAAAGTTTGCCGAAAAGTATCCTCGAGCTCTTCCCAACTTCCAATGGTGTTTTCAGGAGGCCTTTGAGCCAATGCCGGGCTGGCCCTTTGAGCTTGAGGGTAAGTATTTTATGGCGTGGAGATCATCTCCTCTAGCCATGTGTATCTGGAGGATATAATCATCAATCCAGACTCCGTGGTCATTGTTCCGTCGTATGCCTCTATGTTTACGGGTTTGAATCTTTGGAATTCATGATCCAGCACCTCATCGGTGAAACACAGGGGGTGTGCGGCGCCCCTATATTTGGGTGTGCCGTGGTGTTCGGATTTTTGGCGTGTTGCATTGCTTTGAAGAGCTTGCTTTCTCGGCCCATAGATGGACCTTACTGGGTCATCCTTTTGATGTGAATCCGGATGCGGATCGCGTGCCGACTTGTGTGCGGCGCCATTTGCCGCTCTCTTTTTGCCGTGGGGTCGTCCATCCGACCGGGTGGCCTTCTTACTTTTTGTTTGTGGGGGCTCTATGGCCTCCTCATCAAATTCAGGCAGTAGTTTTCTCCTTGGGTAGCTCTTTGTTCGGGCGATCGTCGCCAGTATTTGTCTCATGTGTTGAATACTTTGCTCCATCTGATTCTGAGTGCATCTTCCGCTGTTTTGAGCTTCCGCTTCGCTTCTTCAAAGCTACGCGCAGGCGGCGACGAGCCTTTTGTGGAGGTTATTTTGCTCCAACAATTTGTCCGGCATGAGATCGTCCGGACTGTTGTCTTTGCCAGGGACGGGTTGTTTATCCAAGTTGTCTTGTTCGGATGATTGCTCGATAGCATGTTCGTCGTCCACCGGTTCGCCTCGCTCTATGGCTGGGTCTCTGTTGAGGCGGGACTTGGTTCGGCGTTTACGTTGCCGTTTGACTGCTTTTCGAGGGATTTATCCTTCAGAGCGTCCGTTGTTCCTCGTCTTCATTTCCTTTAGGTGTATCCACCATGTATACATCATGGGATGAGGTGGTTGTCCAGCATCCTATAGGCGCTGGTTCATGGTTGTCTCCTACATCGTCGTCCATAACGTCGATGTCTTCGGAGTCGAAATCGAGCATGTCGTGTAAGCTTTCGATAGTGGCTACGAAGTGGGTGGTGGGTGGGCGTTGAATTTCTTCGTCGTCCGCATCCCAACCTTCCTGACCGTAGTTCGGCAAGGGATCTTCGGATAAAGAGAGACTTTAGTGAATTCAGGATGTCGCCAAAGGTCAAGTGCTGAAAGATGTTCGCGGCAGTGAACTCCATGACCGGCGCCCAATCGGATTCGATTGGCAGGGGCACGAAGGGTTCGGAGTCCGGAGAGGAGTCTGGCACCCTGGAGTCAAGGTCTTCGCAGCGACAGGATGGAGTTCGGCTCAATCGTCAGAGATATCATAGCCCCGAGGCGGTGTCCAACCACTCGCCCTCGATCGGGAATCCGGCTCCGGATTAAGGGTCGAGCGGATCTTTGATGCGGCCTCCGTGGCACCGTTTCTGCAGAGCTAGATCATGCCCATCGAGACAAAGGCGGCATCGCCGGCTGCGGCTCGGATCCGTCGAAGATCAAGTCTCCGCGGACATCACCAGTATAGTTCAAACTTCCAATCTGACTGATGGCGGGCGTAGCTTTCGATCTGCTCCAGATGGCTGCCGAATTGGCCCGCAGCAAAGCCGCCCGAATACGAAGATCTGTCCGGGAGAAAAGTTTCACCTGGACCGCGTCGTTGTTGATGATCGAAGGAGCCATCGGGCCTATCGGTGACGGCATACGCAGGAACTCTCAATGAAAGCACCAATGTCGGTGTCAAAACCGTCGGATCTCGGGTAGGGGGTCCCGAATCGTGCGTCTAGGCGGATGGTAACAGGAGACAAGGGACACGATGTTTTTACCAGGTTCGGGCCCTCTCGATGGAGGTAATACCCTACTCCTGCTTGATTAATATTGATGATATGGGTAGTACAAGAGTAGATCTACCACGAGATCAAGGAGGCTAAACCCTAGAAGCTAGCCTATGGTATGATTGTTGTTCGACCTACGGACTAAAACCCTCCGGTTTATATAGACACCGGATAGGATAGGGTTACACAGTCGGTTACAATGGTAGGAGATCTACATATCCGTATCGCCAAGCTTGCCTTCCACGCCAAGGAAAGTCCCAGTCGGACACGGGACGAAGTCTTCAATCTTGTATCTTCATAGTCTTGGAGTCCGGCCGTGATGATAGTTCGGCTATCCGGACACCCCCTAGTCCAGGACTCCCTCAGGTGCTACCACCCTTAGAAGCATGGTTACGGTTCCATCAAAACTTATATACTCCATCCTTATTGTTGACAGTGTCGGTCATCTCAGATTCTCGGGAAAATTCCTTCTCTGGGATCTTCCGGTAGTGGCATAACCTTTTCCTCAATACTTCTGCCCTTTCATCTTGGTAAGGTTATTCTTAGACTGGGTCTTCTTAGCTGACAGGTCTGGCGCCAATACTAAACAACTATCGATATCTCATGGTGGTCAACAATTTATGGTTTCTCCTGCAGGAAATTGGTATCGGCGTCAATCTCACCGTATATCCTACAATTGGCAACAGCTGCCTTGTACAAGGGAAAAAAATTGTCATACCATTCTAAGGTTCAAACAAGGTTTTGATCGTCGTCTCTCTACTATGGGTAAGTCACTCAGATTTACCATCCCATATAGCAAAGCGAATAATAAGGGTAAGTCGGTATGGTGATCAATCCATCCCGCACCCAAATCATTTCCTTGTATATGGTTTAGCGAATCTCGCATTCTAACACTCGGTCATCCTCACAAGCATTGCAGAATTTCTCTTGTCGACGAACCGGGTTCGGATAAATCCATTGATTCTGCAAGCCAAACAAACATCTATCGTTCCTTCACCACTCTCAGGTTTTGCGTAAACTCCTATAGGATCGTGTGTTGCTAAAGTCGTAACTTCTTCCAGGGTTTTTCCTTCAACAAGAGTGTGCTTGCTTCTTGGCAGGTCCTGGGGCCTGTGGGTTATGGCCCATCTCATCACTTGCAAACCTTGAACTCATCATCGGGGGCAACTGATCATTATTCCAACATCCAACTTCCTAGCATTCTTAAATCCATCCAATTGTACTGTCTCCCTTCCTTCTATTGGTGCCAAACTATGACGTGATAACTCAGACTCATCCTGGAGTTACAATTGCTCCATATTACCAACATTATTCCTCCTTTATATCCAATAGTACTTCATCCCTTCATACTTCTTGGGGTGTCCCACATATCGAGATAAAACTCGTACTTATTTTATCTGTGGTCCACTCCGTGGAGTATCATTATCCTTGCCAGGGGTCAAGGGTCCTCACAGGGTACTACCACCCTTGAAATGCACAAATTCATCCATAGACCATATTTCTCATATCCTCTAAAATGGTCAAAATCTTTCGTTATAGAGTAACAACTCATAAAATCCAATCAGTACCAATGATGCTAACTTTATTGATTCTCGAATGATTACAATATCTTGCTTTTCCATTACATGCCTCAACTCATCGCCTCAATATAAAGGAAAAATGTTCTCACTACTACTACTATACTTCTCACAGACACAACTAATTATCACAAGTCTCCTTCTCCTTGGGACAATCTCTGGCAAAGTGCCCTGCTTCATTACGACAAAAACATATTACTTCTAACAAGTCTCGAGGTTTCCTTTTTGGGAAACTGCTGAAGTAGTGCCCCGACTCCTTGCACCCGAAACAGGTGATATGACTCAGGTCCTTCCTGGAATCCAATCTACTTCTCTTCCTGGACTTTTCCGTGCCAATCAAGGCTTCTATTTCCCGTGGGTCATACTCTACTTCCTCTATCAGGAATTCTACTAAATCCCCATTCAGACAATTCTGGGAGATGTGTCCTTCTTCTCCACATGAATAGCATGACTTGGCGCAGGGTTTAATTGGATCTTCTTTGGGTGTGTCCTCCACCTCTTCCTTCATCACAGGTTCTTCTAAAATTTCCATGAGGGCTCCTTTCATTGCTTCTTTCTTCTGATGTACGGTTCTTTGTACCATGGGGTAAATGTGACACTGAGCAGGGTAGTGGGTAGTCCCTTCACACAAGAAACAAGTAATCTGCCTAGTTGGGAATTCTTCGGCGGGGTGACTTCCTTCACAATTTGGGCATTCATCCTTGTGTTCTTGATGGTTGTGTCCTATTTCTCCACGGAGCTTGCATGCACAAGACTTCCTCATATCATTTCCATAAGGCTTCATCTTCTGGGACACAAGCTGAGACTTTGGCAAAGTCAACTTAAATTCTTTCCAAGTGGTTACTCCTTGCCATCCATTGATGGTTCAGTACATCCTCCACCAAGTAGAAGCACCTCTTTCAAAGCACTAAAGAGCATGCTGGGTCATATCTTTTCTGACTATAGGGTTATTCTTCATGTGATCCTCCATGTTCTGAATCCATTGGTCCGTCTCCAATTGACTTATCAGTCCAAGGAACATGAGTTCATCTCCATTCATCCTCTATCGGGTCCATGGGTTTGGGGTGAGATAAGAGAGAGAGAGAGAGAGAGAGAGAGAGAGAGAGAGAGATACACACAATACAAACAATAGTTTTCAAAAGACAGATTTCAATTGTGGCTGTCGGAAAACAACAAACAAATGACAACTCACAATCGTCGCATCTAACATAGGTATATAACAGGGGTTTGGTCTTCTAAAGGTCAATAAATCTTCAACGTCGCCAAACTCTTCAGGTCTTGTTCATGTCTCCGATGGCTTTCTTCCGATCGTGCTTGTCCTTCTCAAATTCTTCTGCCAGGCCATCTCTGTTGACGCGAAGTCTCTCATGACATCCTTTGATATTCTGGAGTTGCATTCCAAACTTCTGGGTTTCAACATCCTTGGCATGAACCATGTCCTACTGTCCTTCAGTTCCTGACGAATCTCCGGTGTCTCGAGGTTTTACTCCTCCAGCTTGGCTACTTCTAGCTTCTGGGTCCTAAGTTCATCATGAAATGCTTTCTCGTCAAATACGGCTTCCTGCAGGTCCATCTTAAACTTTTTGATGTGATACTCCAGATCCTGGTGATACACCAGCTAAAGTTAAAAGTGCATCCTTTGCTGATAGATGCTCCATCAGCCTTCTACCATCCAATCCTTTCAAAGAAATGCATGTTTAACTCAGCACGGTGAAAATAGCATAAATGGGCGATAACATCATGGATATCCATCTTTATGTCCATGTCTCCACCATGAGCTATCATTACATAGTTGATGTCCCCTGTCTTGGGGTTTTCTTGACAAAATCTTTAAGTTTTAATGCTCCATGTTCCGGCGTTTCTCCGATACACCTTGATCTCGGGTATTGACAACTTCCATAGTCTGCCAAGTTCCATAAGGGTAGCCTTCCTAGGTCCTACAAATCTGGGAATTCTTCAGACTTCAAATTTTCCTAGTCTTCGGAGTCTTCAACAGTGGTGGTTTCCGTTATTATAATGCTTCGTAAAATCCTCTTCATTCTGAAGTGGTCTTAGTTGTCCGATATCTTGTACTTCTTGGAGTAGTCTCATCAGCCGAATCTTCATGTGGTCAAAAGGGGAAAAGGGTATAGTCTAACTAAAAGGGAATATTTGATAAAACTCAGAAAAGAGGAGAGGTAAAAGATCCTTTTGGAAATAAAGTTGTAGAGAAAATCTTTCCTATGGGCATGACAGTTTCTAGGGGTCACGTCCTATAGTCAACATGTGCTCTGATACCATCTTGTTGTGACCCGACCCAAATGGATCAAGTCTCTGTGCTTAAGTGTCATCCCTAGATCGGTATGCTGACACACACAGTACTTGAGGATTTATAATAGAGGTAAATCACATGTATAAAGTAACGTAAATACTATTACCTCAATCCAAATAGCGGAAGTAACAAGAAGGTTGTGGATTCCCATCAACACCAATGGCAAAGTTGAGTGTAGAAATAGTAACCCTAACGTATCACTTACTCGTCGTAAGATTCTTGCAACATCGTTGCAGCCACAAAGGGTCAGTACATTGAATGTACTGGCAAATTCACAATGAGAGCAATCTGTGAATAATGGCTATCACTACATGCATATTTGGCTGGTGGAAAGATCTAAGTTTATTTTTGCATAAAGCCAATTATTCCTACAACAAAGGAATATAATTTTTATTTAACTACAAAGTTTGTTGAAAACATTGAGAATGGTAACCCCGTCTCAATCCCAAATTAAAATAATCATCAACCCGAGAAATTAATTAAATTAGAGTGATGAGATCAACATGATAATTCAAGAACCAGATACTGAAGATGTCCATAACCGGGGACACGGCTAACCATGATTAGTTTGTACACTCTGTAGAGGTTTGCTCACTTTTCCCCTACAAGACTCGATCTCCTCCGTTGGATTTCTCGCACTTCATGGCGTTTGAGAAACGGATGACCGAGACACAGTCTTTCAGAAGCATTAACTCTAACCCCGGGTAGACAGTACCAACCTACATCCCCTACATCTTCTAGCCTACCACTGAAAGAGGTCATGCAACATACTCAACTATGCTAGAGCCCATAATAGCTTGTAGCTGCTCATGGAAGTTTCTAGCATGAATAATCTTATGATCCCTTTGAGCCTGGGTGGCGGACCATAGGAGGATCACACAGATAACCCCGGATCTCCTAGGACAACACCGTATAACCCTGTGTGTTCGCAAGCCACCGGTATATCCCTGTGGTGCCCCAACCCATCCACCCAGATGTGTATTAAAGTAGCCACCTTAAGTTAACCATTACATACTTATCATTCTCACATCTGTCATGGATACACTCAAACCCAATCCACATCTACGAGCATAGCAGAGCAGTATGAGCATAACGTAGAAGTAACTCCCAAGGTTTGAATGCAGGACAATAGGTTCCTACCTCATCAAATACTTCCCAATACCCACATGTTATCAATTCCTAACCATGCAATGCTTGAGGGTGAAACTAATGCATAAAAACTGGGTATGAAAGGGATATGATCAAAGTGTGAACTTGCCTTGTACTGTTGATGAAGATGAATCGCACTCATAACTCCTAATAATTCTACTCGTCACACTCCGGTCAATTTATCATAAGCAAGCAATAGTAACCACACATAAGCAATCACTCAAAAGATCGGAAAGAACGAAGAAGACAATTTGGAAAACATCGAAACCAAGAAAATAACTCCTGCAACATAAAACAATTTCTAATAGTACCAAAATTACGTGAATTTGGCCTTATCAGAAAGTTTAGGTCAAGAGCTTTAATTTGCAAAAAGAATCAACTAAATCGGAGTTATAAAACTCAAGTTACGATCAAACGAAGTTCAAATACAAATCTGTTTGAATTCAATTTTTAAAACTTTCAAAAATATGTTTAAGTTGTTTTACTGGATAGAGGGGATCATAACAAAGAAGTGGGCGTTGGTTTCGTTGGATTTGGTTAAAAGAGCGAAAAGTTGTGTCTGTTTGAAGAACAGGGGCTAAACTGTAAAGAAACAAATTACGGATAGGTCCCTGATTAAAACTAACAGAAAAAGAAAAGACTAAATGACGAATGTTCGCTACCGAATGCTAATGAACAAAAATTGTTTGCTAACTAAGCTAACTAATGAACGTTCACTGAATAATCTAATCTAAAAAAATAAACGAGTTTTTTTTCTGAAAATAAACCACAAACAAAACCGATCGGTTTTAGAGGTTTTACCGGTCGGGGCGGTTTTCTTTGAAAATCGGCGGCGAATCGGCTCGAGCGGTAGCGGCGGATCGGCAGCAGTGGCGGCGGTTCGGCGACGGCCGCAGGCGAGGTGGCGCGGCACGGGCGAGGTGGCGGCGACGGCCGATGATGGCGGGCGGCGGCGGCGTTGGCGACGGCGGCAGCGACGCAAGCAAGATGCAGACGGCAACAAGCGCAGTGCGAGGAGAGGAGGGGGTCCCGGGCGGCCTTTTAAAGGCAAGGTGAGGGGCGTCATGGGCGAGGCGAGGAGGCGTGTTCGACGCAGTTACGGCGACGCGGTTGCATGACAAAGTGATCACAAGGAGCTCTGGGACGAAGCGGCCAAGGCTGGGCGTGGCAGGCCGCCCAAATTGCTGGTCCAAAGTTTTTTTTAATAAACATTTTTTTCAAACAAACAAAAATAATAAAAAAAATTATATAGGCATATAATATATCGAAATTTTCAGAAAAAGATTTTCTACAACCTGATCATTTTTCTAGCGTCAAATAAAATCCAGAAAAATTCAAATAAAGCAAAGAGTGCTACTGGTTCAATAAAACCCAATAAAAATCATTTTAAAAATACCAAAATGATTTCAAATTTATTTATCTCCAATTTTTTGATGTAGGGAATCATTTTACCCTTTTTCCGTATATTTTATTTTTGGAGAATAATAATTTGAATAAAAACCAAATAACTCCAAATTGAAAATAATTTCAAACGGACTTTAAATTTGATTTCTTCGAAACTCCCAACTTATATTTCATATGTTTTGAATAAGTCATTTTATCTTCTCTCATGAAAATCATTGAGTTGCTTAAAGTTTCTGAATTGGAAACTATTTCCAAATAAAATTCAAATCTTTTCAAAACCTTTTTCATTTTAAATGGAAGAAGTCATGTTATCTTCTCTCCAGGGTTTTGTGATGAAAAGTATTTGAATTCACGGAGATCATAAATGCAGAAATGAAAGTTTGGGAAAGTCCTTTTATTCCCTCTCATTTAACTTTCAGAAGTTTCAATTTAAATCACTTTCAGTCAATCAATCACACAACAATCAAACAATCATTCAAATCTATTTATTTATTGTAACATTCCAAAATTTATAATTTTGGGATGTTACATGACCGATAGATTCATCATCAAGAAGATCCTAAGAGCCTTGGATGGAAAATATGATACCGTGTGCACATTGATCCAAATGATGCCCAATTACAAAGATCTCAAGCCAACGGAAGTCATTGGTAGAATTTTTGCTGATGAGATGTCACTCAAGGATAAAGAAGAGCTTCACAACATGTCTAGTGGCGCAAAAAAAGCTTTATGTGATGCTCCTACATCATCAAGTGAGAAACAAGTCTTCAATGAAGAATTGAGCCTAATGGTGAAGAACTTCAACAAGTTCTACAAGAGTAGAAGCAAAGAAAGAAGTTCCAAGTCAAGGTCCTACAATGACAAAAGATCTTCTAGTCGTGATCAAAATTACTATAATTGTGGAAGGCCCGGACACTACTCAAGTGAGTGTACGGCTCCCTACAAAAGAAGAGAAGACTCACCTAAAAGGAGAAGTAAAAGAGAAGAATCACCACCAAGAGAAAGAAGGAATAGAGATGATCATTATGAACGAAGATCCTCTCGCAGAAGCAAGGATTCGGAAAGGAAGGACATGTCATCGAAGAGCTACACAAGACGAAGACATCAAGCTCATGTTGGTGAATGGGTATCCGCTTCCGACTCCGACAACCACTCCAAGAGAAGCTATCACTCCGACTCTGAATATACTCAAGATGAAGGTGTTGCTGGTCTCGCACTTGTGTCATTGCTACGTCTCGAGCTTGCGTTGGATTTCCCCGAAGAGGAGAGGATGATGCAGCACAGTAGCGTAAGTATTTCCCTCAGTTTTTGAGAACCAAGGTATCAATTCAGTAGGAGACCATGCGCAAGTCCCTAGTACCTGCACAAAACGATAGCTACTCGCAACCAACGCTTAGGGGTTGTCAATCCCTTCACGGTCACTTACGAGAGTGAGATCTGATAGAGATAATATTTTTGGTATTTTTGATATAAAGATGCAAAGTAAAAAGTAAAAGCAAAGCAAGTAAATAAAGTGATGGAGATTGATATGATGAGAATAGACCCGGGGGCATAGGTTTCACTAGTGGCTTCTCTCAAGAGCATAAGTATTCTACGGTGGGTGAACAAATTACTGTTGAGCAATTGATAGAATTGAGCATAGTTATGAGTTTATCCAGGCAATGATCATGTATATAGGCATCACGTCCGTGACAAGTAGACCGAAACGATTCTGCATCTACTACTATTACTCCACTCATTGACCGCTATCCAGCATGCATCTAGAGTATTAAGTTAAAACAGAGTAACGCCTTAAGCAAGATGACATGATGTAGAGGAATAAATTCATGCAATATGATAAATACCCCATCTTGTTATCCTCGATGGCAACAACAAAATACGTGCCTTGCAACCCTTTCTGTCACTGGGTAAGGTCACCGCAAGATTGAACCCAAAGCTAAGCACTTCTCCCATTGCAAGAACTACCAATCTAGTTGGCCAAACCAAACGTATAATTCGAAGAGACTTGCAAAGATAACTAAATCATACATAAAAGAATTCAGAGAAGAATCAAATATTTTCCATAGATAAGCTAGATCATAAACCCACAATTCATTGGTCTCAACAAACACACCGCAAAAAGAAGATTACATCAAATAGATCTCCACGAGAGAGGGGGAGAACATTGTATTGAGATCCAAAAAGAGATAAGAAGCCATCTAGCTACTAACTATGGACCCGAAGGTCTGAAGTAAACTACTCACACTTCATCGGAGGGGCTATGATGTTGATGTAGAAGCCCTCGGTGGTGGATGCCCTCCCATGGAGCTCCTAACAGGCCCCAAGATGGGATCTCGTGGATACAGGAAGTTACGGCGGTGGAATTAGGTTTTTGGCTCCGTCCCCGATCTGTTGGGGGTACGTAGGTATATATACGAGGAAGGAGTACGTCGGTGGAGCGTCAGGGGGCCCATGAGGCAGGGGGGCGCGCCCCCCACCCTCGTGACCGCCTCTGTCACTCCTTGGAGTAGGGTCCAAGTCTCTTGGATCACGTTCGGTGAGAAAATCACGTTCCCGAAGGTTTCATTCCGTTTGGACTCCGTATGATATTTCATTTCTTCGAAACACTGAAATAGGCAAAAAAACAACAATTCTGGGCTGGGCCTCCGGTTAATAGGTTAGTCCGAAAAATAATATAAAAGTGGAAAATAAAGCCCATTATAGTCCAAAACAATAGATAAAGTAGCATGGAGCAATCAAAAATTATAGATACGTTGGAGACGTATCGCATCCCCAAGCTTAATTCTGCTCGTCCTCGAGTAGGTAAATGATAAAAGAGAATTTTTGATGCGGAGTGATACTTTGGCATAATTTCAATGTAAATCTTCTTAATTGTGATATGAATATTCAGATCCGAAAGATTCAGTGACAAAAGTTCATATTGACATAAAAATAATAATACTTCAAGCATACTAATCAAAATAATTATGTCATCTCAAAATAACATGGCCAAAGAAAGTTCATCCCTACAAAATCATATAGTTAGGCTATGATTCATTTTCACACACAAAGATGTTCCCAACTTCTATACCCCGATGACAAGCCAAGCAATTGTTTCATACTTAAATAATCTCAAAAATTTCAACCTTCACGCAATACATGAGCATGAGCCATGGATATAGCACTATGGGTGGAATAGAATATGATGATGGGGATTGTGTGGAGAAGACAAAAAGGAGAAAGTCTCACGTTGACGAGGCTAATCAACGGGCTATGGAGATGCCCATCAATTGATGTCAATATGAGGAGTAGGGATTGCCATGCAACGGATGCACTAGAGCTATGAATGCTCAACAAAAGAAAACTAGTGGGTGTGCATCCAACTTGCTTGCTCATGAAGACCTAGGGCATTTGAGGAAGCCCATCGTAGGAATATACAAGCCAAGTTCTATAATGAAAAATTCCCACTAGTATATGAAAGTGATAACATATGAGACTCACTATATGAAAAACATGGTGCTACTTTGAAGCACAATATATGAGACTCACTACATGAAGAACGAGGTGCTACTTTGATGCACAAAATATGAGACTCATTACATGAAGAACATGGTTCTACTTGAAGCACAAGTGTGGAAAAATAGATAGTAGCATTGCCCTTTTCTTTTTTTTTTCTTTTTTTGGGCCTTTATTTTTTTTGGCCTTTCTCTTTTTTTTTATTTGGGCAATGCTCTAATAATGATGATCATCACACTTCCACTGATTACAACATGAGGATTACAACTCGAAACTAGAACAAGGTATGACTCTATATGAATGCCTCCGTGATGTCTGGGATGGTGCAATGAATCAAGAGTGACATGTATGAAAATAATGCATGGTGGCTTTGCCACAAATACGATGTCAACTACATGATCATGCAATGGCAATATGACAAAAGTATTGTATGTCATAATAATGATGAACGGAACGGTGGAAAGTTGCATGGCAATATATCTCGGAATGGCTATGGAAATGCCATAATAGGTAGGTATGGTGGCTGTTTTGAGGAAGATATAAGGAGGTTTATGTGTGATAGAGCGTATCGTATCACGGGTTTGGATGCACCGCTAAGTTTGCGCCAACTCTCAATGTGAGAAAGGGCAATGCACGCAATCAAGAGGCTAGCAATGGCGGAAAGGTAAGAGTGCGATAATCCATGGACTCAACATTAGTCAAAAGAACTCATATACTTATTGCAAAAATTTAGAAGTCATCAAAAATTCAAGTACTACGCATGCTCCTAGGGGATAGATTGGTAGGAAAAGACCATCGCCGCTCCCTACCGCCACTCATAAGGATGCACAAGCTGTACACTTCATGCTTCAAATTTGTTACACAACTTTAACCATACGTGCATGCTACGGGACTTACAAACTTCAACACAAGCATTTCTCAAATTCACAACTACTCAACCAGCATGACTTTGATATTATTACCTCCATATCTCAAAACAATTATCAAGCATCAAACTTATCTTAGTATTCAACGCACTCAAAAGAAAGTTTCACATATCTTGAACACCAAGTATATTAACATTAAGCAAATTACCATGCTATTAACGACTCTCAAAATAATCTAAGTGAAGCATGAGAGATCCACCACAGTGCTCTAAAAGATCTAAGTGAAGCACTAGAGCAAAAATTATCACGCTCAAAAAGATATAAGTGAAGTACTATGAGCAAACTATCAAGCTCAAAAGATATAAGTGAAGCACATAGAGTATTCTGTCAAATTCTAATTCATATATGGCTCTCTCAAAAGGTGTGTACAGTAAGGATGATTGTGGTAACTAACAAGCAAAGACTCAAATAATACAAGACGCTCCAAGCAAAACACATATCATGTTGGTGAATAAAAATATAGCTCCAAGTAAATTACCGATGGAAGTGGATTAAAGAGGGATGCCTTCCGGCATCCCCAAGCTTTGACTTTTGGTGTCCTTGGATTATCTTGGGGTGCCATGGGCATCCCCAAGCTTAGGCTCTTGCCACTCCTTGTTCCATAATCCATCAAAAGAATTCACCCAAAACTTGAAAACTTCACAACACAAAACTCAATAGAAATCTCGTGAGCTCCGTTAGAGAAAGAAAACAAAAGACTACTTTAAGGTACTGTAATGAACTAATTATTTATTTATATTGGTGTTAAACCTACTGTATTCCAACTTCTCTATGGTTCATAAACTATTTTACTAGCCATAGATTCATCAAAATAAGCAAACAACACACGCAAAACAGAATCTGTCAAAAACAGAACAGTCTGTAGTAATCTGTAACCAACGCAAACTTATGGAACCCATAAAATTCTACAAAAATTAGACGAGCTGGAAAATTTGTTTATTGATCAGCAGCAATTGGAATCAGTATTTTATCACGTTCCAGTGATTTTTAACAATTCGGGCACTGAGCACAAAGATTCTGGAAATTACAGCAAGATCAAATAACTATCATCTAAGAAGATCCAATAGGTCCAACTTGGCACAAACACTAATTAAAAGATAAAATCACATCTAAACAGAGTCTAGATGGATTATTTATTCCTAAACAGAACCAAAAACAAAAAACACAAAATAAAATTGGGTTGCCTCTCAACAAGCGCTATCGTGTAACGCCCCTAGCTAGGCATAAAAGCAAGGATAGATCTAGATATTGCCATCTTTGGTAGGCAATTCTTTAATGAGGCACCTTCCTCCTTTAGAATTTTCTTTGTTTCTAGTAATTATCAAACTTTTAGGCACAAGATCGAAAAATTCATTCGTAGCAAATGGCTCCTTAATGATAGTAAAAAGATCGGGATGAATACTTATAGATTTAAGATCCGCATTTTCCTTACTAGATGATTCACCCTTATTTTTAGGAACATACATAAGCTTGGCAATTTTAGTGGGAGGACTAGGAGTATTCTTTACAGAAGAAAAGGCAGTTCCCAAGTTGGTGATGATACCCTCAAGTTTATCGATTCGAGTAGAGTCTAGATTTATTTTCTCATTAACCATGGGTTCCTTCTCCTTAATATTTTTCAAAGTCATTCCTACCTTAGATCCATATTGAGTAATTTGATTATGGATTTTTTTGTCTAGATTTTCAATGGATTCAATGGTAGCAACTTTGTTTTCAATAATTTCAAGCCTTTGCATAGCATGCTCCAAAGTTAACATAGTTCCATTAACCAAAAGAGGAGGTGAGCCAAATAAATCTATTAAAGCATTATAAGAATCAAAAGTATGGCTACCCAAGAAATTCCCTTCGGTAATGGTATCAAGGATATATCTATACCAAGGATTAGCACCTACATAAAAATTACGAAGAAGAACTGAAGTAGATTGCTTCCTGGTAGATCTATTTTGAGCATTGCAAATTCTATACCAAGCATCTTTTAGATTTTCTCCCTCCCTTTGCTTAAAATTTAGAACTTCATTCTCGGGAGATAGCGGAGAAGATATAAGACTGGTCATGAAGACAAGCAAGCGAACTAACACACGAGCAAACAAAAGGCAAAGGAAAAAGGAGGAGGAGATTGGGAAAGAGAGGGCGAATAAAACAGCAAGGGTGAAGTGGGGGAGAGGAAAACGAGAGGCAAATGGCAAATAATGTAATGCGAGAGATAGGGATTGTGATGGGTACTTGGTATGTTGACTTTTGCGTGAGCCTCCCCGGCAACGGCGCCAGAAATCCTTCTTGCTACGTCTCGATCTTATGCGTTGGATTTCCCGAAGAGGAGAGGATGATGCAGCACAAGAGCATAAGTATTTCCCTCAACTTTTGAGAACCAAGGTATCAATCCATAGGGAGACCACGCGCAAGTCCCTCATACCTGCACAAAACGATAGCTACTCGCAACCAACGCTTAGGGGTTGTCAATCCCTTCACGGTCACTTACGAGAGTGAGATCTGATAAAGATAATATTTTTGGTATTTTTGATATAAAGATGCAAAGTAAAAAGTAAAAGCAAAGCAAGTAAATAAAGTGATGGAGATTGATATGATGAGAATAGACCCGGGGGCCATAGGTTTCACTAGTGGCTTCTCTCAAGAGCATAAGTATTCTATGGTGGGTGAACAAATTACTGTTGAGCAATTGATAGAATTGAGCATAGTTATGAGGTTATCCAGGCAATGATCATGTATATAGGCATCACGTCCGTGACAAGTAGACCGAAACATTCTGCATCTACTACTATTACTCCACTCATCGACCGCTATCCAAAGATGCATCTAGAGTATTAAGTTAAAAACAGAGTAACGTCTTAAGCAAGATGACATGATGTAGAGGAATAAATTCATGCAATATGATAAATACCCCATCTTGTTATCCTCGATGGCAACAATACAATACGTGCCTTGCAACCCTTTCTGTCACTAGGTAAAGTCATCGCAAGATTGAATCCAAAGCTAAGCACTTCTCCCATTGCAAGAACTACCAATCTAGTTGGCCAAACCAAACGGATAATTCGAAGAGACTTGCAAAGATAACTTAATCATACATAAAAGAATTCAGAGAAGAATCAAATATTTTCCATAGATAAGCTGGATCATAAACCCACAATTCATCGGTCTCAACAAACACACCGCAAAAAGAATATTACATCGAATAGATCTCCACGAGAGAGGGGGAGAACATTGTATTGAGATCCAAAAAGAGAGAAGAAGCCATCTAGCTACTAACTATGGACCCGAAGGTCTGAAGTAAACTACTCACACTTCATCGGAGGGGCTATGATGTTGATGTAGAAGCCCTCCGTGGTGGATGCCCCTCCCGTGAGCTCCTAACAGGCCCCAAGATGGGATCTCGTGGATACAGGAAGTTACGGCGGTGGAATTAGGTTTTTGGCTCCGTCCCCGATCTGTTGGGGGTACGTAGGTATATATAGGAGGAAGGAGTACGTCGGTGGAGCGTCAAGGGGCCCACGAGGCAAGGGGGCGCGCCCAGGGGGGAGGGGCGCGCTCCCACGCTCGTGACCGCCTCTGTCACTCCTTGGAGTAGGGTCCAAGTCTCCTGGATCACGTTCGGTGAGAAAATCACGTTCCCGAAGGTTTCATTCCGTTTGGACTCCGTTTGATATTCCGTTTCTTCGAAACACTGAAATAGAAAAAAAAACAATTCTGGGTTGGGCCTCCCGTTAATAGGTTAGTCCCAAAAATAATATAAAAGTGGAAAATAAAGTCCATTATAGTCCAAAACAATAGATAAAGTAGCATGGAGCAATCAAAAATTATAGATACGTTGGAGACGTATCAGTCATCCAACTCCTACGACATATTTGATTCACCGAATGATGGGATTGGAAGATGCTTCAAGGGTAAAGGCCCAAAGGTATCACACCCCGAGTATGTTGATTTCAATACTGATGAAGATGATTTCCTAGGTGATGATGATTTACTTGTTGACAACTCTAGTGATGAAAACTATGATAAACTTGCTATTAGTCATGCTAATTAAGATAAAAGGAATGGCAATGATAAGAAGGAGATTGAGCGTCTAACTAATGAACTAAACACTCTTAAGTTAGCTCATGAAACTACCTTAGAGGATCATCGAGAACTTTTAAAAACTCATGAGAATCTACGCTTTGAAAAGCTCATTATAGAGCAAGAGCATGGATTCTTAAAAGCCATCAATGATGATCTTCCTAAGAAAAGTTCTTCTTACATTGCCAAGCATTTACTCTTGTCTACTTACATGCCACAAGTAAAATCTAGGAACAAGAGTAAGAAAGATTCTTCCTCAAGTAGTAACAACAATCATGTTAAATCCAATATTGTTGCTTCTAGTAGTTCTCTTGATTCCACTAATAATTCTCTTAGCCAAGTTACACTTGTGCAAGAAAATAGCTTATTGAAGGGAATTATAGAGAAAGGTGTTTACAAGAGCCTTGCTGGGAGTAAGCAATTTGAGGAAATTGTACGCAAGCAAGGAAGGCACCAAAAGAATGAATGTGTTTGTTTTGAATGCAAGTTCAATGCCAATGGAGCGGAGGGGGAATAAGATGAATACCCCAAGACGAAGTTTGTTCGTCAACAAGAGAATTATGATCCCACTTCTTTCAAAGGGACACAAGCTCAAGATGATCTTCCACCACTAGACCACAGGCTAAAAGGCAAGGACAAGCTTCAAGAGGAGATTGATGCATTTGAAGAAGCTCCTAAGGCTTTGGTCAAGTGGGTTCCAACGACCACATCAAGTTCTATTTCATCAAGTACGACTACAACTCCAAGGATTCCCATCAAGATGATGTGGATCCCGAAGAAGAAGAACTAGAGAGTTCTTGAGGGTGACTCCACCAACATACTTCACTCATATTTATTTGGCAAGGACAAGTGCAATCAACTTTCACATCTTGCACAAGTTCAAGGAGTCACAAACCCTCTTGTTGGTAAGACAAGGGAAAAGGTAACCTAATGTTTTCATGGACAACATCATGTGTGAATTTCACTCTATGTCTATGTGAAGGAAATATTCCCTAGAGGCAATAATAAAGTTGTTATTTTATATTTACTTATATCATGATAAATGTTTATTATTCATGCTAGAATTGTGTTAACCAGAAACTTGATACATGTGTGGATACATAGACAAAACATAGTGTCCCTAGTAAGCCTCTACTAGGCTAGCTCGTTAATCAAAGATGGTTAAGTTTTCTAACCATAGACATGTGTTGTCATTTGATGAACGGGGTCACATCATTAGGATAATGATGTGATGGACAATACCCACCCGTTAGCTTAGCATAATGATCATTAAGTTTTATTCCTATTGCTTTCTTCATGTCATATACATATTCCTTTGACTATGAGATTACGCAACTCTCGGATACCGGAGGAATACCTTGTGTGATATCAAACGTCACAACGTAATTGGGTGATTATAAAGATGCTCTACAGGTATCTCCCAAGGTGTTTGTTGGTTTAGGATAGATCAAGACTAGGATTTGTCACTCCAAGTATCGGAGAGGTATCTCTGGGTCCTATTAGTAATGCATATCATAATAAGCCTTGCAAGCAATGTGACTAATGAGTTAGTTGCGGGATGATGCATTACAGAACGAGTAAAGAGACTTGCCGGTAACGAGATTGAACTAGGTATGAAGATACCGACGATCGAATCTCGGGCAAGTAACGTACCGATGACCAAGGGAATTACGTATGTTGTCATTGCTGTACAACCGATAAAAGATCTTCGTAGAATATGTAGGAACCTATATGAGCATCCAGGTTCCGCTGTTGGTTATTGACTGGAGAGGTGTCTCGGTCATGTCTACATAGTTCTCAAACCTGTAGGGTCCGCACGCCTAACGTTCGATGATGATTTTTTATTATATGATTTATGTGATTTGGTGACCAAATGTTGTTCGGAGTCCTGGATGAGATCATAGACATGACGAGGAGTCTCTAAATGGTCGAGAGCTAAAGATTCATATATAGGACGCTAGTATTTGGACAATGGAAGTGCTCTGGGGATATCAGGTACGTATCGGGTCACCGGAAGGGGTTCCGGGCTACCCCCTAGCAAACTATATGGGCCTATTGGGCCAAGAGGGGAAACACAGCAGCCAACATGGGCTACTGCGCCCCCCTTGCTGGCCAATTAGGAAGGGGAAAGGAAAAGGGGAAGATAGAAGGAAGGGGAGGCAATTCGGCCTCCCCCTTCCTTCCCTCCTCTCTCCCTTTTCCTTCCCTCTCCGGGAAAGATGGTAATGGAGGGGGGCGAATTGGACAAGGCCCCCAAGTAGGATTCCTCCTAGTTGGGGCGCCCCATGGCAGACTCTTCCCCTCCCTCCTATATATATGTCAGGAGGGGGCGCCTAGAACACACAACAAACATTGTTAGCCGTGTGCGGCACCCCCCTCCACAGTTTTACGCCTCCGGTCATATTCACGTAGTGCTTAGGTGAAGCCCTGCGCGGATCACTTCACCATCACTGTCACCACGCCGTCGTGCTGACGGAACTCTCCCTCGACACTTTGCTGGATCAAGAGTTCGAGGGAGGTCGTCGAGCTGAACGTGTGCAAAACTCGGAGGTGCCGTACGTTCGGTGCTTGATCGTTCGGAATGAGAAGTTCGACTACATCAACCGCGTTGTAAAATGCATCCACTTTCGGTCTACGAGGGTACGTGGACACACTCTCCCCCTCTCGTTGCTATGCATCTCCTAGATAGATCTTGCGTGAGCGTTGGAATCTTTTTGAAATTGCATACTATGTTTCCCAACAGTGGCATCTGAGCCAGGTCTATGCGTAGATGATTTTCACGAGTAGAACACAAAGAGTTGTGGGCGGTGATCATCATACTTCTTACCACCAATGTCTTATTTTGATTCGGCGATATTGTTGGATAAAGCAGCCCAGACCAACCTTACATGACACCGGTTCCATCGACAGACATACAACTAGTTTTGCATAAAGGTGGCTGGTGGGTGTGTGTTTCTCCAACTTTAGTTGAATTGAATTTGATCATGCGCCAGTCCTTGTTGAAGGTTAAAACAACAAACCTGATAAATCGCCGTTGTGGTTTTTGATACGTAGGTAAGAATGGTTCTTACTAGAAGCCCATAGGAGCCACGTAAAACTTGCAACAACAAAGTAGAGGACGTCTAACTTGTTTTTGCAGGCATGTTGTGATGTGATATGGTCAAGACATGATGTGATATATGTTATTGTATGAGATGATCATGTTTTGTAAAAGTCACTGGCAACCGGCAGGAGCCTTATGGTTGTCTCTTTATTGTATGAAATGCAAACGCCATGTAATTTCTTTACTTTATCACTATGCGTTAGTGATAGTTGTAGAAGCAATAGTTGGCGAGACGACCACGACGCTACGATGGAGAATAAGGTGTCAAGCCGGTGACGATGGAGATCATGACGGTGCTTTGGAGATGGAGATCGAAGGCACAAGATGATGATGGCCATATCATGTCACATATTTTGATTGCATGTGATGTTTATCTTTTATGCATCTTATTTTACATAGTATGACAGTAGCATTATAAGATGACCCCTTACTAAAATTTCATGGTATAAGTGTTCTCCCTGAGTATGCACCGTTACGACAGTTCATCGTGCTGAGACACCACATGATGATCGGGTGTGACAAGCTCTACGTTCACATACAACAGGTGCAAGACAGTTTTGCACATGTGGAATACTCGGGTTAAACTTGACGAGCCTAGCAGGTGCAGACATGGCCTCGGAACACTGGAGACCGAAAGGTCAAATGTGAATAATATAGTAGATATTATCAACATAGAGATGTTCACCATTGATGACTACTCCATCTCACGTGATGATCGGACATGGTTTGGTTGATTTGGATCACGTGATCATTTAGATGACTTGAGGGATTTCTATCTAAGTGGGAGTTATTAAGTAATATGATTAATTGAACTTAATTTATCATGAACTTAGTCCTGATAGTATTTGCATATCTATGTTGTAGATCAATAGCTCGCGTTGTAGCTCCCCTATGTTTTTGATATGTTCCTAGAGAAAACTAAGTTGAAAGATGATAGTAGAAATGATGCATACTGGGTCCATTATATGAGGATTATCCTCATTGCTGCACAGAAGAATTATGTCCTTGATGCACCGCTAGGTGACGGACCTATTGCAGGAGTAGATGCAGACATTATGAAAGTTTGGCAAGCTCGAAATGATGACTACTTGATAGTTTAGTGCACCATGCTTTACGGCTTAGAATCGAAACTTCAAAAATGTTTTGAACGCCACAGAGCATATGAGATGTTCCAAGAACTGAAATTGGTATTTCAGACTCATCCCCGTGTAGAGAGGTACTAGACCTCTGACAAGTACTTTGCCTACAAGATGGAGGAGAATAGCTCAGCTAGTGAGCATGTGCTCAGAATGTCTGGGTACTACAATCACTTGAATCAAGTGGGAGTTAATCTTGCATGTAAGATAGTGATTGGCAGAGTTCCCTAGTCACTATCACCAAGTTACTAGAACTTCGTGATGAACTATAATATGCAAGGGATGACAAAAACGATTCCCAAGATCTTCGCAATGTTGAAATCAGTGAAGGTAGAAATCAAGAAATAGCATCAAGTGTTGATGGTTAACAAGACCACTAGTTTCAAGAAAAAGGGCAAGGGAAAAAAGGGAACTTCAAGAAGAATGGCAAGCAAGTTGCCACCCCCGTAAAGAAGCCCAAAGCTAGACCCAAACCTAAAACGTAGTGCTTGTACTTCAAAAGAAATGGTCACTGGAAGCGGAACTGCCCCCAAAAAACTTGGCGGATAAGAAGGATGGTAAAATGAACAAAGGTATAATTTATATACATGTTATTGATGTGTACTTTACTAGTGTTCATAGTAGCCCCTAGGTATTCGATGCCGGTTCAGTTGCTAAGATTTGTAACTCGAAACAGGAGTTGCAAAATGAACATATACTAGTTAAGGGCGAGGTGACGATGTGTATTGGAAGTGATTCCAAGGTTGATAAGATCACCATCGCACACTCCCTTTACCTTCGGTATTAGTGTTGAACCTAAAATAAATGTTATTTGGTGGTTGCGTTGAGAATGAATATGACTGGATCATGTTTATTGCAATACAGTTATTCATTTAAGTCAAAGAATAATTGTTGTTCTGTTTAAATGAATAATACCTTCTATGGCCATGCACTCAATGTGAATGGAAATATGCCCTAGAGGCAATAATAAAGTTGTTATTTTACATTTCCTTATATCATGATAAATGTTTATTATTCATGCTAGAATTGTTATAAGCGGAAACTTGATACATGTGTGGATACATAGACAAAACACAGTGTCCCTAGTAAGCCTCTACTAGACTAGCTCGTTAATCAAAGATGGTTAAGTTTCTTAACCACAGGCATGTGTTGTCATTTGGTGAACGGGATCGCATCATTAGGAGAATGATGTGATGGACAAGACCTGTCAGTTAGCTTAGCATAATGAGCGTTAAGTTTGATTGCTATTGCTTTCTTCATGTCATATACATATTCCTTTGACTATGAGATCATGCAACTCCCGGATACCGCAGGAATATCTTGTGTGCTTCAAACGTCACAATGTAACTGGGTGATTATAAAGATGCTCTACAAGTATCTCCGAAGGTGTTTGTTGGGTTGGCATAGATCAAGATTAGGATTTGTCACTCTGAGTATCGGAGAGGTATCTCTGGGCCCTCTCGGTAATGCACATCATAATAAGCCTTGCAAGCAATGTGACTAACAAGATTGAACTAGGTATGAAGATACCGACTATCGAATCTCGGGCAAGTAACTTACCGATGACAAAGGGAATTACATATGCTGTCATTGCAATAAGACCGATAAAAGATCTTTAAGAATATGTAGGAACCAATATGAGCATCCAGGTTCCGCTGTTGGTTATTGACCGGAGAGGTGTATCGGTCATGTCTACATAGTTCTCGAACCCGTAGGGTCCGCACGCTTAACGTTCAATGACGATTTTGTATTATATGAGTTATGTGATTTGGTGACCGAATGTTGTTCGGAGTCCCGGATGAGATCTCAGACATGACGAGGAGTCTCAAAATGGTCGAGAGGTAAAGATTCATATATAGGACGATAGTATTTGTTCACCGGAAGTGTTCCGAGGGTCCGGGTACGTATCGAATCACCGGAAGGGGTTCCGGGCTACCCCCGGCAAACTATATGGGCCTATTGTGCCAAGACGGGAAACACATCAGCCAACATGGGCTGCTATGCCCCCTTGTTGGCCGAATAGGAAGGGAAAGGAAAAGGGGAAGAGAGAAGGAAGGGGAGGCAATTCGGCCTCCCCCTTCCTTCCCTCCTCTCTCCCCCTTTCCTTCCCTCTCCGAAAAAGATGGTAAGGGAGGGGGCCGAATTGGACAAGGCCCCCAAGTAGGATTAGTCCTACTTGGGGCGCCCCATGGCTATCCCTTTCCCTTCCTACCTATATATATGTGGGGAGGGGGCGCCTAGAAAACACAACAAACATTGTTAGCCGTGTGCGTCGCCCCCTCCATAATTTACGCTTCCGGTCATAATCACGTAGTGCTTAGGCGAAGCCCTACGCGGATCATTTCACCATCCCCATCACCATGCTGTCGTGCTGATGGAACTCTCCATCGACACTTTTCTGGATCAAGAGTTCGAGGGACATCATCGAGCTGAATGTGTGCAGAACTCGGAGGTGCCGTACATTCGGTGCTTGATCGGTCGGAACGAGAAGAAGTTCAACTACATCAACTGTGTTGTCAAACGCTTCCGCTTTCGGTCTACGAGGGTACGTGGACACACTCTCCCCCTCTCGTTGCTATGCATCTCCTAGATAGATCTTGCGTGAGCGTAGGATTTTTTTTGAAATTGCATGCTACGTACGTTTCCCAACACTATGGACATCCTTCTATGTTCCTTGTGGGACTAACTCATGTAGGTATTGAAAGTGCAACTCACTCCAATGGATTGCGCCAAATGATGTACATCAACATTTGGCATCTACCTCTTCAACACCTACATGAAGTCATTATCAACAAAACCCAAGGTTAGTTCATCCCTCTTAGGGGGGATATCACATCTAGGGGAGCTTTGCTCTAAGAATTGAGCTAAAGCAACTCTAATGATGTGAACACAACAATGCTTTGTGTAAAAGTGGTAACCCCACTTGTGCTTAAACGATGAGTATGACCTACGATCAAATGTTCTCATTTGACTCCTCAGTCAATATACTCATATATAGATGACCTAGTCATCTCCAATTGCTTGATAGATGCTAGAGTGTTTGTGCATGCTTTGTCACATATTTTATTTTCTATCTTATTGAGTGAGCATGTTGATTGCATATTTTTCCCATTCGAGGACATCCATTTGTTGCTTTGGTTGTTTGGCTTTATGTTTTTGCCAAATGGATGGACAAGAATGCCTAAGAACTCCCTCTATCTATCTATGCTTTTATCGTCTCAAACTCTATTCATGCTACATCACAAAGTTCGAACAAGTCAAATTCGGACCCTCCGGTGAGGAGCACACGGAGTCACCGATTCGTCAAGGGCTTAATTTCCAAAACCTCTTAGTGCATTTCGGTCTGACCGATCCATCCCATTCAGTCATACCGAGTTCATTAAGTTGATCTAGGTTTTTATCTCGGTGCAACCGATTAGAACAATTCGGTCACACCGAGTTGCAACAACCGCTTGCGATTCCGCATCTCGGTGCCACCGAGTCGTTCCACTCGGTCACACCGACAGTGTCTGGATATATATACCCAGGTTGAAAATTTGGAAATTTCTCCAAACCCTTCGCCCGTGCCTGTCCAGCTCTGGGGACTCGTGGTCTCCGGATCGTCTCCTCGTCGCCCGCGACCTCCTGGTGCTGGTGTCCTCCGCCGTCAACAGAAATCTTCGCCGCCGTTGTCGCCGTAGCGGGTTCATCGCCAAGCTAGGGTATGAACTCGACCCTTTGTGCTTTCTACACTCCGATTCTTAGCACAAAGACAATGCCATGATTCTTTCCACGATTAAGACAGTCTTATCAAAGTAAAACTTCCTTTAGGTTAGTTTTGATCCAAAAAACTTAGTGTTATGTTTCCGCCGAACTCATCTCGGACCGACCGATTTGAAAGATTCGGTCTCACCGATTTGGCCCAAGCAATTGCACATGTACTACTCGGTCTGAGCGAAGTGTACGAATCAGTGTGATCGAGTTTATTTTCTCAGTGAAACCGTAGCATCTCGGAGTCACCGAACTGTGCCTCGGTCTGACCGATTTCACATGTCTAGACTCTAAAGTTGCTTCGGTGTCACTGAGTTTGTCATATCGGTAGCTCCGAAATGCTTTCTGTAGAAAACTAAATTTAAGTTTTTGAGTCATTCTTTTTGCAAAAATAGCTGCCCTTTGTGATGCTCACCTACTCTATCTATACCCATCTGTTCACAGGGTCAGTTTCAGCAATGTCAGAACAGAGTGACAACCAGAACAGGTCAGAAGAGCACCAAAACCTTAGTGAGGGCACTAGTCCCTCAAGAAGCTTAGATGATGGAAGAAGAAGCACACCCAACAATCCGCCTAAGGCTTCTACTAGGCATAGGAAGAAGAGAACTTCAGTGTCTGAAGATGAAGATTATATTACTGATGAAGAGGTCAGTTCCAAGAAGAAGATGATCAAGAAAGAGCAAGTTGTTGTTGCTACTGGTGGCATCAAGCCAGGCGAAGAAGAAGGCTCCTGCTCAGAGGAAGCATATGTCTAAAGCTAGAGCTTCAACTAAGGAAATAATGGAATTCACTCTTGAACCAAGAGAGGAAGAAGCTGCTGGAGGCAAGAAGAGGAAAGAAAGGGTCAAGAAGACCATGACTAAGGTGATTGGCAGATCCTCTATGATGAAAGACACAGCTGAAGATGATGAAGAGGATGAAGAAGAAGATGCTGCACCAGCTCCCAAGACTCAGAAATTGATGGGAGATGCAATCAAGTCAGGTGCTGCCCCATCCAAGCCCAAGACCGCTCCCAAGACAGCTCCTAAGCAGTATGCACCCAAGAGATCTACCAGGAACATCCCTGCTGCTGAAAAGAACAAGGCCCCAGTGCGTGAAGTTCAGGAAGATGATGAGGCCCAAGTGCTCAGGAAGCTCAAGCCCAAGATACATGATCATGATGAAAACCATCCTGTTGGAGAGAACATGAAGATAAGGAAAGATGCAGGTCTCAGACCATGGAGGCAAACAGACTCCTATGCTACAAGGAGAAGGACTGATGTAGACTAAAGGTTCCACACTAAGGAACAACAGGACTTCTATGAGACTGTCCTCCTGGACAAGAAGCCCATTGTCAGTGACATGAGATGGGTTGATTGGACATACATTGATAATAATGAAGATCACTTTCCTGGAGTTCATAAGAGCTTCAGAATAAATGGAGTTGATGCTTTTGTGGGTCAAAAACTGACCATATGGAATGATGAGATGGTGATGCAGTTTTACTCTACAACTCACTTTTACCCAGATGGCAATATTGTCTAGATGACAGAGGGTACAAGGTTCTAATATTCTATAGCTGAGTGGGCTGAACTGATCCATGCTCCTGAAGAGGCTGATGATGACACTGATGTGTATGCCAAGCCCATGAAAGATCACAACTCCATGGCACACATGTATAAGGAAATTCCAGATGATGCCTTGGAAACACATATGTTTGGCTCTGTGTACTATCTTCTACCAGGGCTGCCAACAATCAACACAATCCTGAGGCACACATTTTTGCCCAAGTCTAGAGATGACAGGATGATCAGAGGGCACTCAATCAACTTGCTACATATGTTTGATGTGCCAGAGAAGTTCAAAGTGATGACCTTGATTGTTGAGACAATCAAGAGGACCGCGGCAGATCAGAACAGGTCTTGTGGGTATGCTTCACAGATTCAGATGCTCATTAATTCCAAGGTGGGCACAGGCACATACTTGCTAGACATAGAGCATCTTCCCTTGAGTCTAGATTTTGAGGATAACACAGTTGTCATGGATGCTTCACATCCCACTTCTGTGGAGGCTCAAGAGAAGAGAGAGAAGGCTAAGGCAGAAAAAGCTTCCAAGATTCCAGATCCCTCAGCTGTCAATCTCAAGACCAAGCAGGACCAACTCAGCTATCTGCTTGAAGCCATAGTGAGAATTGAGAAAGGACTAACCACCCTGACTCAAAACCAAGAGAGTCTTGAGAGAATCATTGAAACCATGTTTTATGATCTAGACTTGAAGGTCACAGAGATTCAGACTGTTGTTGACCAACTCCAAGAAGAAGTAGAGGAGAGGAGAGGAAGATCTACTACAGATGCTTATCAGAGGGTGCCTAGAGCACAAAGGTTTGCAGCAGTGCCAGTCAGTGACACTAGAGCCACAACTTGAGCTCCTGTAGCCACAGCCTCAGTTGCCCCTCCAGTGGCGACCCCTCCAGTTCCTCAAACATCAGCCGAAGTCTTTGCAGGTGCTGTTCTCTCCACGCCATCTTCGCACTCTGGAGCTCCCGGAGATCGTTCTTAGAGTGTCGTATAGCAGTAGGCATTTTCGAGCTTTTTGGTAACTTGTTGCCAAAGGGGGAAAAGTGTATAGATCATAGGCTTCAAGAGAGAGAGAGAGAGAGTGTGTGTGTGTTTTGCTTCTTATTTGCCTCTCTTGCTACTTATTTTCTTGTGTTTGCTACAATATTTGTGCTTGTGTGTGAGATACCTTTATGATCATGTGGTTGATCATACTATGCCTTACTATATGTGCTTGAATGATGCTATCTTATCATTTGTGTATGATCAATCATATTTGTCTTGGTGATGAGTGCATGTTATTTTTATTCTATCATTTTGAGCCCTCCACCAAGATGTATGTGACATGGAAGAGTAACCCATGAGCCTAATCGATTGTGCATTTGCATTCAAAAGCAAATCGTAAATAATGCACAAATTGAGGGGGAGCTCTTGCTTATCACATACCTCTCAAAGTGACGATATATTTCATTCTTATTATCATTTGTCGAAGCTTTGATCTATATGTTGTCATCAATTACGAAAAAGGGGATATTGAAAGTGCAACAAATCCCTGGGTGGTTTTGGTAATTCATAACAACATATAGCTCATTGAACTAATATCCTTTCAAGATGATTATTTCAGAAAGTTCAATGATTGGCATGTCATGGACTAGAGACGTGGACCCCTCAAAATGCTAAGGACAAATTTGGCAAAAGCTCAAGACTCTACATTTCTATTTTAGTGATCCAAGATCACATTGAGTCCATAGGAAAGCCAATACTATTAAAAAGGGATGAGGTGTTCCTTAATGGTCTACTTGCTCAAAATGATTAGTGATATGCTCCAAAGCCCTCAACCATCTTCTCAAATCCAAACTTGTCCTAAACCTAGAAGTCAAACTCGGCCCCACCGGTTTGATTCATCTGGCGCCACCGAGTTCACTTGACATAGCCATAGCCATAAACCCTAATCATTTCGGTCTCACCGGTAGGGATCTCGGTCTCACCGAGATGGGACTACAAACTCTTTGTTTCCCTTCGTTACGTTTCGGTATCGCCAAAATGAGCGATCGGTCCCACTGAGTTCGCAGTGCAAACTCTCTGTTTCTCTTTCGTAACGTTTCAGTATCACCAAAAGGAGCGATCGGTCCCACCGAGTTTGCCTGACCAACTCTTTGTTGGCTTGTTACTGAAATCGGTCTCACCGAGTTGAAGTAATCGTTCAAACCGAGATCAAGTTTTGCCCTAACCCTAGTTCATTGGTCCCACCGAGTTGATCATGTCGGTCCCACCGAAAATCCTAACGTTCACATTTTGAACTGAATCGGTCTCACCGAGTTCATACATTCAGTCTGACCGAGTTGGCCTTTGTGTGTAATGGTTAGATTTTGTGTGGGGGCTATATAAACCCCTCCACCCTCCTCTCCATGTGTGAGAGAACCATCAAAACGTGCCTACACTTCCAGCATTCATTTTCTGAGAGAGAACCACCTACTCATGTGTTGAGACCAAGACATTCCAATCCAACCACAAGAATCTTGATATCTAGCCTTCCCCAAGTTGCTTTCCACTCAAATCATCTTGCCACCATAGCCAGATCTATGAGAGAGAGTTGAGTGTTGGGGATACTATCATTTGAAGCACAAGAGCAAGGAGTTCATCATCAACACACCATCTATTACCTTTTGGAGAGTGGTGTCTCCTAGATTGGTTAGGTGTCACTTGGGAGCCTCCATCAAGATTGTGGAGTTGAACCAAGGAGTTTGTAAGGGCAAGGAGATCGCCTACTTCGTGAAGATCTACCCAAGTGAGGCAGGTCCTTCGTGGGCGATGGCCATGGTGGGATAGAGAAGGTTGCTTCTTTGCGGACCCTTCATGGGTGGAGCCCTCCATGGACTCACGCAACCGTTACCCGTCATGGGTTGAAGTCTCCATCAACGTGGATGTACGATAGCACCACCTATCAGAACCACGCCAAAAATCTCCGTGTCTACATTGCGTTTGCGATTCCAAACCCATCCCTTTACTTTCATATGCAATATTTTACATTCCACTGCTATACTATTAGAATTGCATGTGTAGGTTGATGGCTTGACTTGTGCTAAGTTGCTAAAATCTGCCAAGACTTAAAATTGGAAAAGGCTAGATTTTTATTTGGTCAAGTAGTCTAATCACCCCCGTCTAGACCTACTTTCGATCCCACAACCCGTGACAAAGAAAGGGGAGCCCTGCACGGCAAGGAAAGCGAAGCCAAAAAGCTGCAGGAAAGAAGCAAGTGCAAATAGGAAGCTTGCAAGGGAGGGAAAAGGCCAAGATAAAACAATCAAAACAAGAGCAGTCGAAACACTTATGCAGACACCATCTCGCGCTGCTTCGGGGTCCTTCGTACGGCGGCCGCCTTCGCAGCCTCTTGCTGCTTGTCGCGGCAACTATGGACTTGGCCTTCTTGGTCGGCCGGTTGCCGAACATCCCTATGTCGGCGCGGCGCTTAGACATGCCGGGTGCTCTGGTCGGTGTCCTGCTTGTCGGCCGCACCGCTGAGGAGACGGCACCCGCCCTGTCGGCGTCTTTTGGGCGGTGTTGTTCATCGTTGTCCTCATCGTCGTCCGGCCAGTCTTGGACGTCACCGCCTCCTCCCATGTCACCTCCTGTGGCTCCGCCTGCACCATCGCCGCCTCCCCGGCGGCGTCATCCTCCTCCAACGCGGCTGCCCCCGGCTCAGGGTCGCCTACATCGCTCACCTCCGGGTCCGCCATCCACTGGTGGCCAGGAGTCGGCCCAGCAACGTTCACCTGGCTAGCAATGGGCTGCGCCGCATTCGGATGGTCAGGGCGGATGAAGAGAGCTGCGTGAGCGAAGAAAGGAGACCAGACACTCACCGCAGGCGGAGGGTTGGCGCAGTTGTACGGCATCTTGCCCAAGCTCCAGTCCTTCTCCCTGAGCTGGCTGTTGGAGAAGTAGTTCATGTGCCGAACCACCTCAACAGTCGTCAGCTCCTTCGTTTTCATCCGACAGGGGTCCCGGCGGACGCTCATATCACAGATGGGATGCGGCCGGAGCTGGAGGTGCGACACCCGGCACTACACGAAGGCGGCCAGCAGGTCCGCCGGCTGGAGCCCCTCCGAATCCGTCATCTCCTGGAGTCGGTCGAGGGCATTGGCGATGGCAGTCCGCAGCTGCTTGTCGGGTTGCTGTTCCCAGTTGTTCCGTGGCTCAGCAGGCAGCCCGGGCACGAAGGCCGACAGGTTGACGTAGTCGTTAGTCGGGTGGACGTTGCGGACGTAGAAGTAGGACTTCTGCCATCGCCAACGACATACTCTCTGCTGACTCGTGCAGAACAATGGGCGGAAACCGAGTCCCAGAAGGGGTGCACCACACGGCGACGCAAGCGCCGTACTGGGCCGGCTCGCCCTTAGCCGCGGTACCGACATTGAGGTAGAAGAACCTGCCCCACAGCTCAAGTGTGAACAGGATGCTGAGGTAACCTTCACAGAGCGTGACGAAGGCGGAGAGGAGAACCACCGTATTCGGCGTGAGGTGGTGAGGCTGGAGCCGATAGAAGTCGAGGAACTCCCTGAAGAAGCCGCTCGCCGGCAAGCCGAAGCCCCGAAGGAAATGGCTGCGGAAGACGACATACTCTCCGGCCTGCGGCGCCGGTGAGATCTCCCGCTCGGCTGGAAGGCGCGTCTCCAGAAGGCTTCGTTGGGTATCGATCACGTCCGGAGGAACTCGACGTGCCCGTCATGGACATTCGAGCCATCCCACTCGCCTCGCGCCATGTCTTGAGCTTTCTTGGTGGCGACGCGATGAGGTCGGGTGGCGGCGAGGCAAGGCACCGGCGGGCTGCAGCAGCACTTCGGTGGCGGAGCGGCGTGGCAGCGCGGCGGCAGCAAGGAGCAAGGAAGGGAAGAAGAAGAGAGCGAACAAGGGGGCACGTGTGTTCGGCCGTGCCCCCTCCCCACTACTTATACGGCTGCGGTGGTGGAGCCGAAGAGGCAGATCGTGGGGGGCGTGGGGACTAACTGCACCCACACCCCGCATGTCCCCGCAAATCCCGTGCCATCATGGTGTGTCTTCAGTTGGCCCCGGAAGGGCAACCGCCCACCTCGGCCGCAGTAGATCCGCGTGCGCGTAGAGGCCTTGTAGTGGTGGGCCCAGGCCTGCGGCGACGTCCAGTTGCGCGTGTGGGCTGGCAGGCCGGCCTGGCCTGCTGGCGCCGCGTGGCACACGAGCAAATTGCGGCAAGCGCGCCACCCGGTGGCGCCAACTCGGAGCCCGCCACAACAATTCAAATTCACAAGGCGGCTGGCCCTGCCATGGCCAGCTCCTGGCAGACGGTGTGACAGCCTGATTTTTGGCCCTTTCTTTTTCTTTCGTTTTTCCGAGGTTTTTGCCTGAGTTTTCTTTTTCCGTGGCTTTGTGGTCTGGAAACTGAAGAAAATGCCCTCTTCTTTGTTTCCAGAGTGGCTTGTCATTCCCAAATATTTCCCTAGACCCTGTCATTTCCATCCTAGCCCAAATACCAATATTCTTTTTACTAGGAATATTCCTTTTCTATTAAAGGAATAGCTCAATTTGCCCTAGGTTGTGAAGCAACCTATATTTCCCTCACTCCTAAAATTCCAAAATAATTCTCATAAATTTTTTGGGTCATATCTTGATCAAATATGGCAAAAAATTTCATTGCCATGTTCAAAATAATCCTCCAATAATTCATTTCTTATTCTGCCCTGAATGGCACTTTCTGAAGGAAGTGTCATTTATATTTATCCTATTGACTCCCAACATTTTTGGGCATGTTTATATTTCCAAATAATTGCCTCATGCACAAGTTCAAATTTATTTGCCTAGCCAATCTTCCTCAATGAATTTTCAAAGTTTCTGTCAGACAAAAGGCTTTGTGAAGGAAGTACTAGCTAGGAGTACCCAAATGAGTTGAACTTTTGCACACCCTTTAATGTGCTCATATTAACTCCTTCCACCCATTTGAAGCCCCATCCAATCATTTATGTGAGCACAGGAGCAAATCTTTGTTTCTGGCAATATTTTCAGGTTGTGAAGCAAGTATGTTTTATATTGCTTCAAAAATCCCGATAAGTTACCAGATCATTCTTATACCCATGAAACATCTCTCCACCCATTTTGGAATCATTTCATTGATCCATTTGACCACCCATATTATTTCAAGTTTCTGGACAGAAAAGATGTTTGTGAAGCAAGTGCTATTTTGGCTTGTCCATTTAGCATGAGATTTTTACAACATCTTTATATGTCCATATCATGAGGATTTTCAAAGTTTAATCCAATTCCATAACTCCGTGTGAGTGCATCTTGCTGATCTTCATTTCTGGACCAAGTATGCAGTTGTGAAGCAACTGCAGTAAAACTTGATCCTTTTACCCTCCCAACCTCCAGGATCATAGTACCTCCATAGCTAAACACCCCAGAGAACTTGTTTGGCCTCAAGCAACTCCCTGTTGATCACCTTGAGCTGGTAAAGTTTACTGCAGTAAACTTCGTGAGCTCACTAACTTTTTAACGAGCACTGTTTAACCTAGTTACCACCTCGGTTGATATCTACCAGAAGGACTTACCACTAGACAATGTTTTGGGTGCTGTAGATCATTTAATGTGCCATGTCACATGGTGACCATGCAGCTGGCATGCCTGTTGGCGCGCTCTGTGTGCAATGGCCGCGTCCAGAGCACTGTTTGTGCTGGACCCCCTCCTCCTCTCATCATCTTAGAGCACGTGATCATGTCCAGCGTGTTCCCCGCGTTGTCTCCGTTCTCCTGGACCCCTCTCCCCCTCCGTCCTCTTCCTCACCGACGCTCGCCGACGAGCGCCCACAAGAGATCTGTGGCCGACCGAGCTTTTATGGCGCTCGGCCTCTTCCTTTGCCCCTCCTTTGGCCTCCTCCTCCCCGTGAGCTCCTCCCTGTGCGTCGCCGTCTCCTTCCCCCGAGGCCATGCGTGAGCACATGCGTCCACGGCGCCGGACACGCGTCGCCGGCGGTGCCAGCTCGGCCTCCCTCGCCCCGGCTATATATAGCCATCCCCCGAGCCTCCCGAGCTCACCACTCGACCTCACGCCCTCCATTAGACCTCCCTGACTAGTCAAACGAGCTTGAGGAGCTCTCTGCACCCCTCATCACCGCCATGGCCGCCGCCTCGGCTCAGCCCGATTCAGCGACCACAGCCATCTCCTCCGCCCCACCACCTCTATCCATCCCCTACACCACCCATAAGCCGCCCAGACCTCTCTCCCTCCTCGGGTGGCCTCCTGCCAGAGTTTATTTGGCGCCAAGCCCTCCTCCGCCGTCCCTGCCCCGCCCCTTCGGTGACCCTCGGCGCTTTCCACGACCGAACAGGTGCGGCTCATCCTCCTGAACTCGCCTCAGTGGGTCGACCGGCCCAGTGGTGGCCGGAGTCAGCCGGACTCGTCGTGGGCGCTCGGCCTGTCTCTGCCATGACTCACCGTCGGGAGAAGGAGAGAGGAAGAAGAGAAGGGAGGAGAGAGAGGGAGTGGATAAGGTGGGACCCGCGTGTCAGCCGCACACCCGTTGACCAGCCCTGGCCCCGCCTTGCCACGTCATTTAAGTGGAAACGTATTCCCAGAATACGCTTTCCATTTTCTGATACAGCCCGATCTGTAAAATAAAGTTTTATAGATAGGTCCCTCGCAGTAAAACCCTCATATCTTTTTATCCGTAGCTCTAAATGAGGTGAAACCAACACTCACTTCTTCGTTTCGTCAAGCCCTTTTGTTGGTGTCACTTTCATTATGTTTTGGCATACTGAAAATGACCATTTTCCCCCTGCCCTTAATCAGCCCCCTCCGAGAAAGTACGTTTTCTGGCGATTCGTTCCGCGAGCTTCTCGCACTTCTCCCCGGTGCCTTCTTCACCCCCAGGCAAGCCACAATACCCACTTGCATGATAGTCATGCAGTATCCATGGTTTTCAACTTGAATCTTTATTAAATGTTTGCTTGTTGAAAAGATGGTTATCGTTGTTCCGGTGATGTTCAGATTTGCATGTTCACTTTTGTGCTATGTTGTCTTATACTCTGTTGATCATGTTATACCTGCTAGTATTACCTTTCATATGTTTATGCTTGTTAGTAGTACATGTTGATGTTGGAGGTGGTCATGCTAGTCAGTATGCTATGCTCAGTGGATATGATTTATTGTTGATATGATGGAAAGTTATCTGATGCTCTCATGATGATGTTAATATCATGTTCATGCATTTTATCATGGCTCAGCATATTTGCATTCAAGTTAAACAGATTAAATTGAACTTGAACAATTGTTGGCTGAGTCATGGTGCAGCTGAATCGATGCTGACCAGTGCAACCACGCTTACCGGTATGGGACGGTCCTAACTGGGTCTATTGTCATACCTCTCGCCGGTGCCTCCAACGAGGGAAGGTTATGGGCGTGCTGTACCCTGGCCCGGTAAGCAGGCATAACCTTGTGTGCCCGTTGTTGAGTTGTTTGAGTTTTGGATCTGTGTCCCCGTGTGGGACGGGCCACGACGGTGGTCGTTGTGTCTGGAGGTAGACACGGGGCCACCCAGGACTAGCCCGATGGGGACTGAGTCGGAGTGGCCGGGAGAGTGTCATGGCAGTAGGACGGTTTTGTCGGAACGCCGTTGGTCCACCCGAATGGGAGTGCGAGGCCATGGGTTCCCTAGTGTGGGTACAGTGTACTAACCTCTGCAGAGTGTATATTAAATCTATCGATAGCCGTGCCCGTGGATAAGGGCCCAGGTCGAAAGTAGGATACACCATGAGTCAACAGTAATAAGAATAATGTGCTTAATAACAGTGAGATAAGTTGGTGGTGATCGCCGTAAGGATCACGGGCCAAGTGTTGGTCGGGTGGTGATCGCCGTAAGGATCACGGGCCAAGTGTTGGTCGGGGTGTGATCGCCGTAAGGGTCACGATGGTATCGAGGATACCGAGTCGTTGTATATTCGTGATGTTGTGCGAGAGTCGTGGGTAAAAACCAAGCTCCTTGTGGTCATTTATTGATTACTACGGTATTGTTTATACCAAGCTTGATTTGATCCTGAGATAATCGTATGATGTCCGAGGTTGGTAAGTGATGCATGTGTTGGTTACGAGGTGGCCCGAGCAGAATAAGTGGTGCATATATTGTCATCATGTTGCATGTTGGTATTGCCGGATTAATATGTTCATGTTGTGATAGCTGTATCATGTTTAGGTTGGTCATGCCATGTTTATTGTTCTGATGATATCATGTTAATCCCTGCTTAACCTGTAATTGCCATGTTGTTGTTTGTCTTGAATGCTTCTGGTTTATTGTGAGCTTGCAAGTACATTCAATGTACTGACCTGGCGTGTCATGCCAGCTTGCAGGTCATGCCGGATTTGATTGCTTGCTTGTCGTGGTTTCCGTTCGTGCGAGCTAGGATAAGCGTTCCAGCCAGAGTCCCTGCGGAGTGGAGTTCACCACCGTCGTCATTGTTCTGCTGCTAGAGTTATTCCGCTGCTTCGAGTTGTTCTGCTGCTTACATAGAGCAACTGAGAAAGGCCTAGTGTCACTGTACCGATGTTATTCATTGTAATATCGGAGACCTTGTATTCATATTCGTGTAATAATAGAAGGCTGGTTTGTTCTATGCTAAGCAGTGCCGTATTCCAGAAGACTTCTCCTTGATCTCTGGGCTGGAATACGGGGCGTTCCGGTTTTCTCTGAGCCGGGGTGCCACAGGCTTGGTATCAGAGCAGGTCTAGTCATGGGGACGCCCTAGACCGCCGCGAACGTTAAGCGGTAGTATAGATCCCAGTTGGTTTGTTGCACTTGATTGCTGCATTTGTTTGTCGCATAGCATGCATATAGCCTTAGTATTTGTACTAACGGTTTATCTGGGGAGTGTAGCTGGCATCGGTTCGGATCCACTACAGCTCAACCTTTGCATTTCCCTAGTCCCTTTTTCTTTCGGTGTTTGGTGTCATTTCTGTTCCAGCAGTGTGATGCCAAGTGATCCCGACACTGTTTGCAAAAATGGTGCTCAGGTATCGCGCCGATGTCTTTCCTTCAGTCCCGCCTATCATTTCGGTGATGGACATGCGTCTATCCCGGATCGTTCTTTTATTTTGTCGTGTTGGCAACCCTTAATGATCTTAGTTATCAAGAAAGGGCAATGTCAGCAGCCTCAGTTTTTCCCTGCAATCCTATTTCCTGGACGAGTACAGATCTTTTTCCGTCCGCTTGATAATAATGTGGTTGCGAACTTTGTGTCCCACTGCATGATTACCGAGTACGTCCTCGCCTCCGAGCTAGTTCAGGTTGCCACCTGGCTAAGCTAGCACTTGGTGTAGCGCTGTTTACACCAATTCTTCCACACATTTATTTGTCCTCGTGCACATCGTCACAACATGCTAGATCGTAATGCCGGAGTTTCCGCGAGATTTGTGTGCTTAGGTGTGCATGCATATTATTGTGTGAGTAGCAGTAATATGTGATGATTGCTTGATTAATTATATTAGTAGAATGCTTGTGTGCTTTTGTTTTAGTCATTTCTTTTCTTTCTTTCTTTGGGCCTTCAATGTTACAAATTTTTACCCTATTAAAGTTGCTCGTCAGCCGACACTGGACCCGAAGAGTCAGCAAGAAATGCATATACTTGGAACTTCAGCTAAACAAAATGGAATTATCAGCAGACTGCAATGAAAATTGGAATATCTCGTCTGGATGCAAAAGAAATCATGGATGGACCGTCAGTATCAAGTTTGCATTAGCGTGCACTCATCACAACAAAATGATTAAATCAGCAAGAAGATAAATTGTGTGCAAGGTTGACAGAATATTATCAAAGGTATGGCTCAGATACAAGTTTAATTTTTCGTTGAGGATGATTTTGGAACTCGATGTACCTGGAAGCAAGCAAAAATATGGCACGTACTCAGAAAGGAGGATAGTCGTGCAAAACCCCGTTTCATGCAAGAAATCAATAGCAAAAATATTCAGCTGGTTATATGTGTGGAAATCGGTCCGCATATCACAATAAGAAGCTTCTGGTGTAAGCAACCCAATCTTCCGTCGCAAGATACCCGAGAAGCTTCCAAAGCAAGATTCATCTATCTTCCTCAGTACGATATGTGGATGATTTCCCGTGCAAGGTACTCTGTCTTCTTCAGTAAGCAACCGCAAAAACTTCCAGCATAAGGTACCGAGTCTTTCCCCAGCAAAGTCTTTAAGGGGGTAAGCTTCTGAAGCACGATACCCAGTCTTCTTCAGCAAGCTGTCCAATGAAAGTTTCGAGCACAAGCCACCAAATATTCCTCAGTAAGACATTGGTACAAGGTAGTACGCTGTGAATTGACAGCACATGGCAGTGAATCCCAAGAATCAGATCCGCAACATTTTGGTCAAAATCAAGGATCAGTCAGAATACACGTCTGTCTCGGAATCAGGTCCTCATATATATGCAATGAGCATACCATCAAGATCTTACAAGTCACTCGGATGAGGATCTGATAACCACGTGAGGATGATAAAGAGAATAAAGCCAGTATACACCGCAGTGTGACAAGGGATTATGAGGATTGACGACATCAATGAGCTCAATACAAGTACCCGTGAACCTGGAAAATGATCCTGATGAGCCCTTGTCCCCTTTTTTCTCCAATGAAGGCACCACGCCTGTGATCTGAGCTGTTTCTAGCTATCCGGGGTGGATGCCTATTTTTGTTTCTCTCTTCAACAACTGTCACGAGTCTGAGCTGCTTTTCGGCCGTCTCGTACAGCTGTTGAGTTTCTTTTTGCGACAGTAGCCCTATAGCTGCTTTTTGGCTATTTTAGGGAGTTGCCACCTTCTTCTTATCGACCCGGTTTCATGCTGCTTTTCGGCCGTCCTGAGCCGTGGTTGAGTTATTTCAGTAATGTCCCAGATCTGAGTGGTAAAGACCGTTCTAGTGGCTACTGATTTATTTGTCGATTTCTTGCAAGGGTTTCGTATGATCATTTCCCAACAATCAGAACTTGAGAGGTGTTGAACCTGCCATTTAATGGGTTACCTTATTAGAAAAATGAGGATAAACTACGATTGCCGAAAAATTGCACCGACAGTACCTATGGTCATACAAAGAAGCAATATGGCCCAGCTCTTTCAGCCAAGGATCTAGACCAAGAAAACAATAATGAAGGAGCAAGACCAGTGATGCAGGTATGAAAATTGTACACGGCCCCCATGGTGCAGATCCCCCGGACAGTCTGAGACAGTATTGATCCACATGGATATGCCTACAGCAATCGGCATGAAGAATAACAGTCTGGAAGCCTGAGTCCTCACTTATATGAATCATAATGGATAGCCTGTCGTGAACAAAATTTTTCCGTCAGAACCACCGTCAGTCAAGTATGCATATATTATCATACAGGCCAAACCCTTTATGCTGGCCGCGACAGGAGCCAATCAAATATTTGGTACGGATCCGATACTCACGACAATGGAACCAGTTAAGATGATTCAGAAACTTCTGCGATGAGTCAGAAGCTGTCAGGAAACGGTTATGTTTTAACTCACTGTTTGGAACCCCAAAGGACCTGCATTTAGTGGAGAAACCCAATGCAATGAGTCAGAGCTTGAGTTTTCATCAGAAAATTCTGATCATCATTACACAAAAGGTTGTCAGTACCGGGTGGCACACCCAGCGGAAATCACTTTTGGACTTGTGAGACGGACATATATTTTAGTCGTGATAATCAAATCACACTCAGCTAGTCAGCAGATCAAAAAACAAATTGGAGCCTATATAAGCATGAGCAAGCTAGGCAAGATCTGTCAGAAGGTGGATACAGTAAATAAAACTACCCCAGGGCCAGTCAGATAAAGATTTAATGGGAACAACAATAAAGGAAAAAAGGATACCCGAGTTGGAAACGGTTTCCTTAAGTCAGAATATTCATACTAGTTCCCTGAGCAACCAAATCTCGAGGACGAGTTTCCTTTAAGGGGGTAAGGTTTTTGACAGCCTGATTTTTGGCCCTTTCTTTTTCTTTCGGTTTTTCGAGGTTTTTGCCTGAGTTTTCTTTTTCCGTGGCTTTGTGGTCTGGAAACTGAAGAAGATGCCCTCTTCTTTGTTTCCAGAGTGGCTTGTCATTCCAAAATATTTCCCTAGACCCTGTCATTTCCATCCTAGTCCAAATCCCAATATTCTTTTTACTACGAATATTCCTTTTCTATTAAAGGAATAGCTCAATTTGCCCTAGGTTGTGAAGCAACCTATATTTACCTCACTCCTAAAATTCCCAAATAATTCTCATAAATTTTTTGGGTCATATCTTGATCAAATATGGCAAAACTTTTCATTGTCATGTTAAAAAATAATCCTCCAATAATTCATTTCCTATTCTGCCCAGAATGGCACTTTCTGAAGGAAGTGTCATTTATATTTAACCTATTGACTCCCAACCTTTTTGTGCATGTTTATATGTCCAAATAATTGCCTCATTCACAAGTTCAAATTTAGTTGCCTAGCCAATATTCCTCAGTGAATTTTCAAAGTTTCTGTCAGACAGAAGGCTTTGTGAAGGAAGTACTAGCTAGGAGTACCCAAATGAGTTTAACGTTTGCACACTCCTTAATGTGCTCATATTAACCCCTTCCACCCATTTTCAGCCCCATCCAATCATTTATGTGAGCACAGGAGCAAATCTTTGTTTCTGGCAATATTTTCAGGTTGTGGAGCAAGTATGTTTTATATTGCTTCCAAAATTCTGATAAATTACCAGATCATTCTTATACCCATGAAACATCTCTCCACCCATTTTGGAATGATTTCATTGATCCATTTGACCACCCATATTATTTCAAGTTTCTAGACAGAAATGATGTTTGTGAAGCAAGTGCTATTTTGGCTTGTCCATTTAGCATGAGCTTTTTATAGCATATTTATATGTCCATATCATGAGGATTTGCCAAGTTTATTCCCATTCCATAACTCCATGTGAGTGCATCTTGCTGATCTTTATTTCTGGACCAAGTATGCAGTTGTGAAGCAACTGCAGTAAAACTTGATCCTTTTAACCTCCCAACCTCGAGGATCATAGTACCTCCATAGCTAAACACCCCAGACAACGTTTTTGGCCTCACGCAACTCCCTGTTG